>CM036766.1:42845001-44201251 GCA_020796225.1 Arion vulgaris | reverse complement strand
ACAGACAAAGAGGCTGGAACAGACAAAGAGGGTGGAACAGACAGAGAGGCTGGAACAGACAAAGAGGGTGGAACAGACAAAGAGGGTGGAACAGACAAAGAGGGTGGAACAGACAAAGAGGCTGGAACAGACAAAGAGGGTGGAACAGACAAAGAGGCTGGAACAAACAAAGAGGCTGGAACAGACAGAGAGGCTGGAACAGACAAAGAGGCTGGAACAGACAAAGAGGCTGGAACAGACAAAGAGGCTGGAACAGACAAAGAGGCTGGAACAGACAAAGAGGCTGGAACAGACAAAGAGGCTGGAACAGACAAAGAGGCTGGAACAGACAAGAGGCTGAACAGATAAAGAGGCTGGAACAGACAAAGAGGCTGAACAGACAAGAGGCTGGAACAGACAAAGAGGCTGGAACAGACAAAGAGGCTGGAACAGACAAAGAGGCTGGAACAGATAAAGAGGCTAGAACAGACAAAGAGGCTGGAACAAAGAGGCTGGAACAGACGAAGAGTCTGGAACAGACGAAGAGGCTGGAACAGACGAAGAGGCTGGAACAGACAAAGAGGCTGGAACAGACAAAGAGGCTGGAACAGACAAAGAGGCTGGAACAGACAAAGAGGCTGGAACAGACAAAGAGGCTGGAACAGACAAAGAGGCTGGAACAGACAAAGAGGCTGGAACAGACAAAGAGGCTGGAACAGACAGAGAGGCTGGAACAGACAGAGAGGCTGGAACAGACAAAGAGGCTGGAACAGACAAAGAGGCTGGAACAGACAAAGAGGCTGGAACAGACAAAGAGGCTGGAACAGACAAAGAGGCTGGAACAGACAAAGAGGCTGGAACAGACAAAGAGGCTGGAACAGACAAAGAGGCTGGAACAGATAGAGATGTTAAATTAAGAATACAGAAGGCAAGAGGAGCTTTCATTGCACTGGGAAACATTTGGAAGTCTAAAGAAATCAAATCTAGAACAAAAATTCGGATATTTAACTCTAATGTTAAAGCAGTTCTACTGTATGGGTCAGAAACATGGAGAACAACTAAAACAATAGCGCATAAATTGCAAACATTCATCAACTGGTGTCTGCGCAGAATAGAGGAATAAGATGGTATGATAGAGTTACAAATGAGGAACTTATGGAGAGAACAAGACAGATTCCAGTGAACGAACAGGTTAAAAAAAGACGCTGGTGCTGGATAGGACAACTTTGCGAAAACCGGAGGGGAATATAACAAGAAGGGTCCATGCCTGGAACCCGCAGGGACAGCGACAGAAGGGGAGGACGAGAAATACATGGAGAAGAGATTTGGAGGCGGAGATCAACAATATAAAGAAGAACTGGAGGAGCTGCAGGAGATAGCTAGAGATAGGAAGACTTGGCATGAGTTGGTTGAGGACAAATGCCCCAATCCGGGTAAAAGGAAAGAGAGAGAGAGAGAGAAAGCAAAGAAAAACAGAAATAACTGGAAGTGGCTACGTACCTTTATTCATCATTTAATTTCTGCCTATGAGGAGCATGGGCCTGATGTGTCTTGGCCATTTTGTTACCGTGGGCCCGCTGGCACCACGTTACGTTGCCGACACCTGATCTGGCATTTCCTAGGGTGCACCTAGGACTGTCACCGGGTACACAGGTGCGCATGGGTACACCCTTTAAGAACCACTGGAGTACACTATAGTGCGTAACATACAAAAGTGATTCATAAGAAAAAGATTAGAATGTGCAGTATAGTGCATAACATGCAGGAATGATTCATTTTAAAAGGGATACAAGGTTGTACTGTAGCGCGCATCGTGCATACAAATTAATAAAACAAAGACTAGAACGGTGCACTATGGTGCACAATGTGCACAAATGAATTGAAACAAAGAAATACTAAAAGAGTACGCGCGACATGAGCTAGCAACAGCTGACGTGTAGTCAAAGATAATGTTCACCACTAATAGTAGTCTTACGAAGGAGACGTGGCACACACGGAACGCATGTATTGATCACACTCGATTGACAGCATGATGGAAGAATGATGAATGAATGAAAATCTTGGCATATCCTTTACAGAACGTAGCCATCAACCACAGACAACGAGTTGTTCGTTTTTCTAGGCACCACTTATACGTTCAGTAGTTTTCCATTGATTTCTGAGCGGTACGGTCTGACCGAGTGGGTACCGGGACCCAAATTGGGGTGTAAAGAATAGAACCACTGTTACCTGCCACGCATGTCGTAAGAGGCCTAAGGAGGTTGGGTATGGGGCTAGCTACCCACACCGTAAAAACACTAGGTGGCTACAGAACGGAGAGCGAACCGAGTAAACGCTGGCTGAAACCGGACACATCGCCGAAGGATAAGCACCAGAGCTCCAAATGGAGCTGAAGATGTGACGTAAAACACACCAATGCTAAGGCTACATGAATCAGATTTCCACATGAATAGAATTTATGGGAAGATCTGGTACATCGGTCTGGGCGGTGATCGAGAGAGAGAGAGAGAGCGAAATATAACGGTGAGGTCTATTTTTGACCTTTTATAAAAATCCCACGGAAAAGAATTTGCTTCTAAAATTGCAGCTTCAGTGTTTGAACCAGGTACGCTTCGGTTTGTGTTAGAGCTCACTACCGCTTGAGCTACTTGTCAGAATGATGTTGTTAAATAGTCTATGTAACATATTAGATAGTTAAGAAAACTACAATATAGAAAGTAAATATACTTACCCTTCTGTTTCTCCTTTATTTTTTATTAACTTCTTTGCATGTTTGATATTTCCATTGGAGCTTCGATCTCTTTTGCAGAACACGTAAACACAAAGTACTACGGTTTTACAAAATACATAAACAGTGACGATAAACAGCAACGTTTCGACCAAAGGCCTTTATCAAGCAAACAATACAACAAGAATGACGAATTTCGAGGAACACTACAAATGGACGATTACATGTGGAAACATAAACCTATCTAATGAAAATCTGGGAATAAAAACGAACAACGAAATGAGTGCAACATAAAAACCGAAAGTGGAAAAGAAGAGAAACAATAAACAATATAGTGGATAAATGACACATATATGGAGCAAACACACATATAGATAACAAGGCACGAGATAAGACAGTACTAAGAAGCATAGGAATGTAATGCGTTGAGTCCAAGAGGTCGTAAAGTGCCATAGAATGAAATAAAACGGTTCTCCAGGGCGAATCGACTGCGATCATCGGAGGAACATGATCGGATGGCTGTGACCTGGACATCGTCAACTCCTGAATGGCCAGTATCGTTGAAATGAGTGGCCACAGGAGTCACAGAGCATTGGCGAATATCGCGTAAGTGTTGGGCGAATCGGTCACTGAGTCTCTTACCGGTTTCGCCAATATAGGACTTGTTGCATCGTTTGCAGGTGATGGCATAGATGATATTACGGGACTCACACATGAAACTGTCTTGGATGGCATACGTAGTGTCATTTATCCACTATATTGTTTATTGTTTCTCTTCTTTTCCACTTTCGGTTTTTGTGGTGTACTCATTTCGTTGTTCATTTTTATTCCCAGATTTTCATTAGATAGGTTTATGTTTCCACATGTAATCGTCCATTTGTAGTGTTCCTCGAAATTCGTCATTCTTGTTGTATTGTTTGCTTGATAAAGGCCTTTTGTCGAAACGTTGCTGTTTATCGTCACTGTTTATGTATTTTGTAAAACCGTAGTACTTTGTGTTTACGTGTTCAGCTATTTTTCAAAGTTTTACTGCAGTCTCCACCTTTTTTCGATCTCTTTTGCAGTATATTTCACAATGTCCAACGACTAATCTTACAAGTTCGATGTTGATTAACGATACTTCTCATACTCCTGTTGTATTACTTCTCATACTCCTGTTGTATTACTTCTCATACTCCTGTTGTATTACTTCTCATACTTCTGTTGTATTACTTCTCATACTCCTGTTGTATTACTTCTCATACTCCTGTTGTATTACTCTCATACCCTGTTGTATTACTTCTCAAACTCCTTGTTTACTTCTATACTCCTGTTGTATTACTCGTTACTGACACTCAATCTGCAATCCAAATGTTGTACAATCTAGCTGTTGAATAAATTGTGGATTGAGATTTTAATGACGGTTTCAAAATTTGCGTTAGCGGACTTCATACATGTTGCTGCTGAACCGACAAATGTTTTATATATGAAATGGACAGGAATGAATTATCTTTTTGTTACAATAGTAAACAATGTTCTCAGGCTGTGGAAACTTCAAATTATCTTTTGTTACAATAGTAAACAATGTTCTCAGGCTGTGGAAACTCAAATATCTTGTTACAATAGTAAACAATGTTCAGGCTGTGGAAACTCAATTATCTTTCGCCCGAGTGCTTACGGGGCCCAAATTTGGGGTGTAAAGAATAGAACCACTGTTACCTGCCCCGCATGTCGTAAGAGGCAACTAAGGAGATTAGGCTGAATTCGGATGCACGTGTCCTAAACGTGTAGAAGTCTATGCGTTTAGGGCCTACCAAACCAATGTGCAATGTATACACGTTCTTGGCAAAGATCAAACATATCACAAAGAGTGATTACAATTGAACGTAAAGAACGAACGTAAAAAAAAAAAAGAAAAAGATTTTTCATTTTGTCCTGTCAGACATTTATTCTCAGGTATGGTCCGAGTCCTTTGATTTTCCAGCGGAACTAGTAAACCACTGTTTTTATACATACTTTTAAAAACAAATAGTTTATTTGAAATGTCAAAGATCTCCTTCTTTGCGTTCGTTCTTCACGACCAATTTTAATCACTCTTTGTGATATGTTTGGTCTTTGCCAAGAACGTGTATACTTGCACATTGGTTTGGTAGGCCCCTAAACGCATAGATCTCTACACGTTTAGGACATGTGCATCCGATTTCAGCCAAACCTCCTTAGTCGCCTCCTACGACATGCATGGCAGGTAACAGTGGTTTCATTCTTTACACCCCAAATTTGGGCCCCGGTAACCACTCGGGCGATGTCAAAGATTATAATATTTCTTTAATCGCTTAGCGGTTCCATGTGAGTATCACGCGGACTCCTGGGTGTACGTGTACTCCAGTTTTTAAATGATTTAAATGAACTTTTTCTCTTTGTGGACACACTCTATGAGGTGGTTCAGAATATCAGCTTTGCCCATTGGCTGCTTCCCTTCCCCCTCCCTATATAATAGCAAATTCAACCAGCCTGTATGCTCTCTTAATGTATTCGACACCCATGTGTCCCGGAATTCGATCTAAATAAATATGATGTATGAATTAGATGAGAATATTTTCAGATGTGGACGTTTCAGTTTCAGTTTGGATTATCTTCATTGAACTCCGGACATGTCCATATGTTCTATCATCTCTTTCGCAATATCTCCAACAGCATCCAGTGCTCCGATCTCCTTCGCAATATCTCCAACAGCGTCCAGTTTGTTTATCTTTCACCGTGACAGCTTTTTTCTTTTGTCAGTTATTTATTTATAAAAAACGTAGCAATTATAACTTGCAAGCGCAGCAAAAGGAAAGACATGTGGTATAGCATCGAAATGTCGAACAAAATTGATTAAAATGAAATTAATCTGTAGTGTCTAGGACCTTTCCTATTTTTCAAGTTTTGGGAAAGTGCCAGATTGTGTAAGAATCATATATATGTGTATTATGGCAGATTAGCAACTATGTAATACAAATTTGGACTCGTCCAGGTTATGGGTATGTCGTGTTGGCGAAGTGGTAATGAAAATATTGAACTTGTTGCGTTTAGTCTGTACATACCATTGAGAAAAATATAGAAATAGCAGAACAAAGAGAAAGAAGCGGGAAGAACTAAGTTCGAAAAATAGAAGAAAGAAAAGAGAAAAGAGAGGTGAGATTTTTTTTTAAATATATCAAAAGAATGTCACTTTGAAACATAATGCAATCACTTGGAATAAACATGTTACTTTTCAACTTTGAAATCGACACTTAAGTACATCGACAACCAGATTTCAAAGACATCTTCAGAAACACAAACACCAACAACAAGGCAATATAATAAAAGCGGTAGACAGTCTAGTCTGACTGTTCTACCGAAGGTGTCTGTCCTTTTTCTAATGCCCCAGAGCTAAGCCTTTGTTCACGAGAAAATTCAATTACTGTTTCATTCAAAGTTACAACTGCACAGTGCATTTCACCATGTTTAGTTTCATTGATTAACGAACTCGGCAGTAAGACAACAATGACTATTTATTCCAGCGTCTCTACTTTTGTTTGTTGACATAATTAATCATAGGTTTCATTTTGTAGCACTGATCTGGCATTTATGCCAGTCTGATATTTCCCTACCTTTTGTCTTTTTTTTTTTTATTTCTTATGTTGTTTTTTTCGTTCGTTTTTCTAACATATAACTCACAAGATTTAACGAACTAATTCATTTTTTCACTGTTGTTCAGATTATTTGTATTATGTCTCATTATCTTCTGTGAATAAACTATAACACAGTCAAACATCTCACAGTTATCTTCTGTGAATAAACTATAACACAGTCAAACATCTCACATTTATCTTCTGGGAATAAACTATAACAATGTCAAACATCTCACATTTATCTTCTGGGAATAAACTATAACAATGTCAAACATCTCACAGTTATCTTCTGTGAATAAACTATAACACATTCAAACATCTCACATTTATCTTCTGGGAATAAACTATAACAACGTCAAACATCTCACATTTATCTTCTGGGAATAAACTATAACAATGTCAAACATCTCACATTTATCTTCTGTGAATAAACTATAACAATGTCAAACATCTCACAGTTATCTTCTGTGAATAAACTATAACAATGTCAAACATCTCACATTTATCTTCTGTGAATAAACTATAACACATTCAAACATCTCACATTTATCTTCTGGGAATAAACTATAACAACGTCAAACATCTCACATTTATCTTCTGGGAATAAACTATAACAATGTCAAACATCTCACATTTATCTTCTGGGAATAAACTATAACACAGTCAAACATCTCACAGTTATCTTCTGTGAATAAACTATAACACAGTCAAACATCTCACAGTTATCTTCTGTGAATAAACTATAACAATGTCAAACATCTCACAGTTATCTTCTGTGAATAAACTATAACATTTCGTATAAAATTATAAAAATGACTGCATTTTAATTAGATACTTCCCGTTTTAGCCCCTCTCCCTCCCCAAACCTTCTTTCGTGGGGTTTCCAGGGTAGCAAATAACAGAACCACTATCTCCACTATCTCCACTCAGCGAATGTCGTAATGTGTGACCTAAAAGGTAGGGTCTTAAGAAAACATCACACTATAGAAAAAAGCAGACAACTACAGAAACAAAGAGAGAGAGACAGAAGAAAAGCAGACACCTACAGAAACAAAGAGAGAGAGAGACAGAAAAAAGCAGACAACTACAGAAACAAAGAGAGAGACAGAAGAAAAGCAGACAACTACAGAAACAAAGAGAGAGAGACAGAAAAAAAGCAGACAACTACAGAAACAAAGAGAGAGACAGAAAAAAGCAGACAACTACAGAAACAAAGAGAGAGACAGAAAAAAGCAGACAACTACAGAAACAAAAGAAGACAGAAGAAAAGCAGACAACTACAGAAACAAAGAGAGAGACAGAAAAAAAGCAGACACCTACAGAAACAAAGAGAGAGACAGAAAAAAGCAGACAACTACAGAAACAAAAAGAGAGACAGAAAAAAAGCAGACAATTACAGAAACAAAGAGAGAGACAGAAAAAGCAGACAACTACAGAAACAAAAGAGAGACAAAAGAAAAGCAGACAACTACAGAAACAAAGAGAGAGACAGAAAAAAGCAGACAACTACAGAAACAAAAGAGACAGAAGAAAAGCAGACAACTACAGAAACAAAAAGAGAGACAGAAAAAAGCAGACAACTACAGAAACAAAGAGAGAGACAGAAGAAAAGCAGACAACTACAGAAACAAAGAGAGAGACAGAAAAAAGCAGACAACTACAGAAACAAAGAGAGAGACAGAAGAAAAGCAGACAACTACAGAAACAAAGAGAGAGACAGAAAAAAGCAGACAACTACAGAAACAAAGAGAGAGACAGAAGAAAAGCAGACACCTACAGAAAGAAAAAGAGAGACAGAAGAAAAGCAGACAACTACAGAAACAAAGAGAGAGAGACAGAAGAAAAGCAGACAACTACAGAAACAAAGAGAGAGCAGAAAAAAGCAGACACCTACAGAAACAAAAAGAGAACAGAAAAAGCAGACAACTACAGAAACAAAGAGAGAGAGAGACAGAAGAAAAGCAGACAACTACAGAAACAAAGAGAGAACAGAAAAAGCAGACAACTACAGAAACAAAGAGAGAGAGAGACAAAAAAAAAGCAGACAACTACAGAAACAAAGAGAGAGACAGAAGAAAAGCAGACAACTACAGAAACAAAGAGAGAGAGACAGAAGAAAAGCAGACAACTACAGAAACAAAGAGAGAGAGACAGAAAAAGCAGACAACTACAGAAACAAGAGAGACAGAAAAAGCAGACAACTACAGAAACAAAGAGAGAGAGACAGAAAAAAAGCAGACAACTACAGAAACAAAGAGAGAGAGACAGAAAAAAAGCAGACAACTACAGAAACAAAGAGAGAGAGACAGAAAAAAAGCAGACAACTACAGAAACAAAGAGAGAGAGACAGAAGAAAAGCAGACAACTACAGAAACAAAGAGAGAGAGACAGAAAAAAAGCAGACAACTACAGAAACAAAGAGAGAGAGAGACAGAAAAAAGCAGACAACTACAGAAACAAAAAGAGAGACAGAAGAAAAGCAGACAACTACAGAAACAAAAAGAGAGACAGAAAAAAGCAGACAACTACAGAAACAAAGAGAGAGAGACAGAAAAAAAGCAGACAACTACAGAAACAAAGAGAGAGACAGAAGAAAAGCAGACAACTACAGAAACAAAGAGAGAGACAGAAAAAAGCAGACAACTACAGAAACAAAAAAGAGACAGAAAAAGCAGACAACTACAGAAACAAAGAGAGAGACAGAAAAAAGCAGACAACTACAGAAACAAAAAGAGAGACAGAAGAAAAGCAGACACCTACAGAAACAAAGAGAGAGACAGAAAAAAGCAGACAACTACAGAAACAAGAGAGACAGAAAAAGAGCAAACTGCTTATCATGATCCGGATATCATATTTGTAGGAGACGGAATAAATGTCAATAAGGAAGGACAGAGTGAAAGATATCTCTCCTAAACTCCCCAACAATCGATGCTTTCAATGGAAGCATATCCGTTCTTTCATTGTCGGAACACCCGCATGAATATGACAATAGATGCAAGTGAGACTCTGAAGGTTAAAATCCTCTATATACCACATCCACTCATACCTGAAACTGCGAGTCTGGATCTTACGAATCATCGAATGAGAGTCAGAAACAATAACGACCTCAGTAAACGGAGTCCCAGAGAGAAAGGAAGAAGAAGAAGAAGAAGAACATGCGAACACAACATTCTATATCTTGTTAATAGATTGATTGTCTAGCACCATCATCATTACACTTCGGTGAGTAAATATGTGTGCTCGATCACTTTCACACAGGAAGATCTCAGCCGCAGTGCACGAACTCGTTGCTCACTGAAGCTCCCTGGTGTAATTTAGAAATGATGAACATATTTTGTAGGAATTTTATTAGTTAATCTTTATGATGAATTGTTACCGGGCAGCGGTTTTCCAGCCTGCTCTTCTCGATTTTGAACTACCAAGGATTATTTTAGGAGCTTAACTTGAATACGAGACTTACGTTTTATCGCCAGTCTCCGATAGGACTAGAAACTCGAGCACACCTACATTGATATCAGGGTTCTCTGTCTCCGATAGGACTAGAAACTCTAGCACACCTATATTGATATCAGGGCTCTCTGTCTCCGATAGGACTAAACTCAGCACACCTACATTGATATCAGGGTTCTCTGGAAAAATATCTCGATAACTCCACGAGGGAGTGAACCGAGTACCTTTGGCATGAGAGGCGAGCACGTAGCCTCTACTTCACAGAGACTCTATATCTTGTACAAAGTTGACATTATGACTCTGACAACATGAAGATATCTTGTACAAAGTTGATATTATGACTCTGCCAACATGAAGATATCTTGTACAAAGTTGACATTATGACTCTTCCAACATGAAGATATCTTGTACAAAGTTGACATTATGACTCTGCCAACATGAAGATATCAGTTCCCATGTTACGATACCTTTCTGTATCAAATGACGATAGCAATAATCAAGTACTGGTAAAATCAAAACGTGTCTCATATCTAGCCTTAAGCTAGCACTAAACCATAATTTCTGAACTCAACAGGTAAATCAATTAACGTGATAATTATTCCACTACCTGAGTTTATCTTAAACTGTATCGTGTAGCCTTTAACAAAAAAGTTGTTGGGTGTATAGAAATGAAGCCAGAGGCATTGATATCAATCTGAATGTAGAGTTCAGAGAGTGACAATCATGCAAGAGTGACAGATATTGTGCCAACAAAATGTTATATATATTAAACATTTGGCTATATCAATGAATAAATGATTGACTTTCACTAAGTTAGTTAGTTAGTAGAAGACTGCATCAAACTCCACAGTATACAGAGTCTTCTACAACAGAACATCGGAAAGAAGGCAAGACAGACCACGAAAAGATGGTTAGATGGCGTGGCAGCATCCTGTGAAAGAGCAAAGATAACAATCACACAAGCCACCAGAACAGCGCAAGACAAAACAGAAAACCACGACACTGGGCAACAATCCGGTAGCAGTGTGACGACAAAAGAAGAAGAAGAAGTTAGTTAGTTAGTTAGTTAGTTAGTTAGTTAGTTAGTTAGTTAGTTAGTTAGTTAGTTAATCAGTTAGTCAGTTAGTTAGGTAGTAAACAAACTAGTTAGTTAGCTAGCTAGCTAGTGAGTGAGATATTAAGTTAGTTCTTTAGTTAGTTAACTGGCTAGTCATCTAGCTACGAATTAGCCAGACCAGTTAATAATTTAGTCAGCTATATAGTTAGTCAGTCGGTCGGTCAGTCAGTCAGTCAGTTAGTTAGTTAGTTAGTTACATTGTCAGTTAGTCAGTTAGTCAATTAGTTAGTTAGTTAGTTAGCTAAGCTAGTTAGTAAGTTAGTTAGTTAGTCAGTTATTCAGTTAGTCAGTTAGTTAGTTGATAGTAGTTAGTTAGTTAGTTAGTTAGTTAGTTGGGTCAGTCAGTCAAGTCAGTCAAGTTAGTTAGTTAGTTAGTTAGTTAGTTAGTTAGTTAGTTAGTTAGTTAGTTAGTTAGTTAGTCAGTTAGTCAGTTAGTCAGTTAGTCAGTTAGTTAGTCAACAAGCTAGTTAGTTAGCTAGCTAGCTAGTGAGTGAGCTGTTAAGTTAGTTCTTTAGTTAGTTAGCTGGCTAGTCATCTAGCTACGTAATTAGCCAGCTAGTTAATAATTTCGACAGCTATATAGTTAGTCAGTCAGTTAGTTAGTTAGTTAGTTAGTTAGTTACTTAGTTAGTCAGTTAGTCAATTAGTTAGTTAGTTAGTTAGTTAAGCTAGTTAGTAAGTTAGTTAGTTAGTCAGTTATTCAGTTGGTCAGTTAGTTAGTTAGTTAGTTAGTTAGTTAGTTAGTTAGTTAGTTAGTTAGCTAAGCTAGTTAGTAAGCTTAGTTAGTTGGTCGAGTCGGTCGGTCGGTCGGTCGGTCGGTCGGTCGGTCGGTCGGTCGGTCGGTCGGTCGGTCGGTCGGTCAGTCGGTCGGTCGGTCGGTCGGTCGGTCGGTCGGTCGGTCGGTCGGTCGGTCGGTCGGTCGGTCGGTCGTCCGGTCGGTCGGTCGGTCGGTCGGTCGGTCGGTCGGTCGGTCGTCGGTCGGTCGGTCGGTCGGTCGGTCGGTCGGTCGGTCGGTCGGTCGGTCGGTCGGTCAGTCGGTCGGTCGGTCGGTCGGTCGGTCGGTCGGTCGGTCGGTCGGTCGGTCGGTCGGTCGGTCGGTCGGTCGGTCGGTCGGTCGGTCGGTCGGTCGGTCGGTCGGTCGGTCGGTCGGTCGGTCGGTCGGTCGGTCGGTCGGTCGGTCGGTCGGTCGGTCGGTCGGTCGGTCGGTCGGTCGGTCGGTCGGTCGGTCGGTCGGTCGGTCGGTCGGTCGGTCGGTCGGTCGGTCGGTCGGTCGGTCGGTCGGTCGGTCGGTCGGTTGGTTGGTTGGTTGGTTGGTTGGTTGGTTAGTTAGTCATTCAGTTAGTCAGTTAGTCAGTCAGTCAGTCAGTCAGTTAGTTAATTAGTTGTCAGATTATTCTAATTGCACAAGAAACGTGTGTGTGTTGTCGGTGTTCTCAAGGAGAACAAAGAATAGTAATACTGCTTCCTACAAGGTATCTACCGTAAGAGACGAATGAGTTAATGGTCCTGGGAAGATACCCTAGTAAATAAAAAGCCTCGTATAAATCGGATCAGTTATGGCACAACGTACAATCGCTCTTAGGCTCGGATCACATACAAAACACAAGGTTAACAAGTGGTCGATATGGAGCGTTTGAAGATGAAGAAGTAGCAGAGGAACACGTTCTTAAGTTCTTTGATCTTGTCTTCAGTATATTCGTATAGGTAAGGGGGCGGGTTTTGTGGCGAAGTCATTAAACATTTACCCTTCGTTGTGAAGGTCATGGTTTCAAATACTGATTGCGTCGTTTCACTCGTACGTTGCCGGAGCTACACAGTTTGTGCCTTGTACAATAGTCTCGGGAGTTTGAGAGTGACCGAGCCATAAAGGAACCTAGAGCTGTGAAGTGAATTCTTCACTTTTAGACACCTTGTTTCAACCGAGTGTTTCAACCGAGTGTTTCAACCGAGTGTTTCAACCGAGTGTTTCAACCGAGTGTTTCAACCGCGAGTGTTTCAACCGAGTGTTTCAACCGAGTGTTGCCGAGTATCGCAAGGGGAGCAAGACAAATAGCAACACTGCCACCTACAAGCATGTCGTAAGAGACGACAAATAGCAACACTGCCACCTACAAGCATGTCGTAAGAGACGACAAATAGTAACACGCCACCTACAAGCATGTCGTAAGAGACGACAAATAGTAACACTGCCACCTACAAGCATGTCGTAAGAGACGACAAATAGTAACACTGCCACCTACAAGCATGTCATAGAGACGACAAATAGTAACACTGCCACCTACAAGCATGTCGTAAGAGACGACAAATAGTAACACTGCCACCTACAAGCATGTCGTAAGAGACGACAAATAGTAACACTGCCACCTACAAGCATGTCGTAAGAGACGACAAATAGTAACACTGCCACCTACAAGCATGTCGTAAGAGACGACAAATAGCAACACTGCCACCTACAAGCATGTCGTAAGAGACGACAAATAGTAACACTGCCACCTACAAGCATGTCGTAAGAGACGACAAATAGTAACACTGCCACCTACAAGCATGTCGTAAGAGACGACAAATAGTAACACTGCCACCTACAAGCATGTCGTAAGAGACGACAAATAGTAACACGCCACCTACAAGCATGTCGTAAGAGACGACAAATAGTAACACTGCCACCTACAAGCATGTCGTAAGGGCGACAAATAGTAACACGCCACCTACAAGCATGTCGAAGAGACACAAATAGTAACACTGCCACCTACAAGCATGTCGTAAGAGACGACTGATGTAGGGCCTAGAATAGCTAATTTTTTTCCGGTCCCGTAGCACTTGAGCATTCAGCTATCGGCTCGGTGCCATGCACATCGTAACCCTTCGGTTCGGTGCCATGAACACTGTAAATCTGGTGAACCTGTGGCTATTCTGCCATCCCAAGGAATTGAACCGCACTCACAGGGGGCTTGACACCTGTCGTCCAACGTGCTACGAACGTTAGTAGATACAAATAGTCGCAGAAATCGGATGTGCTGGCCTACTTGTAGGCGCATAACTGGCACAACGTACTATCGATATTAGACTCAGATCATATACAAATCACAAAGAGTTGTTAACAAGTGGACGATGTGGAGCGTTAGAAGAAGAAGAAGTTGTCGTTAACCTCACTGTTGTAGTTATCGATGTTGTTGTTGTTGATTTGAAATTATTTTGTCTGAAGATGTTTGGTTATCTGCTTTGTGTATAGACGTACTCCGTAATCTGGTTGGTTTATCCCATAGGTTTTATCCAGTAAATAAATGCACGGAACACAATTTTAGACATTTGTATGTCGACAGAATGCATAAATAGAACAGCATTTCATTTCCATTCCAGATATTTATGCATATTATATTCCTCTCCTACCGTTAGAAGGCCAAATAGCAATTTCTTCTCACAACATTTTCATGGGCAATTCCTTCAATCTCTTATATGATATTGAGTCAGACAATCTCACATGATATTGAGTCAGATATTTCTCGTATCTAACTGTCAAACTCGTTTCAAGGTTTCCCTAGACCAGCGTTTCCCAAAGTGGGCGTGCCGCCCCAGTGGGCGTTGAAGCGTTCTAGGGGCGGTAGTGGATTCAGATAATTATGGGGCTGCTTATTCGATTAGGGTCGGTGGCTCCTAAAGAAGAAATTAATAATAAATATTTTAAAATAAATTATTTTCGTGATTTTCGATTGAATAATCATTTAAAATTCGAATTCTGTATTTAAATTCATCTTATGTCCATCTTACACGATCTTTTTTCATCAATTGTCTTTTTCATGCATATAATCATTTGAAAATTGACCATGTATGACAGAAATATATATCAATTTTCCATGTCCAGAGAAAATATAGCATGTATATATGTGGGAGGGGGCGGGCGTTGGCAAACTGTTATAATGTGGAGGAGGAGGTTGCAAAGTTTATGTTGTGCAAAGTGGGCTGTGGGCCGAAAAAGTTTGGGAATCTATGGTCTAGAGCATCCTTTATTTTGGAATCATTTGCTTCTCCGTGAGTTGCGGAGCTCTCAATGGGAGCAAAAAATAGTAACACTGCAACACACAAGGCATGTCGTAAGAGGCGACTAATGTACGGATATAGGAAACTACCCTGGTAAATAAAATGCATTGCAGCAATTGTATGTGCTGGCTTACTTGTAAGCGCATAACTGGTACAATGTACAATCGCTCTTAGACTCTGATCACATACAAATCGCACAGAGTGTTTAACGAGTGGTCGATATTGAGCGTTTGAAGAAGAAGAATCATTTGCTTACCACTTCAGAGTTTTCTTTGTGATTGTTTGATCATTTGTCCAACATATCTTCACCTTATCTTTTTTATAATATTTGTTACTAATGGTTGACTGGACGTTTCTTTGATGTTATCATCTCTTCTGATTTCGTCCTATTTTCTTCACTTCTTCTGCTTCAGCTTTCAACTCCCAACGGAGCACAGGTCTTCAACAAACTTTTTTTTCCCTCTCTTCCTATCTTCTGCCATTCCTTTCAATTCTTTCCATGTTTTATCTATTCGTTTAATATCAGTCTCCGGCTCTCTTCTTCAGGTCTGTCTTGGTCTTCCCTACTTCTCTTCCCAGCGGGTTCTAAAACATTGCCGGTCTTGCAATGCTTCCGGTCGGTCTTCTCAATGAGTGTCCTATCCATCGTTAGTGTCTCTTCCTTAGCTTTTTCTCCCCTGGTATCTGCTTAGTTTTTCTCTTGAGTTTCTCGTTTGTAAGCTTATCAGTCCCTCTATTCAGAAAGGACATAACAGAAGTAACTCACTGTTTGGCGTAGATCATAAAGCCCAAATATACAGCAAAGCTGATCGAAAGGCGTAGATCCGGGCCGAAATATACGGCAGAATGGATCATTCCCTAGGGCAAGCTACCCTAGTAAATCAACAGCAAGCTGAAATCGGGTAGATGGGCCTAGTAACCTTGGGCGCATAATCGCCAACGTAGATGCATAATCGCCAACGTAGATGCATAATCGCCAACGTGGAACAAGCGTTCTTGTCAAAGGATCAATTATATATCACAAGAAGAATGATAAAATTGGCAGTGAAAAACGAACGACAGAGAGAGTCCCTCTAATCTACGTCAACATTCATCTCTGAGGGTCTGCAGTTTTCTGGTGGTTTCATTTGTTGTCTTCCATATTTCCTAGCTATAGAACAGCACTGACTTCACATCTGAAGTTCCCATTTTTTGTTCATTATTTGATGCAGACATCTATTTGTAAATGCACTCAACTTACTTTCTATATCTTTAATCATTTTCCAACTCCCATTGGTATATGTTAGGGTTGATATAACATTGTAACTTAGTTTTAAAGCTAAATAACTTGGAGTTTCACATTTGATTAATAACTTTTAGTGTATGCATATGATATCTCGAAATGTTTCGATTCCCCGTAGATTGGAAGTGTCTACACTTTTTATTCATTCAGTCCGTTTTATTCTTTCTTTCTTTTCTATAAATCCTATTTTGCCTCACAGAGTTAGGATAATGAGAGGTTTCTAGAACGCGTTTTTGTGTGCGCTTCATAAACATGGATTTTCGGTACTACTGCTATCTCTGAGGCCTAATGTAAAGGATATATTACTATCTCTGAGACCTACTGTAGAGGTTATATTACTATCTCTGAGACCTACTGTAGAGGTTATATTACTATCTCTGAGACCTACTGTAGAGGTTATATTACTATCTCTGAGACCTACTGTAGAGGTTATATTACTATCTCTGAGACCTACTGTAGAGGTTATATTACTATCTCTGAGACCTACTGTAGAGGTTATATTACTATCTCTGAGACCTATTGTAGAGGTTATATTACTATCTCTAAGGCCTACTGTAGAGGATATATTTATATTCCCTACATGGTGTTTCTACTTATGATTGTTTTAGACAAGTAGTATTTCAAGAGCTTGTCTTAAGTCCAGATAAACGGTTTGTCGTAATGTGGCAGTGTCTGCAGTGACACGAGTTGAACAATTTTCTACTTTAGATAAGACTTGACTAAAATCCAGCAAGCCAACAACATTACATACCAACTTACCACAATCTTGAATCACCAAACAATTCCAATAGAGACTAAAGACAATCTTATAACACAGATTATAAATGCAATCTTCATACCAACACTGTGCTACCACGGCTAAACAAGGGCACTGACAAAAGATCAAGAAAGGAAATTTACAACATGTGAAATAAGATACATGAAGAGAGTGGTAAATAAAACAAGAAGAGACCATATAGGAAATGAGGAAATTAGAAGAACAGTCGGAACAACAAATGTTATTATATTCTTTGAAAAACAAAAACTAAAATGGTTTGGTCGATGGTAAGATTGAACCCGCATACACCAGTTGCAAGAACGTACAACTTGAAACGGCGAAACACGTAATAACAAAGTACTGTAGTTTTACAAATTACAAAAACAATGATAATATACAGCAACGTTTCGACCAACAAGGCCTTTATTAGCAAACGAACAACTTTCTTCTTTCTTTTGTCCTTCTCTGCTTTTTTGCCGCTAGGCGTAGCAGGTTTAACTGATGATCGGTTTCCGAGATAATGCTCGCTCGGTCGCTTGATATGGTGTGGTATTGTGGAGTTTTAAGATGTCTGTAACTCCATCAACCCATCTTTTCTTGGTCTGCCCTTTCCTCTTGATGATTCCATTTTCAGGTTGTACGCTCTTTCAACTGGTGTATTCGGGTTCGTTCTGACCAAGTGGCCAAACCACTTGAGTCTCTGTTTTTCAATAAATCTAACAGCAGGTGTTGTTCGACTGTTCTTCTAATTTCCTCATTTCTTATATGGTCTCTTCTTGTTTTATTTACTGCTTTCCTCAGGCATCTCATTTCGCATGTGGTAATTTTACTTTCTTGTTCTTTGTCAGTGCCATGTTTGCTCTGGTAGCACAGTGTTGGTATAAAGATTGAATTTATAATCTGTTTTTTTAGTCACTACTGGAATAGCTGGGTGTTTCAAAATTGGGTAAGCTGGTATGTAATGTTGTTGGCTTGCTGGATTCTAGTTTCGATCTCTCTGTCCAGTCTATTATCAGATGTGAAGATACTTCCAAGGTATTAAACGAACAACAGGAGTGACGAATAAAAAACCACTAACATATGGACGACTACATACGGAGACATTCAAACATTTCTAATGAAAATCTGGGAATAAAAACAGATAACGAAATGTTGTTTGTTTGCTTGATAAAGGCCTTGTTAGTCGAAACGTTGCTGTATACTGTCATTGCTTTGTAATTTATAAAACTACAGTACTTTGTTATTACGTGTTTCGCCAAACAAAGAGTTTGACTGCAGTCTTATCTATATTGTGATTATTTCAACTTGAAAAGGGAATCATCAATAGGAAGGGGCAGACGAAGAAAAAGATGGGTTCATGGAGTTACAGACATCTTAAATCTCCACACTACCACAGTATAACAAGCCACCGAGCGTGCACTATCTCGGTAACCGATCATCGTCTCAACCTGCTAGGACTAATGGCAAAAAAACAGAGAAGGACAAAAATAAAGAAGAAAAGACTTGCATGGCCTCACGCGAAAGAAACAACATATAAATTAAAGTAGAGCGGTGGGTAGCGTAGTGGATACGCCGTTGCTTCCTAAACGGGTAGTCCCTGTTCAAATTCCACAGTGGAAGTGATTTTTTCTCACCCACTGTCAGGTTGTTTTCTCACCCACTGTCAGGTTGTTTTCTCACCCACTGTCAGGTTGTTTTCTCACCCACTGTCAGGTTGTTTTCTCACCCACTGTCAGGTTGTTTTCTCACCCACTGTCAGGTTGAACGAAATTCTGGCATATCCTTTTTACAGGACGTAGCCATCAACAACAGACGTCCATTTTCTAGGCACCACTTATCCGTTAAGTAGTTTTCACTACTTTCTGAAGGTGAAGTCTATTTTTACAGTTGTAAAATCCAGGAACTAATTTGCTTCCAAACTTGCATGCCGGTCAGTTTGAGCCAGCTACGCTTGGGTTGTAATCGAGCTCCCTACCGTTCAAGCTACAGATGCTCACATTGTCAGTTTGATCCAGCTACGCTTGGGTTGTGATCTAGCTCCAGCCTGTCAGTTTGATTAAATCTAAATTGGATATCAGAAAAACACTGGCAAGTAAAAGCGACTGACGTGGTGTTGATCATTTCCTTGATATTGTGCAATAGTCAAAGAAAAATCATAACTTAACCCCTTATTCTCCAACATATTTTATAGGTTCTTCAGTCTGATCCTGAGACATGTTCAGTCTTCCAACACTATCCGTTGGTGGCGTACAGACGGGACGGAAGTGTTAGGGGTATGTTGGTGCACCGTCGCCTTAGGTTCAATGTCCAGCGTCGTTTTGGCGCCGTCCATGTGGCCTCCAGCGCTGCAATACGTGTGCTTATGCAATACAGACCCGCACTGTGTCTTTTCCAAAAGCCAAGTTTGTTGTTGTTGATGGTTTCGCCTGAGGGTCCCGTGGTGTTATCTATGCCGTCACCTGCACACGGTGCAACAAGGCCTATGGTGGTGAGACAGGCAAGAGGCTCAGTGACCAATTCGCCCAACACTTGCGCGATATACGTCAGTGCTCTGTGGCACCTGTGGCCACTTGTTTCAATGATAGTTGCCATTTGGGAGCTCGCGATGTCCAGGTCACGGCCATCCGATCATGTTCCTCTGATGATCGTGGTCGATTTTCTCTGGAGAGCCGTTTTGTTTCGTTGTATGGTGTCTTGCGATCACATGGACTCAAGGTATTGCATTCCTATGGTTCTTAGTACTTTCTCGCCGAGTGGTTACCGGCCAAATTTGGGGTAAGAATAGACCACTACCTGCCGCATGTCGTAAGAGGCGAATAAGGAGTTTGCTGAATCGATGCATGTGTCTAAACGTGTAGAACTCTATGTGTTTAGGCCTACAAACCAATGTCAACGTATACAGTTCTTGGAGATCAAATCACAAAAGTGATTAAATTGTCTAAAGAACAACGCAAAGAAGAAGAAGTACTTTCTCTCATTCTGTAATCTATATTGTATTTGATTCATATATAGATAATTATGTAATCATTGATTTCTTGTTGTTTCTGTTCTTTTCCACTTCTAGTTTTGTGTTGCACTCATTTCGTTGTTTGTTTTTATTCCGAGATTTTCATTAGATAAGTTTGAATGTTTCCGTATGTAGTTGTCAATATGTAGTGTTATTTGAAATTTGTCACTACTTTTGTATCGTTTGCTTGATAAAGACATTTTGGTCGAAACGTTGCTGTGTATCGTCACTGTTTCTGTATTTTGTAAAACTAAAGTACGTTGTTCTTACGTGTTTCACTAGAATATTCTACTTCTTCTTTGTTTCACTAGAATATTCTACTTCTTCGAACGCTCCATATTGACCACTTATTAACCACTCTTTGTGATTTGTATGTGATCTGAGCCTAAGAGCGATTGTACGCTGTGCCGGTTATGCGCGTTGTGCCAGTTATGCTCCTACAGTAAGCCAACACATACGATTTCTGGATGCCGTTTATTTGGACATAAAAAGAAAGAACACTGATGTCCTGAAAGAACTAAATGTTAAAGACAATTGGCTGATAAACAACATACTATACAGAAAAATTACATACTTGGTCACATCAAGCGTCACGATGGCCTGGAAGAACAATACTAGAGGGCAGGGTCCCAGGACGCAGAGGCAGACCAAGAAGAAGATGGCTACAAGATATTAAAGAAACCATGGATATGATCATCGACGAAGTGGGTGAACTGTCTAGAGACAGAGTGAATTTTAGATGCGCAGCAAAGAGAGCAACGTCCTTTAAAGGATACGCACCTTGATGATGATGGCCCCTACGTCTTGATGCTTCTCTAGGCCCCTACCTCTGTCGTCTCTTACGACATGCTGTAGGTCGCAGTGTTACTATTTTTACCCCCTAGCGGGTCCCAGCAACACATGGGCAATTTTCTAGCATTAAACGAGTTATTTACTTGCTTAGATATATTATAAGCTGCCAGGTTGCGAGAATAACCGATCATAAGTCGTTATCTCACACAAGCACCTGAGTCCTTATTCAAGTCTATGTTCTTGGTCTTGATCATACAATGCTGTCAAGCATTCATATAATGATCTCTTCATTTACGTACCGCTCAGAATCTACATTTTTGTTGTTGCTCTACCAATTTCTTTCCTGTTGTGTCTAACGTATATCACATATTTTTGGGAGATCCTGGGCTCGGATACAGAACAAAGCAGCTGCTTGACGTCGTGCTAAAATTAAAATTCATTTATTTATAACATCTACATTTTATTGTAACATATGATTTTCTGATTTGAAGATTTAATGTCACATAATATTGACATATTATCATATCAAGGAGACAAGATTTAATTTATTATTGACATATTTGCATATCAAAATAAGATTATTCCCTAAATTGACATATATCTTCAAAAGTTTTTTCACATATATGTTGTTAATTAAAGACAATGCACTGTTGTGACATTATTTTTGTTTCTGTAAATGTATCTTCGTTTTCATTATGTTTTATTATTATTGTTTGTCCATTATGTTTGTTGTCATTATGTTGTCATTATGTTTGTCATTATGTTTGTCATTATATTTGTCATTATGTTTGTCATTATGTTTGTCATTATGTTTGTCATTATGTTTGTCATTATGTTTGTCATTATGTTTGGCATTATGTTTGTCATTATGTTTGTCATTATATTTGTCATTATGTTTGTCCATTATGTTTGTCATTATGTTTGTCATTATGTTTGTCATTAACTTCTTTATCCACTGGTTTTGCTGATGTTTCATACAGTGAACAATAGATCGAACTGGTCAACATGACATAAAAGCTTGAGGTCAGGTAAGACCACAGCCAAATCTAAATAACTAGGCCTGACAACTGATGCGAAACCCTAACCTAGACAGTCGGGGGTTGGAATTTATATATTTTATAGAACACTGCAAGGTTTTTTAATTTTACTTAATTCTGGGAGTCTATGGTTATTTATTGATGAAAAATATTCATAATATTGATATTCCTTATTGTTAAACTTAACTTGTTGCATAATATAACTTTGATTTAGCATTTTGTGTTGATTTTAAAATGAATTCGTCAATATACAACAATACTGGAATGCGAGGTCACGTGACCGGTTGTGGTCTGTTTCCCATAATTTTTACCTGAGTCCGCAGGCCCATAAGTTTATAGTTGGCTCTGGTTAGACCCTCAAGCAGTTCTATCCACAGTTTTTATATAAATAGTTCGCATCTGTCTGATGGCTGTAGACGCGTGGGTGCCATGTGGTTATTGCAATAATAATCATAATAAAGTCATATTAATATTAATATAGTACAAATATTAATAGACGAAATATCACTTCATGTGCAGAGCACTTACTTCAGGACTGTCTGTAATATGATATAATAAGGCTCAAGGTTTGGGCCTAGTGAAACAACACAACGGACTGAAGCCAACATTAAAACTGTTACAAGAGACAACATTGAAGATATAGAATACATGTTACTAGAGGGAAAATAAGAAATAAAACAAACGAGGATACAAAACAAGATCAATTATCTCTATTAGGAAAGCTACCCCAGTAAATAAAAAGCAGCGCGAAATCGGATGTGCCAGCCTACTTGTAGACGCATAACTGGCACAACGTACATTCATTCTTAGGCTCATATCACATACAAATAACACAGAGTGGTTAACAAGTGGTCGGTATGGAGCGTTGGAAGAAGAAGAAGATTTCACATTGTGGCACGGTAACACACTTAATTGTCATAACACTCTCAGTAGAAGATCTTTTATTATTAATCTACATTCAAGCTTTTAAAACCACAATAAAGATTTTATTCTATGTGCCAAACAGGAAGACATTGTTACTATTTCCTAAACTTGATATCGACAAAATAGTAAACGACATGGCGAGAAAACGTTTAAATTGTCAACATAATGTATCAATAACAATTGCTAGTTTAGAATGAAATGCTGAATGCCAATTTTGAAAACAAAAATTGTAAGGTGGCTAATTGCTTGCACAATTATCTAATTTGCTCTTCTCTCTCTCTCTCTCTCTCTCTATATATATATATATATATATATATATATATATATATATATATATTATAGCTATCTCCTTTCTCTCTCTCTTTCTCTCATTCTCTCTGTTGGTGAATTGTTACATATAAAAAGTTCAGTCAAGGAATGCGTGGATGATCAGTCGATGTGTGCATTTTACATATAAATTGCGATTAAAGAAAGAAATGGAATATTTAAAAATGATACACAAAACAAACATGCGGCCACCGTTCCTTCTAGAACTATCTTCTCAAACACTCATACCAATTTACATGACGAGAATACAATATTACAAAGCAATTTGACAACACGCAAAAAGTATTAGTGTGAGGAGGGATAGACAGGAAATGAAGATTGCATAATGAAGAAATATATGCATGATAATTTAGAAATATCCAATAGCAAAATGTCAACATTTTAATCAATGTACTGCAAGCTGGGGCGAAAAGTTCATCCACGTTAACCAGACTGAGCACTTTAAAACAAACCTTGATTTCCATGGCAGCATTTATTGTAACATAAAAGTCTAAATTTTCCCGTCTCGAAGACTTTAACTTCTAGAAGGTTGCAGCATATTTCTAATAATTGTTCGAAATTGAGCAAAATGTAGAACATCTGTATTGCAGCTGGTTTTTTTGTTCAGGATCTTTGACATTTTCTTTGAAATCATCACCTATGATTTCAATTATTTTAAAGTTTCCTCCGCCTATTACTCACGATTTGCTATATATATATATATATATATATATATATATATATACACTATTAACATTATAATGCTATAGAAAATGTATGAACTGCTGTTTCTCCTATGGTTTTCCCGTCTTGCCGCACTATCGGTATGCATAACTTGCGCAACTGAGATTGAGAATACCCTTAGTTAAAATCTTCAAAGCGTTTTTTCTTGCAGCATTGATGATATCGCTTTAGTCCAGAAAGCCATGTCTGATGCATATGCTCGCCATGTATCACTCTTCATTGCTTTTCAGAAAGCCATGTCTGATGCAGTATTGCTCGCCAGTGTATCAGCTCTCTCATTGCTTTTCATACTAGAATGATCTGTAAAGCCACGCATACGTAACTCGTATTTCTGATGAATTATAAGGCACTACTCGCTTTCTAAAATTATCAAATCAATGGAGCAACAACTTGGATTGAGGTCCTTATTTTTTATTGTTGGTCTCTGCGTTCTTAAGACTCGCTCTTAGGTTGAAAGCGGCGTGTCTTGGCTTAAAGAGGATTTAATTCCCTAGACAAGAAAGAAACAAACAAATCTAAATTATTTTACCTGGGACAGTTGACGGTCAAAGAAAAAAGAAAGAACATCCTAGATTGAAAGCAACCTGCTGTCTTGCAGGTCGGCTGGGGACAGCCAAGTTCTGACGGAGAGCGAACCCAGTAAATGCTGCTAAAACCGAACACATCGCCGAAGGTTCCAGAGCTCCAAATGGCGCTGAAGATGTGACGAAACACACCCATGCTAAGGCTGCATGAATCAGATTTCCACATGAATGAGATTTATGGGGTAATCTGGTACATCAGTCTTAGCGGTGATCGCGAGAGAGAGAGAGAGAGAGAGAGAGAGAGAGAGAGCGTTTGAAAGCATCAAAAGATGGTCAGGGTTATACTTCTCCCCACGGATTTGAAAAGTTAAAGATAGAGAACTATGACTGACCTTGTTCTGATGTCAACATCCTGACACTCTAACACCTCTAGTGGGTTATGGATCTTACTATTATATTAATATCAACATTATATGCTAGGTCGGTATATGGGCATCCACATAAATTATTCCAGGGCTGGGATGAATCAAAATAATTTTATTTGTTAGTTTACTCCGACAAAATTGAGAAGACAAAATTCAGATCAGATTTCGATTACGGTCTCCATGTATAGAAATATTAAATTGTTAGACATGTTTAAACCATTGGTAGTTAATTAATCACAACCCTACCACAACCCAAGCGTACCTGGTTCAAACTCAGCGGCCGGCAACTTTGTGAAACAAATTTGTCCGCGTGGATGTTTACGAACGGTAAAAATAGACCCCAGGGTTCAGAAAGCAATGTCAAACTACTGAACGTATATATAGGTCTAGAAAATCAACGACTGGTTTACTGTTGTTAGTGGCTAAGTCCTGTAACGGATATGTTACGATATTCAATTTGTAGTTTATAAAACTCAATCACAATGTTTGGTCAAGAAAATATTTTTCCAGTGTCAGTGCCTTAACGTGCCTGCCGCCCGTTCAGACTCAAGTTGGCATTCATAAATCTTCACAAACATCTGTCCCAAGCACTGACCTTGAGGTCTGATGCTACACTTTCCGTGTCATGAAGTTACGCTGTTCAGAATTATTCTTTCTTTGTCGTTCACTGTTTCTTTTCCTATTAATTTTGCCAGTTAATATCACGGCCGGTAGATTTTGCAAACTGTATGTAGTGTGATATCTGTCACTTCACGTTTCAGAAACCAAGTATGCGGGATTTAGACAAGCCAGTTTTACCTCATTTATTAGAAAGTCCATTGTGTGATTTGAACTCGTAAACTTTTCATTGCTCGACTGGAAAAAATAACACTCTATTTTGAGATTGTTTTTTCACCAGCGGAGTGCGATGGTGAATCTTTTATTTACAGCTGTTCATGTAAGTTACTCCAGTTGAAAACAACTAAACGTGAAGGTTTACTTTTGGCTAGATAAAGAAAGTCTTTGTTGTTTGTGTAATGCTCAGATAGAGAGGCTGTCTTTAAGAGCAAGGTCTGTATAGATTCAATGAGGATTTGTGGTGACAGTCACTGCTGATTTAAGAGGAGTAGCAAGGTTTATATAAACATTCCTGCAAGCAATCTGTGTGTCATACTCGATGCTTCAAGAAAATGGAATGAAGTGGATATTGTGATGGTTCTTGAGAAGTGAAAACGGACAAAATATGGAGTGTTAGTTGGATGAAAGAAGACTGGTGAAATAGAGATGTTGTGAAGATGGTGAGATAGTGGTTGTTGGTCTTATATCAAACAACAACATTCCAGTATCTTGCCTACTGCAACTGTCAAACTCTAATTACCCACTACATTCACTTGACTGTGTCCGGTTTGCTTTTACGCATCGTCCTTCAACATTACCTCAATAACGTTCTGCTCAGGTTCTTAATATGTCCGAAATTTTCTTGTTCGATTTGTATTTTTGTAGTAGTTATATCTTCTTCTCGCTAATATAGAACTTCTTCATGTGTCTGTATTTATCTGTATTTATCTGTATTTGTCTATATTTTCTTGATTTGCTGGATTTGTCTGTGTTGTCTGTATTTGTCTGTATTTGTCTGTATTTGTCTGTATTTGTCGTATTTGTCTGTATTTGTCTGTATTTGTCTGATTTGTCTTGATTGTCTGATTTGTCTGTATTTGTCTATATTTGTCTGTATTTGTCTGTATTTGTCTGTATTTGTCTGTATTTGTCTTGATTTGTCTTGATTTGTCTGTATTTGTCTGTATTTGTCTATATTTGTCTGTATTTGTCTGTATTTGTCTGTATTTGTCTGTATTTGTCTGTATTTGTAGTAATATATCTTCTTTCTAGATTTTCTTCTTCTTCTTTTTGTTGTCCAGAAGCACTTGAGCTTTCAGCTCTTCTGTTTGGTGCTATGGACATCGTAACTTCTGTTTGGTGCTATGGACATCGTAACTTCTGTTTGGTGCTATGGACATCGTAACTTCTGTTTGGTGCTATGGACATCGTATCTTCTGTTTGGTGCTAGGGACATCGTATCTTCTTTTTGGTGCTATGGACATCGTATCTTCTGTTTGTGCCTAGACATCGATTCTGTTTGGCTATGGACATCGTAACTTCGTTTGGTGCTATGGACTCGTGCTCTTCTTTGGTGCTATGGACATCGTATCTTCTGTTTGGTGCTATGGACATCGTAACTTTGTTTGGTCTATGGACATCGTATCTTCTGTTTGGTGCTAGGACATCGTAACTTGTTCTGTGTATGGACATCGTATCTTCTGTTTGGTGCTATGAATCGTAACTTGTTTGTGCTATGGACATCGTAACTTGTTTGTGCTATGGACATCGTAACTTCTGTTTGGTGCTATGGACATCGTATCTTCTGTTTGGTGCATGGACATCGATCTCATGTTTGGGCATGGACATCGTATCTTCTGTTTGGTGCAATGGACATCGTATCTCTGTTTGAGTGCATGACATCGTAACTTTGTTTGGTGCTATGGACATCGTATCTTCTGTTTGGTGATGGACATCGTACTTCTGTTTGGCTATGGACATCGTATCTTCTGTTTGTGCTATGGACATCGTATCTTCTGTATGGTGCTATGGACATCGTATCTTCTGTTTGTGCATGGACATCGTAACTTCTGTTGGTGCTATGGACATCGTATCTTCTGTTTGGTTATGGACATCGTAACTTCTTTATCTAGGAATACGATACTTAGGCTCGGTGCCACAAACACCGTAAATCTGGAGAACCTGTTGCTTTTCTGTCAGCGCGCAGAATTGAACCGCACTCACAGGGCTTATCACCCGTCTTCCAACGCGCTCGAACACTCTGGATAGCGGACTTCTTCCAGCTATATAAAACGTCTTCATTTGTCTGATATTCTCATGAATTCGTTTTGTTATTTTATATTCTATGCATCTACATATCCGCTCCCAGTCTTAACTCTAGAAATAGCTAAAGTCTGTGGCTACTATGACAAGAGCGCATTATTGTTGTAACAGAAGATTATCTTTTCCCCAATGAAGAATTCCCTTGTTGTTATAACTGTTTAAACTTGGGACTATCGATTAAGATGTCACGAACTTTTTCATTGTAGTGATTAGCTGCTCTCTATAGTCTGTTACGGAACGTAGTTGAAATGAGAATGGAATCCTCTTCGGTATGGTCATGACATTCAGCGAAGATGTTTCTGAATACCTTTTTGTGAGTTAGTTTCATTGTCGTTCCTGTCGTTACTGTTCTGCAGTCCCTTTCTAAGCGGTGTTTTTGTTACGATCCAGAAGCACTTGAGCTTTCAGCTCTTCGACTCGGTGCCATGGACATCGTAACCTTTCGGTTCGGTGCCACGAACACCGTGAATTGGTGAACCTGTGGCTTTTCTGCCAGCCTGCGGAATTGAACCCATCTACAGGAGCTTTGGGACGAGAGCCTGAGGTATTTAGTTGCTGCATGGCTAGTGCAGTCGCGGAAGTTCCCAGGTTAGGATTTTTTTGCCTACAACAGAAAAATTCTTGGCATTAACGTAGATTGAACAGGGTGTCTCTGCCAGGAGCCTGCTCTAACCATTCGGCCAATGTTATCCTGATCCAATAAATTATTAGTTTTTTTGTTAGATAGTTGTTTATGTTTTCCATCAGTGAACTATGAAGAACACACTGTTTACTTTTCATTGTTGAATCTCAGTTTTATATGTGGTGTTGTATGTGTAATGGTTTATTGTGTATGTAAATATATGTGTTTGTGATTGCTATACATAATTGTGAACGTCTGTAGCCTAGTGAAGATAGTGAGCTCTGATCACATCCCAAGATTTTGTTCAAACACCACGACGACAATTTTGGAAGCAAATTTTTGAACATGGATTTTAGAATGGTAAAATTGACTCACCGTTCAGAAAGCAATGGCAAACTACTGAACGTATAAGTGGTGTCTATAAAATCAACGACTCTTTTACTGAGGTTGATGGTGACCTCATGTAAAGGATATGTCGAGTTTCAGTTTGTTTCTCAGTAAATCTATATTGAAGGAAAATGATAAAGGCTAAAACAAAATGAATAAATGAGAATACACAAGATAGTTGCAGATATACTATCAACACATATCTCGTACATATTATATATATACATGATGGATAATACACGTTTTCTAATTAATTAGGAAAAGAAAAAACATGGCCTTACCAAAACGTAAACGACTAGAAACTTTTGAAATGAAATTGATAGAAAAGTGGGTCTAAAGCCAAAGAAAGACTTCATTGCACGGATTTAGCCCATGGGCTCGGTCCTCTAGCAGGAATGGCACACTCTCTGCCGAGAGTATTGCACAACTCGTAGCTCCGGCAACAATGCTTTGGTTTTCTGGAAAAAAAATACGCCCGTGAAGAGAAGGGAGCAGTCCAGATTCGAATCCACGACTTTCGGAACGTAAGGCTGCGGTTTAACTAATTAGCCAACTGATTGACAACGAATGCTTTTATCATTACCCAGATATCCCTGAAGTCGGAGAAGGCATCCTTATAGCGGGGACACTGAAAAAGGAAATCTACCTTCACGCAAAAATCAATCGGAAACACTTTACAAGGTGCCATGATTACGCCTGAATTCATATCGGACAAACACAAGAAGAAGAAGATTATCCTCATTAAACAAATGTGTAATGAAAATAAGTATGACGGTGATGCCAACAAATAAAGTGGCTTATTGTATCCTAAATCCTCTAGGGCATGTCTTAAACCATAACAATGAGTGGGGGTGGGGGATGAGAGAATTCAGAACAGGTAGACCTCTTCAGGATGTGGGGTGGAGGTGAGGTGTCTATGATAGCAGTTCACTTTAGGCCAGTGTTTCCCATAGTGGGCGGTGCGCCTCCCAGTGGGCGCTGAAACCTTCCGGGATGAGGGCGATAGTGGATTCAGAAACTTTTGGGAGGAGATTTTTCGTGATGTAGCGATTTAATAATCATTTAAAATTTGACTTCTGCATTTTAATTTTTTATATGCCCATCTTACACGATCCATTTTTTTATATGCCCATCTTACACGATCCATTTTTTTATATGTCCATCTTACACGATCCATTTTTTTATATGTCCATCTTACACGATCCATTTTTATATGCCCATCTTACAGATCCATTTTTATATGTCATCTTACACGATCCATTTTTTTATATGTCCATCTTACACGATCCATTTTTATATGTCCATCTTACCGATCCATTTTTTTATATGTCCATCTACACGAATCCTTTTTTTATATGTCCATCTTACACGATCCATTTTTTATATGTCCATCTTACACGATCCATTTTTTTATATGTCCATCTTATCGATCCATTTTTATATGCCCATCTTACAGATCCATTTTATATGTCCATCTTACAGATCCATTTTTATATGTCCATCTAACACGATCCATTTATATGTCCACTTACACGATCCATTTTATATGTCCATCTTAAACGATCCATGTTTATATGTCCATCTTACACGATCCATTTTTTTTATATGTCCATCTTACACGATCCATTTTTTTATATGTCCATCTTACACGATCCATTTTTTATATGTCCATTTAAACGATCCATTTTTATATGCCCATCTTACAGATCCATTTTTTTATATGTCCATCTTACAGATCCATTTTTATTATGTCCATCAACGATCCATTTTATATGTCCATCTTACACAATCCATTTTTTATATGTCCATCTTAAACGATCCATTTTTTTATATGTCCATCTTACACGATCCATTTTTTATATGTCCATCTTAACGATCCATTTTATATGTCCATCTTACACGATCATTTTTTATATGCCATCTTACAGATCCATTTTTATATGCCCATCTTACCGATCCATTCTTCATATGCCCATCTACAGATCCATTTTATATGTTCATCTTACACGATCCATTTTTATATGTCCATCTTACACGATCCATTTTTTCATTCCCATCTTACCGATCCATTTTTCATATGCCCATCTTACACGATCCATTTTATCAATGTTCTATTTCATGTATATAATCTTTGAAATTGACTATGTATGACAAAAATATATATCAATTTTCTATGTCAAAGTGAAAATAGAGCGAGCATGTATATATATATGGAGGGGGACATTGGAAACTGTTATAATGGAGAGGGGGCGTTGCAGTTTATATCCTGCAAGTGGCTGTGGGCAGAACAAGTTTGGGAATCTATGCTTTAGACTTTAGACGAACATTTACCTATACAATATCTGGGAACAGTTCAGAATCGACATCCGGTACTATTAATATCAGTATTTAGACTTAATTATCAACTGTTACATTAAATTTGACATTTTCTGCGTGTGATACTGGTAGTTAGATTATAATCAAAGTATTTTGTGGTAAAAATAACATCCGCATTGGAAATCAATATTTGGAAAGAAAATGTTTCAGTCACAAAGTTTCTGTCTGTCTTGTTCATGTGCTCTTTCTTCTCTCTCTCTCTCTCTCTCTCTATCTATCTATCTATCTCTCAGCTTTTCAGTCCAGATTGGGACATAGACCCTCAACCAACTCATGCCAAGTCTTCCTATCTCTAGATATCACCTGCAGCTACCTCCAGCTTTTCGTTATATTGTTGATCTCTGCCCCAAATCCGTCTCTTTCTTAGTAAAATCTAAACACATTTAGTTATCAATAGATTTCAAGATTATAGAACTATTCAATAATTGTTTTTAATCCGTTGGTTGGAATAATAGCCGTCCATCACAAGCGATGATGACAAAAGTCTCAGACGTGTGCTGCTGCACCTCTCTGATGTGTGCGGAGGTGACTGTAGAGTCCAATCTAGAACACAATCCCCTACCACAGGTGAGGCATACATGATCAAGGTTAGGCATGTGCTGCTGTGACTGTTGTGAATTGTAGTGTGTGAGTTGTGTGAGTTGGTAGCTGTGTCTAGTTGTCTGAAACTGTAGCTTGCGCTGTATTTGGATTCAAGTGAGGAAAAGTTGCGCTATTCGTCAACCTCTACTCTCTCGTCCAGGACTATCTGCTGGTTAGAATGAGTCAACACTAACAGAATCCCTGTGACCACTCAAAACTGATACCATGTTACAGTAATACTCCAGATGTGGTACTTTTAAGTAGGGTTGTTCTACTTGTAAAATCTTAGTTATCCGTTTGTACAATCTTGTAGCTTATTGGATACATACCTTGTTCATGCATACGCTTTGGCCGAAGTTTGAATGTGCAACTTTTACATGACGCAGATGCATTAAGTAGTGCAACCTACTCACGTTCTTTGATCAAATCAAACATATTACAAAGAGTAGTTATTTTGATTAATAAGCACGAATGCAAATAAACAAGACCGTTGGTATCTGTGATCAGTTATGGGAGGGGAGAGTGTCGATGGTAACTATTATGTGCATAGAAAATAAGAATATAGAAAATAAGAATATAGAAAATAACACGATAGAAAGGAATAGGCTTTGAAAATTTAAAAGGAAACAAATTTTTATAAACTTAATTAAGAAAATAACTATCACTGAATAAAAGTAAATCTACAGTTTATACAATCCAATTGAGATTAACAAGAACAATTCATTCAGGTTAACTCCAGATTTGTTAGTGTCCTTTCTAGCGTGTTATGTACCAACAGATGATGTAGGCAGTTAGTGTTCTTTCTAGAGTGTTATGTACCAACAGAGGATGTAGGCAGTTAGTGTCCTTTCTAGAGTGTTATGTACCAACAAAGTATGTAGGCAGGGAAAGAGATGATATTTTTTTATAACAGTCTGGTTATTGGTTACTAAGTTGTCTGTATAGTACTTCATGCAGACAGTGCTCAGTCTCTCACTTCCAACAGATATCGAAAGATATGGATACTAATGGCTTCCCTGACTCGCTGGTTAAGCACAGTCCTCACATTATCCATCAGACACCCAGTTCTGCGATACATCGTATAATTATAAACTCTTTAAATCCCAGTATTGGTTATTGGTTACTGACGTCATTGCACTCCGGGCAGACCCATAGGTGCGCAGTCTCTCCCAACAGATATCGAAGACTATGGTTTACTGATGGTTTCCGTGGCTCGCTGATTAACACACTCCTCGCTCTGACCCTCAGGCATCCAGTTCTACTTGTACAACGGGCAGCTCCAAACATCTATTTTAGTGTCCTCATTCAACATGCAGTCTCGAAGAGACCGAAGACCATCCCTCTTATCCATCTTTAACTCTATAAACAATCGATGCTGTTCGACCATTAAAACACTGGATACATTCAACGTCATTTCTTGTTTCAGTTTCAATTTGGAATATCTTCACTGCACTCCGGACATGTCCATATGTGCTCCGATCTCCTTCGCAATATCTCCAACAGCGTCCTGCGACTGACCGTACCAGTTTGATTTTGATTGATGAGCCTACTCATATACCTGTTATGCTGTTCTTTTCTTGCTACTCTAGTCTTCAAACCCAGCTCCTGCAATCTAGCAGTTGATGTGGATTAGTTTATATGAAAATCTTCTCTGCGGTTACACTCTATGAGGGGGTTCAAAATATCAGTTCTATCCATTGGCTGGCCGTCTGATATGGTGGCAAATCCAGCCAGCCTGTCTGCTCTCTCGTTGCCAACGACACCCATGTGCCCGGAACGAAGAAAAGTTTAATTCTTCAAAATGCTGACGCTTGTAGTGATTCAGTTCTTTGCCTGCGCACCGAACCAGCCTCTACTTTGCGGATCACACTCAATGAATCACTTAGAATGCACGCATGAGCGTTCTCTGTTTAGTGTCAATTCAAGTGTTTTCATCCAACAAGTTGGCGACAAGAAGTCGACAAATATCTTCAGTATCCATCCTCAACTCCCCGATCATAGATCTTCACACCGATATAGAAGATATTCCAAGTCACCACCTACTTATAATTTGTGGAGATTTCAATGCATAATTAGATGGTATTGACACAGAGAAAAAGAGCAATAGGAAAACATGAAACTATTTTTAAAAAAAGTAACTTTACAGCAGAGAAAGATTATGACTGAAGCAATTGTTCTTGTAATATGAGAAACACTTTTTCAGTCATCACTATCTCACAGCTTGTCATGAGCAGAACTTTGCAACCATAATAGTCTCTAGTGTTTTCTCTCTATCATATGCCTCTGCAGCCCTCATACTGAAATCATCATTCACATCCTGAATCGATCTTCTCCGTGGTCTTCTGCTTTTACTCTTTACTTGAATTCCTTCTTCCCTAACTGTCTTCTCCAATCTCCCGTGTCTTTTTATGTCCGAAATAATTCAGTTTTCTCTTTCTCATTTATAATCTCATCCAGTTTTCTTGGAACTTTGAGTTCCTTCTGAATACATCCATTAGTTCTCTTCTCTGTCTATGATATACGAGGGACTCTTCTGTATACATCCATTTGTTATCTTCTCTGTCTATGATATACGAAGGAACTCTTCTGTAACACTTGGAGAAAAGAAAAAAGAAAGAAAGGTACAAAACATCCTGATGCCAAAAATTAATTTCAACACCTGCATAATGCCAGCATTTTTTAAATTAAATTTTATCAATAATATCCAATGCATTTTTATTTTCCCTTTTTCAGAAAGCTACATCACTGCAATGCCACAAATACACCATTATAATTATTTATTTTATTTTTAAATAGAGAAAAAAGTATTTCCTCCCACAATTCTTATGTGTGAGTATAGGGCGAGATCAAGATTTAATATCAGCTTGAAACAGATAAATAATGTTGGTATTAATGAAGTACAGCAGGCACAAAAAACGTTTAGTTTTAGTAAAACTGTCTTGATATTTATTGTATTAGCACAAATACTTTTGTATTTCATTTCTAACCACTTTGTACGTCTAAACATGTACTCAGAGATTAGAGATATTTGATAACGGACTTAGCACCCGTTGAAGGTCTCAGGTGTCAAACCTGAAGGTATGAAAACACCGTTCGGTATTAACACCACGAAAACATTTACTTAAGTTCTCTGGTCTACCGACAGCAATTTGGATAATCCCAGAAACGTATATTTGTTTTACGATACGTATCTTTTCTACTTCGCTACTTGAGAACTGTTTGGTTGTGTTTATACACTTGGAAATGGTTATTTCAGTAATGTAACTTTCTTTTCGAAAACGTCACCGCCCTTGAATTTCAATGCATCCACGTTAAACAAGGTCTACACTAAAGACTCAAAATCAGTCAACCTTTCCCAGATTAAGGACCCGTCCAAGTCTGCATTATACTGTTCTCCATTTCCGATAAAGGTGTGCACTTCGCAATTTATGTTTTCCTGCAGTAAAAAGAACGTGTGATCTAATGTTGATTTGAGCCTTACTGTTTTTCTTATATAGGAACATAATGTCATTCTGCTACTCAGAACATAATACAATCGATTCCGTACTGCGTCTTAGCAAAATTTCAGATTTGCTCGCAGATTATAACTACGTGTAAACTGAAACGTCAAGCTACCGTGAACATGCTTCAAGATACACAATATTCTGAGAAACTCACAAGCAATATTTGTAAAAATACTACACGGACCTCTGTGTTCATCACATAAAAGTGAAGTTTACACAAGTCATCAGGGTCGGATTAAAACCGATAGACGCTTTAAATATTGGCAAGATTTCGACGCGCTCTTGTATATCTAATTCAAAATATACTGAGCAAGATAACTAAAATGACCAAGACAAAAACGAGCACGTGAACCTGTATTGACCACATGTCAGTTAACTGGTTGTAATTGTGCTTGTATTCCCAGGATTAAAGTATATTTTAACCGCTAGTATTACTCTCTCGCAAGATCGTCAAATGTGGCGATGTAATTTCTTCTTCTTCTTCTTTTTGCGTTCGTTCTTTACGACCAATTTTAATCACTCTTTGTGATATGTTTGATCTTTGCCAAGAACGTGTTTACTTTGCACATTGGTTTGGTAGGCCCCTAAATGCATAGACTTCTATACGTTTAGGACATGTACATCCGATTTCAGCAAAACCTCCTTAGTGGCCTCTTACGACATGCGTGGCAAGTAGCAGTGGTGCTATTCTTTACACCCCAAATTTGGACCCCGGTAACCACTCGGGCGTGGCGATGTAACAACACAAGAGGTGCTCTCATAGCTTAGAATCATCGTACCGTTGAGGCACAGAGTAAATGAGTCACGCGAAAAAAGAGAACACACAACATCCACATGCCTAACCTTGACCATGTATGCCCCACATGGGGTAGGGGACTGTGTTCTAGGACTGGACTCTACAATCACCTCCACACACACCAGAGAGGTTCAGCAGCACATGTATGAGGCTGTTGTCATCATCGATTCCGATGGACGGCTATTATTATTTTATTATTACTTTCTTATCTATCTATCTATCTATTTATCTATCTGTCTGTCTGTCTGTCTGTCTGTCTGTCTGTCTCTCGCTCTGTCTGTCTGTCTGTCTGTCTGTCTGTCTGTCTGTCTGTCTGTCTGTCTGTCTGTCTGTCTGTCTGTCTGTCTGTCTGTCGTCTGTTCTGTCTGTCTGTCTGCCGTTCGCTGTCTGTCTGCTCGTCTGTCGCTGTCGTCTGTCTGTCTGTCTGTCGGTCGGTCTGTCTGTCTGTCTGTCTGTCTGTCTGTCTTCTGTCTGTCTGTCTGTCTGTCTGTCTGTCTGTCTGTCGTCTGTCTGTCTGTTCTGTCTGTCTGTCGTCTGTCTGTCTGCTGCTCGTCTGTCTGTCGTGTCTGTCTGCTGTCTGCGTCGTTGTCGTTGTCTCTCTGTCTGTCGTCTGTCTGTCTGTCTTGTCTGTCTGTCTGTCTGTCTGTCTGCTCTGTCTGTCCGTCTCTGTCTGTCTGTCTGTCTGTCTGTCTGTCTGTCTGTCGTCTGTCTGTTCTGTCTGTCCGTTGTCTGTCTGTCTGTCTGTCTGTCTGTCTGTCTGTCTGTCTGTCGTCTGTCTGTCTGTCTGTCTGTCTGTCTGTCTGTCTGTCTGTCTGTCTGTCGTCTGTCTGTCTGTCTGTCTGTCTGTCTGTCTGTCTGTCGTCTGTCGTCTCGTCTGTCTGTCTGTCTGTCTGTCTGTCTGTCTGTCTGTCTGTCTGTCTGTCTGTCTGTCTTGTCTGTCTGTCTGTCTGTCTCTGTCTGTCTGTCTGTCTCGTCGTCTGTCTGTCTGTCTGTCTTCTGTGTCTGTCTGTCTGTCTGTCGTCTTCTGTCTGTCTATCTATCTATATCTATCTATCTATCTATCTATCTATCTATCTATCTCTTATTTGTCTCAGTTGGTGCAAGAACATCAACGTACTCATGCTAGTTCACGGTTAGCTGGATTTTGTAGCTAAACTTTTTTTTTATCGTATGGGGTAAACTTGCATAGGAAGCGAAAAAGAAATCGGCCAGAGACTAATAAAGATGGAGGACAGCTATTAAGGGCCTATGCTCCACATGGAGCGAAGAAAAATAAGCAAATACTCACAAATCAGACATTAACATGTGGTCACTTGAAGGCCGGAATAGCTTTATTCATGTCAACAATGTCGCACGGAGCGGAAGATTTTTCAATTTCTTTGACGGGGAAACATAATCTTATTAACATACTTGGATGAACAGTTTTATCTTTCCATTTCTCCTGATAGAAAATGCTCAAACATTAGACTTGTCATATTTTCTCTTTTCAAGCTATAGAGGCGGAATAATTATCTGACAATAGAGATCTAACTGGGAGCAGAATCTGATCTGTGAGCACAAACAGACCATCTTGTTTGAGAATAAAACGAGCGTATGATATCATATTTCTTCATACAACAGGAGCACAACAGCTTGTTCACGTGACTGCACATATGTCGTTCTATTGTTATTATACTGAAGATGTTTAATATTTGCTTGAGTACTGTTCCCTCAATGCAGTACACATTTTGCTTTCTCTTTTTAACTTGTTCAGAGAGCGGAGACCGTGTTTTTACACAGACATGAGGCAGATGCTATGAGACTTTGCGCTAGACATATCACTGATGCTCTAGAAATGCAACAGATCTGACAGAAGTTGAAGAAGAGGAAGAAGAAAAAGGCTTAGCTCAGAATGCTCTTCTGAGTCATCATCAGGTGCCAGCTGGCGTAGGTGATCATGGATCTCCACAAATCTATGTCTCATGTGTTTGATATCATCTCAGATGTTGACGCTTTTTCATGCCATGAAGTCAGGCTATCCAACATTTTCTCTGTCTTTCTCTGTCTCGTCTACCCTCTAGTTTACCGGCTGTTACAATGTATCTGTTCAAAAGAAGTAGATATTGCATTATTGTTAAAAACTAAGGTACAACATTGCAGTTGTCTTTTTCCATGACAAACAAAGAAGATATTGTAAGTGGGGGCCGCTTGACTGAATGTGTTGGTGAAGTTATTGATACATGAACACTACAATGTCAACTTGTGTAGGCCCACAACAAGTAATATCTACGAAATGTCATGTAAACAATATTAGCAGTAGTCAGTGAAATGTCATATAAACAATACTGGCAGTAGTCAGTGAAATGTCATGTAAACAATACTAGCAATAGTCAGTGAAATATCATGTAAACAATACTAGTAATAGTCAGTGAAATGTCATGAAAACAATACTAGCAGTAGTCAGTGAAATGTCATGTAAACAATATTAGCAGTAGTCTGTGAAATGTCATGTAAACAATACTAGCAAAAGTCAGTGAAATGTCACGTAAACAATACTAGCAATAGTCATTGAAATGTCATGTAAACAATACTAGCAATAGTCAGTGAAATGTCATGTAAACAATACTAGCAGTAGTCATTGAAATGTCATGTAAACAATACTAGCAATAGTCAGTGAAATGTCATTTAAACAATACTAGCAATAGTCAGTGAAATGTCATGTAAACACTGCAATGTAGTTACTGTTTCGAGTGCTGATAAAGTGGGAGTTTGCACACTTGTTCCGAGTGTCTTGCAGAGGATACTGTGCTTTCCACTTCGTGCTCATATTTCTGTAGACAATTACTTATGAAGGTTATGTGTGCAGAATTATCTATCAAATCTCAGAGGTATGAGTTACTCAATCTGGCGAATGTTTGCAATGTCACGAACTGTGCTGTCTTCTGCTCTAGAGAAAATTACGCAAGGATTATCCAATTAAATCCTTCACAACTCATGGTATTGTTCACAACAACTGAAGCAGTAGAGTTTCCTGGTTATACAAAATATCTCTAGAAAAGATCTCCTAAGCATTATATAAAAAATAATAATTGTAGAAACATCTCCCAACGTTAGATAGTAAAGAATTTTTGAAGTTATTCCATAGGCTACATATACCTGTTTTAAACCGTGTCATATTCTACATATACCTGTTTTAAACCGTGTCACAGGCTACATATACCTGTTTTAAACCGTGTCATATTCTACATATACCTGTTTTAAACCGTGACAAATGCTACATATACCTGTTTTAAACCGTGTCATATTCTACATATACCTGTTTTAAACCGTGTCACAGGCTACATATACCTGTTTTAAACCGTGTCAAATGCTACATATACATGTTTGAAGCTGTACCATACCATATTCTACATATATATACTTATTTGAAGCAGTTTCTATAGAAGTTTCTAGCCTCTCGAGGTTTGCTTGGAGCTACTGTCCTGGCAATGCAGGTGGTTTCGACAATGAGAGAGCGGCCAGGCTTGCATCAACATCATTGATTGTTGGAGAGTTGAAGATGGATAAGTTGGATGTTCTTCGGTCTCTTCGTGACTGCTTGTTGGATGAAGACACTAAAATAGATGTTGAATCGATCCAGTGATTTGGAGTTACAAGTTGTATAAGTAGGACTGGATGCCTGAGGGGCAGAGTGAGGAGTGTGTATAACCAGCGAGCCTCGTGAATCATCAGTATACATACTCTTCTATATATGTTGGGGGAGACTGCACACCTATAGGTCTCCTGGAATGCAATGACGTCATTTTAGTAACCAATAACCAATAACCAATTTGAAGCCGTTCATGATACGAAGACAGTATCGATATTTACTGAGATTGGTAGATAAATATCTCGACTCAGCACAGTAAAACCTCACAGAAACTAATACTAACGTACGGTATGGACTTTATAAGAGGCCAAAAACTAACTAAAGATACTGAAGAAAGAATGATAAAGGAATGAAAGACTACCAACAGTGAAATATAATGTCTGTCTGGCCCAGTATTGACAAAGTGGATCAGTAGAGTCTGCCCATACCATCAAATGTCCTGGTTTCCGGTCCCAGGCGCGATTTGTTCAACCATTGTTTGCATTGTGTATCTTATCTCATCAATTTCACCCCCTGGTTTCCGTAAACATCTCTGGTTTCCAGCCACCGCTCGGGGGATAATTTGGAGCAAACGTCGTGGAAATAATTGTCATAGTTGTGATGTTGTTTACACTATCTGTCTCAATCTCAAGGCCTCTGTCACCTGTTCCTACACATTGCCATAGCAGAACAAAACTCAGGGGAATGTCCATATTTCTTGCGCGATGCAACAATAAAAAGATTGTCACCAGAATGTCTATATGTAAAAAACCAAAATGACATTTATTGAAATATATTAGTTCATTAGTTTGTTTGTGTTCGATCTTATCAACTAAATTAACCAGTCTTTATCGCACTTTGTGTAGCCTGGGCTCGCAAGGGGAGAAAAGAATAGTACCACTGCGACCTACAAGGCATGTCGAAAGAGGCGACTGATGTAGGACCTAGGAAAGCTACTCTAGTAAATAATAAGCATCCCAGAAATCGGGTGTGCTGGTCTACTTGTAGGCGCATAACTGGCACAACGTACAGTCGCTCTTAGGCTCAGATCACATACAGACCACAAAGAGTTGTTTAACAAGTGGTCGCCGCGGAGCGCTCGAAGAAGAAGAACCATTATTTGTGATCTGTACAGGGTTTTTTTTCTCATGAAAACGTGAGTACGATAGGCCAACGTTAGGCCTTTGCAGCATGTAAGACACACACATCCGAATTTAGACCACACAGTGTATGCATATTATCCAACAGGACAATAAATTTGTACAGACAAGTAACTAAGATTTCACAAACAGAAAACCCCACTTCTAAAGTACAACATCTGATTATTAACTGTAACATGGAATCAGGTTGAATAGGTCATAGTGAGACCTGTCAGCACTGACTTATGCCATTCTGATTGGTAGAATAAGGTCGTTTCAGTGAATAGCAGTACGTATTAATTTTGACAGATCCTTGCTGAATTTCATTGAGAAACAAGAATAAGTGGTTCTACCACTTAACCAAATACAACTGTATACAGTCTTATACAACAGAACATCAGGAATGAAGGCAGAGAAGACACAAAAACATGGATGGATAGGATAGCAGAATCTTGTCAAAAATACATTAATAACTATGAACCAAGCCACTAGAGCAGCACAAGGCAAAAACAGAATACCACGGCACTGGACAACAACCTGGTTACAGTGATACGACAAAAGAAAATGAATTAGAACCAAAGTCTCACTTTCTTACGCAGAAGATCGCAGCTGCTGCACAAATCCATTTCTTACGCAGCAGGGAGATCTCAGCTGCATCTAAAATCCACTTTCTTACGCAGGAGATCTTGGCTCCATAGACAAAATCCACTTTCTTACGCAGCAGGAGATCTCAGCTGCATGCACAAATCACCTTCTTACACAGGGAGATCTCAGCTGCATGCACAAAATCCACTTTCTTACGCAGCAGGGAGATCACAGCTGCATGCACAAAATCCACTTTCTTACGCAGCAGGAGATCACAGCTGCATGCACAAATCACTTTCTTAGCAGCAGGAGATCACAGCTGCATGCACAAATCCACTTCTTACGTAGCAGGAGATCACAGCTGCATGCAAAAATCACTTTCTTAGCAGCAGGAGTCTCAGCTGCATGCACAAAATCCACTTTCTTACGCAGGAGATCTTAGCTCCATGCACAAAATCCACTTTCTTCGCAGCAGGAGATCTCAGCTGCATGCACAAATCCACTTTCTTAGCAGCAGGAGATCAAGCTGCATGCACAAAATCCACTTTCTTGCAGCAGGAGATCACAGCTGCATGCACAGAATCCAGCTTTCTTACGTAGCAGGAGATACAGCTGCATGCACAAATCCACTTTCTTACGCAGCAGGAGATCTCAGCTGCATGCCAAAATCACTTTCTTCGCAGGAGATCTTGCTCCATGACAAAATCCACTTTCTTGCAGCAGGAGATCTCAGCTGCATGCACAAATCCCTTTCTTACGCAGCAGGAGATCACAGCTGCATGCACAAATCCACTTTCTTACGTAGCAGGAGATCACAGCTGCATGCACAAAATCCACTTTCTTAGCAGCAGGAGATCTCAGCTGCATGCACAAAATCACTTTCTTAGCAGGAGATCTTAGCTCCATGCACAAAATCACTTCTTAGCAGCAGGAGATCTCAGCTGCATGCACAAATCCACTCTTACGCAGCAGGAGATCTCAGCTGCATGCACAAAATCACTTTCTTACGCAGGAGATCTTAGCTCCATGCACAAAATCCACTTTCATAGCAGGAGATCTCAGCTGCATGCACAAATTCACAGCAACAGAGAATGTTCAATGTAATTTGAGGGTGGTGACAGTTTGTATTAATTGCATTTTAATTTGTATTAATACAGAAGATTTCTTCATCTGTTGTAACTAGTAGAAAAGATAACTTTAGAGGGAATTATACCTGGAAAAAGAATGAGAGAAAGACCTAGAAGACGATGGTTGCAAGATGTCATTGACGATCTGAGAATGACTGCTGCTGACACCGGTCAACTTGCACAGAATAGAATGTTTTTCAGGACTGCTGTCATGGGAGTCAAGTTCCGGAAGGGACAAGCTACGTGATGATGATGATGAGTAAGTAAAAGTCAAATAATTGCTTGTATACCACGAGGTAGAAATGTCTTATTGTTCATAGTTCATAGTTCATAGTTCATAGTTTATAGTTCATAGTTTATAGTTTATATGTACGGTTCCAAATCACACGAAATGCTAACAACTGTCTAATGACTGTCTGTGTGAACTAATATCTTGTTAAGTACTAGCAACAACTGTCTCCTGACTGTCTGTGTGAACTAATGTCTGATTAAGTACTAGTAACAACTGTCTCCTGACTGTCTGTGTGATCTAATCTCTGTTTAAGTACTAGTAACAACTGTCTCCTGACTGTCTGTGTGAACTAATGTCTGATCAAGTACTAGTAACAACTGTCTCCTGACTGTCTGTGTGAACTAATGTCTGATCAAGTACTAGTAACAACTGTCTCCTGACTGTCTGTGTGAACTAATGTCTGATCAAGTACTAGTAACAACTGTCTCCTGACTATCTGTGTGAACTAATGTCTGATCAAGTACTAGTAACAACTGTCTCCTGACTGTCTGTGGAACTAATGTCTGATCAAGTACTAGTAACAACTGTCTCTGACTGTCGTGTGAACTAATGTCTGATCAAGTACTAGTAACAACTGTCTCCTGACTGTCTGTGTGAACTAATGTCTGATCAAGTACTAGTAACAACTGTCTCCTGACTGTCTGTGTGAACTAATGTCTGATCAAGTACTAGTAACAACTGTCTCCTGACTGGCTGTGTGAACTAATGTCTGATCAAGTACTAGTAACAACTGTCTCCTGATTGTCTGTGTGAACTAATGTCTGATCAAGTACTAGTAACAACTGTTACAAGAAAAGAGGTCTCTGTTGCTATGTGATTTAGCCTTTGCCTTACGTTCAAAGGTCGATTGTTCGAATCCGGACTGCATCGTTCTGTTCGCATTTACGAGCTCATTTTTTCCCAGAAACCCTAAATTGTTGCCGGAGCTACGGGGTTCGTGCTTTGTGCAATACTCTCAGCGTGTGGCGTACCATTTCTGCCGCGGTGGACCTAGTCATATGGGGTAATATCCAGATGAAATGAAGTCAAACTTTCAGTTTTACTCCTTTATTTAGACAAGAAAGAGAAGATGGAGATATGTTGAGCATACTCTGAGACGAAAGGATCAAAGAACTACAAAATTGTGATTGAAGTTGGAGACAAAGGGTTCCAGAAATAAAGGACGCCCTACGTCTCTATGCTCTGAACAATATCGGTGAGTAATATCGGACTCAATTCCATAGATGAGAATGAGAGCTTCCAGGATAAAACGTATGGAGAAATTACTTGCAGGCACTATTTAACGTATAACGGTATGAGAGGAATACAATTATAATGTGTTACATGATAAATATTCTTTCTTTTTCTCAATCCTGTTTTGCCTCACAGTGTCAAGATAAGAAGAGATTTATCGAAGAGCCCTTGTGTGCGCTTAATAAATAGTGTCTTTCGTCGGCTCTGTTACCTCTGAGATCCACCTTTTACTTTGGCTGGCCTTTTGCTTTGTATCCATTGTATCGGAGCAAGATCGATTTTGAGTCCACTGTTGGTATTATGTTTATGTTCTTCAAGGTATAGACAATCTGCATAACCTAGATAAACCAGCTGTCCATTGTATTCATATTTATTACCTCCATCAGTTCTTTCTCCGATTACCCAGTCGTATCGCAATGGGAACGATCGCCAAGGGCAGTCTTAATCTAAAAAGTTTGTGATTGTTTCCGTCTGCTCTGACTGAATTACTTTGAAAAATACTGTCTCATTGTGAACACTTTCAGATGTAGCTAAAGTTATATGGCTCATCAAACTGATTGTTCTATTGTCTACACAATTTAGTGCCTTTTTTTTCTTCTGCAATTTTTGAAGATCATATTTCTTCAAGAGTATTAGGGTAGGTATCTTCTGTTATACGGTATATAACAGTTGATGTATGGCAAGCTTGATGGGGACAGACGATCGGTTCGTGGACAGAAAAATAGCGTTAAAAACACGCTTAACGTGTCTTTAAAATCCTTCGATATAGACACCAAGTGGTGGAGACCCTTTGCGCAAGATAGCCAAATGTGCAACAATACAAACGAGTTTTGAATAGCTGAGAATCGTCGTACTGTTGAGGTGCAGAGAAAACGAGATGGGTAAAATAAAGATCAAACAACCCTCACATGTCCAACCTTCATCATGTATGCCCCACCTGTGGTAGGGAACTGTGCTCCAGTATTAGACTCTGGAGTCACCTCTGCAAACACCATAGAGGTACACCAACACGTGTAGGATGATGTTGTTATCATCGTTTGCGAAATACGGTATTTGTGATAGCACAAATCCATTTTTGTACTTATGACGACGTCACTGAGGCTTTTTTTAAAATGTATGCCAACATGTCGTCAAAAAGTACAGCTTTTCAACTGATGTATTTAATATGCTTAATGTGTAGGAGACAGCTGATTGATTGGTTCGGCACATACATATCTCATGGACTTTTACTGCTCTTGTCAAAGGAAGTATGTAAACGAAGACAAGGGTGGGTTTGTTGTGACTACACGTAATCTGAATATGACGATCACGTCGTGACAGACAGTCTTTCTTTTTCTTTTTCTCAAATCTGCCTCACAGCGTCAGGTCAAGAAGAGATTTCTAAAACGGGCCCTTGTGTGCGCCTCGTCGTAGATAGTGTGCTTCGTCGCCCCTGTTATCTCTGAGGTCCATCTTTTGCGTAGCCGGCCTTTTGTTTTGTACCCATTGTATCGGAGCAGCATTGCTCTTTGAGTGCACTGTCTGTTGGTAATCTGCTTACGTGGCCGAACCATTTATTTTGTTGTTTCTTGATGAAGTCTAGTAATGATATTGTCGTGAAAGTAATTAAAGAAATAACCTGCTTGAAGAATGAGTATGCTCTTCTGATGTAGATCGAGACGGTTGGCTCGAATATAATGTTTGAAGTCCATGAAAAATGAAAATCGTAGCATATCCTAAAGGACGTAGCCATCAACCACAGTAAACTAGTCGGTGATTTTCTAGGCATCACTTATACGTTCAGTAGTTTGTCATTGCTTTCTGAACGGTGAGGTCTATTTTTATATTTTTTGTGTAAAAATCCCCCGTAAACGAATTTGTTTCCAAACTTGCCCACCGTGGAGCTTGAACCAGGTACGCTTGGGTTCGTGATCGAGCTTACTACAGCTTGAGCTACAGATAAGAAGGGCTAAACTGGCAAATACCATCTTTTTTTACGTGTCAGGAAACTCTGACATAAAGTGAAATAAACGGACCGCTATGCTTGCTAGTATAGCCTCGTAGAAAGTTGACAAGTAATGACGGAGACTGATATTCTACATCATCATCATCGTCAAGGTACATATCCTTTATAGGATGTTGCTCTCTTTGCAGCACATCTGAAATTCACTCTGTCTCTAGCCAGTTCACCCACTTCGTCGATGGTCATGTTCATGGTTTCTTTAATATCTTGTAGTCATCTTCTTCTTGGTCTGCCTCTGCCTCTGCATCCTGGGACCCTGCCCTCTAATATTGTTCTCTCTAGACCATCATGACGCTTGATGGGACCAAAGTATCTAAATTTTTTGTATAGTACGTTGTTTATCAGCCAATTATCTTTAACATTTAGTTCTTTCAGGTGCCGAGTGGTTACTGGGGCCCAAATTTGGGGTGTAAAGAATAGAACAACTGTTACCTGCCACGCATGTCGTAAGAGCCGACTAAGGAGGTTTGACTGAAATCGGATGCATGTGTCCTAAACGTGTAGAAGTCTATGTGTTTAGGGGGATACTAAACCAATGTGCAACGTATACACGTTCTTGGCAAAGATCAAACACATCACAAAGAGTGATTAAAATTGGTCGTAAAGAACGAACGCAAAGAAGAAGAAGAAGAGAGTTCTTTCAGGACATCAGTGTTCTTTCTTTTTTCTGTCTAAGGTATTCGTAGGATCTATCTGTAGCATTTAGTTTCGAAGGACTGGATTTTCGTTCTGTTTTTTGTGAAATGGTCCATGATTCACATCCCATCCATAAGTAGCCACTGGAAAAATACATGTTCCCAATATTTGTAATATTAATATTTTGCCTCGTGTTCTTCATTTTGTTTAACTTCTTGATTGCTATTGTCAATCTTCTTGAGATCTATTTGGAGCTGTCGCTGTAATTGCTAATTATTTAGCCCAGGTATTCGTAGCTCTGTACACATTGGGATATTCTACATACCCTAAGAGAAATAGAACGTATAAACGATTCAATGAATTATTACGAGTCTGCAACTCTAGCCAGACTGTACGAGTATCGAATCAAATGGTGTGTAGCCAGACTGTACGAGTATCGAATCAAATGGTGTGTAGCCAGACAAAAGCACAATTTGAAAGCCTTAAAAGAAGGATAAACCAGCATAGAATTGGTGTTGTCAGTTACCAAACGCCGACAGACACCTTGAGGAAAAGATCCAAGTGCTTATAAACTAATTGGTTTGATGTGTGGTGAGGATGATATGTAGACCAAACTAAATCAAATAATAATGCGTGTGTACTAGGTGTATGTGTATGTATAGGTGTATGTGTATGTGTGTGTACTAGGTGTATGTGTATGTTTGTGTAACAAGCTCAAGTGAAACTCATAATTTTTTTATTAGTGTGTTAAAAGTTTAAAAGATAAATTATTTCTCAATTTTTCTACAAGAATTGTAACGACAGTAATTGTTTACATTCTTGACATAAGTAAAATGTTATTGTTGATTTTAGCGAGAAATGTTGCAAATGACTTTATAGGAATACAATTTGCCGACTATTACTAATGTTGTTTGACTGTTTTCTGAAAATGTTGTTTTCTGTGAGTGTGTTGTTTTCTGAGAGTGTGCTGTTTTCTGGGAGCGTGCTGTTTTCTGAGAGTGTGTTGTTTTCTGAGAGTGTGTTGTTTTCTGAGAGTGTGCTGTTTTATGGGAGTGTGCTGTTTTCTGAGAGTGTGCTGTTTTATGCCAGTGTGCTGTTTTCTGAGAGTATGCTGTTTTCTGAGAGTGTATTCAATCCGTGCCACTTTCTCACTTATGCATTCAGTTCTATTAGTATATATATCCAGCTCTCACCCACACTTCTGTATTTCTTGTCCTTTCTTGTCATCTGTTTATGAATGTCTGTAGATTGGATGCTTTATTCTTGGACATAGTCGTGTCTCAGAGCCATAGCAGTAAAATAATGGAAATTAAAAACCCAATTTTAATACCATGAGGTATACTGGGAATACGATGTGAGTTTCCTATTTGTAGATGAGCATACCATGGAAAATGTGCTCAATATCTCGTCGGTCATCTTCACTTCCCAAAGCTTTTTTATATTCATTACGGTCGGAAAAATCTCACCCCTACTGTGAAAATGAACCTATACCAAGCGGATTATAAACAAGTGACCTAAACCACTACATTATTGTGTATCTCTTCAGAAACATAGTACAAGAGATATTTTATAAACCACTACATTATTGTGTATCTCTTCAGAAACATAGTACAAGAGATATTTTATAAACCACTACATTATTGTGTATCTCTTCAGAAACATAGTACAAGAGATATTTTATAAACCACTACATTATTGTGTATCTCTTCAGAAACATAGTACAAGAGATATTTTATAAACCACTACATTATTGTGTATCTCTTCAGAAACATAGTACAAGAGATATTTTATAAACCACTACATTATTGTGTATCTCTTCAGAAACATAGTACAAGAGATATTTTATAAACCACTACATTATTGTGTATCTCTTCAGAAACATAGTACAAGAGATATTTTATAAACCACTACATTATTGTGTATCTCTTCAGAAACATAGTACAAGAGATATTTTATAAACCACTACATTATTGTGTATCTCTTCAGAAACATAGTACAAGAGATATTTTATAAACCACTACATTATTGTGTATCTCTTCAGAAACATAGTACAAGAGATATTTTATAAACCACTACATTATTGTGTATCTCTTCAGAAACATAGTACAAGAGATATTTTATAAACCACTACATTATTGTGTATCTCTTCAGAAACATAGTACAAGAGATATTTTATAAACCACTACATTATTGTGTATCTCTTCAGAAACATAGTACAAGAGATATTTTATATTTATGTTTAACCGCTGAAACTTATTTCATAGAGAGTAGTCAACGCTGTAGAGTTGTATAATGAGCGTAGAGAGATGAAAGCAAATATGACTTTGTGATACTGGCCTTTGACAAATTTTATGTATTCCTACATTTCTGTTAACATTACTACATAAATATGTCAAACTTCATTGGAGATAATGTGATAAAACTTGATAACCCCATGGCGCCAGGCAACACTCGGACATCCGAACAGACTCAATTAACTCTATTTATATTGCATGTGACGCCGGAAAATAAGGAGAAGACGTCGGGCGATAGATAAATATTTAATCGATATTGACATGAGCAGTTAGTAGGTTAGATTTTGATGAAAATGCATGTCAACATTCTAACTGATAGTCATAACCAAGAACAGACGTTTGTGGAGATCCGTGATCGCCTACGCCAGCCGACATGGTACACAATGTTACTGACGAGTTACATTTTAACCCCGAATCCATCACCAAAAGATTCGCTTTCTCGTTTCTGCCAGATGTGTAGATGTAATTAGTCATTTCTCAGTACTACTGTCGTTTCTGTCAGTTGTGTAGATGTAATCAGTCATTTCTCAGTACTTCTTTCGTTTCTGTCAGATGTGCAGATGTAATTAGTCATTTCTCAGTACTAGTCAGAGGAGGAATACGGGAGGGGAGTTCTGGAAAGAAGGAAGCTGGATTAGAGGAAATGTACTCAACATTTTGCCCCGTTGATAGAGCCGGTCGAACAACTCCACCCAACCAATGTGGAACATTCAATAGGACAGCTCTCCGATGAACGGTGGATGTGAAAAGAAGACCTGCACCTTGAAATGAAACAAGGAGAAGAACGTTGGAAATGGGTTTGAAAGATTTTGGCCTGATATGAGAAGCAATCGGTAGAAAGGCGGCAGAATGGCAATAATAAAAAAAACTCTTGTGGAGTCTTATCTAACAAGACGAAGGGGATCTCAAGGAGCAAAGAATAGTAACACTGCGACCTACAAGGCATGCTGTAAGAGGCGACTGAGGTAGGGACCTTTGGAAGCTACGTAAATAAAATTTGACGCAGAAATCGGATGTGCTGGCCTATTTGTAGGCGCTTAAGTAGCACAACGTAAAATCGCTCTTAGACTCGGATCACATACACATCACAAAGAATGTCTAACAAGTGATCGATATAGAGCGTTCAAAGAAGAAGAATAATTAAATACTAACTTTAGTTCACGATCAATTCTATTTTTAGAGTTCCTGGAGTCTTAGAAAACAAATACTCAATGATAAAGATTCCCGAAATAGATTTCCGTGACGACCTTGTAGTTCAAATTTCAACTGGTCCAGATACTTGATTTAGTAGGTTAACTGACTGCGTGATCTATTTTCTTATTTGTCTATTTCCATAACATCAGAAATATATATATATATATTCATATTACCCTTAGTTGACTTTGCCCTGTGGCCTACTTTGCGTTGTTGTTTATAATTCTGTGCTTTCTCATCTGCCTCTAGGTCCATCAATATTACCATTTGTCTCACAGATTTCTAACATCCATTTTTTTCATAACTTGCTCAATAAATATAAACTACTTTATGATGAGGAGAAATATTCCGTTCCGAATCAAATGATACCTGTCATATCAGTTTAACATAGAAAGTTTTGCGAAGCAGATATTACAAAACGTTATGTAATTACTTGGATGCACTCAAGATTATCATAATTAATCTTGGAGTGATCAGAAGACATATAGGTTTTATGGAGTTCTGCAGCACTCGTGAATTAAAGCAGCGTATTCTAAACTGGGGTCTACGGACCTCCGGGGTTCCTCGAGGTATTCACTGGAGGTTCTCAAGTTCTTGAAGAAATATCATCTTGACATTTCAAAATTTGTATAATAGTTATATTCGAATAGTTCATAAGTACGGTTCCAACTTCACTGCAACTGGTCACCCATAATTGCTCCGTTCCTGTGCCAATGAAAATCACACGAAATGCTAACAACTGTGAAATGTTTCCTGTGTGAACTAATTCCAGAATGAAACAGCCGCGTGCCGCCACAAAAAGAAACCGGCACCACATAAAATGCATATGGCCGTCGCTAATGTAGCAACACGAAACTGTTCATCACTTGAATTGCAATTCTTGTCGAAAGGAACATCAATCATGACAAAATCCAGTTTTCTGCACTCGCAATATAACTGCATACGGCAGATTGAGCTTGTTCGTCATAACCGGATTAACCGCTGTCCGCCATTTTCTGAATACACACAACAAACGCACGGTTGACACAGCAAAAAGCATTCCATGTAACAGTCATAGCTCACAGCGTTGCTCAAGCACTAACTCGGTAGCTCGGCAAACGAAACCGGAAAATATCCGACCAAATATGGCGAAAATGCGCTAGCAAAGTCGTGTTCAGAATCAAACAGTTCTGACTCTGAATGGCCCTCCCGCATTCCGTCTTTGCTGGCCCACATATTCGAATTTGAAAAATTTGTATAAGACAGTGGTAAACTAGTTCCGCTGTGAAATCAGAGGACCGACCAGACCGGAGTCTAAATGTCTGACAAGACAAAATGAAAGATCACTTGAAGTTGCCCACAGTCTGAGAACATTGTTTACTATTGTAACACAAAGATAATTTATTCTTGTCCATTTTCATATATAGAAACCTTTGTGTATCTGCGGCAGCTAAATGTTTTTAATAGGAGGTCCGCAGTAATGCAAGGCTTGGGAACCGCTGAATTTAAAGATACATGGTTGTTATTTTTTAAATGTCTCATATTACGAAAACATTAAGAAATATGAATAGCCTATGATATAACACAGAATAGCCTATGATATAACACAGAATAGCTTATGATATAACACAGAATAGCCTATGATATAACACAGAATAACCTATGATATAACACAGAATAGCTTATGATATAACACAGAATAGCCTATGATATAACACAGAATAACCTATGATATAACACAGAATAACCTATGATATAACACAGAATAACCTATGATATAACACATAATAGCCTATGATATAACACAGAATAACCTATGATATAACACAGAATAGCTTATGATATAACACAGAATAGCTTATGATATAACACAGAATAGCTTATGATATAACACAGAATAGCTTATGATATAACACAGAATAACCTATGATATAACACAGACAAGAAAACCGATAAAGAAAACACTGAGGACATGACTTTGTTATTTGTGATAACATATGATTGTGAATCGTGGACCATAACACAAACATTAGAGGGAAAAAAGTCGAAGACAGAAGCAGGATAACAAAGAAACTTTGAACATGACGTTGGAAGTGGCTGAAGCGCCTACTAGTGACAGTCTTTCTGCGGGACTGTGATGAGGACAACTCTCGACTAATATTACTTACTGTACAAGTAAATATAACATGATATGCTTCATGATGAGGATGGATAACAATTAACACAATAAATCACACACCCAAACACATACACACGTAAACACATCCACGCACGCCCACATAAACATAGACGTACACACACAAACACATACAGACATACAAAACACATCCACGCACACCAACACATGCACACACATACTCACACACATACACCCACATACACACATATGCCCACACGCATACACAGACACATGCGCACACACATACACAAGTACAATGATAGTTCCCTGTGCCACACCTGTGACAGATGATTTTGTTCCACCATTGCGATATGCTACCACCTTAATGCACGTTACAAAGGACAAGTCTGAAACTGATGTCGTCACCCCTTATGTTTGTCAGCTGTAATTTTTATTATTATTTCTAATCTATCTTGATTTCATGATCATATTTTGATTTGTATTATGAATTGTCATCATCAATTTGTATGTTATGTATCTATCTAGACGTGAAAACACTATAATCGTTGGTATTCTCCTTATTTAACGTCACGGTATGCCAGTTGCATTATTAACATTTTTTCACGTGTAAATAAATCAGAAGATTACACCAGGTCCGATATCAGAGACTGATCTGTCACTTGGCTGTATACAGAAGTATGTAAAGCTGGCGGATCGCACAGAAGTAACATTTGTGTCAGTAAATGATATTCACAGTACAGTATCCCTAGTCAACAAAGACGGTGCGAAACAAGTGAAACCAGGCGTGGAGTAACTGAAAGAGAATGGTCGAACATAAAAATATTGTCTGTTGTCTTTCCCCAAGTGGATCATGAAATTGGTTGACCACCCTTGCTGTTAAGCGTAGGGTGGGAACTTTAATTTACTTTCTAGGGCCAGATGAGTCGCCCTTGTTGTGTTATATCTGGGGTTTTTAATGTGGTCTTGATATTGTCTATCCATCTTTTCTTGGTCTTCCCTTAGCTCTAGTACTTGAACTATTTTATTGTATGATGTTATTGGTGGTTGGTTGTATTCCATTCTCATTAAATGTCCATACCACTGCATTTTGTTGTCTTTCCATGTATTCGGTGCATGAAGTTATGCTCACTCTGTTTCCGATGTACATAAAAATAATGTTCTATAAATAATATAATAACATTACAAAATTGATTAATATAACCGCTTCTCCGTCAACCAGTAACACAAAGTAACCTTTTCTTCTTTAGCGATATCTGGCTCTGCACTTAATCAACTGTGGACAAACTGGGCAGTCAGCTTCAGGTCTTCAGATTTCTCCAAACCTTAATTTGCAGGTGACATGTGTGCCTACATATTGCTTATCGGCTCACCTAGCAGAGGTTATAATAGCCGTCCATTACAAGCGATGATGACAACAATCTCAGACGTGTACTGTTGCACCTCTCTGGTGTGTGCGGAGGTGACTGTAGAGTCCAATCCTAGAACAGAATCCCCAACCACAGGTGGGGCATACATGATCAAGGTTAGACATGTGCGTGTTGTGTGCTCTGTCTTTTCCTCGTTTTCTCTGTGACTCAACAATACGATGATTCTCAGCTATTCGGGTTCCTCTTTGTTGTTACAGCGCCACATTTGGCGATCTTGCGCAAGGATTCCCAGCACGTATTGTCTATATCGAAGCATTTCAGAGACACTTTAAGAGTGTCTTTAAAGCGTTTTTCTGTCCACCAGCTAAACGTCTGCCCCTTCAAGCTCGCCATACATCAACTGTTTTGGAATGCGTTTATCAGGCATTCGAGCAACGTGACCGACCCATCTCACTTGGGCCTTCTGCAACAGGGTGTTGACGCTTGGGATCTTTGCTTTTGTGAGGACTTCGCTGTCTGGAATTTTGTCCTTCCAGTTTATTTTTAGTATTCTGCGTAGACAGCTTGTGTGGAAATGGTTTAATTTTCTTGCGTGTCTGCTATACACTGTACATGTCTCGCTTGCGTACAGCAGCGTGGTTAGCACTATGGCCTGGTAAACTTTCAGCTTTGTGACTATGCTTATCCTTCCGTTCCCACACAGTGACACGTAACCTTCTGTGTTGTATGTAGTTGTCTGAAACTGTAGCTTGCGCTGTATTTGGATTATAGTGAGGAAAGTTGCGCTATTCGTCAACCTCACTCTCTCGTCCATGACTATCTGTATCCAGGGCAAGACAAGTCAAGACGACTGGAGATAGTGCCAGATGCAGTGGATGACCAGGGCTTTCTAAAGTGCCTCGCCGTGCTCTATGCGGTCCACACCGGTCTGCTGTGATCCGCCTTTCTAACCGTTGAGCCAGCTAGTAGCCTCATCCGCGAAGTCAGCCGGATCCAGTCTTTGCATGCATAGGCAGACAGTGCCTAGATTACCGATGCTGTTAGACCCATCGGTTTCCCTCACCTGGTTTGACCACCGAATAGGCGATGTAACCGTTGTAGTCGCTGTGCATGTTACAGCTAAACTACAGGCAAGAGTTGTATGTTGTAGTCACGTTACAACTATTGTTCCGGCCGCACTGCTGTGTGTAAGTTTACATTAGCAGAGGTAAGTCTTGTAGGACATGCTTCGGGGTTTATTCCGCCTGCTGACACTGGCAGAGAGCTGTTTGACTTATTTCTCATCTATGTACTCGTAACTGCCTGTTGATACTACCGTGTCAGGTACGTGAGTAAAATATGATGACCTGGTCTGTTCTGCTGAGGTCTTTGAAGAAGTCTTTTCCATAATTATATCCAGTGTTTGTCTTCCAGTCCTACAGTAGATTTTCTCTTATTGAAGGTTTTTACAGTTAACGAAGTGGCGTCTTAGTTGGTTTTTACAGTTTGAAATTGCAGGGTTTGACAGATTTGTTCTTTGACACTGCATTCCTTAGCTAACACTTCGGCACGCTCATTGCCTTCATGGAATCCACTGCAAGTGAGCTTTTTAAACTCATTTACTCGTAGCACAAATATTGATTTCTGGGGCCTCTGTTGTCAAGTGGTCAAACCATTTGTCTTGTGTTCTGAAAGGTGTATGTTCGAATTCTGAGTGTTGAACAGTGTTGTTCGGGTTACGGTGCTTTTTCCCAAAGATCCTAAAGATTGTTGTTGGCGATAACAACTTATTTGTTGTTGGCGATAACAACTTATTTGTTGTTGGCGATAACAACTTATTTGTTGTTAGCGATAACAACTTATTTGTTGTTGGCGAAGTGACGTGTTAGTTTGTTTTTGCAAGGCACAGTAAATATGGAACGCAATCTAGAAAAGTAGGAAACAGAAATAGCGTAAGAAACACACCTGCAACCGATATAAATCTCTCTCCCTTCTCGCGATCGTTCTTATGCCGCTTTTATCATTCTATTGTGATATATAAACAGCCAAACATCAAGAACGGATGTACAGGCACAACCTTCAGTACCTATTGGAGCTCAGGTGCTTATCCTTCGGCAGTGTGTTCGATTTCAATCAGCGTTTACAGCGTTCGCTCTCCGTTAGCCTTTTGCTGTCCCCAGCCCAAACTCACAAGACAGCAGGTTGCTATTTTCTTTCAGGGAACGTAGACGACCTGCCCTCCCCGGATGATGAGCGTCATCTGCCCAGCTATATCCGTCTTTTTGTGGACTGCTTGGTTTGCCTACCGTCCAGCTTACCGACATAAATGAGATTTCCTACGGTATGGTGCAGACTTGTGTGATTCTCTATGGGTACAGTAAATTTAAGATGCTCCATCTTGATAATCTTTCGTGGAATTTTGGTTATCTTTGTCGCTACGCTCATAGAATACAAAGACGATGTCTTGCTAAGTTGAATGAAATGATGACCTGAAAAAAGTAGTTAGTAATATCTGGTTACTTTTCCAATGTTCAAGTAGGCGTTGTTATTAGCATAGTTACTTTAGTTGATAGATTTCTTGATTCATTGGCCCATCATCATTGTCCTTTGGTGAATAACCACATGCTCTCATATCTGTTACTTAAGCAGGAATATCTTAGCGGTAGTAACACAAACCCGCAGCACCGGAGAAAAAGTCGTATGCAATTTAAAGATCGCAAAATATGTGTAGGAATTTTGAATTTAGCATTTCAATGAATTTTTCCATTGCTTCTCAGCCTACTTTTGTCGATTTTCAACTACCAGGGGGTTCGTTTTCATGCCCAACTTGACTTACGTTTTAACGCCCGTCTCCGATAGGACTAGCAACTCGATCTCATCTACATTGAGATCACGGATCTGTGGGAAAATGTGTCCGATTGCTCCATGCGGGCAACGAAACCTAGAAGATCCGGAGCGTGAGAGCTGAGCAACCCACCCACCCCGGTCACAGAGGAGACCACCTCCCTCCTCCTCCACACCTACCTCTGCACCCATTATAGTACAAATTAGTAACAGGAAGAACATTGCTACCTGCCACGTATGTCGTAAGTGGCGAATAAGGAGGCTGAAATCGAATGCACATGTCCTAAACGTGTAGAAATGTGTACGTTTAGGGCCTGCAAACCAATGTGCAACGTATACGTTCTTGGCAAAGATCTAACATTTCACAAAGAGTGATTAAAATTGGTCGTAAAGAACGAACGCAAAGAAGAAGATTAAATACAAATAATAGTCTGTCAAAACTTTCCATGAAAAAAAATGCAGGAAGTTTAGGAGACCCATACATTCCAGGCATCGATCTGAATATAGTATTGATCTAACTTAATGAGGGAAACCGAGGAACGAGATATCGTTCATATTATCTGGAACATTGTAATCACCATTAACCCTCTTTATCTCGAACACTATGAGTATGTCTACTCGTGAGCAAAGAACCATCAACACTGCACGTTTATCTCTTGTCTGTGATTGGAACTTAGCTTTCATTTGTATCTTTTTTTTGGGTCTAACTTTACTATGTTATACACGTCAATGAAAGGTTTTTTTCTGTATTTTTTGCAGCTAGTCTACTTAGAATTGATTATTTCAGTTTGCTATTTGTGATATATCAGAAAGCAATCGCAAACTACTGAACGTATAAGAGGTACATAGAAAATCAACTACCTGCTTCCTGTGGTAGATGACAACGTCTCTAAGGATACGTCACGATTTTCGTTTCACTCTTTAAGGCGGAGACCCACCCAGAACAAGGGTGTTTTTTAATTCACAGAAAAAAAAACTCACAAGAATATTGTAATACAATTTGGCCACCTGTTGCAAAAGGCATTGTTTTGGATGATAAACAATGTTTAGTGCATGTACTAAAGTTAGTTATTGGTTATTTAACAAATAATTAATTTTCTTGACATGTGTTCAATTCACAGTAAGGACTAGGATTTCTCTCTGTTATGGACATACATGAACAGCTTCACGGCGACTGCACTAGCCATGGGACCATTAAATTCCTCAGGCTCACGTCCCACCTGTCCTACACTGCCCTAAAAAGCTATAATACAGGCAGTAGCGACAGTTTTTTTTAATGTTCTTTCATTGTTTTGTTCGTTCTGTTTCTTTTTCCTTGACTTTCAATCACTGACATTACATCAGAACTGTAAGACTCGAGGTATTCATGAGACGATTATATTAAGCAATCACTGACATTACATCAGAACTGTAAGATCGTATTCATGAACGATTATATTAAGCAATCACTAACATTACATCAGAACTGTAAGACTGGAGTATTCATGACGATTATATTAAGCAATCACTGACATTACATCAGAACTGTAAGACTCGAGGTATTCATGAACGATTATATTAAGCAATCACTGACATTACATCAGAACTGTAAGACTCGGGGTATTCATGAGACATTATATTAAGCAATCACTGACATTACATCAGAACTGTGACTCGAGTATTCATGAGACGATTATATTAACAATCACTAACATTACATCAAAACTGTAAGACTGAGTATTCATGAAACGATTATATTAAGCAATCACTGACATTACATCAGAACTGTAAGACTCGAGGTATTCATGAGACGATTATATTAAGCAATCACTAACATTACATCAGAACTGTAAGACTGGAGGTATTCATGAAACGATTATATTAAGCAATCACTGACATTACATCAGAACTGTAAGACTCGAGGTATTCATGAGACGATTATATTAAGCAATCACTGACATTACATCAGAACTGTAAGACTCGAGGTATTCATGAGACGATTATATTAAGCAATCACTAACATTACATCAGAACTGTAAGACTGGAGGTATTCATGAGACGATTATATTAAGCAATCACTAACATTACATCAGAACTGTAAGACTCGAGGTATTCATGAGACGATTATATTAAGAATCACGACATACATTACATCAGAACTGTAAGACTCGAGGTATTCATGAGACGATTATATTAAGGTTAGCGTTGGTATTTCCAAAAGAAGATACTTAAAAAAGGCTGCATAAACTATAATTATTAACACAAATTAAAACAATATTTCTATACATTTTCATCGTCTTAAATATTGGTCTTGTACTACGGAGTTTCTACTTGTCCATGAGATTGACATGTCATCATGAAGTATGTCGCTTGCAGAACGTCTTGTACTACGGAGTTTCTTCTCAAAGATCAAATAAATCACAATGATTAATTCAAATTGGTCGTAAAGAACGAACGCAAAGAAGAAGGAGACTAGGGTAGCTTCCCTAAGCTTCTACCTACGCCTCCTCTTACGACATGCCTTGTAGGTCGCAGTCTTACTATTCTTTGCTCCCCAGTGAGCCCTGGCAACACGCGAGTGGGAGACTGATGTTATAATTATCAACTCCATAGTTAGCAGAATACAACGGGGAAAAATAGTTAGAAAGGTTTGTGATTCACTGCTTTCTCGGTTTGTACACTTCTCTGTACAAGAATATACAAAACAAGATGAATACAAGTTAACGAAAAGAAATGATTCAAATGAAATAAATGGTGATTCCATTTCGTAGACAGCGCTAGATATAACCAGTAAAATGTCAGCGACTAAGGCAGAACAAACTTACTCATTTTGGAATCTGATAGGAGCAGGAATTCCTTCTCACAAGGTCAGAATTGCCAGACATCTCATAAATGAGAAGACGATTTCTTCCCTGGTTGTAAGATTACCAATGAGCCGACCACATCGGTCAGGGATCTATTGTTTACGAGGATTTAATACTGCCAGGGGTGCTCAGATCTGGAAGTGATTCGCCCAATCGTTACAGATGAACTGTAATGTGCGTTATAACGATCGTGGGCGTAAGTGCTTAGACCAAGGAATGTCGGGTAATGGGTACGAGGCTGGATTCAAATGGATTTCAGCAAACCTGCAAGAAACAGAAACTTGTAATTGACAAATAGAATGGAGAAAGATATATTGTTCTCTTATTTAGTTCTATTCCCATTGTCTATCAACAAAACATGAGCTATAATTTATCACTAACTTCTATATTAGGATATTTTTTCTTCTAATCAGTATTCTTACAGAACCATAGGGAACACACTGGTTCATAAACAATATCAGCTTTTCATTGCAGTTTCTATATCAGCTTTTCATTGCATTGTCTATATCAGCTTTTCATTGCAGTTTCTATATCAGCTTTTCATTGCAGTTTTTATATCATCTTGTCATTACAGGTTTCTATATCAGCTTTTAATTGCATTGTCTATATCAGCTTTTCTTTGCATTGTCTATATCAGCTTTTAATTGCATTGTCTATATCAGCTTTTCATTGCATTGTCTATATCAGCTTTTCATTGCAGTCTATATCAGCTTTTCATTGCATTGTCTATATCAGCTTTTCATTGCATTGTCTATATTAGCTTTTCATTGCAGTTTCTATATCAGCTTTTCATTGCATTGTCTATATCAGCTTTTCATTGCATTGTCAATATCAGCTTTTCATTGCATTGTCTATATCAGCTTTTCATTGCATTGTCTATATCAGCTTTTCATTGCATTGTCTATATCAGCTTTTCATTGCATTGTCTATATCAGCTTTTCATTGCATTGTCTATATCAGCTTTTCATTGCAGTCTATATCAGCTATATTTTTATGGTTAACTGTTCGTCATCCACAAGTAATGATGATCATTCTGGACATCAAATTTGTGTCAGCTCTAAGGAGAGATTGTGTTGTTGTTGTTGTTGTTGTTCACGTGTACGGAGATGACTGACAAACCATATTAGGGCGTGGCAACTCCGCAATCATGTGTTGACACACAATATTTGTTAGCGACGAAGATATTGACTTGCTGGCTCTTCTAGTCTGTCTCTTGTCCATATCTGTTTTATTTTCTTGTTGTCTCGCGTGCTGATGTGTGAGCTTTTTTTTAAATGTCATGTTATGGGTATAAAATCAGGTTATCAGTGAGTTGTTAGTGTTAACCCACTGATGAATGCATACGTAGATGTACCGTTATATATTACATAGGACCAGCAAGTAATTTCTCCATACCGATTTGTCCCGAGGAACTTGCTTAATCTCTTCCATGGAAGTGAGTTCGATATTTCTTGCCTCTCTCAGAAAAACTCGTTTTGGGGTTTCCATAGGGCGCCCACTCTTTCTTGAACCTTTTGTCTCCCACTTCAATATTTCCATAGGGCGCCCACTCTTTCTTGAACCTTTTGTCTCCCACTTCAATGTTTCCATAGGGCGCCCACTCTTTCTTGAACCTTTGTCTCCCACTTCAATGTTTCCATAGGCGCCCACTCTTTCTTGAACCTGTCCACTTAATGTTTCCATAGGGACACTCTTTCTTGAACCTTTGTTCCCACTTCAATGTTTACATAGGCGTCATTTTCTTGAACCTTTGTCTCTCACTTATATGTTACATAGGCGCCACTCATCTTTCTTGAACCTTTGTCTCCCACTTCAATGTTTCCATAGGCTCACTTTTCTTGAACCTTTGTCTCCACTTTGGTTCCATAGGGCGCCCACTCTTTCTTGAACCTTTTGTCTCCCACTTCAATGTTTGCTTTGGTAATATGCAGATTAAATTGATAAATGTATGACTTTGTATAGTAAGAAGTATAAGACTGACCGGATGTCTTACAAGACAGGCAATGTTTTGAAACCTACAGGGAACGCGGAGTAGGGGAAGGCCTAGACATACATGGAGACAATAGCTGGAGACTGATATTAAAAGGAAAGGTACCAGATAACAAGAATTGGAAGAGATGACAAGAAAGAGGAAGAGCTAGAAGAATTGTATTGAAGACATGTGCTCCGTTGTGAGTTGAAAGATGAAGAAGAAAGTCAGAAATAGTATTGCTTTAAGCGAGTAATGGAATCATCAACACAATCAAGTGTTGTTGCTCCTACTAAAGCAATCATGATACTCCATAACTTCAGGTCTTTTGTTGTATATGTTTAGTTTTTGACTACCAAATATTTGATGTGTGGTTGATGTCATTCGGAATCTCAACGGTGAATACCAATACTGGTAACATCGAAGGAGACGAAGAAGAAGAAGACAGAGACGACAATATTGGATATCCTGACCTTCATGGGCACGCGCATGAATGGAACGTCAGATCTCAGATCCTGACTTCATGGCAACATGAAGAACGTCAGTATCTCAGTTCCTGACTTCATGGCGACATGAAGAACGTCAGTATCTCAGATCCTGACTTCATGGCGGCATGAAGAACGTCAACATCTCAGATCCTGACTTCATGGCAACATGAAGAACGTCAGTATCTCAGTTCCTGACTTCATGGCGACATGAAGAACGTCAGTATCTCAGATCCTGACTTCATGGCGGCATGAAGAACGTCAACATCTCAGATCCTGACTTCATGGCGACATGAAGAACGTCAACATCTCAGATCCTGACTTCATGGCGGCATGAAGAACGTCAACATCTCAGATCCTGACTTCATGGCGGCATGAAGAACGTCAACATCTCAGATCCTGACTTCATGGTGACATGAAGAACGTCAACATCTTAGATCCTGACTTCATGGCGACATGAAGAACGTCAACATCTTAGATGATAGCAAACACCAAAGACTGAAATTTGTGGAGATCCATGATCGCCTACGTTAGCCGGGAAGGCATCTGATGATGATGATAATGACGAATATCAAGAAAATTCGTTGAGCTATTTTGATTTTGAACAATCTCTAAAAACAACTTGTGTATGAATCAATATCCTTCTGTTGGTTTTGTAATTCTATTAATTTCCGCAGAGCCACTTTCATTCTTCTTTTTACCATCTTTACGACATGTTTGTCTTTGCTAGTTTGCCATGAACTATTGATGTAATTATTCACTGTTATATGTGCTCTACCTTTTCATAAGATTTCCATTTTGTTTCCTTGAGATGTATTGATTGATAGGAGCATCATCATTTCACTTCGGGGAGTCACCATGTGTGTTCTAATCTCTTTCTTACACAGGAAGATCTCAGCTACAGTGCACGAGCTTTGTAGCACCGGCGAGGCTCCATTGTGTAATTTTGAAGATGGTGAAGATATTTTTGGAGAAATTTTATGTTCTAATGAATTTTTCCAGGCAGTGGCTTTCCAGCTTGATCATCTCGTTTTTGAACTGCCAATAGTTCGTTTACATGCTCAACTTGAATCTACGTTTTATCGTCCGTCTCCGATAGGACTAGGAACTCGATCTCAACTACACTGAGATCATGGATCTCTGGGAAAATATCCAGATAACTCCACGAGGGAGCGAACCTGGTACCTTTGACACGAGAGACGAGTACCTAGCCTCTACGGCACAGAGAACCCTGAATGAGATAAATGATTTGTTCTCCCGTCGCTGTTTCTATGAACTGACATTATCAAATGAGCTTATTACTTATGCTAAAACTGTGGCAAGGATTGTTTAGCAAACGCACTCGATATCGTCGTCCTGAGAGAAAGAAAGTAGATTACACAAATTAGCTAATGGGTGTTGTCGAGAGAAATAAGAGTTTGGGATCAATTTCAGTGTTTGGCATTTGTGCTCACTTGTAGCTTCAGGTCATCATCATTATCAGGTGCCGTGCCGACTGTAGTAGACGATCATTGATCTCCACAAATCTCTGTCTCTGGTGTTTGCTATCATCTCAGATGATGACGCTCTTCTGTGACAAGAAGTCTGGCTGTCTAAAATGTTCTCTCTCTCTGTGTCCTCCTCTGTCTCGTATCCTCCGCCCGAGTGGTTACCGGGGCCCAAATTTGGGATGCAAAGAATAGAACTACTGTTACTTGCCACGCATGTCGTAAGAGGCGAATAAGGAGGTTTGGCTGAAATCGAATGCATGTGTCCGCTAGGAATGCTAACCCGAAACAAATGCTTGCAGAAAACGGATGCACCAGGCCGTAAGGCGCATAACATGGTGCAACGACCCTCACAATGAGGAATGGGATAACGGATTCTACGGTCGCCAATCTGCCTCTGAGATTTAGCCACGCGGTAAGAATGTCAGACCCACCATCACGAGGGTGGCCAAAACTTACTGCAGGAAGAGGTCGGCACAAATGGGAAGCAGAAATCATAGGAATTATATCCTACAGAACTGCCCCCAGTATGCAGACTTGAGAAGAAAGAGATGGCCCACTTACACTAGTGTCTAAGACAAACTGTATGACGTGGCTGGTAATCTGAGACAGACAGCTGCCTTTATTAAAGAATCCGAAATCTCAATCTAGTGAGAACGCAGAAGACAAACTGTATGGCGTGGCTGATAATCTGAGACAGACAGCTGCCTTTATTAGAGAATCGAAATCCCAATCTAGTGAGAACGCAGAAGACAAACTGTATGGCGTGGCTGATAATCTGAGACAGACAGCTGCCTTTATTAAAGAATCCGAAATCCCAATCTAGTGAGAATGCAGAAGGCAAACTGTATGGCGTGGCTGATAATCTGAGACAGACAGCTGCCTTTATTAGAGAATCCGAAATCACAATCTAGTGAGAATGCAGAAGGCAAACTGTATGGCATGGCTGATAATCTGAGACAGACAGCTGCCTTTATTAAAGAATCCGAAATCACAATCTAGTGAGAAAGCAGAAGACAAACTGTATGGCGTGGCTGATAATCTGAGACAGACAGCTGCCTTTATTAAGTCCGAAATCACAATCTAGTAGAGGATGCAAAAGGCAAACTGTATGGCGTCTTTGATAATCTGAGACAGACAGCTGCCTTTATAAGAATCCAGAAATCACAATCTAGTGAGAAAGCAGAAGACAAACTGTTTGGAAGTGGCTGATAATCTGAGACAGACAGCTGCCTTTATTAAAGAATCCGAAATCACAATCTAGTGAGAATGCAGAAGGCAAACTGTATGGCGTGGCTGATAATCTGAGACAAACAGCTGCCTTTATTAGAAAATCCGAAATCACAATCTAGTGAGAAGCAGAAGACAAACTGTATGGCGTGGCTGATAATCTGAGACAGACAGTTGCCTTTATTAAAGAATCCGAAATCACAATCTAGTGAGAATGCAGAAGGCAAACTGTATGGCGTGGCTGATAATCTGAGACAAACAGCTGCCTTTATTAAGAATCGAAATCACAATCTAGTGAGAAAGCAGAAGACAAACTGTATGGCGTGGCTGATAATCTGAGACAGACAGCTGCCTTTATTAAAGAATCCGAAATCACAATCTAGTGAGAAAGCAGAAGACAAACTGTTTGGCGTGGCTGATAATCTGAGACAGACAGCTGCCTTTATTAAAGAATCCGAAATCACAATCTAGTGAGAATACAGAAGAAAAAGAAGAAGAAGTATCCCCTCGATTTTGTTGATTGTCACAATGTGTTCTAAGCCTCCCCTCCTCATTACATGTCCGAAATATGATGATTGTCTCTTGCTTATATTAATGATAAACTGTCTCTGTCTGTGTCTTCTCCTCATTGAACACCCCCACATACGTCATTTTAGCAGTCCTTGGGATTCTCATCATTCTTCTATAAAACCAGATCTATGTCACCTCCAGATATTTCTCTATGTGTTTGTTTATTATCCATGACTCGCTTCCGTATGTCAGTATTAGCTTCCAGTAATTGTGTAATAGTGGAGCTGTTTGAATAGATGTTTTTATGTTCGTTGACACTTGAGCATTTCATCAGGTTCTAGCAAACTCTTTATTCTATATTATTCTCAGCTGTCTTTGAATGGTGTTTACCTGTATGTGGCTCTCATGATACCTACACATATGTATAAGCATTGTGTATATTCGTGTGTGTACACTTACGTAATGCATACGTAAATACATGTATGTGTGTATCTCAATCTAACAATCACATAAACGGTAAGAAGACTCACATTCCGCACCATGACCTTTTCCATGTTTCAAAATACAATCAACCACTAGGCTATCTGGAACAATTAAGTGCCTTTTGGCAAATGTCAAGTGCAGACAAGATTTGATAACGTCTGCATGCAAATAATGAGTCCTCCTGGTACGTGAGTCCAGGTCGCTGACTGCTATCTGTGCACACAAGATAAGGATTTGCTAGAGGGCGGACGAGATGAAAACGAAGAAAATGTGAAGTACATCTAGAAGGAGTGACAGAAGAAGTAGAAAATGTGAAGTACATCTAGAAGGAAGTGACAGAAGAAGTAGAAAATGTGAAGTACATCTAGAAGGAAGTGACAGAAGAAGTAGAAAATGTGAAGTACATCTAGAAAGTGACAGAAGAATAGAAAATGTGAAGTACATCTAGAAGGGAGTGACAGAAGAAATAGAAAATGTGAAGTACATCTAGAAGGGAGTGACATAAGAAATAGAAATGTGAAGTACATCTAGAAGGGAGTGACAGAAGAAGTAGAAAATGTGAAGTACATCTAGAAGGGAGTGACAGAAGAAATAGAAAATGTGAAGTACATCTAGAAGGAAGTGACAGAAGAAGTAGAAAATGTGAAGTACATCTAGAAGGGAGTGACATAAGAAATAGAAAATGTGAAGTACATCTAGAAGGGAGTGACAGAAGAAGTAGAAAATGTGAAGTACATCTAGAAGGGAGTGACAGAAGAAATAGAAAATGTGAAGTACATCTAGAAGGAAGTGACAGAAGAAGTAGAAAATGTGAAGTACATCTAGAAGGAAGTGACAGAAGAAATAGAAAATGTGAAGTACATCTAGAAGGGAGTGACAGAAGAAATAGAAAATGTGAAGTACATCTAGAAGGGAGTGACAGAAGAAGTAGAAAATGTGAAGTACATCTAGAAGGGAGTGACAGAAGAAATAGAAAATGTGAAGTACATCTAGAAGGGAGTGACAGAAGAAATAGAAAATGTGAAGTACATCTAGAAGGGAGTGACAGAAGAAATAGAAAATGTGAAGTACATCTAGAAGGGAGTGACAGAAGAAATAGAAAATGTGAAGTACATCTAGAAGGAAGTGACAGAAGAAATAGAAAATGTGAAGTACATCTAGAAGGAAGTGACAGAAGAAGTAGAAAATGTGAAGTACATCTAGAAGGGAGTGACAGAAGAAATAGAAAATGTGAAGTACATCTAGAAGGAAGTGACAGAAGAAGTAGAAAATGTGAAGTACATCTAGAAGGGAGTGACAGAAGAAATAGAAAATGTGAAGTACATCTAGAAGGAAGTGACAGAAGAAGTAGAAAATGTGAAGTACATCTAGAAGGGAGTGACAGAAGAAATGAAATGAAGTACATCTAGAAGGAAGTGACAGAATAGAAATGGAGACATCTAGAAGAGTGAGAAGAAATAGAAAATGTGAAGTACATCTAGAAGGAAGTGACAGAAGAAGTAGAAAATGTGAAGTACATCTAGAAGGAAGTGACAGAAGAAGTAGAAAATGTGAAGTACATCTAGAAGGGAGTGACAGAAGAAATAGAAAATGTGAAGTACATCTAGAAGGGAGTGACAGAAGAAATAGAAAATGTGAAGTACATCTAGAAGGGAGTGACAGAAGAAATAGAAAATGTGAAGTACATCTAGAAGGGAGTGACAGAAGAAATAGAAAATGTGAAGTACATCTAGAAGGAAGTGACAGAGAAGTAGAAATGAAGTACATCTAGAAGGAAGTGACAGAAGAATAAAATGTGAAGTACATCTAGAAGGAAGTGACAGAAAAGTAGAATGAAGAAATAGAGAAAAAATGTGAAGTACATCTAGAAGGGAGTGACAGAAGAAATAGAAAATGTGAAGTACATCTAGAAGGAGTGACGAGAAAGAAGTAGAAAATGTGAAGTACATCTGAGAAGGAGTGACAGGAAGAAGTAGAAAATGTGAAGTACATCTAGAAGGAAGTGACAGAAGAATAGAAATGAGTGAATGTAATCTAGAAGGAGTGACGATGAAGAAATAGAAAGAAGAAATGTTTTAAGACAAAAACAGTGAAGAAAATTGTTTTCAAAAGGACAGAAAAATATTTGTAGATTGAGTGATTGATGGATTGATTGATGGAATCAACAATACTGCACTTTGGTAAATGACCCTGCGTGGTCCGGTCTCTTTACATTTATAAATATCTCAGTGCTGTTCACGAACACTGTAACGTCTGCGAGGTTCAGCGTTGTTATTTTGTTTAGAATAGTGACAATTTAAAAAAAATTAATTTATTTATAAATTTTGCCAGGACAACATCTTGCCAGTATCCTCTCTCTTTCCTTCTCTTCTTCTCTCTCTCTCACTCTTTCTCTCTCTTTCTCTCTCCTCTTTCTCTCTCTTGCTCTCTCTCTCTTCTCTCTCTCACTCTTTCTCTCTCTTCTCTCTCCCTCTCTCTCTCTCTTGCTTTCTTTTATATATATCTCTCTAGCCTATGTTTTTAACAAAGAACTGCCTACACATTGTCAACAAAATTATATTACCTGTATATGTACGTAGATGTTCAACTGCAAAGGGTTATTTTACATGTTCAACTTGAAAGTAGAACTTAATATCTAACCTACAATGTGATCAGTAGAAAATAGCTCGATATCTCCAGGTTTGAAACGACCAGAGTATTTCTAGAGCGAGAGACTAGCACTGACCTTTACAAAATGCAAAAATTATGTAAAATGAAGGTGAGTGAGGGAGACAAACGTAAATTATTAACGAAAGATAAAACGCACGGTTTTTGAAGTCATATGAAAAGACAACGTAGATAAGACATGACATAAGACAGAAAATGAGATGACAGCAAGATAGAGAAGTCAGAAGACACTAAGACAGGCAGTGGCGGCTCGTGATCATTTTTGTTGGTGGGGCCAGACAGAAATTTTCGGAAAAATCATGGTTTCGGTTAGGTTAGATTTTAATGTATAAAATAATAAATACACGCTTCACCTTACTTTTGGTGGGCCCGACCCCACTGGCCCTTAATGACGAGCCGCCACTGAAGACAGGGAAGGAGAAGTGAACAAAACAGAGGGTGATAAGACCAAACAAATAATATTAGTAAATAAGACTATGTGCAAGGAGGTGCTAAGACCAAAAAAATCTAAGTAGACAAAAGGACGTAGGTGCGATAATACAAAAAGGCAGAAATATGAAAAGAAAAAACTACTGATTGTATGTTGCCATGAACTTGATGCGCTACAAGATATTAAAGAAACCATGAACATGACCATCGACGAAATGGGTGAACTGGTAAGAGACAGAGTGAATTTCAGATGTGCTGCATAGAGAGCAACGTCATATAAAGGATACGCACCTTGATGATGATGAAAAGAAAATATATAGAGAAGTGAAAAGATAGAGTAATGGGGTACATATATATATTTGTGTTTTAACTGTATGTATCTTCTTAAAGGGCTTTGTTCTCATTGCTGTTAGTACACTGGAGGATTCTATAGAGCAGACTATAAGGTCGTTTGCCCAGGCTGTCGTCACACATATACAGGTTGTCTGTGAGTTTGTTTTTTCTTACCTTACCGACGGGTCACAGAAGGGGCGTTACCGTCATAAGACAAAGCGTTTAACCATTCGGCAACCAGCTTTCTTGAACATTGAAGACTTGCCAGAAACGTGTTAGAATCAGAAGACAAAATTTGCAGAGAATTGAGCAAACACAATAAACAGATAAGTAAGAAGACACAAGACAAAATGATAATAAGACAAAGAGACTGAAAAGACACAATAAACAGAAAACGGAGAAGATAAAATAAACAGAAAAGTGAACAGACACAATAAACAGAGAAGTTAGTTCGTTACAAAATTCGTGAAACGCGTAATAACAAGATGTTAAATTCAAAACAATGATAATATTGTTTGTAATTTGTACGATAATTTGTTTGTAATTTGCAATGATTATTGTTTGTAATTTGTAATGATAATATTGTTTGTATTTTTAATGATAATATTTTTGTAATTTGAAACTACAGTACTTTGTTATTACGTGTTTCGCCATTCTACATAGTTTTACTGCAGTCTCCATCTATATCAAAATTCGTGATCACACTAAGGTTTAATTTGTACGAAATCTGATGGATACAAGTAATTTTTTTGTATGCAGTCTTATATACCTCACGACGTTACGAATCAATGTTTAACTAAATGGTAGGTAGCTTAGTTGATACAAAAAAACGTTTTTTGTTATATAATTTTGCATACGCACAACAAAATGGTAACAAAAGTTTAGAATTTACATTAATACACAAAATGGTGGCGAATGTTTGCAAAGGCGTATCCCTATTACTTATTATAAAAAGAAAGGTGACATTGTGAACAAATGATACCTTTCACTTCTATAAATGAAAATAAATGTTGCGTACATACGCCAATGACAGTCGGTAGGATACATTGTGAACTGATTAATTCCACGGGATTCCTGATTTTGACTTGCACTGAATTGCATGTGGAACACGGAAATGCTTAGTTATAGACAAACTTCTCAACAAAGGAAGAACACTTCAGACTGAAATTTAACGATGATATCGTTCCCCGTTCCCATACTCCAACCTTTTTGGGAGTTAAGCTTGACAGTCGTCTGACATGGAAACATCACATAATGGAAACAAACAGAAAGGCTATGAGGAAACAAAGTGTGATGCGGAAGCTGGCTGGAACTACCTGGGGAGCTGATATTCGAATCCTGAGTCAGGTGTACACTGGTGCAGTTAGACCGACCCTCGAATATGCATCATCGTCATGGATATCAGCAGCCCATTCAAACAAATCGATACTGGAAAAACACAAAACAGGTGTCTGCGTACTATTTTGGGAGCCATGAAATCTACACCAATTGTAGAAATGGAAAAGGCAGCCAACATCCAGCCCTTGGAAGACAGAAGAAGGAGAAAAGTGATTCTACAGACTGAAAGGATCAAAAGAATGCCTCACCATCCACTGCATGAAAACATGGCGGCTAGAACAAAGAACAGACTAAAGCGCACAAGTCTAAACCACAAAGCAAAAGAAATAGGAAAGTCATACTTGGAACTACTAAATCATAATTCCATACCTGAAGAATTGCTTTTGATCACTGGGAACCAGACTCAGTAGCACTAAACTTCTCAACCTCCATCCCTAAATTATTAAGCAAAGATGCCGAGCCTAATCTAGTGAAAAAGCAATTACAATGGAACATCTCCATTACATGTTTCCAGAAGACAGCTGGATAAGAATTTACACAGATGGATCGGCAATGGAGGCAACCATGAATGGTGGAGCAGGAGTGTACATTAGGCACCCAGATGCTACCACTGTGTCTCTAGCGGCTCCTACTGGAAGAATATGGTCCAACTACAAAGCAGAACTCTTAGCCCTTCTGATGGCAGCACAGCACATGAATAAGCTGCAAGCACCTGCAGGCAAGATGGTATTTCTTACAGACTCACTGTCAGCTATACAAGCCCTGGAGGCTAAATCCACTGACAGCGCAGTACAAAAACTACAAAGAGAACTTGCTCAGCTTTCAGAAAAGGCAGAAATTCACTTGCAGTGGATTCCATCTCACTGTGGCATTGCAGGCAATGAGAGTGCTGATGTCTTAGCTAAGGAGGGCAGTGCCAAAGAGCAAATTTACCAACCCTTGTCTTTTCAAGAGGTCAAAACCCTCATACAGAGAAAATCTGCAGTAGACTGGAAGACAAAACACTGGATATGATTATGGAAAAGACTCTCTCAAAGACCTAAGCAGAACAGACCAGGTCATTATATCTCGACTACGCACCGGACACTGCAGACTCAACAAACACTTATACAGACTAGGAATAAGTCAAACAGCTCTCTGCCAGTGTCAGCAGGCAGAACAGACACCAGAGCATATCCTGCAAGACTGTCTTCTTCTGTGTGAGCTGAGAAGCAACATGTGGCCACACCCAGTCGACCTGAAAACTAAGCTTTGGGAAACCTGACAGACCTGAAGCTGTCTGCCCAGTTTGTGGTCCACAGTAAATTAAGCGCATGACCAGAGATCGCTGAAGAAGAAGAAGAAGAAGACAAACTTGACAATCGTACTGTAAAACTTCGACAAGTATACCAAATCAACATCGCTGCAATTTTAGTAATAACATATAATAAAATCTTACAGAACTAAAGGTTTGGGTGGGCAAAAATACTTTTGGAAGGTCGTCACTGTTACCTATATAAAAATGTAAAAATCAAGAATTTATGTAAAGGGGATGATTTTATATCGGTCGGTAAAGATGATCACGAATTTTGGAACGAACTATAATAAGCTCGATGCGGGCTTGAAATGTTCTTGTACAGTGTGAGCAAGGTATACTTCCACCTGTGGGGAGTTTTACTGCCTTTCTATATTGATGTTTTTGTTTCATCCGTGCTGTTTTACCTGCCTCGCAGGCCGAGGGACCGTGTCGAAGAAGTATGCGCCAGGCTGATTGTCTTGAGCAACATTCGCCTAGCTGTCGACATCAATGTTAAAGAATTTCATCGAGTCTTGAGTTTGTCTTTGGATCGCTTTTTCTGACCACCATGTGAACGTTTACCGCTATGCAGCTCACCATACAAGAGTCTTTTGGGGATTCTGCAATCCAGCATTCGAGTCACATATCCAGCCCATCGTGTCTGGGACTCATCTGTCGTCATACTCGCTAGGTCACAGTGGCACAGAACGTTGGCACATATTGATTTCTATCTGACATATGTCGTCGGCTGTGAAAATGCTTCCAGAAATTTGAGCAATGTGATTCCTTAACAGTTGACATATGTGATAAGTGCATTTGGTGACCTGTTGATCTTCAGGATTGCTGTCTTTTAGATATTCATATTGTATTTAAGGGCACTCGAACTCGTGCACGCTAAAATGCAGGCTGTATCTTGTCATCCAGAAAGATGTGAGTAGACAGTAAGACAGAGAACTGAGTAGACAGTAAGACAGAGAAGTGAGCAGATAGTAAGACAGAGAACTGAGCAGACAGTAAGACAGAGAAGATAATAAGACAGAGTAGATAGTAAGACAGAGAAGATAGTAAGACAGAGAAGATAGTAAGACAGAGAAGATAGTAAGACAGAGAAGATAGTAAGACAGAGAAGTGAGCAGACTGTAATACAGAGAAGTGAGCAGACAGTAAGACAGAGACAAAGAAGTGAGCAGACAGTAAAACAGAGACAGAGAAGTGAGCAGACTGTAAGACATAGAAGTGAGCAGACAGTAAGACAGAGAAGTGAGTAGACAGTAAGACAGAGAAGTGAGTAGATAGTAAGACAGAGAAGTGAGCAGACTGTAAGACAGAGACAGAGAAGTGAGCAGACAGTAAGACAGAGAAGTGAGCAGACAGTAAGACAGAGACAGAGAAGTGAGCAGACAGTAAGACAGAGACAGAGAAGTGAGCAGACAGTAAGACAGAGAAGTGAACAGACTGTAAGACAGAGAAGTGAGTAGATAGTCAGACAGAGACAGAGAAGTGAGCAGACAGTAAGACAGAGAAGTGAGTAGATAGTAAGACAGAGAAGGAGCAGACAGAAAACAGAGAAGTGAGTACAGAAGACAGAGAACTGAGCAGACAGTAAGACATAGAACTGAGCAGACAGTAAGACAGAGAAGTGAGCAGACAGTAAGACATAGAACTGAGCAGACAGTAAGACTTAGAACTGAGCAGACAGTGAGAAGAAAGTAAGTGGAGAAGAAAAGAAAATAATATGACAAGATAGAGAATAATGAATATGAAGTATTCGGAGTCAGCAAATTGTCGAAATAATGAGTCAGGGAAAAATAGATTGTAATTGAAGTCAGTGCTCTCATAAATTGTCTTTACCGTTGCTCTAACACTAACGTTTTTTCCCCTGCCTTTCTTCTGTTCTCAAACTGAACATAAAGTGATACAACTTAACAATGTGGAGCTGAAGATGGATAAGGGGATGTTCTTCGGTCTCTTCACGACTGCCTGTTGAATGAAGACACTAAAATTGATGTTGAATCTATCCACCTATTTAAGTAGTTTGGAGTTAGCCGTTGTACGGGTAGAACTGGATCCCTGAGGAGCAGAGTGAGAGTGTGTTTAAATATGATCTCTGATAACATACGGTCCAGGTAATTCATGTAAAAATTATGGAAAATAAGACCACAACTGTCACGTGATCCTCGTAATCCAGTGTTGTTGTATATAGACTCAATCATTTGTAAAACAATACAACATTCTAATTCAAGGTTATATTATGTTACAAGTTCAGTTTCAAGCTAAGACATATCAATATTATTAACATTTTCATCAATAAATAACCAGGAACGCATAGAATTGAGTAAAATTGCAAAACAAGCGTACAGTGTTCTATCAAACATATACAAAAACCAGCCCCCTTTAAATTGGAATTTTCGATTTCCCTTCTGAGCTAGTCGGCCTCATGTTGCCGTGGGCCATGGTTTAACCAACGAGCCATAGGGACCTTCAGTATGTATACAATTTGATATATGTTGGGGGAGACTGATCACCTATGGGTCTACCCGGAGCGCACTGGCGTCAGTTTAGTAACCAATAACTAATAACAATACGCTTTACGTAACAATAACTCGGACATTTCTGATTGGCAAACCATTGATATGAACAAGATTGTTCATATCTTACCCCTGTTCCCATCCTCCGCCGGTTCTATTCATCAGATTCCAATTGCTATTATATATGGCCATTATCGTCTTTGATTGATTGAATGATTGATAGGAGCATCATCACTGCACTTTAGTGAGTAGCCGTGTGTGCTCCGATCTCTTTCTAACATGTAATTGTGGTCTCCGATGTCATTTTGAAGATGGTAAAGATATTTTTGTCAGAATATATTTTTAATCTTTTCTGGAGATTTTTGCCCAGACAGCGTCTTTCTAGCTTGCTCTTGTCGATTTTTAACTGCCAATGGTTATTTTATTGAACACGGTTACTGCGTTTTATCGTCCATCTCCGATAGGACTAGGAACGTGATCTCACCTACACTAAGATGAGGGATCTCTGGAAAAATATCCAGATGGCTTCACGAGAGAGGAACCTGGTACCTTTGGCAGAGATACGAGCACCTAACATCTACGGTAAGAGACAAACTCTATTTCGTCTTTCCAAACGGAGATATATAGAAAGCACTATTATAAAGCACAGCAGGATAGCACATACATTTGACAAGTATCTTCTGCGATTAGTCAGCATCAATGCTTTATGAAGATGGGTAATAAATACCGTATAAAGAATGCGCCCCTATGTGATTGCTTAATGTTCTGGGGGTCAGGTAGCATTCAAGGGACCTAGATATTTTCTTTGTTAAGAAAGGGTAGGGCGAGTAGGTCACCGACTAGTATCTAATACTGTTTCCTTTCTCCATGCCAGACATCGCTGCCTCGAGAATTTAATAGCGCAATTATTTTCTTATCTGTCGTGAAATGAAGTCAAGACACTGGTAACAAAGGGCCAAATATAAATTTAACAGCAGGAGAAAGATAATACTCATGCTAATAAACATGACAAAGAAGATGAGAATTATCAAGTGATATATTCATTCTGTATTGTTGTATGGGGAAACGTGGGCGACTAACAAACACGACAGCAAGAAATATTATTTAGTCATTATATTTGGAAATATGGATATACAGAATAACCTGGCAAATATGATAGACGTAAAGAAAAGAATTAAAGTATCGGTAAAACAGGAAAGAATTGAAGAAGGTCAAAAGAAGAAGAGCTGAAGAAGTTTGTTGAAGACATGTGCTCTGTTGGGAGTTGAAAGGGAAGAAGAAAGACAGAAATCTAATAAAGATGCAATGTAGTAGCTAGGAGTTTAATGAGAACTAAGCAAAGATGCAATGAAGTAGCTAGGAGTTTAATGAGAACTATGTAAAGATGCAATGAAGTAGCTAGGAGTTTAATGAGAACTATGCAAAGATGCAATGTAGTAGCATAGGAGTTTAATGAGAACTAAGCAAAGATGCAATGTAGTAGCTAGGAGTTTAATGAGAACTATGTAAAGATGCAATGAAGTAGCTAGGAGTTTAATGAGAACTATGCAAAGAAATGCAATGAAATATGCAGAGTTAATTAGAACTATGAAAGATGCAATGTAGTAGCAAGGAGTTTAATGAGAACTAAGCAAAGATGCAATGAAGTAGCTAGGAGTTTAATGAGAACTATGTAAAGATGCAAGGAAGTAGCTAGGAGTTTAATGAGAACTAAGCAAAGATGCAATGAAGTAGCTAGGAGTTTAATGAGAACTATGTAAAGATGTCAAAAGTAGCTAGGAGTTAATGAGAACTACAAATATGCATGAAGTAGCAAGTTTAATAGAACTATGTAAAGATGCAAGGAAGTAGCTAGGAGTTTAATGAGAACTAAGCAAAGATGCAATGAAGTAGCTAGGAGTTTAATGAGAACTAAGCAAGATGCAATGAAGTAGCTAGAGTTTAATGAGAACTAAGCAAGATGCAATGAGTAGCTAGGGTTTAATGAGAACTATGCAAAGATGCAATGTAGTAGCTACGGTACAGAGAACTACCAATAACTGCCAATGGTTATTTTATTGAACACGGTTCAAAGATGCAATGTAGTAGCTAGGAGTTTAATGAGAACTACGCAAAGATGCAATGCAATAACTAGGAGTTTAATGAGAACTAAGTAAAGAAATGAATGTCAACATATGTACAGCAGTTAATAATATGGATACCGAATATTTAATTTTGTTAAAAGTTTAAAGACAAAGGACTGACTTCATTGTATTGGTCCCCCAACCCCCATGTGTTCGGTCCCTCTCCGCAGACAGGACACGCCACGCCACTTGTCGAGAGTAGTGCACAAAGTGCGAACTCTGTAGCCCCAGTAACATTTTTAGGGATGTCTGACGACACAAATACTTCCGTGAACACAACAACGTTATCCAGATTGGACTTTCAGAATGCAAGACAAAATGTTTGACCACGGCACGACAGAGAGACATTAGAAGACATTAAATCTTCTTCTTCTTTGCGTTCGTTCTTTACGACCAATTAAAATACTCTTTGTGATATGTTTGATCTTTGTCAAGAACGTGTATACGTTGCACATTGGTTTGGTAGGCCCTAAACGCATAGACTTTTACACGTTTAGGACATGTTCATCCGATTTCAGCCTAACCTCCTTAGTCGCCTCTTACGACATGCGTGGCAGGTAACAGTGGTTCTATTCTTTATATATATATGAGAGTGCAGTAAAACTATTTGATCGACAAATCACTTAATCACAAAGTACTGTAGTTTTCAAATTGCAAAAACAATGACAAAATACAGCAACTTTTCTACCAACAAGGCCGAACGAACAATAGGAGTGACAAATTTTTTTTTTTTTAAAATGGACAACCAAATACAAAAGTTTCTAATGAAAATCTGGGAATAAAAGCGAATAACGAAATAAATGTAACACAATTATATTCTTTACACCTCACATTTGGGCCTGGTAACCACTCCGTCGTTAATAATGTTGAAAACGGACCAATATTGAAGGAACAAGAAAGGGAAAAAAAACCGAACACAACTCAAGTGTACCTGGTTCAAACTCCGCGGCAGGCAGTTTAGAAGCAAATTAGTTCGCATGGAATTTAATGAACGGTAAAAATAGACTTCAAGGTTCAGAAATCAATGACAAATGACAAACTACTGAACGTATAAGTGATGCCTAGAAAATCGACGGCTTGTTTACTGTGGTTGATGGTTACGTTCTGTAAAGGATATGTCACAGCGTGTTCGTAGCACGTTGGACGACAGGTGATAAGCTCCCTGTGAGTGCGGTTCAATTCCGGGGGCTGGCAGAAAAGCCACATGTTCTGCAGATTTACGGTGTTCGTGGCACAAGCCGAAGTTCGGTGTCGATGCACCGAGTAGCTGAAGCTCGGTTCTGGATCCAAAAGATGTACACTTTTTCATTATATACGGTTTGCCATCGTCGACACAGATAGCACTGTCAAACACAAGAAACTGATGCTAATTCATCTAGTCTGACACCAATGTAGCACTTCACAACACAAGAGGAACTTGAATAGTTACATCTAGTCTGACATGTTGTAACAGAGGAACTTGAATACTAAATTAATCTAGTCTGACAATGTGCACTGTCAACAGGAACTTGAATAGCTAATTACATCTATCTGACAGATATGCTGACAACACAGAGGAACTAATAGAATTACATCTAGTCTGACACATGTACATTGTCACAACACAAGAGGAACTCGAATAGCTAAGAATTACATCTAGTCTGACACCAATGTGGCATTGTAACAACACAAGAGGAACTCGAATAGCTAAGAATTATCCTGCCGTTGATGCTCATAGAAAGCAAGGCTGTGCGAAAAAATAAAACACACAACCCCCTCATGTCTAACCTTGATCATGTATGCCCCACCTGTGGTAGGAGATTGTGTTCGAAGATTGGACTATACAGTCACCTCCACACACACCAGAGAAGTGCAGCTGTACACGTCTGAAGCTGATGTCATCATCGTTTGTGATTAAAGGCTATCATTATTATTTTTGTTTTTATTATTATTAGTCTGATAGTGTCTAATATTAATATTGATTTGAAATTAAGGAGAGATAAGACAAACGGTTGCTAACTTCCTTATTTCTCAGTCAAATGAGATATTGTTTATCAGGTAGTACTAGGGACGGTCTGGTATGAAATATTATATAACTTTTAAATTAATTACTTGTCGGGTTGCCATGGAAATGGCGGTCATGTTGGATTATAAACAATGCTGTAAAATAGGTAAGTGCTCACAACTAGTTCATATTATTCTTTTTTAAAAATTGAAATACTTACATAAGCCATAGTTCTAGGCAGCTAGCAACTTTAAATTGTTCTGGGACAGATAACAAGCAGATAGAAGGGAAACGAATAAGACATACAATTTTTATCCAAAAAAATAGGAACCTAGGGTTACTAAAAATATTGTGTTTAAAAATATATTTCTCAAAACTTATTTTTCTATATCTTACTGCCCTCAGTATTAATAGATCTATATGTATGCTAAATTTCATATTGATATCTTAAACGGTTACTGAGATTAACCTACTGAATACTTTCTAAATTAGTGAAAATCACAATTGTGAGAAAACTGCTATTTAAAAATATTTTGGTGAAATATGAAAAGATCTTTAATTTACCAAAGAATTTCCACATAAATCGTTTATATGATTGACAGAACATCCGTCCCGTATGGTTATATGTTAAATCCACGTGTATTATATGTGCCTCCTTCCTGCTGAGATATCTCATGCTCTTTGATGTGGAACATTGGAGAACTACTATTTTTAATATAGGCAAATATTGACGTAGACTAATGAGATAGCGTTTTTTAGCTATGCGATTGATAAAATCTACTTTGACAATTTGAATATCATTGTTGAAAGATGTATTTGTCTCTACAAAAGCTGTGGAATCTCCATCACAGAGCAACTGGTAATAAACAAGTTGTCTCTTTCTCACTGACCTGGCAAAAATAAGCTTGGCAGCTTCAGCTTCCATAGAATTGGATGAACTCTCACAATTTTCTCACACTGGCACTTTATAATGATATATTATTCGATATGTAGGGACTAAGTACCAACCAAATGGTATTTCTAGACATTACCTCTTAAAAATACGTTAAATCTCCGAGAGGTTGGGCTGTTTAAAATCTCATTTTCAAATGAAAATTTTTTTTTTTTTTTTTTACTGATTTCGATTCTAGAGATATAAAACTAACAGAATAAAACATATTTGGAAAATCGATATTTTAAAGAAAATATGTCATTTAGTGAGTTCTGAGACCCCTTAATCTAATATTATTGTTAGGCTGAATGGATTAGAGAGCGGCTTCCATGTGGGAGACTTGCCCATGTTCAATTCGTCGTAAGGCCAATGGTCTTTTTCTCTTGTGGGGATAAATGAAAAATTCGAACCTGGACAACTTCGCCGCGACTACACTAGCCATGCGGCGATTAAATTTCCTAGTCTGTCGTCTCCCCTGTCCTGCACCGTCTTTCTTCTTCTTCTGCATTCGCCTGCTATAAATTCAGGCGTAGCCATGGCGTCAGGTGTGGCGCTTCTGACTGATTTTTGCGTGAAAGCCTGATACCGTTTTATTGGTTTCCTCGCCATACTGGGGAGTCTTCTCCGCCTTCAGAGGTAAAGCTACACCGCCCTAAAAAAGCGGTTTTACCGTCAGTAACAACAGTTTTTGTGTCTGCAAGCACTCGTATTCAATCTTCACCAGGTTCTTCTTCTTCTTCTTTTGTCGTCACACTGCTACCGGGTTGTTGCCCAGTGTCGTGACCTACCAGGTTCAATGTTATTTAGTAGACAAGACTTTTGATTAAAGTTCTCGACCTGACACATTCAAGATTGTCCTCTTTAATCTGCTGAGATTTTCTTTCTAGATTTCTATGTTCAATGGTCAGGCTGGAGTCACAGAACTTTACCCATGCAAAATCTAGCCTTAACTCAACTCCCTAAACCTGGCGATGGTGTTGCTGCAATCTCTAACCTTTCTCTACAACCTGTTCCAGGAGAATCATATTTTGTTATCTAAATATGTATATATATTTATACTCAGTGTTATTATCTTTGTATTTAATATTCGTTTGTTTATGCCGACAATTGTTGCTAACATAACACATGATATTATCTTTGTATTTAATATTCGTTTGTTTATGCCGACAATTGTTGCTAACATAACACATGATATTATCTTTGTATTTAATATTCGTTTGTTTATGCCGACAATTGTTGCTAACATAACACATGATTTCTTTCTTCTTTGAGCGCTCCATATCGACCACCTGTTAACAATTCTGTGCAATTTGTATGTGATCTGAGCCTAAGATCTATTGTACGTTCTGCAAGTTATGCGCCTACAAGTAGGCCAGCACATCCGATTTCTGCGACGCTTTTTATTTACTAGGGTAGCTTCCTTCATCACTTGCCTCTTACGACGTGACGTGTAGGTCGCAGTGGTACATATTATTTGCTTTCCTTGTGGGCCGCGGCATCACACAGACGGCACATGACTTCAAAGCTGCTAAGATTAAAATTGATGCTTCGGACGGTCCAAAACGGCAATTTGTGGAATGATTGAATGTTGTCCATGAAGGATATCAACCTACAGAAGATTAGCGACAATGAGATAGTTAACATTCTTGCATCAACAGTATCAGTCGTTCGAGAGTCTATTGTCTTTTCCTATGTGGATGATGGAATTGGTTGTCCACCCTTGCTGTTAAACGTAGGGTGGGAGCTTTAATTTGCGTTCCAAGGCCAGATGAGTCGGACTTGTGTTATATCCGTGTTTATTTAGTGTGGTCTTCATTTGTCTATCCATCTTTTTCTTGGTCTTACCTTGGTTCTAGTACCGATCTCTTTTATTGTATGCTGTTATTTGTGGTTGGTTGTATTCCATTTTCATTAAATGCCCAAACCACTGTATTTGTTGTCCATGTCTTTCAATGTATTCGGTGCATGAAGTTATGCCCATTCTGCTTCTGGTGTCCTCGTTGGAGAGTTAAAGATGGAAAGCGTGGACATACTTTAGTTTCTACGAAGTTACCGTTCTCGTTGGAGAGTTAAAGATGGAAAGCGTGGACATAGTTTAGTTTCTCCCAGATTACCGTTCTCGTTGGAGAGTTAACGATGGAAAGCGTGGACATAGTTTAGTTTCTCCGAGGTTACCTGTAGGGCGAGGACTCTTAAGACTGATATTAAATATATCCAGATATTTAAGAAGTTTAGAATTTACACATTACATAAGTGGAACCGGATACATGAGAAGCGAAAGGAAAAGTGTATTTAACCAGCAATTAAGTAAAACTATTAGTATACATACACTTTTGACATCTGCTGGGTGTTGGGGGAGGGGACTGAGCACCTTTTGGGACTACCACGATGCTATGACGTCAGGTCAGTAACTAGTAACCAATAAGTTAAACAGTTAATATTTGTTTATATTCAAAGATTCACTGTTTTGGAACCCTGCAGGAAAGAGGAGTAGAGGAAGACCTAGAGATACATAGAGTAGAGAGCCGGATACTGATATTAAAAGACTAGGTAAAACATGCACAGAATTAGAAGATCGAAGTCGATTTGCTCTGGAGAATCGTTTTATTTCGTTATATGGTACCTTGCGACCTCATGAACTCAACGCTCTACATTCCTATGCTTCTTAGTACTTTCTCTTCTCATGCTCCATATTCTATATGTGTATATGTTCAATGTATGTATGTTATATATTTACTTGATTTTTTATTGTTTCTCATCTTTTTTCCACTTCTAGTTTTTCTGCATTTATTTCGTTATTCGTTTTTAATCACAGATTTTCATTTTATAATAATAATAATAATAATTCATATCGTACCGTTATACGTTACATAGGGCCTGCAAGTAATTTCTCCATACCGCTCTATCCTGGGCAACTCGCTCAATCTTCTCCATGGAACTGAGACCGATATTTCCTGCCTCTCTCAGCAAAGTTCGCTTCAGGGTCTCCTTAGGTCGACCTCTCTTTCTTGAACCCTTTGCATCCCACTTCAATGCCTGCTTTCATATTCGTTGATCATTTCTCCTCAAGGTGTGCCCAACATATCTCCATCTTCTCTTTCTTATAACAGTTGTCACTAGTGGTTGACCAGACATATCTCTGATTTCATCACTTCTCCTGAATTCGTTCCATTTTATATTCATTATTTTTCGCAGACATCTATTTTCAAATGCATTCAACTTGCTTTCTATATCTTTAGTCATTTTCCAACTCTCGCTGGCATATGTTAGGATTGATACAACATTTGAATTGAAAATTCGTAGTTTAGTTTTAATACTATATAACTTGCAGTTCCATATTTTATTTAGACTTTTAAAAGCTGATGTTGTTTTGCCAATTCGTATCATAATTTCTTTTTAACATTTCCTGTGCAATCAAAATTGCTACCTAAATAGGTGAACTGCTCTGTTATTTTTATCATTTTAGATTCCAGTGTGATATCTGCATTACTTAGGTGTCTTCATTATATTTGTTTTTCATAGCTTATCTGCAGTCCAACTTTTGATGCTATAGATGACAAGTTGTCTGTTTTTCTTTGCATATGTTGGTTGTTTCTACTTAAACAAGGCAATATCATCTGCACAATCCAAATCTTCTAGTTGACTATTTTCTACCCAATCGATGCCAGTTTCGCCCCGCAACATTTTCGCATCACCCAGTCAATGGCCACTCCAAACAATAGCGGAGATAGAATACAGCCTTGCTTTACTCCGGTTTCAACCCTAAACCAGTCGCTGTGTCCACCATCAGTGCGAACTGCACACTGTGAACCATCATAGAGGCTTTTAATAATGTTTATTATTTTGTCTGGTATTCCATAGCATCTCAGAATATTCCACAGAGAGATTCTGTGTAGACTATCAAAGGCTTTTTAAAATCGATGAAATTTAGTATGAGTGGTTGTTGCTTCTCAATATGTTCCTCCAAAATTAGTCATAGGGTAATTATTTGGTCTAAGCAGCTTCTCCCAGGTCTAAAACCAGCTTGTTCTTCTCTCAGGTTGTGTCCACTGCTCCTTTGATTCTATTAAGAATGATTTTGCAGAAAGTCTTGGTCATTACTGATAATAGGGTGATCCCTCTCCAGTTGTTGCAATCTTTGAGATCACCTTTCTTGGGGATCTTAACAATTATTCCCTTTTTCCATTGATTTGGGACAGTTTCTTCTTCCCATACTTTATTAAATAGTTCTTGCACCTGGCTAATAGTTGTATCATCAGCCGCTTTGCGCATTTCTGCAGTAATGTTGTCATCACCCGCTGCCTTATTGTTTATCAAGAAATGGATTGCCTCCTTGACCTCAGCTACACTTATCATTTCTTCGTTAATTGGTAGGGAGCTGTTTTTCATTTTATGCCCGATGGAATACATCTCTTTCAGAGTCTATATCTAGTGCGCTGTGAAATTCGTCATTTCCTTTGTATCGTTTGCTTGATAAAGGCCTTTTGGTCAAAACGATGTTGTGTATTGTCATTGTTTTTGTATTTTGTAAAAATACAGTACTTTGTCATTACGTGTTTCACCAAAGAATTGGAAGGGACGGCAGGAGAGAGGAACAGCTGGAAGAAGTTTGTTTAAAGCATGTACTCCGTTGTGAGTAGAGAGATAAAGAAGAAGAAGAATAAAATTTAAAAACAGACGTTTCCTTCAATATTGACATACACATACAGAGGCGCATACAGTTTGCATATGTGAGAGGAAAGAGAAAGAAAGACAGAGAGAAAGAAGAAAGACAGAGAAAGAAAGACAGAGAGAAAGAAAGACAGAGAGAGAGAAAGAAAGACAGAGAGAAAGAAAGACAGATAGAAAGAAAGACAGAGAGAAAGAGAAAAGACAGAGAAAGAAAGCAAAAGATAGAAAGAAAGACAGATGAGAGAAGAAAGACAGAGAGAAGAAAGAAGAAGAAAGAAAGACAGATGAGAGAAAGAAAGACAGAGAGAAAGAAGACAGAGAGAAAGAGACAAGAGAAGAAAGACAGAAGAAAGAAAGACAGATAGAGAGAAAGAAAGACAGAGAAGAGAAAAGAAAGACAGAGAGAAGAAGACAGATAGAAAGAAAGACAGATAGAAAGAAAGACAGAGAAAAAGACAGAAGAGAGAAAGAACGAAAGACAGATAGAGAGAAAGAAAGACAGATAGAGAGAAAGAAAGACAGAGAGAAAGGAAAGATAGAGAGAGAAATGAAAGAAAGGAATTATACATTTATGACATTTTAGTACATCTGTACTCTCTCTGTCTCTTATTTCCTCTTCTGTGGATGACATATTAGCCCAACAGTTTAAACATGTTTAAGAAGCAGTTTCAAATGACTGGAATTTCTAACTCATCCCTGCTCTCCTATAGAGAATGAATGTACAAAGATCTATTGACTGACTTTTTACGTTCATATGGCACATTACACATCTCGTTATAACCGTCCGACCGATGGATAAGTTTGAAGTCGAAACCATACTGAGACTAGTTTCAGTGCAACCTTTTATGGTCAACCCAGTATGGCATGATAGAAAGTTGGCGTCTTCAAAGACCTCATGTCGTGCTTTCAGATGTCTGTTCTTTCAACAGGTCAGTAACGACAGTTGATGTAACACATAAATCGGTTGCCTTTATACCAGGCACAAACTAAACGGACAGGCAATCTTCAACTATTGGATAGATAGTTCTTGTAGCAATACGTTTGAAACGCGTAGGTGGATCCTGTTTAGTTTCTATAGACCAGCAGGAATGAAGTATGTTTCATTGCCGGATAACCTAGAGTTTGACTTAGACGAGTCCCCAAGACAACCCCCCTTTCCACCCCTCGCTTTCCATTTCGCAAACCCCAAAAATGTTAAAGGTTTCCTTCTAATATCAAATGACCCCAGACGTACTCACAAAACATATACGTTGGATACACCCAGTGGCGGCTCGTGATCATTTTTGTTGGTGGGGCCAGACAAACATTTTCGGAAAAATCATGGTTTTGTGTTAGGTTATATTTTAATTTATTTAAAAAATACACATTACACATTTATTTTGGTGGGGCCCGGCCCCGTAGGCCCATAATGACGAGCAGCCACTGGATACACCTATACAATATTCAATCAATTTTCCCGTTTGTTTTGAGTTCTCTAAGACTTATTAAATGTCTTTTGATTAACGTAACACCCGTGTGATGACGGGACTCGCAAGGGGAGCAAAGAATAGCACCACTGCACCTACAATGCATGTCGTAAGAGGCGACTGATCTAGGCCTAAGGGATGCTACCCTATTAAATAAAAAGCAGCGCAGAAATCGGATATGCTGACCTACTTGTGGGCGCATAGCTGGCACAACGTACAATCGCTCTTAGGCTCAGATCACATACAAATCGCACAGAACGGTTGATAAGTGGTTGATGTGGAGCGTTCGAAGAAGGAGATGGACGTTCAAAAGCGCAAAAACAAAAATAAAAAGCCACGACACTGGGCAACAACCAGGTAGCAGTGTGACGACTGGACACTGGACAACAACCTGGTAGCAGTGTGACGACTGGACACTGGGCAACAACCTGGTAGCAGTGTGACGACACGACACTGGGCAACAACCTGGTAGCAGTGTGACGACACGACACTGGACAACAACCTGGTAGGAATGTGACGACACGACACTGGGCAACAACCTAGTAGGAGTGTGACGACACGACACTGGGCAACAACCTGGTAGCAGTGTGACGACACGACACTGGGCAACAACCTGGTAGCAGTGTGAGGACACGACACTGGGCAACAACCTGGTAGCAGTGTGACGACACGACACTGGGCAACAACCTGGTAGCAGTGTGACGACACGACACTGGGCAACAACCTGGTAGCAGTGTGACGACACGACACTGGGCAACAACCTGGTAGCAGTGTGACGACACGACACTGGACAACAACCTGGTAGCAGTGTGACGACACGACACTGGGCAACAACCTGGTAGCAGTGTGACGACACGACACTGGGCAACAACCTGGTAGCAGTGTGACGACACCACACTGGGCAACAACCTGGTAGCAGTGTGACGACACGACACTGGGCAACAACCTGGTAGCAGTGTGACGACACGACACTGGGCAACAACCTGGTAGCATTGTGACGACACGACACTGGGCAACAACCTGGTAGCAGTGTGACGACACGACACTGGGCAACAACCTGGTAGCAGTGTGACGACACGACACTGGGCAACAACCTGGTAGCAGTGTGACGACACGACACTGGGCAACAACCTGGTAGCAGTGTGACGACACGACACTGGGCAACAACCTGGTAGCAGTGTGACGACACGACACTGGGCAACAACCTGGTAGCAGTGTGACGACACGACACTGGGTAATAACCTGGTAGCAGTGGGACGACACGACACTTGGCAACAACCTGGTAGCAGTGTGACGACACGACACTGGGCAACAACCTGGTAGCAGTGTGACGACACTTGGCAACAACCTGGTAGCAGTGTGACGACACGACACTGGGCAACAACCTGGTAGCAGTGTGACGACACGACACTGGGCAACAACCTGGTAGCAGTGTGACGACACGACAATGGGCAACAACCTGGTAGCAGTGTGACGACACGACACGGGCAACAACCTGGTAGCAGTGTGACGACACGACACTGGGCAACAACCTGGTAGCAGTGTGACGACACGACACTGGGCAACAACCTGGTAGCAGTGTGGTGACACGACACTGGGCAACAACCTGGTAGCAGTGTGACGACACGACACTGGGCAACAACCTGGTAGCAGTGTGACGACACGACAATGGGCAACAACCTAGTAGCAGTGTGACGACACGACACTGGGCAACAACCTGGTAGCAGTGTGACGACACGACACTGGGCAACAACCCGGTAGCAGTGTGACGACACGACACTGGGCAACAACCTGGTAGCAGTGTGACGACACAACACTGGGCAACAACCTGGTAGCAGTGTGACGACACGACACTGGGCAACAACCTGGTAGCAGTGTGACGACACGACACTGGGCAACAACCTGGTAGCAGTGTGACGACACGACACTGGGCAACAACCTGGTAGCATTGTGACGACACGACACTGGGCAACAACCTGGTAGCAGTGTGACGACACGACACTGGGCAACAACCCGGTAGCAGTGTGACGACACGACACTGGGCAACAACCTGGTAGCAGTGTGACGACACAACACTGGGCAACAACCTGGTAGCAGTGTGACGACACGACACTGGGCAACAACCTGGTAGCAGTGTGACGACACGACACTGGGCAACAACCTGGTAGCAGTGTGACGACACGACACTGGGCAACAACCTGGTAGCATTGTGACGACACGACACTGGGCAACAACCTGGTAGCAGTGTGACGACACGACACTGGGCAACAACCTGGTAGCAGTGTGACGACACGACACTGGGCAACAACCTGGTAGCAGTGTGACGACACGACACTGGGCAACAACCTGGTAGCAGTGTGACGACACGACACTGGGCAACAACCTAGTAGCAGTGTGACGACACGACACTGGGCAACAACCTGGTAGCAGTGTGACGACACGACACTGGGCAACAACCTGGTAGCAGTGTGACGACACGACACTGGGCAACAACCTGGTAGCAGTGTGACGACACTGGGCAACAACCTGGTAGCATTGTGACGACACGACACTGGGCAACAACCTGGTAGCAGTGTGACGACACGACACTGGGCAACAACCTGGTAGCAGTGTGACGACACGACACTGGGCAACAACCTGGTAGCAGTGTGACGACACGACACTGGGCAACAACCTGGTAGCAGTGTGACGACACGACACTGGGCAACAACCTGGTAGCAGTGTGACGACACGACACTGGGCAACAACCTGGTAGCAGTGTGACGACACGACACTGGGCAACAACCTGGTAGCAGTGTGACGACACGACACTGGGCAACAACCTGGTAGCAGTGTGACGACACGACACTGGGCAACAACCTAGTAGGAGTGTGACGACACGACACTGGGCAACAACCTGGTAGCAGTGTGACGACACGACACTGGGCAACAACCTGGTAGCAGTGTGACGACACGACACTGGGCAACAACCTGGTAGCAGTGTGACGACACGACACTGGGCAACAACCTGGTAGCAGTGTGACGACACGACACTGGGCAACAACCTGGTAGCAGTGTGACGACACGACACTGGGCAACAACCTGGTAGCAGTGTGACGACACGACACTTGGCAACAACCTGGTAGCAGTTTGACAACAACAGAAGAAGAAGATGGATGTACAAAAACGCAAAAACACAAATAAAAAGTCACGAAAATGGCGAAAAACATGTAAAAACAAAGTAATGTAGTTTTACAAAAACAATAACAATGCACAGCGATGACGTTGTGACTGAACAGCTTTATCTAGCAAAGGATAGCACCAGAAGGGAAGAAATTCACTTTTTAAATGTCAGACATAACGAATACAATTAGACAATAAATCCCTAATTAACGGTGCTAAAATTAAAATATGTGACTAAAAACGAAATAAATGCTAACAACTAGGAATGGACAAACGAAGATAAACAATAATAATTAAATATATACATAGTGTCTATACATTTAACATATACACATATACTATGGAGCATGAGAAGAAACAAGTTATTGTTTTTATACGTTGTAAAACTACAACCACAGAAAGCTCACCACGTGTGAAAGGAAATGCTTGAGGAAGGCAGTGCGAGTCACAAGGAAAGATAGACTACGAAATGAGGACATCAGAAGCATAGCTTCATGCACTGAATACATTGAAAGACAACAAATGCAGTGGTTTGGACATTTAATGAGAATGTAATACAACCAACCACCAATAACAGCACACAATATAAAGAGATCATGTACTAGATCCAAGGGAAGACCAAGAAAAAGATGGAAAGACAAAATCTAGACCACACTAAATAAACACAGATATGATACAACAATGGCGACCCATCTGGCCCTAGAACGCAAATTACGCCACCAAACGCTAATGCAAGATAGACAAACGCTTAATGACAAGAGTAGACAAACGCTTAATGACAAGAGTAGACAAACGCTTAATGACAAGAGTAGACAACCAATTCCATCATCAACCTGGGGAAAAGATAATAGACAATAGTAAAACCACAGTATTTTGTTTTTACGTGTTTCGCCATTGCTACATAATTTTACTGCAGTCTTCCTTATATCAACATTGTTACATATTTACTGCAGTCTTCCTTATATCGCCATTGCTACATAATTTTCTGCAGTCTTCCTTATATCGCATTCTACATAATTGAGAGTTTCTTAATACATTTCTTAATTTACTGCAGTCTTCTATATGCCATTTAAAATTTAATCGTCTTTATAATGCCATTGAATAATTACTGAGTCTTCTTATTCGCCATTGTAAATTTACGAGTCTTCCTTATACGATAATACTGACGTAGTGGAACATTCGAAAGTGTCGTTCAATTGTAGTATTCTAAGCTTACAGAATATTAAATTCGAGTGGATATATGAAAATGTTATTATTGTGAGACTGAATTTTGGGAATAGAATTAATCTGACGGTGAGACCAAGATAGGACAAAAACTAGTTGACAGAAATTATAATCAGTGGAAATGTTATTTATGTGATTTGTAATACAATATGGGAATTATTATTGACTGCGCTGAGACAGTGATAGAGATATCAGTCTGTTGTGGAAATTGAGAATGTGATGAAATAATTATGGGGTATTTGGTGGCAGCACCTCTGAGGTGTTGATATGTTAAGACTTGAGTTGAATGATGTTTCAATAATATAAGTAGAATGCAGTGTGGGCAAGGAAATTATGTGCGTTTAACAGTATGGGCCTTTTAAAGTAGAGATGCGTTTGAGAAAAGCATTTATTATCTTTAAATGTGTTTTAATGGTTCTGTATTGACTTCAGTTCATCGGGTTTCTCCATATGATTTGGTCCTACTCCGCAGAAATACTCCACTACCTTCCGAATAGGAAGGAATTTTTCGCCCCTGTTACACCCATACGGCATGTAGAACTGGCACATTCGAAATTCTGCTAATATTATCTCTCAACGAAGAGTTATGATATTCTAAACTATTGACATAAACTTGCATTACATAACTTTTCTGAGCTGGTTGGTATCATAAGTTCAATGAATTAATGTTCATTTTGTCTCCATATGATTGACGAATGAACTATATTGATTAAATAAACATTGAATGCAATGTATAAAACCATATGAAACGAGGTCGAGAAATGAGGTCGTGATCTATCCTATTTCTTTCTACAGTTTGAGAAACACAAACACTGTGATTATAAAAATAATAATAATAATAATATCCCTCGTACCGTTATACGTTACATAGGGCCTGCAAGTAATTTATCCATACCGCTCTATCCTGGGCAACTCGCTCAATCTCCTCCATGGAACTGAGACCGATATTTCTTGCTTCTCTCAGCAAAGTTCGTTTCAGGGTCTCTTTAGGTCGTCCTCTCTTTCTTGAACACTCTGCATCTCACTTCAACGCCTGCTTTGATATTCGTTGTTCATTTCTTCTCAAGGTGTGTCCAACATATCTCCATCTTCTCTTTTTATAACAGTTGTCACTAGTGGTTGACCAGACATTTCTCTTATTTCATCACTTCTGAATTCGTTCCATTTTATATTCATTATTTTTCGCAGACATCTATTTTCAAATGCATTCAACTTGCTTTCTATATCTTTAGTCATTTTCCAACTCTCGCTGGCATATGTTGGGATTGTTAAAACATTTGAATTGAAAATTCGTAATTTAGTTTTAATACTATATAACTTGCAGTTCCATATTTTATTTAGACTTAAGGTATGATTTTACTTTGCCAATTCGTATCATAAAAACACTGTGATTACCCCCACTGAAATAAAATTGGTCTGCTTGGGAGACGTGTAGTACAGAATTGAACTTGTCCAGTTTTTGGGTATGGCAAGTTGTTTACTTATTAGAATTTTAATATAAAGAGATATTTAGCACACACAAAAAGGTAGACGAACAACAAGTATCAAATTGACAAGAGAACAAAATTGGGAGAGATTACAACAGCAATAAAATTAGCTTCAATAGAAAACGACGTAACAAACACGCCTAATTTGATAAACAAAAATAAGAATATTACAGCTGACAAAGAAGAGAGATCGTGTGATAATATTCAGACTGATATCTGGTCACAGCAAATTCAATTACCGTAGGAAGAGCAAACTAAAAATACAACCTTCAGACATGTGCCCACATGGGGCAGATAAACAACATCATTTCACGTTATCAGATGTGCATAGGAATAAGAGAGTCGTGACCAGGTTTTGCTCAACCTCACAGAGACAGACCGTCAAAGTTATCACAGAGACAGACCGTCAAAGTTATCACAGAGATCGATGTGGCTGTACGAAAGAAATCGATTAGGTTATATCTTCTTCTTCTTCAAACGTTCCATATCGGTCAGTTGTTAAACCACTCTTTGTCATCTATATGTGATCTGAGCCTTAGAGCTATTGTACGTTGTGCCAGTTATGCGTTACACGCAGGCCAGCATATCCGATTTCTACTACGCTTTTTATTTACTGGGGTAGCTTTCTTAGGCCCCTACCTCAGTCGCCCCTTACGACATGTCTTGCAGGTCGCAGTGTGACCCTTTGCTCCCCTTGCGAGCACCTGCAACACAGGGCGAATTTGGTTATGTGAGAGTAATTTTCTACTTCATCTTCTGTTTTATCGCTCAATATCATCTACTTGTGTTTGTGCACTAGAGCGAGATTTCGTTGTGACAGTTTGCTGTCTACAACCATGTAGGTCCACACATCTTATGTTTGCCTGTTTTTCTTTTAGTTCGTCTCTATACGTAGCTTTAGAAAATTAATATTGATCTAGTTGAGTCCATCCTCTAGACTAGCCAGAGACCCGTTACCTTGTACATGCGGTCAATGTTTCTGGTCTACGCCACTGAGAGAAATTTTTTCCGATCCAGAAGCACTTGAGCTTTTCAGCTCTTCGGTGCCATGGACATCGTAACCTTCGGTTCGGTGCCACGAACACCGTAAATCTGGGGAATCTGTGGCTTTTTCTGCCATCCCGCGGAATTGAACCCGCACACACAGAGGGATAGTCACCGTAGTCCAACGCGCTACGAACACGCTGGGCACGCGGGCAATTGGTTTGTTTAAAATATGCGAGGAACATTCTGGGCAGTTAGACTATAGAAAACCCTGATCCTTTATTTGGGAATCTAAATTACAAGTGGCTTTAAGCCTAAGTAATGCTTGTAGGAATGGAGAGGGATACTGGTGATAAGGTAAGCAAGATTTCACGCAAATATTCAGTCATATGATGGACATGACTGCAGGATGTGCTCTGGAGTCTGTGTTTCTGTCTGGCATAAGCACTATGCAGTCTGAGCAGGCTTTATTCTGTTTATGTGCTGGTTGAGTCTGCAGTGATCTGTTCTGAGGCGAAAGATTGTTGTGTGGTGTTTTCTGTTTAGTCTGCTGATGGGATATTGTGTGTATTTGCTGTGGGTTTGTTGCCTCCATACCTCTTTGTATTTTCGCTTGATATGTGTCTTGATTTATGGTAGTGACACTGGGTGTTTGTGCTGTATCAGTTTGTTCCCTCCTTAGCCAGCCTGTCTGCTATTGTATCTCCTGATACACCACAGGGGTTGTGTTCTGAGAGCTTGTTTAGCTGTAGTGCCAGCTCTCTTTCTGTATTATCTTGTGGTTCCCTTTGAGTGGTTTGGAGGACTGACGTGCAGTCGCAAAGGAAGACAAGTTTCATGTTGTTTTTGTATGTTTCTTTGTTGCAATATTTTCGTGTCATCAGCAATTGTCTGTTGTTCAGCTCCAAAATTTGTTGAGAATTCTCTGGTGGCACTTGAATCATTTTATTTTTTACAACAAAGAATCGGGGTCGTTAGTCGTACACGCTGAAAGACATAATGAAGGGTAGATCGGAGCACGTATGACTAATTGTTTCGATTGCAGTGTGATGATCGACGACTTTACTAACTGAGAGACAATGAAGGGTAGTCAGCACGAATGGACTAATTGTTTCGATGTTGTGATGATCCGACGACTTCTAACTGATAGACATATGAAGGTAGATCGGCACGTATGGCAATTGTTTCGATGTGCAGTCAGATCCGACGACTTAACTAACTGAGAGACATAATGAAGTAGATCGGCACTTGACTAATTGGTTCGATTGCAGTGATGATGATCCGACGACTTAACTAACTGAAAGACATAATGAGGGGTAGATCGGAGCACGTATGGACTAATTGGTTCGATGTGCAGTGATGATGATCCAACGACAACTAAAAACTAAACTAAAACTTGAATATGGCATTATATTCTTCTTTCTTCTCTTGCTTTGTCGTCACACTGCTGCCGAGTTGTTGCCCAGTGTCGTCACACTGCTACCGAGTTGTTGCCCAGTGTCGTCACACTGCTACCGGGTTGTTCCCAGTGTCGTCACACTGCTACCGGATTGTTGCCCAGTGTCGTCACACTGCTACTGGGTCATTACCCAGTGTCGTCACACTGCTACCGGGTTGTTGCTCAGTGTCGTCACACTGCTACCGGATTGTTGCCCATTGTGGTGGTTTTCTGTTTTTGTCTTGCACTATTCTGCTGGCTTGGTTGATTGTTATTTTTGTTCTTTGACAGGGTTCTGCTATACCATCTAACCATCTTTTTCATGGTCTACCTCTCGCCTTCTTCCCTGATGTTTTGTTGTAGAAGACTCTGTACACTGGAGTTTGGATGCATTCTTATTAATTTCCAAAACCACTTCATTCTTTGTTTCTCAATGTATTTCAAGCAAGGTTCTGTACCAACTTTCTTTCTTATGCTGATGTTGGTGACTGTCATTTCTGGTGTTGCTGTTAACAAACTTGGTTATTATATTAAAAGTTGAAATGTCAGAACTCTCACACATTATTTTTGCTTTCCCCATTTAGGTTTTACTTGGCACGATGACCCTTATACATTTTTATTTGTCACTTCATGTATTTACTTGAGAAAAATATACTTGTATACAAAATTGATCGCTGTTGAGAAATTCTCAATAAAAAAAGAAACTAGTTCACGTGACATATCAAGAGTACACTATAGTCGGTAAGATGTAATTATTGTTATTTTTGTCCCTAGCAATTTCATATGAACTTTGAGAAGTCCCTGCAGCTGGTGATGATGGTGGCAACAACTTCAGACATAAATTCTTATTTATGTCTGTGTCAGTAGGGAGTACATTGAGCATATCGTTCTTGTGTTACCAGAGATAAAAACATGGACAATAAGCAAAGCAGAGTCGCAAAAAATAACTACGTGTGAAATGCGGGGCATGCGAAAAGTTACCAGCAACACCAGAAAAGACAGTTACCAACATCAGCATAAGAAAGAAAGTTGGCACAGAACTTTGTTTCTTTGTCTCTCGCGCGATCACCTAAAAGACCGATGTACCGGATCTCTCCAAAAATTTAATTCATGTCGAAATCTGATTTATGCAGCCTTAGCATGTGTGGGTTTCGTCAAATCTTCAGCCTCATTTGGAGCTCTGGTGCTTATCCTTCGGCTATGTGTCCGGATTCAGCTAGCGTTTACTGGGTTCGCTCTCCGTTAGCCTTTAGCTGTTCCCAGCCGTCCTACAAGGCAGCAGGTTGACTGCTACACATTTAGGACACGTGCATCCGATTTCATCCAAACCTCCTTAGTCCCCTCTTACGACATGCGTGGCAGGTAACAGTGGTTCTATTCTTTATACCCCAAATTTGGGCCGGCCAGGTAACCACTTGGGCGGAACTTTGTTTGAATTACATTCAGAATCAAAGAATGAAGTGGTTTGGCCACTTAATAAGAACGCATCCAAAATCCACAATATACAAAGTCTTCTACAACAGAACATCAGGAAAGAAAGCAAGAGGAAGACCACGAAAAAGATTGTTTGATGGCATAGCAGAATCTTGTCAAAGAGCAAAAAATAATCACCCAAGCCACCAGAAAAAAACAGAAAACCACAACGCTGGGCAACAAACAACCAGGTAGCAGTAGGACGACAGAAGAAGAAGAAGAAGAATATCGTTCTAGACACAGACAAAGTCAAGATAGACGGGAGAGACATTTGAAATTTTTTTTATAAAACCTAATGAGTCTGACATGAATAAATTTTCATATTCCGTGATAATTGTGATATTAAATCACGTGACCAAACTTAAGACAGTTCAATCTGAAGAAAGCTGAATCCATACAAGAGTATCTGATTATATCTCAAGATGTCTGAGCCACATCTTGATGTTCTTCACGTTAGTCACGTTGTTCACAAGGAAACACAATATCACATATTCATTACATGATAAAATGTACTATCGTGTCTTTGGGCGGGGCTGCATGAAGACAGAAGAACTTAGGCTCGCATGCTCTAATCTCGGATGGAGACTTCTCAGGGAGTATTATAACGGTTAACTGTCACCAGAAATAACTTTAGTGATTTCAGGTATGTCAAATATATGTCAAGTCGTTTAACATACAAGTAACTTTCACAACACAAACGATATGTGGTTAAAACGATATGTGGTATTGATCAGCTTCAGCGTCAGTTTGGAATTTTTGTTATTATACCCTGGAAATGTCAATAGGTGCTCCGATCTCTTTCATATTTTTTCAACAGTGTCCAGCGACTAGCTATACCATTTCGATGTCGATTAATGAGGCATTGATCGTCTTACATAGAACACGCTCCCAAAGAAAACGATTAAACAATTAGTGTTCCTACTTGAACCACACAGACTACTATACTGATGTATGCTACTATACTGATGTATGCTACTATACTGATGTATGCTACTATACAGATGTATGCTACTATACTGATGTATGCTACTATACTGAAGCATGCTACTATATTGAATAGGTAAACACGTAAAAACAAAGTACTACAGTTTTACAAAATACATAAACAGTGACGATAAACAGCAACGTTTCGACCAAAAGGCCTTTATCAAGCAAACAATACAACAAGAATGACGAATTTCGAGGAACACTACAAATGGACGATTACATGTGGAAACATAAACCTATCTGATGAAAATCTGGGAATAAACACGAACAACGAAATGAGTGCAACACAAAAACCGAAAGTGGAAAAGGAGAGGAACAATAAACAATATAGTGGATAAATGACACATATATGGAGCAAACACACATATAGATAACAAGGCACGAGATAAGACAGTACTAAGAAGCATAGGAATGTAATGCGTTGAGTCCAAGAGGTCGCAAAGTGCCATAGAATTAAATAAAACGGTTCTCCAGGGCGAATCGACTGCGATCATCGGAGGAACATGATCGGATGGCTGTGACCTGGACATCGTCAACTCCTGAATGGCCAGTATCATTGAAATGAGTGGCCACAGGAGTCACAGAGCATTGGCGAATATCGCGTAAGTGTTGGGCGAATCGGTCACTGAGCCTCTTACCGGTTTCACCAATATAGGCCTTATGGCATCGTTTGCAGGTGATAGCATAGATGATATTGCGGGACTCACACGTGAAACTGTCTTGAATGGTATAGGTAGCTTTTGGAAAAGAGACAGTACGGGTCTGTATTACATATTCACATGTATTACAGCGCCGACGGCCACATTGGATGGTGCCAAAGTGACTCTGGATGTTAGGCTTGAGGCGACTGTGTACCAACAAATCCTTGAGGCTTCTGTCCCGTCTGTACGCCACCAAAGGATAGTGTTGGAAGACTGAACGTGTCTCAGGATCAGACTGAAGAATAGGGAGATGATGGAATAAGACCTTTTCACCAGGGAACTATGAGGGTGGAAAGTTAAGATAAGTTTAATCCTGTCAGACTTGGGGGTTCTAAGTATGTGAGAGAGGGCCTCCTGGCGAGCAATTGGCTGAACCCGATGCATGGCAGATGTAAGCACATTCTCCGGGTATAGGCGCTGGCGGAAGAAATCAAGCATCTCATGAGCTCTATCAAGAAAATCGTCGTCCTCACTGCAGAGGCGACGAAGGCGTAAGAGTTGAGAGAAAGGTAAAGAGTCACGACAAGCCTGGGGATGGGAAGAGGTATACAGAAGAAAGCTATGGTGATCAGTAGGCTTGAGTATACTGATGAGTGAAGTGGATGAGCTGATGGTGATAGTGATGTCAAGAAAATTGACACAGGAGGTAGAGATGGAGAGGTGAACCGAATAGCAGATTGAAGGCATTGATGAAGGTAATGAAGCGTGACAAATCGGCTTCAGACATATCGGTAATTCCAATACAATCATCGATGTATCTATGATACATGGACGGAAGAAGGCCATCATAGGTGTTCCATACTAAGTGTTCAAGATGACCCATGAATAGACAAGCATAGCTGGGTCCCATTTTAGTAACCATGGCGACCCCACTAATCTGTTCGAAGAACTGGTCATTGAACTGAAGGAGTTGAGAGTGAGAACTAGTTCTGCAAGACGAAGGAGAGTCGAGGTGGAGACAAGAGGGTTAGTTCTCCTGTCGAGAAAAAAACTGGAGAGCTTGAAGTCCGTCAGAATGAGGTATAGAGGTATACAGTGAACAGACATCAAGGAGGAAGAGGCGATAAGTCCTGCCAGGCAACAACTTAATAGAAGAAAAACAGACAAAGTGTGGTTAGTATCTTTCAAGAATGAAGGTAGTGTGGTGACTATAGGGTTGAAGATACTATCAAGGAATTCGGAGATATGTTCCGTAGGACAAAAGCAAGCAGAAACAATAGGCCTACCAGATTGTGAAGTTTATGAATTTTGGGAGCATGTAGAATGCGGGTTTGCCAAACAACTGTCGATGACATGATGATGCGCCGGTAGGAAGGTCTTTAGAGCAATGAGATTCTTGATGACTGTACGGACTTACTATTGTTGATATGTGGCATCAGAAGGAATATTTTGTAGAATAGGTGTTACGTAGTTGGTTGTGGCCTTCCTGAAGTATAGTTCTTTACTCCATACGACTATGGCACGATTGTTGGAGTTACGATATGTCTGAAGCCGATTTGTCACGCTTCATTACCTTCATCAATGCCTCAATCCTGCTATTCGGTTCACCTCTCATCTCTACCTCCTGTGTCAATTTTCTTGGCATCACTATCACCATCAGCCTATCCACTATCACTACATCAGTATACTGCAACCTACTGATCACAAGCTTTCTTCTGTATACCTTCCCATCCCCAGGCTTGTCGTGACTTACCTTTCTCTCAACTTCCTTCGTCGCCTCTGCAGTGAGGACGACGATTTTCTTGATAGAGCTCATGAGATGCTTGATTTCTTCCGCCAGCGCCTATACCCGGAGAATGTGCTTACATCTGCCATGCATCGGGTTCAGCTAATTGCTCGCCAGGAGGCCCTCTCTCACATACTTAGAACCCCCAAGTCTGACAGGGTTAAACTTATCTTAACTTTCCACCCTCATAGTTCCCTGGTGAAAAGGTCTTATTCCATCATCTCCCTATTCTTCAGTCTGATCCTGAGACACGTTCAGTCTTCCAACACTATCCTTTTGTGGCGTACAGACGGGACAGAAGCCTCAAGGATTTGTTGGTACACAGTCGCCTCAAGCCTAACATCCAGAGTCACTTTGGCACCATCCAATGTGGCCGTCGGCGCTGTAATACATGTGCATATGTAATACAGACCCGTACTGTCTCTTTTCCAAAAGCTACCTATACCATTCAAGACAGTTTCACGTGTGAGTCCCGCAATATCATCTATGCTATCACCTGCAAACGATGCCATAAGGCCTATATTGGTGAAACCGGTAAGAGGCTCAGTGACCGATTCGCCCAACACTTACGCGATACTCGCCAATGCTCTTGACTCCTGTGGCCACTCATTTCAATGATACTGGCCATTCAGGAGTTGACGATGTCCAGGTCACAGCCATCCGATCATGTTCCTCCGATGATCGCAGTCGATTCGCCCTGGAGAACCGTTTTATTTAATTTATGGCACTTGCGACCTCTTGACTCAACGCATTACATTCCTATGCTTCTTAGTACTGTCTTATCTCGTGCCTTGTTATCTATATGTGTGTTTGCTCCATATATGTGTCATTTATCCACTATATTGTTTATTGTTCCTCTCCTTTCCACTTTCAGTTTTTGGTTCTCATTTCGTTGTTCGTTTATTCCAGATTTTCATCAGATAGGTTTATGTTCCACATGTAATCGTCCATTGTATGTTCTCAATGTCATTCTTGTTGTATTGTTTGTTGATAAAGGATTTTGTCAAAACGTTGCTGTTTATCGTCACCAGATGTTTCATCAGATGAGCTTTATGTCTCTGGTAGCCATTATGCTAATACAGTCTTGTGCTTATAGTGTTCTCTACGAATTTTAATTACGCTCATTCTTGTATGTTTATGTGTCTACTTGTACTATACTGAAGCATGCTATAACTGTGTAGCACTTTGTGGTTTCACAATACGGTATGACTGGTGTATGCTACTATACGTGATGCTCATACTGTTTATGCTACTATACTGTGTATGCTACTATACTGTATGCTACTATACTGTGTATGCTACATACTGTGTATGCTACTATACTGATCCTATCTTGTATCCAAGTGTTTGATGTTGCACATGATTATGCACAACTGCATACTTATGCATGCTACTACGGTAGCTGCACATACTGGTGTATGCTACTATACTGGTGTATGCTACTATACTGGTGTATGCATACGTGTATGTTATACTGTGTATGTATGTCTACTATACTGGTGTATGCTACTATACTGGTGTATGCTACTATACTGGTGTATGCTACTATACTGATGTATGCTACTATACTGATGTATGCTACTATACTGATGTATGCTACTATACTGATGTATGCAGTGGATTTGATTTGTCACAGACAGGCACACCATATGATGCATGTAGACAGGGTAGAACTTATCAAGGATGCAACAAACAAAGGACACAAGCATAGTGCATGAAGCAAGTGATTATAGTTATTTGTTGATATTGTTTGCAATATTGCGTACATTTCAATCGGGGTTCTCTGGGGCATAGAGGTTGGGTGCCCGCCTCTAGTTTCAAAAGTTTTCGTCGCTCCTCGTTGAGTCCTCGGAATATTTTTCCAGATGCCACTGATCTCAGTGTAGGTGAGGTCATGTTCCTCAACGCCAGACAAGACAGGATCACCAACATCAGCATATGAAAGAAAGTTGGTACAGAACTTAATCCTATCGAAGACACGATTTGAGCATGTAAAAGAACCCTTGGCAGTTCAAGATCGAGAAGAGCAGGCTGAAAAGCCGCTGCCTATGCAAAATTCATAAATAAACGATTTAAAATATTCTTACACAATATCTTTACCATCTTCAAATTACATCGGGTATCCTTGCCGGTTCTACGGAGCTCGTCCACTGCAGCTGAGATCTTCCTGTGTAAGAAAGAGATCGGAGCAGACATGGTTACTCACTAAAGTGCAATGATGATCTTATTAATCAATCAACGAATAGCAAGGGACATGGTGATATGGAAATCAAGTCTGCTCGCAAATATCAGTCAGAGATGATATATTAAGTGTCATGAATACGCCTAAATTCGTAGCAGGCGAACACAACAAATAATTATAAAACTAAAAATTAACAAAGAATTCATTATATGTACACTTTGATATTAAGACAAATGTCAATACATGGGGCGGGGCCTTGAATATCTCAACCTGGGACAAGAGCTGTATGATCGAATGATTTGAGTGATAAATTATATGTGTCAATTCAAATGTTTATAAACGATCTCAACATGCATTCATAATTGTATACACGACCGTGTAGTGTTCATTGATAACATATAACAACACACATATAATCATATTCTGATAGGAATTGAGGAACAAACAAGTACCTTTAAGGGTTTGAGGGTTCGCAGGTTCGATCTGTATTTATTGAACGAATTAGAAAATCTACAACGTATGTTCTGCGCCTGGCTCTGCATCCAGCCACAGTCAGTTTCCAGCAGTTATCTAGAACTGACTCTGCATCCAGCCACAGCCAGTCTCCAGCAGTTATCTAGAGCTGGTTCTGCATCCAGCAGTTATCTAGAGCTGGTTCCGCATCCAGTCACAGCCAGTCTCCAGCAGTTATCTAGAGCTGGTTCTGCATCCAGTCACAGCCAGTCTCCAGCAGTTATCTAGAGCTGGTTCTGCATCCAGCAGTTATCTAGAGCTGGTTCTGCATCCAGTCACAGCCAGTCTCCAGCAGTTATCTAGAGCTGGTTCTGCATCCAGCAGTTATCTAGAGCTGGTTCTGCATCCAGCAGTTATCTAGAGCTGGTTCTGCATCCAGCAGTTATCTAGAGTTGACTCTGCATCCAGCAGTTATCTAGAACTGACTCTGCATCCAGCAGAGCTGAGGTAGATGAGTCTATCTTAGAAATGGAGAAAAGTGACAATTAGTAGCATACTAAAGCAATGGCCAAACATGTAAAAACAAAGTACAGTAGTTTTACAAAATACAAAAACAATAACAATACACAGCAACGTTTCGACCAAAAGGCCTTTATCAAGCAAAGGATACAAATGAGGTATTTATTTCACCTCTCGCACAACATACAACATTTAGAACCAACCATAAAGAGTGGGTTAACGCAAGCACATACATAACACAAAGAGTGGTTTAACAACCACATACAGAATACAAAGTGTGGTTTAACGCAACCACATACAAAACACAAAGAGTGGTTTAACGCAAGCACATACAGAATACAAAGAGTGGTTTAACGCAAGCACATACAGAATACAAAGAGAATACAAAGAGTGGTTTAACGCAAGCACATACAAAACACAAAGAGTGGTTTAACGCAAGCACATACAGAATACAAAGAGTGGTTTAACGCAAGCACATACAGAATACAAAGAGTGGTTTAACGCAAACACATACAGAATACAAAGAGTGGTTTAACAACTGTTTGAAGTAGAGCAAATGAAAAAGAAGATGAAGAAATAAAACAATTTTCAACATTTGTTCCTCATATATTCTTGAAATAGTAGAGGGTACCATCTCCAACTGTTTAACCCATTGCTTTGTGAAGTGGACTGGGGAGAGCTAAAGACTAAGGGAATAACCCCAGATAGAAAATCCTCATTGTTGTTCAATAAAGTTATGAAGAAAGTTAAAGTTGTAAACCTTGACCACAAATTCGGAGGGAGGGACCGTAAGGCAGTTGATGGTTATGCGTGTATTCCAGTCTATCTTCAGGCATCCCTTGCAAAGCACATGCCGAGAGTGTTGTACAAAGCACATGCCGAGAGTGTTGTACAAAGCACGAACTCCGTCCCTGCAAGAATCCTAGAGATGTCCCCTAAATATTGCATTCCTGAACCAAACGACACTGCTTGGGTTCAGACCCACTAATGAACTAACCACTTCACCACAGACTCCCAACAACAAACACAAGGAAAAGAAATGAACTCTATAGGGAGAATCCAAGACAAATTGAAAACTTAATATTTCATATGAGTCAGTCAGTCACCGCATACCAGCCAGTCCCCAGTATCCGTTCCCTGCTATCCCATATAGTGTACAGCATGACAGAATCATTTGAGTTATGTTTTCCAGTCTTGCCCATTAGTGGTCGCTACACCGTGGCGGCGGCAGACAAAAAAAAGATACTTTGTTGTCTCGGTCCAGGGGGGACTATAAGACCGTTATCGTCGCCGTGTGGTTTCCCATTTTCAGACGGCAAATGGAAATATATCGGCTTATCTCTGCTATTGTGCTGCTGCCAACACAATGGGTTTTATTACTGTTCTTTTCATCATTCAACTTAGAATTATGTCTATTTAGCTTTACTTGCAATATTTTTCTAGAAGGGAGAAATTCACTGACACTAAATCTGAAACATATTTCACTTCAATAATGGGGGAAACTGCAGTAAAAATATGAAAAATGAAAATCGGGGCATATCCTAAAGGACGTAGCCATCAACTACAGTAAACGAGTCGTTGATTTTATAGGCACCACTTATACGTTCAGTAGTTTGCCATTGCTTTCGGAACGGGTGGCACCATCGTCCTTTTTTTAAAATCAATTGAAACAACTTGCAAGCAAACTGTCCGCAGCGTGATTCGAACTTAGAACGTCGGGGTTAATAGACCCGAGTCACTAACCGCTAGGCCACAGTAAAAATATACACTTAAGATAAAATATTACAGCTAGCGCAAGTGTGTTACTGGGACTCGCAAAAGGAGCAAAGAATAGTAGCACTGCGACCTACAAGGCATGTGTTAAGAGTCTACTACTACTACACCAACTACTGCTACTACTACTGTTACTGCTACTACTACTACTGTTACTGCTACTACTGCTACTACTGCTACCGCTACTACTACTACTGCGACTACTGCTACTGCTGCTACCGCTACTACTACTGTTACTAATGATACTATTGCGATTACTGCGACTACTGCTACTACTTCGACCGCTACTACTACTATTACACCAAGTACTACTGCTACTACTACTACTGCTACTACTACTACTCATGCTACTACTGCTACTACTACTATTACTACTACTGCTACTACTACTGCTACTTCTACTACTGCTGCTGCAGCTACTGCTACTGCCTCTACTGCCAGCGCTACCGCTACTACTACTACAACAACTACTGTTACTACTGCTACAACTGCGACTACTGCTACTACTGTTACTGCTATCGCTACTACTACTTCCCATACATATAACATATAGAGAACATAGTCATCGATTCTGTTCAATAGCAAGAAATCAATGATTCACTTCCATGTCACAGAAATGATACCAAACAGCTGTAAAGAGAAAAAACAAAACCTCTCTTCCTTGTTCCAAGTGTCAAGAACCGATATTTATGACTGAACTATTCTATTCTACTGTTATTACAAGTGACATGGGGAACAATCGGGTGGGAAAAAAAATGTTCTAACGGGTGGAAAGGTCTGAAATGACATGATTACAAAGTTATGAAAACAGCCAATACGTAAAGTGCAAGAATGCTGAAATAATAGTCAGGTGTTTATGTGATTGAGTGTCGACATCGCTTTACCTGATGGCAATTGATTTTCTTTCAAGCATATCCATTGTGTTGAAAGCTATTGTATAGGTCAAGAGCTATCTAGCTTAATAGTACTTCAATTTTAATGTATATTGTTGACATGTACTTTCTCAAAGGAATTACTACTATTACTAGCACTACTACTACTGCTACTACTACAGCTGCGACTACTACTACTACTACTGCTACTACTATGCTACTACTACTACTACTACTACTACTACTACTACTCTACTACTCTACTACTATACTACTACTACTACTCTACTACTACTGTTGCTGCTACTCACTACTGTGCTACTACTACTACTCTACTACTACTCCCTGCCACCTACTACTACTGCTACTCACTACTACTACTGCTGCTACACTGCTCACTGCACTCTACTGTCTACTACTGCTGCTACTACACTACTACTACTGCTACTACTACTACTGCTGCTACTACTAACTACTACTAATACTACTGCTACTATTACTTCTACTACTGCTACTACTACTACTGCTACTGCTGCGACAACTACTACTACTACTGCTACTACTACAACTACAACTACTGCTGCTACTGCTACTTCTACTAGTAGTAGTAGTAGTACTAAACGTGTAAATGAAACTGATTGTAACTGCTAACGGTACATGTTAATGTATTACTACTATTAATAATTATTAATAACAATTCCTCTCGTACCGTTATACGTTACATAGGGCCTGCAGTTAATTTCTTCATACCGTTCTATCCTGGGCAACTCGCTCAATCTCCTCCATGGAACTGAGACCGATATTTCTTGCCTTTCTCAGCAAAGTTCGTTTCAGGGTCGTCCTTAGGTCGACCTCTCTTTCTTGAAACCCTTGCATCCCACTTCAATGCCTGCTTTGATATTCGTTGATCATTTCTCCTCAAAGTGTGCCCTACATATCTCCATCTTCTCTTTCTTATAACAGTTGTTACTAGTGGTTGACCAGACATGTCTCTGATTTCATCACTTCTCCTGAATTCATTCCATTTTATATTACTACTATTACTGCTTACTATAGGTGTTAACCGGCTGTGTGTTACCGGTGCCCGCAAGAGAAGCAATGAATCGTAACACTGCAACCTACAAGGCATGTCGTAAGAGGCGATTGAGGTAGGAGTCTAGGTAAGCTTTCATTGTATATAAAAAGTGTCGCAAAAATAGGATGTGCTGGCCTACTTGTAGACGCATAACTGGCACAATGTACGATCGCTCTTAGGCTCGGATCACATATAAATTGCAAAGAGTGGTTAAAGCAAACAAACTAATGAAATTAGACAAAAAGTGTAAGTTGGCACGAAGAATCAATACCTCAATTTAATTGTCAACGATCATTCGTTACTTTGTATCAGATTTGAAGTAAATCGTCGCTGCCATTAATGTAAGGGATGTAACTACAAAATACATCAGCAGTATTTAGTGTAGTTTAGTGTGCTCTTCTCCTGATGTTGGTGCGAGACACTGTCAGCAGTGCCGAATTAGCGCTATAGCAGAAGAAGCAAATAGTACTGCCTGCGTTCTGGAGGCCCCAAACCTAGTGCAGAAAATGTTTAGCTTGTAAAACTATCAAACAAGTTTTGGATAACATCCCAAATAACATGGATCAAAGGTAGAGTGTCGTAATCAGCGACAGGACTAGTTTCGTAGATGAGTAAGTTGGAAACAGGAATAATGAACATTTTATGGAACGGAATTCTAGAACGCTTGTAAGCGGAGAACATTCTTTTTAGACATTAAAGAGTATAAAAAGTGAGTAAGGGAGTAAAAACTACATGATGGAATAAGATCGTCTAAATAACCTCACCTTTATGAACATTGAATGTAATTTACTTAGAGAAATTGATTTGTCTAGTAGTATCTCTAAATTTGCTCACATTAAATCGAGAAAAGTTTGTTTGTAAATGTTGTGTTTTATTATCATACAAAACTAGGACCTCACGGTAACATTTGCTACAGGGTCCGCGCTGGCTTAATCCGTCACTGATTGTCAGTAACATATCACATTTACATACAAAGTGCAACAATTAACATAATGTTCATGTTGTCCTGACGTGAGCTAAGACAATATTGACAAAAAAATAATTGTATGTACCCCAGTACGAATATTAGAAAAATAATATTACGAAAAGACAAGTCACCAACATCAGCATAAGAAATAAAGTTGGCACAGAACTTTGCTTGAATTACATTGAGAAACAAAAAATGAAGTGGCGGGAACGCAAAGAAGAAGAAGAATGAAGTGGTTTGGTTCCTTAATAAGAATGCATCCAAACTCCACAGTATAGAGAATCTTATAATACAGAACATCAGGAAAGAAGGCTAGAGGAAGACCACGAACAAGATGGTTAGATGGCATAACAGAATCCTGTCAAAGAGCAAAAATAACTATCACCCAAGCCACCAGAACAGCGCAAGACAAAAATAGAAAACAACGACACTGGGGAACAACCCGGTAGCAGTGTGACGACACTGGGTAACAACCCGGTAGCAGTGTGACGACACTGGGCAACAACCCGGAAAAATGTGACGACACTGGGCAACAACCTGGTAGCAGTGTGACGACACTGGGCAACAACCCGGTAGCAGTGTGACGACACTGGGCAACAACACGGTAGCAGTGTGACGACACTGGGCAACAACACGGTAACAGTGTGACGACACTGGGCAACAACACGGTAGCAGTGTGACGACAACAATAAGAATATTACGGTAGTCTTATAGCAAATCTGGTCATTATATGTGGTAATTATCTTCTCAACTTCGCTAGTAATGAGATCTTCTACATTTCCTATCTCTTGCCATAATCTACCAAAGTGCTCTCTGTTCATCTATTAATTTTACCCATCCATTAATATTGCTGTCTTCTGTTTGCATACAATTTTTCCTACTAGTATGATTTCTATCAAATGTCCATGGTTCATTCTGTGTTCACGATGGAGAATGGGTCGTCTATGGACAGAAGCGACATCATCAACGCTCTCAGAGAAAACATACGCTCTGAACATTTCAACGATGAAGATAAAAGTCATCTCTATCTCGGTTGCGCAAGTTGTGATACCGATAGTTGCGCAAGACACGAGAGTAAACCCAGTAGATACATCAATCAACACAGAACAGGAGTTGTTAGCCTAAACACACTGAGATACATGATTGGGAGCAGATCGGAGCAATTATGGACATGCCCGATGTGCGATGAAGATGATCCTCAATTGAACAATGAACAATTCTGTGTTCAAATACTTGATTTCTTTATGTTTGATCTCTTTAAGCTATGGTTTTATTATTAATATGTAAATGACTTATCTGTTTGTCAAAGTAGAAAATATACATTTTTGTTCAATCTTTTCTTTTCTTCATGACTTTTTATTCGGTTTTTTTAAATGCTTATTTGTAGCTGTCTAACCTTGATCATGTATGACCTGTGTTAGTGATTATGTTCTAGGATTGGACTCTACAGCAGCACCCGTCTCAGGCTATTATCATCGCTTGCGATGGGCGGCTATTTTTATGTGTTCGAAATATTTTTATTTTTTTATTTCTTGAAGTAAGTCTTTCTTCATGACTAATATTTATATAACTTGTCTATCACCTAATTCCTCATTGTCCATCTTTCTGAATAATCATATCAAAATATCAAGTAAATATAATTACCACACTCCACAGGCGCCCTTATTTCTGGTTTGTTTAGATGTTCGTAACTTGTTCATGTCAATGAATGATAACTTCAGTTATCTTGCTAATCTTTGTTTCACATCTCGGCATCATCCATTAACATATGTACTAGATATAAGATATTAGTTACTTGTTTCACTAGTTCTATTAGTAATTAGTTATACAGACTCATGTAATGTTGTGTGCCAGAGCTGCCGTTATAATGGCCGGTAAGGTCATCTCGATAGTTCACAAGCATTAAATATATGTTACATAGCAAGTCCCCGTAGCGCAGTGGATAGCGCGCTGGACTTCTAATCCAGAGGTCGCGGGTTCGAATCCCGCCGGGATGTGAGGGCGTATTTTTATATTTCTTTTGAAACTAAGTGCACTTCAGCAATTGTATCATACTTGTATCACAATTGTATCATACTTGTATCACAATTGTATCATACTTGTATCACAATTGTATCATACTTGTATCACAATTGTATCATGCTGAATGAATAATTTACACTATTTGTGTTACTTGAATCAAGAATTTTCTACATTTCAAATTTTAGTTTATTTTTTTTTTCTCATTGTCTTTCCTATATTATTTTGTATTCATCTCATCTCACTCATCGCACACTCATCTCGCACACTCATCTCGCACTCATCTCGCATGATGTGATTTTTCTGATTATGTCTCTAATAGACAGTCTATGTCTGGCACTGCTAGTAAGAACAAACAAGACATATTTTCAATTTCTGACTTCTTTGCACATAATAATAATGTCGTCCACCGCAAGCGATGATGACAACAGCCTCAGACGTGTGCTGCTGCTCCTCTCTGGTGTGTGTGGAGGTGACTGTAGAGTCCAATCCTAGTGCACAGTCCCCTATCACAGGTGGGGCATACTTGATCATGGTTAGACAGACATGTGGGTGTTTTTCTGCGGCTCGTTTTCTCTGTGCTTCAACGACAGAACATTTCTCAGCTATCGAGTTCCTCTTGTGTTGTTACAGCGCCACATTTGGCGATCTTAGCTAGGAATTCCCAACACGTGGTGTCTATATCGAAGCATTTCATAGACACTTTTGCTAATCTTTGTTTCACATCTCGGCATCATCCATTAACATATGTACTAGATATAAGATATTAGTTACTTGTTTCACTAGTTCTATTAGTAATTAGTTATACAGACTCATGTAATGTTGTGTGCCAGAGCTGCCGTTATAATGGCCGGTAAGGTTATCTCGATAGTTCACAAGCACTAAATATATGTTACATAGCAAGTCCCCGTAGCGCAGTGGATAGCGCGCTGGACTTCTAATCCAGAGGTCGCGGGTTCGAATCCCGCCGGGATGTGAGGGCGTATTTTTATATTTCTTTTGAAACTAAGTGCACTTCAGCAATTGTATCATACTTGTATCACAATTGTATCATACTTTTATCACAATTGTATCATACTTTATAAGTGGTGGTCCGGTCGCCCAGTGTGCGGGCGTGTTAACTGTTTGCTCTTGAACTTTTAAAAAAATTAATTAATCTGTGTAAATTCTAAACGGAGTACATATATATTTATATCATTATTCGGTTGTGTATAAGCAGTGAAAGAACTCAAGGTGTGGTGTATAAGCAGTGAAAGAACTCAAGGTGTATAAGCAGTGAAAGAACTCAAGGTGTAATTGTGTTACTATCATCATCAATTATATTCTACTACAGTGTAAATAGAAAATAAGATCGTGTTTCTAGTCGATCACCAGGAAGGTCAAGGAAGGTCAAGGTCACGTACGGAACCTGTTAAAAGCGTCAGTGTGTTGTCTGCAAAGGTTCCTGTTATGTGCTGATGAAAAATACCAGCACACCTTGGGACAAGAGAATTGTCCAGTAATTTTTCGGACAGACACATGCCAGGACAGGTCTATCCTACCGCCATCGCGCCGCTTCTGGAAATGTAAACTTACACACAGCAGGGCGGCCGGAACAATAGTTGTAACGTGACTACAACACACAACTCTTGCCTGTAGTTTAGCTGTAACATGCACAGCGACTACAACAGTTACATCGCCTATTCGGTGGTCAAACCAGGTGAGGGAAACCGATGGGTCTAGCAGCATCGGTAATCTAGGCACTGTCTGCCTGTGCATGCAAAGACTGGATCCGGCTGACTTCGCGGATGAGGCCACTAGTTGGCTCAACGGTTAGAAAGGCGGATCACAGCAGAGCGGTGTGGACCGCATAGAGCACGGCGAGGCACTTTAGAAAGCCCTGGTCATCCACTGCATCTGGCACTATCTCCAGTCGTCTTGACTTGTCTTGCCCCTGGATACAGATAGTCCTGGACGAGAGAGTGAGGTTGACGAATAGCGCAACTTTTCCTCACTATAATCCAAATACAGCGCAAGCTACAGTTTCAGACAACTACATACAACACAAATCACACAACATGAAGAACACGCTTAAAGCTCTCACCATAGGCGCGTGGAACGTGCGAACACTATTAGATAACAACAAAGCTGAAAGACCTGAGAGACGGACTGCACTCGTGGCTAGAGAACTGGCACGCTACGATATCGACATAGCTGCCTTGAGTGAGACCAGACTCCTGACGGGGGTCAGCTGTCAGAGGTGGGCGGAGGTTACACTTTTTTTGGAGTGGGAGAGCCAATACAGAACGTCTGGAATCTGGTGTAGGGTTTGCTGTCAAATCTCATCTTGTGCGCGGCCTCACCAGACTCCCAAAGGTGTCAGTGACAGAGTGATGACTCTTCAGATCTCACTAGGAGAAAAAAGAGTGCCACTTTACTCAGCGTCTACGCCCCGACAATGACAAATCCAAGCGAAATCAAGGATGGTTTCTAGAGGACCTTGACTCAGCCATCTCAGCGGTCCCAAGGTCTGAGAAGCTCATCATACTCGGGGACTTCAATGCCAGAGTAGGGACAGACCATCGGGTCTGGGATGGAGTACTAGGAGTACACGGCGTGGGCAAGTGCAATAGTAATGGGCTTCTATTACTCAGACTATGTGCTGCCCACGACCTAACAATTACAAACTCCTTGTTTCGTTTACCAACCCGAAACAAAACGTCATGGATGCATCCCCGTTCCAAACAATGGCACCTCATTGACTACGTCATCGTAAGGAAAAATGACAGACGTGACGTCAGAGTCACAAAGGCTATGTGCGGAGCAGAATGTTGGACCGATCATAGATTGATCGTGTCAAAGCTCAACCTCCGCATCAAGCCTAGAAAACGTCACCAGGGTCGCAAACCAACAAAAAGCTGGCAGTCTCCAAATTGAAAAGCTCCACTGTCACCGAAAGTTTAATAAGAGACCTGGACGACAAATTGAAGGACCTCCAATTTGGCAAAACCAGCGTGGACGATGACTGGACTGCCCTCAGAGACACCGTGTACCTATCTACCTCTGAGCTCATAGGACACTCTGTACGCAAGAGCCACGACTGGTTTGACGAAAATGACGAAGAAATCAAGTCTATTCTTCTCACGAAACATGAGACATACAGAGCCTATCAAAATGACCCATCATCATCATCCAAAAACAGCTTTCCTAGATGCTCGTAGAAGGGCTCAAGAGAGAATCAGGAAATTACAAGACGCATGGCTAAGCCAAAAATCTGATGAAATCCAGATATATGCAGACAGACATGATTTCAAACGCTTTTACGATGCCCTAAAAACTGTTTACGGACCTCAACAATCTCACCCCACTCCCATACTCGATGCAGATGGAGCAAGGCTACTAATTGACAAGCCTCAGATACTAAATCGCTGGGCAGAACACTTCCGTTCTGTCCTCAACCATCCATCCACTATATGTCATGAAGCCATAGAGCGCATGCCCCAGGTCCCAATCAATGCCAAGCTTGATATTCCACCTACCTTAGCAGAGGTCAAGAAGGCAACAAGCCAGATGTCCAGCGGGAAGGCACCGGTGCGGACTCAATACCAACCGAAGTCTACAAAGAAGGAGGGCCCACGTTGATGCTAAAATTGACAGAGTTATTTACATCCATTTGGTGCAACGAACGTGTGCCACAGGAATTAAAGGATGCCACTATTGTCCACCTGTACAAGCGGAAGGAAACCGCCAGGCCTGCGATAACCACAGGGGGATCTTCCTCCTGTCAATCGCTGGCAAAATACTGGCCAGAGTCCTCCTCAATCGATTAATCGATCACCTGGAACAGGACTTACTCCCTGAGACCCAATGTGGCTTCAGAGCAGGTCGTGGAACAGCAGACATGATATTTGCTGCTCGCCAACTACAGGAGAAATGGCAAGAGCAGCACCGTAACCTCTATATGGTCTTTGTCGATCTGACAAAGGCTTTCGACACGTTAACAGGGGGGGTCTATGGAAGATCATGGAAAAATTTGGATGCCCAGGAAATTCATCAAGATCGTTCAACAGTTTCACGAGGGCATGATGGCACGTGTACTTGACGAAGGGAGCTGTCGGAAGCCTTCCATGTCACCAACGGCGTCAAACAGGGCTGTGTACTGGCCCCAACACTCTTCAGCATGATGTTTGCTGCCATGCTCACGGATGTCTTTTGGGAAGGCGACGAACATGGGGTAAAGATTAGATACAGGACAGACGGTAACCTATTCAATCTTCGGAGGTTAAAATCCTCCACCAAGGTAAAAGAATCAACTATCTCAAACCTGTTGTTTGCTGATGACTGTGCCCTCGCTACCAACTCTGAGGAAGAAATGCAGACTTACATGGACAAGTTCTCAATGGCCTGTGATAGGTTTGGCCTCACCATTAACACCAAAAACAGAGGTCATATTCCAGCCGCCCTAGAGAACAGTATTACGATCCAGTCATCAACATTAAACACCAGCGTCTCCAGTCAACGGACAACTTTGCTTATCTTGGCAGCCTCCTATCCAGATCGGCAAACATAGATTCTGAGGTCCACAATAGGATATCCAAAGCCAGTGCTGCGTTCGGAAGGTTACGTGTCACTGTGGGAACGGAAGGGGATAAGCATAGTCACAAAGCTGAAAGTTTACCAGGCCATAGTGCTAACCACGCTGCTGTACGCAAGCGAGACATGGACAGTGTATAGCAGACACGCAAGAAAATTAAACCATTTCACACAAGCTGTCTACGCAGAATACTAAAAATAAACTGGCAGGACATAATTCCAGACAGCGAAGTCCTCACAAGAGCAAAGATCCCAGCGTCAACACCCTGTTGCAGAAGGCCCAACTGAGATGGGTCGGTCACGTTGCTCGAATGCCTGATAAACGCATCCCAAAACAGTTGATGTAGGCGAGCTTGAAGGGGGCAGACGTTTAGCTGGTGGACAGAAAACGCTTTAAAGACACTCTTAAAGTGTCTCTGAAATGCTTCGATATAGACAATACGTGCTGGGAATCCTTGCGCAAGATCGCCAAATGTGCGCTGTAACAACAAAAGAGGAACCCGAATAGCTGAGAATCATCGTATTGTTGAGTCACAGAGAAAACGAGCAGCGCGAAAAGACAGAGCACACAACACGCACATGTCTAACCTTGATCATGTATGCCCCACCTGTGGTCGGGATTCTGTTCTAGGATTGGACTCTACAGTCACATCCGCACACACCAGAGAGGTGCAACAGTACACGTCTGAGATTGTTGTCATCATCGCTTGCGATGGACGGCTATTATAACTTGTATCACATTTGTATCACGCTGAATGAATAATTTACACACTATTTGTGTTACTTGAATCAAGAATTTTCTACATTTCAAATTTTAGTTTATTTTTTTTTTCTCATTGTCTTTCCTATATTATTTTGTATTCATCTCATCTCGCACACTCATCTCGCACACTCATCTCGCATGATGTGATTTTTCTGATTATGTCTCTAATAGACAGTCTATGTCTGGCACTGCTAGTAAGAACAAACAAGACATATTTTCAATTTCTGACTTCTTTGCACATAATAATAATGTCGTCCACCGCAAGCGATGATGACAACAGCCTCAGACGTGTGCTGCTGCACCTCTGGTGTGTGTGGAGGTGACTGTAGAGTCCAATCCTAGTGCACAGTCCCCTATCACAGGTGGGGCATACTTGATCATGGTTAGACAGACATGTGGGTGTTTTTTCTCGCGGCTCGTTTTTCTCTGTGCTTCAACGACAGAACATTTCTCAGCTATGCGAGTTCCTCTTGTGTTGTTACAGCGCCACATTTGGCGATCTTAGGCCAGGGATTCCCAACACGTGGTGTCTATATCGAAGCATTTCATAGACACTTTAAGAGTGTCTTTAAAACGTTTTTTCTGACCACCAGCCCTCTTTCCTCTTCAAGCTTGCCCTACATCAACTGTTTTGGGATGCTTTTATCAGGCATCCGAGCAACATGACCGGCCCATCTCATTTAGGCCTTCTGCAACAGGGTGTCGACGCTTGAAATCTTTTCTCTTGTGAGGACTTCGCTAATTGGAATTTTGTACTGCCGGTTTATTTTTAGTATTCTTAGTATTATGCGTAAACAGCTTGTATGGAAGTAGTTTAGTTTTCTTGCATGTCTGTTATACACTGTCCTTGTCTAGCTGGCGTACAGCAGCGTGGTTAGCACTATGGCCTGGTAAACATTCAGCTTTGTGGCTAGGCGTATCCCTTTACGCTCCCACACAGTCACACGCAGCCTTCCGAACGCCGCACTGGCTTTGGATATCCTATTGTTGACCGCAGAGTATATGTTTGCCGAACTGGATAGGATGCTGCCAAGATAAGCAAAGTTGTCCACTGACAGGAGATGCTGGTGTTTAATGTTGATAACTGGATCATAGTACTGCTCTCTAGGGGCGGGCTGAAACATGGTGTTAATAGTAAGGCCAAACATATCACAGGCCATTGAGAACTTGTCCATGTAGGTTTGCATTTCTTCCTCAGAGTTGGTAGCAGTGGCGCAGTCATCAGCAAACATCAATTTTGAGATGGTTGATTCTTTTACTTTGGTGGAAGATTTGAACCTCCGAAGATTGAATAGATTACCGTCTGTCCTGTATCTAATCTTTACCCCATGTTCATCGCCTTCCCAAAAGATATCCATAAGCATGGCAGCAAACATCATGTTGAAGAGTGTTGGGGCCAGTACACAGCTCTGTTTGACGCCGCTGGGGACATGGAAAGCCTTCAACAGCTCCCCTTCATCAAGTACATGCGCCGTCATGCCCTCGTGAAACTGTTGAACGATCTTAATGAATTTCACTAGACATCCACTGGATAACCCTTATGGTGTTCCATGGTTGTTGTTATATGAGTTTATGTTGCTCGCAATTTGGATTATGGTAACTCATATAACAAACAGTGGGAAAACATAAATGTGCTTGAAATTACCTGTCACATCCTGAATTCATCTTCTCGTGGTCTTCTTGCCTTTTCTCATTAGAATGCTTTCATCTATAGTTTCCTTTCCAGCCCATGTTCTCTTATGGTCCAAAGAACTCGCCTTGCAGGTCGACTGGGACAGCCAAAGGCTGACGGAGATCGAACCCAGTAAACGCTGGCTGAAACCGGACACATCTCTGAAGGATAAGCACCAGAGCTCCAAATGGCGTTGAAGATATCACGAAACACACCCATGCTAAGGCTGCATGAATGAGATTTTCACGTGAATGAGGTTAATGGGGAAATTGGGTACATCAGTCTAAGCGGTGATCGCAAGAGAGAGAGAGAGAGATGTGTCCAAAGTGCTTCAAGTTTCTCATTCTTATTTCTAGCATGAGCCAATTTTCTTTCATTTTAGTTTCTTTCTGGATATATATATATATATATATTTGTGTGTATTATTGCATGTATTATTGCAGGATGGGCTAGGAGACATTGGATAGAATCGCTAGGGAGGTCTCAGCTGACAAAGATCAGTTTTATTTTTGTGCCAGGGCATGCAGGTGTAAGGGAATGAACGTGCGGATAGGCTTGCAGGTATGGCTACTGTCCAAAGCGGACGAGCAATGGACCAGGCTGATATTATAAATTCCTTAAGGGAGAGAGGGCGTGTACATGATTCACGTAATAGCGGTGAATCCACAACACTAACCAGACTGCAAGAACTCAAAGTTAAGTGTGGTGTAGCTCGACAAGAACGCTATGCTGGCAGACAAAGAAGAATTGTAAACCAACAAAGAACCGGTGTAGTTAGTCGCCACACGCTGATGGACATACTGAGGGAGAGATCGGAGCACTTATGGACTAATTTGTTCGACATGCAGTGATGGTGATCCGACGACTAAACTAAACTAAATGGTATAAGAAGTACTCTTCTGTAACATTTTATTCAAAAGCACATATATGCTTTTTTAACAACCGTGTTAAATGTCCATGCGTCACACCCATAGTTTGCTATTGGTACATACTATAGAACTTCAATACCACTGCATATGGTAAGCAAAGAACAAACAGACGTGTCGTTTAAATATTATAACTTTTTCATTGTAACGTATTATTATCACACACAAATGATGTAAATGGACTTATTATAACGTGGCTGTAATGTGCTGTTTGTTTGGTTTGATTTTTACTATAAAAGGGACGTAATACAATTATTTATGTGATTTTTAGTAAGCAAGTGGTTGTCTTTCTTCCTATAACTTTTCTGTTCTCGTGTATTACTATTCATCTTTGAACGCTCCATATCAGCCACTTGTTAAACCACTCTTTGTGATTTGTATGTGATCCGAGTCTAAGAGCGAGTGTACGTTGTGCCAGTTATGTGCCTACAAGTAGACCAGCACATCCGATTTCTGCAGCGCTTTTTATATACTAGGGTAGATTCCCTAGGTCCTACATCAGCCGCCTCTTACGCCATGCCTTGTAGGTCGCAGTGTTACTATTCTTGCTCCCTTGAGCTCCAGCACCACACGGGCGGAATGAACTTACAAAACCACATACATTTACACACATCATATTTACACACACACATTTACACACACATTTACACACCACATTTACACACTCACATTTACACACTCACATTTCCCCATGTACACTCACATTTACACACTCACATTTACACACTCACATTTACACACTCACATTTACACACTCACATTTACACACCACATTTACACACTCACATTTACACACTCACATTTACACACACACATTTACACACTCACATTTATGCATACATACATTCATAAACATACAACCATATACACAGACATAAATGTATAGCATAAATATGTTACATGAGAGGAGGTGGGAGTCATACTGGTAGAGCAGGGTGACATAAGGAAAATGCTATCAAAAAGTATAAATCGTGGCATATCCGTTACAGGACGTAGCAATCAACCACAGTAAACAAGTGGTCGACTTTCTAGGCACCACTTATACGTTCAGTAGCTTGTCATTGCTTTCTGAACGGTGAGGTTTATTTTTACCTTTTGTAAGATACCCACAGAAATGAATTTGCTTCCAAACTGGCCAACCGTGGGGTTTGAACCAGGTACGCTTGGGTTTATGATCGAACTCACTATCGTTTGAGTTACAGATGGTAAACATGGTAAGGGGCAACGTCTTTCTTGTATAATGTCTCTGTGTTGGCATCTTCTTATGACAATACATTATTGATGACAAGTAAAGTCCAATGCACATAAATAACTAAATTAAGATGATCTAGGATTGAGACTGGTATCTTTACTTTCTTGTCAATTATTTCTTTTCTATTTTAATTGCATATCCTTTACAGAACTTTGCGTATCAACCCCAGCTTTTTAACGCTGTTTGTGATTTTTCAGGCATTATTACGTTCAGTAGTTTGTCATTGCTTTCTGAACAGGTGGTGCCATCGTCCTTTTGTAAAAAATCCAAGCGAAACAATTTGCAACCAAATTATCCGCAGCGTGATTCGAACACAGAACGTCGGTGATAATAGACCGAGTCAATATCCCCTAAGCCACAAACGCCACCATGTCAATTGTCATTAACGACAATTCCAACAGTTAGCATAAACCAAAACAATACATCTAGCCTCAATGTTCTTCTTTCTTCTTTTGTCGTCACACTGCTACCGGGTTGTTGCCCAATGTTCAAATACTTCAAATATTGACTTAAACTAATATTACCTTCATTCAAGTCATATTCAACCGAATGTTCTTCGATATACGATAGTTGCCGAGATATAGCTTGATAGTTGCCTGAGATATAAGCTTGATAGTTGCCTGAGATATAGCTTGATATTGCCTGAGATATAACTGATAGTTGCTTGAGATATAGCTTGATAGTTGCCTGAGATATAGCTTGATAGTTGCCTGAGATATAGCTAGATAGTTGTCTGAGATATAGCTTGATAGTTGCCTGAGATATAGTTTGATAGTTGCCGAGATATAGTTGATAGTTGCCTGAGATATAGCTTGATAGTTGCCTGAGATATAGATGATGACACAGCGTCTTGTAGATTAGTCTCTTCTAGAGAATCTTTCTCTACATTTTCTGATGTTCTCTTCTTGTCGTGTCCCGTCGTCAACCTACGTCAGTCTCTCCATTCTCATCTTTTACCTGCACGCCTCTTATGTGTTGCATGCACATCAACGCGTGCAGTCTTCTAGTATAGAAAGTTCACCCTAGTGTCATAGTCAGGGGTTATATGTCATGGTGGCGGTAGCGACGTGTATATAGAAATACTCTCTTACATAGACAAAAACAAGACTAATGAAGAAGTAAAACACAGTCTCTACCCAAGTTTACAGAAAGTAATGTATACAATATCAGATAGTCATCTTTTGTTGTTGTATCATGCCCGCCGTGTGTTGCTGGGGCTCGCAAGGGGAGCAAAGAATAGTAATACTGCGACCAGGACCGTGCGGAATATTTTCTCAGTATGATGCAAGTGTTCGAAATGCCTTCCCTAAAAGTTTTTTTCTGTTAAATAGCCTTCAATTGTCAATTTGATTTTGTTGCTTATGCCGCTACCCCTTTCGGTGCCGCCTGATGTGACCGCCTCTTTGTATCATAGCAAGGCACAGCCCTGACTGCGATCTACACGACCAGTGAGATAGGATCCTGGGAAGCTACCCTAGTAAATAAAAAGCGTCGCAGAAATCGAATGTGTGGGCCTACTTGTAGGCGCATAACTGACACAACGTACAATCGCTCTTAAGCTCAGATGACATACAAATCACAAAGAGAGGTTTAGCATGTGGTCGAGGAAGAAGAAGAAGAATGTTGTGTATGACGAAGTGTTTACTTTACTGCACCGGGTTTTCCCATATAGCTCGGTTCCTTTTCACAGAAATGGCACGATCTCTGCCGATAGTATTGAACAAAGCACGAACTACGTAGCTTAGGCAACAATCTTATGGATCTCTGGAATAATACATTCGTGAACAGGTGGTCCGGATTCGAGCTCACTGCCTTCGAAACGCAAGGCAAACTGTTTAACCATTTAACTATAGTGACCCCCCGTGTACTTACATACATAAGTATGCTTCAACGTTACATATCAGAATTCTGACATCTGTACAAGCAAGATATGATTGCATCAAAACAAGAACAGATTGTCCACACTACTCCGTCACATCTTCATTTCCTACAACAACTTATCCGTTGCAATGTTTCAGACACAGATTAAACAGAATTTATTTTTTGTGAAGTTTATACAACTTTAACGTCTGGCTTCCTCTCAGCCCTGACTCACGTCACGTCGCTATTTCTTGGAAGAACATAGACACTGACGTGTAAAAAGAAAGTTTGATATACTGGAGAGGTGTTCTGTAATTTCTCAGTTTCGGTATGCATGCATGGACGTAAATGCATATGTATGTAACAACGTGCCATTAAGTCATTGGATATCTACATCTACAGTCTATTGATATTCTTCTACACTACAGTCTATCTGTAATTCTCTTTCATCACAGTCTATCTGATATTCTTCTCTTACATCTACAGTCTTATCTGGTATATTCTTCTCTTACATCTACAGTCTTATCTGGATATTTCATCTACAGTCTATCTGGTTCTTGCTTGTGTTTCATAGAAAACAGCTTGACGTAAACGTTGAAACAGTCATTACTTTGTAGTTATGTAATTTGTAAGTGGTGATGACGTGTTGAATATGTCAATCGGTGTTACTGTTGCTATTATTGTTATTATTGGTGTTACTATTTCTTCTTCTGCGTTCGCCTGCTGTGAATTCAGGAGTAGTCATCGCGCCTGATATGGCGCTTCTGACTGATTGTTGCCTGAAGGCCTGCTTTCCTTATTATCATTGTCCCCCGTAATGTAGGAGTGCCTTCTCCAACTTCAGAAGTATTTATTCCTTCAAGATTACATAGTTATTTGTTTATAGATGGTTTCTTCTTCTTCCAACACTTCATATCGACCACTTGTTAACCACTCTGTGTGATTTCTATGTGATTTGAGCATAAGAGCGATTGCACCTTGTGCCAGCTATGTGCCTACAAGTAGGCCAGCACATTCGATAACTGCGACGCTTTTTATTTACCAGGATAGCTTTCTAGGTCCTACATCAGTCGACCTTTCTGGACTGCTTCCGCACCACGTTATAGTGATTGATATTAGTAGCACGGATTATACAGACCAGACTGGCAATTCAGACACAGCTGCAGGCACACGACAACAGGATTATAGGATAATATCACAGCTGAGGCAACAAGAGAATATACAGAACACAAGACTGAGGCAACAAGAGAATATACAGAACACAAGACTGAGGCAACAAGAGAATATGAGAACACAAGACTGAGGCAACAAGAGAATATGAGAACACAAGACTGAGGCAACAAGAGAATATAAGAACACAAGACTGAGGCAACAAGAGAATATCAGAACACAAGACTGAGGCAACAAGAGAATATACAGAACACAAGACTGAGGCAACAAGAGAATATACAGAACACAAGACTGAGGCAACAAGAGAATATACAGCACAAGACTGATAAAAGTTAGAGCAAAAGATGATGAATATACAGAACACAAGACTGAGGCATCAAGAGAATATACAAACACAACTGAGGCAACAAGAGAATATACAAACACAAGCTGAGGCAACAAGAGAATATACAGAACACAAGACTGAGGAAAAGAGAATATACAGAACACAAGACTGAGGCAAAGAGAATATACAGAACACAAGACTGAGGAACAAGAGAATATAGAACACAAGACGAGGCAACAAGAATATAGAACACAAGACTGAGGCAACAAGAGAATATAGAACACAAGACTGGGACAAGAGAATATACAGAACACAAGACTAGAAAAGAGAATATAGAACACAAGACTGAGGCAAAAGAGAATATACAGAACACAAGACTGGAACAAGAGAATATACGAACACAAGACTGGGCAACAGGAATATACAGAACACAAGACTGAGCAACAAGAGATATAGAACACAAGACTGAGGCAACAAGAGAATATGTAGAAACAAGACTAGGCAAAAGAGAATATACAGAACACAAGACTGAGGCAACAAGAGAATATACAGAACACAAGATGTAAAAGAAATATACAGAACCAAGATGAGGCAAAAGAGAATATAAGAACACAAGACTGAGGCAACAAGAGAATATAGAACACAAGATGGTAACAAGAGAATATACAGAACACAAGACTTGTATTAATGAAAGAATGTATTTAACACAAGACTGGTATTAACGAGAGGATGTATTTAACACAAGACTGGTATTAACGAGAGGATATATTTAACACAAGACTGATATTACCGAGAGAATGTAACACAAGACTGATATAACTTTGAGAATTGTTTGTTTACTTATCAATGTATTGATATGTCTCTCTCTTCTTTTCTCTATTCATTTTGTGCCGTTTAGTTTACATTCCTCTAGATATCGGTATAAGGGAAGACTGCAGTCAAACATGTAGCTAAGGGCCAAACACGTTAAAAACAAAATACTCTAGTTGTACAAAATACTCTAGTTGTACAAAATACTCTAGTTGTACAAAATACTCTAGTTGTACAAAATACTCTAGTTGTACAAAATACTCTAGTTGTACAAAAATACTTAGTTGCAAATATCTAGTTGTACAAATACTCTAGTTGTACAAAATACTTTGTGTACAAAATCCTAGTTGTACAAATACTTAGTTGACAAAATACTCTAGTTGTACAAAATACCAAAACAATAACAATACACAGTTAAATTTTGACTAAAAGGTTTTTATTAAGCAAAGACTATAACAGAAGTAAAGAAATTCACTTCTCACACAGCACAGAACATATAGATTCAGACAATACATTTCTAACGACCCTGAAATGAAAATATGTGATTAAAAACGAATAACGAAATAAATGCACACACAAAAACTAGAAATGGAAAAAAGAAGATAAACAATACAAATCAAATATATATATTATATATGCACATAAGTCAGTAATTCACCGAGTGTGATATCTATAGCATTAAGCTGGACAAGAATAGTAGAAGTTTTATGTTTGTTTTGTTAGTTGAACTCTCTGAATGTCCCAGAAACCTTGCAATAAAAGATACCCAAGTGAATGGTAGAAAGATAGTCCAAGACATCTAGTGAAATAAACCAGAATAAGACAAATTTCCACGCTGTCATCACAGACATTATTTTCCCGTTACACCCGAACATCTAATAACAATGACGCCTTGTGTTTTCTCAGTCATTGACTGCGTTCCCACGATATGAAACTTGATCTATGTTTATCGAGATAGAGAGTTTGTGTGGTAACTTGCTCAAAACTCGTGCATGTCAAATGTTACCCGTGTGTCTGATAGTAAGTGCAGTGCCAGAGTTGTGAAACAGAAGAAAGTTGAGCAAATTACCACAGGTTTGGTTTGTATTTTACTCTTTATTTTGTAAACATTTTTCACAACTAAAACAGTATGGAATTAAACTGATGAGAAAATAAAGATGAGAATATTCATATCATGCACATTGCCAGTGTTAACGTATATGTGTGTGTGTAGCATTGATGTTATAAAGGTAGTCGTCGGCGTTGTATGGCTCTCGTGGGAGCAACAAATAGTAACACTGCGACCTACGAGGCATGTCGTAAGAGGCGACTATGGTAGGGGCCTAGTGAACCTACCCTAGTAAATAAAAAGCGTCACAGAAATCGGATGTTCTGACCTACTTGTTTGCACAACGTACAATCGCTCTTAGGCTCAGATCACATACAAATTACAAAGAGAGGTTTAACAAGTGGTCGATATGGAGCGTTCGATAAAGAAGAAGAAAATGAAGTGGAAAGACATATCTCTGCTTTTGATTATAAAAAGTGGACCACAGAAATAACAGAGGCAGTGAAAAACATTATTTATGAAGCACACAAAATGTTCATAAATCATTTCTTATCTTGACGACGCTGTGGGCTAAAACATTATTAGAGAAAACGAAAAGAAGTTTTAAAAAAGTGCCATTACCATGAAAAGTTTTGAGTTACATGACACAGAGAAAATATATATATATAATAATTCCTCTCATACGTTACATAGGGCCAGCAAGTAATTTCTCCATACCACTTATCATGGGCAACTCGCTCATTCGCCTCCATGGAACTGAGACCGATATTTCCTGCCTCTCTCAGCAAAGTTCGTTTCAAGGTCTCCTTAGATCGACCTCTCTTTCTTGAACCCTTTGCATCCCACTTCAATGCTGCTTTGATATTCGTTGATCATTTCTCCTCAAGGTGTACCCAACATATCTCCATCTTCTCTTTCTTATAACAGTTGTCACTTGTGGTTGACCAGACATGTCTCTGATTTCATCACTTCTCCTGAATTCGTTCCATTTTATATTCATTACTTTTCGAAGACATCTATTTTCAAATGCATTCAACTTGCTTTCTATATCTTTAGTCATTTTCCAACTCTCGCTGGCATATGTTAGGATTATACAACATTTGAATTGAAAATTCGTAATTTAGTTTTAATACTATATAACTTACAGTTCCATATTTTATTTAGACTTTTAAAAGCTGATGTTGCTTTGTCAATTCGGATCATAATTTCTTTTTTAACATGTCCTTCGCAATCAAAATTGCTACTTAAATAGGCTGTTATTTTTATCATTTTAGATTCCAGTGTGATATCTGCATTACTTGCATAGGTGTCTTCATTATAATTTGTTTTTTCATAGCTTATCTGCAGTCCAACTTTTGATGCTATAGATGACAAGTTGTCTGTTTTCTTTGCATATCTTGGTTGTTTCTACTTAACAAGGCAATATCATCTGCAAAATCCAAATCTTCTAGTTGACTATTTTCTACCCAATCGATGCCAGTTTCGCCCATGCAGCAATTTCACACCACCCAGTCAATGACCACTCCAAACAATAGAGGAGATTAAAATACAGCGTATTTTATAAGAACTTATAAATATAAATATATATATATATAATAATATGAAAATTTAAACAGAAAACTGGCTGACACTTACAAATAAGAATGAGAAAATCGAAGCATTGCGGACATAATATAAAACACACGAAGACTTGGAGATCATTATGGTGAGGCCACCCAACAAAATAGGAAAGCGAATACCACGGAGTAGATAGATTCAGGATGTACTCGTAACTGATGATTCAAACATGCTGGCTGCAGAGGCGGGACTGGGCAACTGACCTATGAGAAAGAGAAATTCAGAAGGACTGTTAGATTGCAAAATTCTGTTCTGGACAAGCAATTTGATGATAAGGCATTTTTTAAAGTAAAAACCTGACTTAATTTAACACAATAATTGAGAGTAATGTCTATAAATGTTAGGAATGGTACTGTAGAAATATACATATGAACTAAGTGAATTATTATATTTACATAAAATCATATTAGCAGCCAATTTTCAAATATAATTTGTTTCAGAAATGGTCTCCAAATGAGAGAATTGTAACAGATTAATAAACAAAAGAACTTGTCTTTTCTCTTATCATGTCCTGTTCTCGATGGACTGTAACAATTGACTCATCAACGGGTTCATTTAATGCCATCAGAAGCTTCGATTATTTTGTTCTCTTGAATACAAAAAGAGTTGGAGAAGACTATTATGGAAGGAGGCAGTCTAGCAAAGAGGAGACGAAAAAGATCACAGATAAGTTGACTTCAGGATGTAACTGATGATTTGAACATGACGGCTGCAGAAGCGGGACATCTGGCCGTGAGCGAGAAAATTCTGAAGGATTGTTATGGTGACGTGACAAAGTTCTGCTCAGGGCGAGCTATTGAATGATGACGTCTGAGAGGTGATAGGAGAGACAAGACGATGTACACTCTGAAAATGAAAACCGTCTTGCTAGTGTCATTGCACAGTTCACAAAATCTAGTCAATGTGTGTGTATTCTATGACGAAATGTAACACTGAAATATCCTTGCATTTAAATATATTGTCAGGACACACACTTTTCAAGTCAAACAAAATTAGGAGTATGTTTCGAGACAAACAAGTAATCGATCGATCAAAGAAACTACAACGCTTAGTGTCAGTGACCTCACAACAGATGATACGATTGTACACAAAACAACACCAAACTATAGGGTACTTTAAATGACATTACACTCTGGAGTACTTAAAACAAAACTAGATTGTAGAATATTTAAAACAACACTAGATTGTACAGTACTTAAAACGACACTAGACTGTGGAGTACTTAAAACAATAGAATATAAAGTAACTGAAACAATTTTAGACTATAGAGTAATGACAACAAACACGACGCTACTGAAATTAAAACAATACTAGACTTTACAGAACTGAAATATTTCCAGTAAATTTATCTTATATCGCAACGACTTGGACGTTTGAAATCAGTTTTTCCTGTCTAGTTACTGACATTTGAATCTCTCTTCTTTTGCTCTTCTCTCTCTCTTTCTCTCTCTCTTTGCCTTTTACCCGGTTGGGCATAGGCCCTCAACCAACTCATGCCAAGTCTTCCTATTTCTAGCTATCTCCTGCAGCTCCCTCCAGCTCTTCTTTAGATTGTTGATCTCCGCCTCCAAATCTCGTCTCCATGTATTTCTCGGCCTCACCTTCTTTCGCTGTCCTTGCGGGTTCCAGGCAAGGACCCTTCTTGTTATATTCCCTCCGGTTTTCGCAAAGTGTGTCATATCCAGCGCCAGCGTCTTTTTAACCTGTTCGTTCACTGGAATCTGTCTTGTTCTCTCCATAAGTTCCTCATTTGTGACCCTATCATACCATCTTATTCCCTCTATTCTGCGCAGACACCAGTTGATGAATGTTTGAAATTTATGCGCTATTGTTTTAGTTGTTCTCCATGTTTCTGACCCATACAGTAGAACTGCTTTAACATTAGAGTTAAATATCCGAAGTTTTGTTCTAGATTTGATTTCTTTAGACTTCCAAATGTTTCCCACTGCAATGAAAGCTCCTCTTGTCTTCTGTACTCTTATTTTAACATCTCTATCTGTTCCACCCTCTTTGTCTACGTTGCTGCCCAAATATGTGTATGATTCTACCTCTTGAAGTGGATTTCCCAGGAGATCGTGTTGTCGTTTGCTTGGTTAATTCTCAATATCTTTGTCTTTCCCTTATGAATGTTCAGCCCTAGTTGCTGGGACCTTTGATTCAATGTGTTTAGCTTATCCTGCATCTGATTTCGTGTATGTGACAGAAGGGCTATATCATCAGCGAAGTCCAGATCATCTAGTTGCTCTATCAGAGTCCATTAGATTCCATTTCTGGTGTTAGTTACTGTGATCGTCATAATCCAGTCTATTGTCAGTAAGAAGATCATTGAAATGTGTTACTATTATTTATATTCCTTGTTTGCCCACTATCAGTTCAGGCATAGTCATGGCCCCTACTACAACGCCTCTGATTTTTGTATCAAGACTAGCTTTCTTTGTCACTAGTGCCCTTCGAGATTCAGGTGAGTCTTACTCCGAATACAGAGGTACTTGTAATTTAAATCTCTAGGTAAAAGATCAAGTGTACATGTAGTTCGACTTGGACACTATATTGTGTACACTGCATGTTTTAATTATTCTTTATTTTAAGAGCCAAGTTGTTTTTTTTTTATCACGGAGTTTCCCTGGTTAGCGCAGAGTGATGGTTATCGACATTGCTATTGGTTTCTTCTTCTTCTTCTTCTTCGAAAGCTCCCTACTTTCCCAACTAGAAAGTCGTTACCCGAGAAAAAATAAAAAATAAAATTCCTTCAAAAATATTTTCACCGTATTCAAAATTACATCGGGACCTTGGCCGGTGCTATGGAGTTCGCGCTTTGCAGCTGAGATCTTCCTGTATAAGAAAGAGATTGGAGCACACATGGTTACTCCCCGAAGTGCAAATGATAATTATTCCATCAATCAATCAGATAATGCAACAGTGTGGACTCACAACAACCTATAGGACACGCTTGGCACTACGCCTTGATAAGTTTCATAAACTGTTCACGACATAACTTGCTGGACAGCAACATGTTAATTAATCTTATTTGTGCACGTGCGTGTCTGCAGATAATACATCATCAGAATACACACTCATACTCAACCGCACATTCCCACCCATGCACTCACACAAATCCCATCATGCAAACACTTTGCACATTCATATACCCAAACGCAAACACAATCAAGCGCTCACAGTAAATATAGTCTCTCGATCTGGCCTCGAGCACTGCACTCTCATTAATCACGTGATGCAGCTCGTGGTGTAGACAAAAAATTTTTTTTTTAAATTCACCCAATCAATTCCTTACAAAATCTGTACGTCTGCTTGCATTGACAATCTAGACACTGTCTTTATTTACCAGAATTTTAACTGTGTCCACAATTTATGTCCAAATTGAGCTGTAACTTTTTTCCTGTTTTTTTTTACCCAGCTAGTACTTCCAGTTCGCCTTCAGAAACATCATCATTTCCCGCCAATTTATTCGGTCTTCATTTCCCGCCAATTTCTTCGGTCTTCATATCTTCTTATCCTTCTCTTTAACATCCACACCTCCCCCACCTCCTTTCTAAAACCAGATAAGGCAATTCTGTCTGTTTGGCAGAAAACCAAGTTTACAACTCAATGGAATATTGGACATATTTGGTTTCTATACGATAATTTCATTCTTTCTCTTTTATATATGTATATGTATCAGACGGGGTATTGTATGGGGCAGTTTGTGGGTAATCCACGGGTATATATGTGTGTGGGGAAGGGGCTATGTGTGTATGTGGATATGTATGCGTTGAGGTTTGTGTATGTATAACTGTGTGGGTGTGTATGTAAGTATGTGTATGTGGGGATGTGTGTGGTGTGGTGTATGTGTGTGTACGTGTGTGTGTGCGTATGCCTGTGGATATGTATGATTTGTGTGTGTATATGTTTGTGTGTATATGTTTGTGTGTGTATATGTTTGTGTGTGTATATGTTTGTGTGTGTATGTCTGTGAGTGGGTGTATAAATATATATATATATATATATATATATGTGAGAATGTAGAATAAGGGAGAATGTGTGAGAAAGAAAGAGAGAAACAAAGACAGAAACAGCAAGGGAGAATGTATGAGAGAGAGAGAAGAAGACAGAAAGACAGAAACAGGAAGGGAGAATGTATGTGAGAGAGAAAGAGAGAAAGACAGAGTCAGCAAAGAAGATTGTGTTAGAGAGAAAGACAGCGTCAGCAGGAAGATTGTGTGTGAGAGAGAGAAACGGTAAGGAAGACAGTGAATGAAAGAGCAACAACCACAAAATGTTACTGACAGACAGATAAAGGTGAAATGCGTGTTACTGAGAGAAAGACAAAAACAAAGAATGTTTGTCTTCGACTTCTTTGTCGACTTCGACTTCTTGTTGTGCCTCACAGCTTCAAGCTAAGAAATGATTTCTAGAACGAGCTTTTGTGTGCGCTTCATAAACAGTGTTTTCACTGCCTCTGTTACATGATGCACTTTGTGTGGGAGACTTTTGCTTTGTATCGACTGTATCGAGTAACATTGCTCTTTGAGGTACACTGTCTGTTGGTAATCTGCGTATGTGGCCGAACAATTTAATTTGTTGTTTCTTGATGAAGTCTAGTACTGATGTTGTACCCACTTTTTTCTTGATGTCTTCATTTCTAAACCGGTCTCTTCTTGATACTCCCAGCATTCTGCGTAGACACTTCCTCTCTGTCGCGACTAGTTCTCTTCTATCATTTGATGTCAGCGTCCAAGGTTGGCACTGGTAACATAATGTGAGGAGAAAGATTGTGTTGAACAATGCATTTATAGTGTTAATGGTGACATGTTTGCATTTTAATATTGGCGTCATTTGTCCTATCATTTCATTTGCTTTTATTTTATTGTTGTATTTTTGTATTTGTTGTTTTATTGTTATATTTTATTTATGTTGACTTTCATAGATGCAATAGAGCAAATTACAACAATAATATAGAGCAAATAAATAGAACAGATATAAAATAGAGACAGATATAGAAATAGAGACAGATATAGAAATAGAGACAGATATAGAAATGAATGTGTGTGTGAGAGAGAGAAAGTGTGAATGTTTGTTTAAAAGAGAGAGAGAGAAATAAAGTGTGCGTGAGATAGAACAAGATAAATACAAGAAGAATATGAGAGAGAGAAAAACGAAATATGTGTAAGGAAAAAGGAATGTGTGTGAGAAAAAGAGAAAGAGCTGTAATGTGTGTGGGTAAGATGAAGAAATAACAGGTGTATCAAGAAAGACTGTTGCTGTGTGCGGGTGCGAGAAAGAGAGAGCGAGAGAGAGAAATGAAGACAGTGCTGATGTGTGGGAGAGAGAGAGAGAGGAAGACAGTGCTGATGTGTGGGAGAGAGAAATGAAGACAGTGCTGATGTGTGGAGAGAGAGAGGAAGACAGTGCTGATGTGTGTGGGAGAGAGAGAGAGAGAGAGAGAGAGAGAGGAAGACAATGCTTGAGCATGCGAGACAGGCAACTAGTTTTGCTTTGTATGTAAACAAAGTCAATGAGCGGACTTGTGTATGTACCTCTGAGAGACAGAATTCTAGTTTCATATAAGTTAGCTTGTCCATCATTCATTTACATTACTATTGTAAGAAATGGCCATCGTTCTGATGTGTCTATAGTTATTGATTTGTCTGATATATATATATATATATATTATTGATTGGCTTTGTATGACTGTATTATCTATGTCTCTAGTGTATTTGTATTATTTATATCTTCTATGTGTTTATATTTTTATATTGCTTTGTCCTGTATTATTTTTGTTGTTCAATTTAATGTATATACTAGCTATACCATCGGACGGATTGACGTAATGTACTAGCTGTACCATCGGACGGATTGACGTAATGTACTAGCTGTACCATCGGACAGATTGACGTAATGTACTAGCTGTACCATCGGACAGATTGACGTAATGTACTAGCTATACCATCGGACGGATTGACGTAATGTACTAGCTGTACCATAGGACAGATTGACGTAATGTACTAGCTGTACCATCGGACCGATTGACGTAATGTACTAGCTGTACCATCGGACGGATTGACGTAATGTACTAGCTATACCATCGGACGGATTGACGTAATGTACTAGCTGTACCATCGGACGGATTGACGTAATGTACTAGCTGTACCATCGGACGGATTGACGTAATATACTAGCTATACCATCGGACGGATTGACGTAATGTACTAGCTGTACCATCGGACGGATTGACGTAATGTACTAGCTGTACCATCGGACGGATTGACGTAATGTACTAGCTGTACCATCGGACGGATTGACGTAATGTACTAGCTGTACCATCGGACGGATTGACGTAATGTACTAGCTGTACCATCGGACGGATTGACGTAATGTACTAGCTGTACCATCGGACGGATTGACGTAATATACTAGCTATACCATCGGACGGATTGACGTAATGTACTAGCTGTACCATCGGACGGATTGACGTAATGTACTAGCTGTACCATCGGACGGATTGACGTAATGTACTAGCTGTACCATCGGGCGGATTGACGTAATGTACTAGCTGTACCATCGGACGGAGTGACGTAATGTACTAGCTGTACCATCGAACGGATTGACGTAATGTACTAGCTATACCATCGGACAGATTGACGTAATGTACTAGCTGTACCGTCGGACCGATTGACGTAATGTACTAGCTGTACCATCGGACAGATTGACGTCATTCGTGTGTGTTCGACTATCGACTCAGATACAAGAAAATTGTTGGTTCAATCCAAACACGACGTTCCACAAGAGAGGAAAGGAATTCGCCCACTTACTTCCTGCACACTAGGGGCTAGAAATGTGAAGTGACAGGCACTTCATACCCGAAGGTTTGAAAAAGCTGTTGTACATTTTATTTATAGCTGTACTATACTACTCGGCTTCCTGTTTTATTTCTAGCAATTTTGATAAAAACTAAATATTACACCAAAAATATCTGCACTGCTGGGAGATCTTCTTCTTCTTTGTAATCGCTATTTTAATGATCGTTAGACGCGTTCTTATGATGAACTCGACTGTTGTCTGAAGCTCATCTCTGGTGCCATGTAGTTTTGATGATTATACCGTCAGACGCGTTCTTATGATGAAGTCAACTGTTGTCTGGAGCTCATCTCTAGTGCCATGTAGTTTTGATGATTATACCGTTAGACGTGTTCTTATGATGAAGTCGACTGTTGTCTGGAGCTCATCTCTAGTGCCATGTAGTTTTGATGATTATACCGTTAGACGTGTTCTTATGATGAAGTCGACTGTTGTCTGAAGGTCATCTCTGGTGCCATGTAGTTTTGCTGATTATACCGTTAGACGTGTTCTTATGATGAAGTCGACTGTTGTCTGGAGCTCATCTCTAGTGTCATGTAGTTTTGATGATTATACCGTTAGACGCGTTCTTATGATGAACTCGACTGTTGTCTGGAGCTCATCTCTGGTGCCATGTATGTTTGATGATTATACCGTTAGACGCGTTCTTATGATGAAGTCGACTGTTGTCTGAGCTCATCTCTGGTGCCATGTCTGGAGCTCATCTCTGATGCCATGTCTGGAGCTCATCTCTGGTGTCATGTAGTTTTGATGATTATACCGTTAGACGTGTTCTTATGATGAAGTCGACTGTTGTCTGGAGCTCATCTCTGGTGCCATGTAGTTTTGATGATTATACCGTTAGACGTGTTCTTATGATGAAGTCTACTGTTGTCTGGAGCTCATCTCTGGTGCCATGTAGTTTTGATGATTATACCGTCAGACGCGTTCTTATGATGAAGTCTACTATTGTCTGGAGCTCATCTCTGGTGCCATGTAGTTTTGATGATTATACCGTTAGACGCGTTCTTATGATGAAGTCGACTGTTGTCTGGAGCTCATCTCTGGTGCCATGTCTGGAGCTCATCTCTGATGCCATTGTCTGGAGCTCATCTCTGGTGTCATGTAGTTTTGATGATTATACCGTTAGACGTGTTCTTATGATGAAGTCGACTGTTGTCTGGAGCTCATCTTTGGTGCCATGTAGTTTTGATGATTATACCGTTAGACGTGTTCTTATGATGAAGTCTACTGTTGTCTGGAGCTCATCTCTAGTGTCATGTAGTTTTGATGATTATATCGTTAGACGCGTTCTTATGATGAAGTCGACTGTTGTCTGGAGCTCATCTCTGGTGCCATGTAGTTTTGATGATTATACCGTCAGATGCGTTCTTATGATGAAGTCGACTGTTGTCTGGAGCTCATCTCTGGTGCCATGTCTGGAGCTCATCTCTGATGCCATTGTCTGGAGCTCATCTCTGGTGTCATGTAGTTTTGATGATTATACCGTTAGACGTGTTCTTATGATGAAGTCGACTGTTGTCTGGAGCTCATCTCTGGTGCCATGTATTTTGATGATTATACCGTCAGACGCGTTCTTATGATGAAGTCGACTGTTGTCTGGAGCTCATCTCTAGTGCCATGTAGTTTTGATGATTATACCGTTAGACGCGTTCTTATGATGAAGTCTACTGTTGTCTGGAGCTCATCTCTGGTGCCATGTAGTTTTGATGATTATACCGTTAGACGCGTTCTTATGATGAAGTCGACTGTTGTCTGGAGCTCATCTCTAGTGCCATGTAGTTTTGATGATTATACCATTAGATGCGTTCTTATGATAAAGTCGACTGTTGTCTGGAGCTCATCTCTAGTGCCATGTAGTTTTGATGATTATACCGTTAGACGCGTTCTAATGATGAAGTCGACTGTTGTCTGGAGCTCATCTCTGGAACCATGTAGTTTTGATGATTATACCGTTAGATGCGTTCTTATGATGAAGTCGACTGTTGTCTGGAGCTCATCTCTGATGCCATGTAGTTTTGATGATTATACCGTTAGAAACGTTCTTATGATGAAGTCGACTCTGGAGCTCATCTCTGGTGACATGTAGTTTTGATGATTATACCGTTAGACGCGTTCTTATGATGAAGTCGACTGTTGTCTGGAGCTCATCTCTGGTGCCATGTAGTTTTGAATGTAGTGTTGTGTTGTAGAGCCAGCATTCATTTCTAGGGAAGACATACAGGGGACAGTCTTGAAGGACATGTTCTCTGGTTTGCTCAGCGGTGCCCCAGGAATACAGAAGGGATGGGGACAATCGTAGCGTGTGTAAGTGTTTGTTTGTATGTCCTGTTCTGAGTCGAAAGATGATAGTCTGTCCTTGTATGTCTGAAGTAGACGATTGCTGGGAGATAAAAACTACCTTTAGATACCCTATACATTTGCTTATTCCAACTTCATAGACATAAGAGACAATGTCAGACATGTATAGAAAAGGACGTCATATAACAAATATGACCATGCATAATTCATGATAGCCATCTAGTTGATTCATATATCGTTCAGAACGGTTTACATCTGAAGAGCAGGAGCGCGGTTGTGCTGACAATGAGCACACCCAATGGGTGGGGTGTAACAAATACAAACTTGTGGTAGAGAACAAGACATAAACAAACACAGACGTGTAGTAGAGAACAAGACATAAAAAAACACAAACTTGTCGTAACTAACGTCAACATAAACAAACGGAGACTTGTGGTAGATAATAACGTCAACATAACGAAACATGGAAGCGTAGATAATAACGTCAACATAAAGAAACATGGAAGTGTGGAGGAGTACAAAGTATAAACAAACACAAACATACAAGGCATGTCATAAGAGGCGACTGATGTAGGGGTCTAGGGAAGATACTCTAGTAAATAAAAAGCATCACATAAATTGAATGTGCATGTACTTGTAGGTGCATAACTGGCACAACGTACAATCTCTCTTAGGCTCAGATCTCATGCAAATCACACAGAGTGGTTAACAAGTGATCGATATGGAGCGTTTGAAGAAGAAGAAGAAAGTGTATGTGTCTTGCAAAGTTAACAATTGTAGCCATGGGAAATTATTCATTATAGATGTCAAACGAGAACACAAGGAGTGAAGAAAAATAATTTGAAGAATAAAAAAGTTATAGTGGGCACCTTGAGAAATTCGAAGCTGGAGGATGGGGATAGTCTCTAATATTTACTCAACATATAAATGATCAAATTACTGCAAAATACAATCATAAAACTTCCACATATGTTTCAGTTTCAGTTTGAATTATCTTATTGCACACCGGACATGTTCTTGGGTGCTCCTTTCTCTTTCGAAATTTTACAGAAAGCATCCATCGACTCGTCATACAAGTTCAATCTTGATTGACCAGACTACTCATACAATTGTCGAAGAAGAAGAAAAGGAATTAAGTGAAGGAAAAGGAGTAGAAGAAAGAGAAGCTAATGTTCTATAATGCATAAAGAAGAGGCAAGTGGCTGACTCGTCTTAGATATTGTAGGTATGGGCATCCAAATACATTTTTCTAGGAGAAGGTAAAATGAATAACATAAATTTTTGTTGGTAGTTTACTGAGCGGAAATAAGACGACAAACTTAGCATAAAGCTTAGTTATTGTTTACTATAAAAAGTTGTCATTACACTCCGGGCAGACATAAAGCTTAGTTATTGTTTACTATAAACTGTTGTCATTACACTCCGGGTAGCATAAAGCTTAGTTATTGTTTACTATAAACTGTTGTCATTACACTCCGGGCAGCATAAAGCTTAGTTATTGTTTACTATAAACTGTTGTCATTACACTCCGGGTAGCATAAAGCTTAGTTATTGTTTACTAAACTGTTGTCATTACACTCCGGGCAGCATAAAGCTTAGTTATTGTTTACTATAAACTGTTGTCATTACACTCCGGTAGCATAAAGCTTAGTTATTGTTACTAAACTGTGTCATTACTCGGAGCATAAAGCTGTTGTCATTTTTCACTCGGGAGCATAAAGCTTAGTTATTGTTTACTATAAACTGTTGTCATTACACTCCGGACAGCATAAAGCTTAGTTATTGTTTACTAAACTGTTGTCATTACACTCCGGGTAGCATAAAGCTTGGTTATTGTTTACTATAAACTGTTGTCATTACACTCCGGACAGCATAAAGCTTGGTTATTGTTTACTAAACTGTTGTCATTACACTCCGGGTAGCATAAAGCTTGGTTATTGGTTACTAAACTGTTGTCATTACACTCCGGGCAGCATAAAGCTTGGTTATTGGTTACTAAACTGTTGTCATTACACTCCGGGTAGCATAAAGCTTAGTTATTGGTTACTAAACTGTTGTCATTGCACTCCGGGTAGCATAAAGCTTAGTTATTGGTTACTAAACTTTTGTCATTGCACTCCGGGTAGCATAAAGCTTAGTTATTGGTTACTAATCTGTTGTCATTACACTCCGGACAGCATAAAGCTTAGTTATTGGTTACTAATCTGTTGTCATTGCACTCCGGGCAGACATATAGGTGCTCAGTCTCCCTCAACAGATATCGAAGAGTATGCATACTGAGGGTTTCCGTGGCTCGCTCATTAAACAGACACCTCACTCTGCCCCTCAGGCTTCAAGTTCTACTTGTACAACGGGTAACTCTTTCAGCTTCTTCTTCTTTTGTCGTAACACTGTTAGCGTGTTGTTGCCCATTGTCGTGATTTTCTGTTTTTGTCTTGCAATGTTCTGGTGACTTGGGTGATTGTTATATTTGCTCTTTGGCTGGATTCTGCTATGCCATCTAACCATCTTTTTAGTGGCCTACCTCTCTCCTTCTTCTCTGATGTTCTGCTACAGAAGACTGTATAATGTGGAGTTAGGATGCATTCTTATTAAGTTGCCAAACCATTTCATTCTTTGTTTCTCAATGTAATTCAAGCAAGGATCTGTGCCAACTTTATTTCTTATGCTGATGTTGGTGACTGTCTTTTCTGGTGTTGTTGGTAACATGTTGCAGGCAGCGTATTTCACATGTAGTTATTTTTTGTGACTGGGCTTTGTTCAATGTAACTCCAAACTGTTTAAATCGCGAAAATCTGTGATTTGAAATCTGTGATCTAAATTGCATAAAGCTATTTTCAAGGATAGGACACTTTTCCCCCTCTTGTTTTAATATATGGACGCCTATGACTGTCGGTCTTCTGTGAGAAAAGTAATCATATACCAGGAATATATCTATATCTGTATCCTCTTTGTCTCCCGTTTGACATATAAAGCTATCCGTTGTCCATTCTAAAGTTGTCCTAGCCATTGCTCATCCTGGCATTCGACATGATGCACGTCCATCACGGGTGATGATGACCACACAAATTTTCATCCAAGGGAATGTAGTTGCGATATGTTTGTATGTGTGTGCGTAGATGACTAGTGAGCCCGATGCGGGCTTGAGATGTTCTTGTACAGTGTGGGCAAGGTATACTTGCACTTGTGGGAAGTTTTAGTCTTTCTACTTTGACGTTTTTGTTACATCCGTGTTGTTCTACCTGCCTCGCAGGCCGGAGAACCGTGTCGAAGAAGTATTCGACATGCATTCGAAATATATTCTCAATCAACCTCCATATTCGTCTTTTAAATATTGTCGCTAATGATGGACGATTTCTTTGTTGTAAAAGTTCTTCATTCGCTATCGTATTTTGTCAGAAGCCACAGGAATATATAACAGATCAGATCAATAGTTCTAGCATAACATGGCACAACTGTAGCAAGATTATCACAGAGACAATAGTTCTAGCAGAACATTCTAACAACTGTAGCAAGATTATCACAGAGACAATAGTTCTAGCAGAACATAGCACAACTATAGCAAGATTATCACAGAGACAATAGTTCTAGCAGAACATAGCACAACTATAGCAAGATTATCATAGAGACAATAGTTCTAGCATAACATGGCACAACTGTAGCAAGATTATCACAGAGACAATAGTTCTAGCATAACATGGCACAACTGTAGCAAGATTATCACAGAGACAAATTCATAAATACCTGCAGATATAATAATATAAAGTGGATAAAATTTCAAGTGAAAAGTAAAAGAAAGGAAAAACAGACAAAAAGAATGCATAAAAAAGTAGAATATAGTAAAATAAACGTCGACTGTAGAGACAAATCAATAAAATGTGAGAACTATTCAAGAAAAGGTAGAGAAAATAAAAGAGTGGATGTCAATTGTACTTGTTGAAGAGGGAATTAAATATGAAGATAGAGAGTTGAATATCAAGAGAGAGAGAGAGAGACAGAGAGAGAGAGAGAGAGAGAGAGACAGAGAGAGAGTTGAATATGAAGAAAGGGAGAGAGAGTTGAATATAAAGAACACAAATTGAGTAAGAATTGCAAGAGTTGAATATGAAAAGAAAGAGTCGAAAATGGAAAGAAAAAGTTGAATATGAAGGGAGAGAGTTGAACATAAAGAGAAATAGTTAACATGAAGAGAAAGAAATGAACTAGAAGAGAAATATTGGAATATGAAGAGAAATATTTAATAAAATTTGAAGAAGATATTAAACAAATGACGTTTAGGAAAAAAAAGAGAAACATTTGAAGAGCAAGCGCTGAACAAAATGTTTTTTTGGTTTTTTCGATCCAGAAGCACTTGAGCTCTTCTGCTCGGTGCCATGGACATCGTAACCCTTCGGTTTGATGCCACGAACACCGTAAATCTGGGGACTCTCTGGCTTTTTCTGCTATCCCGCGGAATTGAACCCGCACACAAAGTGGGATAGTCACCCGTAGTCCAACGCGCTACGAACACGCTGGGCAGACGGGCGAACAAAATGGTTAAAAATAGAGACAGTATGAACACAAAATAGAAAAGAAATATTTGAGGAAGAAGAAAAAGTTTGGAAAAAAATGAAACAAACTTAAGAAAAAAGAAAGATTTGAACAGAAAGGGAAAGTGTGAAGAGAGAAGAGAAAGATGTGAAGAGAAAAGAGAATGATGTGAAGAGAAAGATGTGAAGAGAGAAGAGAAAGATGTGCAGAGAAAGATGTGAAGAGAGAAGAGAAAGATGTGAAGAGAAAGATGTGCAGAGAAAGATGTGAAGAGAGAAGAGAAAGATGTGAAGAGAAAGATGTGAAGAGAGAAGAGAAAGATGTGAAGAGAAAGATGTGAAGAGAAAAGAGAAAGATGTGAAGAGAGAAGAGAAAGATGTGAAGAGAAAAGAGAATGATGTGAAGAGAAAGATGTGAAGAGAGAAGAGAAAGATGTGAAGAGAGAAGAGAAAGATGTGAAGAGAAAGATGTGAAGAGAAAGAGAAATATTTGAAACTACATAACTATTTGAAGAGAAAAATAGCCTTTTCTATATAGCTGAATTAGATCTGTGATATTCTTGTCATTGATCTGAGAAATCTATACACGACACAAAACTCGATTTACATAAATATGTTCTATTACTGTAGGATTGAGACACACACTTTCCAAGAACATCAATACTTTTGTTTATATGATTTGGCATTGAACCACCTCTAGTACGCAGTTGGTTGGTTTGTTGGTTGGTTGGTTGGTTGGTTGGCTAGTTGGTTGGTTAGTTGGTTGGCTAGTTGGTTGGTTGGTTGCTTAGTCTGTCAATCGGTCAGTCAGTCAGCCAGACAGTCAAACAGTCAGTCAGTCAGCAATTCAGTCAGCCATTCAGTCAGCCATTCAGTCAACCATTCAGCTAGTCATCCAGCCAGTCAGTCAATCAGTTAGTAAGTTAGAAGGATAAGAGGAAGAGGAAAAATAAAGGGAAGGAAAATATGAAAAAGGAGAAGAATGAAAAAGATAATGAGAACACGAAGAAGAAGGAAAAAGATAATGAGAACACGAAGAAGAAGGAAAAAGATAATGAGAACACGAAGAAGAAGGAAAAAGATAATGAGAACACGAAGAAGAAGGAAAAGGAAAGAAACAAAGAAGAAGGAAAAAGGAAAGAAACAAAGAAGAAGGAAAAAGGAAAGAAACGAAGAAGAAGGAAAAAGGAAAGAAACGAAGAAGAAGGAAAAAGGAAAGAAACGGAGAAGAAGGAAAAGGGAAAGAAACGAAGAAGAAGGAAAAAGGAAAGAAACGGAGAAGAAGGAAAAGGGAAAGAAACAAAGAAGAAGGAAAAAGGAAAGAAACAAAGAAGAAGGAAAAAGGAAAGAAACGAAGAAGAAGGAAAAAAGAAAGAGACGGAGAAGAACAAGGAGAAGATGAAAAATGAAGAGATGAAGAAGAACAATGAGAAGAAAAAGACGAACATGGAAAAGAAGGAGTCGAAGAAAAATAAGGTTGTAATGCTCCTACCTGGAAAGAGGAACAGAGTGAAATATTTAAATCTCTGGGAGTGACACAAACAGTCCAAATTGAAATATATTATAGAGGTAACTGACTGGTCCTGGTCAATGGTGCTGATATTAAGTTAATTGCATATCTTTTACAGGACTTTGCGAATCAACCCCAGCTTTTTAACGCTGTTTGTGATTTTTCTAGGCATTATTACGTTCAGTAGTTTGCCATTGCTTTCTGAACGGGTGGCGCCATCGTCCGTTTGTAAAAATCCACGCGAAACAATTTACAACCAAGCTGTCCGCAGTGTGATTCGAACTCAGAACGTCGGGGTTAATAGACAGAGTCACTATCCCCTAAGCCACAGTCACCTGATATTACCATGTACGTAATTAACATATACGATTTTAACGTTTACTTAAGTGCATGCATGTATGCGAGAATAAAGGAAACCGCCAGGTCTGCGATAACCACAGGGGATCTCCTCCTGTCAATTGCTGGCAAGATACTGGCCAGAGTCCTCCTCAATCGCTTAATTGATCACCTGGAAAAGGACTTACTCCCTGAGACCCAATGTGGCTTCAGAGCGGGTCGTGGAAAAGCAGATATGATATTTGCTGCTCGCCAACTACAGGAGAAATACCAAGAGCAGCACCGTAATCTCTACATGGTCTTTGTCGATCTGACGAAGGCTTTCGACACAGTCAACAGGGAGGGTCTATGGAAGATCATGGAAAAATTTGGATGCCCAGTGAAATTCATTAAGATCGTCCAACAGTTTCACAAGGGCATGATGGCACTCGATGAAGTGGAGCTATCAGAAGCCTTCCATGTTACCAACAGCGTCAAACAGGGCTGTGTGCTGGCCCCAACACTCTTCAGCATGATGTTTGCTGCCAAGCTCATGGGTGCCTTTTGGGAAGGCGACGAACATGTGGTATGATCGGGTCTTGGTATGAAAGTAGAATTCTTGTTATTATGTTAACTTTGCATTATAATAACTGCCGCCCATCGCAAGCGATGATGATGACAACAGCTTCAGACGTGTACTGTTGCACCTCTCTGATGTGTTCGGAGTCCAATCCTATAACACAATCCCCTACCACAGGTGGGGCATACATGATCAAGGTTAGATATGTGGGTGTTGTGTGTTCTATTTTTTCGCTCAGCTCGTTTTCATTGTATCTTAAGGGCACGACGATTTTCAGCTATGCGAGTTTCTCTTACGTTGTTACAGCGTCACATTTGGCGATCTTGCGCCAGGGATTCCAGCACGTGGTGTCTATATCGAAGCATTTCACAAACACTTTAAGTATGTATTTAAAGAGTTTTTGTCTGTCCAATAGCTGAACATCTGTGCCCTTCAACATTGCATTAGACCACAAGATAAATGCCACTGGATCATTGAAGAAAGCAAAGAAAAATGTAAAGGAAACTTATGTATAAAACATATTAACATATAAAAAAAATAGGTACGCTTCTTCTTCTTCATCTAACGCTCCATATATACCACTTGTAAAACTATCATATGTAATTTGTATGTAATCTGAGTCTACGAACGATAGTACGATGTGCCTGTTATGAGCCTACAAGTAGGCCGGCACATCCGATTTCTACACCGCTTTTTATTTACTAGGGTATATTCCATATACCCCTACCTCGATCACCTCTTACGATATGCCTTGTAGGTCGAAGTGTTACTATTCTTTGCTCCCGTTGCAGGCCCGGAAACACAAGAGTGAGAATAGGTAAGGAAGAACATTTACTGCTGTTTGGCATAAATATTCTTAATAATACTAACACTCCTGTTTGTTTTTTCGTTAAGATGGATGAGTGACTTCATTGTATCGGCTTTTCTCATATATCTCTCTCACATTCTGCAGATATGTCACTGTCCTTGTTGTAAGTATTGCACAAAGCACGAACTCTGTAGCTATCGCAACAATCCTATTGTTCTTCGTGGAAAGATACACTCATGATAGAACGGCGCGGTCCGGTTTCGAATCAAAGACCTTCAAAACGCATTTCAATGGTGAAATCAATTATCCACATAGAAGCACAAAGTAATGCTCTTGTACAACCATTAATATAGATTCATTATCTGTTTTGTTGCTGGTAGTACTATATACCCGATTGATCTCTTTCTTCGAGTGTCCCATAGGAAAGGTTATTACACTTATTATAACCTCACTCTTATATTGTTATATCAATATCTGACGAATGCTTGTTGTTTTGTTTGTTGAGTGTTCCCAGCGCAAATTATTCATTAGACATAACGTCAACGCCCAATCTCCAACTAATTTGTCTGAGCATATGCAATGAGTTTTTGTCGTGATTTACTCTAGTCAATAATATCATGGCATTGGTGATAAGGAAAGTAAGCATTTACGCAAAAATTGGTCAGAGGAATCATATTAGGTATAATGACTACGCCTGATTTCTAGCGGGCAAATGATGAAGAAACAAAATTATGTTTGACATTTCTAATAGTCTTTCTTTTCTACAATTCTGTTTTTCCTCACAGCGTCAGGATAAGAAGAGATTTCTAGAACGATCCCTTGTGTGCTCTAAATAGTGTCTTTTGTCGCCTCTGTTCTCTCTGATGTCCATCTTTGCATGGTCGACCTTTTGCTTTGTATCCATTGTATCGAAACAACATCGCTCTTTGAGGTGCACTGTTTGTTGGTAATCTGATTATGTGACCGAACCATGTAATTTGTTGTTTCTTGATGAAGTCTAATACTGATGTTGTACCCACTTTTTTCCTGATGTCTTCCTTTCTCAACCGGTCATTTCTAATAGTGAATAAAGCAAAGTAAAGACATTTAGTATTTTGTGGAATATTGTGTTGGGTCATTATTTATATTTGAATAATGGCACACAATATGTGATGTCAGAAATATCATTTCGGCTTCCTATACTTCACAGTGTTCCTCTGTCATCACATTAATGATATATCGAACCTTCGAGTCGCTACGATGGGATGAAATATCCTACTTCAATTGTGAACTTTGATCCCGGGACGTCTCCCATTCATTGCAAGTGCGCTATGAAGGTGTGTTATCGTAGCTGTGTCATATCTAATATATAAATATATATATATTTCTCTCATACCGTTTAACGTTACATAGGGTCTGCAAGTAATTTCTAAATACTTATGTGTCCTGGACAACTCGCTCAATCTCTTCCATTGAAATTGAGTCAAATATTTCTCGTCTCTCCTAGCAACATTCATTTCAGTGTTTCCTTAGGTAGTACTCTCTTTCTTGAACCCTTTGCCTTCCACTTCAATGCCTGTTTTGTTATTCTTTTATAATTTCTTCTGAAAGTATGCCTAACATATCTCCATCTTCTCTTTCTTATGACAGCAGTCATTGACCAGACATTTCTTTAATTGCATCACTCCTCGTGAATTCATCCCATTTTATGTTAGTTATTTTTCTAATATGCTAAACATTATAGTCTACATTCATTGAAATGGCCTGGGTACAAATTTAAACTGCGTGGCAACATGTTCATGTTCTCAGCGCAAACCATCACAAAGAGTGGTTAACTTGGTTGATCAGAATGAACACAAAGAAGAAGATTCATATTGTCTTGTTGATGTTAGTTTATTTTTATATTCCTATTGTTAGATGTTATCAAATCATGCTCATCTAATAGTATTTGTCGAAATGGTGTCTAGTTCTTGGTGACCAATCCACTTTACTTCTCATAACTCCAAGATATATATATCGCTCGTATGGTGCCGGGGCCCGAAAAGGAAGCAAAGAATAGTACCACTGTGACCACCAAGGCATGTTGTAAGAGGCGACTGATGTAGGACCTAGGAAGCTATCCTAGTAAATAAAAAGCATCGTAGAAATCGGATGTGCTGTCCTACTTGTAGGCGCCTAATGGGCACAACGTGCAATCACCCTTATGCTCAGATCACATACAAATCATGCAGAGCGGTTAACATGTGTTCAATATGGAGCGCTCGAAGAAGAAGATATATATATATATATTAAACCTATTTTTCCTACAAAACTAACACTCCCAAAAAATACTGTTGTACCAAAAGAAAACAAAATAATTAATAAAATAAAAAGAGGACGATCTAAATTGTAGCTTATTATTCAGTCGACCAATTGAATTCCCATTGCCCAGTCCCAAACTAATTTGATTTCCAAGCAATAAATTATATCCGTGCGTCCAACCGACAGCTCTTCGTGCTCTTGAATGAGTAACAGATAACCAACATTTTCAATCTGTATGTCCCATCTTTCCGATGTGGATGCTATGTTGTGTTGGTGGAACAGTCAACGACCCGTGCATTCAGTACGATGTGGATGCTAGCTTGTGTTGGTGGAGCAGTCAACGACTCGTGCATTCAGTACGATGTGGATGCTAGACATTGTGTGTATGTGGGCAGTCAACGACCGTGCATTCATGTACGATGTGGATGCTAAGTTGTGATTAGTGGAGTAGTCAACGACCCGTGCATTCAGTACGATGTGATGCTAGAGTTGTCGATTATGGAACAGAGATGTCATTAGAAACGATGTGAGTACTTGTATGTAGTGGAACAGTCAACGACCCGTGCATGTTCTGTAGTTCAGTACGATGTGGAGGCTAGCTTGTGTTGGTGAACAGTCAACTACTGTGCAGTTCTGTAGTTCAGTACGATGTAGGCTGCTTGTTTGGTACAGTAACACGTGCATGTTCTTATTAGTACGATCATTAAATTTATATATTTGTTTAAGGAGAATAGATGGTATGTACAGAGTGTATGATTAGAATTAAATGATAGTAAAAGTACGTACATGTGTATGTACAAGATGTATGCACATGTGATGTACGGATGTATGTACATGTGTATGTACAGTGTATGTACAATGCATGTACGGATGTATGTAACAGATGTATGTAAAGTGTATGTACATGTGCATGTACAGATGTATGTACAGTGTATATACAGATGTATAGACAGATGTATGTAACAGATGTATGTACAGTGTATATACAGTGTATGAACAGTGTATGTACAGATGTATGTACAGTGTATGTACAGATGTACTTAAGGTGTATGTACAGTGTATGTTAAGATTAATGAACAGATAGTATGTACAGATGTATGTACAATTAAATAAAAGTATGACAGTATGTAACAGATGTATGTAACAGATTTATGTAACAGATGTATGTAACAGATGTATGTACAGATGTATGTAACAGATGTATGTACAGATGTATGTAACAGATGTATGTAACAGATGTATGTACAGATGTATGTACAGATGTATGTAACAGATGTATGTAACAGATGTATGTAACAGATGTATGTAACAGATGTATGTACAGATGTATGTAACAAATGTATGTAACAGATGTATGTAACAGATGTATGTAACAGATGTATGTACAAGTATGTATGTAACAGATGTATGTAAGAGATGTCATTGTAAAGATGTATGTAACAGATGTATGTAACAGATGTATGTAAGAGATGTATGTAAGAGATGTATGTAACAGATGTATGTAACAGATGTATGTAACAGATGTATGTAACAGATGTATGTACAGATGTATGTAACAGATGTATGTAACAGATGTATGTACAGATGTATGTAACAGATGTATGTAACAGATGTATGTAACAGATGTATGTACAGATGTATGTAAAGATGTATGTAACAGATGTATGTAACAGATGTATGTACAGATGTATGTATGTAACAGATGTATGTAACAGATGTATGTAACAGATGTATGTACAGATGATGTATGTAACAGATGTATGTAAAGATGTATGTAAAGATGTATGTACAGATGTATGTAACAGATGTATGTAACAGATGTATGTAAGAGATGTATGTAACAGATGTATGTAACAGATGTATGTAAGAGATGTATGTAACAGATGTATGTAACAGATGTATGTAACAGATGTATGTACAGATGTATGTACAGATGTATGTACAGATGTATGTAACAGATGTATGTACAGATGTATGTAACAGATGTATGTAACAGATGTATGTAACAGATGTATGTAACAGATGTATGTAACAGATGTATTATGTAACGATGTATGTAACAGATGTATGTAACAGATGTATGTAACAGATGTATGTAACAGATTATGTAACAGATGTATGTTGTACGATGTATGTAACAGATGTATGTAACAGATGTATGTAGAAATGGTGAAACACGTAAAAACAAAGCAATGTAGTTTTACAAAATACAAAAAACAATAACGATACAGAGAAGCTTTTCGACAAACGATTTTTAAGTCATAGATTTTCATTTTAAGGTCGTTATAAATTGATCTGATTCTAAATATTCTGTGCATGTAAAGTGAATTTCTTCACATCTGCTGGTATTCTTTGCTTGATAAAGGTTTTTTGCTCGAAACGTTGCTGTGTATTGTTATTGGTTTTGTATTTTGTAAAACTACAGTACTTTTTTAAAACGTGTTTCGCCATTGCTACATAGTTTTACTGCAGTCGTTCCTTATATCGATAGTGGTAGTAGTAGTAGTAGTAGTAGTAGCAGTAGCAGTAGTAAGTAGTAGCAGTCAGTAGCAGTAGCAGTAGCAGTAGCTAGCAGTAGTAGTAGCAGTAGCAGTAGTAGCTAGTAGTGTAGCAGTGCAGCAGTAGTAGTGCAGAGTGCAGTAGCAGTAGCAGTAGTAGAGCAGTAGTTGGTAGCATGTGCTGCAGTAGCAAGGTAGCAGTAGTCAGTAGCAGTAAGTAGTAGAGTAGTGGTAGTAGTGGTGTGTAGTAGTAGTAGTAGTAGAGTAGTAGTAGTAGTAGTAGTAGTAGTAGTAGCAGTAGCAGAGTAGTAGTAGCAAGTAGTAATAGTCGTAGTAGTAGTAGTAGTGCAGTGTAGCAGTAGAGTAGGCAGTAGTAGTAGTAGTAGTAGAGGTAGTAGTAGTGTAGAGTAGTAAGTGGTAGCAGAGTGTAGATAGTGGTAGTAGTAGTAGTAGTAGTAGTAGTAGTGAAGTAGTAATAGTTTAGTAGTAGTAGTAAGTAGCAGTAGTAGTAGTAGTGGAGTAGTAGCATAGTGGTAGTAGAGTAGAGTAGCAGTAGTAGTAGTATAGTGAGTAGTAGTAGTAGTAGTAGTAGTAGTAGTAGTAGTAGTAATAGTGTAGTAGTAGTAGTAGTAGTAGTAGTAGTAGCAGAGTATAATAGTGGTAGTAGTAGTAGTAGAGTAGGCAGTAGGTAGCAGTAGTAGTGGTTAGCAAGTGTAATAGTGGAGTAGTAAGTAGTAGTAGTAGTAGTAGTAGTAGCTAGAGTAGTAATGAAGTGTTAGTGTAGTAGTAGTAGTAAGTAGTGCAGTAGTAGTAGTAGCAGAGTAAGTATAGTGTAGATAGTAGTAGTAGCAGTAGAGTAGAGTAGCAGTAGTAGTGGTAGTAGTAGTAGTAGTAGTAGTAGTGGTAGTAGTGGTAGAGAGTAGTAATAGTGCGAAGTAGTAAGTAGCAGTAGTAGTAGTAGTAGTAGTAGATTAACATTTCCATGTTACTACAGTTGCAACCATCTGCATTACTACGATTTCTTTTTCTATCTAAATCTTCTTTAACTAGAACTTCTAATTTAGACAAGAAGAGAAGATAAGAGAATAGAAAATAGAAAATGAAATAGAAAAAGAGAATAGAAAAATAGAAAGGAAAATAGAAAATAGAATAGAAAGAGAATAGAACAGAGTAGAACAGGTGAGTATAGAACAGAGTAGAGAATAGAAAAGAGAACAGAGAGAAGAGAATAGAGAATAGAATAGAAGAGAGATAGAGAGATAGAAAGAGATAGAAGAGAATAGAAAGAAGAGAATGAAAGAGAATAGAAAGAGAATAAAGAAAGAAAATAGAAAGAGAATGAAAAGAAATAGAAAAGAATAGAAAGAGATAGAAAGAAGAAAGGAATAGAAAGAGAATAGAAAGAGAATGAAGGAGAAGAAAAGAGAAAAGAGAAAGAGAATAGAAGAAAGAAGGATAGAAGAGAGAATAGAGAATAGAAAAGAAAATAGAAAAGAGAATAGAACAGAGAATAGAACAGAGAATAGAATAGAGAATAGAACAGAGAATAGAATAGAGAATAGAGAATAGAGAATATAAACTGAGAAAAACGACAGCAATGACTAGATTTATTTTATTTTGTCAGCAAAGACATCGAGTGTTGATTAGCCAATCAGGAGGAAGAATTCCCGCGGGCCTAAAGTCTGAAGACGTAGAACTTCATTGACTAGGTCATGGATAGATAATTATAGAAAGAAAAGAGAAATAATATCAGACGACGGTCTTCTTTCGTCAATGTAATATGTTCTTGATTGGTAAATTTAATAAGTTCTTGATTGGTAAATTTAATAAGTTCTTGATTGGTAAATTTAATAAGTTCTTGATTGTTAAAGGTAATAAGTTCTTGATATGTTCTTAACAGTCGTAAGAGGTGACTGATGTAGGACTTAGGAAGCTACCATAGTAAATAAAAGCATCGCAGAAATCGGATGTGCTAGCCTACTTGTAAGCTCATAACAGGCACATCGTACAATCGCTCTTAGGCTCAGATCTCTCTCTCTCCATTTTGATCATTCTTATTGTGATATATAAACATTCTTATTGTGATATATAAACACCCTTTGCAAAGAACGTTTATTTTTACGTCACAATCTTCAGTACCTTTTTTGGAGCTCTAGTGCTTGTCCTTCGGTGATGTTCGGCGATGTGTCCGTCCGATTTCAACCAGCGTTTACTGGGTTCGCTCTCCGTCAGCTTTGGCTGTCCCCAGCCGATCTTAAAGGCAGCAGGCTGCTATTTTCTTTTAGGGTAACGACCCTTAGATTACTTGCTGGGTCAAAGGCGCAAGGAAGCGGCGCGTCAGGATTAGGAGGTGGCTCTAATCACCTGCTCTCACCTCCAAGTGGTGACCCTGGTAACAGACAGTAGTTCCAGTCTGGCTAAGAGGGCAGGTGCCGTGGGAGAGCTACTCTGGGGCAAGTAGAGATGCAAAGGTAGTCATGCTTGATGGGATGTAACTGTGCTCCAATATGTGCTGAAGGTTGGTGCACGTACATTACGTTCTGATGCTTTGGCTATTTATATATCACAATAGAATGATAAAAATGGCCTTAGAACGATCGCGAGAGAGAGAGAGATGACTTGCCCTCCCGGGTTGTTGAGCGTCATCTGCCCAGTTACCTGTCTTTTTTTTGGACTACTTGATTTGCATACCGTTCAGGTTTGTGTAAGGTTTGCTCCGCTAACCTTTGATTGTCCCTAATCTAACTACAAGGCAGTAGTTCGGCTCAGATCTCATACAAATCACACAGAGTGGTTAACGTAAAATATTCGTTACAGACATCATCTAGACTGGTTTGTTTATACTGTTCTCCGCTTGACACATTTCAGTAGGATAGTACTGTCCAGCGTTTCACATGTTAGGCCGCATCTGACTGATGGTTGCGGGGACGCGCGAGCAATACGACGATTGCAATACTACTACTACTTATAACTTCTTCTTCATCTTCAAACGCTGCATATCGACCACTTGTTAACAACTCTGTGTGATTTGTATGTGATCTGAGCGAGCCTAAGAGCGATTGTACGTTGTGCCAGTTATGCACCTACAAGTAGGCAGCACATCCGATTTCTGCGACGCTTTTATTTACTAGGGTAGCTTTCCTAGGTCCTACACCAGTCGCCTCTTACGACATGCCTGTAGGTCGAAGTTGTACTATTTTTGCTCCCTTGCGAGCTCCGGAGCAAGACGGGCGACTACTAATAACAATAGTAATATTAATATAGTTAAGATTCTCTCTATTTCTCCATGGAAAAAGCAAAAGGTGGAGATATGGGACAGTAGAATGGTTACAAAATAAAAGATTAGGTTCAGGCAGAGCCACCTATAAACTTATGGGCCTTCGGACTCAGGTAAGAATTATGGGAAATCAGACCACAACTACACCACGTGACCTCGCATTTCAGTATTGTTGTATATAGACGAAATCATTCTAAAATCAACACAAAATGCTAAATCGAAGTTATATTATGCAACAAATTAAGTTTAACAATAAGGAATATCAATATTATAAATATTGTTCACCAATAAATAAATAATCATAGACTCACAGAATTGAGTAAAATTACCAAAAAGCTTGCAGTGTTCTATCAAACATATATACATTCCAGCCCCTCTCTGATCTAGGTCAGGGATTCCCCGGTCAGTTGTCTGTCCTAGTTATCTAGAGTTGGCTCTGGTTCAGAGAAGTCCAACGGAAAATAATGGAAAATGGTTTGTTTTCTTGAAACTTGATTAACGTTAAAGCTGACAGAGTAAAATAGAGAGCCATGAATGTATGACACGGGCGCCATGGTGCACACGGGCGCCATGGTGTACATGGGCGCCACATTAGACACTGATAGGTATGATGTTATTAACTTGTAGGATCATAACAGGTTTGGATAATATATTTTTTTAAATAAGGTTTTCACAGATTTTAGAAATATTTTTCTTACCGGTCTGGTTGTAAAATGATTGATTAATTGTACCATCATCATTGCACTTCGGTGAGTAACAGTGTGTGCTCCGATCTCTGTCTTAGGAAGATCTCAGCTGCAGTGCACGAGCTCCGTAGCAGCGGTGAGGGTCCCAGATGTGATTTTGAAGATGGTGAAGATATTTCTATAGAATTTAATGTAATTTTTTGTAATGAATTTTGCCCGGGCAGCGGCTTTTCAGCCTGCTCTTCTCGATTTTGAACTGCCAGGGGTTCTTTTACGTGCTCAAATTGAACTCGGGACCAACGTTTTCTCGTCCGTCTCCGATAGGACTAGGAACTCGATCTCACCTACACTGAGATCAGGGATATCTGGAAGAATATCCCGATGGCTCCACGAGAGAACTAACCGAGTACCTTTGTAACTAGAGGCGAGCAAGTAACCTCTACACCATAAAGACTCTGAGAGAAGTACAACAGCAATGGGTACATTAATGATAGTAAAAATATGAACTAATAAAAGCGAATCTGAAACAAGCAACATGGAGACAAACATATGGTTCAGCTGTATGAGATATCCGATACAGAAATCGATGGAAAGGGACAGTTCTAACCCCCCTCTCTATGTTTGAGGTCTTAGGATGACTCATTTTATATAATCATACGCTCATACACTCACACTCATACACATACACACGCATACACACATACACATATATATTTATTTGTATATGTGATAGGTACACACGTAAACATATATTTATTTGTATATGTGCATAGGTGCGCACACACGTAAAACATATATTTATATAATATGTGTAGAGGGAGGGAGGAAGAGTTAGTGGGACAGAAAGATAAAATGCAGGGCTAGACATGAAGAGAGAGAGAGAGAGAGAGACATCTTCAGGGAGAGATAGAGAGAGAGTTAGAGGTATAAGGGAGAGATAGAGAGAGAGAGAGTTCTGAGACACAGTAGTTTGCTATTTAGAAGTTTGCCCAACGTTCTGAGTTCCAATCACGCTACGGACAGTTTGGTTGCAAATTGTTTCGCGTGGATTTTTACAAAAAGGACGATGGCACCACCCGTTCAGAAAGCAATGGCAAACCGCTGAACGTAATAATGTCTAGAAAAATCACAAACAGCGTTAAAAAGCTGGAGTTGATTGGCAAAGTCCTGTAAAGAATATGCAACTAAGTTTTAGTTTGCCATTGATTTCTGAACAGGTGGTGTCATCGTCCTTTTCTAAAAATCCACGCGAAACAATTTGCCACCAAATTGTCCGCATCGTGATTCCAACTCAGAACGTCGGGGTTAATAGACCGAATCACTATCCCTAGGCCACAGACGCCACCATACAAGAGAAAACAATGTGTGTGTGTATGTATATATATAGATAGATATAAACAATATGTCGAAGGAACGAAAGAAAGTAGGGAGGGGTAAGGTCAGTGGGATTTCTATACCGCAGGGTATGAAGTACCTGTCATTTCACATTTCTAGGTCCAAGCATGTAGGAGGTAGGAAGGCATATTTCTTACCCTCCTCGTGGAACGTCTGATGCGATAAATGAGCCCGCCTGCCCGTGTGTTGCTGGAGCCCCCAGGGAATCAAAGTAACACTGCCACCTATAAGGCATGTCGTAGGAGGCAACTGAGGTAGGGTCTGGGAAACTACCTAGTATATAAAAACCTCACAGAAATCAGATCTGCTGACCTACTTGTAGGTGCATAACTGGCACAACACACACAATCGTTCTTAGTCTCAGATCACATACAAATCACACAGAATGGGTTAACATGTTTTAGTTATGTAGCGTTTGAAGAAGAAGAGGAACATAGAACTGGTACTAACTAAATTTGTGTGTCAGATAAGGGAACGCCCTATGCGTTGCGCTAATCCGTTCCCCTTTCCTGTCTCCACACACATTCACACTCATATATATAGAGAGAGAGAGAAAGAGAGAGGGAAAGAGAGTTAGATAGACATACAGAGAAATAGTTAGTGACAGAGAGAAAGAGAGAGAGAGAGGAAAGGGAAAGAGAGTTAGATAGACATACAGATAAATAGTTAGTGACAGAGAGAAAGAAAAGAGAGAGGGAAAGAGAGACAGAGTTAGATAGACATACAGAGAAATAGTTAGTGACAGAGAGAAAGAGAAAGAAAGAGGGAAAGAGAGACAGAGTTAGATGGACACTACTAGAGAAATAGTGAGAGACAGCTAAAGAGAGAGAGAGAAGAGTTAGATGGGCAGACATAGAAATAAATAGTGAGATACAGAAAAAGAGAGAGAGTTAGACAGACATAGAGAGAGAATAGTAGAGAGGCAGACATAAAGAGAGTTAGATATACATACTTAGAGAGAAATAGTGAGAGAAAAGCATAAAGAGAGAGAAAGAGAATTAGACAGACATGGAGAGTAATAGTGAGAGAGACATAAAGAGAGAGAGAGAGAGAGAGAGAGGGTTAGATAGACAGAGACCGAGGGAAAAAAATAAGAAAAAATATGGTCTGACTAAACCGAAAAAAACTGAGAAATAAAAAAAAACTAGCCATCTATTATAGATGTGCAGCATGTTCTGTATAGTGAATACTGAAAATGTCAGAACTGAATCTCACAAAGTAATCTGAGAACTGGAGGAATAGAGAAGATATGGGAATGGCAGAAAATTATGCGAGACATCATTGCTGCTAGGGGCGGCGTTGCGCAATTTAGTTTTATTTTTAACGACAGAGAGCAAGCTTCCAACAAGACACACACTTGTCGTTTGCAAGAGCTGGTGCAGTTTCCCGCACATTTATGTCCCCTTGTGTCGGGAGAGTCCATGTTATCATCCGTGAGATTTTCATGAAGTTTCTTCCCTTGCTTTTATCCAAGTTATATCCCTTGCTGTTATCGTTAAAGTCAAGTTGGGTGGGGTGTGGACTACTAGTAGATTTTGTGATAACACAGCCATCATTATGTGAGACAACTTCTTGCTGTTGATGTTTCATTCATTCACACTCGACATGAACCAACTTTGTGTACTTAGATAATCCCACGCTTTCTAGTTTCAGTTTATTCATTCTAATATCATTATCACCTTTCGTAAGGATATTTCATTTTTTTTAGCAAACACACTGAGTAAGTAATCTCGACCTTTGAGCAGCCCAGAGCACGGCATGAGACATGAAGACATCAGGGAAAAAGTGGGTAAAACATCAGTACTAGACTTCATCAAGAAACAACAAATTCAATGGTTCGGCATATAAGCAGATTACCAACAGACAGTGCACCTCAAAGAGCGATGTTGCTCCTATACAATGGATACAAAACAAAGGCCGGCCATGCAAAAGATGGACCTCAGAGATAACAGAGGCAACGAAAGACTATTTATGAAGCGTGCACAAGGGCTCGTTCTAGAAATCTCTTCTTATCTTGACGTTGTAAGGCAAAACAGGATTGGAGACAGGAAAAGAAAGAAGAGCAAGCAATATAAATGCACTAAACAGAAAAGTACAGTCTTCAGACTTAGTACGAAGCTCTGTGGTCTCAAAGCACACCTCCTTAGAATGGTGTGTCCCTCCAAAGACACACCTCTATTGGCACACCTCCAAAGCACACCGCCTTAAAACATCAATGAAAAGATAGATAGAATCAGATACCAGTCGCTTTCAAGTGGTCATAAGGAAATCCAGCGTAGTTATAGCGCGTGGGACGACATGGGACAAGCTCCCTGTGAGTGCGGATTCAATTCCGCTGGCTGGCAGAAAAGCCACAGGTTCTCCAGATTTACGGTGTTCGTAATGCTGAACCGAAGGATTGATATGTCCATGGCACCGAGCCGAAGAGCTGAAAGCTCAATTGCTTCTGGATCGGAACAAAAAGAAAATATAAAGTATAAGCTATGAATGGGAATGGGAAACTTTGTATAAATTTACGTCCAGTCAATTGTTTATTGGAGTAGCGTAGTCCCACATCAGAGACTACACAATGCAATTGTGTATTAGATCGTATTCCTCATCCAAGACTACTGACAATGTTGTTTGTTGGATACGTAGTCTACAGAGCGACTACGTGTTTATTGGAGTAAGCGTAGTCCCACATCAGAGACTACGACAATGCAAATACGGACATCACTAGATCTCTTCTTCTTCTTATGCTACACATCGACCACTTGTTAACCACGTTGTATGATTTGTATGTGATCTGAGTCTAAGAGCGACTGTACGTTGTGCCAGTTATGTATCTACAAGTAAGCAAACACATCCGATTTCTGCAATGCTTTTTATTTACTAGTGTAGATTCCCTAGGTCCTACATCAGTCTCTGTTTAGACATGTCTTGTAGATAGCAGTGGTACTATTCTTTCTTCCATTGTGGCCCCAGCACATGGGCGGTATCACTAAATCTTAGAAAAACCCAGTGAGCATGTATGTATAAATATAAGGTTTAGATCATGACTACGGAATATAAGAGCACATTGAGGAACAGATGTGGTATCTGATAACCAACTGTTGTTAAGTAAAATAAATTGAAACTTTTCAGATATTTAGCAACAAACAACTTTGTTTTAATTTCCTGTAGCCTTTTCAGACCTTAGGGTGTAAAGCGTCTTGTCACTTTACATTTCTAGGCCCTAGTAAGCAGGAGGTAGAAGAGCCAATATCTTTCCTCGTGTGAGAAACGTTGAGAATGGGTTGAACCTAACCCTCTTATGTCCGAGTTGATGGGCAAACTATGCATTACGCTAATCGTCCATAACAAACAACTGCAGGCAACCATTTCATGTGGGCTATCTTAAGAATCTTCTTCTTCTTCGATCGCTCCATACCGACTACCTGTTAAACCTCTTTTTCTGATGTATATGTGATCTGAGCCAGTGAGCGATTGTACGTTTGCCAGATATTCAATATAAGAAACATCCGATTTCTGCAGCATTTTATTTACTAGGTAGCTTCCTAGGTCCTACCTCAGTCGTCTCTTACAACATGCCTTGTAGGCGCAGTGTTACTATTCTTTGCTGCCCTGAGGTCCCGGACCACACAGGCAATCTTAAGAACCATGAGAAAAGATTGATTATTGAATGACATGACCACCATTATTGCACTTTGGTGAATAGCCATGTGTGATCCGATGTCTTTCTTACACACATAGATCTCAGTGACAGTGCACTAACTTAGTGGGATCTAACTCAGCATAGATCTCAGTGACAGTGCACTAACTCAGTGGGATCTAACTCAGCATAGATCTTAGTGACAGTGCACTAACTCAGTGGGATCTAACTCAGTATAGATCTTAGTGACAGTGCACCAACTCAGTGCGATCTAACTCAGCATAGATCTCAGTGATAGTGCACCAACTCAGTGGGATCTAACTCAGCATAGATCTCAGTGACAGTGCACCAACTCAGTGCGATCTAACTCAGCATAGATCTCAGTGACAGTGCACCAACTCAGTGGGATCTAACTCAGTATAGATCTTAGTGACAGTGCACCAACTCAGTGCAATCTAACTCAGCATAGATCTCAGTGGCGTAGCACCGTCAACATGACACACAACACTTCTCAACCGGACATAACAACACACAACACGGCTTAACCGAACATAATGACACACTATACATCTCAGTCAAACATAATGACACACAACACATCTCAGTCAAGCCGCTGTAGCGTAGTTGTTAGTGAACTCGCTTCGCAAGGCTGGTGGTCTGGGTTCAGCTCCCGCAATGCGCGTGGAATTTTCCCGACCGCGACGGCTCTCAGGTCGACCCAGCCTCAACTGGGTACCAGACATGCTCTGGGAAAGTAAAGGCGGCCGGCGTGATGCTGACCACATCACCCATCGTGTGCCGACGGTCAATGAAAAATACAGGCCTAACACTGTATTGACCTATATACACGAGGTATGAAAGGGTTCCTTTACTTTACTTACATCTCAGTCAAACATAATGACACACAACACATCTCAGTCAAACATAATGACACACAACACATCTCAGTCAAACATAATGACACACAACACATCTCTATCAAACGTAATGACAAACTACACATCTCAACCGGACATAATGACACACAACACATCTCAATCAAACATAATGACACACAACACATCTCAATCAAACATAATGACACACAACACATCTCAATCAAACGTAATGACAAACTACACATCTCAACCGGATATAATGACACACAATACTTCTCAACCGGATATAATGACACACAATACTTCTCAACCGGATATAATGACACACAATACTTCTCAACCGGAGACACAGACATACAACACGTTGTAATCAAAGACACTGACACACAACACATCTCAACCGAAACATATTGACAATGTAAGGATGTACATGAAAACAATTATCATAACCCAGATTTGTGTGTTCTCTAATTACACACTGCCAATCGTCTTCTGTGTATGTCAACTAGCATCCCAGTCCGACATGTTTATGTATCCTGTGCGAGCTAACGATTAATGATATCCCACACTCATTGCTGAAACCTTAAACCTTCAAGAGAAACTCAGTGAAAGGGAGGTAAAAACTCGCCTAAAACGATAAGCTGCAAGAAAATGTTGCTTTCATCTCTAACTCTTCATGTTTTCCCATCCGCCAGGTGACCTTTCAGGGTCACAAAATAGACAATAAATTTGCTTATCACAGAGACTGGACGTCTAATTAAACCTGATACTTATTATCTACTCAAATTGATGTGATTTTTTCCCTCTGGTAGACCAAACAGCGATTAAACTGGCTCCTAGTGTCGTCTAAAATATGAGGTACTTCATCATGACAAGTCCAACACGCCCATCATCCCGGAGCTTGCTGGCTTTGACTTCCTACTCTGTGAAGTCTAATTAAAGAGAAAATGTATAATTAGTGTTTATATTTTTTATTTTGTTTTTAGAAAAGCTACAGAAATATGAAACCGTTCTCATTTAATTGAAACCTAAAAATACATCATCGAATATAACATAAAAGAGTTTATTCTCCACAAGCTGAAAATGTGTGTGCTTGTTTGTACTTAACAACCACAATCTTCTTCTTTGAACGCACCATATTGACCACATGTTAAACCACTCTTTGCGATACGAGCCTAAGAGCGATTGTACGTAGTGCCAGTTATGCGCCTAATACCACCACCATCCCTGCACTACAATGTATAAATAAGTGTGCTCCGGTAGCTGTCTTACGCAGGAAGATACCAGCGGCAGTACGAGGTTTCCGTTGCGCCGGCGAGAGTCTCCGATGAAATTTTGAGAATGGTAAAGATGTGCAAAAATGATATTTCTAATGGTATTACTGATTTTGTTACCCAGACAGCTGCTTTCCAGCCTACTATTTACGATTTTCGTCTGTTTAATTGTTGAGAGAACACATTTACACACATGGAGAGATCTTCCTTACACACACACACACACACACACACATGAAGATCACTCTTACACATAGAGAGAGCGATAGCTCACATACACATGAAGATATCACACATACATATAGGAAGATATCCCCCATACACATATGAATATACCTGGAAATAAAGATGATGCAGAAGCGCAGCCGGATGTACCGGTTACATACCACCAAAGAACATGATGATTAATTCAATTAGAAAGAAATCAATACGAACACAGGGTGACTCCGAAAATATGAACAGATTGGAACAAGTTGTCATTCTACCCCTCGGAACAAGACACAATCGACTCCGTAACCACATGTAAACTAGATTCAAGATAGACAATTTAACCAAATGCACATGGGAACAGGCACTCCATAATGGAGAGCACATACTTCTAGACTGACCCGAATACGATATATTGTGGTAAACGCACTGGCCTAACGAAACAACACTGGAAATAAAACTATACGGACCTCTGTGGGAGCTACAAAAGACAGTGAAGTTTATACAAGAGACAACATTGAATATATAGACAATATTTCAAGGAAATGAAAGGAAGGGAGGATACAAGAGACAACACTGAATATATAGACAATATTTCAAGGAAATGAAAGGAAAGAAGGACACATACACACACTAATAGATCACACATATACACATGGATATAGACATTGTAAATTACACCCAAGATTATATGAAGTTGATGGTGCCTACTGAACTCTGAATGAGTGGTAACTTTGTTTGCATGCAATTTTTAATGATCTGACAGTATCAATGACACAATTTCTGCTAAAAAGGAGAAGTAAAAAACCTGAAAATGTGTAGGTTACTGTAACTACTGGGTAAGTTACTGAATTACTGGAGCTAATGTGTAAGTTACCGAATCTAACGTATTAGTTACTGTGATGGTAATGTGAATGTCAATGGTTCTGCTAATATGCTAGTTACTGTAGCGTTTATGTTCTCCTATTTATTCAGCTTTCTGATAGGGACTGAACAAGTAGAGGAAGGTCAGAAAACTTTGACGCCGATTCTGCAAGCTTAATTGACAATCTGAAGACTGAACTACTGGTAAATACGACTTCACTTATATCATATGTTTACATCTACGTAATTACTGTGTGTAATTATTCTGTTCTGTATGTTTAATGAAGGTTTATGTCTCCTATTATTCAACCATTTAGCTGGTAGATCTAATGGTCAGCTTGGTATTTTTAACAATTCTATTGAAATCTAAGGTAGTATGGTATATGACTAATTTATCTAGTTTCTAATGGTCAGTTGTGTTTTATATGTACTCAATTTATTGGATATCTAATGGTCAGTTGTGTTTTTATATACTAATTTATTGAATTATCTAATGGTCAGTTGTGTTTTTATATACTAATTTATTGAATTATCTAATGGTCAGTTGTGTTTTTATATACTAATTTATTGAATTATCTAATGGTCAGTTGTGTTTTTATATACTAATTTATTGAATTATCTAATGGTCAGTTGTGTTTTTATATACTAATTTATTGAATTATCTAATGGTCAGTTGTGTTTTTATATACTAATTTATTGAATTATCAAATGGTCAGTTGTGTTTTTATATACTAATTTATTGAATTATCTAATGGTCAGCTGTGTTTTTTTATACAATTTATTGAAAGATCTAATGGTCAATTGTGTTTTTATACTAATTCATTGAATGATTTATTGAGGAAAGATGTTTCTTATTCTAATTGATTGAATTGTTCAAATGACTTTATTCTAATTGATTGAATTGTTCAAGTGACTTGATTCTAATTGATTGAATTGTTCAAATGACTTGATTCTAATTGATTGAATTGTTCAAATGACTTTATTCTAATTGATTGAATTGTTCAAATGACTTGATTCTAATTGATTGAATTGTTCAAATGACTTTATTCTAATTGATTGAATTGTTCAAATGACTTGATTCTAATTGATTGAATTGTTCAAATGACTTGATTCTAATTGATTGAATTGTTCAAATGACTTTATTCTAATTGATTGAATTGTTCAAATGACTTTATTCTAATTGATTGATTTGTTCAAGTGACTTGATTCTAATTGATTGAATTGTTCAAATGACTTGATTCTAATTGATTGAATTGTTCAAATGACTTGATTCTAATTGATTGAATTGTTCAAGTGACTTGATTCTAATTGATTGAATTGTTCAAATGACTTGATTCTAATTGATTGAATTGTTCAAATGACTTGATTCTAATTGATTGAATTGTTCAAATGACTTGATTCTAATTGATTGAATTGTTCAAGTGACTTGATTCTAATTGATTGAATTGTTCAAGTGACTTGATTCTAATTAATTGAATTGTTCAAGTGACTTGATTCTAATTGATTGAATTGTTCAAGTGACTTGATTCTAATTGATTGAATTGTTCAAGTGACTTGATTCTAATTGATTGAATTGTTCAAGTGACTTGATTCTAATTGATTGAATTGTTCAAGTGACTTGATTCTAATTTATTGAATTGTTCAAGTGACTTGATTCTAATTGATTGAATTGTTCAAATGACTTGATTCTAATTGATTGAATTGTTCAAATGACTTGATTCTAATTGATTGAATTGTTCAAGTGACTTGATTCTAATTGATTGAATTGTTCAAATGACTTGATTCTAATTGATTGAATTGTTCAAGTGACTTGATTCTAATTGATTGAATTGTTCAAGTGACTTGATTCTAATTGATTGAATTGTTCAAGTGACTTGATTCTAATTGATTGAATTGTTCAAGTGACTTGATTCTAATTGATTGAATTGTTCAAGTGACTTGATTCTAATTGATTGAATTGTTCAAGTGACTTGATTCTAATTGATTAAATTGTTCAAGTGACTTGATTCTAATTGATTGAATTGTTCAAATGACTTGATTCTAATTGATTGAATTGTTCAAGTGACTTGATTCTAATTGATTGAATTGTTCAAATGACTTGATTCTAATTGATTGAATTGTTCAAGTGACTTGATTCTAATTGATTGAATTGTTCAAGTAACTTGATTCTAATTGATTGAATTGTTCAAATGACTTGATTCTAATTGATTGAATTGTTCAAGTGACTTGATTCTAATTGATTGAATTGTTCAAATGACTTGATTCTAATTGATTGAATTGTTCAAGTGACTTGATTCTAATTGATTGAATTGTTCAAGTGACTTGATTCTAATTGATTGAATTGTTCAAATGACTTGATTCTAATTGATTGAATTGTTCAAGTGACTTGATTCTAATTGATTGAATTGTTCAAGTGACTTGATTCTAATTGATTGAATTGTTCAAATGACTTGATTCTAATTGATTGAATTGTTCAAATGACTTGATTCTAATTGATTGAATTGTTCAAGTGACTTGATTCTAATTGATTGAATTGTTCAAGTGACTTGATTCTAATTGATTGAATTGTTCAAGTAACTTGATTCTAATTGATTGAATTGTTCAAATGACTTGATTCTAATTGATTGAATTGTTCAAGTGACTTGATTCTAATTGATTGAATTGTTCAAATGACTTGATTCTAATTGATTGAATTGTTCAAGTGACTTGATTCTAATTGATTGCATTGTTCAAGTGACTTGATTCTAATTCATCGAATCTTCTTCTTCTTTTTCCAACGCTCCATATCGACCACTATTTAAAACACTCTTTGTGATATGTATGTCATCTGAGCCTAAGAGCGATTGTACATTGTGCCAGTTATGCGCCTACAAGTAGGCTAGCCTATCCGATTTCTGCGACGCTTTTTATTTACTAGGTTAGCTTACCTAGGCGCCTACCTCAAGTCGTCTCTTATGACATGCCTTGTAGGCCGCAGTGCTAGTTCGTTCCAAAATTCGTGATCACACTTAGATTTAATTTGTACGAAATCTATCTGATGGATAAAAGTAATTTTTGGCAGGCAGTCTTATATACCTCACGACGTTACGATCTCATGTTTAACTAATTGGTATGTAGCTTGGCTGATGCAAAAAAAGTGTTTTTATATAACTTTGCATAAGCACAACATAATGATAACTAAAGTTTAGAATTTACATTAAATACACAAAATGGTGGCGAATGTTTGCAAAGGCGTATTCCTATTACATATTATAAAAAGAAAGGTGACATTGTGAACAAATGATACCTTCCACTTCTATAAATGAAAGTAAATGTTGCGTACATACGCCAATGACAGTCGGTAGGATACATTATGAACTGATTAATTCCATGGATTCCCGATTTTGACTTGCACTGAATTGCATGTGGAACACGGAAATGCTTAGTTATAGACAAACTTTATAATCGTACTGTAAAACTTCGACAAGTATACCAAATCAATTTCGCTGTTATTTTAGTAATAACGTATAATACAAATCTTACAGAACTAAAGGTGTGGGTGGGCAAAAAATACTTTAGGAAGGTGGCCATTGTTACCTATATAAAAATGTAAAAATCAAGAATTTCTGTTATGGGTGGATGATTTTATAACGGTCGGTGAAGATGATGAGGAATTTTGAAACGAACTACTTTGCTTCCTTTTAAAGCATGATACCCCACGTGGTTCGGCCACTTAAGCAAATTACCAACCTCCTCAAAGATCAATGCCATTCCGATACATTGGATACAAGCTAAATACCGTCCACACAATAGGTCGCCTAAAAAAAACAGAGGCGGCGAAAAATGCTATTAAGGAAGTCCACAGAAAGTCCATTCTACAAATGCCTTCTTATCCTAACACTGTGAGGCCAAACAAGATTAAAGAAATGAAGAAGAAGAAGAAGATCTCATGCATATCTCTTTTAATTCCCGTTCTTCCTTTCTTTTCATTGTTATCTTTGTTATCCTTCTTCTCTTTCTTTTGTCTGACGTCCATATGTGAGCTGATGTTACCAAAGAATAGGTGGCATTGTACACACATCTCAAAGCTATCTCCCATCTTCTTTCACTGATCATCGCTGCTAGTGATGTACATGGAAGATTTTATTGTGTTCCTCAGCTTCTCATTTCTGATATTTTCTGGTAAATATATTGGCATCATTCTCCTTCTTCTTCCAAAGTTTTCATACATTGATTTGTATATTTTTAAAGTAGTTAGTGGTCAACCGGAGTCCATCTCCATATAGCTTGTCTTGGACTGATATGGGGATTGGCCATGAGTTTTCTCTCTGTTCACTGTATGTTCGACATTATTGCAGTATGTGTGTCTCTGTCATCTTGCTGGTGCCACATATGCATGTGTCAGACTTAATTTTGGTTATTTGTAATGGTCTTATATGTTAGGGGTTTATTGTATTATTGCATATGTCATGTCTACCATCCAAGAAGTCGAAATGTCTTCACTTCTGTTGTATTATTGCATATGTCATGTCTACCATCCAAGAAGTCTAAATGTCTTCACTTCTGTTGTATTATTGCATATGTCATGTCTACCATCCAAGAAGTCTAAATGTCTTCACTTCTGTTGTATTCTTTGCTTGATAATGGCGCGTTGGTCGAAACATTGATGTATATTGTTTTGTACTTTGTAAAACTACAGTATTTGGTTTTTACGTGTTTCGCCATTTATAATTGATATGTAATGGTCTACAATGTGTGTTCTGCGTCCGGCTCTGAAATCCAGCAAAGTTGGGGTCAGCTAATCTTTCTTAGGAAGGGCGAAAAGTTGAAATTGTTAGCCTGCTGATGACATGGAGAACACACAAGCCTCCTATCTACCTCCTATATATCGTATATCCTACATCCTATATCCGGGAATATTTGACCGCGAGGTCAAAGGCTAAGAGGGTAATGGCTCGCATAGGGTGATGGACACTCCTATGTCAATTCATTATTTTGTTAATTATTTATTTTAAATTTATTTCTTCTTACTACTTTATTTCTTTTTTTTAACTACACATTTTTAAAAAATTATCTCGTTTTTTGGGGGTCTGTCCTACGATTGAAGGCGAACCCGAATAAAAAAAGCAATCCGAAACCAGATGTGGTTATCTACACGGTACCGCTTTGATAGTCGTTCATATGTTGTTTCTATGTCATTCTGTTAGTGTCCCAGCTAGTTATTTAATTATTCGATCGACATATCGTCAAAGTCTATACGTACTCCGTTCTCCAATTACAGCGACCATCTCAATGTTCTCTCGCTCACTATAGACAAGTGATTTTGTTTGGTACATCTTCTATTCCTATCTCACAGACAGCACCAAGGTTCACTACACTTAAGTCCATTTCTTCTTCTTCTTCAAACGCTCCATATCGACCACTTGTTAAACCACTCTTTGTGACGTGTATGTGATGGGAGCCTAAGAGCGATTGTACATTGTACCAGTTATGCGCCTACAAGTAGGCCAGCACATCCGATTTCTGCGACACTTTTTATTTACTAGGGTCAAGCTATGGGAACTCTCGAGGAACTCCAACTGACATGCAGCTTCATAGAGGCAACACATCTCATGGTTTAGACGAGTATATGAAACCGAAAGCAAAGAAGATTTACAAGGGTAGCTTCCATAGGCCCTACTTTAGTCGCCTCTTACGGAATGCCTTATACGTTACAGTGTTACTATTCTTTGCTCCTCCTGCAAGCCCCTGCAACACTTGGGGAAACCAATTTCAATCATACTGTTCATCGTCTCTGATAATGTTTCCACATACAGTGAGTAGTGAACGTTTATGATAATGTTTCCACATACAGTGAGAAGTGGACGTTTATGATAATGTTTCCACATACAGTGAGTAGTGGACGTTTATGATAATGTTTCCACATACAGTGAGCAGTGGACGTTTATGATGTCCATCCTGTTCAAACTTCTCTTATTTAGTTTGCACTAGTCATATCTTGACCACTGAATAGCCACTCACTGTAAATAAAATGTCCACGGTGACCAAACGTATCCCGCATGCAGAATTTGAAAACATGAACCGGCACAAAATACAGGAATAGGAAACCGAGGCCTTCTTTCTTCTTCTTCTGCGATCAACTTTGCTATGCGACTACTCCGGTATGTGTCATAAACAGGGCGGTACGCTTGAGGTTTTCACCGGTTCCCCATAGTTTGTCTTGTAGTGTTGTTTCTGTTGGCCAGATCTCCAATCTCTCACTACTCAGACTAGGCAGTCTTGCAGGATGTGCTCTGGGGACTGCTTTGGTGCTCCACAGGTGCAGGCCGCCGAGTCCCTGAGACCCATTCTGTGGAGGTGTGCTCTGAGACTGCAGTGTCCGTTCTAAGTCTGAAGACTGTGGTCTGTGCTTTTCTGTTGAGTGTATTTATACTGTCGTGCTCTGGGTTGTATCCTCCATTTGTTTTTCTCCAGATCATTTTCCTGGATTGTTTCAGGAGAGTCTTTGCTTCTGTAAAACTTTGTGTTGGGTGGTGTTGTGTTAGCCCCCCCCCCCCCCCAGCCCTCGCGAGTTTGTCAGCCTTTTCGTTTCCTGGTATGCCACAGTGAGCTGGTATCCACTGTAAGACCAGTTCGGATTTTTTGACAACAAGCTGATATTTTGCCGTATGTCCTGAATGAGCTTGTCTTGTCTGGGACATGAGATAGCCTGGAGAACGGATCGTGAATCGCTAAAGATTGCAATTTTTTTTGCTGACACTTGCTAGGAAACCGAGGCCTAAACACAGCCGCTCGTCGCCATCTTGAAACCGGAAGTCGTAGTATATGCGTCAGATAAGTATATATGTTAGATAAACTATCATATATATATATGTGTTTTCTTCTTCTTCCGTTCGCCCACTTGGAATTCAGGCGTGGTCAGAGCGTGGGTATGGCGCTCTGATTATTGCTTGGTGGCGTGCTTTCCTTATTATCAGTGCCCCTCGCCATACAGGCCTACCTTCATCGACTTAGAGGTGTGTATGTGTCTGATAAGTGTATGTGTCTGATATGTGTCTGATAAGTGTATGTGTCTGATAAGTATATGTGTCTGATAAGTGTATGTGTCTGATAAGTGTATGTGTCTGATAAGTGTATGTGTCTGATAAGTATATCTGTCTGATAAGTATATCTGTCTGATAAGTATACGTGTCTGATAAGTATATGTGTCTGATAATAATTAAAATCCATAATTAATGCAGAAATAATCTCAAAAAAATGTAACAAGAATAGGTCAATATTTTTATTAATTTATGAACTGCAAATAAATTACAAAAACAAATAAAGAAATAACACATTAGATTTCATACAAATAATAATTTCAGTCAAATTAACAAGTATTGTACAAATATAACTATTTGAAAATAATACACAGAAAACAATAATCCAGTAATTTCAGTTTCATTGAAGATTTACATTCAACAGTTTCAAAACAAAAATAATAAGTAACATAACTAATATGTCAAACAGTCAATGGTTTCTAAGTGAAACTAGTCTATGTATGTCTATGATCTCTACAGAAACAAGTCTATGTATGTCTATGGTATCTGCGGAAACAAGTTTATGTATGTCTATAATCTCTACAGAAACAAGTCTTTGTATTTCTATAATCTCTGCAGAAACACGTCTATGTATGTCTATGATCTCTGCAGAAACAAGTCTATGTATTTCTATCTCTGCAGAAACAAGTCTATGTATTTCTATCTCTGCAGAAACTAGTCTATGTATTTCTATCTCTGCAGAAACTAGTCTATGTATTTCTATCTCTACAGAAACAAGTCTATGTATTTCTATCTCTACAGAAACAAGTCTATGTATTTCTATCTCTGCGGAAACTAGTCTATGTATTTCTATCTCTGCGGAAACTAGTCTATGTATTTCTATCTCTGCAGAAACTAGTCTATGTATTTCTATCTCTGCAGAAACTAGTCTATGTATTTCTATCTCTACAGAAACAAGTCTATGTATTTCTATCTCTACAGAAACAAGTCTATGTATTTCTATCTCTGCAGAAACTAGTCTATGTATTTCTATCTCTGCAGAAACTAGTCTATGTATTTCTATCTCTGCAGAAACTAGTCTATGTATTTCTATCTCTACAGAAACAAGTCTATGTATTTCTATCTCTACAGAAACAAGTCTATGTATTTCTATCTCTGCAGAAACTAGTCTATGTATTTCTATCTCTACAGAAACAAGTCTATGTATTTCTATCTCTACAGAAACAAGTCTATGTATTTCTATCTCTGCGAAACTAGTTTATGTATTATCTCATGAAACTAGTCATGTATTTCTATCTCTGCAGAAACTAGTCTATGTATTTCTATCTCTGCAGAAACTAGTCTATGTATTTCTATCTCTACAGAAACAAGTCTATGTATTTCTATCTCTACAGAAACAAGTCTATGTATTTCTATCTCTGCAGAAACTAGTCTATGTATTTCTATCTCTACAGAAACAAGTCTATGTATTTCTATCTCTGCAGAAACTAGTCTATGTATGTCTATGATCTCTGCAGAAACTAGTCTATGTATTTCTATCTCTGCAGAAACTAGTCTATGTATGTCTATGATCTCTGCAGAAACTAGTCTATGTATTTCTATCTCTGCAGAAACTAGTCTATGTATTTCTATCTCTGCAGAAACTAGTCTATGTATTTCTATCTCTGCAGAAACTAGTCTATGTATTTCTATCTCTGCAGAAACTAGTCTATGTATGTCTATGATATCTGCAGAAACTAGTCTATGTATGTCTATGATCTCTGCAGAAACTAGTCTATGTATTTCTATCTCTATAGAAACTAGTCTATGTATTTCTATCTCTGCAGAAACTAGTCTATGTATGTCTATGATATCTGCAGAAACTAGTCTATGTATGTCTATGATCTCTGCAGAAACTAGTCTATGTATTTCTATCTCTGCAGAAACTAGTCTATGTATTTCTATCTCTACAGAAACAAGTCTATGTATTTCTATCTCTACAGAAACAAGTCTATGTATGTCTATGATCTCTGCAGAAACTAGTCTATGTATGTCTATGATCTCTACAGAAACTAGTCTATGTATTTATATGATCTCTGCAGAAATTACATTTTACAGAAGCGATGTACGAAAATCAACAAATCTGAGGTGGTCAGACTGGATCAGATCAGATCTGGAGAAAATCGTTGTTCTTGATAAAGGTCTAAGCCACCGAAACGTTGAGTGTTGTTTTTTCATATCTTATAATTAATTTTTCCTTCTTATGTAATACTGTATATACCTGTCTTTGCTCTATCGCCCATTTTACAGAAGATATCTTTCGTCTGGAGAGCGTATGGTCCAGTTGGTAAGAGCATCCATCTCTCGGCTATGTGGACACGTGTTCCAAATCCAGGTTAGGTATGCTATTTTAGTTTGTTGTGGGTACAAAATAAATGCCTACATGTGCATTGCGTGACGACAGCTTTGGCAATGGGGCTTTCACAATTTCCAGACAATATAAAACATTCCAACTACTCCCAACCACCTCCCTAACCGTTTAGTCTCGGGACATTGTACGGATAGAAAAGATATATTTTGTTCCCCCGATCTAGAAGCATTTGAGCTTTTTCACCTCTTTGGCTCGGTGCCATGGACATTCTAACCATTCGGTTCGGTGCCACGAACACCGTAAATCTGGGAAACCTGTAGCTTTTCTGCCAGCCGCGGAATTGAACCACACTCACAGGGGGCTTGTCATCCGTGGTCCAACGCACTACGAACACGCTGGGGGCAGGCGGGTATATAAAATAGATAGGAAGTGTTGCAAATAAAAATTGAGATGAAAGAAATATCATTATGAAAACTGATAGAGCATAGAAAGTATTACAATCCAAATCTACTGATCTCAAATTACATATGATGTCAATCTCCTGATGATGCTATAAAGAACCATCTTCTACTGCTTGCACATTACATATGATGTCAATCTCCTGATAATGCTATAAAGAACCATCTTCTACTGCTTGCACATTACATATGATGTCAATCTGACCCCATAATCTGAACCAACTGCATTCAAGTGCTACCATTCAAAGTGTAACCTAATGTTCAAGTTTGAACATATTACAACACGTTCACTTCTTTAACGTATTACAACACATTCACTTCTTGAACATATTACAACACATTCACTTCTTGAACATATTACAACACATTCACTTCTTGAACATATTACAACATGTTCACTTCTTGAACATATTACAACACATTCACTTCTTGAACATATTACAACACATTCACTTCTTGAACATGTTACAACACAATCACTTCTTGAACATGTCTTCACTTCAGCATTCACCTTCCCTTTGAACATAAATTGCATAAAGTAAAGGTCCAGATTTTGTCTTGCATAAAATGAAATTATGAACGTTTTTTCTTGTTAGTGTTCCCACCAGACTTCCTAGAACACTAATTCTCTCAACATCACTAGTGATATATTGATTGTTGTAAATGCGTATTGATTAGTGTAAATGTGTATTGCTATGTGTAAATGTGTATTGGTAGGTGTAAATGTGTATTGGTAGGTGTAAATATGTATTGGTAGGTGTATGTGTATTGACTGTTGTAAATGTGTATTGCTATGAGTAAATGTGTATTAGTTAGTTAGTCTTTCCTCTTGGGCCTGTGGGCGGCGCATAGGGCAGATGTCATAACTCTCCATGTCTCGCGGTTCGTTGCTATTTGTTTTAAGTCTTTAATGTTTACTAGGCCCATCGTTGAGCCTTCTCTGGTGATGGTTCTACGCAGAGTCTCTCTTGGTCTTCCTCGTTTTCTTTTTCCCTCTGGTGTCCATATGAGGGATTGGTAAGGAGTCTTCTCTCATCCATTCTAAGTGTGTGGCCGATGTAGTTCCAGCGGCGCTTTCTTATAAAATTTGATACATTTTCTTGCTTGGTCTCTTGTCTTATTTGTGTATTAGGTCTGAAATCTGACCATTTGAGGTTCAATATTCATCTAAGACATTTATTCTCAAAGTTATCTAATTTTCTTTCTAGAGCTTTTGTTGCTTTCCAACTCTCGCATCCATAAGTTAATACTGGAATCACACAAGAGTTAAAGATCTTTAATTTTAAGTGCTTGCTGAGTGAATTGGACTTCCATATATTTGACAATTTGTTAAAAGCACTTGATGCCAATGCGATTCTGTATGGAATTTCTGGCGCTGTATCCCCGTAGATGTCATCATACTTCCTAGGTATGTAAAACTTTTGACTTTTTCAAGAGTGTAGTTTTTAGTTGAATATTTTCTGGACTGCTGGTAAGGTCAACAATTTTTGTTTTTGTGGTGTTTATTTGGAGACCAATTTGTCCTGAGATATTTTGGAGAAGGTTTGTTTTCATTTGAATATCTTGATGTGATGAACTCAAAAGGGCTATATCGTCGGCAAAATCAAGGTCTTCTAAAATTTTATCAACCCACTTGATGCCCATATTTGCGTTATTAGTGCATTTTCGCATGACCCAGTCAATTGCTATTCCAAAGAGTATTGGCGATAAGACGCAGCCTTATAAAAAGTGTCTTTGTTGTCGTCTGAATCGTCGTTTGTAGGTGCGTAGCACTGTATGATTGTTAATTTGAAAAATGTGTATTGGTAGGTGTAAATGTGCATTGGTAGGTGTAAATGTGTATTACATTCTTATGCTTCTTAGTACTTTCTCTTCCCATGCTTTGTAATCTATATGGGTTTATGTTGCATGTATTCAAGTTATATATTTACTAGATGTTTCATTGTTTCTTTTCCGTTCTATTCCTGTTTTTTGTGTTACATTTATTTAGTTATTCATTTTTATTCCAGATTTTCCTTAGATACGTTTGTATTTGGTCGTCCATTTGTGTTTCATTTTAATTTGTCACTCCTGTTTGTTCGTTTGCTTGATAAAGGCCTTGTTGGTCGAAACGTTGCTGTTTATCGTCACTGTTTCTGTATTTTGTAAAACTATAGTACTTTATTTGTACGTGTTTCACTATTTACCAAGTTTTACTGCAGTTTCCCCCTATTTCGATAAATGTGTATTGATTGGTGTAAATGTGTTTTGGTGTAGTCTCTACAACAATAAATATCTTTCCATCTTTCTGCCATCTTTATGTTCTAAATACAAATCGTCTACCATTGTCGGCAAAATGTGAACGCTGATTGGTGTTGTGTCACAGGATGTCCAAATGACTTCATATGTGTCTATTTCAGTTTGAAACATCTTCATTGTAATACGGACACGTCTATATGTGCTCCGATCTCCTTCGCAATATCGCCAACAGCGTTCAGCGACTAACAGTAACCAGTTCGATGTTGATTGATGAGCCTACTCATACGCCTGCTGTGCTGTTCTTCTCTGGTACTCCAATCTTCAATTCAATCTCTGGCAATCTCGCAGTTGACATGGATTGGTGTCAATAAAAGTGTGGCCACACTCTATGAGAGCGTTTATAATGTTAACTCTATCCATTGTCTGAACGTCCGATATGCTGGCAGATCTAGCCAGTTTATCTGCTCTCTCTAGGCCATCGACACCGATATGCTCCGGAACGAAGATTAATATAATTCTTCGAAATGTTGATCGCCGTTTGTAAGCAGGATACAGTCCACTGTGTGCGCACCGAACCAGCCTCCACTTTCCGGATGATACTCAAGGAATCACACATAATGTGCACACATGAATGTTTGTATATTCATTCCATATAAGATGATTTCCTACACTTTTTATAATCTTGTTATTTCTTCTTCCAACGCTCCCTATCGACCACTTGTTAACCACTCTGTGTGATTTGTATGTGATCCGAGCCTAAGAGAGAGTGTACACTGTGCCAGTTATGCAGCTACAAGTAAGCCAGCACATCCAATTTTTGCGATGCTTGTTATTTACTAGGGTAGCTTCCTTAGGTCCTACATCAGTCCTACATTACGACAGGTCTTGTAGGTCACAGTGGTACTGTTCTCTGCTCCCTTGCAAGTCCCCGGGCAGGCCATACGGGCTGTTATTTCTTATAACCTTTCTTCTATGCTTCTAACAGCTGTATCGCCTTTTTCGTAACATAAAGCTCTGATATAATACTGTGAGTTTTCTCCTGTGTCAACATATAATAAAAATAATAATATAATTGTTCTCGTACCGTCTTACGTTACATAGAGCCTGCAAGCAATTTCTCTATACCACTCTATCATGGGCAGCTCGCTCAATCTCCTCCATGGAACTGAGACTGATATTTCTTGCCTCTCTCAGCAAAGTTCGTTTGAGGGTTGCTAACATATAATAATTCTAAATACATTTTTTTAAAGGTATTAACGCACTTTCATATTCAAATAAAATACAATTATCCTGTACAACTGATAATTACTGCAAACAGTAGGATCAAGATTTCGATTGACAGACATAAGAAAATACCACCAAAACACGATGTAAACATTATATTACACATGTAAACGAAACTGTAATTGAACAAGGAAAACAATTCCACATTGCTATTTCTGTCATCATGCATAGTAACAATTGCAAAATAAACCAAACTGGTCAACAACGTTTGTGAAAGTTAAAAACTGCATACAGTCAGGAACATTGAATAAATACATCTCTTACAGTAGGTTGCTGTACATTCAGTGAATATGATATATTGACTGTATAAAGCTGTGACAAACATGATCCTTCTTTGTGGTCAGTATCGACTGGGCGTCAGTAGCGCCTAATGGTTCAGTCAGTCATGAAAACGACAGTTTTGCAATAATTCAAATATTATTTCAACCACCATGGAAGCCCTGGTTTCAAAAATACGATAAACAACAAAATTGACTACTTATGGAGACAGACAGATAAACAAAACTGATTACTTATGGAGACAGATAAACAAAAGTGACTACTTTTGGAGACAGATAAACAAAAGTGACTACTTATGGAGACAGATAAACAAAAGTGCCTACTTATGAAGACAGATAAAACAAAAGTGACTACTTATGGAGACAGACAGATAAACAAAACTGATTACTTATGGAGACAGATAAACAAAAGTGACTACTTTTGGAGACAGATAAACAAAAGTGACTACTTATGAAGACAGATAAAACAAAAGTGACTACTTATGGAGACAGACAGATAAACAAAAGTGACTACTTATGAAGACAGACAGATAAACAAAACTGATTACTTATGGAGACAGATAAAGCAAAACTGACTACTTATGGAGACAGATAAAACAAAAGTGACTACTTATGGAGACAGATAAACAAAAGTGACTACTTATGGAGACAGACAGATAAAACAAAAGTGACTACTTATGGAGACAGACAGATAAAACAAAAGTGACTACTTATGGAGACAGACAGATAAAACAAAACTGACTACTTATGGAGACAGATAAACAAAAGTGACTACTTATGGAGACAGACAGATAAAACAAAAGTGACTACTTATGGAGACAGATAAACAATATGAAGTAAAGTAGAAGGGAGAAAGTTCCCATTTCAACTAAACAGTCTTTATCAAGTACAGGGCAACACATACACTAACCAAATTTTGATTTGTCATGCTCTTTCATATATTAATTTAATTGTTCGTGTGTTCCGTATTTGATAATGATAATTTTGTGTGGAAACGTTGGTTTTGTCTGTTGGTGTCCTTCATTCTTCTCGTTCGTTTCAAATATATTGTCTACATTGGAAATGTTAACTTTTGTATAAACTTCAGTATTTTGTAGTTCACACAGAGCTCTGTAAAGTCTTGTCTTTCTTTCAATGTTGCTTCACATGACCAGTAGGTATGCTTGGGATTGATTGATTGATTGATAGGATCATTATCCTTGCACTTTGCTGAGTAACCATGTGTGCACTGATCTCTTTCTTACACAGGAAGATCTCAGCTGCAGTGCATAAACTCCGTAGCACCGGCGAGGATCCCCGTTCGGTATATGATAATCGAGTCAGATATGAAGAATGTGCTTTGCAGTCTAGCTACTCCATTTGCACACGTGGCCGAAAAGTGTCAAGTTTACTGTTTAATTTATTCTACTTTTCTTCTGATGATATGTATACGAGCTCAACGGGTTGCTCATATGCAGCCTGTTGTTCTGCTGCTTCGTTTCTTAACATTTCAAAGTTAGAAGGTATCTACTGTATGGTGTCCTTGCTTTATTCAGACAGTGAATCTGAAGAGGTGGCAATTTTTTCTGGAATTGAAGTGCTGATCTTGTACCTGCAGAAAATGGCCAAAATCTGTGGGCCGTGAATGGTGTTCAACAGTCTGTCATCCATCCCTTTAAAATTATCTGGATTTTTGCATTAGTTATTGACAGAACTTTCCCCGTTGGACAGTATTCCTAACGATGTTTGGGTATCGCATATATACACTTCTGTTCCTTAATTCTTTACTGCATTTTCCAGTGACCCATCCGTGTATACTCAGACCCATCATCATCACCATCAAACAACTTGTCCTGAGCAGAACTCTGCCCCCTTAACAGTCCTTCGTAATTTCTCTCTCAAAGGCCAGATGTCTTAACTTTGCAGGGGTCATGCTCAAACCATTAGTTACATCCTGAAGCCATCTTCTCCGTGGTATTCATCTTCTCCTCTTTGCCGGAATGCCTCTTCTCCTCTTTGCCGGAATGCCTCTTCTCCTCTTTGCCGGGATGCCTCTTCTCCTCTTTGCCGGAATGCCTCTTCTCCTCTTTGCCGGAATGCCTCTTCTCCTCTTTGCCGGGATGCCTCTTCTCCTCTTTGCCGGAATGCCTCTTCTCCTCTTTGCCGGAATGCCTCTTCTCCTCTTTGCCGGGATGCCTCTTCTCCTCTTTGCCGGAATGCCTCTTCTCCTCTTTGCCGGAATGTCTCTTTCCATGATGGTCTTCTCCAGCCCTTCGTGTCTCTTTATATGTCCGGACCCAGTGCCAGCTAAAAGTAATATCAACAAAGCGCTAACACAGTAACTTCAGAACAGATTTAACGAACATCGACTATACTGAGATTTAAACCCTCACCACCTGGTGCACAAATCTAGATTGACTACCTTGAAATACACCGACACTACACGTTTTTAAAAATGCAAAAATGATAACTCAATACCAAAAACACATACTCAGATTCTTTATAAACATAACACATTTATTCCAAGTTGCTGTTTTTTCTTGTTTAATCCCATCTGAAAGCATCTATCCCCCACTACTTATCTGTCGAAGACTGTGTGAGAGACAATGCTTCTATCTTCAATATACATGCTCAGTTGAATTTTATTTATATTAACATTGCTTGTCAAATTGGTATTCTTGCTACGCTACTACCTTATCGTGTACAAGCAACTACTATCATGTCCTCTACAAGCCACTACTATCATGTCCTCTACATGCCACTACTACCATGTCCTCTACATGCCATTACTATCATGTCCTCTACAAGCCACTACTATTATGTCCTCTACAAGCCACTACTATCATGTCCTCTACAAGCAACTACTATCATGTCCTCTACAAGCCACTACTATCATACTCCACATTTCGATTAGACATATTAACTAACAGTGTGATTCTACTGCACAAACTACAATTTGCACTTGATGATTCTGTTGTTGATAACTTTTTCTTCTACAATCTCACCAGTCAAAATTACAACTGTTATCAGTCATCCCTCTAGACTTTTATCAGTCATCCCTCTAGGCGTTTATCAGTCATCCCTCTAGGCTTTTATCAGTCATCCCTCTAGGCGTTTATCAGTCATCCCTCTAGGCTTTTATCAGTCCGCTCCCTGGACGTATATGATTCATCTTCCTAGACATTTATCAGTCATCCCTCTAGACGTTTATCAGTAATCTCCCTAAAAGTGTATCAGTCATCTCACTAGACGTTATCAGTCATCTCACTAGACGTTTATAAGTCACTCCCTCTAGACGTGTATGGGTAATCTCCTAGACGTTTATCAGTCCGCACACTAGACGGTATAGTGTTTCAGTCATCTCCCTATATCTCCTTAGACATTTATCAGTCATCTCCCTAGATCTCCTTAGACATTTATCAGTCATCTCCTAGATGCGTATCAGTTATCTCCCTAGACGTTTATCAATCATTCCTCTAGACGTGTATTAGTCATTTCCCTATAGAAATGATCAAATTCTGTTGTCTAACTTGTCCATGTTTGGTACTAAACATTGTTCTCATGATATTGTTAACATTTTCTGAAGCCCAATTGTTTAATAACAGTAAAACCCTATCATACCAAACATCTTGATATTAATATTACAAAATATATAACAGACATATACAACAAGTTCAATCAATTTACTATATTTGGAAGAAATAAATTGGTCCCATCAACAAAACAACTCATAAAAGTCAGCATAACAAGATTTATACATCCAAAGAATACAATGAATAAACAGATCAGCTTCTGTTTTGGTGATGTTATTTATCATCAAAAAACGGTCATGAATATATATATATATATATCAATGTTATTCTCAAAATTTGATAACAATTCTGTGAAAACATTCCAAAAAACAATAATTGATTTGTCATAATCCGTTCTCCTCAATTTTGAAAGTTCAACTTTTGCAGTTGTACAAACATAATATATTGAGTTCATGACCTCGCTAAAATGTTTTGTTCTTAACTTTTAGATCTAAACAAATTTGTAGTTTATCGGACAATATGCAGACATCATCTGTGGTTCGAAAATGTTAGAATAATGCTGACTAGATAGATATTTAAACAAATCCATGCCAACTACTAGATTGCAGGAGCTGGACTTGAAGATTGGACTCATGCCAACTACTAGATTGCAGGAGCTGGACTTGAAGATTGGACTCATGCCAACTACTAGATTGCAGGAGCTGGACTTGAAGATTGGACTCATGCCAACTACTAGATTTCAGGATCTGGACTTGAAGATTGGACTCATGCCAACTACTAGATTGCAGGAGCTGGACTTGAAGATTGGACTCATGCCAACTACTAAATTGCAGGAGCTGGACTTGAAGATTGGACTCATGCCAACTACTAGATTGCAGGAGCTGGACTTGAAGATTGGACTCGCCAGAAAAGACCAGCACAACAGGTATATGAGTAGACTCATCAATTAAAATCGAACTGGTACTGTCAGTCGCTGGACGTTGTTGGAGATATTGCGAAGGAGATCGGAGCAGCTATGGACATGTCCGGAGTGCAATGAAGATATTCCAAACTGAAACTGACTAGATCTGAAGATAGAGAACCATTATGTACAGCTTTCTGGTGACAGATGTCCATAGTGAAGGTGAAGCGACTTAACATTTAAACACACAAGTCTATAGTATAGCAGAGCTACAAGATCAGCAGGCAGTTTGGTGGCAGGGAATGAGTACAGTGAACCCTATCTTGGTCTGTACTATTGGGCAGCCCAGAGTTGCATTATTGAGCAGCACAGAGTTGCTTTACTGGGCAACAAAGAGTTGCTTTACTGGGCAACAAAGAGTTGCATTATTGGGCAGCATAGAGCTGTACTATTGGGTAGCACCGAGTTGCATTGTTGAGCAGCAACGAGTTACATTATTTGGCAACAAATAGTTGCTTTAGTCGGCAGTACAATGTTCCATGTCCTCTAGTGTTACGATCGTCTAATTCTCATTCCTTGCCGAGGTTGGCGGAAAACCTAAACATCCCCAGCTCTTCAGTGCCATGTGTACCGTTAATACTAAATGGAATTGGTCCGAAAGACAATAGCCGAGACATCACTGAATCATTGAAGAAGAAGAAGAAGATCAGATTTATTTGCTGATAATTTCAAAGTAATCATTCAAATGTTCAAACATGGCTGTTGACCAGTAGCACGTAGATTCATCGTCACTAATGACTGACAGATGTTCAAACATGGCTGTTGACCAGTACCACGTAGATTTATCGTTACTAATGACTGACAAATGTTCAAACATGGCTGTTGACCAGTACCACGTAGATTTGTCGTTACTAATGACTGACAAATGTTCAAACATGGCTGTTGACCAGTAGCACGTAGATTCATCGTTACTAATGACTGACAAATGTTCAAACATGGCTGTTGACCAGTAGCACGTAGATTCATCGTTACTAATGACTGACAGATGTTCAAACATGGCTGTTGACCAGTAGCACGTAGATTCATCGTTACTAATGACTGACAAATATTCAAACATGGCTGTTGACCAGTAGCACGTAGATTCATCGTTACTAATGAATATATTTAAAATAAAACTGAATACCATTGATAAATATGCACCCAGTGCACAACCTCAAGTTCTCAGTTCCTTTGGCATAGCTGAAAGTATCATCGTCAGAGTGAATTATGATGTACCTCCAACACTGATTGAAATTTTTTCATAACTGAAAAAGCTGGAGAGAGCCGCGATAGCATAATGATTAGAGGACATGTTTTATAATAGCCGTCCATCTCAAGCGATGATGACAACAGTCTCAGACTTGTGCTGCTGCATCTCTCTGGTGTGTGCGGAGATGACTGTAGTCCAATCCTATAACACAATCCCCTACAACAGGTGGGGTATACATGATCAAGGTTAGACATGCGGGTGTTGTGTGCTCTGTCTTTTCGCGCAGCTCGTTTTCTTTGTGCCTCAACGACACGATGATTCTCAGCTATGCGGGTTCCTCTTGTGTTGTTACAGCGCCACATTTGGCGATCTTGCGCAAGGGATTCCGAGCATGTGGTGTCTATATCGAAGCATTTCAGAGACACTTTAAGAGTGTCTTTGAAGTGTTTTTTGTCCACATGCAGAACATCTGCCCCCTTCTTCAAGTTCGCCATACATCAACTGTATGGGGATAAGTTCGCCATACATCAACTGCATGGGGATAAGTTCGCCATACATCAACTGTATGGGGATAAGTTCGCCATACATCAACTGTATGGGGATGCGTGTATCAGGCATCCGAGCAACGTGACCGGTCCAAAGACGGTCCCAACGTGACCGGCCCAACATGCTTCATAGACGTGTGATTTCACTGACTTTTTGTTTCGACAGCAATGGTTCTTCTTCTTCTTCTTCTTTCTCGAATCCTGTATGCCTCACAGCGTCAGGTCAGGAAGAGATTTCTAAAACGGGCCCTAGTATGCGCTTCGTAGATAGTCTCTTTCGTCGCCTCTGTTATCTCTGAGGTCCATCTTTGCGTGGCCGGCCTTTTGCTTTGTACCCATTGTATCGGAGCAGCATTGCTCTTTGGGGTGCACTGTCTGATGGTAATCTGCTTACGTGACCGAACCATTTAATTTGTTGTTTCTTGATGAAGTCTAGTACTGATGTTGTACCCACTTTTTCCTGATGTCTTCATTTCTCAACCGGTCTCTTCTTGTTACACCCAGCATTCTGCGTAGACACTTCATCTCTGTTGTGACTAGTTTTCTTCTATCGTTTGTTGTCAGCGTCCAGGTTTGGCACTGGTAACATAATGTGGGGAGAAAGATTGTGTTGAACAGCAATGGTTGCTTATTTCAATCCAACCTCCGTTAGGTACTAGAGAAGCACTGAAAAGTAAAGGCAGCAGGTATGATGTTGACTGCATCCAAATTCTTGTGCTGTTAGTAGAACGAAATAATACAAGTCTAACACCACATTCTCCAATATACAACATGGCATGAAAACAGACCACTGACACGAGCTGACACCATGATATTATATTCTGTAAGAACGTGAAAATGGCCCCTAATATGATACACAAGTTGGAGATATTCCAAGAAAAATGTTTAAAGAAGAACTCTGCATTATTTTCTGGTCAAATACTATAGATAGCAAATACTATAGATAGCAAATACTATAGATAGCAAATACTATAGATAGCAAATACTATAGATAGCAAATACTATAGATAGCAAATACTATAGATAGCAAATGAAGAGCTTTTAAAACGAGCTAACTGTGCATCATTGGGGATCATTATTAGAAGACTAAGATGGATTTGGCAAGTATCTGGTGGGGCATTGGCTGGGACAGCTCTCTGATGACAACGGATGGGGAGAGATGGTCAAGACTTCTAATGGAAACATGGAGAAGAACTATGGAAAGAAGGTTAGGAAGATTTGATAAAACAACTGGCAAGAAAGACTTCTTCATTGCTACATACATTCAATATTTATCATCAACAAGTAGCTTGTCCCTTCCGGAACAACCCGGCTCCCATGACAGCATTCATAAAAAACTCTCTGTTCTGTGCAAGTTGACCGGCATCAGGTCATTGCACGGGTCATCCAATATTAGAAGTGAATTTTGGACAATTATTAAAAGGCAAGAAAAAGTATGCAGACAACTAAGTTCTGGTTTGACAGAAAAATGTTAAACATTTTAAATCTCATGAACTTCTAAAAGGACTAACACAGAAATGATTAATGTTAATGAAAAAAATGCAACCTTCTGGTAAACATCTGAAAGAAGCAATTATTTTGTGGGCATGTAATGCACAGAAAGATCTTAACACATTGTGAGAATAGGATAAATTATTGGGGAAGAGAGGTTGAGTAGCCCAGAGAGAGAGAGAGAGAGTGAGATAGAGAGAGAGAGAGAAAGAGAGAAAGAAAGAGAGAGAGAAAGTGATAGAGAATCCATGCAATATGACATGGGATCAACATTCAACAGCAAACATTCTAGAGATCTATGGAAAAAATGCTCATGTAAACTGAGCGACGCAGTCTGGATTTGAACCAAAAACATTCCGAAAGCTATGCAAACATCTTGACCATTTCACCACAGAGACCATATATCTGTCATGTTGACATGAAAGTCTATCGTTATCAATAAATAATCAATGATTGTTCATAAATACCTCAACAATAAAGCTTCCGATTTATCAACGTCAATTGGATGTATTTCTTCAAGATTTATATACGAGTTAGTCATGAGATTATTCTCACTGCACAAGGAATAAATTCATATGTGTTTCCATCTCGTCTTCTGTCTCTGTGGCTAAGTGGTCACGCCTTTGCTTTGCGTTCCGACGTTCCTGGGTTCAAATCCGGGCTGAAACGTTCTGTTCATAAGTGCATTTTTTTACAGGGACGCCTTGGACTGTTGATAGGACAAGCTTACGTGCCCCAAAAATACTGAGAAATATTCCTAATTCGAAACGACCTCAGTCAGAAAGAGTGCACAGCTCTTTGGCGTAGATCATAAAGCCCAAATATACGGCGAAAGATGATCGTAAAAGAGTAATTCTAGGACAAGCTGCCCTAGTAAATAAAATGCTGGCAATACGTCGGATGTGCTGGCCTAGTCACCATAGGCGCATAACTGGCACAACGCCCAATTCGCTCTTTAGCTCAGATCACATACAAACCACAAAAAGTGGTTTAATAAGTGATCTAAAAGGAGCATTCGCGGAAGAAGGACTGTTGCCGGAGCTATGAAGTTCATAATTTGTGCAATACTCTCGCAGGTGGCCTACCAACTCTGTATAGACCTTCATTATATCCATCAGAGCGAGATGAATGACAGTTCCAGTCTTGTGTTGGCTAATGAGATACCATCTACTTCTCGTCATCATCATCAAATAGCTTGTCCTGAGTAGATGTTTGTCCTGAGTAGATGTTTGTCCTGAGTAGATGTTTGTCCTGAGTAGATGTTTGTCCTGAGCAGATGTTTGTCCTGAGTAGATGTTTGTCCTGAGCAGATGTTTGTCCTGAGTAGATGTTTGTCCTGAGTAGATGTTTGTCCTGAGTAGATGTTTGTCCTGAGTAGATGTTTGTCCTGAGTAGATGTTTGTCCTGAGTAGATGTTTGTCCTGAGCAGATGTTTGTCCTGAGTAGATGTTTGTCCTGAGCAGATGTTTGTCCTGAGTAGATGTTTGTCCTGAGCAGATGTTTGTCCTGAGTAGATGTTTGTCCTGAGGAGATGTTTGTCCTGAGTAGATGTTTGTCCTGAGTAGATGTTTGTCCTGAGTAGATGTTTGTCCTGAGCAGATGTTTGTCCTGAGGAGATGTTTGTCCTGAGTAGATGTTTGTCCTGAGTAGATGTTTGTCCTGAGTAGATGCTTGTCCTGAGTAGATTTTGTCTAGTAGATGCTTGTCCTGAGCAGATGCTTGTCCTGAGTAGATGTTTGTCCTGAGTAGATGTTTGTCCTGAGTAGATGTTTGTCCTGAGTAGATGCTTGTCCTGAGTAGATGTTTGTCCTGAGTAGATGTTTGTCCTGAGTAGATGTTTGTCCTGAGCAGATGTTTGTCCTGAGTAGATGTTTGTCCTGAGTAGATGTTTGTCCTGAGTAGATGTTTGTCCTGAGTAGATGCTTGTCCTGAGTAGATGTTTGTCCTGAGCAGATGTTTGTCCTGAGTAGATGCTTGTCCTGAGCAGATGTTTGTCCTGAGTAGATGCTTGTCCTGAGTAGATGTTTGTCCTGAGTAGATGTTTGTCCTGAGTAGATGCTTGTCCTGAGCAGATGTTTGTCCTGAGTAGATGCTTGTCCTGAGTAGATGTTTGTCCTGAGTAGATGTTTGTCCTGAGTAGATGTTTGTCCTGAGTAGATGCTTGTCCTGAGCAGATGCTTGTCCTGAGCAGATGTTTGTCCTGAGTAGATGTTTGTCCTGAGCAGATGTTTGTCCTGAGCAGATGTTTGTCCTGAGCAGATGTTTGTCCTGAGTAGATGTTTGTCCTGAGCAGATGTTTGTCCTGAGTAGATGTTTGTCCTGAGCAGATGTTTGTCCTGAGCAGATGTTTGTCCTGAGTAGATGCTTGTCCTGAGCAGATGTTTGTCCTGAGTAGATGTTTGTCCTGAGCAGATGTTTGTCCTGAGCAGATGTTTGTCCTGAGTAGATGTTTGTCATGAGCAGATGCTTGTCATGAGCAGATGCTTGTCCTGATAGATGTTTGTCATGAGCAGTCTTGTCCTGAGCAGATGTTTGTCCTGAGTAGATGCTTGTCCTGAGTAGATGTTTGTCCTGAGCAGATGTTTGTCCTGAGCAGATGCTTGTCCTGAGCAGATGCTTGTCCTGAGCAGATGCGTTGTCATGAGCAGATGCTTGTCCTGAGCAGATGCTTGTCCTGAGCAGATGCGTGTCCTGAGCAGATGCTTGTCATGAGCAGATGTTTGTCCTGAGCAGATGCTTGTCCTGAGCAGAACTTTGCCAACTTAAACAGTCATTCGGAATTTCTTCAACTCACAGGCCAGATATCTGCGGCGGTCATGATCAAACCATCAGTTACATCCTGAATCCATCTTCTCTGTGGTCTTCCTCTTCTCCTCTTTGCCGTGATGCCCCCTTCCATGATGGTCTTCTCCAGCCATTCATGTCTTTTATATGTTCAAAATATGTCAAGTTTTTCTTTCTGATTTATAGCATCAGACAGTTTTCTTTGATTTTGAGTTCTTTCTGGATAGATCTATGTGTTCTCTTCTCTGTCCATGATATACGAAGTACTCTTCTGTAACACTTATATTCAAAAGCACATATAAACCTTTTTATTTGTCTAAAATACTGAAATGTTCTGCATATATGATTCTTATTACTCTTCGTACAGTGTTCAAATCTAACATGATCGTGTTTGATTCCATTGTTACTGCAGTCGGGACATAAAACACATAGGCGTATAATCCAAGTTACTAGCTGAATGTACCATCTGACCCGTCTCACAATTAAGACTTACACAATACAGCCACAATTCTCATTCTTATATCCATAACATTTTATAAAAACAAGTTTTTTTTATTATTTCATAAACAAACATGAAACTAATTGCCATAATTCAATGTTTGCATGTATTCTATGTGGAAGTTTAGAACAACATAACGTTCAGAGCAGGATAATGAAATACATAACACTGTACAGAAACAATATCTTAAAATATTCTCTTAATGTAATCATCCACTGAGACATACATACGTACACATACATAAATAAATATTAATAAACATTTCAGCTCCTTAATACTCATCCATTCTGGTCTACAAGGTGTGTCCTTAACCTGGTCTTGCATTCAGCTTAGTACTCATCCATCCTGGTCTACAAGGTGGACCTGACCTGGTCCTGCATTCAGCTTAGTACTCATCCATCCTGGTCTACAAGGTGGTCCTGCCTGGTCCTGCATTCAGCTTAGTACACATCCATCCTGGTGTACGAGGTGAGTACCTGAACCTGGTCCTGCATTCAGCTTAGTACTCATCCATCCTGGTGTACGAGGTGAGTACCTGAACCTGGTCCTGCATTCAGCTTAGTACTCATCCATCCTGGTGTACGAGGTGAGTACCTGAACCTGGTCCTGCATTCAGCTTAGTACTCATCCATCCTGGTGTACGAGGTGAGTACCTGAACCTGGTCCTGCATTCAGCTTAGTACACATCCATCCTGGTCTACAAGGTGTGTCCTGTGCCTTGTCCTGCATTCAGCTTAGTACTCATCCATCCTGGTCTACGAGGTGAGTCCTGAACCTGGTCTTGCATTCAGCTTAGTACTCATCCATCCTGGTCTACAAGGTGTGTCCTGAACCTGGCCCTGCATTCAGCTTAGTACTCATCCATCCTGGTCTACAAGGTGTGTCCTGAACCTGGTCTTGCATTCAGCTTAGTACTCATCCATCCTGGTGTACGAGGTGAGTACCTGAACCTGGTCCTGCATTCAGCTTAGTACTCATCCATCCTGGTCTACAAGGTGTGTCCTGTGCCTTGTCCTGCATTCAGCTTAGTAATACTAGTCTTTGACAAACATGCACTATCCTTTCATCCGATTTGGGGTCTCTGTTGCTAAGTGGTTACGCCTTTGCCTTGTGAGTCGAAGGTCGTGGGTTCGAGTCCGGACCGCGTCATTCTGTTCACAAGTGCAGTTTTTTTTGCAGATACCACTAGGATTGTTGCTGGAGCTACGGAGTTCGTGCTTTGTGCAATACTCTCGGCAGTATGAGGTAAAACCCAGTGCAATGAAGTCAATCCTTCGGCTTTTAAACCCTTTAAGTCGATATCCCCACTCGATGTTTCAGTGACTTTGTCTCCTTGACATGTTTCCAGCTCATACCATACCCAGAATCTGGATTAGTGCGTATCTGTACTTCGCGATTGATAAGGTGATCTATTTCATTTATGGGTTATTTGTAACACAATTTTCTTTCATCTCACACTCTAGAAACTAAGACGAAATGATCACAGATGCACCTGACCATCTTGCATGGGAGCTTCTGAATCGGGGTACAACATGTTCACGTCTCGGCTCAAACCACACAGTTCACAAAGAGTGGGCACTTTGGTTGGAAATACCAAGCGCAAAGAAAAAGAATCCAGAAACTATAAAAATAGGACAGGTCATCTTGTCATGAGCATAACTTTGTCAATCTAACAGTCCTTCCGAATTTCTCTCACTCATAGGTCAGATATCTCGCGTCTGCAGCCGTCATGCTCAAGTTACATCCTGGGTACATCTTCTATGTGGTCTTCCTCTTCTCTTGTCGGGATGCCTTTATAATGATCTTCTCCAATACTCTTTGCCTATTTATATGTCAAATATACTTCCAACTTTCTTATTCGTGTCCCATTTACCCCCTAGATACACTTCATGCATGAATCATGTAGAATCTAAAGTGATGTAAGATGCAAGTCATTGAAGTTGTAATTGTGTAGTACTAAATAAATTTAACCATCGAGAAATGAATTGTTGGTCAGAGCTCTGTCCACGCAAACAAAAGTGAAATGATTTTCTTAAAATCATGATCAAAAATTTCATAATATTTCATAGTTTGAACATGGCCTGAAGCAATTCACAGAAGATATATGATGCTGGTGTTGTCTTCAATATCCTCATCTAATGACTACGTTGTTTTGACTAGAAAATGGCAACAACAGAAGCAAAACATTTATAACTATTTAGGCTACAAGCCTTAGGGCTAAAATCCTAGTAAAATTACTATACATACTTTCAAACAACCGGTGTTTAAACAAAATGATGTCCATATGAAAATGCTCACTATATACGTTATCAATAAAAGAAAATGTGAAGCCCCTATCATTATTTGGTGTTGTCTGAAGTTCATAACATTAGCAAAAATATTGTCCAAAATAGAACAAGGTTGACTGAATCAATGTTATGACATTGTATGTATTTTATTTCTGAATTATAAATTCGACATTTATCTGGCACACACACTAACACTCAGGTTAGACAGTATCTTCTTCCTTGAGATTATTTTTTGTATATGATCGGTCTAAACTATGAGATGGGGTGTCTCTATGAAGATGTACGTCAGTTGGAGTTCCATGTGGGTCACCTATAGTCTGCTCTGCAAACTTCTTTCAAGAGGACATGTTTGTTTCATTGAAAGGCCTTGCTTGGGATGATAGTAGTCTATACTGATTGATGTTGGGATGATAGTAGTCTCATTGTGTGGCCCGTTGGGATGTAGTAGTCTCATTGATGGACAGTGGGATAAGTCGTTTGTCTGTCATACTGAAGGTTGTGGGTTTGAATCCTGACTGAGACACATGTGAAATATTTTCATGAGTTCCCTAGTTGCCTGGAGCTTTGTGCAATGCTATCTGCCGACAGGGAAGGAGCCATATGGGGAAACCCGATTCAATGAAGTCAATCCTTCGCCGTTAGCCCTTTTTTATAGGTAAAATGGGCAGGACTACAGAATGTGCTCTGGGGCCTGTGTTTTACTCTGACATGCACAATGTGCAGTCTGAGCATTCTTCATTATATGTATGTTGTAAACGCTTTAAAGTATTGTGACAAATTCATCTGTTCATGTCTCTCCACTGTACCCTATATCTTATCAAGCTGGAAAGGCCAAAGACTGATGATAAAGTTACCTAAACATGTCGTTACCAGTCACGGACAATGAACACACAGATCGAACAATCTCGGAGGGCCACAGAGATGTGGTTTTACAGAAGAATGATGAGAATCCCATGGATTGCTAATATGACTAATGTGGTGGTGCTGAATGAGATCAAGACACAGAGAAAACTTATTATCAATATAAGAAAGAGGCAGTCATCATTTTTCGGGCATTGATGAGAAGGAGGCTTAGAACACTGTGACAACCGGTAAAATCGAGGGTAGACGAGACAAAAGAAGACAGAGAGAGAAAATTGTGGATAGTCTGACTTCATGGCACGGTAGAGCGTCAACATCTGAGTTGATAGCAAACATCAAAGACAGAGATTTGTGAAGATCCATAATCGCCTACGTCAGTCTGCACCTGATGATGATGAGCACTTTACCCATACATGATTATTGTGTTAGACAGTCTGAAGACTACAACATAGTCATGTGATCATGTCTTTCTGCTGTACTATGTCTTAAGTAATTATTTTAAGATTAAGAATAAACTGAAACTTTGATGTCCATCCATGGCGAGTCACTAAGTCAAATGCAAATGGGATTCTGACCTTTGTCGACGGATGTCTTTGGCGGATTCTCAGACAGAGATGCTGTGGCAGAGTTGCAAACACAGACCTGTTGATAAGAACCATACAGGAACACATGATGAACCAGGTTAAGAGGAGAAAGTGGTGAATGGTCGGACATACCTTATCGAAGACGCAGTCGACTGTCACTAGACAAGCACTTGAGTGGAACCCGCAAGAAAAGCGAAAAAGAGCAAGCACTAACCAGACCTGGAGACGAATACTTCTTAAGGAACTGAAGAGTGCTCGACTATCCTGGGAGACCATAAAGAAAATAGCCAGAGACCAAGAAAAGTGACGAACGACTTTTGAGGCCCTATGCTCCACGAGGAGTGGAGAGGAATAAGTCCGATGTCCATGCTTGACTACACAATGAAGATTGTCACTGGATGTCATATCTGTCCTGGAATGTGTATTGCAGTTTCTTTCTTGGACTTGTTTTATCTCATAATGTAACAACTGGGTATGCAGATAACATAGAAGATAATAAGATACGCTAGGCATCATGTGCCGTGTCAATTTCAAGGTCGAGACCAGCTGATCACAAATTTTTGGCGTGCACAAAATATGCAGTTCGACTACAAGAAACTGATTCTTACTTGAAGAACTAAATTACATGTACCTCTGAAGTTGGAGTAAGACTCACCTGAATGATGAAGAACACTGGTGATAAGAAACGCAAGAAATAAGAAGTGCCATATTAGGACCACGCCTGAGTCCATTACAAGCAGAGAAAATAAAAGTGCATACACGTCAATGTTTGCAAAAATTGCTAGTTGTTTCTTATGGAACACTGATATCTCTTTAACTAGATTCCCTCCAGTCAAGACTTATCCACCTGCAAGTGTTGACACTATGCAATACTAATATGACTCAACAAGCAGGGATCAAATAAAAGTAAACCTGGAAATAAAATGCATTATTAAAAGCGCATGTGTCTGACCGAAGTGTGCATATATCAAAACCTTACTGAAACTGGGAAACCATCAAAGAAAATATCATACTAAAACACATCAGATTCTGTCTGGTCCTAAAATGTCATTGAAATACAAGTATTCATATGAGAAAGATCACTTTCAGAACTGTTTCCTCTTCATTCAAGTTATTGGTCATGTTTTAGTTTGATTAGTTCAATCTGTTACATCTCTAGACAGATGTACCCAACCTCAAGATGGATACTCCTGTCGCATCTGTAACAATTCCACTGTAGATGGCACGATCAAGTCATAGATGACACCATCAAGTCATATGACACAATCAAGCTATAGATGACACCATCAAGTCATAGATGACACCATCAATTCATAGATGACACCATCAAGTCATAGATGACACCATCAATTCATGATACACTCATCGTCAAGATGACCCAACAAGACAGAATTGACATCCATCAAGACATAAAATGACACCATCAAGACAGCTATTACCTTCAGTCGAAATTAACTCGACAATTGGATGTTCAATCACAACGAGACAATTGAACTCAAAACACTGGTTTAAGAAATACTGACATTGGATAATGTTACGCAACTAACATGGTTCAACATCAAACCACTGGATTGATATTACTCCCAACCTAACACCGTTCAACTAACCTACTTGGTTGATAATTGCTTCAGCAACCTAACACTCTGTTCAACATACATAAACCTACTGACATGACACTTGATGTCAAATGTCTATTAAACCAAAAATAATCATGATGACATTGATATTAACAAAATTTTGATTCTGATGTCTTATTTAAAGCATTTGTACAGTTGCATATCGTAGTTTTGTACATATATTACAGCAGCGTTGATGGGGAATATAATCCAAATGTATGATATACAGATATATAGATATACATTCATGTTCAATCTAGTTGTGTATCAAAGTGCCGCCTATGAAAAACAGGATGCAAAAATTTGGTTATCAGGATGTGAGAAAAAAACAATTATTCTGCATCAATATTTCAAACTGCGGTCAACTGAAGTAAAAATATATACAAAATGCGAAATATCAGTACAGTATTTTGTCTGATAAAGACCTTTTGGTGAAAATGTCGATTTATTCTGCGTAAACTACGTAAAGTGGGCGTCTGTAGCTTCAGCGGTAGTGCGCTCGATCACAACCCAGGCGTACCTGGTTCAAAATCTGCAGCCGGCAATCTGGAAACCAATATGTTCGGCATGGATTTTTACGACGGTAAAAATTGACATCACCGTTCAGAAAGCAATGACAAACTACTGAACGTATAAATGGTACCTAGAAAATCGTTTACTGTGGTTGATAGCGAAGTTCTGTAAAGAACATTCCACGATTTTCATTTTGTCCAAATTTACTTGATTTATTTATTTTTTATATTACAAACTGGCACTATTTCAAACCAATAACAAAATCAAACAACAGAAACTGGGATCAGTTAAACATGTGCACGACTCACAGGCAGTGGCGTAGTCTTAAAATAAATCGTGGAGGTAAGGGGGCGCATTACACAAGACATCATAATGACTAACAATCTATTCTATTATCTAATCATGTTCAGCGTTTCGGCGACAGGTAGAACAAATGAGACACACCTGGAGCGAGCCTCCTTATGCACTTTATACGAGGTGAAATTTAGTGCCTCGGAAATTATGTCGTTCCATCGTTTACATGGTCGACCGCTAGGTCTGTTGCCGTTGTATCTAAAGGCTAGTGCTCTTGGTGGTAGACTGTCTTGTGGTAGCTTTGATACATGTAAGAACCACATGGCATACAATACTAATAGTAAATACGTTCAGTTACACAATATAGTCTTCGTTTGTTAACATGTTTATTCCTATCATACATAACTAGTTACTATGGTCTATTCCCCAGGTGCAAGATGGAATTAGTTGTCTACTCTTGTTGTTAAGCGTAGGGGTGGGAGCTTTAATTTGTGTTGTAGGGCTAGATGTGTCATATCCGTGTTTATGTAGTGTGGTCTTGATATTGCCTATCCATATTATTCTTGGTCTTCCCTTGGCTCTAGTACCTGATCTCTTTTTATTGTATGCTGTTAGTGGTGGTTGGTTGTATTTCATTCTCATTAAATGTCCAAACCACTGCATTTGTTGTCTTTCGATGCATGAAGTTATGCTCACTCTGCTTCTGATGTCCACATTTCGTAGTCTATTGTTCCTGGTGACCCCCACTGTCTTCCTCAAGCCTTTCATCTCACTTATGATGAGCTTTCTGTGGTGTGTTGCTGTATGTGACCAAGTTTGGCACTGGTAACACAGTGTTGGTAGGAAAATACTTTTCATCTGTTTTTTCACTTTCATCTAGATTTTTGGTGTTGTAGTAATGGTGCCAGCTGGTAGGTCACTGCATTTGCTTTTGACACATTGTCTCTATTTCTCTATGCCGTGTCTGCCTAAACTAGTTACTATGAACGAATCACCAGTTCTCGTCTCTCTCCCAAGGGCACATCAAGCAGAGACCCAAAAAAAAGAACGCTTAACTCGTTCTTTATGCTTTTTTTCGACCTCAAACCTAGTCCCATTGCATGTCTTTGAGCTCTACTTCAAGAGTTCTTCTCCATGTGTCCATAGGTCTCCCTTTTTTCCATTGTTCCTGCGGTGTCCACTCAATTTCTTGTCTTTGAACTCTGCTTCCAAAGTTCTTCTCCTTCATGTGCACATAGATCTGACGTTTTAATGTTGTCACTGTGGTGTTCACTACATTGACTGTCTTGGTCAATGCTTGTAAACATGTCCTGTCCATCGCCATCATCTCTTGTGTCTCTTTATTTTTTTCAGACCATATTTATCAATGACTGACTAATTATTATCTATATCAATGACTGACTAATTATTATCTATATCAATGACTGACTAATTATTATCTATATCAATGACTGACTAATTATTATCTATATCAGTGACTGACTAATTATTATCTATATCAGTGACTGACTAATTATTACTATATCAGTGACTGACTAATTATTATCTATATCCGTGACTGACTAATTATTATTTATATCCGTCACTATATTATCTATATCAATGACTGACTAATTATTATCTATATCAGCGACTGACTAATTACTATCTATATCAGTGACTGACTAATTATTATCTTGCTGCTATACAACAAAGGAAGCATTGTGTGATCTGTTAGGTTTGTTTTCTCATCATCATCAAATAGCTTGTCCAAATCAGAACTTTGCACTCGATTCTCTCTCTCATGGTCAGATATCCCCGTCACGCAGTCGTCCTGATCAAACCCAAGTTACATCCTGAATCCATCTTCTCTTCTTTGCGGTATGCCTCCTTCCATGATGGTCTTCTCCGTCCCTTCATGTCTCTTTATATGTCCAAAATACTTCAGTTTTCTTATTTCTAACATCAGCTAGTTTTCTTTCATTTTGAGTTCTTTCTGGATAAATATATTTGTTCTCTTCTCTGTCCATGATATACAGAGGACTCTTCTGTAACACTTATATTCAAAAGTAGATATATGTTTTTCCATTACCTTGTTAAATGTCCATGCTTCACACCCATATGTTGCAACTGGGAATATGTATGCTATTAATATTCTTAGCTTTGTTTTCATGTCAGTCCCATTCCATACTGTTTTAATTGTTTCATTGTTTGTAAAGCCATGTTTGTTCTTTTTCGTTGTTTTTGTAACCATGGCTTTGTTTAGATATCTATATTAGATATTAATATGAAATAAAATACATTTTAAAACTCAATATTGACTGACATGTTGGGAAAGAAGAAACATGGATAATAAACAACCATTTGGAAGACAGAATACCGCCCGTGTGGTGCCGGGGCCCGCAAGGGAAGCAAAGAATAGTACCACTGTCACCTACAATGTATGTCGTAAGAGGCGACTGATGTAGGCCCTAGAGATGCTACCCTAGTAAATAAAAAGCAGCGCAGAAATCGGATGTGCTGATCTACTTGTAGGCGCATAACTGGCACAACATAAAATCGCTTTTGCGCTCAGATCACATACAAGTCACACAGAGTAGTTGACAAGTAATCGATATAGAGCGTGTGAAGAAGAAGGAAGACAGAATGAATGACTTTGAGGAGTGGATATACATTGTTGTCTTGCCCTCCAGCAGATCGAACAAAGAAACACGAATGCTGAAGAAGAAGAAGATGAGAGATGTAGACATATGAAGATAGCTGGACAGGTTAGAATAAAAAAATATATGTGTTGTTTCCAAGTATCTGAAAATTGGCTGCTGTAACTGTAGAAGTGCAAACAACGAGAATAAATCCTAGATAATCTGTTTTACAGTTGGACATATCATGTTGAGACAGTTGGACATATCATGTTGAGACAGTTGGACATATCATGTTGAGAAGTTTGTCTCTCGATCCAAGGACAATAGGTTTGTTCCCTGCGTGGAACAATCGGGATATTTTCCAGAGATTGCTAATTTCATAGTAGGTGAGATCCAGTCCCTAGCCCTTTCGGTTACGGACGATAACACTAAGAGTTGTGCGCACAAGTTTAGCGCATAAAAGAACCATTGGTGGTTGAAGATCAATAGAGTTGGCCGCAAAGTAGCCGCATGGGCACAATTTAATTTTTTTTTTAAATGTTAATAATTTATACAAAAACTTTCACAATCTTTAAAATTACAGGGCAACCTCGCCGGGTTTACGGAGTTCGTGCACTGTCGCTGAGATCGTCGTGTGCAAGAAAGAGATCGGAGCACACATGTCCTATCAATACATCGATCAATTAATCAATGTTTAGAAGTTTGAAATTATCCGTTACACAAACAGATCTGTGTGTATGATGGCGACAGAATGATGAGTGCGTTAAACAACCATCTGGCCGAATGGATTAAAGCGCGGGCTCCCATTCGAGAGACCCGGGTTCGAATCCTCGGTAAGGTGAATTAGTTTGTTTCTGTCAGGGACAAAGACAAAATCTTAACCTGGACACTTTCGCGGTGACTGCATTAGCCATGCGGCCCTTAAATTCATCAGGCTCACGTCCCCTCCCTCCCTGACCTACATCGTCCTAAAAAGCGGTACTACGCCGGTAGTAAAGACAGTTACACCAACTAGCCATAGAAAGAATCAGTGTGCATACGCTTCGAAATCTACAGAAAATACTGAGCACATATAGGACTGCCGCAGGGCTATATCTTCAGTTAAATAAACAAATATTTCCAAAGCTAGTTTCTTTACTGGTTAAAAGTTATTTTATTTAGTTACCATAATCCAAACTAAATTACAATTTACACATGACGTCCACTTTGGCATGTTAGTTTTGACATATGGCTCTGATGACCAGATATTCGTTGGCTCTGATGACCAGATATTTGTTGTGCCCTGCGTAAAACAGTTCCAAATATATTGACAACCACTGTCTAAAAAATGCAGAATAAATGATCCAAAAGACACTTTCTATCTTTGTAACATTTTGTTACTTCCTACAACTACAAATTGTTACTATTTATCGCCTTAAGGCTATAGACTGTTATACTTACAAGATATGAAGAGAAGACGGATTAATATATGTGAACAAAATAGAATAGTTGCAGCATGTGAACAGAGAAGAATAGTTACAACATGTGAACAGATTAGAATAGTTGCAGCATGTGAACAAAATAGAATAGTTGACACATGTGAACAGAGAGAATAGTTGCAACATGTAAACAGATTAGAATAGTTGCAGCATGTGAACAGAGTAGAAGAATAGTTACAACATGTGAACAGAGTAGAATAGCTCAACATGTGAACAGATAAGAAGATAGTTCAACATGTAACAGATAAGAATAGTTGCAACATGTGAACAGATAAGAATAGTTGCAACATGTAAACAGAGAAGAATAGTTGCAACATGTGAACAGATAAGAATAGTTGCAACATGTAAACAGAGAAGAATAGTTGCAACATGTGAACAGATAAGAATAGTTACAACATGTGAACAGAGAAGAATAGTTGCAACATGTGAACAGATAAGAAGAATAGTTCTAAACATGTAACAGAATAAGAAATATGCAACATGAATAGATAAAATATGCAATTTTAAACAGAGATGATAATAGTTGTACATGGAACAGGAAGAGAAGTTACAAATTGTGAACAGGAAGAATAGTTACAAATGTGAACAATAAAGAATAGTCAAGACATGAACAATGAATAAGAAAATTACTTCAAACAATGACAAATTACTTGAAAAACTCTCTGAATGTTTAAAACAAGCTTGGATAACTAACTGGTGTTGGAATGCATGGGAGAGAGCGTTACTGTAAGGTAAATTTGGTGATATCTCTGGAAGAATAATAACAATTTAATGATGATCATAGTACAAGTTCAGTGTAGACATAATGTAATAACATAATCTATCTTGTCTGTGTGACTATTTACCATTTAGGATGTCTTCAAACAAACTAAAGTCATCTGCTGGATTCTGAATGGAGTCAAACATTGGTTGGTTGCTTAACGGATTGTCCAAGAAATGAAGGAACTCATCTGGATTTGATACAGATGAAGGGCCTGAGAAGCCAGTCGATTGTGAAATATTTGTTGTGAATTTGAACTTCCACCACCGTGCATAGTTGATCCAGGCGATGGGACCCCCATATTATATGCGGTGGCAGGCACTGTGGTGGCACCTGGTGAAGGGATTCCCATGTATCCAGAATTGGATGAATGCATGCTCATCTGCTGAGATACCTGCATGGTCTGGTGTTGCATCATCATTTGTGATCCGCCAGTCATCAAGGCAGCACCAGGTCCCCCTCTCATTTGGCTAGGCATAGGCTGTCTCAGTTGTTGCTGCTGTATCTGGGTCATGTTGGTGGTCGCTGCCATACTTCCAGCATTTGGGACAGCTCCATAATGTGGAGGTCTATGTTGTTGTTGTTGATACTGCATCATATGTGTAGACATGGAGGATGACTGTGTTAAGCCATGAGGGCTGGAGCAGCCTGATGCCATACCTGGCCTCATTCCTGAATGCCCTGACTGTAACACTGAGGTTTGTGGCCAGTCTGTGTGTGTACGTGTTTGAGATATGTTGATCCCATCTGGACCCACACTGACGTTGGGAGGTCTTTGGTTTCTTAACGTTGAACTGGTGTAGGTAGATGAAGACTGAGCACATGTAGAAGACTCAACAGCAGAATATGCAGGTGGTTGTTGCATGTGCTGTTGGGTGTGAAACCCTGATCGAGCCTGGTTTGACTGTGATAAATTTCCAATGTGTTGTCCATTAGATGCCATTGTGGCAGCCATAGACTGTTGTTGCATTGCAGAGATCTGAGAAGACAACATTCCATTGTTTGCTTGTCCTGGGAAAAAGAAGAAGCATTGGCTACTTCGCTCTTCACAGTTCCATAAGCCGCAGTTTGGTTCACCATATTCTGCATTGTCTGCAGAGGATTTTGGTTACCATTGGAAACCGTTGCGCCTGCATATGGCCCTTGGGGTCTTGCACTGTGGTGCATTTTATAATCAGGTGGAGGCCTGCTCATGTACTGTGGAGGCATACGACCCTGTTGCGCCTGCTGTTGTTGTTGTTGCTGCTGTTCCATCCTCATTTTCTCCATCATCTGCATCTTCATCTGTTCACTGACCATCTGCTGTTGACTCATGTTAAAGCTCTGTTGCTGTGACATGGATATCTGCTGGGGTGAGGGTTGCATTTGAATTTGTTGAGTTTGGGAGAGCTGTAGATTGTGTTGACCATGAGAAACTTGCACATGCTGGGTCTGCATAATTTGAAGCTGGTGCGGAGTAGCAGATGAGGGTTTGAAGTGGCTCTGTACTTGATTCTGCAGCTGTTGTAATGAAGATGGTGAGTTATGGTGCTGCCCTTGTTCATTTGGAAAGTGAGTCAATGGTTTGGTACTACCATAGCCCATAGCAGCGGCCATTTCAGGAGTCATGTGGGAAGAGTCACCCATGTGGTGATTTGTCATATGATTGTAAGGGAATGCTGAAACTGAATTAGGAACTGAGCGATATAGTGATGAATAGTTAGGCGGGTAGCCTCCGTTATGTAGACCATCTGTAAAATGATCTAAGCCCTTCATTGGGTAGCCAGGGCTGTGCTGGTGCTGATGTTGGGCAGCCATCTGTTTGAGAGTCTCTGCAGCTGGACCTGTTGGTTCTGGTATGGGCGATGGAACTGGAATGGAGTGATTGGTCATTGCTGTAGAATTCATGTTCTGGTTTCTGTCAAACATGCTCATATGCCCACTAGGGCCTAGGTTAGGGAAAACTCCCTTGGAAAGTCCTGGAGAACCACAAGCTAGAGGGCCATACATGTTGCAAGATTCATTGCTCTCTGAATCCCTTTGAACTTTATCATATATTTCGTTAAACTCATTGAGTTCCTTGAGCAATGATGGCTCAATGTCCTCATCTTTTTCAATACTATCTAATATATTCTGTAGTTCATCTACATCATCTATACCAATACCAATATCGCTGACAGATGTTGGATCAATGTGTGTGTTATGAACAGAAGAAGATGAAGCAGAATGCCGCACACTTTCTTCAGATGGCTCCTGCTTACACTGTACACTTGTGTGGACACTAGTACTCCCTGAATGAGGAGAGTCTGTACCGTAATGGGAGCTGACCGTCACGTTTGTGTGTATAGTCTGTGATGTGTCCTGTTGAGGGTGGGCACTAATCTGTTGTACTATCTGCACTGACAAGCTTGGAAGACCTGGGTTATGTTTATTTCCTGCACCACCAATATTGTTATTGCTAGTGTTGTTGTTTATCTTGTTCTTGATGCCAGATGACTGGAGATCTTTGTCTTCAAAGTTGAACACAGTTTCAGATGCAGCGGTAGTTGTGCCTGTTGTTGAAGTTGCTGTATTTGCTTCAGCACTCACACTGTCGATTTTTTTCTTCAGTTTCTGGAGAGTAACAAAAGGAAAACGTGTTATAACAAGTAAATATAAAATATATGTGTGCTAGCCAACTCAGACAGGTCATACACAGCAACTTTATCTTCCTCTACAACTGTAATAGATAATTGCAACCTTCAACCCTGAGACTTTTTCTTTCTGACAGTATTAAATAATGATATGCCCCTGCTTACAAATCACAATTCTTTTAATTGTACTCAGCATTGACAATATTTCACTTCTGCCACTAAACCCAAGGTGTGGTGGGGTGGGGGAAGGTGTGTGGGAGAGGTTTACAGACTATTTAAGCAGTTCCAATGATAGTTATACATCTATTTCTCAGAACTATTTTAACCAGTTCACACCTGACCATGTAATTCCTTGCGCCAAAATATGTAGTTCCTTGACCCACACCTTGCATACTTAATTTAGACTTAACGCTATCACTCTTCTGAGTTGCTATACTGGCTTGTGGTAGTTTATATAATGTCGCAAATCCAATATACTGGTCATTGTAGAAGACATTGAACAATAATTACAAGTGGATGTTAAACACATTTACTGAGTGGAAGGGTTAATATAAGAGTGCCTTCAAAACTGAACTTCCTGTGTGTTTAGTCTACTTAATTCGTGCGTGTTTAGTACTACTTAATTTCCTGTGTGTAGTACTACTTAATTTCCTGTGCGTGTTTAGTACTACTTAATCACTGTTTAGTACTACTTAATTCTGGTGTTTAGTACACTAATTCGGTGTTAGTATACTTAACACTAGTTCAAAGTCACCCAAAGGACCCATGCTGCCTTGTCGGTTTTGGCTGGGGACAGCAAAAGGCTAACGGAGAGCCAACCAAGTAAACGATAGTTGAAATCGAACAAGCCGCCGAAGGATAAGCACCTGAGCTCCAATAGGTAATGAAGGCCGTGCATGTACATCCGTTCTTGATGTTTGGCTGCTTATATATCACAATCGAATGATAAAAGCGGCCTAAGAACGATCGCGGAGAGAGAGAGAGAGAGAGAGAGAGAGAGAGAGAGAGAGATAATAAGATCAAAACACAGAGAAAACTTATCATCAATATAAGATAGAAGCAGTCATCATTTTTCGGGCATGTGTTAGGAGGGGAGTTTAGAACACATTGTGACAAACGGTAAAATGATGAGTAGACGAGACAGAGGAGGACAGAGAGAGAACATTTTGGATAGCCTGACTTCATGGCATGGTAGAGCGTCAACATCTGAGTTGATAGCAAACATTAAAGACAGATATTTGTGGAGATTCATGATCGTCTATGCGAGCCGGCACGGCACCTGATGATGATGAAGGTCTATATATTATAAATATAAGGCTCTACGAACTGATCCGAATTTGGATTATATTTTGTTTGCAAAGCCTGATATCCGTGTTCCAACTCTGACAGACATAAGAATAATGGATAAAACTAACTCTCACAGACATAAGAATAATGGATAAAACTAACTCTCACAGAAAAGAATGATGGATAAAACTAACTCTCACAGAGATAAGAATAATGGATAAAACTAACTCTCACAGAGATAAGAATAATGGATAAAACTAACCTCACAGAGATAAGAATATCGGAAAAACACTCACGAGAGATAAGAATAATGGAAAAACTAACCTCACAGAGATCAGAATGATGGTAAAACAACCACCTCTGAAATCGAAGCACGCCTGATGCAGTGGGAACTGATAAAAAATATAAGACCTGTCACGTCAAAAATCAGTCAGTAGGCTAACCTAGAGCTGCTGTCTACGCCTGAATTCATTAACTGGCTAAGCAGAAGAAAAGTCTCATTATTAACCTGATGCTGCGTGAAACGTCTCATTATTAACCTGATGCTGCGTGAAACGTCTCATTATTAACCTGATGCTGCGTCAAATGTCTTCACCTTTTCTAGAGACAGCAAGTGAGCTAGCGCTCCCGCTGTTTCGCTTCTCTTGCTAACAATAAAATAATGTAATCTAGATGTACTGGAGAAGATCATCTGCTCGAGATATTAATTCCATTCCGTGTTGATTACTCCTCCTTATTCGAACGCTCCACGTCGACCACTTGTTAGCCAATCTTTGTGATTTGTATGTGATCCAAGCCTAAGAGTGATTGTACGTTGGGTCAGTTATGGGCATACAAGTAGGCAGCACATCCGATTTCTGTGATGCGTTTTATTTACTAGGGTAGCTTCACTAGACCCCTACCTCAGTCATTTCTTACGACATGCCTTGTAGGTCGCAGTGTTACAATTCTTTGCTCCCCTTGAAAGTCCCAACAACACACGGCCGTGTTGATAACTTCGTTATATCCGCTGCCACTAACACAAAGCTATTTGACCCCTACATACTTTCGCTTGGGAGTTAGGTGGAGTTTTTCCAACCGTACGGGCTCTCATGTCGACCCAGCTTCAATCTGGTACCAGAGAAACAGAAGAAAGTTATTCTCGTGATGTTAATCACATGATCAAAGAGAAAAGCTCTTGCTCCAGCAATAATCCTAGTGTTCACGTGGAAAAAATTGCACATATGATTCAGCCTGGATTTAAGCCCATAATCTTCAGATCGACATGCAAACGTCTTACCCACTTCGCCAATAGAGACCCTCCTATTTGATTGAGGATGTTAACAGAAAACTATATAAACGATCAAAAATAGATTATATGTACGCTATATAGATTACATAAAACATAAGAAACTAATCACGTGTCTGCGACAGAAAGACTTGGATGGGAATGGCAGCAGAATTATTACAGTAGCATGGACATAGAAAAAAAAACTCATTAAAGAAAAAGATACTTTGGTCATATTAAGATATTTTTTTCTTTTGATCCAGAAGCACTTGAGCTTTAGTTTTTCGGCTCGGTGCATGGACATCGTAATCCTTCGGTTCGATGCCACGAACACCGTAAATTTGGAGAACCTGTGGCTTTTCTGCCAGTCCACGGAATTGAACCCGTACTCACAGAGGACTTGTCATCCGCAGTCCAACGCGCTACGAGCACGCTGGGCAGGCGGGCCATATTAAGAGATATGAGACACTGTTTAAATTTCTAATGGAAGGGAAGATAGAGAACAGGAAAGCAAATGAAAGATGGAAATATATTTAGGAAGACAACATCAGAAATTGGATGGGTAAAAGTCTAGCTGAGTGTACCATCATGAGACACAGAGTGTACCATCAGGAGACACAGAGTGTACCATCATGAGACACAGAGTGTACCATCATGAGACACAGAGTGTACCATCAGGAGACACAGAGTGTACCATCATGAGACACAGAGTGTACCATCATGAGACACAGAGTGTACCATCAGGAGACACAGAGTGTACCATCAGGAGACATAACTTGTTGGATGCCTATTACAGACAATCGTAGATAGAGAGATGGTACATGATTAACATGCAATGTTCCTTTTTTAGCATGCATTAATTCTGCATTAGCTGTCTTACTTGTTGTTGATATGATGGCAAGTGATGAGAAAGGGAGGTTTAGAACGTATCGTAACAACTAGTAAAATCGAGGGGAGACGAGACAGAGAGAGAAAATGTTGGATAGCCTGATGTCATGGCACGGAAGAGCGTCAACATCTGAGATGATAGCAAACACCAGAGACAGAGATTTGTGGAGATATATGATCTCCTACGCCAGCCGGTCCGACACCTGATGATGATGATTTGTTGCGTGTTTGTCATTTTGATTAAGACTGGTTGGTCGACACGTTGGTTTAAAAAAAAGGATTTTATGATTTTGTTATGGTTATGTCAAACTATAACTTTTTGCATCGTTATTGCTTACAAATATATCGTTAGTATGTCCATGTCATACTATTGTCGTGTACAAATATATCGTTAGTATGTCCGCCTATGTTACAAATATATCGTTAGTATGTCCGCCTATGTTACAATATTTTATTGTTAGAGTATGTCCGCCTACGTGATATGTCGAGTACATAAGGCAAACAGATTGACAATCCATGAATAGATTTTGTATTACCATCAGCCACTCGTATACACTATTTTGGCTTCTATGAATATGGCATTTGTTTCTCTAACTTCCTTTTCCTCCATTGATTAATTGATTGATTGATTGATTGAATGATTGATAGGACCATCATCATTGCACTTCGGTGAGTAACCATGTGTGCTCAGATCTCTTTCTTACACAGGAAAATCTCAGCTGCAGTGCATGAACTCCGTAGCACCGGAGAAGGTCCCCGATGTAATTTTGGAGATGGTGAAGATATTTTTGTTGGAATTCTATTTTTAATCTTTTCTAATGAATGTTGCCCGGGCAATTATTCATTATTCATAATTCCTCCATTATTCTTCACCAACAGTGTTTCCCCTGTTCACGAACTTGTTGTCCATTAATGTTTCCAGTGCACTGAGCGTATCTAGTTTGTTATGTTAATCTGTAAACATTTACACTACAAGTTTGTGTGAAATAATTATATGTTTAAAATCTGGCAACCAAAATGATAATATGATAAACAAGGAAGCAAAAATAACGTGCACAGAAATGTCGAGTTTCAGTAATATAACATAAGCTTACATTATAAATGTAATATAATTATTTTTTTTGTAAAGCAGCCGCCTGTGTGCTGTCGGGACTCACAAGGGGAGCAAAGAATAGTAACACTGCACCTACAAGGCATGTCGTAAGAGACGAGAGTGTGGGGGCCAAGGAAAGCTATCCTAGTAAATAAAATGCGTCGCAGAAATCGGATGTGCTGGCCTACTTGTAGGCGCATAACTGGCACAACGTACAATCGCTCTTCGGATCGGATCACATAACAATCACACAGAGTGGTTAACAAATGATTGATATGCAGAGTTAGAAGAAGAAGTAAACAAGCAATCAAGTCATCATAATTTCACTTCAAGAACGTGTAGTCTTTCTTTCTTCTTTTCTTTCAATCTCTTTGATATATATATATATGATTTGTGTTTTTCTTCGTTTCTCCACTTCTAGTATTGTGCATTTGTTTCGCTATTCGTTGTTAATAGCATATTTTCATTTAAGGGCCGTTATGAACTTATTATTTGTCTCTACATGTTGAGTGTTGTGTGAGAAGTGAAATTCTTCATCTCTCGGCATCCTTTGCTTGATAAAGGCCTTTGGTCGAAACGTTGCTGTGTATTGTTATTGTATTTTGTAAAACTACAGTACTTTATTTTTATGTGTTCCGCCATTGCTACATAGTTTTACTGCAGCCGTTTCTTATATCGATATTACTGTTGTTGTAGCCACTTTTGTCATGATAACTTCATTTATAAACCGGTCTCTTCTTGATAGATAATAATTCAGGCATTCTGTCTAGATCCCGCCATCTCTACTGTTACTAATGTTTCTTCTATCGATGTAGCATGTAAACAAAAAATTGAAGGCACTGGGTGTATGTCAGGAGTCGTAGAACGATGGCGTTGGGAGTACCAACCAAGTGGAGATATATTACTATGGGGCATGCTTATACACATAGCATATCCTTTACATAAGGTTGCTCTTATCATAGCCCGCATATTAAGACTCTCTTCGTGTAATAAAGTATATTATAGACACACTTCGACGTGAAGATACCTTTATCAACAAATATCTTCAGCATATTCTCAGACTTGAGATGGTGTGACCCGGCATGTGGACGAGAACAGAGCAAGAACCCATGATGACCCGGGTAAAGAGGAGAAAATGACGATAGATAGAACCTACCCTTGCGGAAGACACCGCCGAGTGTCACTAGACAAACACTTGAGATGAAACTGTAGAAAGAACTGAAATGGCAACGTTTTTGAAGTCTGGTATTGTTAATCTTAACCATCCAGATATACCCAAGTATTCTTCTAATCAAAAAAAAATAGCGATAGCTAAAGAGAAAACTGTCATACTCAAATTATGTGCAGGGATACACAGTTTTGTAAGTCAAATACTGATATTATTAGATTATTGGTTACCAAAACTGAGGTCGCAGCACTTCAGGCAGACCCATAGGTGCTCAGTCTCCCTAACAGATGTCAAAGAGTATGCATACTGATGGTTCATGTGGCTCGCTGATTAAACACACTTCTCTCTCTGCTCCAAGCATCGCTTTACCTCTACATTTGTATATTCTATTTTCATAAACATTGTCAATAACACTTCACCAGGTTATCAAGTTTATCACTGGTTGGTAAGTACATTCTATTTATCGTTTATTTCAAAAATGCTATGCTTGAAAGCTTATGCATACATTCCATAGTGAACTGTCAACAACGGTTCCAAAAATGTTTAAGGACGTCTGCATAATTACCTGAAAATAATTAAAATTGTACATGTAAAATGATGCATAGAGAGATATGGAGAGAGATATTGAGAGGCTATAGCTCAGTAATTAGTGCACTTGCCTCGTAGATCTTCGCACTGGTACGATGAGCAATGTCGCAGGTTGATATTCTGAATTACCTACGGGTGAGAGGCAACTTCTTCAAGTAATAGTGGTAAATCTATAACACTAACCAGACTGCAAGAATACCAAGTGAACTCTGGCCTAGCTAGACAAGAGTACTAAGTCTAAGGTCTGAAATCTCCAGTTGGAATGGGAGTTTTTCAATCGCAACGACTGTCCTCAATTCAATTGTTCACTAAAGATACATTGCGAAATAAAAGAATTCAGTGAGTCAATGAAAAATACAAGCTATTCGGAGATTTACCGCATGCTATAAAAATTAGACATGCTTTTTTCAACTTTTTGAGACATAGTCTAGTATTTTGGTAAAGTTAACTGCATATCCTTTACAGGACTTTGCGAATCAACCCAGCTTTTAACGCTGTTTGTGATTTTTCTAGGCATTATTACGCTCAGTTGCCATTGCTTTCTGAGCAGGTGGTGACATCGTCCTTTGTAACAATCACGCGAAACAATGTGCAACCAAACTGTCTGCCGCGTGTTTCGAACTCAGAACGTCGGGGTTAATAGACCGAGTCATTATCTCCTAAGCCACAGACGCCACCAGTAGCGTTGGTACATTAGTCAATTATGATGTGTATATTCTTTCATTTGTAATTGTTGATATCTCCACAAGAGACTGGCGCACTAATCAGACATTTGTAACTGTTGATATCTCCATAGGAGACTGGTGCACTTATCAGACATTTGTAACTGTTGAAATCTCCATAAGAGACTGGCGCACTAATCAGACATTTATCCCAACTAATATCGATTTGTTTTGGTGGCTGGTTATCACATAACAGTCCGTGTAATGTGTTTTGTCTTCTCTAGAACGACTTACGTTTGCTTCAACAACTCATACGACTCTCGCACTGACAAATGATGATCGAATAGTAACTATTCGGTACTCAACTACTTATTAATATCTGAAATCGGAATAGTAACTATTCGGTACTCAACTACTTATTAATATCTTAAATCGGAATAGTAACTATTCGGTACTCAATTACTTATTAATATCTGAAATCGGAATAGTAACACTGAGGCCTACATGGCACGTCGTAAGAGGTGACTGAGGTAGTGGCCTAGGAAACCTATCCTAGTAAGTAAAAAGCTTTGCAGAAATCGGATGTGCTGGCTTATTGTAGGCGCATAATTGGCACAACGTACAACCGCTCTTAGACTCAGATCACATAAAAATCACAGAGTCGTTTAAAAAGCGGTCGATATGGAGCGTTCAAAGACGAAGTCTCAGTATATTATATTCAGGAAATCTGAAATATGCGTTCTGTAGTCTGGGATTCCTGTCCACATATAAATATGGCAGACTTGTTGATCTTCGAACTGTTACTATTTGTGAGACTTCATCAAGGCTTTGATGTATTCTGTCTACTCGTATAACAATTGTAGATGTCGTTTTTGTTATGCCATTGAAGCGAAAGATGTCAATCAAATAGCCATGTGCTACGAAGCTAAGAGATTGCATCAACATGTGCTAGAAGCCAAGAGATTGTATCAACATGTGCTACGAAGCTAAGAGATTGCATCAACGTGAGCTACGAAGCTAAGAGATTGCATCAACATGTGCTACCAAGCTAAGAGATTGTATCAACATGTGCTACCAAGCTAAGAGATTGTATCAACATGTGCTACCAAGCTAAGAGATTGCATCAACATGTGCTACCAAGCTAAGAGATTGATCAACATGTAAAGCATGAAGCTAAACACGTAAAAACAAAATACTATAGTTTTACAAAATACAGAAACAGAGACGATAAACAGCAACGTTTCGACCAAAAGGCCATTATCAAGCAAACAATACAACAAGAATGACGAATTTCGAGGAACACTACAAATGGACGATTACATGGGGAAACATAAACCTATCTAATGAAAATCTGGGAATAAAACGAACAACGAAATGAGTGCAACAAAAAACTGGAAGTGGAAAAGAAGAGAAACAATAAACAATATAATGGATAAATAACACATATATGGAGCAAACACACATATAGATAATAAGGCACGAGATAAGACAGTACTAAGAAGCATAGGAATGTAATGCGTTGAGTCCAAGAGGTTGCAAGGTGCCATAGAATGAAATAAAACGGTTCTCCAGGGCGAATCGACTGCGATCATCGGAGGAACATGATCGGATGGCTGTGACCATGACATCGTCAGCTCCTGAATGGCCAGTATCATTGAAATGAGTGGCCACAGGAGTCACAGATCATTGGCGAATATCGCGTAAGTGTGGGCGAATCGGTCACTGAGCCTCTTACCGGTTTCATCAATATAGGCCTTGTTGCATCGTTTGCAGGTGATGACATAGATGGCATCGTTTGCAGGTGATGGCATAGATGATATTGCGAGACTCACACGTGAAGCTGTCTTGAATTACATACGTAGCTTTTGGAAAAGAGACAGTGCGGGTCTGTATTACATATGCACATGCATTACATCGCCGACGGCCACACTGGATGGTGCCAAAGTGACTCTGGATATTAGGCTTGAGGCGACTGTGTACTAACAAATCCTTGAGGCTACTGTCCCGTCTGTAGGCCACTAAAGGATAGTGTTGGAAGACTGAACGTGTCTCAGGATCAGACTGAAGAATAGGGAGATGATGGAATAAGACCTTTTCACCAGGGAACTATGAGGGTGGAAAACTGTTTCTGTATTTTGTAAAACTATAGTACTTTGTTTTTACGTGTTTAGCTATTTTTCCAAGTTTTACTGCAGTCTCCACCCTTTTTCGATGCTACGAAGCTAAGAAATTGCAACAAGTGCGTTATGAATAATTAGAAGAAGTCACTAATGTCTCTGTCGCTGCTGGATACATCAGAAACTCAAGAACGGTGACCTGTATAATGGTAATTAGGACAACTTAATTTGTTCTATACATAACAACCACGACTTTGTGGTGCATTTTATTTGTTCTATACATAAAACCACGACTTTGTGGTGCATTTTCTGTCCTTCCTCGAGCGCTCCATATCGACACTCTGATTTGTATGTCACCTAAGCATATGAGCGAATGTACGGTGTGCCAGTTATGCGCCTACAAGTAGGTCATCACATCCGATTTCTGCGACGCTTTTATTTACTAGGTAGCTTCTAGGCCCTACCTTAATCGCCTCTTACGACATACCTTGTAGGTGGCAGTGTTACTATTCTTTGCTCCCCTTGCAAACCCCGACAACACATGAACGTATTCGTCCACCAAGTTTATTCAAATTGTCTCCGTATAAAGTGTACGCTCAACGTTGAGAAACGCTATGTTAAACCATAATTGTGCTTAGAACTTACTTCACATAACGCTGCAAGTATTAAGACTGAAGGTACATCACATATGGAGAGCCACAATAGCTTCATGCGGTTAGTGTACTTGTTTATCAGTAGCGTGGACTGGGTGCAATACCAGTGGGAGTGGAATATTTGTTTCGACCGAAACGACTCACGGCTCTCAGGCCTGTTATCAGAATTGAGTTTCAGAAAAGCACTGGGAAGTAAAGGCGTGCGACGTGAGTGGCCCAATCACCCATCGAGTGTCGATAGTCAATTAAAAAAAATATGAATATAACACTGTATTCCATAATTTACTTCATGGTATGAAAAAGGGTTCCTTTACTTTTTTACATCACTCATATAAACTCGTTCGAAACATGTGTCCAGCCAAAATAATGTTTATTTTGTCTTCACCTGGTTAACGCACGAAGTATAATTAGTGATTAAAAATGTGACGTCATGTATTAAAAAATTCACGACCACATATTCTAATTTCGAATTTCTAAAGTTTGAAAAGACCACTCTCAAATAAAATAGGACTGTATAGAAAGTGTCGTCATCATCAAGTAGCTTGTCCCTTCCGGAACTTGACACCCATGACAGCAGTCTTGAAAAACTCTCCTTTACTTTACTTTTTTTACTTTACGAGTTACAATACAGACCTGTGGATAAGAACCAGATAGGAACCAATGATAACCCAGGTCAAAAGGAGAAATGGTGATGGGTCGGGTATACCCTACGGAAGACACAGTCGAGTTTCACTAGACAAGCACTTGAGTGGAACCCGCAAGGAAAATGAAAAAAAGGACGCCCTTAAGAGACCTGGAGATGAAGTCTTCTTGAGTATCTGAAAAGTGCTCAACTGACCTGGGAGACCATAAATAGAACAGTCAGAGACCGAGAAAATTGGCGAACATCTGTTGAGGCCCCATGATCCACGAGGAGCAGAAAGGAACAAGTCAAGACACGAGTTACAATCATACTATTTACAAACATATTCGGAGAATTAAGGTATCAAATTGAATTATTTGTCTATTTTAAACGTGTGTGTCGCCCTCCAGGAGTGCCTGGTTGTGATCACAACCCAAGAGTGCCTGGTTCCAATTCCGCTGAGGGCAGCTTGGAATCAAATTTGTTCCCTGGATTTTTAGGAACGGTAAAAAAAATAGACATCACAGTTCATAATACCATAGCAAGCTACTGAACGTATATGTGGTGCCTAGAAAAATGAAGAACTCGTTTATTGTGGTTGATGACCACGTCCTGTAATGGATATGCCAAGGTTTTCATTTGTCAGTAGATAGATTTATTCCTAACCAGGTTATATGAAATACGTAGTTAGAGCACGGTCTGTTGTACATGGGCGAAGTCGAGCTCGTCAATGCAACACATCATGTACGTAGTTAGAGCACGGTCTGTTGTACATGGGCGAAGTCGAGCTCGTCAATGCAACACATCATGTACGTAGTTAGAGCACGGTCTGTTGTACATGGGCGAAGTCGAGCTCGTCAATGCAACACATCATGTACGTAGTTAGAGCACGGCCTGTTGTAATGGCGAAGTCGAGCTCGTCAATGCATCACATCATGTACGTAGTTAGAGCACGGTGTGTTGTACATGGGCGAAGGCGAGCTCGTGAATGCATCACATCATGTATCACTTTATCTTTCAATGAAATGTCAAGGACGGAGCGTAGGCGAAACTGATTAAAAGTATGAATGCTTTTCTGTTTTTTTGTTCTTTCTATGTTTTTTCTTCTTTAAATGTTGTTAACTGTGTTCTCTCGCGGGTGGGAGTTGATTCTTCATCATCTTGTTTGTACATCCAGCAAGTATTGGCACAACAAACTACAACATGTAATCTTATCTTTCACACCCATGCCTTGCTGGGGCCACAAAGGGTGGGGGAAGAAGAAGCAAAGAATAGTAGCACTGTGACCTACAAGGCATGTCGTAAGAGGCGACTGAGGTGGTCCTAGGAAAGTACCCTAGTAAATAAAAAGAGTCGCAGAAATCGGATGTCGGGCCTACTTGTAGGCGCATAACTGGCACAACGTACAATCTCCTAGGCTCAGATCACATACAAATCAGAAAGAGTGGTTTAACAAGTTGTCGATGAGGAGCATTCAATGAAGAATCTTATGTTGAAAACATAGCGTTCATTGGCTTAACGAATCTTGAATCCTCTACAAAACATAGCGTTCATTGGCTTCACGAATCCTGAATCCTCTACAAAACATAGCATTCATTGGCTTAACGAATCTTGAATCCTCTACAAAACATAGCATTCATTGGCTTAACGAATCTTGAATCCTCTACAAAACATAGCGTTCATTGGCTTAACGAATCTTGAATCCTCTACAAAACATAGCATTCATTGGCTTAACGAATCTTGAATCCTCTACAAAACATAGCGTTCATTGGCTTCACGAATCCTGAATCCTCTACAAAACATAGCATTCATTGGCTTAACGAATCTTGAATCCTCTACAAAACATAGCGTTCATTGGCTTAACGAATCTTGAATCCTCTACAAAACATAGCGTTCGTTGGCTTAACGAATCTTGAATCCTCTACAAAACATAGCGTTCGTTGGCTTAACGAATCTTGAACCTTACAAAACATAGCATTCATTGGCTTAACGAATCTTGAATCCTCTACAAAACATAGCATTCATTGGCTTAACGAATCTTGAATCCTCTACAAAACATAGCGTTCATTGGCTTAACGAATCTTGAATCCTCTACAAAACATAGCGTTCATTGGCTTAACGAATCTTGAATCCTCTACAAAACATAGCGTTCATTGGCTTAACGAATCTTGAATCCTCTACAAAACATAGCATTCATTGGCTTAACGAATCTTGAATCCTCTACAAAACATAGCATTCATTGGCTTAACGAATCTTGAATCCTCTACAAAACATAGCGTTCATTGGCTTAACGAATCTTGAATCCTCTACAAAACATAGCATTCATTGGCTTAACGAATCTTGAATCCTCTACAAAACATAGCGTTCATTGGCTTAACGAATCTTGAATCCTCTACAAAACATAGCATTCATTGGCTTAACGAATCTTGAATCCTCTACAAAACATAGCGTTCATTGGCTTCACGAATCCTGAATCCTCTACAAAACATAGCATTCATTGGCTTAACGAATCTTGAATCCTCTACAAAACATAGCATTCATTGGCTTAACGAATCTTGAATCCTCTACAAAACATAGCGTTCATTGGCTTAACGAATCTTGAATCCTCTACAAAACATAGCGTTCATTGGCTTAACGAATCTTGAATCCTCTACAAAACATAGCATTCATTGGCTTAACGAATCTTGAATCCTCTACAAAACATAGCATTCATTGGCTTAACGAATCTTGAATCCTCTACAAAACATAGCGTTCATTGGCTTAACGAATCTTGAATCCTCTACAAAACATAGCATTCATTGGCTTAACGAATCTTGAATCCTCTACAAAACATAGCATTCATTGGCTTAACGAATCTTGAATCCTCTACAAAACATAGCGTTCATTGGCTTAACGAATCTTGAATCCTCTACAAAACATAGCGTTCGTTGGCTTAACGAATCTTGAATCCTCTACAAAACATAGCGTTCGTTGGCTTAACGAATCTTGAATCCTCTACAAAACATAGCATTCATTGGCTTAACGAATCTTGAATCCTCTACAAAACATAGCATTCATTGGCTTAACGAATCTTGAATCCTCTACAAAACATAGCGTTCATTGGCTTAACGAATCTTGAATCCTCTACAAAACATAGCGTTCATTGGCTTAACGAATCTAGAATCCTCTACAAAACATAGCGTTCATTGGCTTAACGAATCTTGAATCCTCTACAAAACATAGCATTCATTGGCTTAACGAATCTTGAATCCTCTACAAAACATAGCATTCATTGGCTTAACGAATCTTGAATCCTTACAAACATAGCGTTCATTGGCTTAACGAATCTTGAATCCTCTACAAAACATAGCATTCATTGGCTTAACGAATCTTGAATCCTCTACAAAACATAGCATTCATTGGCTTAACGAATCTTGAATCCTCTACAAAACATAGCGTTCATTGGCTTAACGAATCTTGAATCCTCTACAAAACATAGCATTCATTGGCTTAACGAATCTTGAATCCTCTACAAAACATAGCGTTCATTGGCTTAACGAATCTTGAATCCTCTACAAAACATAGCGTTCATTGGCTTAACGAATCTTGAATCCTCTACAAAACATAGCATTCATTGGCTTAACGAATCTTGAATCCTCTACAAAACATAGCGTTCATTGGCTTAACGAATCTTGAATCCTCTACAAAACACGCATAGGTGAAATATTCTTCGAAAATCTTGGCATATCCTTTACAGGACGTAGCCATCAACCACAGTAAACTAGTCGTTGATTTTCTAGGCACCACTTATACGTTCAGTAGTTTGCCATTGCTTTGATCGGTGAGGTCTATTTTTACCTTTGCAAGAATCCCAACGAAAAAATGTGCTTCCAAACTTGCCCACCGTGGGATTTGAACCAGGTACGCTTGGGTTTGTGATCGTGCTCACTAGCGCTTGAGCTACAGAATTAAAACATGGAAACAGCAAATGTACACAGTACAAGAACACAAATTATAGCTTTATTGCAGTATCTTCTATTACCGATAGATAACAAGCACACAATCTCAAGGTTAGTATGGTCTTCACCAGAGCCGATAGCGACGTTGATAGCACGCTTCACTAGTAACCACGCGCCGTGTTAATTCCGTGGTTCGAGGCCAGCATGGGACAAAATACTTGTCAGTGTACACACGGTATGTCGTTGGAATACATGTTTCGGGATCCTTTACTTGAGGATCTAAATTGCAAGTACCTCGTAGTCGGAGTAAAGCTCGCCTGAGGGGCAATGATGATAGAGAAAGCTAACCTTCACGAAACAATCAGACAGATGTGCTATTTTAGACAATCAGATGAATGAAAACTTTCCAGGACAGGATAAGTCAAAGTAAGAAATATTTTTAATGATGGTCCAAAACCGCCTGAGTGGTTACCGGGGCCCAAATTTGTGGTGTAAAGAATAGAACCTCTGTTACCTTCCACGCATGTCGTAAGAGGCGACTAAGGAGGTTTGGCTGAAATCGGATGCACGTGTCCTAAACGTGAGAAGTATATACTTTTAGGGCCTACCAACCAATGTGCAACGTATACACGTTCTTGGCAAAGATCAAACCTATCATAAAGAGTGATTAAAATTGGTCGTAAAGAACGAACGCAAAGAAGAAGAAGAAGACAATCAGACAGCGCTTGAATTCATAGCAGGCGTATGAGAGCAAGATACCAAAATAATTCACAAGCGCAGAGAAATGCGGTTATCTTGATAGACATCTTCGCATATTGGACATATTTATACGTGTTCCGTCATTTAATCCATCAGTTATATCAGTGTTCCCATACACAATATATCCACGTGATGTTGGTTGATATATTCTCTCTCTCTCTTCTTTTCTTTCTTCTCCTCTCTTCTCTCTTTCTTCTGCAGCCTTGTACTGGTCCACGTTTATCCCCCCGGTTCAATGACCGATTACGTTTTCACATAAGTGGAGCAGAGATTATTTTAGGATGTCTGTCGTGACTATACTTCTTCCACTTACAATGGATATTGTTTTAGTTAATGTATCAGCTCTTCCATTTCTTCACTCTTGCATCTTCAGGTGTACAGTCAATACAGTTTCTTGAGCAGTGAAATACTTACTGCTGGTACATCAGTCTAAGCGGTGATCGAGAGAGGAGAGAGAGAGAGAGAGAGAGAGAGAGAGAGAGAGAGAGGAGAGAGAGAGAGAGAGAGAGAGAGAGAGAGAGAGAGAAATACTTAATTTTGTGACAGGATTCTCTGTAAATTGTTCATTCTTATTTTTCATGTATGTTGGCCTTCATGTTATGATACAACCAAAACAGCCTCGTTCTTATGTTGAAAGGGCGTTCTTATGTTGAAAGGGCGTGCCTTTGGTTTAAGAGACTATAAAATCACGACCGACTCTATTATCGATAAGAGAGTCGGTCGTGCTGTAACTCCTACATAACGTACAAACAGCCCGTGCGTTGCTGGACTCTCAAGGGAGCAAAGAATAGTACCATTGGGACCTACAAGGCATGTCGTAAGAGGCCACTGAGGTAGGGGCCTAGAGAAGCTACTCTAGTAAATAAAAAGCGTCGCAGAAATCGGATGTGCGGGCCTACTTGTAGGCGCATAGCTGACACAACGTACAATCGCTCTTAGCCTCATATGACATGCAAATCACAAAGAGAGGTTTAACAAGTTATCGATATGGAGCACTCGAAGAAGAAGAAGAAGAAGACAAACAACAAAACAAGCTGTGAATCAGAGAGCAGCAGCAGCAATAGTAGTAGTAGTAGTAACAGTAGTAGTAGTAATAGTAGTAGTAGTAGTAACAGTAGTAGTAGTAATAGTAGTGGTGTAATAATACAGTAGTGGTGGTAGAAGTATTAGTAGCACTAGAAGAATAGTAGTAGTAGTAGTAGTAGTAGTAGTAGTAGTAGTAGCAGTAGTAGAGTAGTAGTAGTAGTAGTAGTAGTAGTAGAGTAGTAGTAGAGTGTGGTAGAAGCATAGTAGTATAGAGTGAGTAGTAGTAGTGGTAGTATAGTAGTAGTAGAGGTAGCATTAGTAGTAGCAGTGGTAGCAGTATTAGTAGTAGTAGTAATTGTAATAGTAGTAGTAGTAGTAGTAGTAGTAGTAGTAGTAGTAGTAGTAATACCATTGACAGAAGTAATGATAGTAAAGATAATAGTACTACTAGCAGTAGGGGAAATGGTAAACAAGTTGGTAGATAATGTTATAGCAGAAGTACTTGGTCATCATAAATGCCCAGGTCGTGTGTGGTTTAACATTTTAATATAATGAATTATCTATTTACAATCCCATTATTGACAAAGATATTTCTTGCGAATGTAGTTATTTGAATACCGTTGTCCCTGATCGTTTGTAGTGTATGGGGCTCAACTGGTGTAAATATTGTAGACGTTTTCATTGGCTGCAGATTTCCACGTTTCTAAAAATAGCTCAGCAACTCCCGTGACGTCATGCTGCACATGCTTGCAACGAGGTTGTATTAATGTATTACAGATATACAACACACATTACTACTGTTTAGCAACAGCACAGCAGACGTCGATGTTGTGGTGGCTGCGCTGGTAAGGACGTTAACAGTGACAAGCACATATAAAATAGAGTGACAGAAAGTGAAACATAACAGTCTGACCGCTGGTAGAACTAAGAACTAACTATTAAGGGGGGACTTTTGTGACTGACGAGCACATTTGTACACTTTATTGGGACGAGATCGACGGGTTGATGTGGATCAAATGCTGGATCTTCTTCGCTCATTCTGAGACGTCAACTTCAATGTGTTTTTTAAAACTCAGTGCTTGCCTGCGATGGTGTATGATATGGGTGAGCTAATGTATGATATGGGTCAGCAGATAGGGTTGCCATATTTGTATTATCCAAAATGAGAACACTTTTGAAAAGTTGCCTTATTTTGATCTCTGAAATGAGGACACTTCTTCTAAAGTGTCCGCAAAAATGAGGATGATGGTTTAATTCAATTGGTTCAGTTTCAGTTGGGATGAGTTGATGGATGGGTGGGTGAATTTATGAATGGATTGATGAATCTAGGGATGCATGGATACGGAGAATTGATGGATAGTGTGCACTAGGAATGAACACGGTGAGTTGATGAATGAATGAATGTGTGGCTTGATGATTGAAGTGGATGGTTGAAGTTGAATTTTTTTCTTTTTTAAAGCAATGACACTGGACCTTTCCTCTGGGCCTGAAAGTGCCTCAACAACGAAATTAATCTTCATAAAACTCTACCAAACATGTAGTTTGAGCGAACGAAAGACAGAAGATCTTCACAAAACTCTACCAAACATGTAGTTTGAGTGAACGAAAGACAGAAGATCTTCACAAAACTCTACCAAACATGTAGTTTGAGTGAACGAAAGACAGAAGATCTTCACAAAACTCTACCAAACATGTAGTTTGAGCGAACGAAAGACAGAAGAGAAAAACAATATTTCTTATTCGTTGAACTAGTTATCCGAAGAGTTACAAGTGTCGTTCTGTGGCCGCCACCAGCCATGTACGCATATCGATCGTTCACAAATATTCGACTTCGGATGTCCACGTTCTAAATAAGCATTAAATATGGCATGCCACGGGCCAGGAAAGTGAAGAAACAGGCGGGGCCGAAACGCACGCGACCTGTGTGAGTGCCCATGTGAAATATAGGGTCAGATTAAGACTACTGAAATAGGAGGGGTGGGGTGATACGACCAAAATACGTTCATTATCATAAAACTGTAGGAACAGATATATAAATATTTACTCACATTAATATAGTTCCAGACAGACAGACAGACAGACAGACAGACAGACAGACAGACAGACAGACAGACAGACAGACATACATACATTGATACACATAATATAGTTGCAGACAGACATTGATACACATAATATAGTTGCAGACAGACAGACATTGATACACATAATATAGTTGCAGGCAGACAGACAGACATTGATACACATACTATAGTTGCAGACAGACAGACATTGATACACATAATATAGTTGCAGACAGACAGACATTGATACACATAATATAGTTGCAGACAGACAGACATTGATACACATAATATAGTTGCAGACAGACAGACATTGATACACATAATATAGTTGCAGACAGACATACATTGATACACATAATATAGTTGCAGACAGACAGACATTGATACACATAATATAGTTGCAGACAGACAGACATTGATACACATAATATAGTTGCAGACAGACAGACATTGATACACATAATATAGTTGCAGACAGACAGACATTGATACACATAATATAGTTGCAGACAGACAGACATTGATACACACAATATAGTTGCAAGCAGACAAGACAGATATTGACATACACAATATATTTGCAGACAAACAGACAGGCAGACATTGATACACACAATATAGTTGCAGACAGACAGTGATACACAAACTATAGATGCAGACAGACATACATTGATATACACAATATAGTTGCAGGCAGACAGACAAACCACAGAACAGAGATAGCAATGATCTAGCTGAGAATGTCTGTCATGGATAGCTACGTGTAAATATTCTGAAGTCTAAAGTGTCTACAGGCGCCATTACACCGGACTGTCCCATAATTGCTACGTCTCTATCGGTACACCATCTACCGATAGTGTTGCCATTGCACCGGACTGTCCCATATTGCTACGTCTCTATCGGTACACCATCTACCGATAGTGTTGCCATTGCACCGGACTGTCCCATATTGCTACGTCTCTATCAGTAGACCATGTACCGATAGTGGTGCCATTGCACCGGACTGTCCCATATTGCTACGTCTCTATCAGTAGACCATCTACCGATAGTGTTGCCATTGCACCGGACTGTCCCATATTGCTACGTCTCTATCGGTACACCATCTACCGATAGTGTTGCCATTGCACCGGACTGTCCCATATTGCTACGTCTCTATCAGTAGACCATGTACCGATAGTGGTGCCATTGCACCGGACTGTCCCATATTGCTACGTCTCTATCAGTAGACCATCTACCGATAGTGTTGCCATTGCACCGGACTGTCCCATATTGCTACGTCTCTATCAGTACACCATCTACCGATAGTGTTGCCATTGCACCGGACTGTCCCATATTGCTACGTCTCTATCGGTACACCATCTACCGATAGTGTTGCCATTGCACCGGACTGTCCCATATTGCTACGTCTCTATCAGTAGACCATCTACCGATAGTGTTGCACAAAGCACGAACTCCGTATCTTCAGTAAATAAACTAGGGTCTAGAACAGTATTTCCCAACGTGGGGCCCACGCCCCACACAGGGGGCAATTTGATTGTTAAGGAGCAGTTTGTTAAAAGGGTGGGGGTGGGGATTAAATACTTGAATTTCAGTTCTTCATTATATGTTTTGAAAACTGACTTACTGTGTTTGACAACAATTGCCTAGTGATTTCTTCCTAAACTGACTTACTGTGTTTGACAACAATTGCCTAGTGATTTCTTCCTAAACTGACTTACTGTGTTTGACAACAATTGCCTAGTGATTTCTTCCTAAACTGACTTACTGTGTTTGACAACAATTGCCTAGTGATTTCTTCCTAAACTGACTTACTGTGTTTGACAACAATTGCCTAGTGATTTCTTCCTAAACTGACTTACTGTGTTTGACAACAATTGCCTAGTGATTTCTTCCTAAACTGACTTACTGTGTTTGACAACAATTGCCTAGTGATTTCTTCCTAAACTGACTTACTGTGTTTGACAACAATTGCCTAGTGATTTCTTACTAAACTGACTTACTGTGTTTGACAACAATTGCCTAGTGATTTCTTCCTAAACTGACTTACTGTGTTTGACAACAATTGCCTAGTGATTTCTTCCTAAACTGACTTACTGTGTTTGACAACAATTGCCTAGTGATTTCTTCCTAAACTGACTTACTGTGTTTGACAACAATTGCCTAGTGATTTCTTCCTAAACTGACTTACTGTGTTTGACAACAATTGCCTAGTGATTTCTTCCTAAACTGACTTACTGTGTTTGACAACAATTGCCTAGTGATTTCTTACTAAACTGACTTACTGTGTTTGACAACAATTGCCTAGTGATTTCTTACTAAACTGACTTACTGTGTTTGACAACAATTGCCTAGTGATTTCTTCCTAAACTGACTTACTGTGTTTGACAACAATTGCCTAGTGATTTCTTCCTAAACTGACTTACTGTGTTTGACAACAATTGCCTAGTGATTTCTTACTAAACTGACTTACTGTGTTTGACAACAATTGCCTAGTGATTTCTTACTAAACTGACTTACTGTGTTTGACAACAATTGCCTAGTGATTTCTTCCTAAACTGACTTACTGTGTTTGACAACAATTGCCTAGTGATTTCTTCCTAAACTGACTTACTGTGTTTGACAACAATTGCCTAGTGATTTCTTCCTAAACTGACTTACTGTGTTTGACAACAATTGCCTAGTGATTTCTTCCTAAACTGACTTACTGTGTTTGACAACAATTGCCTAGTGATTTCTTCCTAAACTGACTTACTGTGTTTGACAACAATTGCCTAGTGATTTCTTACTAAACTGACTTACTGTGTTTGACAACAATTGCCTAGTGATTTCTTACTAAACTGACTTACTGTGTTTGACAACAATTGCCTAGTGATTTCTTCCTAAACTGACTTACTGTGTTTGACAACAATTGCCTAGTGATTTCTTCCTAAACTGACTTACTGTGTTTGACAACAATTGCCTAGTGATTTCTTCCTAAACTGACTTACTGTGTTTGACAACAATTGCCTAGTGATTTCTTCCTAAACTGACTTACTGTGTTTGACAACAATTGCCTAGTGATTTCTTCCTAAACTGACTTACTGTGTTTGACAACAATTGCCTAGTGATTTCTTACTAAACTGACTTACTGTGTTTGACAACAATTGCCTAGTGATTTCTTACTAAACTGACTTACTGTGTTTGACAACAATTGCCTAGTGATTTCTTCCTAAACTGACTTACTGTGTTTGACAACAATTGCCTAGTGATTTCTTCCTAAACTGACTTACTGTGTTTGACAACAATTGCCTAGTGATTTCTTACTAAACTGACTTACTGTGTTTGACAACAATTGCCTAGTGATTTCTTACTAAACTGACTTACTGTGTTTGACAACAATTGCCTAGTGATTTCTTCCTAAACTGACTTACTGTGTTTGACAACAATTGCCTAGTGATTTCTTCCTAAACTGACTTACTGTGTTTGACAACAATTGCCTAGTGATTTCTTCCTAAACTGACTTACTGTGTTTGACAACAATTGCCTAGTGATTTCTTCCTAAACTGACTTACTGTGTTTGACAACAATTGCCTAGTGATTTCTTCCTAAACTGACTTACTGTGTTTGACAACAATTGCCTAGTGATTTCTTACTAAACTGACTTACTGTGTTTGACAACAATTGCCTAGTGATTTCTTACTAAACTGACTTACTGTGTTTGACAACAATTGCCTAGTGATTTCTTACTAAACTGACTTACTGTGTTTGACAACAATTGCCTAGTGATTTCTTCCTAAACTGACTTACTGTGTTTGACAACAATTGCCTAGTGATTTCTTCCTAAACTGACTTACTGTGTTTGACAACAATTGCCTAGTGATTTCTTACTAAACTGACTTACTGTGTTTGACAACAATTGCCTAGTGATTTCTTCCTAAACTGACTTACTGTGTTTGACAACAATTGCCTAGTGATTTCTTACTAAACTGACTTACTGTGTTTGACAACAATTGCCTAGTGATTTCTTACTAAACTGACTTACTGTGTTTGACAACAATTGCCTAGTGATTTCTTCCTAAAACTTATTTAAATTTCGTCGGTGAGCAATTCCATTTTGAAAATAAAAATTATATATATATTACATAGCGGAGGGGGCATCAGAATTTTAGAAAGGCTTAAGGTGGGGCATGGCACAAAAAAAGGGTTTGGAATCACTGATCTAGAATGACAGGTAAACGACTTAATTGCTTTACCGTAGAGACCCCATATTTGTCTTCTTAGTACATATCAAAAGATATCTCTATTTCTGACGACACACACACACACACACAACTTTCAACCTGAGGCAGCTTCTTCTTCTTCTACGTCTTCTTCGAACGCTCCATATTGATCACTTGTTATTTGTATGTGATCTGAGCCTAAGTTTGAGCCTGATTGCACGTTGTGAAAGTTATGCGCCTACAAGTACATAACAAGTGCATTGTTGGCACATCGATTTCTGCGACGCTTTTTTTACTAGGTTAACTTCCCTAGGCCCGTACCGTAGTCGGCTCTTACGGCATGTCTTGTATAGGTCGCAGTGTTACTATTCTTTCTCCCGGTCTTGGCACGCATGGGTGAACCAGAGACAGCAAAGTAATTATAGTGTACTATAAGAACTTAACTGTCAATTTGTACCTACAAGAGTACATGATCTGAAGTCGCAGACATAACAACTCGCAGATTTAGGACCTGGAAACATAATTGTCAGACTTTACTTTACCTCCCCTTAGTCGGTAGTCACAGTTAACACTTCACCGCAACGGGTTCTCCCATAATTACACCTCTCCTTTGCCAGAGAACACCAATCAAAATGCTCATCATTGCCTCTCGTGAACTCGGAAAGCAAACTTAGTCTCGACACAAACCTGCAGCTTGCACACTCATTAAATACATAAGGTAGCAGCCAGACAGTCAGCACACAGCCAGGTTCTCAGCCACAGCCAGGCTCTAGCACAGGCCAGACAACTGGCCGGGTATTCCCTGACCTAGATAAGAAAAGGGATCTTGAAATTACAGATGTTTGATATACTGCACGCTTTTTTGCAATTTTACTCCATTCTGTGAGTCAATGGTTAGTTATTGGTGAAAAATATTTATAATATTGATATTCCTTATTGTTAAACTTAACTTGTTGCATAATATGACTTCGAGTTAGCATTTTGTGTTGATTTTAAAATGAATTCGTCTATATACACCAATACTGGAATGCGAGGTCACGTGGTGTAGTTGGGGTCTGATTTCCAATAATTCTTACCTGAGCCCGAAGGCCCAGTAGTTTATAGTTGGCTCTGGTCAGCACCACCCATCCGCCACTTGTAATTGCAATTCACGTTACAGGAAACAGTCGTAATGACAAAACACAGTACCGGCATTATTGTATAAATAGATCGCCAGCGACTAGCTGTCCATCATTTTCTAAATACGCATTTCAAAACAAAACTACTGTGCACACAAAACTACTGTGCACACAAAACTACTGTGCACACAAATAAAAAAGCGTTCTCAATTGAATTCACAGCGCACAGTCTCGATCTAAGCACTAATCTCAGTAGCTTGGCGACGAAACAGGAAACAAGTCAAAACATGAAAAAAAAATTCTCTAGCAACGCTCAGAAGCAAACAACACTGAGAGGTTTTAATAGTTTCCCGCCATTTTGGAACTAGATTAATTCTTGGTGCGCATAGCAAAAAGACTTTATTTAGCTAAGGAAACAATGATGAATATTATCTATCATCTGAAGAAGTCAACCTGAGACGTATCTATCATCTGAAGAAGTCAGCCTGAGACGTATCTATCATCTGAAGAAGTCAACCTGAGATGTATATATCATCTGAAGAAGTCAGCCTGAGACGTATCTATCATCTGAAGAAGTCAGCCTGAGACGTATCTATCATCTGAAGAAGTCAGCCTGAGATGTATCTATCATCTGAAGAAGTCAGCCTGAGATGTATCTATCATCTGAAGAAGTCAGCCTGAGACGTATCTATCATCTGAAGAAGTCAACCTGAGACGTATCTATCATCTGAAGAAGTCAACCTGAGACGTATCTATCATCTGAAGAAGTCAACCTGAGACGTATCTATCATCTGAAGAAGTCAACCTGAGACGTATCTAATGGGAAAGAGTCAATCCATACCAGCATATTGTAGGAGAACCCCATCAAAGCTCTATCCGAAGTAGAAGACTGCTCAGTTTGCGACACAGCCGAAACGTTGCTTTTCAGTCAAGCAGTTCTCTGGAGAAACTTGCTTGAATTACATTGAGAAACAAAGAATGAAGAGGTATAGTCACAATAAGAATGTATCCAAACTTCACAGTATACAGAGTCTTCTATAAAAGAACATCAGGAAAGGAGGTGAGAGGAAGAACACGAAAAGGGATGGTTAGATTGCATAGAAGAATCCTGTCAAAGAGCAAAATCACCCAAGTCACCAGAACAGATCAAGGCGAAAACAGAACACCACGACACTGGGTAACAACAACCTGGTAGCAGTGTGACTAGACATAAAGTTCTCTGGAATGTGACAGAATGATTGATTCATGAGAATGTCATCACAGCACTTCGACTAATAAATATATATGCTTTGATCTTTCTTATACTCGACCTTTGACCGCCTGTCCAGCGTGTTTGTAGCGCGTTGGACGACATGTGACAAGCCCCTGAAGTGCGGTTCAATTCCGCGGGCTGGCAGAAAAGCCACAGGTTCTTCAGATTTACGGTGTTCGTGGCACCGAACCGAAGGCTGACGATGTCCATGGCAGAGAGCTGAAGAGCTGAAAGCTTAAGTGCTTCTGGATCAAAGGTGAACAAAAAAATACTAGAATATCTTAACAACAGTGGACGAGTTCGGTAGCACCGGCTACGTTCTCTGATTTTATTAAGGATGCCAAATTTTAGAAATGTTATACTTACTTCTGTAAAGATTTTTGCAGCGGCTACTCTTATTGATTCTTAACTGTCAATGGTTCTTTTTACTTTACGTGCATACCGTGAACAAGGGAGTTACTTGTTATATTCTGTCTCCGATTGGGATATGAACTCCATCTCACTGACAATGAGATGAGAGATCACTTGAGGATATCCTAATCAGTGTCTATGATTTCAGCCAATGATAGATGATTAAGGTGGAATGATACAAATAATAGAGAATGATATCTCTCTTTCTCTCGCGATTACCGCTTAGACTGATGTACCAGATTTCCTCATAAATTCTGCTGTTGTTTTTAGGCCTCCGCACAGGTTCTCATTTAGCTCGGTTACAATGATATAGGGTGGCGTCTGTGCTTAGGGGATAGTGACTCGGTCTATTAACCCCGACGTTCTCAGTTCGAATCACGCTGCGGACAGTTTGGTTGCAAATTGTTTCGCGTGCACTTTTACAATAGGACGATGGCACCACCCGTTCAGAAAGCAATGGCAAACTACTGAACGTAATAATGCCTAGAAAAATCACCAACAGCGTTAAAAAGTTGGAGTTGATTCGAAGTCCTGTAAAGGATATGCAATTAACTTTTTAGAATGATATAGATAGAATGATACAAATAATGATGATACAAATAATGATGATACAAATAATGATAAATAAATAAAGATAATGAAATGCACCAAAGATGAAACAAAGCAAATCAAATTATAAAACAAATGGCGTCAAATTTAAAATTCAAACATGTCACCATGCACACACAAAAAAAACATTGTTGAGCACAATATTTCTCCCCCCAATATGCTATCGATGCCAAACCTGGACGCTGACATCAAATGATAGAAGAAAACTAGTCACGAAATGATGATGACGTGTCTACTCGGAATGATGGGAGTAACTAGAAGAGACCGGTTGAGTAATGAAGGGATCATGACAAAAGTGTGTACAATATTAGTACTGAACTTCATCAAGAAACAACAAAGTGAATTGTCCGGCCACATAAGCAGATTACCAACAGACAGTGCGCCTCAAAAAGTAATGTCACTCCGATGCAGTAGATACAAAGCAAACGGCCGTCCTCACAAAAAGTGGACCTCTGAGATAAGAGGCGGTGAAAAACAGTACTTATGAAACGTACCCAAAAAGCCCGTTCTAGAAATCTCTTCTTATCCTAGCGCAATGAGGCAAAACAGGAGTAGAGAAAACGAAAATAGATGGAATAAATAATAGATAGAAGAAATATAGAGGAAATATAGAGGAAATATAGAGGAAATATAGAGGAAATATATGATATAAATAATAGATAGAAGAAATATAAGATATAAATAATAGATAGAAGAAATATAAGATATAAATAATAGATAGAGGAAATATAGAGGAAATATATGATATAAATAATAGATAGAAGAAATATAAGATATAAATAATAGATAGAAGAAATATAAGATATAAATAATAGATAGAGGAAATATAGAGGAAATATAGAGGAAATATAGAGGAAATATAGAGGAAATATAGAGGAAATATAGAGGAAATATAGAGGAAATATAGAGGAAATATAGAGGAAATATAGGATATAAATAATAGATAGAGGAAATATATGATATAAATAATAGATAGAGGAAATATAGAGGAAATATAGAGGAAATATAGAGGAAATATAGAGGAAATATAGAGGAAATATAGGATATAAATAATAGATAGAGGAAATATATGATATAAATAATAGATAGAAGAAATATATGATATAAATAATAGATAGAAGAAATATATGATATAAATAATAGATAGAAGAAATATAGGATATAAATAATAGATAGAGGAAATATATGATATAAATAATAGATAGAGGAAATATATGATATAAATAATAGATAGAGGAAATATATGATATAAATAATAGATAGAGGAAATATATGATATAAATAATAGATAGAAGAAATATATGATATAAATAATAGATAGAAGAAATATAGGATATAAATAATAGATAGAGGAAATATATGATATAAATAATAGATAGAAGAAATATATGATATAAATAATAGATAGAAGAAATATAGGATATAAATAATAGATAGAGGAAATATATGATATAAATAATAGATAGAGGAAATATATGATATAAATAATAGATAGAGGAAATATATGATATAAATAATAGATGGAAGAAATATATGATATAAATAATAGATGGAAGAAATATATGATATAAATAATAGATGGAAGAAATATATGATATAAATAATAGATGGAAGAAATATATGATATAAATAATAGATGGAAGAAATATATGATATAAATAATAGATGGAAGAAATATATGATATAAATAATAGATGATGAACTATAAGATGTAAATAATAAATGATGAAAGAGTTATATAGATAGAGAATGATATAAATTATAGAGGACGATATAGATAGATCGATATCAAATAATAAATGATAGATAGATGATATCATCATCAAGTAGCTTGTCCCTTCCGGAACTTTCCCATGACAGCAGTCCTGAACAACTCTCTGTTCTGTGCAAGTTGACCGGTGTCAGCAGCAGTCATTCTCAGATCGTCAATGACATCTTGTAGCTATCATTTTCTAGGTCTTCCTCTTGTTCTGTTTCCAGGAATCATTCCCTCCAAAAGTATCTTCTCCATGCACTCATGTCGTTTGATGTGTCCGAAATATTTAATTTTTCTTGATTTTATGCTCTTTAATAGCCAACTCTCTTTAATATCAAGCTGTTGCAACACAGAAGCATTTGTTCTGTTCTCTGTCCATGATATTCTAAGTACTCTTCTGTAGCATTTGCATTCAAACATATTAATGATCTTCTCCGCCGCTTTGTCAATGTTCCATCTCTCACAACCATATTTCGCAAAGGAAGAAACGCAGGATCTTGAACAATTGATTTCGCCAGGTGATGCCGGTGCCCACACGGGAAGCAAATAATAGTACCACTGCAACCTACAATGCATGTCGTTAAGGCGACTGATGTAGGCCCTTGGATGCTACCCTAGTAAATAAAAAGCGTAGCAGAAATCGAATGTGCTGACCTACTTGTAGGTGCATAACTGGCACAACGTACAATCGCTCTTAGGCTCAGATCATATACAAATCACACAGAGTGGTTGACAAGTGTTCAATATAGAGCATTCAAAGAACAAGAAGATATTTGTTCTTATGTCAGTTCCCTTCCATATGTTAGTTAGTTCTCTTCCATATGTTAGTTAGTTCCCTTCCATATGTTAGTTAGTTCTCTTCCATATGTTAGTTAGTTCCCTTCCATAGGTTAGTTAGTTCTCTTCCATATGTTAGTTAGTTCTCTTCCATATGTTAGTTAGTTCCCTTCCATATGTTAGTTAGTTCTCTTCCATATGTTAGTTAGTTCCCTTCCATGGTTAGTTAGTTCCTTCCAGGTTAGTTAGTTCCTTCCATAGGCTAGTTAGTTCCCTTCCATAGTTAGTTAGTTCCTTCCATAGGTTAGTTAGTTCCTTCCATAGGTTAGTTAGTTCCTTCCATAGGTTAGTAGTTCCTTCCATAGGTTAGTTAGTTCCTTCCATAGGCTAGTTAGTTCCTTCCAAGGTTGAGTTAGTTCCCTTCCATAGGTTAGTTAGTTCCTTCCATAGGTTAGTTAGTTCCTTCCATGGTTAGTTAGTTCCCTTCCATAAGTTAGTTAGTTCCTTCCAAGGTTAGTTAGTTCCTTCCATAGGCTAGTTAGTTCCTTCCATAGTTAGTTAGTTCCCTTCCATAGGTTAGTTAGTTCCTTCCATAGGTTAGTTAGTTCCCTTCCATAGGTTAGTTAGTTCTCTTCCATAGGTTAGTTAGTTCCCTTCCATATGCTAGTTAGTTCCCTTCCATATGCTAGTTAGTTCCCTTCCATAGGTTAGTTAGTTCCTTCCATAGGTTAGTTAGTTCCTTCCATAGGTTAGTTAGGTTCCTTCCAAGCTAGTTAGTTCCTTCCATGGGTTAGTTAGTTCCTTCCATAGGCTTAGTTAGTTCCCTTCCATAGGTTAGTTAGTTCCCTTCCATAGGTTAGTTAGTTCCCTTCCATAGGTTAGTTAGTTCCTTCCATAGGTTAGTTCCTTCCATAGGTTAGTTAGTTCCCTTCCATAGGTTAGTTAGTTCCTTCCATAGGTTAGTTAGTTCCTTCCATGGTTAGTTAGTTCCTTCCATAGTTGTTAGTTCCTTCCATAGGTTAGTTAGTTCCTTCCATAGGTTAGTTAGTTCCTCTCAAGGTTAGTTAGTTCCTTCCATAGGTTAGTTAGTTCCTTCCATAGGTTAGTTAGTTCCTTCCAAGGTTAGTTAGTTCCTTCCATAGGTTAGTTAGTTCCCTTCCATAGGTTAGTTAGTTCTCTTCCATATGTTAGTTAGTTCCCTTCCATAGGTTAGTTAGTTCCCTTCCATAAGTTAGTTAGTTCCCTTCCATCAGTTAGTTAGTTCCTTCCATAGGTTAGTTAGTTCCCTTCCATAGGTTAGTTAGTTCCTTCCATAGGTTAGTTAGTTCCCTTCCATAGGTTAGTTAGTTCCTTCAGGTTAGTTAGTTCCTTCCATAGTTAGTTAGTTCCCTTCCATAGGTTAGTTAGTTCCCTTCCATAGGTTAGTTAGTTCCTTCCATAGGTTAGTTAGTTCCTTCCATAGGTTAGTTAGTTCCCTTCCATAGGTTAGTTAGTTCCTTCCATAGGTTAGTTAGTTCCTTCCATAGGTTAGTTAGTTCCCTTCCATAGGTTAGTTAGTTCCTTCCATAAGGTTAGTTAGTTCCTTCCATAGGTTAGTTAGTTCCTTCCAAGGTTAGTTAGTTCCTTCCATAGGCTAGTTAGTTCCTTCCATAGGTTAGTTAGTTCCCTTCCATAGGTTAGTTAGTTCCCTTCCATAGGTTAGTTAGTTCCTTCCATAAGTTAGTTAGTTCCTCTTCCATAGGTTAGTTAGTTCCCTTCCATAGGTTAGTTAGTTCCTTCCATAGGTTAGTTAGTTCCTTCCATAGGTTAGTTAGTTCCTTCCATAGGTTAGTTAGTTCCTTCCATGGTTAGTTAGTTCCCTTCCATAGGTTAGTTAGTTCCTTCCATAGGTTAGTTAGTTCCTTCCAGGTTAGTTAGTTCCTTCCATAGGTTAGTTAGTTCCCTTCCATAGTAGTTCCTCCATAGGTTAGTTAGTTCCTTCCAGTTAGCTCCATGCTAAGTTCCTTCCATAGGTTAGTTAGTTCTTTTAGTTTTTGTAAAGCAATACTCAGTCTTCTTTTAATTTCTTTTATAGTATTCCCGTCATTTGTCAGATGATAGATTTATACAAATAACAGAAGATAAGAAATGTTAAAAGTAACAGAGGATGATAGATGATACAGATAGAATGATACAGATAACAGTTGATGATAGATGGTACAGATAGAATGATACAGATACCAGTTGATGATAGATGATACAGATAGAATGATACAGATAGCAGAGATGATAGATGATAGAGATAGAATGATACAGATAACAGTTGATGATAGATGGTACAGATAGAATGATACAGATAAGAGAGTACGATATATAATATAAGAGATACTAAAAGTATGCTAGATGATAAGACACGTGAGAGATAGTTGACAATAATGCAGCCGCAGCTAACATAAATGATGTATAGTGGAAATGGGCAGATCTATCCTAGACGTGAGCAGGGGCAGTGTGCGCCTGAGCAGGGGCGGCAGTGTGCACAAGTGGAATCTGGAGATCAATACAGCCCAAACTGAATTTCGGAAATAACCTGAGGGGCAAACGAGAGTGAATGGGAGTGAGTGAGTGAGTAAGACAGAGAGAGAGAAAGAGAGAGAGAGAGTAAGAGAGAGATAGAGAGAAAATGAGATATGGCTAAACTAAACAATATAATTATTGGTACATGACAGTTAACTGGGGTTTTTTTTGCTGAGAAATACTAGATATATAAGTCCCTAATGCTGAGATATATTTGTGATTTCCACACTTAGAAACTTCACACATTTGTGGTATCAGCTTAGAAACTTCACATATTTGTGATATCAGATTAGTAACTTCACACATTTGTGATATCAACTTAGAAACGCCACATATTTGTAATATCAACTTAGAAAACTCTATAAGTGTCCAATGCTGAGACACATTTGTGATACTAGTTTCCTACTTTCATATCTTCTGTTCTTTCTCTCTCTGCTCTCTTTTTTATATATATATAAATATATGTCGATCTATGTATCCATCCCCCTATAGATCTACAAATCTCTCTAGTCATCCATCTCTCTATATCGATCCATCGATCCATGTAATCAATCTCACCCCCGAGTGGTTACCGGGGCCCAAATTTGGTGTGTAAAGAATAGAACCACTGTTACCTGCCACACATGTCGTAAGAGGCGACTAAGGAGGTTTGGCTGAAATAGGATGCATGTGTCCTAAACGTGTAGAGGTCTATGCATTTAGGGACCTACCAAACCAATGTGTAACGTATACACGTTCTTGGCAAAGATCAAACATATCACAAAGAGTGATTAAAATTGGTCGTAAACAACGAACGCAAAGAAGAAGAAGATCAATCTATCCATCCATCCACCTACCTCTTTCTCTATTCATCTTTAAAAAAAAAAGTAAAGGAACACGTTCATACCTCGTGGTATATAGGGCAATACAGTGTTAGGCCTGTATTTTCATTGACCGTCGGCACACGGTGTGTGATGTGGTCAGCATCACGCCGGTCGCCTTTACTTTCCCAGAGCATGTCTGGTACCCAGTTGAGGTTGGGTCGACCTGAGAGCCGCCGCGGTCGGGAAAAATTCCACGCGCACTGCGGGAGTTGAACCCAGACCACCAGCCCTGGGAAGCGAGTTCACTCTATTCATCTATCCATGTATATATCTCTATCTGTATTTCGATCCATCCATCTAATCTATATATCCACACATCTACCTCTCTATCCATCCATCCATCTATCTATCTATCTATCTATCTATCTATCTATCTATCTATCTATCTATCTATCTATCTATCTATCTATCTGTCTATCTATCTATCTATCTGTCTATCTATCTATCTATCTATCTGTTATTGAATGCTGTGAGATCTCTTAACATAGCTTTTATATAAACCAAATAGACAGACAGAACAAAAGTTTCATTTTGTTGAGATATGTATATATATATAATTATATTTATATATCATCCGCTTGAATGGTTGATTTATTGGATAATCATTATTGCACTTCCATGAATAACCATGTGTGAACCAATCTCTATCTTATCAAATAATATCTTAGCAGCAATGTACGGAACTCTGCGACACATGTAAGGGTCTGCAAGATAACTTTGAGGATGGTCAAATATTGTAAAAACACGTAGTCACAAAGTACTGTAGTTTTACAAATTACAAAAGTAATGACAAAATACCGCAACGTTTCGATCAACAAGGCCTTTATCAAGCAAACGAACAACAGGAGTGACGAATTTTAAAAAACATATGGACGACTACATACAAACGTTTCTAATGAAAATCTGGGAATAAATGAGGTCACTCCTGTTGTTCGTTTGCTTGATAAAGGCCTTGTTGGTCGAAACGTTGTTGTATTTTGTCATTGTTTTTGTAATTTGTAAAACTACAGTACTTTGTGATTACGTGTTTTGCCAATCAAATAGTTTTACTGCAGTCTCATCTATTTTGTAAAATATTGCAGACATTTTTTAAATGGTGTGATTTATTTTTGTCTGTGTTTTAAATGGTTCTACAATATGGTAGTTGCGAAAGCCGTGGTATCGTAGTACGCAGCCTCTGATAAGAGTTGGCTGTGCGTAGTAGTTAGTGCACTTGTTTTGTAAGGTACTGGTATGAGGATCAAATTCCACAATGGGATTTTATTCCGACTCACTGTCGGTGGTGTTTCATGTTATTACTGGTATTAGACATGAATGCTTGCTGCCCCTCCCCATCTTCTTGACGCCATTTCATTGGGTTACACGCACAGCATATGTCAGGTCTGGATAAATGCGTTCAGTAGACGTTTGTGGAGAATATCATCATCGAAGGAGGCATCCCGGCAAAGAGAAGAGGAAGACCACGGAGAAGATGGATTCAGGATGTAACTGATGGTTTGAGCATGACGGCTGCAGATGCGGGACATCTGACTTACGAGAGATAGAAATTCCAAAGGACTGTTGGGGTGGCAAAGTTCTGCTCAGTACAAGCTATTTGATGATGATGAAGATGATGAGACGCTTGTGTCAAAATGAGAAGACCTGGACTTAGCGGATGATCTTGCCTTGCTCTCAAACATGCTACAAGATATTACGAAAAGTAGATGCCCTGGCAGAAACGGTGCAACAGGTCGGTCTTAAAATCAGTCAAAAAATGACTAAGGTATTGCGAAGCAACAACATACATGAAGACCTGATATTGATCGAGGGAAGTCAGATAGAAGATAGTGATGACTTTGTCTAACTTGCCAGTAATATCAACCAAAAGGGAATGGTACAGATGATGAAATTAATGTCAGAGTTAGGAAAGCCCGGCATGTCTTTGCTCTCCTGCGTACATTGTGGAAGTCGTGTGCCATCTCCACTAAAACAGAGATCAAGAAATTCAGCTCAAACGTGAAATCTGTCTTGCTGTGTGGCTCGGACACGTGACGAGTCACCACATTAAATACAAATAAGATTCAGACTTTTGTGGGAAGTTGTCTTCAGCGTTTTCTTAGACTTAGATGGTAGAGCTGTAAACATAGACCCGTGGATAAGAACATGGCCCATGAAGACCTAGGTTAAGATGGGAAAACGGCGATGCGTTACGAAAGACACAGTCGATTGTCACTAGAAAAACACTTTGAGTGGAGTTCGTATGGAAAATGGAAAAGGGAACATCCTAAACAGACCCAGAGACTGAATCTTCTTGGGGAAATGAAGTATGTTGGACTATTCTGGGAAGCCATAAAGAAAACAGAGACAAGGAAAAGTGGCGAACAACTGGTGTGTCCCAAGAGGAGAGGAGTAAACTAAACATAACAGCTCTCAGTCGATCCAGCCTAAATTGGGTACCATGGTCTCAGTCCATCCAGCCTAAATTGGGTACCAGGGTCTTAGTCGATCCAGCCTAAATTGGGTACCAGGGTAAGTTAACGGTGATCGGAGAGATGTTGATACATTACACATCGCGTGTCGTTGTCATAGAAGAATACGAACAAAGGTGAGGTTGATTGTGCAACAAAGGTGAGGTTGATTGTGAACAAAGATGAGAAAGTTGATTGGAAAGATTAATTGTGAAACAACGGTGAGGTTAATTATAAACTGAACTTGGATGCATTATGCAACAAATGTGAGGTTGAATGTGCAACTAGACTGCATGCTCGAAGTTTGTGTCAACAAGATGAAACATGCACAAACCAAGGCTCTATGTAAGTCATTTACCACAGACAATACATATCTACTGGAAAATAACACTACTAATATCAATGAACTTAGGATTAAGATAGAAATAAAAGTGACGAAAATAGAAAAGATAAATAAACAACCGATCAAAGTTGCAAATATAATGGAAAGTAGAAGAATAAATCAAAATACTAACATTACTGCGAAAGGTTATCATAGCAGGGAGCGGAAATTGCAGACCTGGAGATTAAACAAATAATATATAATATCGGTACGGATTTGATTTTTTCTTTTCACTGTGAATTTGGGCGTAGCCATTGTGTCTTCTTCTTCTTCTTGCGTTCGCTCTCTGTGAATTCAGGCGTAGTCAGGGCGTCTGGTATGACGCTATCGACTGATTTTTGTGTAAAGGCATGCTTTCCTTTTTTAATCAGTCTCCTCCCGCCATATAGGTGTGCGTTCTTCGACTTCAGAGGTAGAAATGGCGTCTAATATAGCACATCTCACTGACTATTGCGTGAAGGCTTGCTTTCCTTATCACGAGGTAACCTAATATGTACCTAATATATCACATGTTTCTGAAATTTGTGTGAAGGCTTGCTTTCCTTCCATTCATGCATGTGCCTCGCCATTCATGCGAGCCTTACTCTGACTTAGGTGATAACATGCTGATGATAGATACCATGTTGGGGCTTCTTAGTTATTGTGGGAGACAAGGATGTCGCCGAACTATACCCAACAAATGTACTCGTAGTATGAGAATTAAACGCTTCATAATTCTATGAGCATAAATTAGATCATACTTTATAGATTAAACTTATTTCTCGATAGAAGAAAACTAGTCATGACAGAGATGAAGTGTTTGTGCAGAATGCTGGGAGTATCAAGAAGAAAACTAGTCATGACAGAGATGAAGTGTCTGCAGAATGCTGGGAGTATCAAGAAGAAAACTAGTCATGACAGAGATGAATTGTCTATGCAGAATGATGGGAGTATCAAGAAGAAAACTAGTCATGACAGAGATGAAGTGTTTGTGCAGAATGCTGGGAGTATCAAGAGGAAAACTAGTCATGACAGAGATGAAGTGCCGTGCAGAATGCTGGGAGTATCAAAGAGACCGGTTGAGAAATGAAGACATCAGGGAAAAAGTGGCACAACATCAGTACTGAACTTCATCAAGAAACAACAAATTAAATGGTACGGCCACATAAGCAGATTACCAACAGACAGTGCACTCAAAGAGCAATGCTACTGATACTGTAGATACAAGCGAAAGGCGTCCAAGCAAAAGGTGGACAGATATAGGATAGACGATGAAAAACACTGTTTATGAAGCTCACACAAAATCCCATTTTAGAAATCTTTTCTTATCCTGACGCTGTGAGGCAAATCTTTTCTTATCCTGACGCTGTGAGGCAAATCTTTTCTTATCCTGAAGCTGTGAGGCAAATCTCTTCTTATCCTGACGCTGTGAGGCAAATCTTTTCTTATCCTGACGCTGTGAGGCAAAACAGGATTGAAGAAAAGAAAGGAGAATGAAGCAGTTTCGATGTAGATATATATATGACCTCACCGTTAATCACGGCAGTCAACGTGCCAGGTTATCTATAAATGTCTGAAGTGAATAGCTAAGACACTATTGGATGACACATAAACAGAGACATGAAACGGTCGGTGTCATACGCAAATATACCGTTTTCGACTCGTCAGAGGCAGCGAAAGGGAAGACCGGCTTCCCCCAAAACAAATTATAGTATGTACGTTTGATATTCGCCCGAGTGGTTATCGAGGCCCAGATTGGGGTGTAAAGAATAGAACCACTGTTACCTGCCACGCGTGTCGTAAGAGACGATTAAGGAGAGTATGGGTGGGGTAGTTAGGCTAGCTACCCCACCCGTAAAAACAAAAACACTAGATAGCTACAAAAACCACAATGAGGAAAATTCATAGCTCGCCACCCGAGGAAGAAGAAGGACCGTGCAAGGAAGAGATCTGGAAAAGATGGTCTTGGATAGGCGGGCTTGGAAGGCCTTGGTTGCGGACCTATGTCTCCCTGGGGGCGAAGGGTGAAGATAACACTTGATATGGATTGTGTAGGTCTTGATATGGATTGTGTAGGTCTTGATATGGATTTGTGGGTCTTGATATGGATTGTGTAGGTCTTGATATGGACTGTGTAGGTCTTGATATGGATTGTGTGGGTCTTGATATGGATTGTGTAGGTCTTGATATGGATTGTGTTGGTCTTGATATGGATTGTGTGGGTCTTGATATGGATTGTGTAGGTCTTGATATGGATTGTGTAGGTCTTAATATGGATTGTGTGGTCTTGATATGGATTGTGTAGGTCTTGATATGGATTGTGTAGGTCTTGATATGGATTGTGTAGGTCTTGATATGGACTGTGTAGGTCTTGATATGGATTGTGTGGGTCTTGATATGGATTTGTAGGTCTTGATATGGATTGTGTGGTCTTGATATGGATTGTGTAGGTCTTGATATGGATTGTGTGAGTCTTGATATGGATTGTGTAGGTCTTGATATGGACTGTGTAGGTCCTGATATGGACTGTGTAGGTCTTGATATGGATTGTTTAGGTCTTGATATGGATTGTGTAGGTCTTGATATGGACTGTGTAGGTCTTGATATGGATTGTGTAGGTCTTGATATGGACTGTGTAGGTCTTGATATGGATTGTGTAGGTCTTGATATGGATTGTGTAGGTCTTGATATGGATTGGTAGGTCTTGATATGGACTGTGTAGGTCTTGATATGGATTGTGTAGGTCTTGATATGGATTGTGTGGGTCTTGATATGGATTGTGTAGGTCTTGATATGGATTGTGTGAGTCTTGATATGGATTGTGTAGGTCTTGATATGGACTGTGTAGGTCCTGATATGGATTGTGTAGGTCTTGATATGGATTGTGTAGGTCTTGATATGGATTGTGTAGGTCTTGATATGGACTGTGTAGGTCTTGATATGGATTGTGTGGGTCTTGATATGGATTGTGTGGGTCTTGATATGGATTGTTTGGGTCTTGATATGGATGGTGTAGGTCTTGATATGGATTGTGTGGGTCTTGATATGGATTGTGTAGGTCTTGATATGGATTGTGTAGGTCTTGATATGGATTGTGTGGGTCTTGATATGGATTGTGTGGGTCTTGATATGGATTGTGTAGCTCTTGATATGGATTGTGTGGGTCTTGATATGGATTGTGTAGGTCTTGATATGGATTGTGTAGGTCTTGATATGGATTGTGTAGGTCTTGATATGGACTGTGTAGGTCTTGATATGGATTGTGTGGGTCTTGATATGGATTGTGTAGGTCTTGATATGGATTGTGTGGGTCTTGATATGGATTGTGTAGGTCTTGATATGGATTGTGTGAGTCTTGATATGGATTGTGTAGGTCTTGATATGGACTGTGTAGGTCCTGATATGGACTGTGTAGGTCTTGATATGGATTGTGTAGGTCTTGATATGGATTGTGTAGGTCTTGATATGGACTGTGTAGGTCTTGATATGGATTGTGTAGGTCTTGATATGGACTGTGTAGGTCTTGATATGGATTGTGTAGGTCTTGATATGGATTGTGTAGGTCTTGATATGGATTGTGTAGGTCTTGATATGGACTGTGTAGGTCTTGATATGGATTGTGTAGGTCTTGATATGGATTGTGTGGGTCTTGATATGGATTGTGTAGGTCTTGATATGGATTGTGTGAGTCTTGATATGGATTGTGTAGGTCTTGATATGGACTGTGTAGGTCTTGATATGGATTGTGTAGGTCTTGATATGGATTGTGTGGGTCTTGATATGGATTGTGTAGGTCTTGATATGGACTGTGTAGGTCTTGATATGGATTGTGTAGGTCTTGATATGGATTGTGTGGGTCTTGATATGGATTGTGTAGGTCTTGATATGGATTGTGTGAGTCTTGATATGGATTGTGTAGGTCTTGATATGGACTGTGTAGGTCCTGATATGGATTGTGTAGGTCTTGATATGGATTGTGTAGGTCTTGATATGGATTGTGTAGGTCTTGATATGGACTGTGTAGGTCCTGATATGGATTGTGTAGGTCTTGATATGGATTGTGTAGGTCTTGATATGGATTGTGTAGGTCTTGATATGGACTGTGTAGGTCTTGATATGGATTGTGTTGGTCTTGATATGGACTGTGTAGGTCTTGATATGGATTGTGTAGGTCTTGATATGGATTGTGTGGGTCTTGATATGGATTGTGTGGGTCTTGATATGGATTGTGTGGGTCTTGATATGGATTGTTTGGGTCTTGATATGGATTGTGTAGGTCTTGATATGGATTGTGTAGGTCTTGATATGGATTGTGTAGGTCTGGATATGGATTGTGTAGGTCTTGATCCAAACATGGATCAGATAATGCGTTTACACCATGTTTCTTCTTCTTGGAATGCTCCATATCGACCTCTTGTTATCTTGTGATTTGTATGATTTGATTATAAAAATTGATCAGATTAGTGCCTAAATATGGGTAGGACTACAACATAATCGATGTGGTCTATATCGGATTTCTAGGTAACTTCCCAGTTGGGTTATTCTGTGTTCCTAGAGCCTCAACACAGTGAATGATAAATAAGAACTAAAACAAACACACAAAATTGTCATGTACAATAAAGGTCAAGACCTGAACAGAAAATCGTCTACGGACCAATTACATTAAACATACAAGAATAATGATCAGATATAGTGCACAAAATATGGGGGATAAGGACTACACACATTAATCAATGCTTGGTACTAAAAGTCCAGGATATAAAACAATAACTTATATATATATATATATATACTGTACATCGAGTTGTCTACCGTCGAAGGCGTGTCAATAAAACATGTACATACACAGTACACACATTGTGTCAACACTAGATTGATGTGTCCGTTAGAGAATCGTTGTCTAACAAGCTGGAGTCTAGTAATGTGTTCGAATATAATCAATATAGATCCGTATTCAGAATCCATTACGAGGTCTTTGTGGTTGTTAAGTGGTTACACCATTTGACTTCACGTTCAGAAGATCGTGTGTTCGAATCTAGACGGCGAAGTTGTGTTTACTAATGCACTTTTTCCAGAGGTCCTTATGATTGTTATCGGAGCTACGGAGTTTGTTCTGTGTACAAAATTTATCGACAGGTGGCTTGTCATTTCTAATTAAAGGAGCCGAGCGATAAGGGGGATAACCCGGTGCAATGGTAGCGGCAGTCCTTCGTCTTTAGGACCTCAGACTCAAGATCCCATAGGTGCTGGCTCCCTTTCTGTTAACTGCTAGACTCAATATCAGAACAGTTACACCAGTGTTTCTCAACCGGTGCTTTACTGTGCCCTATAGTTTCTCAACCGGTGCTTTACTGTGCCCTATAGTTTCTCAACCGGTGCTTTACTGTGCCCTATAGTTTCTCAACCGGTGCTTTACTGTGCCCTATAGTTTCTCAACCGATGCTTTACTGTGCCCTATAGTTTCTCAACCGGTGCTTTACTGTGCCTATAGTTTCTCAACCGATGCTTTACTGTGCCCTATAGTTTCTCAACCGGTGCTTTACTGTGCCCTATAGTTTCTCAACCGATGCTTTACTGTGCCCTATAGTTTCTCAACCGATGCTTTACTGTGCCCTATAGTTTCTCAACCGGTGCTTTACTGTGCCTATAGTTTCTCAACCGATGCTTTACTGTGCCCTATAGTTTCTCAACCGGTGCTTTACTGTGCCCTATAGTTTCTCAACCGGTGCTTTACTGTGCGCTATAGTTTCTCAACCGATGCTTTACTGTGTCCTATAGTTTCTCAACCGGTGCTATACTGTGCCCTATAGTTTCTCAACCGATGCTTTACTGTTCCTATAGTTTCTCAACCGGTGCTTTACTGTGCCCTATAGTTTCTCAACCGGTGCTTTACTGTGCCCTATAGTTTCTCAACCGGTGCTTTACTGTGTCCTATAGTTTCTCAACCGGTGCTTTACTGTGCCCTATAGTTTCTCAACCGATGCTTTACTGTGTCCTATAGTTTCTCAACCGGTGCTGTACTGTGCCCTATAGTTTCTCAACCGATGCTTTACTGTTCCTATAGTTTCTCAACCGGTGCTTTACTGTGCCCTATAGTTTCTCAACCGGTGCTTTACTGTGCCCTATAGTTTCTCAACCGATGCTTTACTGTGTCCTATAGTTTCTCAACCGATGCTTTACTGTGCCCTATAGTTTCTCAACCGATGCTTTACTGTGCCCTATAGTTTCTCAACCGGTGCTTTACTGTGTCCTATAGTTTCTCAACCGGTGCTTTACTGTGTCCTATAGTTTCTCAACCGGTGCTTTACTGTGCCCTATAGTTTCTCAACCGGTGCTTTACTGTGCCCTATAGTTTCTCAACCGGTGTTTTACTGTGCCCTATAGTTTCTCAACCGGTGCTATACTGTGCCCTATAGTTTCTCAACCGGTGCTTTACTGTGCCCTATAGTTTCTCAACCGATGCTTTACTGTGCCCTATAGTTTCTCAACCGGTGCTATACTGTGCCCTATAGTTTCTCAACCGGTGCTTTACTGAGCCCTATAGTTTCTCAACCGGTGCTTTACTGTGTCCTATAGTTTCTCAACCGGTGCTTTACTGTGCCCTATAGTTTCTCAACCGGTGCTTTACTGTGCCCTATAGTTTCTCAACCGGTGCTATACTGTGCCCTATAGTTTCTCAACCGGTGCTTTACTGTGCCCTATAGTTTCTCAACCGGTGCTTTACTGTGTCCTATAGTTTCTCAACCGGTGCTTTACTGTGCCCTATAGTTTCTCAACCGGTGCTTTACTGTGCCCTATAGTTTCTCAACCGGTGCTTTACTGTGTCCTATAGTTTCTCAACCGGTGCTTTACTGTGCCCTATAGTTTCTCAAGAAATAGTGTTGAATAAGCTACGCATATCTTCTTTTTCTGCGTTCTCACTAGATTGAGATTTCGGATTCTCTAATAAAGGCAGCCGTCTGCCTCAGATTATCAGCCACGCCATACAGTTTGTCTTGGACGCTAGTATAAGTGGGTCACCTCTTTCTTCTCAAGTCTGCATACTGGGGGCAGTTCTGTAGGATATAATTCCTATGATTTCTGCTTCCCCGTTTGTGCCTACCTCTTCAGCAGTAAGTGTTGGCCACCCTCGTGATGGTAGGTCTCACATTCTTACTGCGTGGCTAAATCTCCGAGGCAGATTGGCGACCGTAGAATCCGTTATCAAATTCCTCATTGTGAGGGTCGTTGCACCATGTTATGCGCCTTACGGCCTGGTGCATCCGTTTTCTGCAAGCATTTGTTTCGGGTTAGCATTCTTTAGCGGACACGTGCATCCGATGTCATCCAAACTCCTTAGTCGCCTCTTACGACATGCATGGCAGGTAACAGTGCTTCTATTCTTTAAACCCCAAATGTGGGCCCCGGTAACCACTCGGGCGAGCTACGCATATGTAAATGTATATATATGAGTTGTTTTTATGCTCAACATTATATTTATAATTTTACTACAAATGTTTGACATTTTAATGGGAAACTTTGTGGGTATTATAATAAATTATGCAACCTGTTATATAATTTGAAAGTCTAAAAATTATCAGAAATATATTTAGTAAAGTCAATACGTCGCGCGTCAGTGTGAAACAGCCTTTAGAGACTAATGTTAGGAGCTGTACAGGAACAGAGCCATGGGTTCACTAAACATTGAGAAGTCTTTCCGAACAGAGGTGATTCAGGGTTGTGAATCATAGTTGCTGATTTAGAGAGATGAGTGTAGATATTGATATAGTCCGATAAGAACGACATACCAAATATGAAAAAGATTGATTTTTTTCCGATCCAGAAGCACTTGAGCTTTTCAGCTCTTCGGCTCGGTGCCATGGACATCGTAACCCTTCTGTTCGGTGCCACGAACACCGTAAATCTGGGGAATCTGTGGCTTTTTCTGCCATCCCGCGGAATTGAACCCGCACACACAGAGGGATAGTCACCCGTAGTCCAACGCGCTACGAACACGCTGGGCAGACGGGCTAAAAGATTGATTAAAAACCGCCCTTGTGTTGTCTGGGCTTTCAATGGGAGCAACGAATAGTGACACAGAGACATACAAGACATGTCGTAAGAGGGGACTGAGTTAGGGGCCTAGGGAATCTACCCTAGCAACTAAAAAAGCGTCGCAGAAATCGGATGTGCTAGCCTACTTGTAGGTGCATAACTGGCACAACGTATAATCGCTTTTAGACTCGTACTACATACACATTACAAAGAGTAGTAAGCATGTGGTCCATGTGGAGTGCTCGAAGAAGACTAATCAACATGGTACTGGTGTGTTGAGAAGCTGGACTCTGCTGCTGGATTGTTGAGGCGTATATCGGAGCACCTATGGACATATCCGGAGTGAATTGATGATAGTCATCACATAACTGGGAACTGAGAACCATTGGTAGTTGAAAAATCGATATGAGTGTAATGAAAATCCGCTGTACGGTGACAAATTTATTCAAATACATCTGATGAAAGTTTCTACAAAATGTTCCATCATTTTGAAAATTACATCGGGGACCCTCACTGGTGCTGCGGGCTCGTGCACCGTCGGTAAAAATATTCCTATTCAAGAAAAATATCCAAGCACAAACGGATGTTTACCGAAGTGCAATGATGATGGTATTCTGTCAATCTAGTTTATAAGAGAAATACAAAAGAAGGGCTTAGTGGGATAAGGGCTTAGTGGGATAAGGGCTTAGTGGGATAAGGGCTTAGTAGGATAAGGGTCTACACAACACTTACCATCAAAATGAGGTTTTGTTTCTTCAAAATACGATAGCTGGAACAATGTAGTATGTACACTCACAAGTTGACAAGTCGTGGGATCAACCCAAGAATGTTCCCAACGTAAAAGCTTGACACAAGTAAAGACTCTCATGAAACAATCCAGAAGAATGATGTGAAGAAAAACAAACGGAGGATACAACCCAGAGCATGACAGTATAAATATAGTAAACAAAAAGCACAGACCACAGTCTTCAGACTTAGAACAGGACACTGCAGTCTCAGAATGGGTCTCAGCTGCCTGCACCTGTGGAGCACCAAAGCAGTCCCCAGAGCACATCCTGCAAGACTTCCACAGCTTGACCAGTGTGAGAATGGAGATCTGGCCAAAAGAAACAACCCTTCAAAACAAACTATGGGGGACAGATGAAGACCTTAAGCTCACCGCCATGTTTATGACATATACCGGAGTAGTTGCATAGCAGAAGTTGATCGCAGAAGAAGAAAGGATGATGAAGATTTAATGCACTCAAAAAATTTTGAAAGCTGTTTTTTTAGAACTTTAAAAATGTGGGATATGCCCGTTTTCTCACTAAGATTGAATGTTAACGGTGATATATATATAATGTGTATGTAGGGATTCGATTTGACATGACGTTCCGCTACAGTGAACAATTTGAGAAGCGCTGATTTACACGTTATCTACTAGAGTGACTTCGAGAGACAAAATAACTTCTGAAAATCAACTCTACTACGGTTTGAACACAATCCACTTGTGTATAAATCTAGCTAACTGTCACTGGACTAGGTTGATGATTTAATGTACATAATATATATATATATATATATATATATATATATATATATAGTGTTTCAAGCCATGAAGACGCTTGACAATGTGAATCATTGCTAGCTGACAGCGTTCGTCTTTATAACACTACGCATCCAGTGGTCACGTCTTCATCACAAAGACACGTATTACCCTTGCCCAGAAAGTCGAATCGTTCAAGTCATATACGACTCTCATGCTCACTTATTTCCGACTTCATCACAAAGACACGTATTACCCTTGCCCAGAAAGCGGAATCGTTCACGTCCTATACGATTCTCATGCTCACTTATTTCCGACTTCATTACAAAGACAAATATTACCCTTGCCCAGAAATTGGAATTGTTCACGTCATATACAATCTTCTTGCTTCCTTATTTCCGGTATGAGTAATTTCTGTTTTCTATACGTCCAGTAACTCTGAAAATAGACTACGACCTACTGTTTTAAAATCTGAAAAGTTCAAAATTGATCTAAATGTCTACCGTATGCTTGTCTCCAACAGCTACACAAGTCCAGTGAGCAGGAAGTCAAAATGGATCTTCTTCTTCTTCGAACGCACCACATCGATCACTTGTTAACCGCTCTTTGTGATTTCTATGTGATCTGAGCCTAAGAGTTATTGTACTTTGTGTCAGTTATGCGACTATAAGTAGGCCAGTACATCTCATTTCTGCGATACTTTTTATATTATTTACTAGCATAGCTTCTCTAGGGCCCTACCTCAGTCGCCTCTTACGACATGCCTTGTAGGTCGCAGTATTACTATTCTTTGCTCCCCCCGTGGGCCCCAGCAACACACGTGCAAAATCAAAAGTAATGTCCGCATCAGACTTATCAATTAATATATAACTTTGGCACAGAAGAAATCAAAAGTAATGTCCGCATCAGACTTATCAATAAATATATAACTTTGGCACAGAAGAACCTAATTCCAAACCAGTTCAGCAAAGATATGGGGCGTTTCTTTATTTTCAATATATTGATCTAGTTGTTAAGCTATTTTAACTAGAACACGACAGCACTAGAGGATGCGATGGATAGGGCACTAGAGGATGCGATGGATAGGGCACTAGAGAATGCGATGGATAGGGCACTAGAGAATGCGATGGATAGGGCACTAGAGAATGCGATGGATAGGGCATGATAACAAAAGAGGTAACGGAAGGGGATGTATAATTACCCAAAAATGTATGTACGTCTTACTGTTCAAAGTGTTTAATATATACTAATTATATTGACACTTTGAAGACAAAGCTACACATATTGTGGTCTAAAGCGCGCGGAGAAGGGGACTGGGTGCCTTAAAACCACATGAAAAAAAGTTCAATGATATTACAGCATTTATTGTTACTTTACCACGAAAGGTGGTCGTGCACATGATCCACCATCCTTCCTTTCGTTTGCTGGACATACTGTCTATATGGTCAACGTTGTCTCTTTTGTATAAACTGCATTGTCTTTTGTAGCTCACACAGTGGTCCGTGTAGTTTTCTGTCGAGTGTTGTTTCGTTAGAACAGTGAGTTTGCCTCAGTATATCATATTCGGGAGTCTTAAAGTATGTGCTATGCAGTCTGGTGTGCCTGTCCACATGTACACACTTGAAGTATGTGCTATGCAGTCTGGTGTGCCTGTCCACATGTACACACTTGAAGTATGTGCTATGCAGTCTGGTGTGCCTTTCCACATGTACACATGGCTGAATTGCCAATCATGAATTTTTTATACATGTGGCTGTGGATTGTATCCTGTTCTAAGGCGCAGAATAACAACTTGTTCTAATCTGCTCGTATTATAGTAATCGTCTTGTGTTGGTATTTGTGGCTTTCTCATTGATTTAATCATCCTTTTCTTTTGGTGGTAGGTAACTGGCACATCCGGTTGCTCTCCTGCAGCATCTTCCTTGGCCGGTCGGTCTGCTGTTTCATTTCCTGTAACACATGGTTAGCTAACAGACCAATATTGGTGAGTTAGTAAGTATAGCTGGTGTGTGCGTGTGAGTGCGTCTGTGTGTCTATATATTAGCGTGAGCGACGACGTGCGTGTTATACTGTATTGAGTATTTGAAAATGAGTTTGTGAGTGTGCGTGTATCAGAGTGAGTGAATGAGTGTATGTGATCACTCGAGAGTAAGAGATGGCGAGTGAAAGTCTCTGCGCGCGGACGTTCATCCCATTTCAAATTCAATGTAATACTGTACATATTGTTGCATAACACAATGTAATACTGTACATATTGTTGTATATAACACAATGTAATACTGATCAGGACCTAACCTGAATAAAAAACCAACGAAATGTGTACACAAATAACGATGGAGGGCGCTGCCGGCAATGTATACCACGGTACAACGTGACAAGCAGTCACGCGTAACATCTAGAGCACTGGACTCACATAGTGAACTATGTACTGTTTTTTCAGACTTTCCTTGAACAAACTGTACTCGATGACATTTAGAGAGAGCATCAGGTATACTGCCTCCAAGTTGTGTTACAGATCGGTAATTCGATTCATCATGTTCTACTCTGAAGTGGCAAGCCAAGTGATCGAAGAATTCGTTGGTCAGTTCTTTTCCTGATTCAAATTCAGGTGTAGTCATGCCGCTTCTTACTGATTTTTGCGTGAATGATTGCTTTCCTTATTATCAGTGTCCGCCGCCATGTGTTTCCGATTTATGAGATGTATCAGTTCAATGGTTTCCTTTCGGTTTATATATTCAATCTTCTCTCAAGACTGTCATTTGTAGCTACTACAGAGGTCCAAGACTTATTTGTTGCTCCTACAGATGTCCGAGACTATCATTTGTAGCTACTACAGAGATCACTGTTATTTGTAGCTCCTACAGAGGTCCCTGTCATTTGTAGCTCCTACAGAGGTCCAAGACTGTCATTTGTAGCTCCTACAGAGGTCCCTGTTATTTGTAGCTACTACAGAGGTCCAAGACTGTCATTTGTATCTCCTACAGAGGTCCAAGACTGTTATTTGTAGCTCCTACATAGGTCCGAGACTGTCATTTGTAGCTCCTACAGAGGTCCGAGACTGTTATTTGTAGCTACTACAGAGGTCCTAGACTGTTATTTGTAGCTCCTACAGAGGTCACTGTCATTTGTAGCTACTACAGAGGTCCTAGACTGTCATTTGTAGCTACTACAGAGGTCCAAGACTTATTTGTAGCTCCTACAGAAGTCCGAGACTGTCATTTGTAGCTACCACAGAGGTCCGAGACTGTCATTTGTAGCTCCTACAGAGGTCCAAGACTGTCATTTGTAGCTACTACAGAGGTCCGAGACTGTCATTTGTAGCTCCTACAGAGGTCCAAGACTGTTATTTGTAGCTCCTACAGAGGTCTTTGCAATTGTTTTGTCCAGTGTTGTTTCACTATGCCAGTGAGTTTGTCTCAGTATATCATATTCGGGGCAAGTACGTGTTCTTCAGTAAAGGTTGCCTACACACATAGCTTCATTTCCCGGAATTGACATTGCCCCTATTTTTCCATAAGAGGCCCATTCACGATCAGAACATTGCTCCCCAGTGTATCTCTCATCGTCCTTCACCCCAGATGATATTGATTGTATGATTAATTCAAGTTAATATGTAACGAATATCAAAGGCAATGAAGTGAAGTGAGATGCAAAGGGTTCAAGAAAGAGAGGACGATCTAAGGAGACCATGAAACGAACTTTGCTGAGAGAGGTAGGAAATCTCAGTCTCAGTTCCATAAAGAAGAAGTTGAGTTGCCCAGGATAAAGCGATATGGAGAAATTACTTGCAGGCCTTAAATAACGTATAACGGTACCAGATATATTATTATATTATTATTATTAATATATTTCCTCCTTTCTTTAACTGAAGATTGCTGACACAGTGGTAAGAATATAACTAGGTGAAGGATTGAATGGCGTTCTATTCAGAAATCTAGCCAGCTCTCCAGTAAACATGGCAGGCTATTTTAAAATATTTGAGATTTATGTAGACACATACCTGAGCTCACCGTGTGCAGGCTCACAAATCGTAAAGTATTCGTGGCACCAGCTTTAATGGTCATTAACATCATGTCCACGCATGCATTAAACATCAGGCGTGGGATGTGATAATCAAGCTGGTAAAGTTAAACTTAACAAATATGAAGACAAAGTCTTGAAGAAGAAGGTCAGAAATATAGAAGCAGTTTCTTCTTCTTCTAAGAACGCTCCATATCGACCACTTATTAAACCACTCTTTGTGGTTTGTATGTGATCTGAGCCTAAGAGCGATTGAGCGTTGTGTCAAGTTATGCGCCTTTGGTGACTAGACTACCACATCCGATTTCTTGCCAGCATTTTATTTACTGAGGTTGCATTCCCTAAGCTGTGGGACGGATGGGTTTGTCACTTGGACGTCATCGTACTAGAGTAGGATGATCGGAGTCCGAAAAGTATCGCCCTTCGCCAATGTTTGGGTTTGTACCGGTCAACACTCTACATTATCAGCATTACTTTTCTATCCACGGTGAGTTTATTCCTGAATAGGAGTATTCTCAGTCGTTTCGAGTCGCGTTTTTTGCACTTTGTAATTTTCAATGTCTAGTCTGCATTTTCCTGTCCCGGAAACACTGGAGAAGTAGCTTTGAAATGTAGAAGGGGGTCTTAACTAGAGATGGTCTTAAACAGAGATGGTCTGAAACAGAGAAGGTCTGAAATAGAGAAGGTCTGAAACAGAGAAGGTCTGAAACAGAGATGGTATGAAACAGAGAAGGTCTGAAACAGAGATGGTATGAAACAGAGAAGGTCTGAAACAGAGATGGTATGAAACAGAGATGGTATGAAACAGAGATGGTATGAAACAGAGATGGTATGAAACAGAGATGGTATGAAACAGAGATGGTATGAAACAGAGATGGTATGAAACAGAGATGGTATGAAACAGAGATGGTATTAAACAGAGATGGTATGAAACAGAGAAGGTCTGAAATAGAGAAGGTCTGAAATAGAGAAGGTCTGAAACAGAGAAGGTCTGAAACAGAGATGGTATGAAACAGAGATGGTATGAAACAGAGATGGTATGAAACAGAGATGGTATGAAACAGAGGTCTGAAATGTAGAGCGAGATCTTACATATAAAGGAGATATGAAATAAAGAAGGCGATCTAAAACTTTGGAGAAGTCTGAAATCTATATGAGATTTGAAATCGTTTCTTTTTCTTCGAACGCCCCCATATCGACCACTTGTTAACCACTCTGTGTGATTTGTATGTGATCTTAGCTTAAGAACGATTGAATGTTGTGCCAGTTATGCGCCTAGAGGTTGGGCACATCCGATTTCTGCGATGCTTTTTATTTACTAGGTAGCTTCCCTAGGTCCTACATCTGTCGCCTCTTACTCTCTTACTCTCTCGCGATCACTGCTTAGACTGATGTACCAGATTTCCCATAAATTCTGCTGTTGTTTTTAGGGTCTCCGTCCCTCCGTACAGCTTCACATTTAGCACGATATTCATGTGGAAATCTGATTCATGCAGCCTTAAAATGGGTGTGTTTCGTCACATCTTTAGCGCCATTTGGAGCTCTGGTGATTATCCTTCGGCGATGTGTCCGGTTTTAGCCAGAGTTTACTTGGTTCTCTTCCCGTCAGCCTTGGGCTGTCCCCAGCCGACCTGCAAGGCACCAGGTTGCTATTTTATTTTAGGGTAGCTACCCTTAAACAGCCTTCCTCCCTGGTTGTTGAGCGTCATCTGCCCAGGTTACCAGTCTTTTTGGACTACTTGGTTTGCCTGCCGTCCAGTTTTGTGTACGGTTTGCTCCGCTAGAATTTGGTTGTCCCCAATCGAGCTACAAGGCAGAAGTAGCGTCGTCTCTTACAACATGCCTTTTAAGTCGCAGTGGTACTATTCTTTGCCATCCCTTGTGGGCCCCGGTAACACATGGGCGAGAGAAAGCAGGAAATGTAGAAAGAGAAAGCAGGAAATGTGGAAAGAGAAAAGCAGGAAATGTAGAAAGAGAAAGCAGGAAATGTAGACAGAGAACTGATATATAAAGGAGAAATGAAATAAGAAGCCGGTCTAAGACTTAGCAGGACGTCTGAAATATATGAGATTTGAAATAGGAAGGTCTGAAATATCGAAGTATCTCTGAAATATAAAAGTTCTGAAATGCAGAAGTTGGTCTGAAATACAGTCAGTCTATCTATCGCTCTCTCTCTCTCTCTCTCTCTCTCGCCTTTAAAACCCGGATTGGGGCATAGGTCCTCAACCAACTAATGGCAAGTCTTCCTATCTCTAGCTATCTCCGGCAGCTCCCTCCAGTTCTTCTTTATATTGTTGATATCTGCCTCCAAATCTCGTCTGCATATATTTCTATGCTTCCCTTTCTTTCGCTGTCCCGGTGGGTTCCAGGAAATGACCCTTCCTGTTATATTACCCTCTGGTTTTCTCAAAGTGTGCCCTATCCAGCGCCAGTCTTTTTTAAAAACTTCTTGGTTCACTGGAATCTATCTTGTTCTCTCCATAAGTTCCTCATTTGTGAACTTATTATATCATCACAATCCCTCTATTCTGTACAGACACCAGTTGATGAATGTTTGCAATTTTTTCATTATCATTTTAGTTGTTCTCCATGTTTCTGACCCATAAAGCAGAACTGCTTTAACATTAGAGTTAAATATCCGAATTTGTTTAATATAGTAGCCATAATATAATTATAACATATAAAAAGACATGAAGGGCTGGAGAAACCATCATGGAAGGAGGCATACCGGCAAAGAGAAGAAGAGGAAGACCACGGAGAAGATGAATTCAGGATGTAACTGATGGTTTGAACATTAAGGCTGCAGAGGCAGGACATCTGGCCTATGAGAGAGAGAAATTCTGGAGGACTGTTGGGGTGGCAAAGTTCTGTTCAGAACAAGCTATATGATAATGATGAATATAATTAACCACTGCCGATATGTGAAAGACGCCATGTTGATAAACCAACAGTATGAAGTATCCCATCAAACAACAGATGGTTCTTTTAACAAGTTCAAACATAGGCTTAAATGATAAGATGAACCAAATAAAAGTTAGTGGTTGTAATTTCACATAAGGGTACAACTTCAGACATGGATGAAAGGAGTAAAGTGGATTTACATGAAAAGAAATTCAGAACTTAAAAATGTGAAAACAGTAACAAGATCTAAAGTAAAGTGGTACTAGAAGATAACAAATGGAAAAGTACAAGCGAAATCAGTACTTCAGAACATGAATATAAAAGTTAGTCAGAGAAAGGTAATCTTGATGAAAAAAAAGGTTATAATAGCAGTCGGAAACGATAAATAACATCAGAAAATGGCAGACAGACTAAAAAAAACTAACTTAAATAGGGTTTTTCTTCTTTTTCGAACGTTCCCTATTGACCACTTGTTAAACCACTCTTTGTGATTTGTATGTGATCCGAGCCTAGGAGCGATTGTATGTTGTGCCAGTTATGCGCCTACAAGTAGGCCAGCACATTCGATTTATACGATGCTTTTTATTTACTAGGGTAGCTTCCCTATACCCCTACCTCAGTCCGCTCTTACGCTATGCTTGTAGGTCGTAGTGGTACTATTCTTTGCTCCCCTTGAGAGTCCCGGCACCACACGGGCGGAAAGAGGGTCTAAAGGTGAAGGATTGTGTACGGCTCAGCCCATCTCTTAGCAGATACAGCACTCCAACTGACGAGAGCACTACACAAAGTACGCCGGTTTTCCTGTACGGCTCAGTCCATCTCTCAGCAGAAATATCACTCCAACTGACGAGAGCACTACACAAAGTACGCCGGCTTTCCTGTACGGCTCAGTCCATCTCTCAGCAGATACATCACTCCAACTGACGAGAGCACTGCACAAAGTACGCCGGTGTTCCTGTACGGCTCAGTCCATCTCTCAGCAGAAATATCACTCCAACTGACGAGAGCACTGCACAAAGTACGCGAGTTTTCCTGTACGGCTCAGTCCATCTCTCAGCAGATACATCACTCCAACTGACGAGAGCACTACACAAAGTACGCGAGTTTTCCTGTACGGCTCAGTCCATCTCTCAGCAGATACATCACTCCAACTGACGAGAGCACTACACAAAGTACGCGAGTTTTCCTGTACGGCTCAGTCCATCTCTCAGCAGAAATATCACTCCAACTGACGAGAGCACTGCACAAAGTACGAACTTCGAAACTCCAATCTGTGACTCCAGAAAATATGAACTCGTGAACAGTATAGCGATGTCTGGATTCGAATCCACTATCTTCGGAACGAAAGGCAATAGCTTAACCACTTAGTCACACGGACCCTTTTAGGCACAGGAAAAAAAAACCATGTACGAAACGCACACAAGAATCCGTTCTATAAATATCTTTTGATACTGACGCTTTGAGGTAATATGAGAATAAGAAATTTTTGTAAGAACCCCAAGGGAAGCAACCCAGGGAAGCAACCCAAGGAAGCAATCCATGGGAGCAACCCAGGAAGCAACCCAGGAAGCAACCCAAGGAAACAACCCAAGGAAGCAACCCAGGGAAGCAACCAGGGAAGCAACCCAAGGGAAGCAACCCAAGGGAAGCAACGGAAGCAAAGACTATGAACAATAAATAAACAGTGTACAAGTATTAAGAGCTTTGAAAGACAAACACAGGATTCGAACCACTTAACCTTATTTCTTGACACCCATTGCTAGCCTAGCAATATGAGCGTTCTTACGAGCCATCAAATGGCTCGATGGTTGTGTTTGTAAGAACTCTCGTATTGCTAGGCAACGGGTGTCGTTAAGAAATAAGGGTAAGTGGTTCGAATCCTGTGTTTGTCAATTTGTTTTTTCAGAAGCTCTTAATACTTGTACGTGTTCGTAGCGCGTTGGACTACGGGTGACTATCCCTCTGTGTATGCGGGTTCAATCCACGGGATGGCAGAAGCCACAGATTCCCCAGATTTACGGTGTTCGTGGCACCGAACGGTTACGATGTCCATGGCACCGAGCCGAAGAGCTGAAAAGCTCAAGTGCTTCTGGATCGTGGAAAAAAAAATACTTGTACACTGTATATTCGAGGTAATACAGGATTAGAGAATAAGAACAAATGTTGATAGACAAATACAGGGTGTTCAACTTAAAAGCAGCCCCAGTGATAAATATAAATTTGCCATGTACGCGGTGCATCTCGTCTATTTACTATTTAAACCGGTTCTGACTAGCTTGTCCTACGTCACATTTGTTCATCGCCCTTCCCGCACTACAATTACACACCATCACACAACCTTGACCTATACTACGTCATAACTGAACCTTCCCATTCTTTCTTTTCTTTCTTTCTCGAATCCTGTATGCCTCACAGCGTCAGGTCAGGAAGAGATTTCTAAAACGGGCCCTAGTATGCGCTTCGTAGATAGTCTCTTTCGTCGCCTCTGTTATCTCTGAGGTCCATCTTTTGCGTGGCCGGCCTTTTGCTTTGTACCCATTGTATCGGAGCAGCATTGTTCTTTGGGGTGCACTGTCTGATGGTAATCTGCTTACGTGACCGAACCATTTAAAACTGATTCAGTACCAGGTTTTTTTCACCTCTGGACGGAATTATTTTTGTAGCTTCAAAAATATTGCACACATACTTTAGTTAAATTAAAATATTGTTTCTAAATATGATTTAAAGTTGAACTTATTATATATCAAATTAAAGATAAATGATTGTACTTTCATAAAATATTTATTGTATGCGAAAATATAATGTTGTGTTGACTGTGCATGACAAATATTAGCATGTAATAAAAAATTAATTGAAATTGTGAGAACAAAAATCCAACTTACCAAGGGCCTTGAGGAACAATATGGTGAATAAGTCAGTGTAACTGCTCTCTTTATATAAGTAATCCATTTATGAATACATAAAAATTAAGAAAATATTGACGGAATATATGGTTTACTAACTGTTCGCAAATTAGCAACACGACCATCTGGAACCTGACTGGGGCAACGCCCTCTCGCAGCTGGTTGGGAAACACTACTAGTATTATTTAAATTATTAATAATCGACGTATTTAAATCACAAACTTATGTGTCATCAGAATCAGAAGCTTCACTATCTTCACTATCAGTATCTACATCTTCATGCAACCAATCTCGCGCTTCTGCAGCTGTAAAACGTGCAGAACGAGCTGATAAACCATTTCTAGACTCTGAATTGTTAGACATTATTTTTTAATCACAGGGTAACTTGAAAACGAAAATTAAACTTGGTTTCACTTCTGATTCTAGTCAAAACCACGATGTTGTGATTTGGTTATCGTTAGTACTTCCTTTCTACTTAGTTTCCGGTTGATATAAAACTACAATCTGAGTGAAAATTAATAAAAACTCAACGCAATAGTAGCCGTCTTTTAAACGACGCTTGGGCCACGCAGATAAGAAATATGTGCACTACAGTGTTCCACGGGACTGAATCAGTTAATTTGTTGATTCTTGATGAAGTCTAGTACTGATGTTGTACCCACTTTTTCCTGATGTCTTCATTTCTCAACCGGTCTCTTCTTGTTACACCCAGCATTCTGCGTAGACACTTCATCTCTGTTGTGACTAGTTTTCTTCTATCGTTTGTTGTCAGCGTCCAGGTTTGGCACTGGTAACATAATGTGGGGAGAAAGATTGTGTTGAACATTGCTCTTTTTGGTGTTCATGGTGACGTGTTTGCATCTTAAAATTTGCGCCATTTGCCCTATCATTTGATTTGCTTTGTTGCATCTGTGTTGAATTTCATTAGTTATTCTTCCATTTGCTGAAAAAATGCTCCCAGGTATGTGAAATCTTTTACTTGATTTAGTAGGTGATTATCGATGGAGATGTTGGTAGTGTTTTCCTCTCTGGCGAATGTCATTACTTCTGTTTTGTCGATGTTAATTCTCATGTTGTATTCGTTACATGCTAACTGGAGTCTGTTGATGTGTTGTTGTAGCTGTTCTTCTGTTGTTGATATGATTGCCTGATCGTCTGCAAAAGAAATTCATTTAAGAGTTCTCCGAGGTTGTTTCCTTCGCTGGTGTTAGCTATTTTACAAATGTGGTCAATGTACGTGATGAATAGCAGCGGGGATAGTACGCAACCTTGTCTTACTCCTGACCCTACGTGAAACTTTTCTGATAATCCTGTATTTGTTCTAATCGTACATTGGCTGTCAGTATAAATGTTCTTGCAAAGGTTGATTAGGTGTTCATTAACCCCATAGGTTGTTAGTATTTTCCACAACTTGTGCCTATCTACGCGGTCGAACGCTTTTTCCTGATCTACAAATGCAACGTGTAAATGTTTGTCGGATTCGATAGTCCTTTCTACTAACTGTCTGAGGGCGAATATTGCGTATGTACAGCTTTTGTTCTTCCTGAATCCCATTTGGGAGTCATTAAGCTGTGGCTCGATGATGTGGCGGAGCCTTTTCTCAAGTATTTTGCAGAATATTTTCCCAGTGTGGCTCAGTAGCGATATGCCTCTATACTTTGTACAGTCCCTCTTGCTACCTTTCTTCTTCCAGATGGGAACAATTGTAGCATTCCTCCAATCTTCTGGTGTTTCTTGTGTGATCCAGACTTGGTTGAATAGTCTATGGAGCCAGCCGATTCCTACCTCTTTAGTTGCTTTGATTAGGTCGGCCGGGATATTGTCTGGGCCTGGTGTTTTATTAGATGGGGCCATATTTACAGCATTTCTGATCTCTGATAGTGTTATGCTTGGTTCTACTTCTGAAGTTACATTTACTGTGTGTTCTTGAGTGTTCAGTTGGTCCTCTTGTTGTAGGTTGAGAAGTTCACTAAAGTATTGTCGCCATCTGTTCATTATCATTTTGGATCATTAAGAGCTTGGCCGTTTTCATCGTTAATAATTTCAGTTGGGTCATATTGTTCTTGTCTTTCCCGCATAGCTTTAATTTTCTTGTAAAAATGTCTTGTTGAATTTTTGTAGTCTGAATTTAATGTTTCGCCATAATCTTGCCATGCTTGTATTTTAGACTTCTTTATTATCTCCTTGGCTTGTTTTCTAGCTGTTCTATACTCAGTGAGGTCGTTTTGATGTTTGTTTTTGCCCATAAGTTGTATCTGTGTTTTTCTCCTTTACCGCTAGTTTTACTTCGTCATTCCACCAAGTTGTGCTTTTTGGTCGGGTACCTCTGTATTTTGCTGTTCCGCATGTTTCTTTGGCTGCTTCTAATAAAGTTCTCTTAAATACTGTCCATTCTTCTTCTACTGACTTGCTTTCTTCAGTTAGTTTAACAAAATTATCTGTGACTCTTTGAAGATATGACTCTTGTGTGTTGACATCTGTTAATTTATTGATTTTGATTATTTCTTTTGTAGTCGTGTGTTGCCTTCTGGTACTCTTCTTGTGTGTTCTGATAGTCATAACTACCCATTTCCATACATATATGCCAGATTAGCTCCATTCACAGGCTGCTTTTAAGTTGAACACCCTGTAGAATCGTGTACAATAATTCACGACGATTTTCTAGTCTAGTATTATCTATTCTCTAATCTTGATTTGCCTATCAGCGCCAAGTCAAAAAAGCTAAAACAGGACTAGAGAATAGATAGAGAACATATAGAGATTAGATAATACTAGACAAGAAAAATTATTGCACACGATTCTATTTGTCTATCAACATTTGTTCTTTTTGTCTAGTATTGTATTCCTCAAACGGTTTTACATTGCATAGGGTCTGCAAGCAATTTTTCCATGACGCTCTATCCTGGACAACTTCTGGCTTCTCTCAGTAACGTTTATTTCAAGGTTTCTCTTCTTCTTCTTCCCCCTTCGCCCCTAGGGAAATATAGGTCTGCAACCAGAGCCTTCCAAGTCCGCCTATCCAAGGTCATCCTTTCCAGATCTCTCCATTCTCTCCTCCATTCTCTCGCATTCCGTCTCAAACTCCCATCTCCAGGTGTTCCTGGGTCTTCCCCTATATCTATTGCCCTGTTGGTTCCATCGGAGAGCCTGTCTTGTGATGCTGTTATGGGATTTCTTCAGTGTGTGTCATATATATCGCCACCTTCTGCTCCTTATCTCTTGTGCCACCTGTCGTTGTCCTGTTATATCCCAGAGTTTTCCCTAGTAAGTCGTTTCTTTCTTGAACCCTTTGCCTCCCATTCCAATGCCTATCTTGTGATTCTCTGATCATTTCTTCTCAGAATGTCTTTTTTCTACGGACAATAAAATGGCCTGGAGAACCTGTGGCTTTTCTGCCAGCCCGTGGAATTGAACCGCACATTGATCACTTTCTTGATCTCTTGATCACTTTCTTACACAGATAGATCTCAACTGCAGTGCGCGGTCTCCGTAGCACCAGCGAGGGCCCTCTATGTAATTTGTAAGCTAGTGAAGATATTTTTAATATTTTCTAATGAATTTTACCGTGCAGGCGCTTTCCAGCCTGCTCATATCGATTTTGAACTACCAATAGTTCTTTTACGTGCTCAAACTAAACAAGGAACCTATGTTTTATCGTCCGTCTTTGATAGGACTAGGAACTCGATCTTACCTACACTGAGATCGTGGATCTCTGCAAATATATCCAGATGGCTCCACGAGGGAGCGAACCTGGTACCTTTGACACGAGAGACGGCACCTAACCGTTACGTCAGATAGAACCCATGGTTGTTTGTGTTAAGCTGTAGTGTGCAACTATTACAAATAAACGGTATGACAAGACATACTTTTCAAATGGCTCCTTAAAGTAGACGCTGATTAGGAGATAGAATTAGTTGTAAACCTAATCTAAATTTTTTGGTAGGGATTAGAGCCTCTCTACGCCGAGGCACGATCTCTTCAACCTAAGGATAATATTTTATTGGTTATATTAGAACATGTATGCCAACAAACATAAAAATAAGAATTAACTCCTTCAGGGAATTCGAGTTTATTTCCGACTCTGAATGATATGGGCTGGTTGTTTTAAAATACGGAACAGGAGGAAGGAGAGAATGACCGTCTAGGGGTCAGTTAAAGGTTACAAAGGAAGCGTGGATTGACCAGGACCAATACTGAATCCCTGGTTATCATAGTGACCGCCTATCTTTGTGGCTACCAGGGTATTTCCGCTGGTCTCCAGTGTGAGCCAGGATTTGTGAAAAATAAAACTAGGTCATCTACAACACGCCGAGTCAATGACTTCCAAAATGCTATAAACTTGGAGACACACCTTGTTGAAACTCGTGCCCATTTGTTGCCTCGGCCTCAAGGGGAGCAAAGAATAGTAGCACTGCGACCTACAAGGTATGTCGCGGGAGACGACTATGGTAGGTACTAGGGTAGGGGCCTAAGGTACCTACCCTAGTAAATAAAAAGCGTTACAGATCTCGGATGTGCTGGCCTACTTATAGGCGCATAACTGGCACAATGTGCAATCGCTCTTAGGCTCAGATCACACACGAATCACAAAGAGTGGTTTAACAAGTGGTTGATGTGGAGCGTTCGAAGAAGAAGACATCATATGAAAGAAAGCAACAACAAACAGATACCTCTATATGGCACTTAGAGAAAGCAACAACAAACAGATACCTTTATATGGCACTTAGAGAAAGCAACAACAAACAGATACCTCTATATGGCACTTAGAGAAAGCAACAACAAACAGATACCTTTATATGGCAACTTAGAGAGAAGCAACAAAAACAGATACTCTATATGCACTTAAGAAAGCAACAAACAGATACCTCTATATGGCACTTAGAGAAAGCAACAACAAACAGATACCTTTATATGGCACTTAGAGAAAGCAACAACAAACAGATACCTCTATATGGCACTTAGAGAAAGCAACAACAAACAGATACCTCTATATGGCACTTAGAGAAAGCAACAACATGCAGATACCTCTATACGGCACTTAGAGAAAGCAACAACAAACAGATACCTCTATATGGCACTTAGAGAAAGCAACAACATGCAGATACCTCTATACGGCACTTAGAGAAAGAAACAACAAACAGATACCTCTATATGGCACTTAGAGAAAGCAACAACAAACAGATACCTCTATATGGCACTTAGAGAAAGCAACAACATGCAGATACCTCTATATGGCACTTAGAGAAAGCAACAACATGCAGATACCTCTATACGGCACTTAGAGAAAGCAACAACAAACAGATACCTCTATACGGCGCTTAGAGAAAGCAACAACATGCAGATACCTCTATATGGCACTTAGAGAAAGCAACAACATGCAGATACCTCTATACGGCACTTAGAGAAAGCAACAACAAACAGATACCTCTATACGGCACTTAGAGAAAGCAACAACAAACAGATACCTCTATACGGCGCTTAGAGAAAGCAACAACATGTAGATACCTCTATACGGCTCTTAGAGAAAGCAACAACATGCAGATACCTCTATACGGCGCTTAGAGAAAGCAACAACAAACAGATACCTCTATACGGCACTTAGAGAAAGCAACAACAAACAGATACCTCTATACGGCGCTTAGAGAAAGCAACAACATGTAGATACCTCTATACGGCGCTTAGAGAAAGCAACAACAAACAGATACCTCTATACGGCGCTTAGAGAAAGCAACAACAAACGATACCTCTATATGGCCTTAGAGAAAGCAACAACAGCAGATACCTCTATAGGCTAGAAGCAACAAAGAGATACTCATGGCCTTAGAGAAAGCAACAACATGTAGATACCTCTATACGGCGCTTAGAGAAAGCAACAACAAACAGATACCTCTATACGGCGCTTAGAGAAAGCAACAACAAACAGATACTCTATACGGCACTTAGAGAAAGCAACAACAATCTATACGGCCAGAAAGCAACAACATGCGATCTCTATATGGCACTTAGAGAAAGCAACAACATGCAGATACCTCTATACGGCGCTTAGAGAAAGCAACAACATGTAGATACCTCTATACGGCGCTTAGAGAAAGCAACAACATGTAGATACCTCTATATAGCGCTTAGAGAAAGCAACAACATGTAGATACCTCTATACGGCGCTTAGAGAAAGCAACAACATGCAGATACCTCTATACGGCACTTAGAGAAAGCAACAACATGCAGATACCTCTATACGGCGCTTAGAGAAAGCAACAACATGTAGATACCTCTATACGGCGCTTAGAGAAAGCAACAACATGTAGATACCTCTATACGGCACTTAGCGAAAGCAACAACATGCAGATACCTCTATATGGCGCTTAGAGAAAGCAACAACATGTAGATACCTCTATATGGCGCTTAGAGAAAGCAACAACATGTAGATACCTCTATACGGCGCTTAGAGAAAGCAACAACATGCAGATACCTCTATACGGCGCTTAGAGAAAGCAACAACATGCAGATACCTCTATACGGCGCTTAGAGAAAGCAACAACAAGCACATGGAGATACCTCAATACGGCGCTTAGAGAAAGCAACAACATGCAGATACCTCTATACGGCGCTTAGAGAAAGCAACAACATGCAGATACCTCTATATGGCGCTTAGAGAAAGCAACAACATGTAGATACCTCTATACGGCGCTTAGAGAAAGCAACAACATGCAGATACCTCTATACGGCGCTTAGAGAAAGCAACAACATGCAGATACCTCTATACGGCGCTTAGAGAAAGCAACAACAAGCACATGGAGATACCTCAATACGGCGCTTAGAGAAAGCAACAACATGCAGATACCTCTATACGGCGCTTAGAGAAAGCAACAACATGCAGATACCCCAATACGGTGCTTAGATAAAGCAACAACATGCAGATACCCCAATACGGTGCTTAGATAAAGCAACAACATGCAGATACCCCAATACGGTGCTTAGAGAAAGCAACAACATGCAGATACCCCAATACGGTGCTTAGATAAAGCAACAACATGCAGATACCCCAATACGGTGCTTAGAGAAAGCAACAACATGCAGATACCTCTATACGGCGCTTAGAGAAAGCAACAACATGCAGATACCTCTATACAGCGCTTAGAGAAAGCAACAACAAGCACATGGAGATACCCCAATACGGTGCTTAGAGAAAGGTAAGCGTTCAATCACTGGTTAATTTACAAAGCAATAGACATAGACAGGAATCTCGGTCTAGTTTCATCATGCTTCTCGTATGTCCCAGTAGACCTACACATCTGGAACAGTGTGTCTGGCACACCACCAGAGGTAGTCAAGTAAAACGTAAACAGATATGATCTTCAATGCACTAGGGTGGATAATCTTCATATAATGATGTTAAACCATTTTGATATAATGATGTTTCACTGATGTAATTTTGATATAATGATGTTTCACTGATGTAATTTTGATATAATGATTTTCACTGATATGATGTCCACTGATATAGTGATTAAAAAATGAGTGTTGTTTCGTCAGGCCAGTGAGTTTGCTTCAGTATATCATATTCGGGGCAGTCCGATGTGTCTGTCCACATGTACACATGGCTGAATTGCCAATCTTGAATTTTGTATTCATGTGGCTGCGGAGTCAATTGTGTCATGTTCTAAGACGCGGAATGATAACTTGTTCCAATCTGCTCATATTATAGTTATAGTAATCGTCTTGTGTTGGTTTTTGTGGCTTTCTGATTGATTTAATCATCCTTTTCTTTTGGTGGTAGGTAACTGGCACACACGGTTGCTCTTCTGCAACACCGTCCTTGGCCAGTCAGTCTGCTGTTTCATTTCCTGGTATTCCACAGAGAAACGGTATCCACTGTAAGAAGACCTTGCGCTGCTTGCACAGTTAAGACAGCAGGGTCTGCAGACCTGGCAATTTTCTGGACTGGAGTGCTTGGAGTGCTATCTTTTCTAATGAACTGTGCAGCCTACTCTTCTAGATTTTGATCTGCCAAGAGCTCACGTGCTCAAATTGAACACAGCACCTACGTTTTATCGTCCGTCTCCGATCGGACTAGGAACTCGATCTCAACTGCACTGAGATCCTGGATCTCTGGAAAAAAATCCAGATGGTTCCACGAGGGAGCGAACCTGGTACCTTTGACACGAGAGACAAGCACCTAACCTTTACGCCACAGATTCCAATAACTAAACACTGCGAGGTATCAAATACTTCATACATCTCTCTATCTCTATCTCTCTCTCTCTCTATATATATATATATATATATATATATATATATACTCTCTAATCGATCACACCTTAGACTGATGCACCCTTGATTTTCCCATCAAATCTCATTCATGTGGAAATATGATTCACTACAGCAGTAGCATGGATGGGTTTCGTCACATCTTCAGTGCCATTTGGAGCTCTGGTGCTTATCCTTCGGCGATGTGTCCGGTTTCAGCCAGCGTTTACTGGGTTCGCTCTCCGTCAGCATTTGGCTGTCCCCAGCCGTCCTGCAAGGCAGCAGGTTCTTCAAATATCTACGCAAGTATATGCTAAGTTTCCACTTGCAACCATTCCTCTGATCACTTCTTGTAAGCATCAATGTGTATACGCATTAAAAGAAAACATCCCCAAACTCAAAAATGTGATAACTGCCACGCAATGTTAATATTTATGTCTGTCTGCAGCATCTAGCATCCACCCATACCAAGCGAGTGGGTTGGGCGTGACAAGCAAGTCATGCCTGCTACTTGGCCAAATACTGTGTTCTAGAATCCAGGGAGTTTCAATAAATAAGACGGCGGTATGAAGACAATAAGGAAGGACAGAGGGCAAACAATTCTGTGCAACAGAAGTTCCTAAAAAAATAAAAATGATTATATACTTTATAAATGTGGACTAAGCGTATACTACATGCATATAATAAATGTTATAATATATCAAGACTGAGACTATATGATAAAATGTATTTCCCGTGCTCCAATTGAGCATGTAAAAGAACCCGTAGGAAGGGCTTCTTCTTCTTTTGTCGTCACACTGCTACCGGGTTGTTGCCCAGTGTCGTGGTTTTCTGTTTTTGTCTTGCGCTGTTCTGGTGGCTTGTGTGATTGTTATCTTTGCTCTTTCACAGGATGCTGCCACGCCATCTAACCATCTTTTCCGTGGTCTTCCTCTTGCCTTCTTTCCCGATGTTCTGTTGTAGAAGACTCTGTATACTGTGGAGTTTGGATGCATTCTTATTAAGTGGCCAAACCACTTCATTCTTTGTTTATCTATATAATTCAAGCACGGTTTTGTGCCAACTTTATTTCTTATGCTGATGTTGGTGATTCTGTCTTTTCTTGTGTTGTTGGTAACTTTTCTCAGGCAACGCATTTCACATGTAGTTATTTTTGTGACTGCGCTTTGCTCAATGTCCATGTTTGGCTCTGGTAACACAAAGTAGGTATAAAATGCTGTTGATCATTTGTTTCTTAGCTGCCTGTGAAATTTTGGGTGCCTTAACAATGGGGCTAGCTGGTAGGTTACAGCATTTGCTTTTTGTACTCTAGCCTCCATCTCTCTATCTAGTTTTCCGTCTTCTGTGAATATGCTTCCTAAGTATTTGAATTCTTTCACTTGGTTTATTTTAGTGCCATTGACATGGATGTCTAGATTATTATGTTTTCTTAACGGAGTTTAAAGAAGGACACATACAGAATGAGAGAATGGACATATGCAGAATGAGAGAAGGATACCACAGAATGAGAGAATGGACGCATACAAAATGAGAGAACAGACACGTACAGAACGAGAGAGAGGCCACATACAGAATGAGAGAATGGACACATACAGAATGAGAGAGTGGACACATACAGAATGAGAGAGTGGGCACATACAGAATGAGAGAGTGGCCACATACAGAATGAGAGAGTGGACACATACAGAATGAGAGAGTGGACACATACAGAATGAGAGAGTGGGCACATACAGAATGAGAGAGTGGCCACATACAGAATGAGAGTGGACACATACAGAATGAGAGAAAGGATACATACAGAATGAGAGAATGGGCACATACAGAATGAGAGAAAGGATACATACAGAATGAGAGAATGGGCACATACAGAATGAGAGAGTGGGCACATACAGAATGAGAGAAAGGATACATACAGAATGAGAGAATGGGCACATACAGAATGAGAGAAAGGATACATACAGAATGAGAGAATGGGCACATACAGAATGAGAGAGTGGGCACATACAGAAAGAGAGAGTGGACACATACAGAATGAGAGAATGGGCACATACTGAATGAGAGAGTGGACACATACAGAATGAGAGAGTGGGCACATACAGAATGAGAGAAAGGACACATACAGAATGAGAGAAAGGATACATACAGAATGAGAGAATGGGCACATACAGAATGAGAGAAAGGATACATACAGAATGAGAGAGTGGACACATACAGAATGAGAGAAAGGATACATACAGAATGAGAGAAAGGACACATACAGAATGAGAGAATGGCCACATACAGAATGAGAGACAACAAGTATAAATAATATAAGACAGACAGAGAACACACAAAAGTGAACACAAAAGTATGGAGACAAACTACGCATAAAAATATATATATCGATCCAACTAGCGATAGTCAAGACAGTGGTACAATATTTGACCAGGCTGATACAACGTTATTTGTGATCCTGGTAGTAGCAGTAGTAGTATCAGTGTGCGCACGCTATTCCCAGTACTACGCTGTAGACTTGTACTGACGGATGCCATACAGATCTTTCGTCTGGCGACTTTTTTTTTAACGTGATGGTTCCGGAACTTTCTATCAACTCCGAGAGCGCTGCTTGACCTCACGTGAGGTATGCGCAATTTCGCAAGGTGGATACACGGGCGGAGGTGGGTGGTTGGGGAGGGAAAGGGGGAAGGGAGGAAGGGACTAAACTGATATATGAAAATGTGCCCTTTCTATCTGTACATTAATCGTCTTATTTTGTCGTCACACTGCTAACGGGTTGTTGCCAAGTGTGGTTATTTTTTGTTTCTGTCTTGCGCTGTTCAGGTGGCTTGTGTGATTGTTCTTTTTGCTATTTGACAGGATTCTGCTTTGCCATCTAACCATCTTTTTCGTGGTCTTCCTCTCGCCGTCTTTCCTGATGTACATTATCAATCAATAAATCATTCAGTGTCATGCCTGCCGGCGTAGGCGATCATGTCTCTCCACAATTCTACTCCTTGGCGCAGTTAATCAGTTCTGAATGTCGATATATGTCTATCTATCCTCTAATCCTGTTTTGCTTTTCGACGTCAGGTCGAACAAGGAGACACATGGAGGAGCCTTGATCCCATGCGCCTTGTCTTTCTTTTATTTCTCCAGTCCTGATTTGCCTTACAGCTTCAGGATAAGAAGAGATTTCTAGAACGGGTTTTTGCGTACGCTTCATAAACAGAGTCTTTCGTCACCTCTGTTATCCCCTAGGTCCCCTATTTGCGTGGCCGGCCTTTTGTTTTGTATCCACTGTATCGGATTGCTCTTTGAGGGGCACTTGCTTCTGAGGGGACCACTTGCTCTTCAGGGTCAGTCGTTCCAAAGATTTCGCTCCTCGTAGAACGATCACAATATTTTTCTAGAGATCCTTCATCTTAGTGTAGATAAGATCGAGTTCCTAGTTCTATCGGAGACGGACGATAAAACTTAGGCACTGTGTTCAGATTGAGCAAGTAAAAGAACACTTGGCAAATTCAAAATCTAGAACAGCGAACTAGAGAGCCGCAGCCCGGGGACAATCCATTAGAAAGATTTTTTAAAAATTAATTCTACAAAATTTTCACCATTTTAAAATTAAATCGAGAACTCTCGTCGGTGCTACAGAGTTCGTGCACTGCCGCTGAGATCTTCCTGTGTAAGAAAGAGATCGGAGCACATATGGCTACTCACCGAAGTGCAATGATGATGGGCATATCAATCAATCATTTTATAACGATATATTGTGCTGGCCTGACTTTACAAACATGCAAGATTGGCCTGACTTTACAAACGTGCAAGATTAGCCTGACTTTACAAACGTGCAAGATTAGCCTGACTTTACAAACGTGCAAGATTAAAGTCCCATGTAGAGCGGTCCCACTATTTGTCAATGGTCTCTGATCTCAAGGTATATGAAACCAAGTACCGATTCTTATCCAAGTAGGAACTGTCCGCCTGCACAGCGTGTTAGTAGCGCGTTGGACTACGGGTGACTAGCCCTCTGTGAGTGCGGGTTCAATTCCGAGGGCTGACAGAAAAGCCACAGGTTCCCCAGATTTACGGTGTTCATGGCACCGAACCGAAGAGCTGAAAGCTCAAGTGCTTCCGGATCGGAAAAAAAATCCACGTAGGAACAGTGCTCAAGATGAACACTTAAAAGAACACTTATCAATTAAAAATACGATTATAGTAAGTTAGAAAGTTATAGTAAGTTAGAAAGTTATAGTAAGTTAGAAAGTTATAGTAAGTTAGAAAGACACAGTAAGTTAGAAAGACAGAAATGAAAATCGTAGCATATCCTTTATAGGACGTCACCATTAAGCACATGAAACGAGTCGTTGATTTTCTAGACACCACTTATACGTTCAGTAGTTTGTCATTGCTTTCGAACGGTGATGTCTGTTTTACCGTTAGTAAAGTCCAGCAAACAAATATGCTGCCTGTTGTGCAGTTTGAACCAGACACTTTTGGGTTATGATCGAGCTCACCACCGTTTAAGCTACAGACGCCCCACAGAAAGACACTATCGCCGGCAAAATAAAAAGTATAACTAATTTTTGTTGTAATCGTACTTTCACAATTCTCACAATTACATCTGAAATTGTAGCCGGTGATACGGTGCTCGTGAGCTGTCGTTGAGCTCATCATTTGTTCACAATTACATCTGACATTCTAGCCGGTGATACGGTGCTCGTGAGCTGTCGCTGAGCTCTTTCTGTGTAGGAAATCAAATAGAGCATAAGTGATTATTCACCGTAATTGCTTTCTTCTTCTTCTCGTTCGCTGATATTCAATGTCTACACAATGAGTTCAGTTCTCTGGACGTATGTTGTTGTTTTGTTAGTTCATCAAGGCTCCATCATCTTCTCGTTCGCTGATGTTCAATGTCTACACAATGAGTTCAGTTCTCTGGATGTATGTTGTTGTATTTGTTTCCATACAGCTTTGTGTTGACGTCTGTCTCTGTTGGCCACTGTTCTTTCCGTAGTTGATTCCTCAGGTGACAATCTTGCAGGATGTGTTCGGCTGTCTGTCCACATGCACGTATGGGCGATGAAACAAGTTATAGTCTGTGTAGGTGTCTGTTCAGTCTGCCTAGTTCTGAGTTGAAACAATATCACCTGCCTTGCTCTATCTAGATAGTGGTGTCTCTGATAGTGGTGTCTCTGATAGTGGTGTCTCTGATAGTGGTGTCTCTGAAATGTTTTGATATAGACACCACGTTCTGGGAATCCCTGGTGCAAGATCGCCAAATGTGGCGCTGTAACAACACAAGAACTCGCATTGCTGAGTATCGTCGTGCCGCTGTTACAACACAAGAACTCGCATTGCTGGTATCGTCGTGCCGCTGTTACAACACAAGAACTCGCATTGCTGAGTATCGTCGTGCCGCTGAGGCACAGAGAAAACGAGCTGTGCGAAAAAAAAAAAACACAACACCCACATGTCTGACGTCCATCATGTATGTCCAACCTGTGGTAGGGGATTGTGTTCTAGTATTGAACTCTAAAGTCACCTCCGCACACACCAGAAAGGTGCAGCAGCACATGTCTGAGGATGTTATCATCGCTTGCGATGGACGGCTGTTACTATTATCAGCTGGTCGTAATGGTCTCTTTGCTGGTATTCTTACCGAATTGCATTGAAGATGACCCAATCAATCTTATTAAATCTCGGAAGATACAATATCGTGCTGCAAAGAGCACACATTAACGTTACACTTATCAACTTGAATAAAAATGCACATATAATAGTTGTTTAAATTGGGAAATATTTCAGGACGGGCGCAAGCTAGCAAGTTTAAATGTCACTCTTGTAAACGGGATGGCATTATCACCTTTTAATGTAACATATCTCTTATATACGTTGACATTTAACTTCTACATAAGCAGCAGGCGCACTTCTACAAGTGTCATACAGACTAGCATTGGTGGTCACGCCTATTCTCGACTTCCTGTCGCCACTGCTATGTACAGTTTATTTTCTTGACTTCCATCCAAGCAATGTTGTTAAGCTGTGCCGTTCTGTGTACTTGTGTGGAGATTTAGTTGCTTGTATTAACAATAAGATTAACTTTCCCACCTCTTGAACTGTTACTATTAGTGCAAGGGTACCAGTTTGCACGCTTGATGAGTTTGGTTTCATGTTGCCAGGCAGTGGAGTGTGCACTCCCGGAATTTCTTTTTATTGTGTAGGTTTTCAAGAGCATTCTGTCATATCATTGACATCTTCTTGTCTTAATGTGTCGATGGACTTAATACCATGAGCTGGTAGTCTTCTACCCCAGAAGGAGCTTTAGCCTGACATTATATTATAACAGAGAAGGTGCCCTGATATTGACACAGTTGATCTCTACCTAGTCGACAGCTATAGGTAATTACTAGCTTTCAGGACAAAGGACAGAATTTGGAGGGGAGCCATTGCAGCCAATCTATCTTGTAGAGATGGCATATTATTGATTGATTCAATAAAAAAGTTACAACTAAATATTCAACTCATGTGACAATATTGCTACGGAAACAAAACAGAAATTTGTCGTGATTCTCTACGGGTTAGGAAGCAAGAGGGTACTCTGATGCTGAAATGGTTTACTTCTTCATTGTTGGCTGAAATCGGATGCACATGTCCTAAACGTGTAGAAGTCTATGCGTTTAGGGGCCTACCAAACCAACGTGTAACGTATACACGTACTTGGCAAAGATCAATTATATCACAAAGAGTGATTAAAATTAGTCGTAAAGAACGAACGCAAAGAAGAAGAAGGAGACTTATTCATTGTAGAAACTTATAATATAAAGTGCATGCACACAACCTGGAGCGACGTATAAGTGTGAAACATGGACATTTAATAAGGAAGTGGGAAAACGTGTGCTTTGAATATAAGTACTACATGAGTGTCTTCCATCCTTATAGCAAGAACAGAGAAGAGAACAAATAAATCTTACCAGAATGAACGCAAAATAAACAATATCTAACTGATGTTACAAATAAGAATGAAAAAATGAAGTATTTCGGACATAGAAAAAGAGGTAATGGGTTTTTAAAGACTAATATGGATGGAGTCATCTCGACAAAGAGGAAGACCACGTGGAATATGAATTCAGCATGTGACTGATGATTTTAGCCTGACGGCAACAGAGCATTGATAGCTAGCCTACGAGATTCCGAAATAGAGTGTTACGATGGCATCCGAAATAGAGTGTTACGATGGCATCCGAAATAGAGTGTTACGATGGCATCCGAAATAGAGTGTTACGATGGCATCCGAAATAGAGTGTTACGATGGCATCCGAAATAGAGTGTTACGATGGCAAAGTGGCCTGTGTGTTGACGGAGCTCGCAAGGTAGAATAGAATAGTAATACAGCGACCTACAAAGCATGTCGTAAGAGGTGACTGAGGTAGGAGCATAGGGAAGCTATCCTAGTAAAGATCATCGCAGAAAAAGGATGTGATAGTCTACTTGCAGACGCATAACTGGCACAACGTACAATCGCTATTAGGCTCAGATTACGTACAAATCACAGAGTGGCTAACAAGTGGTCGATATCGAGCGTTCGAAGAAGAAGAAGAAGAAGGTGGCAACGTTCTGCTCCTCAATCCTGAGATATGCATAGGACTGACTTACTCTGACGATGAAAGAATGTTCAAAGCACAACCAGCTATGGGTTGTTGGCTGCTACAAACCCATGCAGCTTGTGTGTAGTCCCCAGAAAGGGGACAGAGCATCTGACCCTGGGGAGAGAAGCAAGGTATAGTCCTGTATGCCTCTAGACCCTGATCCGAAGTCTCTCGTTCTCAAGTGCTACCAGTTTCCTTAGGTCATTCACAATGAAAATATGCAGTGAAAATATTTCTTGTATCCCAATACTAGGTCCTGGGATTCATGCAGGCAAACACTGTCTACAGGGCCGTGTCGTGTTATGATAAATAGAGGAAGCCGCATCAGGCGGGACTGTAAGGGGGCGGCATAAGTAGCGATATCAAAATACAATTTGAACCATTCAATAATTTAAAATCTGTACGCAACGCTTTTCTATATTGGTCTATGTTATTCCGATATTGGTCTATGTTATTCCGACATTGACGTATGTGATTTAGTATTCGTACATTTTGTGAAGTTTTTTATTTTAAAAAAAAATTACAATCGAAGGTTATTTTAAAGAAAAAACATTTAAGGGATGGCATTTCGAAGACTTGCATCATACTAAGAAAATATACCGCACGGTCCTGACTATGTCAAGAATTCGTTGTTATACCATTGCTTTATTTGGGAACACAGTGTTCGATCCTTATTTGGGGAACACAGTGTTCGATCCTTATTTGGGGAACACAGTGTTCGATCCTTATTTTCCATCGAGCAACAGTAAACACTCAAAGGGTAATGAGGTCACATCATCATGCCGGTCATGCTTAATTCCCAGATTTTCTGTAGTACCCAATTAAGACTAGGTTGACCTAAGAGATGTTGCTGTTGGAAAAAAACACTCCAAATGGAGATTTCTAATCTGAAACTACGCGTCTATGAATCAAGTGTGCTAGCCATAAGATAGCGAAAACACGTAAAATCAAAGTACTATAGTTTTACAAAATACAGAAACAGTGACGATATACAGCAACGTTTCGACCCAAAGGCCTTTATCAAGCAAACGATACAACAAAAATGACGAATTTCGAGGAACACTACAAATGGACGATTACATATGGAAACATTCAAACCTATCTAATGATATAGGTGGCAGGCAGGTAACAGTTTTTCTATTCTTTACACCCCAAATTTGGGCCCCGGTAACCACTCGGGCAGGCCCCGGTAACCACTCGGGCGGCTTTCTGATTGATTTAATCACCCTTTTCTTTTGATGATGTTTAAACTGGTACACCATTCGTTCTTGTTATCATACTGTATATAAATACATGTCTTGTTTGTCTTTACATTCCGCATTCCAAGTTCTTGCTCATTCCTAGTCAATTAGATTAGGTCATATCCTGTATCCTCCGAGTGGTTACCGGGGCCCAAATTTGGGGTGTAAAGTATAGAACCACTGTTACCTGCCATGCAGTCGTAACAGGCGATTAATGAGGTTTGGCTGAAATCGGATGTACGTGTCCTAAACGTGTAGAAGTCTATGCGTTTAGGGGCCTACCAAACCAATGTGCAATGTATACATGTTCTTGGCAAAGATCAAACATATCACAAAGAGTGATTAAAATTGGTCGTAAGAATGAACTCAAAGAAGACGAAGAACTGGAACATCAGGCTGCTCATCTGCTGCACATTCCTTGATCCGTCGATCTACTGTCTCATTTTCTGATATTCCAGTCAGACATATCCATTGCATGCTGGTCTTGCTCTAGATACAGTATTCAAACAGTAGAGACTGTGGACTTAGTAATTTTCTGAACTTGAATACTTAAGAGTGCTCGTTATGCATGCCAACATATACCACAGGTTGGATTAAGCTTAGTGTTCAACAGTACCATCTTGTCATACTATCTAATGATGAATGTCAAGTCAAAATCATCGTTAAGATCGTGCCCAAAAACCCCTCTCCAAATCGTGTCATAAATGTTGACCAAGAGAAATCCAGAATTACACAACTATTTCCGAGGGAGAATCCACTTCCGTCATCATTTGCGCACGATGGGATAACTTTGCCGTAGTCATATATACATACACACATATATTTATATAATTGATTATTGATGTGTTTGTATACACTGCTAACTAGCGTGTTTAAAGTGTGCGAATGCATGGAATAGTATCCAATGTGTGATCTGCAGCTACAGCAACCTCGTATGTATGCACACACTGCATCTAGCAACATATGTTTCCATACTGCTGCTTGACGTCGTATGTATGCACACACTGCATCTAGCGACATATCCATGTTTTCATACTGCTGCTTGATGGACCAATTTGTGGTCGAGTGGTCTATTAATAAAAACTGCATGCGTTGAACTCACTAGCACATTATTAATAACAGGAAACAGGTCATTTTCTTTAAATGACTGGAGAAAACACTGAGAATATGATTGGTGTGGGGAGGGTGTAATGTCAGGCCAGATACAAATAAAAATGAGCTGGCAACAGGATGAAGACTAAAATAAAATTCCGACTACCATAATTTAATTTATAATTTAACGTTTAGTTGTCTGTAAAGTTCAAAAGTTGATAAGTTACAAGTATTATCTTGCATATTTTGGAAATAACGTCAAATTAACGGAGAAGTGGAGTGTTAGATTAAATGTAACTGTTTCCTGTCGCGTGCAAAAGTTTAAGTGAATACAAAAAAATAGGGCATGTACACTAAGCTCGAAAGTTGCTGGTCAAAATATTTTTTTTTTAAAATTGTTATGCAAAGTCAAACCAAATTAAATCGGTCAAAACGTCTTTATCAAGTAAAGATTCGTTTAGTCGTCGGATCAGCGTCACCGCATACCGAATCAATTAGTCCGTAGGTGCTCCAATCTCTTTCTCAGTACGTCGGTGAAGCGGCTAACGACAGCAGTTATTTGCAGGTTTACCAATTTTTTGGTAATACCAGTATAGTGTTCTAGTCAAAGCAAATCTTATAAGAACTATTTTCTGGCCAACACTATGCTACCAGTTTCAAACGACCAATAACAGCAGATAGTGAGTGGGAAATCATAACGACAGAGATGAGGTGTCTTAGAAGAGCTGCAGGTGTGACAATATGAGATAAAATTAGAAATGAAGAAATCAGAAGAAGACTGGATGTGAAACCAGTCATGCAATTCATAAAAGAACAACAGATTAAATTATTTGGACACCTGACAAGAATGCCCTGGTATCGACTACCACATAGAGCCACACAGAAAAATATAACGAGAACAAAGCAAGAGGAAGACCACGCAAAATATGGAGGGATGCATCAAGAACAGCCTTACGAAAATGAATATAAGCTTACAATGTGTCTTAAAACAGACACACACCAGATCACTATGCCCCTCCTCACAACATTTATATAAAGAAGTAAATGGTGGAAGAGAAGAAGTGCTCTAGTCTAGCTACACCACATTTGACTTGCAATTCTTACAGCCTGGTGTGACTTGCAATTCTTACAGTCTTGTTTGACTTGCAATTCTTACAGTCTGGTTTGACTTGCAATTTTTACAGTCTGGTTTGACTTGCAATTCTTACAGTCTGGTTTGACTTGCAATTTTTACAGTCTGGTTTGACTTGCAATTTTACAGTCTGGTCTTGACTTGCAAATTTTTACAGTCTGGTTTGACTTGCAATTCTTGCAGTCTGGTTTGACTTGCAATTCTTAGTCTGGTGACTTGCAATTTTCAGTCTGGCTGACTTGCAATTTTTACAGTCTGGTTTGACTTGCAATTCTTCTCGGGAGTCAATAGTCTTGACGTGCAATTCTTAGTCTGGTTGACTTGCAATTCTTACAGTCTGGTTTGACTTGCAATTTTTACAGTCTGGTTTGACTTGCAATTCTTGCAGTCTGGTTTGACGTGCAATTCTTAGTCTGGTGTGACTTGCAATTCTTACAGTCTGGTCAGGGTTGTAGACTCACCTCTATTGAAATGAAATTCGTGGCATATCCTTTACAGGACGTATCCATCAACCACAGTTAATGAGTCGTTGATTTTCTAGGCACCACTTATACGTTCAGTAGTGTGCCATTGCTTTCTGAACGGTGAGGTCTATTTTTAGCTTTCGTAAAAATCCCACGAAAACGAATTTGCTTCCAAACTGCCTGTCACGGAATTTGAACCAGGTACACTTGGATTGTGCTCGAGTTCACAACCGCTTAAGCTACAGATGCACAAACACTATTATTACTTGAATCATTTACACGTCCTATCTCCCTTAGGGAATTCAGTATATCAGATTGTATCAAGTAAAGAATACACGAGATACACATCAAGGTGGAAGAATACACGATACACACGTCAAGGTGGAAGAATACACGATACACACATCAAGGTGGAAGAATACACGATACACACATCAAGGTGGAAGAATACACGATACACATGAAGGTGGAAGAATACACGATACACACATGAAGGTGGTAGAATACACGAAACACATCAAGGTGAAAGAATACATGATACACATTAAGGTGGAAGAATACACGATACACATCTCAAGGTGGAAGAATGGACGATACACACATCAAGGTGGTAGAATACACGAAAGACACATCAAGGTGGTAGAATACACGAAACACACATCAAGGTGGTAGAATACACGAAACACACATCAAGGTGGTAGAATACATGATACACATTAAGGTGGTAGAATACACGAAACACACATCAAGGTGGTAGAATACATGATACACATCAAGGTGGAAGAATACATGATACACATTAAGGTGGAAGAATATTTCGTATTAGTAATTTGAATAATAATATTTTGCATTTCTCGTTGCTTTTCTCTTGCACTTTTACAACAAGGTTGCCAGTTGGTATAAAATGTTAAACTTGGGGGAGAGAAAAGGAGAGAATGGGGGAATGGGGTTCATAACGTTTCCTAAAAATGTTGACTGTTTACATTTTCTTCTTTGAACGTTACATATCGACCACTTGTTCAACCACTATTTTTGATTTGTATGTAATCTGAGCATAAGAGCGAGTGAACGTTTTGCCAGTTATGTGCCTACAAGTAGGACAACACAACCGATTTCTGCGACGCTTTTTATTTATTATGATAGCTTTCCTAGGCTTCTACCTGAGTCCCCCCTTAAACGACATACTGTGTAGGTCTCAATGTTACTATTCTTTGCTCCCCTTGAGCGCCCCTGCAACACACGGGCGGGGGAGTGACTAAAACAATAACGAATAAATGGCAAACATTTATCAACTGGTGCCTGCGCAGAATAGAGGGACTGAGATGATATGATGTGGCCACAAATGAGTAGCTAATGGAACAAACGAAGCAGATTCCAGTCAAACTAGATGAAAGTCCTTTACAAGATCAGCTTAACACACTGAACCTACGTTTTATCGTCCGTCTCTGATAGAACTAGGAACTCGACCTCACATTGATATCAGGGATCATTTGGAAAATCGTTCGTTAGTTTTATCATTTGATTATTTATTTTGCTTGCTTATGTGATACGACGAATACGTGTCTTTGTCCAAAACGCCAATTTATTAAATATCATCGTAGTCACCCCTCTGTTTTCTCCAGATCTGATTTGGTCTGTCAATGTTTCTACACATCGCCTACACACAGGAAACAAACCCAGAACTGTTGAAGCGAAAGACGAGCATCTTACTCCCACACCACAGACTTCTTAAATTCATCTTCAAATTCAACTTCATGTAATGTGTGCGCGCCTGCGCTGAGTGTACGATAAGCTAATCGACTGTGTAACAAAGATATCGCAACACACACGCTCACATAAGTGTATATGTTAAATGTATATATTTGATTATTACAGTTTAATCTTTTTTTCTATTTCGGGTTATTTTTCACATTTATTTCGTTTTTCGTCACATATTTGCATTTTATGGCCGTTAGCAATTTATTGTCTTTCTTCTTATGTTTCAAACGCTCCATATCGACCACTTGTTAACAACTCTTTGTGGTTTGTATGTGATCCGAGTCTAAGAGCGATTGTACGTTGTGCCAGTTACGCGCCTACAAGTATACCAGCCCATCCGATTTCTGCTACGCTTTTTATTGACTATGGTAGCTTCCTAGGCCCCTACCTCTTACGACATGCATATTCTTATTTGCCTTGGAGCGCCGGCAAACAGACAAGCGAGGTTCAGTTCAAACTTTGGGAATAAATTGTGCTCAGATTAAAGTGACGTAAACGCCCCATTAATTTCCTGTATTGATGTGCTCACGGTGGCGCAGATATAAGATGCTTGTCTCTCACTTCAAAGGTACTCGGTTCGTTCCCGGTGTGGAGCGATCTCGATACTTTTCCGGAGATCTCTGATAAAAGTTAGATGGAGTTCCTAGTCTTATCGGAGACGGACGATAAAATGAGTTCCGTGCTCAAGTTGTACACGTAAAAGAACTACTTCTATTGTCTTTCCCTTGTGGATGATGGACTGGTTGTCAACTCTTGCCGTTAAGCGTAGCTGTGGGAGCTTTAATTTGCGTTTCTGGGCCAGATGAGTAGCCCTTGTGTTATATCCGTGCTTATTTAGTGTAGTATTGATATTGTTTATCCATCTTTTCTTGGTCTTCCCTTGGCTCTAGTACCTGATCTCTTTTTATTGTATGCTGTTATTGGTGGTTGGTTGTATTGATTCTCTTTCAATGCATGTCCAATGACCAATGTTTGTTGTCTTTCAATGTATGTGCACACGTAAACGAACACTTGGTAGATGAATGTAACAATTGTATAGATAAATCTATAAAAGTAGACTGCACAAAGCCACTGCTCTGACAAAAAAAGATTAAAATAAAAATCTTACAACATCGTCCCTATCTTCAGAATTACATCGGGGGGCTAGCCAGTGCTATGGAGTTTGCACACTGCAGCTGAGATCTCCTTTTGTAAGAAAGAGATGGAAGAACATATGGTTATTCACCAAAGTGCAATTATGATTATTCTATCAATCTTCTTCTTCGAACTCTCCATATCGATCACTTGTCAACAACTCGGTGTGATTTGTATGTGATCTGAGCCTAACAGCGATTGCACATTGTGCCAGATATGCATCTACAAGTAGGCAGCATATCCAGTTTCTGTGACGCTTTTTATTTGCTAGGGTAGCTTTCCTAGGTCGTTACATTAGTCGCATATCAGGACATGCCTTGCAGATCGCAGAGTTACTATTCTTTGCTCCCCTCGAGAACACGGCGAACACTGAGACAAAAGCTAGATTAGCTTATCTTGCGGTCGTTCCGCTGCCTGAAAAAAAGATATCACTAGGTTTTAGACTACTGTGCATTGTGTATTACGTAGATAATGTTTCGAACATTTGGTGACAACCGGTTAAATGCAGGAGAATTTGTGGAAGGCCGAAGCCTTATACAATACGATCTTCATCTCAACTTTCTGCTATCATTGCCAAAATTGGACACATACAACACAGGAAAAAACGAAAAATTACAAAAGAGTTGAAATGTCTGCGGAATGTAATAGAAATAATTCGGAAAATTCAGATAAAAGACGAGACTCACCTGTATGTTGATGGGACTCGCAAGGGGAGCAAAGAATAGTAACACTGCCACCTACACTGCATTCGTAGGAGGCGACTGAGGTAGTGGCCTAGGAATGCTACCCTAGTAAATAAAAAGCGTTGCAAAAATCGGATGTGATGGCCTACTTGTAGGCGCATAACTGGCACAACGTACAATCGCTTATAGGCTTAGACCACATACATCACAAAGAGTGATTAACAAGTGGTCGATATGGAGCGTTTAAAGAAGAAGAAGATGAGACTATTAGAGACTTGGTAGAAACAACATAAGTGCTAGAGTATATTCAGAAACAACACAAGTGCTAGAGTATATTCAGAAACAACACAAGTGCTAGAGTATATTCAGAAACAACACAAGTGCTAGAGTATATTCAGAAACAAGTGCTAGAGTATATTCAGAAACAACACAAGTGCTAGAGTATATTCAGAAACAAGTGCTAGAGTATATTCAGAAACAACACAAGTGCTAGAGTATATTCAGAAACAACACAAGTGCTAGAATATATTCAGAAACAACAGTGCAAATAGCTAGAGTATATTCAGAAACAACACAAGTGCTAGAGTATATTCAGAAACAAGTGCTAGAGTATATTCAGAAACAACACAAGTGCTAGAGTATATTCAGAAACAAGTGCTAGAGTATATTCAGAAACAACACAAGTGCTAGAGTATATTCAGAAACAACACAAGTGCTAGAGTATATTCAGAAACAACACAAGTGCTAGAGTATATTCAGAAACAACAGACCACATGATTCGGTTACGTAACATGATTACCCTCCAACAGTACATCGCAACGAGCTCAGCTGTTCAGAAACAATGGTTTCAGTGTCAAAGGGCGCCCCCGCAAACGACGAACTTCAGAAATATCAGAGGCGGAATGGAACACCATATATGAGGCGCACTAGCCAGAACTCTTCGCATATTTTAAACGCTAAAAGGCAACATACAATGGTTTCAATGTCAAAGGGCGTCCACGCAAACGATGGATCTCAGAAATAGAGACGGTAGCACCATATATGATGCACACTAGCTAGAACTCTTCGCATAATTTAAATAGAGACGGTAGCACCATATATGATGCACACTAGCTAGAACTCTTCGCATAATTCAAATAGAGACGGTAGCACCATATATGATGCACACTAGCTAGAACTCTTCGCATAATTCAAATACAGACGGTAGCACCATATATGATGCACACTAATATGATGCACACTAATATGATGCACACTAATATGATGCACACTAGCTAGAACTCTTCGCATAATTCAAATAGAGACGGTAGCACCATATATGATGCACACTAATATGATGCACACTAATATGATGCACACTAATATGATTGCACACTAGCTAAAACTCTTCGTATAATTTAAACGCTAAAAGTTACAATATGAATAGATAAACAGATAGATATCTGACTACGCCTATGTCACATTAGTTCACATTCTTGGTGCTGTGTTATGTTTGTCGTGTTTCCCAAAATATGACAAGTAACCAATGATATAAATAGCATCGCATATACGACATGATATAATAATATTTACAAAGTCAATCCTCATAGATCATCATTGACATAAACGACATCCAACTTGATGACCTCGTGTACTAGGCTACTCCTTCGTGGTACCTCACAACAGATGTATATTGTCACTATTTACGTTCATACAGTCATTTGTCTCCTAAAGTGCCCATGTGTTTCCGGTGCTCTCAAGGGGAGCAGAGAATAGTAACAATGCGACCTACAAGGCATGTCGTAAGAGACCACTAAGGTAGGAGCCTATGGAAGCTACGCTACTAAATAGAAATCGTTGCAGAAATCGAATGTGGTGGCCTACTTATAGGCGCATAACTGGCACAACGTACTATCGCACTTAGGCTCGGATCACATACAAACCACTAAGAGGGGTTAACGAGTGGTCGATATGAAGCGTACGAAGAGGAAGAAGAAGAAGCGAGGAAAACAGGTGTACGGGCAAAATTCTGGCAAAGTGTACAGACAACAGAACGAAGGACAAACAGGACTTGAAGAACCATTACAATCAACCAGAACGAAGGACAAACAGGACTTGAAGAACCATTACAATCAACATTCGTTGCGGAGATGGCACATTATTGACTGTTTCAGCCCAAAAATTACAATCAAATATTGAATTTGTGTGACAATACTGAACAAGAAAATGGAGAACAAACAAATATTAATAAATTGCTAAGGAAACAAACAGAAATGAGACCACACTACTTGCATGCCAGCCGCTCTGCAGATAACTCATACTTTAAACTGTTTTTCTAACACTCTGCAGAAGTAATGTGCGAAGTTATGATTTGTTACTCGAATACCTGTTCCTGTCATGATCTGTAAGTAACGAATATGACGGGGAAAAGTATTCGTTACTTTGACCACTGCTCGTTGCATGCGATTAGTCGTTTTCCTACATATCTCATATCTGTGTACTCTGTTGAGTATTTGTGATGATGTTTGTATATTATTGTAGTTACTCTATAAATAATGTATGACGCCTACCTAATTATAACGACTCCCTAAAACAACATCCGTTGATATCATAGTAGGAATCGATAACATAGAAGCTGTATTTTTATTTGGTAGTAAGAGAGTCGGACGGGTTAGCGTATGCATAGCGTTCCCCTGTCCACTACGACACAAGAGGGTTGTGGGTCCAATCCCACACTCGACGTTCCACATGTGAGGAAAGGAATTAACCCTCATACCTCCTGCGCACCAAGGTCTAGAAATGTGAAGTGGCAGTCACTTCATAACCTAAGGGCTAAAACGGCTACGGGAAATTGTATACAGTATGTTAGTACAGCGGTAAACAGTAATAATAGTCGTCTATCCCAAGTGACGATAACAAGTCTCATACGTGTGTTGTTGCACCTCTAGTGCGTGCGAAGGTGATTCTTGAGTCCAGTCCTGGAACACAATATCCTACCATAGATGGGGCCGTACATGATCAGAGTTGGATATGTGGGTGCTGTGTGTTCTGTTTTTTTCGTGCAGCATGTTTACTCTGCGCCTCAGCATGTTTACTCTGCGCCTCAGCATGTTTACTCTACGCCTCAGCATGTTTACTCTACGCCTCAGCATGTTTACTCTGCGCCTCAGCATGTTTACTCTGCGCCTCAGCATGTTTACTCTACGCCTCAGCATGTTTACTCTGCGCCTCAGCATGTTTACTCTACGCCTCAGCATGTTTACTCTGCGCCTCAGCATGTTTACTCTGCGCCTCAGCATGTTTACTCTGCGCCTCAGCATGTTTACTCTGCGCCTCAGCATGTTTACTCTGCGGCTCAGCAGTACGACGATTCTCTAAGCTATCCAAACTTCTCTTATGTTCTTACAGCGCCACATTTGACGACCTTGCGTAAGGGATTCCCAGCAAGTCGTGTCTAAATCGTAGCATTTTGTCTGTTTATCAACCTATCGTCTGTCCCATAGACCAATCTAACCATACATCAAATGTTTTCTGATACTTGTATCTGGCATCCGTGCAGTATAAATATGTTGTGTATTTGTATATCAAGCGAATATGCGATTATACATTACTTTTATTTTGTATTCGACTATCACACATTCATTCTTCTTCTTCGTTCGCACACTACGAATTCAGACGTAGTCAAGGCACCTAGTATGACGTTTCTTGCCGATTTGTGCACGAAGGCATGCTTTCCTTATTTTTAGATGTCATAGTCTACTGTAGAATGATTAGAAACCATTTTGTCATACCTCCAGGTTTATTGCGTAATACGGTGTTTTATTGGTAAGTCCGTATTTGTCATTAACCGTAGGCATACGATGGGTTATATTATATGATCAACATCACGCCGTGTCTACTGTACTGTACACATTTAAATTATAAAGCCTGGAATTCATTATTTGCCAACAATAGGGACGTCAGTCTAATTGCCAAATGTCTGAGATCAACATGGTCATGTACTCGTCATATTTATCTACTACTACATACATTTTGACACACGACAACTAATTCCGAGCCAGTTCTGCAAAGTGGTGTGGCGTAGCTGGCATCAATCAGCGATATGGCAAATCATATCCGATATCATACTATGATATAGCTCCAGGTGTACTACTTTCTTCGTCTTCTTCGAGCGCTACACATTGACCACCTGGTAACGATTCTGTGTGATTTGTATGTGATCTGAGCCTAAAGCGATTGTACGTTGTGCCAGTTATGTGCCTACAAGTAGGCCAGCACATCCGATTTCTGCGATGCTTTTTATTTACTAGGGTAGCTTCCCTACATCCTACATCAGTCGCCTCTTTCAACATGCCTTGTGTGGCACAGTGGTACTATTCTTTGACTCCCTTGCAGGCCCCGGTACCACACGAGTGGTAGTACTTTCTTAGTTATCGTCTGCCAAATCTGTGTCCTGCTGGATAATATGCATACAATTTAACCCAACTTCTAATGTGCGCCTATTCTACATGCCGTTGGGACTTATTCAGGGGCGTAACCTAAACACGTTCTCATAGCAAACCACACATATTACACCGAGTGGTTAATTGACTTCATAAAAATGAACACTAACAAACTACACAACATGTGTCGTAGTTTTGCTTTGAATATATTGATGTAATGACTACGACGTATTAACTACGGCATAATACCAACAGAGGGGATGGGAGAGCAATCAAGGCTGAGAGTCTGAGATATCAAAAATCAGTTAACACTATTGGATATCAGTTATATTGATTTACTATTAACAGTAAACATTCTCTTGTGTATGAAGCATTTTAGAATAAGCAAGGTTGGTATATTGAATAAATAGGTATTACGATATAGTCTATATAGGTATTATGATAGTCTATATGGGTATTATGATAAGAGTCTATAGGTTTTAGGATCGAGTCGCTGAAATGTGGGTTTTGGGAGTCACATTTTTATAATTATATTATTATATTGACAACGAAACAACATATGATCAACATCATTTTTTATATATACGTTGTGTTGCCAGAGCCCAGCAAGGACAATGAGCAACGCGCAGTAGCAAAAAATTACATGTGAAATGCGCTGCCTGCGAAAAGTTACCAACAACAGCATAAGAAAGAAAGTTGGCACAGAGCCTTGCTTGAATTACATTGAGAAACAAAGCATGAAGTGATTTGGCCACTTAATAAGAAATGCATCCAAACACCACAGTATACAGAATCGCCCGAGTGGTTACCGGGACCCAAATTTGGGGTGTGAAGAATAGAACCACTGTTACCTGCCACGCATGTCGTAAGAGGCGACTAAGGAGGTTGGCTGAAATCGGATGCACATGTCCTAAACGTGTAGAAGTCTATGCGTTTAGGGGCCTACCAAACCAATGTGCAACGTATACACGTTCTTGGCAAAGATCAAACATATCACAAAAGGGTGATTAAAATTGATCGTAAAGAACGAACGCAAAGAAGAAGAATACAGAGTCTTCTACAACAGAAGATCAGGAAAGATGGCGAGAGGAAGACCATGAAAAAATGGTTAGATGGCATAGCAGAATTCTGTCAAGAGCAAAAATAACAATCACCCAAGACACCAGAACAGCGCAAGACCAAATCAGAAAACTAGGACACTGGACAACAACCCAGTAGCAGTGTGACGACAAAAGAAGAATTATATTATTTAACACTAATAATTCCCGTCGTTTGCATGTCAGTCACAAAACTAAAAATATCAACGTTGACATTTTATGAATATATGTAATGCAGTACACCGATTATTGCAATGCTACACTTTACTATCTGTCAGTGTTTTACATTACTACAATCTAAAAAAAAACTTACTATCTGTCAGTGGTTACATTACTACAATCTTAGTGTCAGTGGTTACATTACTTACAAAATCTTATATCTGTCAGTGGTTACATTACTACAATCTTACTATCTGTCAGTGGTTACATTACTACAATCTTAGTGTCAGTGGTTACATTACTACAATCTTACTATCTGTCAGTGGTTACATTACTACAATCTTAGTGTCAGTGGTTACATTACTACAATCTTAGTGTCAGTGGTTACATTACTACAATCTTACTATCTGTCAGTGGTTACATTACTACAATCTTACTATCTGTCAGTGGTTACATTACTACAATCTTAGTGTCAGTGGTTACATTACTACAATCTTACTATCTGTCAGTGGTTACATTACTACAATCTTACTGTCAGTGGTTACATTACACAATCTTGTCAGTGGTTACATTACACAATCTACTATTGTCAGTGGTTACATTATACAATCTTATGTCAGTGGTTACATTACTCAATTTCGTGTCAGTGGTTACATTACTACAATCTTAGTGTCAGTGGTTACATTACTACAATCTTACTATCTGTCAGTGGTTACATTACAATACTAAGTCAGTGGTACTTATCACTATGTCAGTGGTTACATTACTACAATATTAGTGTCAGTGGTTACATTACTACAATCTTACTATCTGTCAGTGGTTACATTACTACAATCTTACTATCTGTCAGTGGTTACATTACTACAATCTTACTTATCTGTCAGTGGTTACATTACTACAATCTTACTATCTGTCAGTGGTTACATTACAAACATTAATCTTACTATCTGTCAGTGGTTACATTACTACAATCTTACTATCTGTCAGTGGTTACATTACTACAATCTTACTATCTGTCAGTGGTTACATTACTACAATCTTAGTGTCAGTGGTTACATTACTACAATCATTACTATCTGTCAGTGGTTACATTACTACAATCTACTATGTCAGTGGTTACATTACTACAATCTTACTATCTGTCAGTGGTTACATTACTGCAATCTTACTTCTGTCAGTGGTTCATCTTACTACAATCTTACTATCTGTCAGTGGTTACATTACTACAATCTTAGTGTCAGTGGTTACATTACCACAATATTAGTGTCAGTGGTTACATTACTACAATCTTACTATCTGTCAGTGGTTACATTATTACAATCTTATGTCAGTGGTTACATTACACAATATTAGTTGCAGTGGTTACATTACTACAATCTTACTATTTGTCAGTGGTTACATTACTACAATCTTACTATCTGTCAGTGGTTACATATACAACTTACTATCTGTCAGTGGTTACATTACTAAATATTAGTGCCATGGTTAAATTACTACAATCTTACTATCTGTCAGTGGTTACATTACCACAATATTAGTGTCAGTGGTTACATTACTACAATCTTACTATATGTCAGTGGTTACATTACTACAATCTTACTATCTGTCAGTGGTTACATTACTACAATCTTAGTGTCAGTGGTTACATTACTACAATCTTAGTGTCAGTGGTTACATTACTACAATCTTACCATCTGTCAGTGGTTACATTACTGCAATCTTACTTTCTGTCAGTAGTTACATTACTACAATCTTACTATTTGTCAGTGGTTACATTACTGCAATCTTACTGTCATTTTTGTATCACAATAAATATATAGACTACTGGTTGGCACATTTCTGTCTTTGTGCTTCAAAGAGGTAATAACTAGAATCCATGTCAACAAGTAATATGACTAGCAAGACCATTCTGTGGCCTGTAGGTATTTCACAGTTGCTACATTAGATTTTGGGAACACTGTTACCACATTGTACCTTGATTTGTCGCTTCAAGCCCTTAGCTTTTAACCTCTATGAGCGCCCGCCTGCCCAGCGTATTCATAGCGCGTTGGACTGCGGGTGACTAGCCCTCTGTGTGTGCGGGTTAAATTCCTCGGGCTGGCAGAAAAGCCACAGGTTCCTCAGATTCACGGTGTTCGTGGCACCGAAACGAAGGGTCACGATGTCATGGCACCGAGTCGAAGAGCTGAAAGCGCAAGTGCTTCTGGATCGGATAAAAAAACACAAAAAACACCTTTATTATGAGTTTCTCCTGTCTCCTAATTCACCTCTTGGACAACCCCTCCCACTGACTGGTCACAGACAGAGATGAAGTGTCCATGCAGAATGCTGGGAGTATCAAGATGAGACCGGTTTAGAAATGAAAGCATCAGTAAAAAAAGTGGGTACAACATCAAGAAACAACACATTAAATGGTTCAGCCACATAAGTAGATTACCAACCGACAGTGGGCCTAAAAGCAATGTTACTCGACAGTGAAACAAAGCAATGTTACTCCGATACAGTTGAAACAAAGCAATGTTACTCCGATACAGTTGAAACAAAGCAATGTTACTCCGATACAGTTGAAACAAAGTAATGTTACTCCGATACAGTTGAAACAAAGCAATGTTACTCCGATACAGTTGAAACAAAGTAATGTTACTCCGATACAGTTGAAACAAAGTAATGTTACTCCGATACAGTTGAAACAAAGTAATGTTACTCGATCAGTTGAAACAAAGTAATGTTACTCGATACAGTTGAAACAAACAATGTACTCGATACAGTTGAAACAAAGTAATGTTACTCGATACAGTTGAAACAAAGACTGTTACTAGAAATCTTATCTTATTCCAGCACAGTGATGAAAACAGATCAGAAAAAGAAAGAAGACACTGATTATAGCCACCTGTACTGATTATCTTCAACAACTGTGTCATTATATCTCCACATTGAACACATATTTACACAGCCATCATACGATTAGGTACAGTTCCCACGGAAAATATTTTTGTAATACTTTATTCAACACTGTATTGTTGGTTATCTTATCTTGTCATATAATGTCTGAGCCGAAAGGCAGAAATATTGCAACTCTTCAGATAACGCTGTAAACTACCTCGCACAAGGTACATCCATTCTTGGGCCAAAAGCCACATACTGGGGTCAAAAGCTACATACAGGCACCAAAAGCCACATACAGGCACCAAAAGCCACATACAGGGGTCAAAAGCCACATACAGGTGCCAAAAGCCACATACAAGCACCAGCAAGTGGTGTTCAGAATGAAAGCAGAAAAATAAGTCACCAATTGCAAGAAGTCTTTGAAGACATCACATGTGGAAGCTGTTACAGCAATTCTCGTGGTGCAAGTAGATGCGTTATGTTTCCCTACCATAAAGAACTGAACTTAAAGAAGTGAACTGAGAATAAATGCCTGGTATACAAGAGATGTTTTAGTGGTCATCATTCTGTTCCCCAGTTGTTACTGCTTTAACTATCCTGTTATATACAACTATTTATTGATATAATAATGTTACTATGTATTTGTTTTCTGTAACATAAAATTAAGACAATAGGCGTCATCATAAAATTTTCCAGGAGGGGGCCAAATATTGTATTCATATTTTAGTTGGTAGTTTAGCTTAAACAGTAGTGAGCTCGATCACAACCTAAGTGTACCTGGTTCAAACTCCACGGTCTTCAGTTTGGAAGCAAATTTCATCAGCATGGATTTTTATGAACATTAAATGAGACATTACAGTTCAGAAAGCAATGGCAACTCTGAATGTATAAGTGGTGACTAGAAAATCGATAACTAGTTGACTGTGATTGATAGCGATGTCTTGTAAAGGATATGCCACGATTTGCATTCAGTTTACTACGCAGAAATGGAGAAGACCAGATTCACAGAAAACTGTGTTATCAAATGCAAGAGGTACAAAGCAAGAGGAAGACCACTCAAAAGATGGAGTGACTACATCAATAACGGCCTTAATAAAATGAATAACAGCTTACAAAGTGCATTAGTACAAGCAGACACAAGATCACTACACCCTCCACCCCACCCAACACTTTTATAAAGAAGTAAATGGTGGAAGGGATGAAGTCAAAGTGACATTTACTTAACAACCTCAATAGACATTGCTTTAATGTACCTATTTCTTAATTAAAACCATTCAAAGACTGACTGCCCTAGATTCAACATATGATTCGGTCCCTCTCCACAGAAATGACACAAAGCAATAGCTTTGTAGCTCCTGCAACAATCTTAGGTATACATGGAAACTTGTATCATTTATCAATATAGAAATATAAAATCTTACCGTGACAACCAGGTTTCTGTGATCACTTTGTATGTTGCTGTCTCGACTGCTCTTGGACTGTTTGGCTTTTTTAATCTTACTTTCCAAGCAACGCTGCCGCAGCAGTAGAGTGTCTTGCTTCTGCTGTTCACAGATGCTGGGTCTGGCAATCAAATAACGGTCTGCAGTTGATGATTGATGATGTCGATACAGTTGTAACCTTCTGCGGAGTTTCTCAACAACATCTTTCTTTTAGGGGCAAAAAATCCCCATGCTCGCCGTGGGGCCGGCAGAGTTGTGAAGATGATGGAACTGAGGGTATGGGGGAAGAGACTGGATATCGCTGTGGGTGCCAGGGCGATGCTGCTGTAGATCCACTGTTGATGAAAGCGGTTCAAACTGCTGCTGCAAGATTTGAGAATGGTTATAATTATAAATAGGTGGTTGCAGTTGGTTTTCAAACACGTGAGGCTGCTGGTCTTGGTGGTTGTTGTGGTGTTGGGCAGGGGACAGTGTCGAGTAAGGAACGTGGTGATCCAGCACAAATAGGGATGCTAGCCACCCTTAACCAATGATGAGACAAATGTCCAATTAATCATGAAAGATGTTCACATCGCACGGATACGATCACAATAGGTCTCACTCCGGCTTTGTAGTAACCACCACACTATAATAATAAAATGTATTATAAATAATACATTATTAAACAACACAATATATTATATTAATATCTTCGTCAAACTCAAATCTTACCTTTATTAGTTAGTTAGTATACATCTTGTTGTTGCTATTCTGATTATAACTAGCTTACTTGTGTATTATATTTAACTTTAATTCCATCATTTAGATCACTTACAATACAATACAACAAACAAACAAACAAAGATACTAACCATAACGCTAATGACAAGATACAACAAGTAAATATGTGTTTCTAAAACAAACAAATTCAACTTATTAACAAAGTACGTTGTTAATTAAAATCCATTTAACTTGGTTGAACAACTAGTTAAGTATAGCAAGCACTATCACTGTTGATCTAATCCTCGCTTAAAACAATATACAAGTCCAGGGATACGAAATGAAAAGTATAGACACACCATACGAACTGACCAAACAACAGAAGCTAAACATTACTGAGAGAGCTTTGTTTACACTCGCCATCATTTCTAGTCAGAAAGATGACACAGTCCAGTAATCTTGTTTATTGGTCCACTGAAATGTCTATATCCTTGATTAGTAACAACAAAGAATGAGAAAGGGATAAATGATCACAGCTTCAACCATCCCACAGCTAGGACTGGGAGTGATGAAGTAGCCCTAACTAGGCCGATTTGACACGGCAAACACTACACAAACAGTCCGCTAGTCGTTGGTGTGTACACGCACATGGGATAGCCTCCCAACTCTAAGCCGACCTCTCACTGGCGCTAACATGACTGAAATACGCACTCTTGTCCCACTCCTCCTACTGTTGTGCTGCCGAGCCTCCCACTCACGAATAATGGACCCCGCTACCGCGGAAACTTTTACCTCACTTACTACCAGTCTGGTAACTTCCATTTTTACTGGTTCAGGGGTGACAGCTCATCGACAGAAGTCTGTCTTGGCTGCTAGTTTCGATGTTTTTTCCCCCTTTATCACGAAGCTCTGGATTGCTACAGGGTGAGAAAGCAACGAGGTCGCTGTGCTTGTTCGTTCATTCCTGACACTACGCCTTCTCTCACTTTACCACTATCTGTCTGTCTTCCCTCCTGAACTTAAACTAGGACAGGTGTCATCGACAGTAAGACGTGGGCCCATCCAATTTTGCTAGCCGCGGCGTTTCAACCGTGGCCCTATCATTTGAATTGTTACAATTTGAAAGTGTGGCGTTAAAACTTAACCGAGATCTTTTGTTATTTGTTGGTACTAGGTGGTTGGTGCTATGACTCCCAGTACATTGGGAACCAGAGGGTAATGAGAGTTTCAATCCACTCTGTAATGTTGCAATATCATGCATATTGTTAAATGCTACATCTGAGAAAATAAGACATATACTTTATAATTGATCATTGATTTCTGGTGTTCCTCATTGTGGGTGTTAGTGGTTATTCTTCTTCGAACGTTCCATATCGTCCACTTGTTAAACCACTCTGTGATTTGTATGTGATCTGAGCCTAAGAGCGATTGTACGTTGTGCCAGTTATGTGCTTACAAGTAGGCCATCACATCCGATTTCTGTGACGCTTTGTATTTGCTAAGGTAGCTTCCCTAGGCCCCTACCTTAATCGCCTCTTGTGAAGTTTAATGTGATGACTGGACATTTTACTTGTACAAACCAGACCAAACATGCCACCACCAGCTGTGTAGTGGGTGCCTGGGTAAAGACCCCGTACTTTGTTAAGTAGCCATGGCTTTCCTTGCATCACTAAATGACAATCTTTTTTTTCTTTATTTTACATTTATTTGTTATGTGTTGTTGGTATACACGGTGTGTTCTGTGCTTGGTTCTGCATCCAACAGTGTTGTGGCCGACTATAGTCTCTCTTAAGATAGGTGAAAATTAGTAGCCTTTTGATGACCCCTAGAACACAGCAGCCAACCCCACCTACAAGTAGTGCAGATTAGGAAACTTTCACCGTGAGGTTCAATGCTAATGAAACTCTGGTTTACCTATGGGATGGATTCCTTAAATCATAGTATTTTCATCCTACTTGGGGAGGCGAACTCGAATAAGAAGCATGGAGAAACCGGATATGCTGTTTTAAGGATCTGCAGACGTCTAACTGACAAAAAGAACTCACGTTCTAAGTCGCAAATCACAAAATCACAAGTCACAAAGTCACAAATCACAAAGAATAGTCTAAGATGTGGTTAATGTAGGGTTAACAAATAAGAAAATTAAGATTAGTTATATGGATTACTTTTTTTTAAAACTGATGTAACATATGATTCATTTATTGTAGGAGTTTAAAACCTAAGCAGAACAGACCAAGTCATTATATTTCGACTACGTACCGGACACTGCAGACTCAACAAACACTTATATATACTAGGAATAAGTCAAACAGCTCTCTGCCAGTGTCAGCAGGCGGAACAGACACCGGAGTCTGTCCTGCAAGACTATCATCTACTGTGTGAGCTGAGAAGAAACATGTGTCCACACCCATTAGATTTAAAAACTAAGATTTGGGGAAACCTGACAGACCTGAAGCTGACTGCCCAGTTTGTGGTCCACAGTAAATTTAGCGCATGACCAGAGATCGCTGAAGAAGAAGATTTATTGTACAACCTGCAGATTAGTCAGGACTGTACATTAACACTGATATAGATAATAATTAGTCAGATGGTTATTGGTTAAATTTTCTGGCTAAATACCATAACAAATGAGGAGTTTTTGAAACGAACAGACTGTGCATCCTTGGAGATCATCATTAAGAGACGAAGATGGAGGTAGTTTGGACATGTATGTCGTATGCCAGTGAGGTCATTGGTTATGACAGCTCTCAGATGGACAGCGGATGAGAAGAGAAGGCCTGGACATCCAAAGGAAACAGAGAAGAACTGTGGGGAGAGAGTTGAAAGAGTGTTGCCTGACGTGGGAACGGTTGGTAGAAAGGCAGCAGAACGGCAACAGTGGAAGTCACTTGAAGGAAGCCTTATGTGTCAATCGGGACACGAAGAGGATATATATATAGATATTGGTTACTAAACCGATGTCATTGCTCTCCAGGCAGACAGACTCATAGGGGCTCACTTTCCTCCAACAGATGTCGAAGGGTATGCATCTGGTGGTTCCTGTGTCTCGCTGGCTAATCACACTTCTCACTCTTATGCATCCAGTTCTACTTGTACAGCGTGCAACTTCAAACTTATTAAATCGCTGGATCAATTCAACCTCTATTTTAGTGTCTTCCTCCAACAGACAGTCATGAAGAGACCGAAGAACATACCCCTTATCCATCTTCAACTCCCCGACAATCAATGATGTTGGTGCAAGTCTGTACGCTCTGTCATTACCACAAACAGCAGTATGTCTATGACAGTAGATCCACGTATGCCTGTGTAGGTTGGATACATCAATAGACGACATCCACTCACAATGCAACATGCCATTTTGAACCTTCCGAGGCATCGACTGAGAGTCAGATACAACAACAATCCCAGTCAACGGAGTCAAAGAGAGCCGTTACGACCTCAACCTCCATCCTTAATTCGTACCATTAGTTGTATACGTTAACCGTGTGTAACTATTTTATGGAATGGGAATGACATGAAACAAAACAAAGAATACTAAGAGCATGCATATTCCCAGTGGCAACGTATGGGTGTGAAGCATGGACATTTAACAAGGCAGTGGAAAAACAGATATTTGCTTTTGAATATGTGTTACAGAAGAGTCCTCCGTATATCATGGCCAGAGAAGAGAACAAATAGGTCTATCCAAAAAAACTCAAAATAGAAGAAAACAGGCTGAAACAAAAAATAAGAATGAGAAAATTGAAGTATTTTGGGCATAAAAACAACCGCTTGATAAAGACCTTTTGGTCGAAATGTTGCTGTGTATTGTCACTGTTTTTGTATTTTGTAAAACTAAAGTACTTTTTCTTACGTGTTTCGCTACTGGACGTATAAAGAAACACGAAGGGCTGGAGAAGACCATCATTGAAGGAGGCATCCCGGTAAAGAAGAGAAGAGGAAGACCACGAGGAAGATGGATTCAGAATGTAACTGATGGTTTGAGCATTGATGGCTGCAGAAGTAGGACGGACATTTGACCTACGAAGAGAGAAATTCCGAAGGACTGTTGGGGTGGCAAAGTTTTGCTCAGGACAAGCTATTTGATGATGATGATGAACTTGTTATATATGATAATAATATTAACAAAGTTTTTGGCGGTTTCTGTAGCTAAATGGTTTCGTCGTTCTGTTTACGTTGCATTTTTTCAGGTGGGCTAGGATTGTTGCCGGGGCAACGGAGTCGTGCTTTGTGCAATACTCTTGACAGGTTGCTTACCATTTCTGCAGAAAGAGACCGAGGCATATGAGGAAACATGGAGCAATGTAGTAAATTCTTCCTCTTTAGAGTGTTTAGTGAACAACTATTACATCGTTTCCAATGCAATCCAACGTCAATCTCAGGGGCGCATGTCACTCGTGTTAAATCGCCCGAGTGGTTACCGGGGCCCAAATTTGGGGTGTAAAGAATAGAACCACTGTTACCTGCCACACATGTCGTAAGAGGCGACTAAGGAGGTTTGGCTGAAATCGGATGCATGTGTCCTAAACGTGTAGAAGTCTATTCATTTAAGGGCCTACTAAACCAATGTGCAACGTATACACGTTCTTGGCAAAGATTAAACATTTCACAAAGAGTGAGTAAAATTGGTCGTAAAGAATGAAAGCAAAGAAGAAGAAGAAGACACCATTTATGTAGCGCACACAAGGGCTCGTTCTAGAAATCTCTTCTTATCCTGACGATGTGAGGCAAAACAGGATTGGAGAAAAGAAGTAGAAAGTGATTTGGAAAATGACATCGACAACATCAAGAAAGTAAGTCACTTGTTCACCATACTCAATAAAATATGGAAAGTCAAAGGATTAAATCTTGAAACAAAACTTAAAATATATAGAAGCAGCGTATTGTGAGTGTTACTGTACAGTAGTGAGTGCTGGAAAATGACTCGGAACATCATGCACAGGTTAGAGATACTCCAAAATAATGGTTAACTTAAAAAAAAATCCTTCAAATTTTTGTTCAGGCCCAATACGTAAACAAATGACAGACTTTTGAGACTAATAAACTGTACATCATTAGTTTAGTTTAGTTTAGTCGACGGATTACCATCACTGCACGTCGAATAAATTAGTCCATAAGTGCTCCGATCTCCCCCTCAGTATGTCCATCAGCGTGTGGCGACTAACGACACCAGTTCTTTGTTGGTTTACAATTCTTCTTTGTCTGCCAGCATAGCGTTCTTGTTGAGCTACACCACACTTAATTTTGAGTTCTTGCAGTCTGGTTAGTGTTGTGGATTCGCCGCTATTACGTGAATCATGTACACGACCTCTCTCTCTTATGGAATTTATAATATCAGCCTGGTCCATTGCTTGCCCGCTTTGGACAGCAGCCATACCTGCAAGCCTATCCGCACGTTCATTCCTCCTTACCCCTGCATGCTCTGGCACAAAAATAAAACTGATCTTTGTCAGCTTAGACCTCCCCAGCGACTCTGTCCAATGTTAATCATTAGAAAGCATCAAAGACGAAGATGGAGGTGGTTTGGGCAAATGTGTTGCATGCTAGTAGGGCATTGGCTTCAGATTTAGACCTTTGTCAACGGATGTCTTCGACGGATTTTCAGACAGAGATGGTATGATAGAGTTGCAAACACAGACTGAGATGGTATGATAGAGTTGCAAACACAGACTGAGATGGTATGATAGAGTTGCAAACACAGACTGAGATGGTATGATAGAGTTGCAAACACAGACTGAGATGGTATGATAGAGTTGCAAACACAGACTTGTACAGACGGATGTATTGATGATTTATCAGACTGAGATGGTATGATAGAGTTGCAAACACAGACCCGTGGATAAGGAACCGACAGAAATGATGATGACCCGGTCAAAGAGAAAGGCGATGGGTCTGGGAAACACAGACTGAATAGCGAGTGTCAAGAAACGACTTGAGTGAACTGCAAGGAAACGAAAAGACTAGATAGATGAGAGAAGTTCCTTGAGGAACTGAAGAGTGCTCGACTACTGGGATGAAAAAGAAAACAGCGAGATGGAGAAGATGCTACAACAACTGTGAGGCTATGATAGAGGATCGAAGAGGAATAAGTAAAAGGGTAATGGCTAGGACAGCTGGGAATGAGTTGAAAGAAGACTGAATGTGGAAGAAAGTAAAAGATTGAGATGACATAAAGGAAACAGTTGTGGAAAGCACTAACGACAAAATTGAGGTCTCTGTAGAGGAGGCATTATGTGTCCACACGAGATACAAAAGAACATATGAAGATCAAATGTCCATCAACTACAACGTGTGCAACAATTACTAATCAGACACTGAGTGTGCGTGCCGGGAGCTCGTAAAGGAGCAAAGAATAGTACACACTGCAGCCTACCAATGCAGTCGTAAGAGGCGACTAGGGTATGACCTAGGAAAAAAGCCTATTTTAAAGGTTGACGGAGAAATGGATGTTCAGGCCTGACTTTAGGAAACATGAGCATAACGACACAATCGCTCTTAGGCTCGTATACATCTGTGTGGTGGGCCCACAATGGAAGAGGAATAGTACCACTGCTACCTACAAGGCATGTCATAAAAGGCACTGATGTAGGACCATGGAAAGACAAAATAGTAAATAAAAAGATGCGAAATCGAGAGTCTGGCCTCACCTTAGGAAAAGGGTGAAGGGGGCTTTCTGGCGTACTCCTGGCACGACGTACAATCGCTCTAGGCTCAAATCACACTACAAATACATTGGGAGTCTCTGTGACTAAGTGGTTAAGCCCTTTACCTTGTGAGTCGAAGGTCGTGGGGTCTCGAATCCTGGACCGCGCCGTTCTGTTCACTAGTGCGTTAGGTTTTCCAGAGACCCTAGGATTGTTGCTGGAGCTACGGAGTTCGTGCTTTGTACAATACTTTCGGCAGGTGGCGTGCCATTTCTGCGGAGAGGACCGAGCCATATGGGGTAAAACCCGGTGCAATGAAGTCAAACCTACGTCTTTAAACAAATCGAAGAGATTGCTTGACAAGGGCGTTTGATATGGAGCGTTTGAGGAAGAAGAAGCAGAATTGTGTAAGAGAAACGTATCTTTTAATTTTTTTTAATTATATATAGCGATATTTCTTCATTATTCATAAAATATTTTATAGTGAATATTCTGTCAATTCTGAATTTCTAATGAACCCCAGAGCTTTTTCAACTTGCCGCCAACATTTTGAATAAAATTTCATACAAATTATTAAGTTCAATTTTTTTAAATCTTGTTCTTCATCTTTTGTCAGCACACTGTTACCGGGTTGTTAGCCCAGTGTCGTGGCTTTAAGTATTTGTCTGCCCAGCATGTTCGTAGCGCGTTGGACTACGGTTGACTATCCCTCTGTGTGTGCGGCTTCAATTTCGCGGGATGGCAGAAAAGGCTACAGATTCCCCAGATTTACGGTGTTCGTGGCACGAACCGAAGGGTTACGATGTCCATGGCACCGAGCCGAAGAGCTGAAAAACTCAAGTGCTTCTGGATCGGAAAAAAAAGGATTTGTCTTGTGCTTCTCTGGTGAGTTGTGTGATGGTTTTCTTAGTCTCCTGGCAGGATTCAACTACGTTATCTATCCACCTTTTCCTCGGTCTTCCTCTCGCCTTCCTTCCTGATATTTTGTTGTGGAAAGCTTCATATGCAGTTTGGTCTTTTCGCATTCTTACTAAGTGGCCAAACCACTTTATTCTCTGTTTCGCTATATAGTTCTTCTTCTTCAGCGATCTCTGGTCATGCGCTTAATTTACTGTGGACCACAAACTGGGCAGACAGCTTCAGGTCTGTCAGGTTTCCTTCTTCAGCGATCTCTGGTCATGCGCTTAATTTACTGTGGACCACAAACTGGGCAGACAGCTTCAGGTCTGTCAGGTTTCCCCAAAGCTTAGTTTTCAGGTCGACTGGGTGTGGCCACATGTTGCTTCTCAGCTCACACAGAAGAGGACAGTCTTGCAGGATATGCTCTGGTGTCTGTTCTGCCTGCTGACACTGGCAGAGAGCTGTTTGACTTATTCCTAGTCTGTATAAGTGTTTGTTGAGTCTGCAGTGTCCGGTACGTAGTCGAAATATAATAACGCTATATAGTTCAAACACGGTCTTGTTCCAACCTGTTCTCTGATGCTGGTATTCGTTACTCTGTCGATTCTTGTGTTGTTGGTGACTTTGCGGAGACATCTCATTTCGCATGTTGCCATTTTCTGTGTATGTTTCTTATTCATTGTCCATGTTTGGTATTGGTAACATAGAGTGGGTATGAAGATGCTATTGATCAACTGTTGTTTAGCTGTCGGTGAGATGTTTGGATGTCTAAGTAGTGGCGCTAGTTGGTAGGTTATTGCATCTGCTTTCTGGACTATAGTTTCAATCTCTCTGTCGAGTCTTCCATCCTCTGTAAATATGCTTCCTAGGTACTTGAATTCCTGTACTTGCTCTATTGTACTGCCATTGATGTTGATGTTTAGTGTATTATGTTTCCTTTCTATATTCATTACTTTTTTTAATTAAAGGTTAAAATGTGCATGTTATTATTTTATTAATATTAATTTAAGAGTATTAATATTAGTACTACTATTGCTGTACAACGCACTACATTCCTATGCTTGTTAATACTGTATGTTCTCGTACTCCATATTATATATGTGTGGGGTTTTTTTTGTTTGTTTTTTATCCAGAAGCACTTGAGCTTTCAGCTCTTCGGCTCGGTGCCATGTACATCGTAACCCTTCGGTTCGGTGCCACGAACACCGTAAAATAGGTTTTATAGATATATATATATATATATATATATGTTTACCTTAATTTATCCACTTCCAGTTTTTATTTTGCACTGATTTCGTTATTCGTTTTTAGTCATAGATTTTCATTTTATGACCACTAGGAACTTGTTGTTTAATTCTACATGTTGTGCGCTGTATGATAAGTGAATTGTTTCACTTCTATTGTATACCTTTGCTTGATAAAAGCCTCTTGGTCGAATCGTTTCAGTATATTGTTTTTGTTTTAGTATTTTGTAAAACTACAATACTTTGTATTTATGTGTTTCGCTACTGCTATTGCAGTAGTCACACGTCGCCCCCCCCCGAATTCATAAATCAAGTGAGTCCCAATATATACAAACATTAAACAGCACGCGGATATATAACGTTATTTACTACTGGTGATGTATGTCACAGATGCCACAGAGATGTGGTTTTACAAACGAATGATGAGAATCCCATGGACTGCTAAAATCACTAATGTTGAGGTGTTGAATGAGATCAAGACACAGAGAAGGCTTATCATCAATATAAGAAAGAGGCAGTTATCATTTTTCGGACATGTGATGAGGAGGGGAGGTTTAGAACAAATTGTAACAACCGGTAACATCGAGGGGAGACGATACAGAGGAAGACGAGAGAGACAATTTTGGATAGCATGACTTCATGGCAAGGTAGAGCGTCAACATCTGAATTGCTAGCAACCACCAAAGATAGAGATGTGTGGAGATCAATGATCGCAAACGCCAACCGATACGGCACCTGATGATGATATTGTGTGTCATTGTAATGTGTGTGTTGTGTAAAGCTTCTCAGTATTGTTGATTTTACGACTGCACCACCGCATGCAACTACTATACCTGATGTCGTTAAGTAGGACAGTAACACAAACTCCCCACTGTGTTTAGTCTCTCACTTTCAACCGAAATGTCAGTCAGTAAGCGTTATGTCGTGTATTGTTTCGTTCGACAGCAACAAGCTTTCTACTATTCTCAGTATGTACGAATTAACAGGCCAGTAGTAACCATCATGCGGTGTCTTCTCTTTCACCATTTACTTTTTTTTATATAGAAGTGCTGGGGTTGTATACACAGTAACCAGTATATGTGCTTTGGCTTGGGCGACAGCATGTTGATAGCATAACTAACCAAGTAACTAGCTAACATACAAACTAAATAACTAAAAGCCAGCTGGCCAACTAGCTAACTAAGTACTTACCTAACCAAATAGCTAACATACTAGCTAATTAACTAACTAACCAACTTCTCTTCTTCTTCTTCTGCAATCAATTTCTGCTATGCGACTACTTACTCCGGTAAGTATCATAAACAGGGCGTGTCGCATTAGGTTCCCACTGCTCTCTCATAATTTGTTTTGTAGGGTTGTTTATGTTGGCCAGATTTCCATTCTAACATTGCTCAGGCAGCGGTCGTCTTGCAGGATGTGCTCTGGGAACTGCTTTGGTGCTCCGTAGCTGCAGTCAGCCGAGTCCCTGAGACCTATTTTATGGAGGTGTGCTCTGAGACCGCAGTGTCCCGTTCTAAGTCTGTAGACTGTCGTCTGCGCTTTTCTGTTTAGTGTATTTATATTGTCGTACTTTGTGTTGTATTCTCCATCTGTTTTTCTTCATTCTCATTAGCATGCACTTTGTGTTGTATTCTCCATCTGTTTCTTATCCTCATTTAGCATGTACTTTGCAGAATGTCACTCTAATAAAAACCCGCTAGAAAAACTTCACTTTCTCAAGACTAGTTAAAGACACCCGTGTGTTGTCGGGGCTTGCAAGGGGAGCAAAGAATAGTAACATTGCGATCTACAAGGCATCCCATAAGAGGCAGCTGGGGTAGGGGCCTATGGAAGCTACCCTAGTAAATAAAAGGTATCGCATAAATCGGATGTGCCTGCCTACTTGTAGAACGTATAATTGCTCTTAGGCTCAGATCCATATAAATCAAAAAGGGTGGTTATGTGGTTGATATGGAGCGTTCAAAGAAGAAGAAGCTAACTAAAGAGGGTAAAAAAAGACAAAGGATTTACTTTATTGAACCGGGTATTCCCATACGGTTCGGTCCTCTCCACTAAATTGCAGCCAGGTACCGAGAGTATTGTAAAAGCATTAACTCCGTAGTTCCGGCAACAGTCCTAGAGATATTCAAAAATATGCACTCTTGAATAGAACGGATTGGAACCTACAACATTTGAAACGAAAGTAGATTTAATTACAGAGACTCTCAGCTAAATAACTATCTATAGTTCTCTCTCTCTGTTTTATCTGTGGCTCTCTCTGTGTCTGCTCTCTTCTCTGTTTTCTCTCTCTCTCTGTCTCTCTCTCTCTCTGTCTCTCTCTCTGTGTCTCTGCTCTGCTCTCTCTCTCTCTGCTCTCTCTCTCTCTCTGTCTCTCTCTCTCTGTTTTTTCTCTCTGTCCCCCTCTCTCTCTGTCTCTCTCTCTCTCTCTCGTCTCTCTCTCTCTCTCTCTTGCTCTCTCTCTCTCTGTCTGTGCTCTCTCTCTGTCTCTCTGTCTCTCCTTTTTTTTTCTCTCTGTCTCTCTCTCTCTGTGTCTCTCTCTGTCTCATCTCTCGTCTCTCTCTGTCTCTCTCTCTCTCTCTCTGCTCTCTCTCTTCTCTCTCTGTCTCTACCTTTTAACCCGGATTGGGGCATAGGACTCAACCAAGTTATGTCAAGTCTTCCTATCTCCTGCATCTCCTCCAGCTCTTCTTTATATTGTTGATCTCTGCCTCCCGTCTCCATGTATTTCTCGGCCTCCCTTTCTTCTGCTGTCCCTGTGGGTTCCAGGATAGGGCCACTCTTGTTATCTTCCCTCAGGTTTTCGCAACAGTGTCCTATCCAGCTCCAGCGTCTTTTGTAATCTCTTGGTTCACTGAAATCTGTCTTGTTCTCTCCATAAGTTCCTCATTTGTGACCCTATCATACCATCTCAGTTCCTCTATTCTGCGCATACACCAGTTGATGAATGTTTGCAGTTTATGCGTTGTTATTTTAGTCGTTCTCCATGTTTCTAACCATTACAGCAGAACTGCTTTAACATTGAAGTTGAATATCCTAATTTTTAACCTTCTTGTGCTCCTGTACCAAGGTATTGTTCTGTCATGTATAGAATATGCATACGCTCTCCTAACAATTAGTCCTACGCAAACAGTGAGACTGGAAAGAATTCAGAATGAGTCTATGCGCATCATTCTGGGATGCACCAAAGATACACCAGGAGTGTCAATGAGACTCCTTCTTGACCTCCCAACTATTGCTCACAGAATTGAAACTTGGAGGGTTTGATCATATCTAAAAATCAACACAAACAAGGAACATCCTCTCCATGAAGAACTCATTAAGGAGAAAGGGTGTAGACTCAAGAGAGGCAGATCATGGCTGAGTCAGGCGGAAGATACTCTTAGGAAAATATGTGATCCTCCCGGAATGGAACCAGGAGAGGAATGGATTGCTGTGCCACCTCAATTTCAGACTGCTTTCACAGTTATTACATCTATTGTATTAAGAAAAACTGCGAACAAAATAATCCATCATTGATTAACGTGGAGGTTGAGGCCCTCTTGAATGACAACATCAATGTTACAGATGTGGCTATTTACACCGATGATCCAGTCATTCGCCAACGACGCTGTGCGTTGGTTTTCTCAGCACGACCAGGAGGACAAATAATAAGAGAGGCTACTGGGGCCTATGCAACAACCACAAGTAGTTTGACAATGTAGGTTCGGGCGGTTACGGAGGCGGTGAAATGGTTGGCATCTCACAGATACTCGTGTTTTCATACTCAGTGACTCCATGAGCATGATTCGCAAGTCGAATCCGGAATCAGAAGCAACTAGGTGGAGGTACTAGTACAGACAATGATCAGAGAAATCACCTTCATTTTTGTCCCTGGGCACGCAGGAGTTAGAGGTAACGAACGAGCTGATAGATTGGCTGGCTTGTCTACAATATCAGAGGGAGCTGCCATGGATAGAAATGACATTCTTCACGCATTGAGAGAGTCTTTCCGGACAGAGGAGTTTCAGGGCTGTGAATCCCACTCGCTGACCAGATTGAAAGAGATGGGTGTCAGTATTGGTGCAGCCTGAAAAGAACGACATACTAAATATGCAAAGAGATTGATTAATCAACATTGAACTAGCGTGTTGGGTCGTTGGACGCTGCTGGATTTGCTGAGGCGGAGATCGAAGCAACTGTGGATATGTCCGGAGTGCTATGATGATAGTCCTCATATAACTGATAACGGATCTTAATTTTTGTTCTAGATTTCTCTCTCTCGCGCGCGATCACCCTTAGACTGATGTACCAAATCTACCCATAAACCTCATTCATGTTGAAATCTGATTCATGCAGCCTTAGCATGGGTGGGTTTCGTCACATCTTCAGCGCCATTTGAGCTCTGGCTATCTTCGGCGATGTGTCCGGTTTTAGTCGCGTTTACTGGATCGCTCCGTCAGCCTTTGCTGTCCCCATCCCAACTGCAAGGCAGCAGTTTTCTAGATTTGATTACTTTAGACTTCCATATGTTTCCAGTCAATGAAACCCTCTGCCTTCTGTATTCTTATCTATGCTAAGCTACAGTTAATCTTGACGTATATTTATTTCATGACTTGTTCAGATACTTGTTGACTAATCTGATATCATAGATTGTCATGACTTGTTCAGCAGTGACTTTGTTGACTAATCTGATATCATAGATTTCATGACTGTCCCCAGATACTCTTGTTGACTAATCTGATATCATAGTGTCATGACTTGTTCCGCAGATACTCTTGTTGACTAATCTGATATCATAGATTGTCAGACTTGTTCAGCAGTGACTTTGTCGACTAATCTGATATCATAGATTGTCTGACTTGTTCAGCAGTGACTCTTTGTTGACTAATTGATATCATGATTGTCATGACTTGTTCAGCAGTGACTCTTTGTTGGACTAATCTGATATCATAGATTGTCATGACTTGTTCAGCAGTGACTCTTTGTTCGACCACATCCAACTATAATATTGGGTCACATAACTGACCGCCACAACCCTGACCTAGTTTTGAGTTGGGAGCTGATATTTTGTATATGTTTGATACAACACTGCACGCTTTTTTTTATTTTACTCAATTCTGTGAGTTTATGGTTATTTATTGATGAAAAATATTTATAATATTGATATTCCTTATTGTTAAACTGAACTTGTAACATAATATAACCTTGATTTAGCATGTTATATTGATTATAAAATTAATTTCTCTTTATACAACAATACTGCAATGCATGGACACGCGACGGCTGTTGTCTTATATTCTATAATTTTTATCTGAGCCCGCTGGCCATATGGTTATCGAAAGCTACGATTGAACTATTATAATATAATCGATTTTGAACATTTCTAACGATGTTTTTGTGTGTGGGCTATTGACAGAATTGAACTAGGAAAGATGGATTTTTGGCCAGACACATACCGGGGAAACATATAAATCTATTTTTTAAAATACTTGGATGAACTAGGTTCACGTTCTTTAATTGGGGAAGAAAAGTGTTCGAATAATTGGGCTTCTATTTCTTCTTCCATTACCCAGCATTCCATTAAGCTCTTTTCTTCACCTCTTGGTTTATTAGCGTCTGTCTCGTTCTCTTCATAAGTTCTTCATTTGTGATCATATAATACCATCTTCATAAGTTCCTCATTTGTGATCATATAATACCATCTTCATAAGTTCTTCATTTGTGATCATATAATACCATCTCCATAAGTTCTTCATTTGTGATCATATAATACCATCTTCATAAGTTCCTCATTTGTGATCATATAATACCATCTCCATAAGTTCTTCATTTGTGATCATATAATACCATCTCCATAAGTTCCTCATTTGTGATCATATAATACCATCTCCATAAGTTCTTCATTTGTGATCATATAATACCATCTTCATAAGTTCCTCATTTGTGATCATATAATACCATCTTCATAAGTTCTTCATTTATGATCATATAATACCATCTCAGTCCTTCTACAGGATGTTCAAGATAAAAAGTAACCCGATTGCCAAATCAAAAGTTGCCAGTTATACATTGCATTTTGTCTATTTACTATTTAAACCGGTTCTGACTAGCTTGTAGTACGTCACATTGATTCACCGCCCTTCCTGCACCATAATTACATACCGCACAAAAAGACACGTACTTGACCTACTCTACGTCATAATTGAACCTTTTCATTTTCATAAATATATGCCACACTGCCTCCATTGACCTGCTACTTTTATCTTGAACACCCTGTATTATGCACAAAACAGCAGTTGATGAATGTTTTTAGTTTAATCGTTATTGCTTTAGTCTTTCTCCATGTTTCTCAACCATACATCTCAACTATTTTAACATTGAAGTTAAATATTCTAATTTTTGTTCTAGAATTGATTGCTTTCAACTTCCACAAATTTGCTAGTCTAATAAAAACTCCTCTTGCATTCTATTTTCTTATTCTGACATCTCTATTCGTTCAACCTTCTTTGTCTACATTGGGCAATGCATAGAAACATACACATCTGAGGTGGTCAAAGCAGATTAGATCAGATCTGGAGAAAATCGAGGAGAGGTAATACTGAATAAATTAGCGTTTCAGGACAAAAACATGTATGTATGGTATCACATAAGCAAGCAAAATTAATAATCAGATCATAAAATTAAAATCACTTCGAAAACTGGGAAGAAAATATATTGGTAGAATAAAAAGGAACGGTCAATGGAGGGAAACAGAAACCACGTGTGACTTATTGGAAATGACCAGGCGTCTGAAACCGGCCTTCACCTTTGAACAAAGGGTTGAATAGCCATGTTCTCGTCAGTAATTTTCAGCACAAAGAATCTTAGAATAAATGGTTGGAAAACAGAGTTTATGAATCATTGACATAAATAAACATTTGCAAGTTGAGTTGGTCAGACATGAATCTGTGTGACTTCTTGTTACAATGTATCAGGTCACGTTTCCACATGTCAATAGAGAAGAAACTCTTCAATATGATAATACAATTATATCATGACATGACAATCAATAAAACTTAAACCGAACATATGAATAGGGGGGAAAAACAGAATAAACTAAATATCCATGTCAATTGCACTACAATAAACCAAGCACAAGCATCAAATACTTAGGATTCCTAGTATTTATATAGAACATAAGTTATGAAGCATATTCACAGAAGACGGAAGAATAGACAGAGAGATAGAGGCAAAAAGCAAATGATGTAGCCTACCAGTTAGCCCCATTGTTAAGGCACCCAAAAATCCCACTGCCAGCTAAACAACAGATGATCAATAGCATTTTCATACCTACTGTGTGTTACCAGAGTAAAACATGGACAATGAGCAAATCGCATACACAAAAAATAACTACATGTAAAATTAGGTGCCTGTGAAAAGTTACCAACAACACGAGAAAAGAAAGACTCACCAACATCAGCATAAAAAAGAAATGTGGCAAATAACCTTGCTTGAATTACATTGAGAAACAAAGAATGAAGTGCTTTGGCCACTTAATAAGAATGCATCCAAACTCCACACTGTGCAGCGTATTCTACAACAGAACATCAGGAAAGAAGGCGAGAGAAAGACCACGAAAAGATGGTTAGATGGCATAGCAGAATCCTGTGAAAGATCAAAAATAACAATCACCCAAGCCACACGAACAGCACAAGACAAATACAGAAAACCACAACATTGGCCAACATCCCGGTAACGGTGTGACGACACTGGGCAACAACCCGGTAGCAGTGTGACGACACTGGGCAACAACCCGGTAGCAGTGTGAGACATGGCAACAACCCTAGCAGTTGACGACAAATAGAAACAGAAGATAAAACTATAAATGCTTCTTCTTCTTTGTCGTCACACTGCTACCGGGTTGTTGCCCAGTGTCGCAAGCGATGATGACAACAGTCTCAGACGTGCTGCTGCACATCTCTGGTGTGTGCGGAGGTGACTTTAGAGTTCAATCCTAAAACGCAATCCCTTACCACAGGTGGGGCACACAGGATCAAGGTTAGACATGCGCGTGTTGTGTGTTCTATCTTTAGCGCAGCTCGTTTTCTCTGTGCCTCAACGGCACGATGATTCATCTGTCCTACGTGCAGTAAGGCATAACTTGGGCACAACGTGCTTGCGTAAGTCACACAGATTACAAAGTGTGGTGGATAGTAGCGAACGCAAACAAACAAACAAAAATCAACAAGACCACATTCTAAAACTAGATAGATCCCAACAAAATTGCAACCTTTGGGCTTCGCAATGAACACTGCGGGAACTGTGGGATAAAGCGGGGCAACAGCAAGTGGAACAAGAGATAAGAGGCAGAAGGTGGCGATGGATAGGACACTCACTGAAGAGACCCCGACTGCATCACGAGACAGGCTCTCCAATAGAACCCCAGGGTAATAGAGGAGGAAAACCCAGGAACATTTGGGGACAAACTAATTACGGGGTTCGAGGCTAACTTGGGCAAAAAAATTTGTCTGTGTGCACATGGTATGCTGTCAGACTACATGTTTCGTGTTTTGTAATCGTTTACTTTTAGATCTAAACTTGTCTGTGTGCACATGTATCGTTTACTTGAGATCTAAACTTGTCTGTGTGCACATGGTATGCTGTCAGACTACATGTTTCGTGTTTTGTAATCGTTTACTTGGAAATCTAAAACTTGTCTGTGTGCACATGTATCGTTTACTTGGAAATCTAAAACTTGTCTGTGTGAACATGCATCGTTTACTTGGAGATCTAAAACTTGTCTGTGTGTACATGTATCGTTTACTTGGAGATCTAAAACTTGTCTGTGTGCACATGTATCGTTTACTTGGAGATCTAAAACTTGTCTGTGTGCACATGTATCGTTTACTTGGAGATCTAAAACTTGTCTGTGTGCACATGTATCGTTTACTTGGAGATCTAAAACTTGTCTGTGTGCACATGTATCGTTTACTTGGAGATCTAAAACTTGTCTGTGTGCACATGGTATGCTGTCGGACTACATGTTTCATAATCGTTTACTTGGAGATCTAAGTTACAAGTACCCCAGAAGTCGGTGCAAGTCTCGCCTGAATGGCAAGGGATATTGATGACAAGGGTTAGCAAGCCTTCACGCAACAATTAGTCAGACGCGCATATTAGGCACCTTCACTACGCCTAAATTCACTGGGGGCAAACAGAAAAAGAAGAGAAAACACCAATTAAAGAAATGACAAAATAAATCACCTTCAGCTAAAAATTTTGAAGATCTAAAAGCAAAGTATTGACTTCATTGCACCGGGTTTCCCCATTTAGCTCCGTCCCTGTCGGCAGAAATCACACGCTATCTACCGAGAATGTTGTATAACGCACGAATTCTCTTACTAGGAATCTCATGAAAAATTTATTCATATAATTCTGTCCGGATTCAACCCCACAACCTCCACAACGACAAGCAAACGTTGAAACCACTTCACCTTAAAGACCCCACAACTTCAGATAATGAGATATAAGAGAGGGGGCAGGGTTATAAAACACATCAACAGCTGGTTTACATCAGGGTGGACTCTTCAAGTAAAGCTTTTCTAACAGGTAGTACTATATTATTGCGAAGCAAAGTAAACGAAAATCTGAATGATATAAATAGAAGATAATGATAGCAAACTAACTTTAAAATGAGAGTGTGTAGGTGCAAGAAGGTTAAACTCAGTGTAAACGTTCATCAGAAATGTTCTTGGTCAAGTCGGTTATTGTTTACATGGAATGCTTCCAAAGACTCGCGCTGAGACGCACGTGAATTGTCGAGGACAAAAACTCCGTCCAACTTATTATAATCCAGGATTCTATCGCTTTTTTGCACGTATACTCGTTACATCTGATTATTGATAAGCACGTATACTCGTTACATCTGATTATTGGTTCTAAGACACGATTATACTACGTTACATCTGATTATTGGTTAAACACGTATACTCGTTACATCTGATTATTGGCTAAGCACGTATACTCGTTACATCTGATTTTTGGGTTTAAAGCACGTATACTCGTTACATCTGATTATTGGCTAAGCACGTATACTCGTTACATCTGATTATTGGCAAAAAGGGCACGTCATTAATCGTACGTTTCCTGATTATTGGCAAAGCACGTAAAACTCGTTACATCTGATTGATTGGCTCAAGACTACGTATACTCAGTTAACATCTGATTATTGAGCTAAGCGACAGCATACATCGTTACATTCCTGTCCACTATGTGGCATAAGCACGTATACCAGTTACATCATGATTATTGGCCACCATAGTGTAAGGTCCAGGACGCAGTAGGCATAGACAGATACAAGAAGATGGATACATATACTCACTTCCCATAGTGGTCCACCATAGTGTGTAGGTCCCAGGACTCAGAGGCAGACAGAACAAGAAGATGGATACATGATAACCACTTGCCATAGTGTCCACCTAGTGTGATATGTCCCAGACGCAAGCAGAGACAGAACAAGAAGATGGATACATGATAACCACTTCGCCATAGTGGTCCACCATAGGATGTATATGTACACTCAGTGCACGCAGGGAAGGACAGAACAAGAAGATGGATACATGATAACCACTTCGCCATAGTGGTCCACCATAGTGTGTATAGGGTCCCAGGACGCAGAGGCAGAACAAACAAGAAGATGGATACATGATAATTAGCCATGATAGTCCACACATAGTGGTGAACTGGCTCAGACAGAGTGCAGCGTGCTGAACAAGAAGATGAAAGGATACCACCTGATATGTGGTCCACCATATGTGATACATTCCAGATTAAAGGCAGAAAATCAAGAACTTAGAAATGATAGCATATGAAAACTCAAGTGGTCCACCATAGTGTGTATATGGTCCCAGGACGCAGAGGCAGAGACAGAACAAGAAGATGGATACATGATAACCACTTCGCCATAGTGGTCCACCATAGTGTGTATATGGTCCCAGGACGCAGAGGCAGAGACAGAACAAGAAGATGGATACATGATAACCACTTCGCCATAGTGGTCCACCATAGTGTGTATAGGGTCCCAGGACGCAGAGGCAGAGACAGAACAAGAAGATGGATACATGATAACCACTTCGCCATAGTGGTCCACCATAGTGTGTATAGGGTCCCAGGATGCAGAGGCAGAGACAGAACAAGAAGATGGATACATGATAACCACTTCGCCATAGTGGTCCACCATAGTGTGTATAGGGTCCCAGGATGCAGAGGCAGAGACAGAACAAGAAGATGGATACATGATAACCACTTCGCCATAGTGGTCCACCATAGTGTGTATAGGGTCCCAGGACGCAGAGGCAGAGACAGAACAAGAAGATGGATACATGATAACCACTTCGCCATAGTGGTCCACCATAGTGTGTATATGGTCCCAGGACGCAGAGGCAGAACAAGAAGAAGATGGATACAAGATATTAAAGAAACCATGAATATAACCATCGACGAAGTGGCTGAACTGGCTACAGACAGAGTGAATTTCAGCTGTGCTGCAAAGAGAGCAACGTCCTATAAAGGATACGCACCTTGATGATGATGATGATGCCCACCAAATGCATGACAATTACTAATAATTATAAAATGCAATTAAAGCACAAATAATCAAAACTTAGTAACAGAAGCAGTAATCGGAAAACCAATCGTAGAGACATAACTTTTCTGTACGTTCCTGGTACAACTATAAGGTTACAAAAATAGAGCTACAGTGGCATCTAGCAGAGCGAGACACAACTGAATGAAATTCAACATAGTTCTCGAGCAATCAAATGGACACATTATTTCTTCTTTACTCTTTGACAGTTATAGAAATAGTTTCTTCTGTATGAACATTAAACATATCTTCTTTCGGAAACTTCCTTCTTCCTGCACTACCAGAAGTCAGTTTCAATATTTTCTAATAAAACTGTCTTGTTAAGATCTCCATAGAGCTTACAACAGTCATGGCAACCATATCAGCTTTCTTTGATTCTCATAAATGCTTGGATATAGACGCATTTATAGTGCTGGGAATTCTATGTGCAAGTTCGCCAGATGTGGAGCGGAAACAAGGCAAGAGTAATTCGCACAGGATAGTCTTACGATTGAGGCGTAAATAAATATCTGAGCGAAAAGACAGAACACATAACACCTCCATGTTCATTCTGTGGCCTGTGATAGCGGATTGTTTTCCAGGATTGGACTTTAAAGTCATCCCCGCACACACCAGAGAGGTGCAACAACACACGTCTGGAGATGTCATCTTCGGTTGCGATGCACGACTATTATTTTTATTTCGCCCCTATGAATTCATGTCACCTAATATGGCACATCAGACTGATTTTGCGTAAAGCTAGCTTTCCTTATAGCTTGTGTTCCTCACCATTCAGGCGAGCCTTACTTTGACTTCAGAGATACTTGTAATTTAGATACCCAAGTAAAGGATCATGCTGCATGCAGTTCAACCAGGTACAATCAACTACATCACTCAACATTTCATGGTCCACGCTTGGCCTCAAACTCCGGCATTAGTCGGCTGTTGCCTTATTGACTGGCTTCCACCCTCATTATTGACTTGGCTGTCTGCGCCCCAATTATTGTCGCGGCTGTCTGCGCCTCATTATTGACTGGCTGTCCACCTCATTATTGACTTGGCTGTCTGCGCCCATTATTGTCTGGCTGTCGCGCTCATTATTGACTTGGCTGTCTGCGCACTCATATGACTTGCTGTCTGCGCCTCTATGCTTGCTGTCTGCGCCTCATTATTGACTGGCTGTCTGCGCCCCATTATTGACTTGGCTGTCTGCGCCCTCAATTATTACGTGCGCCCATTATTGACGTGGCTGTCTGCGCTCCCATTATTGACTTGGCTGTCTGTGCCCCAATTATTGACTTGGCTGTCAGCGCCCCCAATTATTGACGTGCTGTCGCGCCTATTGACTGCTGTCTGCGCCCTCATTATTGACTTGGCTGTCTGCACCTTCATTATTGACGTGGCTGTCTGCGCCCCATTAATGATTTGGCTATCAGTGCCCCCAATATTATTATTACATTGGACATAATTATAAAAGGATGTTGATATGTCATTTATTCGACAGTGCCATAGTTTCAAACTCTTCAAAATTTATATTATTAGCTTTTTAACAAGATCTTCTTGAGAAGAATTGTATTAGCTTTAACAAGATCTCTTGAGAAGAATTGATATTATTAGCTTTTTTAACAAGATCTCTTGAGAAGAATTGATATTATTAGCTTTTTTAACAAGATCTCTTGAGAAGAATTGATATTATTAGCTTTTTTAACAAGATCTCTTGAGAAGAATTGATATTATTAGCTTTTTTAACAAGATCTCTTGAGAAGAATTGGCTCATAAACAAGATTATGCCCCGGAAGATGAACTATTTTGGCTATATTAAACGTCACAGTGGTTTGTAGAGAACGGTAATGGAAGACATGGTTCCTGTAGTACGATGCAGGGGACGACCAAGACGAAGTTGGCAACAGTACACCAAAGAAACCTTGAACTTGAGCTGGAGGAGGCAGGAGAACTTGCTGGAGACAAAGTTTCTATAACAGGCTGTGATAAAAGAGACGTTCCGCAAGGGACATGCTACTACCTAATATCTTATTCGGTTGTGGTATGTGCGGAATCTGAATAATACGATTTAGCCTTGTCTGTTGAAATGGTGGTAATATGCAGCGTTTGCCAAGAGGTCAGGATGTTCTGTGTTCCCAACTTTGTCGTCAATTTGATTGTGACAAACTTCTTTGCTTCTTCATAATTTACGATTATATCTCATGTTCAGGTAGATTCTTGCCCTCCTTTGTCAATCTGCCGACTTTATGATTGTCAGGTATGCTTGAATGAAATAGGATCTACTGTATCGCAGATTGTTTAAACTGTTGACATAACGTATATAGTGTTTCTCTTGTGTGGCTTAGTTCGACATTTTTCATAAATCTTCATTGCAACAACTATAGATAGTCTAACAGTCAACAGAATAAATTGCCATTGTGCTTTACTTTTTCATTAGAGTTTTGATTGTATGTTTTAATGTATCTTCGTTTGTTTTTCTTCTTCCAACTCTCCATATCGATCACTTGTTAACCACTCTTTGTGATTTGAGCCTAAGAGCGATTGTGCGTTGTGCAAGTTATGCGACTACATGTAGACCAGCACATCCGATTTCTGGGCCGCTTTTTTATTTAATAGAGTAACTTTCCTAGGCTCCTACCTCAGTCGCCTCTTACGACATGCCTTGTAGGTCGCAGTGTTACTATTCGTTGTTCTTCCCGTGGGTCCCGGCACCAGGCGGACGTTTTCTGCTCTAAAGTTGCTATACATTTTCTCTGTTGTTTACGACAATCATTTTTGTGAGCAGTTACTTTAAAAACCTTATGAAATCCCTGTCACTTCCCATGTCTAGGCCCAAGTGTGCGGGTGGTAGAATGATCAATTCATTTTCTCACACGTAGAATGTCGAATGTCGGACTGAACGCACAATCCCCTTTTGTCATATTCCATAAGTGAATGCTCTATGCTTTAATAAGCTAATCCGCCAAAGAACAATTACTTAGGCTCACAACTATTCCCTCTCCTCCATTTTCTATTGCACTAGTTGCTTATCCATCTGTCTACACTTGTTTAGATGTTGCTAAAACAGTATTTCTCTTGTGTCTCTTCTTTGTGGTTCGTGTTTACTGTTACTGTATTGCACTCCAACACCTTTAATTATGTCAGGAGAGCTGATTATTTTTTCTTAAATTGTGAGGTTTTAGATGTGATTTGTAGAGGATGTAGTTTCTGTTGTAACTGCTCTAATATTTGTGTCACTGTTTGTACTTCTTCTTCTTCTTCTTCGAATGCTCCATATCGACCACTTGTCAACCACTCTGTATTATTTGTATATGATCTGAGATTAAGAGCGATTGTGCCAGTTATGCGACTACAAGTAGGCCAGCAATCCGATTTTTGCGCTGCTTTTTATTTACTTGGGTAGCATCCCTAGGGTCTACATCAGTCGTCTCTTACGATATGTATGGTAGGTTGCAGTGGTACTATTCTTTGCTTCCCTTACGGGCCACGGCACCACACGGGCGCTTGTTTGTACAACACTTCTACGTTGCAGACGTTCTCTTCGGGATCTATAGACATTGTGAGCAAGATCAGCAAGAATTTTACATAACAGATAGTTTCTAAAAGCCTGTTTTGTATTTTCTGGAAAAAAATGTTCGTCTTATATTGTAATCAAGGCCATCTTCTTCTTCTTCTTTGCGTTCGTTCTTTACGACCAATTTTAATCACTCTTTGTGATATGTTTGATCTTTGCCAAGAACGTGTATACGTTGCACATTGGTTTGGTAGGCCCCTAAACGCAGACTTCTACACGTTTAGGACACATGCATCCGATTTAAGCGAAACCTCCTTAATCGCCTCTTACGACATGTGTGGTAGGTTACAGTGGTTCTGTTCTTTACACCCCAAATTTGGGCCCCGGTAACCACTCAGGTGAATCACGCCCATAATACTCTATATTTTAGCATACCTTTCAGTTGTTATCTTTAAACACTTGCTGATGGTTTTAAAGGGGGAGTTGGCCCGCCTGCCCAGCGTGTTCATATCGCGTTGGAGGACGGGTGACAAGCCCCTGTGAGTGCGGTTCAATTCCGTGGGTTGGAAGAAAGCCACAGGTTCTCCAGATTTACGGTTTAAAGGGTTTAAAAGCCTAAAGATTGACTTCATTGCGCCGGGTTTTACCCCATACGGCTCGGCCCTCTCCGCAGAAATGGCACGCCACCTGCCGAGAGTATTGCACACAGTACGAACTCCGTAGCTCCAGCAACAATCCTAGGGTCTCTGGAAAAAACTGCACTCGTGAACAGAACGTAGCGGTCCGGAGATTTACGGTGTTCGTGGCACCGAACCGAAGGGTTACGATGTCCATGGCACCGAACCGAAGAGCTGAAAGCTCAATTACTTCTGGATCGAAAAAAGGGATGGGGGTTGACTTCATTGCACCGGGTTTTACTCCATATGGCTCGGTTCCTCTCCGCAGAAATGGCACGCCACCTGTCAAGAGTATTGCAAAAAGCACGAACTCCACAGCGCCGGCAATAATCCTAGTGGTCTCTTGAAACAAATGTACCAGTGAACAGAACAGCGTTGATCAAACCCCCGATCTTTGGAACGCAAAGCAAAGGCGCTTAGCACAGAGATCTCCGAAACATCATTTTCATACAACACACCGTATGAAACACCGTATAACATTTTGTGAGAGTGTGGTGTATGGCCATCATAACCCAGGCCTAGCACAGAGGCCTGCCTAAGCTAGCTTGTCCTACTTTTCACCTTCCCAAATGATCAAATAAGCGTGTCGTACAACAAAGCTGACTGACCTCAATGCGCGTGCAACTTTCACAGCACGTGACCCACCAGACAAAAGAACAGGCTTAAACCGTGAGCAAATAGTAACACAAGTCTTCTGGTCATCGTCAGTGACCGTTTCCTCTAAAGTTCACAGAAAGGTCCTCGTTTATGTCTTGAAACTGACCAACGATATCAGTTATAATTTAAGCTGACTCACGCCATACGGACTCCTTGGCCGTCTATTTGTGAAGGACATTCATCATCAGCATGTGTTGTCTCTACAACAAAGGCGAACTGCAATTGATTTTCAAGTATCTCTACCCTTTTATATTTCTATTCCAATAATTTCGCCCCGTCATTCCCCTTCCTCTATGTTCTCAACTGTACGCCTATCAGTATCCATTGATATATATATATATATATACACATCCATCTATACCGATGGGTCGGTTCAACGTGGTGAGAAATCCGGCTGGGGTTTCTTGGCTAATGCGCATGGTAGGTTGTTGCAGAGCGAAGTGGGGCATACAGGACAACTACTTCTAGTATGAGGATGGAGGTTGAGGCCGTTACTGCTGCCCTCCATTGGATTTCTGGGACTTCATTTACTGGGGCAGTTGTTGTATCTGACTCTTCAGTCGATGCTTCACAAGATCCAGAAGGGCAGGTTTCGGTATGAGTGGATGTCGTCTATAGAAGTTTCTAACCTCCAGCGGCTTACGTGGATATACTGTCCTGGGCATGCGGGTGTTTACGGTAATGAGAGAGCGGACAGGCTTGCATCAACAGCATCGATTGTTGGGGAGTTGAAGATGGATAAGGGGATATTCTTCGGTCTCTTCGCGACTCTCTGTTGGATGAGGACACTAAAATCGATGTTGAATCGATCACGCGATTTAAACAGTTTGGAGTTACCCGTTGTTCAAGTCGAACTGGATGCCTGAGAGGCAGAGTGAGAGGTGTGTTTAATAAGCGAGCCACAGGAACCATCAGTATGCATACTCTTCGATATCTGTTGGGGGAGACTGAGCGCCTATGGGTCTATCCGGAGTGCAATGACGTCAGTTTAGTAACCAATAACCATCCATCTATTTAACTATCTGTCTATCCGACAGTCCGTTCGTCTGTCTGTCTGCCGATTGGTTATTGGGTACTGAACTGACGTCATTATACCCCGGACAGACCCATAGGTGCTCAGTCTCTTCCAACAGATGTCGAAGGATAGCATACTGATGGTTCCTGTGACTGGCTGGCTAATCACACTCTCACCCTGCCCTGTAGCATCCAGTTCCACATGTACAACGGCTAACTCAAAATTCCTTAAATGGCTAAATCGATTGACCATCAATGCTTGTGTCCTCACCCAATAGACCTGTCGTGAAGATACCGAACCACTTCCTTATCCATCTGCAAACTCCTGTATCGTTCGTACAAAATGTATGTAAGACGGAACAAACAAGTAAGTCGAAACTGTCAAATGTTAATTACTGTATCGTTCGTACAAAATGTATGTAAGGACGGAACAAACAAGTAAAGTCGAAACTTGTCAAATGTTAATTATGTAACAATAAATGTTAAGCTTGCATCACTAGTAACGGAGCAACTTCAAAACTGTTCTTTGTATAAGGAGAACTAAAGGAGACATTGTTCATATCGCGAGCTATATTTAGTTATACCATGTTGGGCCCGTATTTTCTATTAAACGTCTATACCCAATGGCTGATGTGGTTAACACCACGCCAGTCGACTTTCACTTCCCAGTGCTTTTCCTGGTAACTATTTCAGGCTGAGTCACAGCCAACTATAAACCAGTTTAACAATAAGGAATATCAATATTATTAATATTTTTCACCAATAAATAACCATAGACTCATAGAAGTGAGTAAAATTGCAAAAAAGCGTGCAGTGTTCTATCAAAAATCTGTAATTTCCAGATCCCTTTTCTTATCTAGGTCAGGGAATACCCGGCCAGTTGTCTGGCATGTGCTAGAGCCTGGCTGTGGCTAGAGCCTGGCTGTGGCTAGAGCCTGGCTGTGGCTAGAGCCTGGCTGTGGCTAGAGCCTGGCTGTGTAGACCTGAGAACAGCTAGGGTCAGAAAAATAGTCCACGTCCACTGTGGAATTGAACCCGGACACTTCCCGTGTGGTGCCGGGCCCGCAGGGAAGCAAATAACAATAGCACTGCCAGATACAAAACATATCGTAATGGGCCAGTGAGGTAGGGGTCTACTGAAGCTACTCTAGTAAATAAAAAGCGTCGCAGAAATCGGATGTGCTATCTTACTTGTAGGCGCTTAACTGGCACAACGTACAATCGCTCTTAGGCTCAGATCCCATACAGATCATACAGAGTGATTAACATGTTGTCGATACGGAGTGTTTGAAGAAGAACTCGGATCACTAGCATAAGAAGTGAGTTCACTGACAACTACGCTCAAGCGGCTCTCATTTGTTCTTTGAGTGTACCAATTTTTTCTGGCATTATTTTAAGTAGTATCTTTCTTACAATCAAAATCTGGCAACCCTGCTTGAGGACTATTATATGAGTCTGCTTTTCCGTTGTCGGTATGTTGATTTGTATAATTGACCTTAAATGTATCTTGATATCTTTCTGTGTAGAATATTATGGCTTCTCTTTTTTCTGAACGTGTATTTATAACAACGACGGAATTTATTTTGGTTCGATCAGAGCATTAAGACCAACTTCCTGTACACCTGCTGCTAATCTAGGTTTTCGCTGGGCGCGCAATCGTAACATCGTCGACGTTAACTGTTTGTTGAGAACCGGAACTGGTCATAACAGAGTTAAAGTGACTGGCTAGTGAGTGACCGCTGTCTGCGGCGTGTTTTATTCTCCTTTATTGACTTTCACGAGCTTAGACGCTCGCGAGGAGTGGACTGGAGTGACTGGCTAAAACAAATATTGAAATGCTAGTTCACCAATGACAACTGGTTTAATACAATCGTTATCTTTCCCTTTGTCCTAAAATAAGCACGGTGTGATCTGTACTGGTGAATTCCTAGTAGAAGACCTGCTATATTTTTTATAGTTGCTCGTCCCATCTTAAAGGTGCAGTGACATTAGTATGTGCAAGGAAAGTAGCAGTGGAGATATACTTTAAAAAAGGGGGGTAAAGAGTAACTTTATTCCATCGGGTTTTACCTCATATGGCTCCGTCCAGAGGCAACTATAGACTCCAACAGCCAACTTTAACTGGGCCTGATAACTGTCGGGAAAATCCCGGACCTAGTTTAAGTTGGGGGCTGGAATATATTTATTCATATGTTTGATAGAACACTGCAAACATTTTTGCAATTTTACTCAATTCTGTGAGTCGGTTAATTTTTGGTGAAAAATATTCATAATATTGATATTCCTTATTGTTAAACTGAACTTGTTGCATAATATAACTTGATTTAGCATTTTGTGTTGATTTTAAAATGAATTCGTCAATATACACCAATACTGAAATTCGAGGTCACGTGGTGTAGTTGTGGTCTGATTTCCCATAATTCTTACCTGAGTCCGCAGGTCGATAAGTTGTAGTTGGTTCTACCGTGCTCCGTCTCTGTCTACAAAAACGGCACCTTTCGACCATCTGCTGAGAGTGTTGCACGAACTCCGTAGCTCCATAAACAATACTAGTTATGAAAAAATCTCACATGTGACTTGGTCCGGATTCGAACCTCAACCTTCAGAACGACAGACAAACTTCTTGAACACTTCGTCATAGAGATCCCACATAGTGATATACTAGATTATAGAAAAGGCCCTGAAATGAAAACTACACTTATAGCAACCGTTTACCTGCTTACACTGTTGAGATTCTTGCTATACCTGCATTGAGCTTATCAGTCAACTTTGTATCAATATACAAACTGAATATGATATCCAATAAATAGATGAACAGATAGTGGTCATCATCTTCCGTAGAGGCACAGATAGCAAAGTCAGTAACACGCTACGCTCCAAAGTTCCACTTTAATAATACATGTAATAATAAAAGCCGTCCATCGCAAGCCATGATGACAACAGCCTCCGACGTGTGCTGCTGCACATCTCTGGTGTGTGCTGGGGTGACTGTAGAGTCCAATCCTGGAACACACTCACCTACCAGAGGTGGGACGAACATGTGGGTATTGTGTGGTCACTGTTTTATGGCACCGCTCGTTTTCTCTGTGTCTCAAAGTGAGAACAAGAATTGGCCCTCCTACCTCCTGCACACTGCAGTCTAGAAATTTGAAGTGACAGGCCCTTCACACCCTAAGGTCTGATAGGGCTGCGGGACCATTTGGTTTTTACATGTTAGTGGACATAATCCTAGTTTTAGTTGTATTTAGAACAAGTTTCTCGTCTTCACTGGTTTTTTTTTTACGTACTACTTAATCTTCTCCGCTCCACGTGGAGCATAGGGTCTCAACAGTTGTTGTCCACTTTTCTCGGTCTCTGACTGTTTTCTTTATGGTCTCCCAGGATAGTCCAGCAAACTTCAGTTCCTGAAGAAGTCTTCATCTCCAGATCTGTTTAGGACTTACCCGTTTCCTCAGCGTGTGTTTAATCAGTGAGCCACGGGAACCATCAGTATGCATACTCTTCGATATCTGTTGGGGAAACTGAGCACCTATGGATCTGCCCTGAATGACGTCAGTTTAGTAACCAATAACCAATCCCCTTTTCCATTTCCCTTGCGTGTTCCACTCACGAACTAGTTTAGTGACACTTGATTGTGTCTTCCGTAGAAATGCCCATCCCACCGCAATTTCCTCATTTCAAACAGTTTTTTAGCAGAGCAAAATTAACCTCATTAATCCCATTACACTACTTTGTCCCCCCAAAAAGCATTAACAAATAATACAGCATATTTTAATCTAACAGTAACAGCAGTCACAACATCTACTAAATTCTTTCACTGTTGCCTTATATAACTTTATCGATGGAGAGAATCTGTAGATGTAACTAACTCTGCCACTATATAAGAGATTCATTGACAGGCAGGTCCGAATTCTGGAATCTGTATTAATAAAAGTTTAAAAAAAAGGAATTTCATCGTCCTTCCCCCAACCCAACCCACCGCCAATTTTCATCCGAATCGATCTTAAGAGGAACCCAAACCCGTCCAGAACGAGATGTGACCAATCTATCACGGTTGTAATTATATCCGCCGAATCTGCGCTGGTTACAGTTCTTCACACGCAATTCGGGTAGCTTTTAGTTGGAAGTAGCTTGGCGCTAGTTACAGCTCTTCACACGCAATTCGGGTAGCTTTTAGTTGGAAGTAGCTTGGCGCTAGTTACAGCTCTTCACGCAATTCGGTAGCTTTTAGTTAGAAGTAGCTTGGTTCTAGTTACAGCTCTTCACACGCAATTCGGGTAGCTTTTAGTTAGAAGTAGCTTGGCGCTAGTTACAGCTCTTCACACGCAATTCGGGTAGCTTTTAGTTAGAAGTAGCTTGGTTCTAGTTACAGCCTTCACAGAATTCGGGTAGCTTTAGTTGAATAAGCTTGGCTAGTTACAGCTCTTCACACGCAATTCGGGTAGCTTTTAGTTAGAAGTAGCTTGGTTCTAGTTACAGCTCTTCACACGCAATTCGGGTAGCTTTTAGTTGGAAGTAGCTTGGCGATAGTTACAGCTCTTCACAGGCAATTCGGGTAGCTTTTAGTAGGAAGTAGCTTGGCTAGTTTCATAGACGACATGCACGTTTGGGGTATAATTCACATATTCTATCCTATTTAACATGTTTAGTATATTGGTACTGTTATTTCAAATCAATCATGTACAGTAAGACTAGTGATCCATTATAGTCTGTCCATTAATTCGTGAGCACGTTTGAAATTGATTTTCTCGAAAACTACCTGTTGGATCTCAGTGATTTTTGCAAGCAGCCTTAGAATATCCATGACGCTAGAGAAATTTTTTTCCAAGAAAATTTAATGTAGTTTGAAATATTTCTTCTTCATGTTATATTAAAATCAACCTCACCGGATTGTACACAATAGTAACAGATCTACGGTACACAGACGCGTTGTTCTAAAAATACATTATGGTAACATTGAAATATCGTGAGTAAACAACAATTTCACGGGAATTCCCGTGCACCTAACCCAGTCGACTTTGAACGCGGAAAGCATATGACGTTATAATTGGGATACCGTTGTATAGTTATAGGTGTATCTCGCTATTTGTATGAAGCTATTGTATCATATTTGTTGGCTTATCAAAACTGACATTGATATCACATTCATAATGAGTCTGAAGTGCACATTTATAACAATGCAGAAGGTTACAGTTTTACTATACCAACACTTCCGTAGGGAATCTAAGAGAGGTCATCTATATTGCGATATTCATAACCCTGAGAAACGAACGCAACTGGCGATTGGTCTGAATAGAGAATCCTTTTTCCCGATGGATTAAACAGGACACAAAGTGCACTAATGTCAAGCAAGGAAGGAAAAGAACAATTGACGACTTTGACATAGATGTCATAAGACGGGAGCTCTTGAAAATGTTTGCGACAAATCAACTTGTTACTCTCAGGAAACTGAAATTAAAACTGCAATCAGATTGCAGCATAGACATTTCTAAAAGTACTCTATGGAAAATTGTAAGAGCCGCCGGCTTCACCTTCAGAAAACTATAGGCGGCAGGAATATTATTTGTGAAAAGCCACATTTAATTGCTGCCCGAAGTAAATACCTGAGGCAGATCAGTGAGCGGCGGAGGCAAGGCTATGATATTGTATATTTGGACGAATCCTGGGTCAATGCTCACCACACCAATGCTAAAGAATGGCAATCAGTAGACGGTGAACAGAAAAGAAAAATACCAAGCAGCAAAGGCCAGCGTATTATACTAACACATGCAGGAAGCAGTGAAGAAGGTCTTGTCCATGACGCTGGACTTATTTTCCAATAAAAAGTACCGACGGTAGGGACTACCACACAGAAATGAATGGACATATTTTCAGACACTGGATGGAGAAAGATCTACTTCCAATTCTAAACAGACCATCATGCTTGGTAATGGATAATGCATCCTATCACAACGCAGTATCAGCGGAAGACAAAGTACCAACTGCATCAAATATAAAAGATCAAATTACGACTTGGCTTGCTAAGGAAAATGTCAGCTTCGATGATACATATTTGAAACCCGAGTTGTTGTACCTGGTGAGGATGACAAATAAGACAAAGGTGTTTCATATTGACAAAATCATTGCGGAATACGGCCACACGTCTTTGCGACTACCTCCATATCATGCTCACCTCAATCCGATAGAGCTTGTCTGGGCTAAAGTAAAAGGGCAAGTTGCCGAACAGAACAGGACGTTTAAAATGTGTGATGTTGAAGTTCTGACACGTGAGTCCCTCTCAATGATAGACATGCAGTTCTGGAAGAAGTGTGTTGAACATGTGCTCCGAGAGGAAGACGAGTACTGGCACCAAGATGGATTACAATTTGTCCAGCCAGTAACAATTATCAACCTCATGGAATCGTCAGATTCGGGATGATACAAATCATATTTTGATTACAGACTGAGAAATAGCAACGTATACATTTCCATATCCAAATGCGTCTACCATCATACAATTTGTGGTGAAGTTAAGACACCCTAGGGTCTAATGGTGACCGAAGGGAGGACTAACTGTTGCATTTGTATCCAAGTTCACGATTGCACATAAAGGGCAACACACTTAATTACTTGACCTATCAAGTTAATATGGAGATACACCTATGAATAGAATTGACATGGACAAATTCTAGGATTACTGTAAAATCTAAAATTTGAGCCCCTGTAATTGTCATAAAAGATCAAAGGAATTCGCCGATGTGCAAAATCCGTAGCATCTATGAACTACTGGTTAGCTTTATTTTAGCGTCATGGATATTCTAAGGCTGCATGCAAAAATCACTGAGATCCAATAGGTAGTTTTCGAGAAAATCAATTTCAAACGTGCTCACGAATTAATGGACAGACTATAGTTCCTATCTAGCTTTTATAGTAAGCTATAGTGGTACTATTAGTTCCAGTGGCGGCTCGTTGTCATTTTCTTGGTGGGGCCAGACACAAATTTTCGGAAAAATCATGGTTTTTTGGGGTATTTACTATTATTTGTCTAATCCGGGAAGTTATCCCCTTTCGATTTTTGGTGGGCCGGGCCCCACTGAACTGCCCTGATTAGTTCCTATCTGGGAGTCAAAGGTGTATAGGGACAACGCCGCGCCAGGATTAGTGAGCTGAAGCTAACCAAGATCATACCCCACCTCCACGTGGTGACCCTGGTAACAGATATTGGTTCCTGTCTGGCTAAGCGGGTACGGATCGAGGGAGAGCTACTTTGGTATAAATAGCGATGCAGACTTAGTCAAGTTGAATGTGATGCGCTCGCAACAAAGACGAGCGGAATCCCAGAGTGACTATTAATGCATATCTCTCCCGAAACTGAGACACTCAGTAGAAACTATTTATAATTCTAGCAACCACATTTTCTTTTGTTAATTTTACTTGACATACATTACAAGATGGTGAGATAGAAGCTGATATTAACGTGATATACATTACAAGATGGTGAGATAGAAGCTGATATTAACGTGATATACATTACAAGATCGTGAGATAGAAGCTGATATTAACGTGATATACATTACAAGATGGTGAGATAGAAGCTGATATTAACGTGATATACATTACAAGATGGTGAGATAATATTTGATTTTCATGACTTAAATGTGTTAAATAGGAACTTCCATGTACTTTATAAATAAAATTAACTAAAGCACCCAAAATACAGGTGGTTGTTTAAGGAATTGACCATCAAATGCTACTAGACAAGATACATGATGTCTGTCGGAGATTCTAGACACTAGTGATTCTTAGTTTGTGGTCGACGGCTTACCAATGTCGTTTTGACGGATGGTCAACTGATCCATATCAAATTAAAGTAGTTATTTCGGTTATCAGTTGTTCAAGACTCAGCCAATATTTCCTTGTATCAGGATTTTAGTAGATCCCTACTTCTCAATCAGTGGAGAGTGTCGTTGAAGTCTTCTATATTAAGTTGTCTTCAAGCGTAGAGTCTGAACCATCATGTGAGGTTCAATTCGAATCTTACTTTTATTTTACAAAAACTTGTTCTAACGCTAATGTGCGAGTTGACTTTACAGTATTTTATGCTCAAATTATTGGTCGTGCTAAATCATGAAGGAAATAGTCTCCTACAGTCATTTGTCTTTCTAGATCATTTGGTAATAGTGCCACCACATAGGACACCCAGAACGTTATAATCACAACATAACTTATTTTACTAGTTGTCCGAATAGATCTTGTCACTTCAGTGTATTTACTTTTCTAAAGTCGAAGGATTACTTCATTGCACCATGTTTCTCCATGTGACTCCGCCCCTGTTAGGAAAAAATACATGCCATATGCCGAGTGTTTTAGCACAAATACTCAGTAGGTTCAGCAACAACCCTAGGATCTCATGAACAAATTGCACATGCGACTTGATCCGGATTTGTACTCACAATCTTCAGAATTAGGGGCACAACGTCTTAACCATATCGCCATATAGATCCTTAATTCACTCTTTTATTGCACGATCCTTGATCATGAAGTTAACAGTCTTCAGTTGCAGTTTGGAATATTTTCATTGCATTCCGGACATGTCCGTAGGTGCTCCGATCTCCTTCGTAATATCTCTAAAAGCGTCCAGCAAATAACCGTACAGTTAACAGTCTTATGCATTGATAATGGAACAAATACCTGTATCTGATTGCATGTATATACAAAGCATCGCAGTTCCATCCCCACATATCGACCTCGGACACATGCAAGATGTTTCTTATTATAATCCCTTGTTCAATTTGTCTTCTATTTCAGAAATTATGCAAATCTCTCGCACTTCTCATCAAAGAAGTTCATTTCTGGAAGTACTGTCACAGTGTATAAGCTTACTGAGGACATGATGCCTTTGTTGGACAATAGCATAGTTCCAGTAAAGAATATGAGTGCTGATGTGACCCAATCTATCACATTTCAAATAGTTCCTTCTGGTTCCAGACTTTTTTCTCATCTCTTTGTCTTCTTCTTTGAACACTCCATATCGACCACTTGCCAACCAATCTTTGTGATTTGTATGTGATCTGAGCCTTAGAGCGATTGTACGGTGTGTCATTTAAGCGCCTACGAGTAGGCCAACACATCAGATTTCTGCGACACTTTTTATTTAATAGGATAGCTTTCCTAGGTCATACATCAGTCGCCTCTTACGACATGCATTGTAGGTCGCAGTAGTACTATTCTTTGCTTCCCTTGCGGGCCCTGGCATCACATGGGTGACATAGTATATATTATTACTTTTATCTTCAAAGAGACTCTCTTTGATTTCTATATCTTGTTAAACATGGCCAAAGCTTGGTCTTCCTCAGATCTTGTTAAACATGGCCAAAGCTTGGTCTTCCTCAGATGTTGTTAAACATGGCCAAGGCTTGGTCTTCCTCAGATCTTGTTAAACATGGCCAAAGCTTGGTCTTCCTCAGATCTTGTTAAACATGGCCAAAGCTTGGTCTTCCTCAGATCTTGTTAAACATGGCCAAAGCTTGGTCTTCCACAGATCTCGTTAAACATGGCCAAGGCTTTGTCTTTTTCAGATCTTGCTAAACATGGCCAAGGCTTGGTCTTCTTCAGATCTTGTTAAACATGGCCAAAGCTTGGTCTTCCTCAGATCTTGTTAAAATTGGCCAAGTCTTGGTCTTCCTCAGATCTTGTTAAACATGGCCAAGGCTTTGTCTTCCTTAAATCTTGTTAAACATGATCAAAGCTGAGTCTTCTCAAATCTTGTTAAACATGATCAAAGCTTGGTCTTCCTCGGATCTTGTTAAACATGGCCAAAAATTGGTCTTCCTCAGATCTTGTTAAACATGATCAAAACTTGGTCTTCCTCAGATTTTGTTAAACATGGCCAAAGGTTGGTCTTCCTCAGATCTTGTTAAACATGGCCAAAGCTTGGTCTTCCTCAGATCTTGTTAAACATGATCAAAGCTTGGTCTTCCTCAGATCTTGTTAAACATGATCAAAACTTGGTCTTCCTCAGATTTTGTTAAACAGGGCCCAAAAGGTTGGTCTTCCTCAGATCTTGTTAAACATGGCCAAAGCTTGGTCTTCCTTTTCCTAAAAGATCTAAAGCCGAAGGATTGACTTCATGGCACCAGGTTTTATCCCAAATGGTTAAGTCCCTCTCCACCGGAATGCAACGCCACCTGCCGAGAGTATTGCACAAAGCACGAACTCCGTAGCACAATCAACAATCCTAGATGTTTCTGAAAAAATGCACTCCTGAACAGAACGACGCGGTCCGTATCTGAGCCCACGATCTTCGGGATGCAAGACAACAGCTTCACCACTTTGCCACAGAGAGCACGAAATTTTTGACATAGTTGTTCTATTATATCTTTTTTCTCGTGTTTCTTTCGGATAAAATTCTACTTTCAAAAATACAAATTCAATCATTCCTTCCATTACTTATCTTTTTTCAAGTAATTAAGTTTACTGCTATTTTACTATTTTATTATGCAACGAATTGTTCAAGCAAAATTAAACGTATAAATAAAACATGACTGTGGAACTCCCTAGATTTAGTTCTAACATTAATTAGCGAATTTTCAATTCCAAAGTTGTATTAATTCTAACAAATACCAGCGAGAGTTGGAAAGTAACTGTACATATAGAAAGTTAATTGAATGCATTTAAAACTAAATGTCTGCGAAAAATAATGAACATAAAATGGAACAAATTCAGGAGAGGTGATGAAATCAGTGGATGAACTGGCTTGAGATAGAGTGAATTTCAGATGCGCTGCCGCCCGAGTGGTTACCGGGGCCCAAATCTGGGGTGTAAAGAATAGAACCACTGTTACCTGCCATGCATGTCGTAAGAGGCGACTAAGGAGGTTTGGCTGAAATCGGATGCATGTGTCCTAAATGTGTAGAAGTCTATGCGTTTAGGGGCCTACCAAACCAATATGCAACGTATACACGTTCTTGGCTTAGATCAAACATATCACAAAAAGTGATTAAAATTGGTGGTAAAGAACGAACGCAAAGAAGAAGAAGAAGAGAGATGCGCTGCAAAGAGAGCAACGTCCTATAGAGGATACGCACCTTGATGATGATGAAATTATAGAAATGTCTGGTCAACTACTAGTAACAACTGTTATAAGAAAGAGAAGATGGAGATATGTTATACATACTCTGAGAAGAAATGATCAAAAATTCACAAAGCCGGCATTAAAGTGAGAAGCAATCTGTTCAAGAAAAATCAAATCACTCTTGTGAAACCATGAGACTAACTTTACTGAGAGATGTCACAAGTGTGTTGTCGGAGCTCTCAAAGGGAGCACACAATTGTAACAGTGCCATCTCTGCCTAAACGTGACATAGCAATGTCTTCTTGATCTAAGCAGCCAGCAGGAAAGTCTAATGCGTTGGTGATGTGGTCCGCATATCCGTCTCTCCATGTCCGACCTTTTTATGATGAGCGAGGAATGAAACTCGTGGTATATCCTTTACAAGACTTATCCATCAACAACACTAAACGAGTCGTCGATTTTATAGGCAGCACTTATATGTTCAGTAGTTTGCCATTGATCTCTGAACAGTGAGGTCTATTTTTTAACGTTCATAAAAATTCAAGGGAACTAATTTGCTTCCAAACATCCCCGCCGCGGAGATGGAGCTTGGATTGTGATCGAGCTCACTCCTGTTTAAGCTACAGACGCCCACTTTGATTTTTCATACGAGAAATACCGGAACCTGAGACTAGAGGAATATTACAACCGTGACGGTCGGAACTTCTTCTTCTTCTTCTTCTTCTAACGCTTCATGTCGACCAACTTGTTAAATCACTCTTTGTGATTTGTTTCTGCATTTCACACATTATACATTGTGCTTGTTATATGTTGTGCTTGTTATATGTTGTGCTTGTTATACGCCATACGTTGTGCTTATTATACGCCATACGTTGTGCTTGTTATACGTTGTGCTTGTTATACGCCATACGTTGTGCTTGTTATACGTTGTGCTTGTTATACGCCATACGTTGTGCTTGTTATACGTTGTGCTTGTTATACGCCATACGTTGTGCTTGTTATACGTTGTGCTTGTTATACGCCATACGTTGTGCTTGTTATACGTTGTGCTTGTTATATGTTGTGCTTGTTATACGTTGTGCTTGTTATATGTTGTGCTTGTTAGATGTTGTGCTTGTTATATGTTGTGCTTGTTATATGTTGTGCTTGTTATATGTTGTGCTTGTTATATGTTGTGCTTGTTATATGCTGTGCTTGTTATATGTTGTGCTTGTTATACGTTGTGCTTGTTATATGTTGTGCTTGTTATACGTTGTGCTTGTTATATGTTGTGCTTGTTATATGTTGTGCTTGTTATATGTTGTGCTTGTTATATGTTGTGCTTGTTATATGTTGTGCTTGTTATACGTTGTGCTTGTTATATATTGTGCTTGTTATATGTTGTGCTTGTTATATGTTGTGCTTGTTATATGTTGTGCTTGTTATATGCTGTGCTTGTTATACGCCATACTTTGTGCTTGTTATACGCCTTCAAATAGGACAAAACATCCGCGACACTTTTTATGATTTGTTTCTGATTTCTGTCTAAGAGACATTGTACGTTGTGCCTGTTATACGCCTTCAAATAGGACAAGACATCCGATTTCTGAGACACTTTTTATTTTTTGTATTTACTATGGGTGCTTCCCTAGTTCCCTACCTTAGTCGATTTTTACTAAATGCCTTGTAGGTTGCAGTTGTACTATTCTTTGCTCCTCTAACGAGTCACGGTAGCACACGAGCGAAACGGTCGGAACAAAATTCGACTGTCACTATGGAATTAAACCAAGAACATGTGACTGCGAAGACAGTGCTCTGGCCACAACGCTATCGTGATTCTTACGTGTAGTTTAGATAGTCCATATGTCCACAGAATACAACAACATGATATGCATAACACAACGACATTGTGTGCAATATATAACAACATGATATGCATAACACAACGATATTATGTGCAATATATAACAACATGATATGCATAACACAACGACATTGTGTGCAATATATAACAACATGATATACATAACACAACGACATTGTGTGCAATATATAACAACATGATATACATAACACAACGACATTGTGTGCAATATACAACAACATGATATACATAACACAACGACATTGTGTGCAATATATAACAACATGATATGCATAACACAACGATATTATGTGCAATATATAACAACATGATATGCATAACACAACGATATTATGTGCAATATATAACAACATGATATGCATAACACAACGACATTGTGTGCAATATATAACAACATGATATACATAACACAACGATATTATGTGCAATATATAACAACATGATATACATAACACAACGACATTGTGTGCAATATATAACAACATGATATACATAACACAACGACATTGTGTGCAATATATAACAACATGATATACATAACACAACGATATTGTGTGCAATATACAACAACATGATATACATAACACAACGACATTGTGTGCAATATATAACAACATGATATGCATAACACAACGATATTATGTGCAATATATAACAACATGATATACATAACACAACAACATTGTGTGCAATATATGACAGCATGATATATCTTCTTCTTCTTCTTTTGTCGTCACACTGTTACGGGGTTGTTTGTTGCCCAGTGTCATGGTTTTCTATTTTTGTCTTGAGCTGTTCTGGTGGCTTGGGTGATTGTTATTTTTGCTCTTTCACAGGACTCTGCTATGCCATCTAACCATCTTTTTCATGGTCTACCTCTCTCCTTCTTCCCTGATGTTCTGTTGTAGAAGACTCTGTTTACTGTGGAGTTTGAATGCATTCTTATTAAGTGGCCAAACAACGTCATTCTTTGTTTCTCCCTGTAATTCAAGCAAGGTTATGTGCCAGCTTTCTTTCTTATGTTGATGTTAGTGACTGTCTTTTCTGGTGTTGTTGGTAACTTTTCACAGGCACCTCATTTTACATGTAGTTTTTTTGTGTGTCTGCGCTTTGCTTGGCTCTGGTAACACAAAGTAGGTATGAAACAACGGGACATATTCCATACCATGATATATCAGCAACTAAAATAAAGGGAAGAGCGGAGCTGGTGATATTAATACTAGTAATGACGGAAATATTGCGATACGCTCTTGCTACGATGATTGATAGATTTAAGATTAAACCGAAACGAAAGCCGAGCGAGACACAGGAAGTGAATCGCTCAATAACGAATCGGCTTTCTGGGTACCAATAGGGAATATGTCCAAGATACTCTTTGGTAATGATATCTCCAGACAAAAAGGAGGCGATGGCGATTTATCTTGGTCGGGTTTTCTGTTCTGTCTATACTCAAATATAATGTCTGGTTTCGATTGGGAAGTTTGTTGGGAGGGGACGGTGTGTGTGTGTGGGGTATGGGGGATTTTATACTTTGGATGTGCACATAGATAAGGGTGAGAGCTTTGAAAGCGTAGTGGTTAGTGCTCAGGCTTCGTTCGTAGGTGTGTGGTCATCATATCAAAGTTTCTAAGTGAGGGTTTTTTTTTCTGATCGTCAAAAATTATATAAATATATATCTCTGACTATCTGACCGAGATATTATTTTCTGTTGTTTACTTGGAAAACATTTGATTTCTGTTGTTTACCTAGACAACATTTGATTATGTTCTGTTGTTTACTTAGACAATAGTTGATTATGTTCTGTTGTTTACCTAGACAACATTTGATTATGTTCTGTTGTTTACCTAGACAACATTTGATTATGTTCTGTTGTTTACCTAGACAACATTTGATTATTTTCTGTTGTTTACTTAGACAACAGTTGATTATGTTCTGTTGTTTACTTAGACAACAGTTGATTATGTTCTGTTGTTTACCTAGACAACAGTTGATTATGTTCTGTTGTTTACTTAGACAACAGTTGATTATGTTCTGTTGTTTACTTAGACAACAGTTGATTATGTTCTGTTGTTTACTTAGACAACAGTTGATTATGTTCTGTTGTTTACTTAGACAACAGTTGATTATGTTCTGTTGTTTACTTAGACAACATTTGATTAAAGAAGGTGAGTTTCTATCATCGATGAAAGTATTCATCTACGTCTTGGAACGCTCCATATCGATCACTTGTTAAGCCAATCTTTATGATTTGTATGTGATCTGAGTCTAAGAGCCAGTTATGCGGCGACATGTAGGACAGCACATCCGATTTATACAACAATTTTTATTTACTAGGGTAGCTTCCCTAAGCCCCTACATCAGACGCCTCATACGACATGCCTTGTAGGTCGCAGTGTTACTATTATTTGCTCCCCTTCTGAGCCCCCGGCACCACACAGGCGAAAGTCTTCTTATTGTCTGTCTTCTTCATCATCTTCCTCCTTATATTGTCTCATTTATTGTGTTCCTCTGTTTATCTTTCCCTATCGGTTCCAGTTGTTCCTCTGTTTATCTTTCCCTATCGGTTCCAGTTGTTCCTCTGTTTATCTTTCCCTATCGGTTCCAGTTGTTCCTCTGTTTATCTTTCCCTATCGGTTCCAGTTGTTCCTCTGTTTATCTTTCCCTATCGGTTCCAGTTGTTCCTCTGTTTATATTTCCCTGTTGGTTCCAGTTGTTCCTCTGTTTATCTTTCCCTATCGGTTCCAGTTGTTCCTCTGTTTATCTTTCCCTGTTGGTTCCAGTTGTTCCTCTGTTTATCTTTCCCTGTTGGTTCCAGTTGTTCCTCTGTTTATCTTTCCCTGTTGGTTCCAGTTGTTCCTCTGTTTATCTTTCCCTATCGGTTCCAGTTGTTCCTCTGTTTATCTTTCCTTGTTCAGTGTCTCTTTATCTTCATGGGTTCGTTGTTCCTCTGTTTATCTTTCCCTATCGGTTCCAGTTGTTCCTCTGTTTATCTTTCCCTGTTGGTTCCAGTTGTTCCTCTGTTTATCTTTCCCTATCGGTTCCAGTTGTTCCTCTGTTTATCTTTCCTGTTGGTTCCAGTTGTTCCTCTGTTTATTTTTCCCCTGTTGGTTCCAGTTGTTCCTCTGTTTATCTTTCCCTGTTGGTTCCAGTTGTTCCTCTGTATATCTTTCCCTGTTGGTTCCAGTTGTTCCTCTGTTTATCTTTCCCTATCAGTTCCAGTTGTTCCTCTGTTTATATTTCCCTATCGGTTCCAGTTGTTCCTCTGTTTATCTTTCCCTGTTGGTTCCAGTTGTTCCTCTGTTTATCTTTCCCTGTTGGTTCCAGTTGTTCCTCTGTTTATCTTTCCCTATCGGTTCCAGTTGTTCCTCTGTTTATCTTTCCCTGTTGGTTCCAGTTGTTCCTCTGTTTATCTTTCCCTGTTGGTTCCAATCTTCTTCTTCGAACGTTCCATTTCGACCACTTGTTAACCACTGTGTGATTTGTATGTGATCTGAGCCTCAGAGCGATTGAACGTTGTACAAGTTATGCGCCTACAAGAAGGCAAGCACATACGATTTCTGCGATGCTTTTTAATTTACTATGGAAGCTTCCCTAGGTCCTGCATCTGTCACATAATATGCCTTGTAGGTTGAAGTGGTACTATTCTTTGCTTTAATTGTGGGCCCCCAGACCACACGGGCGGTGGGTTCCATAAAAGACCATAATTGCTAGTCTATTTTCTGGTCCTCGTGCTGTATTTCCTATCCAACATCAGAGTCTTTTCTTTAACTCCTGCGTGAACATCTTTACCGACCGATATAAAACCATCAACTTGACAGAAATGATTGAGTTTTACATTTTTATATAGGTAATAGTGGCGACCTTCTTAAAGTATTTTTTGCCCACCCAAACCTTTAGTGCTTAATTAATTTCATTATATGTTGTTACTATAATAACAGCGATGTTGATTTAGTATACATGTAGAAGTTTAGCAGTACGATTGTCAAGTTTTTCAATAATTAAGCTTTTACGTGCTCCACATGCAATTCAGCGCAAGTGAAAATCGGGAATCCCATGGAATTAATCAGTTCACAATGTATCCTAACGACTGTCATTGACTTATGCCCACAACATTTATTGTCATTGATAGAAGTGGAAGATATCATATGTTCACTATGTCACATTGCTGTTCATAATATGTAATAGGGATACGCCTTTGCAAACATTCGCTACAATTTTGTGTATTACTGTAAATTCTAAACTTTGATGATCCTTTTCTTGTGCTTATGCAAAATTATATTACAAAAACACTTTTTGTTTTGCATCAACCAAGCTACCTGCCAATTAGTTAAACATGAATTCGTAATGTCGTGAGGTATATAAGACTGCTTGCAAAAAATCACTGTTATGCATCAGGTAGATTTCGCACAAATAAAACCTTAGTGTGATCACGAATTTTGGAACGAACTATAGTAACCTTTATAATATTTCAAATTTTTGGGGTGTTTTTTTGTGTGTGTTTTTGTTTATTTTTGTTTTTGTTCGTAAAATTCGGTGTTTTTTTGGTAGTGATTATTCTACATGCTACGACAAATGTTTGATGACATGAACATCATAATTCATTATCACAGAGACACAAGAATGATCGCTTCGAAGGGATATAACCGGCTACGTCAGCTGGTATATCACCTGCGGGAGAAGAAGAATGAGCAGACCCTGCATATAAAACATGAAAACGCTTGAGGCAAAGTCCACTTCTGCAGCTTTGTTGACAGCAACACATAAACATTGTGAAGCTACGAGACTGAACGAATGAACGACTAATTGTGTATTGTTTACAAACAGATGACTTTATTTACACAAACAAATAATTCACCGAGTTCATACAGGAATGTTATAATTTCATAATAATCATAATGTCATAACCTGTTGGGATCATAGATCTGCTATGATGGATTCGTCAACATAGAATTCCTTCTAAAGAGACATGTCCTGTGTGAGAAGGAAAGAAGAGAGAATAAGCTTTCTTGTGATATTCTTCTTCAAATTCTCCATATCGACCACTTGTTAAATCACTCTTTGTGATCTGTATGTGATCTGAGTCTCTCTCTCTCTCTCGCGATCACCTAAAACACCGATGTACCAGGTCTCTCCATAAATTCATTCATATGGAAATCTGATTCATGCAGCCTTAGCATGGGTGGGTTTCGTCACATCGTCAGCGCCATTTGGAGCTTTGGTGCATATCCTTCGACGATGTGTCCGGATTCAGCCAGCGTTTACTGGGTTTGCTCTCCGTTAGCATTTGGCTGTCCCCAGCCGACCTGCAAGGCAGCAGGTTGACTTCTACAAATTTAGGACACGTGCATCCGTTTTCATCCAAACCTCCTTAGTCGCCTCTTACGACATGCGTGGCGGGTAACAGTGGTTCTATTCTTTACACCCAAAATGTGGGCCCCGGTAACCACTGGGGCTGATCCGAGTCTAAGAGCATCTATACGCTGTGCATGTTATGCGCTTGCAAGTAGGCCAGCATATCCGATTTCTGCAACAATTTTTTTTATACTAAGGTAGCTTCCATATGCGACTACCTCAGTCTCCTATTACGACATTCCTTGTATGTCGTAGAGGTACTATTCTTTGCTCCCATTGACAGCCCCGACAACACACGGGTGCTTTTATTTTTAATTTAGTTAGCCCGTTATAAATTAAGGCGTAGCCATCTTCTCTCTCTCTCTCTTTAGCCTGTTACGCCCTGGCGTTTAGGGCAGCAACAAACGTACACCATTCTTCCCTGTTCATGGCCTTCCTCTGTATTGTGTTCCAGCTATGATTCATTTCCTTCAGCTCTTGCTCTATCGTTCTCCTCCAGGTTGTCTTGGGTCTTCCACGCTTTCGCCTACCCTCTGGAGTCCATCTCAGTGCAGTTTTCGTGTCGGAGCCAGTCTCCATGCGCATCACATGTCCAATCCATCTCCAGCGTCGTCTTCGGATGATAGTGCCCATATTCTCTTGTTGGCATCGTGCAAGCAATTCTTGATTCGAGATAGTAGTCGGCCAGTACACGCGTAAGATTTTTCGCAGACAAGTTGTATGAAAGGCGGAGAGTCTGGACATATCCTGTTCTGTCATTCTCCAGCATTCCGATCCGTACAGCAAAGTTGACAGCACACAGCTGTTATAGATACTAGTCTTGGTTCTGATGCTGTATTGGGCAGATTTCCAGGCGGTCTGAAGGGTCATGAATGCACTGCGTGCTTTACTCAGTCTGTTTTTAATGTCAGATCCAGCGCCTCCTTCATTGCTAATAACACTTCCAAGGTATGTGAAAGCGGTTGTATCTCGGAGGGTTTTACCTTCTAGTTTGACTGGTGCTGGGTTGCTATGTTCAGAGTCATTACTTCAGTTTTCTTCTGATTTATTTTCAGCCCAACCATCTCACTATATTGGTTAAGGCGGCAGGTCTTTTCCTGGATATCTCTATGTGTATGAGATAGGAGTGCGATGTCATCTGCAAAATCTAGGTCTTCCAGAGTGGATGTGAGCGTCCATCTAATACCTCTTGCCTTATCTTCCGTTGTTTTACGCATCACCCAATCTATGACAGTGTTGAATAATAGGGCTGACATAACACATCCTTGTCGCACGCCTGTTTTTACTCAAACTTTAGTTCTGAAGTTTCAGCACTGCATGCAAACTTGCTGTAGCAGCTTTTTATAATATTTATAAAACACAGTGGGATTGCATACCATCTTAAGATACGCCATAGACTTTCGCGGTGTATGCTATCAAAAGCCTTTTCAAAATCTACAAAGTTGATATAGAGTTTGCTTTGCCATTCTGTGCATTGTTCTATGATATTTCTAAGAGCAAATATTTGGCCTATACAGCTCCGTCCTCTGCGAAATCCTGCTTGTTCCTTTCTCAGTTTCTTATCCACAGCGTCAGTAATACGTTGTACGATGATTTTGCTTAAGATTTTACTTGGGACAGAAAGCAGTGTTATTCCACGCCAATTATTACAATCGGCAAGGGAGCCCTTTTGGGTATCTTGATGATGACTCCTCTGTTCCATGCATCAGGTATTATTTGGGCATTCCATATAGTAGTAAACAAGGGTTGCAATATATTAGCTGCAAGTTCTGGGTCTATTTTGAATAGTTCTGCGTTTAAGTTATCATTCCCTGGTGCCTTGTTATTCTTAAGAGATTTAATTGCTGTAATGATCTCATCCTGGCTGGGTGTTAAGGCGTAGCCATAGCAGCTAATAATGACACCTCTGACAGTTTTTAAGTGTGAAGTTTGTATCCCAAACGTCTCTCGTTATTCATGCAAGCCTTAAATCAGATCCCCAATTCTAAATAATCTGAGTTTCCTGTAGTTCAACAATGAACCGTATGCACAACGAAAATATTTAGTCAAGCTGGTGTTGAATCTCAGAATTTCCATGGCACGTGGTCACTTGCGCAGCATGTTATCAACATCGCTATCGTCGACTTTATCTGTTGAACTTAAATTTTTCTTCAAATTTCAATTAGTTTATCCATTGTGCGGAAAACAAACTGCTCTCTTTGCCGAATGTCATATTTGGCATTTTCGGGGCTCTTATAATAAAATGAAAATGTCATTGCTTTTTCTAGGCACACTTATACGTTCAGTAGTTCAGTAGGGCAAACCAAGTAGTCCAAATAAAGACTGGTAACCTGGGTTGATGACGCTCAACCGCCCGGGAGGGTAGGTCATTTAAGGGTCGCTACCCTAAAGAAAATAGCAACCTGCTCCCTTGCAGGTCGGCCGGGGACAGCCAAAGGCTAACGGAGAGCGAACCCAGTAAACGCTGGTTGAAACCGGACTCGTCACCGAAGGACAAGCACCAGAGCTTCAAATGGTACTGCAGATGTGACGTAAAAATACGGTCTTGACAAAGGCTGTTTATATATCACAATAAGAATGATCAAAACAGCCGAAAAAGAACGATCGAGAGAGAGACGCTCTGATGTGAAAATATCTACAAGAGATACAAACGCTGAACAATCCATCTCATAAATCTAACAACAACAATAACTATTAGAATGTATGTCCTTATGTTTGATTGACAGTGAGCGATTTATATTTAGCTCATATTTACAACATTTTTAGAAACGCAAACTTTTAACTAGACAGTCGGGATGTCTGATCACCTCGTCGATTTTCTCACTCAAGCTAATGCATCTCTTAGCCCAGCTAGCTTCCAGGAGAAATGATCGAAATCTCAACATGAATGTGCACTTAATTTCCACTAGAAAAACCGGTAGCATCTAATGAAAGCCGTTGTATAAACTGTTTCTAGTGATACATTTCAGCGTTTTCGGAGAATTTATGTGACAATTTTTGAATTATTTGTGTCGTTTAGACAGCCTGTTTATTGTCAGTTTCGTCAATGTTGTCATCTAAACATTCTCAAATTTTAAGAATCTCCCCCACCCCACCCACCCTTTCCCCTCCCTCCATCGAATGTATATTTAAAACGTGGCTACCCTTACATTTCTCTCCACTACCACAACCATTCCTCGCACAGGTTACATAGTAGACTATCAAAGACTATCACTACAGTTTATTACAACATCTTATTGCTAAAACTTATTACTATAGTTTATCACACGGGTTTATAACTAAAACTTATAACTACAACGTATTACTAAAACTTATTACTAAAACTTATTACTAAAACTTAATACTAAATCTCAGGGTCGGCTCGTCATTATGGGCTAATGGGGCTCGCCAAAAATATTGAGTTACGTTTACTTATTATTTTAGACATTGTTTGTTCATAATTATTACTTTCAACAGGATACTGATCAACTTTGAAAGTTGATATATAACGCTAAAATATTACACACAGTCTGAAATCTGTAACTCAGCATCTATTCTCCCTAATTAGTATACGCCCACCCGAGTGATTACCGGGGCCCAAATTTGGGGTGTAAAGAATAGAACCACTGTTACCTGCCATGCATGTCGTAAGAGGCGACTAAGGAGGTTTGACTGAAATCGGATACATCTGTCATAAGCGTGTAGAAGTCTATACGTTTAGGGGCCTACCAAACCAATGTGCAACGTATACACGCTCTTGGCAAAGATCAAACAAATCACAAAGATTGATTAAAATTGGTCGTAAAGAACGAACGCAAAGAAGAAGAAGAAGTATACGCCACTGGCCACTAAGGGCGTAAGAACCGGCCCCACCAAACCAAAAAGTAATAAACTTGTACTTATTATTTTGGAAATTATTTTTTCGTAACTATTACTTTTAACTTGTCACTGATACGCTTTGAAAGTTGAATATATAACCCTAAAATATAAATATTATATCAGAATAATATAGCAATTCTATTAATTTAAAACATATCCTTGTTAAAATATATTATATAAACTGAACTCAGCAATTTCCCTCTAATGCTTTGAGCATTGTGCCGTCACTATTTTTGTGGGTCCAGTTTAAAAGATGCCTATCTAAGATGTAACATTGCGACCTCTGACCTTTGATCGCTATTGCAATGATAATTGCCAAAACAATTATGTCATTTTCATGCAGCCGGAAGATATATTCATTCTTACGCTGCCAAACTACTTCCCAGATAAACGAGGACTCTAAATTAAATAGTCCGTTTAATTATCGATTGAATTCCCTAATTTTATATAAAATAGTATAAAATTATAGAAAATAATGGTAATAATAACAAACCATCATAGAAAAAGATTAGTTTTAGGGAATTGTCCATTGCATTAATACATCTTGTCTGCAGCAATTTTGGTACAATCTCACCGTTAAAATTGGGTCATTCTAAATATAGCACAGAGAGTCCCTATTATTATACAGTCAGCCACTCAGTTAACTTTGTTGTTCCCAATACACTAATACAGGCGCACATACACAGAACATCGAGCGCTTGTGGAAAACTGCTAAGGAATAAAAGACAAAATGGGACACATCACCATATCTTGGACTCATACATGAGTGAGTTCATGTGGCGTCGTCGGATTAAATCCCTAAATTTTGCCAACTTTTGAGAAATTATTGCTGATGATATCATCACCTTCTGGCCTCCACAGTAATAGCCGTCCATCGCAAGCGATGATGACAACAATCTCAGACGTGTACTGTTGCACCTCTCTGGTGTGTGCGGAGGTGACTGTAGAGTCCAATCCTAGAACAGAATCCCCGACCACAGGTGGGGCATACATGATCAAGGTTAGACATGTGCGTGTTGTGTGCTCTGTCTTTTCGCGCTGCTCGTTTTCTCTGTGACTCAACAATACGATGATTCTCAGCTATTCGGGTTCCTCTTTTGTTGTTACAGCGCCACATTTGGCGATCTTGCGCAAGGGATTCCCAGCACGTATTGTCTATATCGAAGCATTTCAGAGACACTTTAAGAGTGTCTTTAAAGCGTTTTTCTGTCCACCAGCTAAACGTCTGCCCCCTTCAAGCTCGCCATACATCAACTGTTTTGGGATGCGTTTATCAGGCATTCGAGCAACGTGACCGACCCATGTCAATTGGGCTTTCTGCAACAGGGTGTTGACGCTTGGGATCTTTGCTCTTGTGAGGACTTCGCTGTCTGGAATTTTGTCCTGCCAGTTTATTTTTAGTATTCTGCGTAGACAGCTTGTGTGGAAATGGTTTAATTTTCTTCCGTGTCTGCTACATACTGTCCATGTCTCGCTTGCGTACAGCAGCGTCGTTAGCACTATGGCCTGGTAAACTTTCAGCTTTGTGACTATGCTTATCCCCTTCCGTTCCCACACAGTGACACGTAACCTTCCGAACGCAGCACTGGCTTTGGATATCCTATTTTGGACCTCAGAATCTATGTTTGCCGATCTGGATAGGAGGCTGCCAAGATAAGCAAAGTTGTCCGTTGACTGGAGACGCTGGTGTTTAATGTTGATGACTGGATCGTAATACTGTTCTCTAGGGGCGGGCTGGAACATGACCTCTGTTTTTGGTGTTAATGGTGAGGCCAAACCTATCACAGGCCATTGAGAACTTGTCCATGTAAGTCTGAATTTCTTCCTCAGAGTTGGTAGCGAGGGCACAGTCGTCAGCAAACAACAGGTTTGAGATAGTTAATTCGTTTACCTTGGTGGAGGATTTTAACCTCCGAAGATTGAATAGGTTACCGTCTGTCCTGTATCTAATCTTTACCCCATGTTCGTCGCCTTCCCAAAAGACATCCGTGAGCATGGCAGCAAACATCATGCTGAAGAGTGTTGGGGCCAGTACACAGCCCTGTTTGACGCCGTTGGTGACATGGAAGGCTTCCGACAGCTCCCTTCGTCAAGTACACGTGCCATCATGCCCTCGTGAAACTGTTGAACGATCTTGATGAATTTCACCTCCACAGTAACCCACAACCACTCACAGTCCCGTCCTCCCTCCTACCGCCTCCCAGTCCCTCATACAGTCCTTTAAATGGCTCCCAATTCAAACAAAACACAGTTTTTTTTTAAAAACCACAACACACAAAAACCACGAAATACGTCAAATTTGAACTCGTTTTCCCTGTACTTCCGCATCTTGTGAACTCTGACCGGTCGACTGACGTCACTTAATTTAGATCAACTAGATTCCCCTTTTTAACGGTGAGGTTGTACAAAAGTACCCAATTTTCTTTCGTACAGTTGTCAACTGAGTTAGGTTGAACGATCTCATTAAAATCATTTTTAACAATAACAAAGTACTAGCGATTTACAAAATACCAAAACAATTACAATGCACAGAAACGTTTCGACCAAATTGCCTTCATCAAGCAAAGAATACAACAGAAATGAAAAATTTTGTGTTATTGAAAATCGTTGCATATCCTTTACAGGACGTAGCCATCAACAACAGCAAACGAGTCGTTTTCTACATTTACTGCAGAGATTATATATGACAAAATCACCTAATATGTATACGACGCTCTTGTCTCGTTCACAAGTTCGTTGTCATGTGGTTGTCAATTTGCGTTCCAAACAAGTTTTTGTTTTAATCTTCTCTAGGCGCTCCTGTCAAATGATGTGTCTGAAATATTTAATTGTTCTTGATTTTGTGTCTACTGTCTATTGTTTATTCCCAGGTGGAAGATGTAGTTGGATGTCCACTCTTGCCGTTAAGCGTAGGGATGGGAGCTTTAATTTGCGTTCTAGAGCTAGATGAGTCACTCTTGTTGTGTTATATCCATGTTTATGTAGTGTGGTCTTGATATTGTCTATCCATCTTTTCTTGGTCTTCCCTTAGCTTGATATTTTATATTATTTAACAGCCAACTCTCTTTAGAGTCAAGCTGTTGCAGAACAGAAGCATTTGTTCTTTTCCTAAAAGGGGTAATAGTAGTAAAATAATAGACAAATAACAGTAAATACTCAAAAACCACAATTTTTTCCGAAATTTTTACCATGCCCCACCAAGAAAAATAACCACGAGCCGCCACTGTTAAAACTTATTACTCAAACTTTTAACTACAGTTTATCTAAAAGGTTTATCACTACAGTTATCAGGTTTATCACCAGTTATCGGTTATCTACAGTATCACTACAGTTTATAAGGCTTAACACGTTTATCACAGCTTATCACTCATTTATCATACAGTTATCACAGGCTTATTACTACAGCGTATTACTACAACTTATTACTACAACCCTTTACCACACATTTTTGCTACGTCTTATAACTACAACTATTTGTTTATACTATTACTATTGATGATAATATTATTACCACTACTACTACTACTACTACTACTACTACTACTACTACTACTACTACTATTACTATTACTATTACTACTATAGATGACCGTATTAATATCGATACAGATGACAGTAATATCACTTTTCCTGTGGTCGAAGACACAGTCATAGGGACAATTTTGTGCCAGGTTTAGTGAGCTGGCACTAAACAAGATTCTACCCCCACCTCCACGTGGTGACCCTGGAAACAAAAAACGGATCTTGTCTGGCTAAGCGGGTATGGATCGAGGGAGAGCTAATTTGGTATAAGTAGTGGTGCAAGAGCAGTTACGCTATATGAGATCTACTCGCAAAGTACAAAAGGCTCTTTGGCGTAGATCCAAGCCCAAATATACGGCGTTAAACACAGCATTAAAGTGAAATGTACTCACGGTGTCTGGAAAGTGATTGACTGTCGGCAGGACAGACTTGAACATTTCCGAAGACCAAAAACTTCGGTTTCGGATGTGCTCGTCCAACACTAGTAGGGGTTTAACTGGGGCGCAACGTTCTACTCGTACTTGGCAAAAGCTGTTTATATATCACAATAAGAATTATCAAAACGGCAGAGAAGAACGAACGAAACAAACACAAAACAAAAATCACTACTCCTGGCATTAATAATAATACGTATCGAGGTAATAATACTATTACTAATGATGACAGTATTACTACCACTGTCAGTGAATACAACAGCAGTAAGTGCAGTATTACTACCACTGTCAGTGAATGCAGCAGCAGTAAGTGCAGTATTACTACCACTGTCAGTGAATACAACAGCAGTAAGTGCAGTATTACTACCACTGTCAGTGAATCACAGCAGTAAGTGCAGTATTTACCACTGTCAGTGAATCAGCAGCAGTAAGTGCAGTATTACTACACTGTCAGTGAATCAGCAGCAGTAAGTGCAGTATTACTACCACTGTCAGCGAATACAGCAGCGTAAGTGCGACTATTACAATGCCACTTGCAGTAATGCGTGTTCTGTTTTCTTTTGGGTGCACAGTAATTTCACTGCTCTTCAGCTTGCAGTAACGGTTGTTCCTGCTCGTCTGTTGGTGCTACAGTAAAGGGTTGTTCCTGCTCTTCTGTTAATGATGCTAATATCTCTAAGGCTACTCTACAAAGTTATTGTTTGATAGTTTGTAACTAGATGCGTGTGACATATGCTTCCATTGTGCATCGGCCTTCGATAAGCAAGTCTTCCATGACTTCCGGCTTAACGTCATGGGGGAAAAACTCCCCAGTTGAGCAGCGGTCAATCGGTCAAGAAGGCGCGTGAACTGGGAGCATCCGGTCAGGTTTTTGTTTGTTTTTGATTTTTTCCTTTCCAGGGGCCATGTCATTTTGTTTTATATACCGGATAGTGAATGGAGATTTTAAGAAATGACTTATAGGATTATTAAAGACCAGTGTTTTTTAACTTTAAAAGTCGTGTTCTTCTTGTTCACTGTTGTTCAATGTCTACACAACGAACCCGGTTCTCTGGGTGGATGTTATGTTCAATGTCTACACAACGAACCTGGTTCTCTGATGTATGTTATGTTTTCTTAGTTCATCAAAACTTTAACTAGCTTCACTTGGCGGGCGTGCTATGCATGTCTAGCACTCATGTCATGCAACGTCACTGTTTGAAAATATGTTCTATCAACCATCTACAGAACTATTTTCTGACTTTTGACTGTTTAACATGTAAGGCCTTGATCATTCATGCCTACTGACAATGAAGCCTGACTATTAACACGTTCAGCAACATTTCACGGACGTCTTAAGTTTTTAACCTGGGGTTTCACTTCAGAGTATCTTGACCTACGCCCTGTCGGTGACCCTATTTACGGACACTTTCTAGTCTTAGTCTTTATATATATATCGAGCCTGGCTTCCAGCTTTCGCTCAGCGCTGGACTACGTACCGGTGACAAGTCCTCTGTGAGTGCGGGTTCAACTCCGTAGACTGGCAGAAAAGCCACAGATTCCCCAGATTTACGGTGTTCGTGGCACCGAACCGAAGGGTTACGCCATGACACCGAGCCGAAGAGCTGAAAGCTCAAGTGCTTCTGGGTCGAAAAAAAATATATATATATATAAAATATCGCACGTGGCCTATCTAAAAAGTGCAGCAAATATTGGTTATATTTGACGTATGTACATGGTGATTAGATACTAAACATACAAAACATGGACACCCATCAGCGATGACCAACAATTTAACAATACAAACGAAATATTATTTGTATTTATTTGTTGCCGTCTTCTTCTATTCTTCAGTGTACATCATTGAGATGGGGGAGGAGATGTCAGGATCGTGTGTGTGCCTTGTTTTCTAAGGGTTTTTTTTAAAAGTTGTTCTTGATGCCGTTCATCTTATCTTTTGCAGGTTATTCTTCTTGCTCTGTATTCAATCTTTTTATACCTCTATTTTCTTCAATGTGGTCTCCTGTGATAGAGGGATGTACGGAAACCTACAAATCGGATAAGGTTAGAGAGGATCAGATCAGATCTTTAGAGAACTGTGGGGAGGCTGCGGTGATATTTAATAAATTGGCGTTTTATGACAAAGATATGTATGTATATCACATAAGTAAGCAACATGACTAATCATATATGTTGATTGCTTATGTGATACCATACATACGTGTCTCTCTGTGAAAGACAATACCAGGACAATCTTGTTATGTGACCCAAACCATCTGTGGTTCTTTTATACATTGTATGACTACTGGTTACCTTCCTTTTGTTCGCTTGAAATATTGTCTATACATTCAACGTTGTCTCTTGTATCCTTCCTTCCTTTCGTTCGCTTGAAATATTATCTATGCATTCAACGTTGTCTCTTGTATCCTTCCTTCCTTTTGTTCGCTTGAAATATTATCTATACATTCAATGTTGTATCTTCCTTCTATCCTTCCTTCCCTTTCGTTCTGTCGCTTGAAATATTATCTATACATTCAATGTTGTCTCTTGTATCCTTCCTTCCTTTCGTTCGCTTGAAATATTGTCTATACATTCAACGTTGTCTCTTGTATCCTTTCTTCCTTTCGTTCGCTTGAAATATTATCTATACATTCAACGTTGTCTCTTGTATCCTTCCTTCCTTTCCTTCCCTTGAAATATTGTCTATACATTCAACGTTGTCTCTTGTATCCTTCCTTTCTTTTGTTCGCTTGAAATATTGTCCCGCCCGAGTGGTTACCGGGGCCCAAATTTGGGGTGTAAAGATTAGAACCACTGTTACCTGCCAAGCATGTCGTAAGAAGCGACTAAGAAGGTTTGGCTGAAATCGGATGCATGTGTCCTAAATGTGTAGAAGTCTTATGCGTTTAGGGGCCTACCAAACCAATGTGCAATGTATACACGTTCTTGGCAAAGATCAAACATATCACAAGGAGTGATTAAAATTGGTCGTAAAGAACGAACGCAAAGAAGAAGAAGAAGAAATATTGTTTATACATTCAATGTTGTCTCTTGTACCTATGACTCGTTGACTGTGGTTGATGGTGTATCATGTAAAGAATATTGGTTGATTGATTTTAATATGACCATCATCATTGCACTTCGGTGTGCAAGCATATGTGCTCCGATCTCTTTCGTACACAGGAAAATCTCAGCTACAGTGCACGAACTCCGTAGCAGCAGCGAGGGTTCCCGATATAATTTTGCAGATGAAGATATTTTTGCAGGAATTATTTGTTTTAATCTATTCTTATGAATTTTGCACAGGCAGCGGCTTTCTAGCCTGTTCTTCTAGCTTTTGATCTGTCAATGGTTCATTTACGTGCTTACGTGAATATGGAACTTACGTTTTATCGTCCGTCCCGATAGGATTAGGAACTCGATCTCACCGACACGGGATCAGGGTCTCTGGAAAATATCCAGATGGCTCCACGAGGGAGCAAACCTGGTACCTTTGGCACGAGAGACGGACACCTAACCTCTACACAACAGAGACCGCCGTAAAGGATATGACCCGATTGTCATTGTCTCTTGTATAGACTTCACTGCCTGTTGTAGCTCACATAGAGGACCTTGTAGTTTTCTGTCAATGTGACCTGTTATATTAATAGTCTTCTTCCGATTTCGTCATTTCTAATGTTATCTCTCATTGTTACTCCTGCAGCTCTACCAATACTATATTGACATGGTTTTCTCCTCATTATTTCATTTGTTGATATGATCGCCCGTGATGCCAGGGACCACACGGAAGCACGAAGCAAGAATCGTACTACTGCGACCTGCAAAGCATGTCGTAAGAGGCGACTGAGGTAGCGGTCTACGGAAGCTACCCTAGTAAATAAAAAGCATCACAGAAATTGGATGTGATGGTTTACTTGTAGGCGCATAACTGGCACAACGTACAATCGTTCTTAGGCTCAGATTACATACAAATCATACACAGTGCTTAACAAGTGGTCGATGATATGGAACGTTTGAAGAAGAAGAAGTCTCTCTCTCTCTCTCGCGATCACCTAAAAGACTGATGTACCAGATCTCTCTATAAATTCATTCATGTGAAATTGATTCATGCAGCTTAGCATGGGTGGGTTTTGTCACATTTTCAGCGCCATTTGAAGCTTTGGTGCTTATCCTTCGGCGATGTGTCCGGATTCAGCCAGCGTTTACTGGGTTCGCTCTCCGTTATCCCTTGACTGTCCCCAGCCGTCCTGCAAGACAGCAGGTTGACTTCTACACATTTAGGACACGTGCATCCGATTTCAGCTAAACCTTCTTAGTCGCCTCTTACGACATGCGTGGCAGGTAACAGTGGTTCTATTCTTCCCCCAAATGTGAGCCCCGGTAACCACTCAGGCGAGAAGAAGTCTGAATATTCAACGTTGTCTCTTGTATCAACGACTCGTTTACTGTGCTTGAGGGCAAAGTCCTGTAATGGATATGTCCCGATTTTCATGGTCATCCTTGATCTTAGTGTAGATGAGATCGAGTTCTAGTCATATCGGAGACGGACGATAAAACGTAGGTCCCGTGTTCAATTTGAGCACGTAAAAGAACTATTGGAAGTTCAAAATCGAAAAGAGCAGGCTGGAAAGCCGCTGTCCGGGCAAAATTCATTAAAAAGATTCAAAATAAAAACCTTACAAAATATTTTCACCATCTTATAAATTACATGGTGGCCCCTCGCCGGTGCTACCGAGTTCGTGCACTGTCGTTGAGATCTTCCTGTGTAAGAAAGAGATCGGAGCACATGTGGTTACTTACCGTAATACAATGATGACGGTCCAATCTATCAAACAAGTCAAGGTTTAAACTGACATTCTTACGTTTCTTATCTAGTCTTCTTTAATATCATTCAAACTCTCATCTGGTTTGTGGTTCGTTACTCTGAGATGTGTTGTCTTTCCTTGCAACAGGGAGACGGGAAAATTGTATTAAATGTCCCGACGTCCGCAGATTAATTGTCACTAATTAGTCTCCTATTGGATTAGGGCTTTCCACGGCTTCAGGGGACTTCTCTCGGCGACCTCTACGATCCGGGACGGCAGCCTAATTTCTTAGTATTTTCATCTTTTTAGCTCCTCTTGTTTTATTTTCTATGGTTTTACTTTGATGACTGGACTGGAACCGGAGACAGCCCAAGGCAATAGTGTTGTCATTCACCACAACCATTGTTGTTTATGGCTGTTATCCTACGCTCTGCCGGCACCTAAGCAAAGAACAACGGCAGTAGAATTATCACCATCATCGTTATTGCGCTAAGATCGACGTGGATGCAATCAGACACATCAGACAGATCCTCATAGATTGTACCGGCTAGGAAAGTGTCCCCAGGCCAGAGCAATCCAGGGCGTCTGTCACTAGGTTTGTTTTCTGGATCAAACTGACTACAGCGACAGTTTATCTCAGATGACATCGTCATGATGTGTAGCTTTTGGTATTGTTTTTCCTTTGCAACTGAATTCAATGTGATGTCGATGATTTTTACTGCTGTTTACTGAATTTTACATTACGGTTGCTAATTTTTTAGTTGCTAGTAACTTTAAAGTTGTTATTAATTTGAGTGTTATTTGTTATATTATTGCTGTTACTGTTTTAACAGTTATTTATTATTGATTGTTTATTTACTCAGACTTCCTTGTTGTTCATGATTTTACTGTTAGCTGTTTACATATCTTTTTATTTATAACAATATTTTATGTTTTTTTTTACATTTTATTCTTGTTTTTGATTGATTCTTGTTGTCGATTACACTGATGTTAGTGATTTTTAACATTGATACACGCATCCCAAAAACAGCGGATATATGGCGAGCTTGAATGGGGCAGACGTCCAGCTAGTGAATAGAAAAAACGCTTTAAAGACCCTCTAAAAGTGTCTGTGCTTCGATATAGATACCACGTGCTGGGAATCCCTGGCGCAAGATCGCCAAATGTGGCAATGTAACAACACAAGTGATCATGTGCAAAAAAAGACAGAACTCACAACACCCACATGTATAACCTTGATCATATATGCCCCACTTGTAGTAAGAGATTGTGTTTTAGGATTCAACTCTACAGTCACCTCCGCACACACCAGAAATGTGCAACAGCACAGTCTGAGGCTGTTGTCCTCATCGTTTGCGATGGATGGCTATTATTAATATTATTATTATTAGTGACTTTTCGTGTTACATATTTAATTGCTACCCATTTTATTGCTTTTGTTTTTTTATTGCTGCTACTTATGTTGTTTTTATAAATTATTTTCAGTCTTATTTTTGGTGTGTTTTTTTTTCTTCAAAAATGTAAAAGTTAGATTTTGGGTTGAATTATAGTTGAGGAAGACGTAGTTCTATTACATCAAAGATATAGAAAACACATATACTACGAGTATATTGTTCACACTACGACCATAAAATTAAAAAAAGAAATAATTCCTCTCGTACGTTACATAGGGCCTGCAAGTAATTTCTCCATACCGCTCTATCCTGGGCAACTCGCTCAATCTCTTCCATGGAACTGAGACCGATATTTCCTACCTCTCTCAGCAAAGTTCGTTTCAGAGTCTCCTTAGGTCGACCTCTCTTTCTTGAACCCTTTGCATTCCACTTCAATGTCTGCTTTGATATTCGTTGATCATTTCTTCTCAAGGTGTATCCAACATATCTCCATCTTCTCTTTCTTATAACAGTTGTCACTAGTGGTTGACCAGACATGTTTCTGATGTCATCACTTCTCCTGAATTCGTTTCATTTTATATTCATTATTTTTCGCAGACATCTATTTCCAAATGCATTCAACTTTTCCAATTTTCCAATTCTCGCTTGACGACAATAAAAAACAAAACAAATATTCAATATAACAAACAACTTTGTAACAAATTTATAAATCAGAAGATGATCCTTCAAAGAGTTAACCGAATCTTCTTCTTCTTCTTCTTCGAAATCTTCATATCGATGACATGATTATAATCTTTTTTGTGATCTGTATGTGATCTGTATGTGATCTGTATGTGATCTGTTTGTGATCTGCTTGTGATATGTATGTGATTGAACGCTGTGACAGTTATGCGCATACAAGTAGGCAAGCACATCCCATTTCTGCGATGCTTTTTATTTACAAGGGTAGCTTCCCTAGACCCCTACCTCAGTGATCTCTTACGACATGCCTTGTCGGTCGCAGTGGTACTATTCTTGCGAGCCCTGACAACACAGGGGCGTATAACTTCAATGAAATAATAAACACATACATTATTCACATTGGTTATTGGTTACTAAACTGACGTTATTGCACTCCGGCCAGACCCATTGGTGCTCAGTCTCCCCAACAGATATCGAAGAGTATGCATACTGATGGTTCCCGTGACTGGCTGATTAAACACAGTCCTCACTCTGCCCTTTGGGAATCCAGTCCTACTTGTACAACGGTAACTCCAAACTACTTAAATCGATGGATGTATTCAACATTACGACAATTAAACAAAAGAACTATCCAATACGTCAAACAATTTAGCAACATATATATATAAATCAGAAAATGATACCTTGCTGGAATTACATTGAGAAACAAAGAATGAAGTGGTTGGGCCACTTAATAAGAATACATCCAAACTTCACAGTACACAGAGACTTCTACAACAGAACATCGGGAAAGAAGGCGAGAGGAAGACCACGAAAAAGATGGTTAGATGACATAGCAGAATCCTGTCAAAGAGCAAAAATAACAATCACCCAAGCCACCAAAACAGCGCAAGACAAAAACAGAAAACCATGACACTGGGCAACAACCCGGTAGCAGTGTGACGGAAGAAGAAGAAAATGATCTTTGAAAGAGCTGACCGGAACACCTATATGGTCCATACTTGAAGATTGCGGAATCAAGGGACAATTATTAGACAAAATCAAAGCACTATATCACACAGCTCGCTACTTAGTGAGAACAACAGACGAACATATAATCATCTTAGATATTAGATTTCCGACAACAGCAGAACTCTTATCACCAGTTTTATTTCATATATTGTATTGTATTCATCTTGTACTGTTATACGTTACATAGGGAATGCAAACAATTGTTGTCATATCGTCGTTCTATTCTGGGAAACTCGTTCAATCCTTTCTATGGAATTAAGTCGGATATTCCTCGTCCCTGTATGTAAAGTTCATTTCAGGGTTTCCCTAAGACGTTCTTTCTAGCTTGAACAATCTAGGACCTTCTTTCTAGCTTGAACAATCTAGGGTGTTCTTTCTAGCTTGAACAATCTAGGACGTTCTTTCTAGCTTGAACCATTTGTCTTCCTCTTCAATGCGTGTTTTGTAATTCTTTAAACATTTCTTCTCAGAGTATACCCAACATATCTCCATCTTCTCTTTCTTATAACAGTTATTACTAGCAGTTGACCGGGGGACTGCCTAGAGTAGTTGATAGTAGCTCGGCCTGCTAGCTGTGAGACGCTCGGGTTCGAACCTACTGTCCGGCATTTGTTCGAGCCCCTGGTCTTACTCAGGACGATAACTGAGTACCTCTGAAGTCGGAGAAAATCTGCCTGTATGGCGAGGAATACTAATTACGAGTACATTGAGCACACGGCTGCCAGTGTAAAGTAATTTACAATGTGCACGCTGCTGCCATTGTAAGAAATTGGAAAAACGGATTTTCACGCAAAAATCAGTTTCAGAGATGGAACTTCGTCTGGGTTGAAAGCGGACGAAAAAAAAAAAAAACTAGTAGTTGACCAGACATTTCTTCTCAGAGTATGTCCAACATATCTCCATCTTCTCTTTCTTATAACAGTTGTTACTAGTAGTTGACCAGACATTTCTTCTCAGAGTATGTCCAACATATCTCCATCTTCTCTTTCTTATAACAGTTGTTACTAGTAGTTGGTCATATTTGCCTTATTTCATCCCTTCTTGGAAATTCGTTCCAATTTACGTACATTATTTTTTCGCAGACATCTATTTTCAAATGCATTCAGCTAACTTTCTATATCTTTAGTCATTTTCCAACTCTTGGAATTACATAGTATGTTTAGACTTTTAAAAATTGATGTTGCTTTGACAATTCGAGGGTCTCTGTTGCGTAGAGGCTAGCGCTCGAGGGTCTCTGTGGCGTAGAGGCTAGCGCTCGAGGGTCTCTGTGGCGTAGAGGCTAGCGCTCGAGGGTTTCTGTGGCGTAGAGGTTAGCGCTCGAGGGTTTCTGTGGCGTAGAGGCTAGCGCTCGAGGGTCTCTGTGGCGTAGAGGCTAGCGCTCGAGGGTCTCTGTTGCGTAGAGGCTAGCGCTCGAGGGTCTCTGTTGCGTAGAGGCTAGCGCTCGAGGGTCTCTGTTGCGTAGAGGCTAGCGCTCGAGGGTCTCTGTTGCGTAGAGGCTAGCACTCGAGGGTTTCTGTGGCGTAGAGGCTAGGGGCTCGAGGGTTTCTGTGGCGTAGAGGCTAGCGCTCGAGGGTCTCTGTTGCGTAGAGGCTAGCGCTCGAGGGTCTCTGTTGCGTAGAGGCTAGCGCTCGAGGGTCTCTGTTGCGTAGAGGCTAGCGCTCGAGGGTCTCTGTGGCGTAGAGGCTGGCGCTCGAGGGTTTCTGTGGCGTAGAGGCTGGCGCTCGAGGGTCTCTGTTGCGTAGAGGCTGGGGCTCGAGGTCTCTGTGGCGTAGAGGCTAGCGCTCGAGGGTTTCTGTGGCGTAGAGGCTAGCGCTCGACTTTCGTTCCAAATGTACTTGGTTCGCTCTCTCGTAGAACCATCGAGATATTTGTGCAGATATCCCTGATCTCAGTGTAGGTGAGGTCATGTTCCTAGTAGTAATAGCAGTAGTAGTAATAGTAACAGTAGTAGTAGTAGTAGTAACAGTAGCAGTAACAATAGAAGTAGCATTTGTAATAATAGTTGTAGCTGCGGTATTTGTCGTAGTAATAGTAATAGTGGTGGTAGTAGTAGTAGTAGTAGTAGTAGTGGTAGTGCTAGTGGTAGTGGTAATAGTAGTAGTAGTAGTTGTAGTGCTAGTGGTAGTGGTAGTAGTAGTAGAAGTAGTAGTAGTAGTAGTAGTGGCAGTCGTAGGGCAGTCGTAGTGGCGTAGTAGTGGCGGGAGTAGGGTCGTAGAAGTGACAGTAGTCGTGGTACCAGTATAGGGCAGCAACGGCGGCAGCGACGGTGGCAGTGGCTGCAGCAGTAGTAGTAGCAGAAGCAGCAGTAAGCAGTAGTAGCAGCAGAGCAGTAGTAGTAGTAGTAGTAGTAGTAGTAACACATTTAACCAATGAGAGTCACAGGAAAGACACACAAGCACACACACACACACACACACAGCAATAGAGAAAGGGAGGGAGAGAGTGGCTGGGAGAAGGGTAGACAAATGGAAGAAATTCATCCACTTTCAGATCAACTGGGAGAAAGGAAGGAAACGAGTTCTGAAATTCGAGTGATAAATACGGCATCCTTGTTTGATTGACAGGCGAGTAGGTTGTGAGGGAATCAGCTGATTGAGTTACAATCCCAACGTTCTCTTCAACTCGCGAGAGGCTCAATTACCCAGATTACATGTAGCGGTCCAAAAATACACATTTCCCAAGAGATGCACAGGAAGGGTTAGAAATCATGATTAGAGTTTATTTTATCTTTGGCGGGCGGGGAGGAAGTATAAAACTCTTGAATAATAATTGGGTCTACTTTAGTTATAATGAAAGGAAATATTAGATCTACTTTAGTTATAATGAAGGGAATATTAGATCTACTTTAGTTATAATGAAGGGAAATATTAGATCTACTTCAGTTATAATGAAGGGAATATTAGATCTACTTTAGTTATAATGAAAGGAAATATTAGATCTACTTAGGGAACGCAAAGGAAGATCTACTTTAGTTATAATGAAAAGAAAGGATACTTTTGAAAGGCATAATTTATTAATACGAAAAATATCACTTTCAACTTGAGTGATGATGCTTGTCCATCACGGGTGATGATGATCACAGTTTTCATCCAAGGGAATGTTGTTGCGTATGTGTTGGGCTGTTGGCATATTGTCTGCATCTTAAACATGCTGTGACCTTCCCGAAGAGGAAGCTGTTGGACGTTTTTTTTATTTGGTTATTGCCTGGATCTAGCTATAGTAAGACAAAATGACAGTAACGCAGAAGAAACGAAGATACTTTCAAATCTTCTCTGTCAAGCTATCTTGAATCTTCATTTGTTTTATTGTTTTCTTTGTGCTCTTCTTCTTCTTCTTCTTTAACCTATACGTTTTTGTAGCTTGCATGTTATGTCTCTGCGAATGCTTCCTCCAAATGACTCGTCCCTTTCTTCTGCTTCTGCTTCGAACGCTCCATATCGACAAATTATTAACCACTCTTTGTGATATGTATGTGGTCCAAGCCAAAGAGCGATTGCACGCTGTGCCAGTTATACGACTACAAGTAGGCCAGCACATCCGATTTCTGCAACGATGTTTATTTACTAAGGTAGCTTCCCTAGGCCACTAACTCTTACATGTTTTGTAGGTCGCAGTGTTACTATTCTTTGCTCCCTTGCGAGCTCTGGCAATACACGAGCAAGACCCTTCTTCATCTCTCTCTTTTCTCTCTCTCGCGATCACCGCCCAGACCGATATACCAGATTTCCTCATAAATTCTATTCATGTGGAAATTTGATTCATGCAGCCTTAGCATTGGTGTGTTTTACGTCACATATTCAGCACCATTTGGAGCTCTGGTGCTTATCCTTCGGCGATGTGTCCGGCATCAGCCAGCGTTTACTCGTTCGCTCTCCGTTATGTAGCCATTTAGTGTTTTTACGGTGTAGGGTAGCTAGCCCACCCAACCTCCTAAGTCGCCTCTTACGACATGCGTGGCAGGTAACAGTGGTTCTATTCTTTACACCTAATTTGGCCCCGGTAACCACTCAGGCGCTTCTTCACCTAAAAACTATATCGTAAACATCTGTCATCGTTGCGCCTAGTCGTTTGTTTGACTAGATATAGTGAATGCTTGTTTTTGTTAGATTTCGTTCCATACCTTAACCCTAGTTCTCTCTCTCTGCGCCAGATTACTCTCGCCTTGTAATGGAAATATTATGCAAAGGGAAATAATTTAGTTTTCACCGACCGAGGAGGAAATATGCGTCTATATCGATACTCGTCTAATGTCCAGGCAGCAAGGGAGACAACTTATTTACATCCAAATACCATTTGCTTTCTGTACATTTAAGAATGGTAGTAGTTACATTATTGAGAGTACGAGTCGCCATATCCCTTAGAATAATCCCCAGGAAATATCCATATAAATATCTAATTTTTTTATTGTTTTAGTTCTTTCGACGATTAAGTTATCTAGAATGTCCAGTCTCGTCTACCACAGAGCCGTACTGAAAAAGTATTACGAGTACAGAGGAAGAGGAAGACCAAGCAAAAGATGGATCGACGGCATAGAGAATAGCCTTAAGATAATGAATAACAGCTTACAAAGTGCATTAGAACAAGCACACACAAGATCACTATATTCCGCCCCGCCCCCTTTCCAACACGTCTATAGAGAAGTAAATTGTGGAAGAGAAGAAAACGAGGAATGGCCAGTATGAATAATGCATTAAAAGCAATATGTTTTGATAGTAAATAAATAATAAGTATTTCAGCTAAATTGGACTTGAATAATCTGAAGCTAGTACAAACAAGCATACACCTGTACGCTTTTCTCATGTATATGTTTTCATAGGCCTACTCTATTCTATTATCAGTTAGCAGTTATCAGAGGACTATCATCATAGCACTCCGGATATGTCCATAGGTGCTTCGATCTCCGCCTCAATAAATCCACCAGCTGCCCAACACGCCAGTTCGATGTTGATTAATCAATCTCTTTGCATATTTGGTATGTCGTTCTTTTCGGGCTGCACCAATATTGACACCCATCTCTCTCAACCTGGTCAGCGAGTGAGATTCACAGCCCTGAAACTCCTCTGTTCGGAAAGACACTCTCAATTCGTGAAGTGTGTTATTTCGGTCCATGGCAGCTCCCTCTGATATTGTTGCCAAGACAGCCAATATATCAGCTCGTTCATTACCACTGACTCCTGCATGCCCAGGGAATAAAATTAAGATGATTTAGCTGATAATATGATGTTATATCTTGCGATATCATTTGCATGGCGTTCTAGTTACCTTGACATGTTTTCTGCTCTCTTCTCTGTGAGTGATGCGATCTTTCTCTGTATCCAAAATAAGACCCACTGAGCTGTTCTATTAACTGGTCCAAGCTTTTAATATATGAGAGTGGCGGTAACACAGTGATTAGTGCAGTGACTTCGTAGACAGGGCTGTTTTGGTTCAATCATCATCGAACATCATATCCTGAACATAACTTTGTCATTCTAATGGTACTTCAGAATTCCTCTCATAGGTCAGATGTCTATGCCGCCTCTGCAGCCGTCATGCTCAAATTATTAGTTACACCATGAATCCATCTTCTCGGTGATTTTCCTCTTTTCCACTTTGCCGTGATGCCACCTTCTATACTGGTCTTCTCCGTTCCTTCCTGTCCTTTTATATGTCCACAATACTTTAACTTTCTCTTTTGGGTTTTACCAGTCACATCTTCTTTTTCTTCATCGACCAGTTGTTAAACCACTCTTTGTGACGTGAATGTGATCTGAGCCTACGACCGATTGTACGTTGTTTCAGTTATACGCCAACAATTAGGCCAGCACCTCCGATTTCTGTGACGATTTTTATTTACTAGGTAAGTTTTCCTAGGCCCACACCTCAGTCACCTCTTACGACATGCGTTATAATCGCAGTGGTACTATTCTTTGCTCCCCTTGCGAGTCCCGGCAACACACAGGTGCACCAGCCAAATAAGATGTTTCTTATCTCAAACAGCTGTCTTGTGGAACCATCCACAGTTGAGTGCCAGGATAATTCTTGGAAGTAAAGGCGACTGCTCTAATGTTTACCATTTCATCCACATTGTGACTTTGGTAAAGAAATGCACTAGACCAACTACCACTTCATTCACATTGTGACTTTGGTAAAGAAATGCACTAGACCAACTACCACTTCATTCACATTGTGACTTTGTTAAAGAAATGCACTAGTCCAACTACCACTTCATCCACATTGTGACTTTGTTAAAGAAATGCACTAGTCCAACTAACACTTCATTCACATTGTGACTTTGGTAAAGAAATGCACAAGTCCAACTACCACTTCATCCACATTGTGACTTTGGTAAAGAAATGCACTAGTCCAACTTCCACTTCATTCACATTGTGACTTTGGTAAAGAAATGCACAAGTCCAACTACCACTTCATCCACATTGTGACTTTGGTAAAGAAATGCACTAGTCCAACTACCACTTCATTCACATTGTGACTGGTAAAGAAATGCACTAGTCCAACTACCACTTCATTCACATGTGACTGGTAAAGAAATGCACTATCCAACACCTTACCATTCACATTGTGACTGGTAAGAAGAAAGCACTGCTCTAACTTCCACTTCATTCACATTGTGACTTTGGTAAAGAAATGCACTAGTCCAACACAATAATTACTTAATTTACTGAATAGTAGGGAAAATGGATCTTTACCTGTTTCCCTCAATTATCCAGCTGCTGGACCACAGGACTCAATGATCCTTTATTTGAAGATATAAATTACAAGTACCCCTGAAGTCGGTGTAAGGCTCTCCTGAATGGCGTGGGACAACGGTAATAAGGAAAGCAAACCTTCGCGCAAAAATCAGTCAGGTACGCCAATTAGGACTAAGCCTGAATTCATAGTGGTCAAACGATAGAAAAAAGATAACCGAATGGAAACATGTACTCTGGAGCTGAAATTCAGAAAACCCTTTGTGAACACATATTGAAGCGCTGTTCATCTTCAGTTTATCAGAAAAGTCAAATCTGACCAGTGGGTGCTGCACTGAGGCGAAACTAAAATGCTGCAATCTGGACTTGAACACGACTTTGGACTTCATCTTGGAGACAAACCTGAAGATCTATCATGACCACTTGACGAGAACTCAAAAGGAAAAGAAGACAATCTTCAATGTGGTGACGATACTTGGATCTATTCTGAGCAATATCGTCATCATCATCAAGTCTCTCATGAGAGTTATCAAGACAATCATATCTCTCCCCAACTCTTTCTCTTATTGGTGTAGCTTATCAGTTGTTAATAGACCCAACCCAGCGATAACACCAGTTTTTGAAACAGAAATTCAAATTCCATCATTAAATGCACCCATTGACGACTTCTCAATGGAAGAAATTAAACAAGCCATCACCCCGAGTGGTTACCAGGGCCCAAATTTGGGGTGTAAAGAATATAACCACTGTTACCTACCATGCATGTCGTAAGAGGCGTCTAAGGAGGTTTGGCTGAAATCGGATGCACATGTCCTAAATATGTAGAAGTCTATGCATTTAGGGGCCTACAAACCAATGTGCAACGTATACACGTTCTTGGCAAAGATCAAACATATCACAAAGAGTGGTTAAAATTGGTCGTAAAGAGCGAGCGCATACAAACAAGCCATCAAGAAACTGAAAAACAACAACGCCAGCGGTAGCGACGATATTTCAGGAGAGATACTAAAAGCAACTGACGAGGAATCAATGGGATTCCTACGTACCTTAATGAACGATGTTTGGCAGAATGAGAACCCTCCAAAAGATTGGAAAGACGGAGTGATATTCAAGCTCCCCAAAAAAGGCGATTTGTCAAATTGCAACAACTGGGGCGGAATAACTCTGCTATCAACACCTGGCAAGCTATTCTGCAGTATTTTGATGGAGAGGCTGAAAAAAGCCGTCGAAGCAAGGCTAAGAGAAGAACAAGCTGGCTTTCGTCCACATCGTTCTTGTACCGATCATATCTTCACGCTGAGAACCATTATAGAAGAATTCCAGTATATAGAATTATATAGAATTGAATTCCAGTCACCACTAGTGATAAATTTTATAGACTTTCAGAAAGCGTTTGATAGTCTTCATCGTTCTACTCTCTGTGAGATTCTTAAGACCTACGGCTTCCAGGAAAAATACATCAATATTATAAAAGCCTTCTATTCTTAAGCATCCTGCTGTGTAAGAACAGATGCAGGAAATTCAGACTGGTTCACAGTCAATTCGGGTGTGAAACAGGGCTGCGTTATGTCACCTATGCTTTTGGGATAGCTATAGACTGGATCATGCGCAAATGCACCCAAGATGATCAACTAGGCATCACATGGTTTAATAACAGCAGACTATTTGATCTTGACTTTGCCGATGACGTGGCCATATTGAATTCAACCACACAAGCAACCCACAAACTAACGAGCAATCTTTGCACACTTGCAGAACAGGTTGGTCTCCAGATTAATTCTGCCAAGACCAAAATTATGGACCTCACAAACTCGACCGACAACATCTTAATAAATGGCCAAACACTGGAGAAAGTTGAACATTTTACATATTTGGGTAGTAAAGTGTCAAACAACGGAGACACGATGAAAGAAATAAACTCTCGTATTGCTATAGCAGCTAGTGCCTTCACTAAATTAACGAATATCTGGCAATCTCAAGACGTTAGTATAGCACAAAAGTTAAATTATTTAGGTCATGTGTGATTCCTATACTGATCTACGGTTGTGAAAGTTGGAAATCAACAAAGAAAATTGAGAAGAAACTGGACAGCTTTGAGAATAAATGTCTCCGAAAATTATTAAAAGTCAAATGGAGTGATTTCGTTTCTAACAACACAGTGAGAGATAGAACACACCAACAACCCATATCAAATATTATAAGGAAACGAAGGTGGAAATATTTAGGTCATGTTCTTAGATCAGACGAAAAGAGACTTAATCGACAAGTCCTTATGTGGTCACCAGTTGGGAAAAGAAAATGTGGAAGACCAAAGACCACTCTTCGAAGAACAATCCAACAAGAAAGTAAACTATTGGGATGTAAAACCATACAAGATCTCCAACTGCTAGCAACGAACCGCATCACATGGAGATCTAAAACCTCTGCCCTATGTGCCGCCTTTGGCACGAAAGGAACAAACTAACTATCAGTTGTTACGTCGATCTCTTGTCAAACCACGGTGTCTAACCATCCATCATCTTTTTCCTCTGTCTTCCTCGATCTTTAACCATATGTGCTCATCCTGATTTGATTTATGACTCATTGCACTTCGGTGAGTAATCATATGTGCTCAGTTGTCTTTCTTACACTTCGGTGAGTAACCATATGTGCTCAGTTCTCTTTCTTACTCAGCGACAGTGCATAAACTCCGTATCACCCTCGACGGTCCTTGATGTCATTTGGAAGATGGTAAAAATATTTTGTAGAAATTTTACTTTTTAATATTTCTAATGAATTTGGCCCGGGCAGCAGCTATTCAGCCTGCTCTTCTCGATTTTAAACAGACAAGGGTTCTTCCCTGCATTGTATACGGTGCCAACCTCCTCTTTGCTTGTTGTGCAGAAAGAACATTGATTGTCTAGTTCTTATTGGTTTCATCCTGTTTTATCATGTCCAAGACTTTTTTTATAACCTCGTCGTTTGTCTTTTTCACTGTCCATGTGATGATTCTCAATATTCTTCTGTAAAATCTCATCTATGTGGCTTCCATCAATCTGATTGATTGTTTGTAATTTATAACTTATTGATTGTCTGAGCAATATAATCTTGTGAAAATAAGTTATGGAACAGTAGTATTTAGAGACTTTGAGCTCCTACACAGAGTATGGAAATCTACTGTCATTTCTACTAATACAAATCTCAAGATATTCAGCCAATGTGATTATGTGTTGATCTTAATGGCAAGTTGACAAATCTCAAGATATTCAGCTCAAATGTGAATGGTTGTTGTATGGCTTTGAAACGTGGCGCGTCAACAAGTTGAACAAATCTCAAGATATTCAGCTCAAATGTGAATTATGTGTTGTTGTATGGCTTTGAAACGTGGCGCGTCAACAAGTTGAACAATCTCAAAATATTCAGCTAAATGAATTATGTGTTGTTGTATGGCTTTGAAACGTGCGTTACAAGTTGAACACAGATAATTGAGACTTTCTAACAGATGTCTTCGGTGTATTATCAGATTGAGATGGTATAACAGAGTTGCAAACGCATACCTGGGGATAAGAACACGGAAGGAATCAATGAGGACCCAGGAGGAGAAAATAGCGGTGGGTCGGGAAAACCCTGCGAGGGACACAGTCGTGTATCACTAGACAAGCACTTGAGTAGAACCCACAAGGGAAACGGAAAAGAGGGCTTTCTAACTAGACCTGGAAACGAAGTCTTCTTGATAAACTGAAAGATGCCTATCTATCTTCTTCTTCTCTACCCTTCTACTCAGAGGCATAGGTCCGAAAACCAGGCCTTCCAAGCCCGCCTATCCAAGACCATCTTTTCCAGATCTCTCCCTCTCTCCAAATTTCTTGCATTCCGTCTCAACTTCCGTCTCAACTCCGTCTCCAACTCGTCTCCGTCTCCGCTCCGTCTCAACTCCGTCTCCAGATGTACCTGTGTCTTCCCTTACCTCTATTACCCTGTGGGTTCCATCGGAGAGCCTGTCTCACGATGCTGTCAGGAGGTTTCCTCAGTGCATGTCCTAACCATCACCATCTTCTGCTCCTTATCTCTTGTTCCACCTGCCGTTGTCCCGCTCTATCCCACAGTTCCCTGTTTGTGTTCATGTCGTACCATCGCAGATGGAATTTCTGCGCAAGCATCTATTGATGAATGTTTGCAACTTGTTGGTGTTCCCTGTCTTGAAAAGTCATTCATTCTAGAGACCGGGGTAAATGGAAGACAACTGTTGAAGCTATATGCTCCGCAAGGAGCGGAGATACTACGGGATACTATATAGTAGATAGTATTTCAAGAAATAAAAACTAGAAAACAGACAGATAGAGTGATAAAGTGAATGAACAAAGAAGATTAAACTGTTTTATGTATATAAATCTTTCCCAGCAAAAATGGAACGAGGAGAACTGATTGAGTGAAGTAATTTCTCTCTGGACATTGGCGAGTCCATGCGCTGAAATCGAATTTGAGAATAAAACGTTACCATAATTTCCCATTATTTCGTAATTCTCGGAATGCTGAAGAAACGCATTTGTCGCGAACAGGCAATTTAATAGCAAATCCGAACTTGTTCCATGTTTTGTCTCGATCGAAGCCGAAATGGGGAATGTTTGTTACCCGATCCGAATGAAACTATTTGTTAAAACTATAACTAATGTCGATATGGTAATATTTCGGGACTGTAGGGGGATTTATTTTGTGAGACATATTACAATTTCCCTCTCTCATTCTATATATGTCTCTTCTTTTTTTTCTTTCTTCATTTCTTCATCTTGTTAACAACTAACATAGAACTGTGGTTGCTAATTGTCACAAGCTGAGAGACATACTGAGAAGATCGGAGCACTTATGCACTAATTGTCACAAGCTGAGAGACATACTGAGAAGATCGGAGCACTTATGCACTAATTGTCACAAGCTGAGAGACATACTGAGAAGATCGGAGCACTTATGCACTAATTGGTTCGATGCGCAATGATGATGATTCGACGACTAAACTAAACTAAATTTCCTCTCGTTAAAGAACTTTCTCTCTATTTCTCTTGTCTGCTCTCTATTTCTCTTGTTTGCTCTCTATTTCTCTTGTCTGCTCTCTATTTCTCTTGTCTGCTCTCTATTGCTCTTGTTTGCTCTCTATTTCTCTTGTCTGCTCTCTATTTCGTTCGTCCGCTCTTTATTTATATATCTATCTATCTCACATATTAAATAGTTCGGACACATCAAACGACATGAGTGCCTAGAGAAGATATTTTGAAAGGAATAGCGCCTGGAAGAAGAACGAGAGGAAGACCTAGAAGACGATAGGTGCAAGATATCATTGACGATCTGAGAATGACTGCTGCTGACACCCGTCAACATGCACAGAACAGAGTTTTCAGGACTGCTGTCATGGGAGCCAAGTTCCGGAAGGGACAAGCTACTTGATGATGATCTCTCTCTTTCTCTGTCTCTCTTGTCTCTCTCTCTCTCTCTCTCCGATCCCTGTCTCTCTTGTCTCTCTCTCGATCCCTGTCTCTCTTGTCTCTCTCTCTCTCTCGATCCCTGTCTCTCTTGTCTCTCTCTCTCTCTCCTCGATCCCTGTCGCTCTTGTCTCTCTCTCTCTCTCGCGATCCCTGTCTCTCTTGTCTGATGGAATAGACTCGTATATCGTGGAACAGTTCATTGGTATGGATATAGCATGTGTAGTGTCTATGAGGAGTAGCATGAACAGTAGATCTATATACATAACTTCCCGACAAACCTTTGCTGTCTTGCACACGTGTGGAAGTCAATGCCATCTACACGAAAACAACGCTCAAGATATTCAGCTCAAATGTGAAATCTGTGTTGCTGTATGGCTCAGAAACATGGCGAGTCACCAAGTTAAATACAAAAAAGATTCAGACCATTGTCAACTGATGTCTTCAGTGGATTCTCAGACTGAGATGGTATGATAGAGTTACAAACACAGATCTGTGGATAAGAACCGGACAGGAACCCATGTTGACACAGGTCAAGAGGAGAAAATGGCGATGTTTTGGGCATACCCTACGGAAGACACATTCGATTGTCACTAGACACGCACTTGAGTTGAACCCGCATGGAAAACGAAAAATAGGATGCCCTAAGCAGACCTGGAGACGAGGTTTCCTTGAGGAACTGAAGAGTGCTCGACAATCCTGGGAGACCATAAAGAGAACAGTCACAGACCGATAAGAGTGGCGAACAACTGTTGAGATCCTATGCTACACGAGAAGCTGAGAGGAATAATGAAAATGAATGAATGAATATATCACTTATTTGTTTAACCGTCACATCTTGTTGCTCGTGTACCCATGCTATGTTGAGGCCAAGTTTAAAAAAAATTATTATATATATAAATTATTTAAATCATCATTAATTAACACCATCATAGAAGCTATCGAATACGACGGCTAATGCATATCGAAAGTATGACATGTGGGCTGACAAATATCGAATACGACGGCTAATGCATATCGAAAGTATGACATGTGGGCTGACAAATTCGAATACGACGGCTAATGCATATCGAAACATGTGCTGACAAATATCGACCATCAGGAAGAATGGATACGGTAGCCCTGCAATATACGGGAACATCTTTTCGAACATCATTAAGTTCGTCAAAGGTTGCAGAGAGAGGAATCCCGCGGCGTTGGATGCAGACGTCAAGGTCATCATTAATGAAAACTGTAATGACGGTGGAGTTGTGATTTACATTGATGACGGTGGAGTTGTGATTTACATTGTGTAGTTCGCCACCAAAAGTCCGAATGGACCTTCTCTGAAAGCTCATGCGGCAGAAAGGTCACGGAAGCCAGTGGTGCTCTTAGTATAACAAGTAGCATGACAACTGAAGTTCATTACAAGTAGCATGACAACTGAAGTTCATTGTTCATTTGAGGATCATCTTCATCGCACATCGGACATGTCCATAATTGCTCCGATTTCCTCCCAAGCATGTATCTCAGTGTGCTTAGACTAACAACTCCCGTTCTGTGTTCATTGATGTATCCACAGGAGTTTCTCTCGTGGTCTTGCCGCAACAACAACCCACACAGCACTGGGGAACTTTTAAACAAATTGCTTCTTGCTGACGATCAGATAGTCATATCAAGAACATAGGAACAGCTACAGCAACACATTAAAAGATTCAAGTTAACATGCAATGACTACAACATGAGAATACACATTGACAAAACTGAAATAATGATATTCGCTAGAGAGGCAAGCATTACCAATATCTCTATCGACAAACATCAATTAAAGCAAGCTAAAGATTTTACATACCTGGATTTTGAAGACAATTTGGCATTGCTGTTCCACAACCACGCACAGATTGCTGTTCCACATTACGCACAGATTGCTGTTCCACAACCACGCACAGATTGTTGTTCCACAACCACGCACAGATTGCTGTTCCACAATTACGCACATATTGCTGTCCGACAATTACGCACAAATTAACGATAAAATAAATATTCTAAATAATAAGTCTCGGCAACTAGGTTTGAAAATACAAAGGGTAAGGAGCAAGGTCATGAGAATAAATGCAGTAAATATAAACCAGATTATGCTGGAGGAAACAGCTCTACAAGATGTAGAATCATACACACACCTTGGTAGCAACATAGACACAGAAGGAGGAACAAACAAAGATGTCAAGATAAGAATACAAAAAGCAAGGGGAAACTTTATTGCACTGAGTTTAGTTTAGTTTAGTCGTCGGATCACCATCACTGCACGTCGAACAAATTAGTCCATAAGTGCTCCGATCTCTCCCTCAGTATGTCCATCAGCGTGTGGCGACTAACGACACCGGTTCTTTGTTGGTTTACAATTCTTCTTTGTCTGCCAGCATAGCGTTCTTGTCGAGCTACACCACACTTAACTTTGAGTTCTTGCAGTCTGGTTAGTGTTGTGGATTCACCGCTATTACGTGAATCATGTACACGCCCTCTCTCCTTAAGGAATTTATAATATCAGCCTGGTCCATTGCTCGTCCGGTTTGGACAGCAGCCATATCTGCAAGTCTATCCGCACGTTCATTCCCCTTACACCTGCATGCCCTGGCACAAAAATAAAACTGATCTTTGTCAGCTTAGACCTCCCCAGCGATTCTATCCAATGTCTCCTAGCCCATCCTGTTTCAATCTTCCTGAGCATACTCATTGAGTCACTGAGAAAACATGCATGGATAAAAGTCTGTGATTCTAGCCAAATCATCGCTTTGGTAACCGCCATGATTTCCATAGTGAGACTGCTTGTAGTCACGGCAAAACCACCACTGTCCTCCTTCACAACATCACCGCCGACCTGAGCAGTGAAAGCCGAGCTCCACTGTTGAATCACCAACCATCCGTAAATGATTACATCATGCTCAGATGCGTTCTCAGAAATTAATGCCTGAACCTCTGCCCACAACAAGTGGGTTGTTTGCCTGCATTCTTTATCAAGTTCACTGTATTGTATTGCACTGAGTAGATAAGGAAGTCAAAGGAGATCAAATAAACACAAAGCTGAGAATCTTCAATCAAATGTGAAGTCAGTGCTGTTCTAGCTCAAACATGGAAGACAACAAATAAACCACCAGAACAATACAAACCTTCTCAAATTCAAACAAATACAAACAAAATGGATGTGTAGAATGGAGGACTGAGATGGTATGATAAGATTACAAACGAGGAACTCGGAGAAAGAACTAAGCAGATACCATTGGAGAAAGAGCTAAGCAGATACCAATGGAGAAAGAGCTAAGAGGATACCAATGGAGAAAAAACTAAACAGATACCAGTGGAGAAAGAACTAAGCAGATACCAATGGAGAAAGAACTTTGCAGATACCAATGGAGAAAGAGCTAAGAAAGAGACGCCAGCGATGGATATGACATAAATTGAGAAGACGGACAGGAAGCATTGCAAGACAGGCACTGTTTTGGAACCTGCAGGGAAAGAGGAGTAGGGGAAGGCCTAGACAGACCTGGAGAAGAGAGCTGGAGGCTGATATTAAAAGGATAGGTAAAATATGGAAAGAATTGGAAAGGATGGCAAGAGAGAGGAAGAGCTGGAAGAAGTTTGTTGAGGACCTGTGCTACGTTGGGAGTTGATAGGTTACGGAGAGGGAAGATTATACATAATTGGGGAGCATTAACGGCCCTAATATATATATATATATAAAGTGTTACAGAAGAGTCCTCTGTATATCTTGGACAGAGAAAAGAACAAATAGATATATCCAGAGATAACTCAAAATCAAAAAAACTGGCTGATGCTACAAATATGAAAGAGAAAATTGAGATATTTTGAACATATAAAAAGACATGAAGGGCTAGAGAAGACCAGCATGGAAGGAGGCATACCGGCAAAGAGAAGAAGAGGAAGACCACGGAGAAGATGGATTCATGATGTATCTGATGGTTTGAGCATGACGGCTGTAGAGGCAGGACATCTGGCCTATGAGAGAGAAATTCCGGAGGACTGTTTTTTTGGTGGCAAAGTTCTGCTCAGGACAAGCTATTTGATGATGATTGATGTAGCTTCACGAACGCACACGCGCATATTGCACCGTATAATGAATATAAATATATATACTGTATACACGCTTTGAGTCTTCTTTACAAAACACAGCGAGCCAGTAAATCGGCTCGGATGAGAGAAGGAGTTAACACCAAATTATTTGTTTTCATATATTAGATTCACGAAAAGTTATGGAAAGATTCCAGTGAGGACATAGGCACTACTCTACTAGATAATCTTCTGGAATGATTCATCGACGCCTGGGCCCTTTCTCTTCATGACAATATCATGTAGTGTTTGTAATTTGCATGTATTTGTAAGTTTTTTTGCTTTATTACATATTATATGTTGTTTTTTTAATCTAGTGACTGATGAGCAGAATTAAGTTCCGAGTCGCAGATTGCATGCGTGGTTAAAGAGATGAATTGGATTAATGGGTAAGATGAGTTGACGCATGAAGGGTTGAGTTGATCTTGTTAGCAGTGCTGAATCGTACAGATCTATCAACTCAATTGGAAGATACGTGTATGAATGAATGTGAACTCGTCCGTAAACTTAAGTACGGTTAAATGTGAATGCAGAACAAAATGTGAATATATGAAACGACGTGTACTTGAGAAAACGAGCGGGTGTAATAACTAATGGGAGGATGAATCGACAAATTGTCGAATTTTAGAAAATTGTATTTTACGGCAAGTATCACGCAATTGTCAACGTTTTTGCCTTTATTCCATACTTTCTTCCTCTCTCAATTGTTTTTCTTCGTCCATGTGGTGCCGGGGCCTGCAAAAGAAGCAAAGAATAGTACCACTGTAACCTACAAGGCATGTCGTAAGAGGCGATTGATGTAGGGCCTAGGGAAGCTAGACTAGCAAATATAAAGCGTAGCAGAAATTGAATGTACTGGCCTACTTGTAGACGCATAACTGGTACAACGTACAATCGCTCTTGGGCTAGGCAATGGGTGTTGTCAGAAATTAGGTTAAATGGTTCGAATCCTGTGTTTGTCCATTTGTTTTTTTTCTGAAGCTCTTAATACTTGTACACTGTTGATTTATTGATCTTTGGATTTACAAGTCACACAGACACACATATACAAGTCACACAGACACACACACAGATACAAGTCACACAGAATTCAACAAGTGATCGATATGGGGCATTCGAAGAAGAAGCTTTTTTGCTTCTCCATTTCTGTATTATTTCCTACACAATATATATCATGATGGCTATGTGTTCCACACATATCGTATTCAGAATTATGTGTCCATTTTTATGATTGCCTGTTGAAATACGAGTGTGTCCTCATGACCATCTTTGTGATTGAATCTATCCATTTGTGCCCCCCTTTCCGATCTCCCTCTGGACGCACACTGTCGATACGGCAAACGAATTCTCCCGGATCCAGTTTGGTTTGGCTGCCAGTATTGATGACGGATTGGCTGAGAGGCCCGAATGAACATAGGAAAAAAATTATACCGGATGGGGAAAACAATATTAGGGCGGAACAAGGGTGTGACTAGGAAACAAGTTAGAGGAAACCAGAAAGGAAGCCAGAAAACAAATAGAATTGTGTCAAGCGAGTTACTCCAGGAGTTCTCAAACTGTACATTGTGTAAATGTAACCAAGTGTTATTGTTAAAGAGAACAGTTTATACTGAGATAATCGTTTAGTCTGCAAGTTTCCTTATACAGTGAATGTTTATTGTGAGGGTTGATGTGAGGCTGGGTACGCGCTTGGCGTTCTATATTAAATAGTTGAATAGTCAAGTAGAAAGCCTTTGCCATTCTGAAGAACATACGGAGTTCAAGAATGATCATGAATAAAACTAAAATAATGATATTTAACTCAAATGTCAAGGCTGTCCTTCTATTTGGAGCGGAGACATGGAGAACTAAGTGGACACCAAAAGTTGCAGACATTCATCAATCGATGCCTACGCAGGATACTCCATCTGCGATGGTATGACAGGACCACAAACAGAGAACTTTGGGATAGAGCAGGACAATGACAGGTGGAACACGAGATAAGGAGCAGAAGGTGGCGATGGATAGGACACACACTTAGGAAACCCCTAACAGCATCACAAGACAGGCTCTCCGATGGAACCCCAGGGCAATAGAGGTAGGGGAAGACCCAGGAACACCTGGAGACGGGAGACGGAGACGGAATGCAAAAAAATGGGAAGAAAGTGGAGAGATCTGGAAAATAGGGCATTGGATAGGCGGGCTTGGAAGGCCTTGGTTGCGGGTTTATGCTTCCCTAGGGGCGAAGGGTAAAGAAGAAGAAGTCAAGTAGAAAGTCATAACCCTTATTGCTCTTTCTCTTGTACATCTGAGAATGATGAGCATAGTGCCATTTGAATCGTTTCTGACTATGAAATACGCCTGAGTGGTTACCGGGGCCCAAATTTGGGATGTAAAGAATAGAACCACTGTTACCATGCATGTCGTAAGAGGCGACTAAGGATGTTTGGCTGAAATCGGATGCACATGTCCTAAACGTGTAGGTCTATGCGTTTAGGGGCCTACCAAACCAATGTGCAACGTATACACGTTCTTGGCAAATATCAAACATATCACAAAGAGTTATTAAAATTGGTCGTAAAGAACGAACGTAAAGAAGAAGAAGACTATGAAATACAAATGAAAATTGTGGCATATCCCGTACAGGACCTCGCCATTAACCACAGTAAAAGAATTGTTGATTTTCTAGACACCACTTATACGTTCAGTAATTTGTCATTGCTATCTGAACGGTGATGTCTATTTTTACCATTCATAAAAATCCACGGGAACAAATTTGCTTCCAAATTGTCCAACGCGAAGTTTGAACAAGATACTCTTGGGTTGTGATAAAACTCACTATTGCTAAGCCAGAGACGCTCACATTTGGAACTGAAGTCCCGACCCCACAACACATTCTTCTGGACTGTCCAGCTTACAATACCTCAAGACGACAGATATGGACAGGGGGTGTAGAACTGATGCAGAAGCTATGAGGCAGCCGCTCCGATCTAGAAATGGACTTCGCTCTGACGACTGGATTGAAGTTCTAGCATGACCATAGTCCTGATCGCAGAAGAAGGAGAAACATTTTATCTGCGGGATCTTTTATATTCTCTCAGTCTTCGTCAAATTGTCAGAGGATGCTCAATTACTGAAAGAATCAACCCCAGGTACAGGAGACTCACAAGTCTAAGTAAAGAGTGTAAAATTGGAGCTTACGATTTGCATTTTTACAGAACACTGACATTAGCATGAGACAAACATAATGTCAACGTGGAACACTCTGATTTAAGCGTTCGATTTTAAAATCAGGGACTCAAAAACAAATCAAACCAAGCAGAAAAAAACGAGATATGAAAGAAAATTTAACGAGGAGAGGAACGTATAGACCCGCAGAACGTTTAACATAGACAAAAAGATAATAGAACAGGTACACCTGGGAAGACTGATAGACCACAGCCAACTATAAACTTATGGGTCTGCAGACTCAGGTAAGAATTATGGGAAATCAGACCACAATTACGCCACGTGACCTCGTATTCCAGTATTGGTGTATATAGACGAATTCATTTTAAAATCAGCACAAATGCTAAATCGAAGTTATTCTTCTTCTTCGATCGTTCTAGGTCTGTTTTAATCATTCTCATTGTGATATATAAACAGCCACACATCAGAACGTGATGTACGTGCACCAGCCTTCAGCACATATTTGAGCTCAGTTGCTTATCCTTCGGTGGGGGTGTTCGTTTTCAGCCAGCTTTTGATTTACTAGGGTGAGCTTTCCCTAGGGTACGATCAGCTTTGCCGTATTTTTGGGCTTTGTGATCTACGCCGGGACAGTGAGTTACGCTGTTTATGCCCGTTCTGACTGAGAAATATTTCTCGGGGCTTGTAAGCTTATCCTCGGACGGCGTCTTACTCGTATAAGACACCGTGTAAAGTATCGGCCTTCGCCAATGTTCAGACCCGAACTTCCTGTCTGGTCCGTACATTGTCGGCCTTGCTTTACCGTACATTTTTGAGTTTGATCCGGAGAAGGAACATTCACAGCCTTTTCTAGACGCGCATTGGTACGTGGCAATTTGCAATTAACCTCGAAAGCACTGGCATGGGGTCGAGTACAAACAATGTAGAGGGTCATTTCAGTCGGCACTATCAGCGTAACTGAGGATTTTGCGCTCGCCGCCATCACCCGCCCCAGTTATTCCGGGGATGTTAGTTACGATTGCAATCGAACCTTGCCCGGTTGCCCCAAGGCTGGCAGTTCCGATAGGCATCACCAGCCTCAGTTCTTCCGGGAAAGTTAATTTTTAATCGCACAGTACCTTGCACGGTTTTCCCAGGGCGGGTAGTTTCGTTATGCACTAAACGCAACTTGTTCTTTTGCGCTCGGCAAACCTTGCCCAGTACATGTATCTGCACCAGGCTACCAATGTGGGGTCAGCTGCAATCTTCTCTCGCACCAACACGAGGGTAGACTTTTATTCGTTACGGTCCTGTCGTATTTATTCTTACCGACGGGCTTGGCAGTGTTTGCCCCCTCCTCAGGGCTTCGATCTACGTGGGCATACGTTTGGTCACTGGATGCACCTCTCATCCATGTCTTAGACGTTTCGTTGCTGTTTCTTTGCGTTCAGGGACTTAGACAATATCTTGTTGGACATCGGTCAGGAGATTTGTGCATTTTGTTTGTATGTATCTTTATCGTATTTCCGTAACTGCACTGCTACCACTACCAGTAGTTTTCTCTCCCGATCCCTGCCCCTCTTAGCCAGACCGGAACCAGAGTCTGTTTCCCAGGGTCACTTTTGGAGGTTAGGGCAGGGTCTTGGTTAGCGCGCCCCTCGCTAACCCTGGCTCATGTTACCACCATGACCTCATGAGCCTTTTGACCCCAAATCGAAGTTATATTATACAACAAGTTTAGTTTAACAATAAGGAATATCAATATTATGAATATTTTTCACCAAGAAATGACCATAGACTCACAGAATTGAGTAAAATTAAAAAAAAACGTGCAGTGTTCTATCAAACATATATACATTCCAGCCCTCTGCTCTGATCTAGGTCAGGGGTTTTCCCATCAGTTATCATGCCGAGTTAGAGTTGGCTGTGGATAGACACACAGAACGGAACAGAATGGGGTTTCTGCACATGTTCGGTTTCTATTTATTTTCAACAAAGCTCAAAGTGGGTCATAGGTTGTTGCTTAATTTAAGATATTCACATTTTATGTTCAACATTATGTTGTTTTTTTCATTTTGCTCAATTATAGTTGTCTATTTCATTATTATTCATTTCTTCTTCTTCTTCTTCTTCGAACGCTCCATATCGACCACTTGTTAACCACTCTTTGTGATTTGTATGTGATCTGAACATAAGAACGGTTGTACGTTGTGCCAGCTATGCGCTAGCAAGTAGCCCAGCACATCCGATTTCTACGATGTTTTTAATTTACTAGGGTATCTTCTCTAGGCCCCTACCTCAGTTACCTTTTACGACATGCCTTATAGGTTGCAGTGTTACTATTCTGTGCTCCCCTTGCGAGCTGCGGTAACACATGAGCGATTCATCTCCAAAATGGCAATGTCAGCTTCACCTGAAGTCTCTAGTTGATTCATGTCAGTTATTCCATTCCGCAAGAGAAGATTTTATAGTTTGTTTAAAAATGTTTGCATCCAAACTTCAGTAATTATTTCAAAAATCCTCCCACGCATTGCAATAAATGTTTGCAAATGACCATACATTTTTTAATATCCCTGTGAATTTATATTTTTTTAAATGCAGTTGAAGCAGTTTTCTTAAAGCAGCGATGCTCTTTGATGTTTTTAGGTAACATTATTGAAGCCATATAAGATAAATTTACTGTAATCGATCACATGGAACAGTTTTCTTTACAACATAGTCGTATTTTCAATTTTAGAATAAGTAGGGTGTCTGAAATTTTCACCAGATAAATTATAATGATACAAGGAGACTCTAATGCAAATGAAATTAAGAAACAACTAACACAACTTTTAGTTCAAAGCAGCCCGAATATGATATACTCAGGCAAACACGTACAAACAAAGTACTATAGTTTTACAAAATACATAAACAGTGACGATAAACAGCAACGTTTCGACCAACAAGGCCTTTATCAAGCAAACGAACAAACAGGAGTGACAAATTAAAATGAAACACAAATGGACGACCAAATACCAACGTAGCTAAGGAAAATCTGGAATAAAAACGAATAACGAAATAAATGTAACACAAAAACACACATAAAAACTAGAAATAGAAAAGAAACAATGAAACATCTAGTAAATATATAACTTGAATACATGCAACATATACCCATATAGATTATAAAGCATGGGAAGAGAAAGTACTAAGAAGCATAAGAATGTAATACATGCAACATATACCCATAGAGATTACAAAGCATGGGAAGAGAAAGTACTAAGAAGCATAAGAATGTAATACGTTGAGCCCGCGTGGTCGCAAGGTACCATACAAAGAAATCAACCGATTCTCCAGAGCAAATCGACTACGATCATCAGAGGAACATGATCGGATGGCTGTGACCTGGACATCGCAAGCTCCTGAATGGCCAGTATCATTGAAATGGGTAGCTACAGGGGTCATAGAGCATTGGCGTATATCGCGCAAGTGTTGGGCGAATCGGTCACTGAGTCTCCTGCCGGTTTTCCCAATATAGGTCTTGTTGCACCGCTTGCAGATAATGGCATAGATAATATTACGGACTCGCACGTGAAACTGTCTTCAACAACGAACGTGGCTTTTGGAAAAGACACCGTGCGGGTCTGTATTACATAAGCACAAGTGTTGCAGCGCCGACGGCCACACTGGATGGTGCCAAAATGACTCTGGATGTTAGGCTTGAGGCGACTGTGAACCAACATATCCTTAAGGCGTCTGTCCCGTCTGTACGCCACCAAAGGATAGTGTTGGAAGATTGAACGTGTATCAGGATCAGACTGAAGAATGGAGAGATGACGGAATAAGACTTTCTTCACAAGGGAACTATGAGGGTGGAAAGTTAAGACAAGTTTCACCCTGTCAGAATTGGAAGTTCTATGCTGGTTAGAGAGAGCCTCCTGGCGAGAAATTTGCTGAACGCGCCGCAGAGCAGAAGCAAGCCCCTTATCCGGGTATAAGCGCTTACGAAAGAAATCCAGCATCTCGTGAGCTCTATCGAGGAAATCGTCGTCCTCGCTACAGAGGCGACGAAGGCGCAAGAGTTGAGAGAATGGTAAAGAATCACGACAAGCCTGGGAATGGGAAGAGGTATAAAGAAGAAAACTATGTGCATCAGTAGGCTTGTAGTATACTGATGTAGTGATGGTGGATAGGCTGATAGTGATAGTGATGTCAAGAAAGTTGACACAAGAGGTAGAGATGTGAGATGTAAACCGAATAGCCGGATTGAAGACATTAATGAAATTAATGAAGCGTGACAAATCGGCTTCAGGCATATCGGTAATGCCAATACAATCATCAATGTATCTATGATACACAGACGGAAGAGGGCCATCATAGGAATTCCATACTAGGTGCTCAAGATGACCCATGAATAGACAAGCATAACTGGGTCCCATTTTAGTACCCATGGGACCCCACTGATCTGCTCAAAGAACTGGTCATTGAACTGAAATGAGTTGAGAGTTAGAACTAGTTCTGCAAGACGAAGAAGAGCCGAGGTGGAGACAAGTGGGTTAGTTCTCCTGTCGAGAAAGAACTGGAGAGCTTGAAGTCCGTCGGAATGAGGTATGGAGGTGTACAATGAGCACACATCAAGGAGGAAGAGACGGTAAGTCCTGCCAGGCAACAACTCAATAGACGAAAAAAACAGACAAGGTATGGTTCGTATCTTTCAAGAATGAAGGTAGTGTGGTGACTATAGGATTGAAGATACTATCAAGAAATTCGGAGATATGTTCCGTAGGACAAGAGCAAGCAGAAACGATGGGCCTACCCGGATTGTTCAGTTTATAAATTTTGGGAGCATATAAAAGGCGGGTTTTCCTAAACAGCTATCGATGACACAAAGTGATGATGCGCCGGTAGGAAGGTCGTTAGAGGCAATTAAGTTCTTAATTACTGTACGGACTTTACTATTGTTAGATAGTGTGACATCAGAAGAACTAGTTTTATAGAATTGGGTGTCAAGTAATTGGTTGCGGCCTTCCTGAAGGTATAGTTCTTTGTTCCATACCACTATTGCACCGCCTTTATCTGCGGGTTTGATAACAATGTCATCACGTCGACGGAGGTGTGATAGAGCACGAAACTCGGACGGAGACATGTTAGAATGCCCTAGGCGTTTGGGGTGGAGCAGTTCAATATCGTGTAAAGTATTCTTGATGTAGAGATCAAGAGCGTTGGAGACACCAGGGTTGGGTGTCCAATCATGTTTGCGAGTAGAATATTTAGCGAACATACTCGTGTCATGACATTGGTCAGTGTCAACCTGGTTCCGAAAATGAAACTTCAGCCGTAAGCCACGGTGAAAACGGTGCACATCTTGAAGAGTAGAGTAGTGGTCAATGGTGGATCGGAGAGGAACAAACTTGAGACCCTTACTTAAACACATCTCTCGCTGTCCGATAAGGGAAGGTCTGGAAGGATGCAAACCACCTGTGTGGGAGGAGAAGATCGTAGTGGACAATTGGAAGGAGTGGTAGAAGGTACAGGGCGAAGAAGGTTAAGTTTTTGTTGGTGATGGGTGCACATAAATTCATGTAGTTGTCTGAAGTTGACTCAAGCCTAACATCCAGAGTCATTTTGGCACCATCCAGTGTGGCCGTTGGCGCTGCAACACTTGTGCTTATGTAATACAGACCCGCACGGTGTCTTTTCCAAAAGCCACGTTCGTTGTTGAAGACAGTTTCACGTGCGAGTCCAGTAATATTATCTATGCCATTATCTGCAAGCGGTGCAACAAGGCCTATATTGGGGAAACCGGCAGGAGACTCAGTGACCGATTCGCCCAACACTTGCGCGATATACGCCAATGCTCTATGACCCCTGTAGCTACCCATTTCAATGATACTGGCCATTCAGGAGCTTGCGATGTCCAGGTCACAGCCATCCGATCATGTTCCTCTGATGATCGTAGTCGATTTGCTCTGGAGAATCGGTTGATTTCTTTGTATGGTACCTTGCGACCACGCGGCTCAACGTATTACATTCTTATGCTTCTTAGTACTTTCTCTTCCCATGCTTTGTAATCTCTATGGGTATATGTTGCATGTATTACATTCTTATGCTTCTTAGTACTTTCTCTTCCCATGCTTTATAATCTATATGGGTATATGTTGCATGTATTCAAGTTATATATTTACTAGATGTTTCATTGTTTCTTTTCTATTTCTAGTTTTTATGTGTTTTTTGTGTTACATTTATTTCGTTATTCGTTTTTATTCCAGATTTTCCTTAGCTACGTTGGTATTTGGTCGTCCATTTGTGTTTCATTTTAATTTGTCACTCCTGTTTGTTCGTTTGCTTGATAAAGGCCTTGTTGGTCGAAACGTTGCTGTTTATCGTCACTGTTTATGTATTTTGTAAAACTATAGTACTTTGTTTGTACGTGTTTCACTATTTACCAAGTTTTACTGCAGTCTCCCCCTATTTCGATATACTCAGGCAAACTCACTAGCCTAAAGAAACAACACTTGACATAAAACTACATGGACCTCTGTGTGAGCTAGAAAAGACGGTGAAGTTTATGCAAGAGACAATGTTGGATATATTGACAATATTTCAAGCAAAAAGAAGGAATTGGGCTAGAGAGTGAGATCGACAAACTGCGCAACTCTTTTTCACTTTAAACCAAATCATCGCTCAAGTCACCATTTCAAAATAGAAAGGCAGTAAAACTCCCCACAAGCGCACGTATACCTTGCCCACATTGTTAAGTTAATTGTATATCCTTTACAGGACTTTGCGAATCAACCCAAGCTTTTTAACGCTGTTTGTGATTTTTCTAGGCATTATTACGTTCAGTAGTTTGCCATTGCTTTCTGAACGGGTGGCGCCATCGTCCTTTTGTAAAATCCACGCGAAACAATTTGCAACCAAATTTTCCGCAGAGTGATTCGAACTCAAAACGTCAGGGTTAATAGACCGAGCCACTACCCCTAAGCCACATACGCCCTCACTGTACAAGAACATTTCAAGTCCTCATCGGGCTCACTAGTCATCTACGCACACACAGACAGACATAACGCAACTACATTCCCTTGGATGAAAATGGTGTGGTCATCATCACCCGTGATGGACGAGTATCATCATTTCAAGCAAACGAACGGAAAGAAGGAAGTTGAAAGCAGAATACAGACAAATAAAATTCTTACCTTACTCATTCACGCGAGTCTAGTAGATTTAGGACTTGAACTAGATGTCAACTATCCAAGAATTTGAACTAGATGTCAACTATCCAAGAACTTGAACTAGATGTCAACTATCCAAGAAATTGAACTAGATGTAAACTATCCAAGGACTTGAACTAGATGTCAATTATCCAATCTAAAATAGTTCTTGCACCGATGTAAATAAATGGTGCTGATATTTAGATATCTGTGATTTGTTTCACTTTATGATAGTGTGGTGCTGGTAAGTAAGTATCTTACAAAATAAATGTGTTTATGTAATGTGGTCTTGATATTGTTTATCCATCATTTTCTTGGTCTTCCCTTAGCTCTAGTACCGGATTTCTTTGTATTGTACGCTGTTATTGGTGGTTGGTTGTATTTAATTCTCATTACATGTCCAAACTACTGCATTTGTTGTCTTTCGATGTATTCGGTGCATGACCACTTTGCTTCTGATGTTCTCATTTCTTAGTCTATCTTTCCTGGTGACCCCCACTGCCTTCCTCAAGAATTTCATTTCACACGTGGTGAGCTGCTTACCACCTTATAGAATTTGAAAAAAGGGTGCCACTCATTTCTAAACGTACCAGAATCTCCAGAGTACCCTCATTCCATTTTTAAATCCATCGTATCTGTGACGTTATTAGGGAATAGACGATATCTGCACACGTCCCCATGTCGTTTCCATAATTGATCCTTACATTGAGTTCGTGGCAGTTTCTCTATCTGCAGCCATTTTTGTTTACACAGTAAGCTCGCTTGTCCTGTTCTCATTCATCATTTACGTAATGATGAACTTGGGACTCTCTCTTGGGCAGCACTTAATTAAAATATAAAAAAAAACTGACTTGGTTTAATCCTACAACGTGAACTATGAATTATATATTTCATTGAAAATTGACATATTTTTCACTTTACTTTGAATATAAAGTATAATGTGGCTTCACTTTGAATATAAAGTACTAGCTGTACCCTGCGCGCGTTGCTACGCCTCCAACAAAAATTGAATTACGTCCCAGTCGATATACTGCTTCATTGCTACTAATGTTGCGTCCCAGATGACATACTGCTTCATTGCTACTAATGTCGCGTCCCAGTTGACATACTGCTTCATTGCTACTAATATCGCGTCCCAGTTAAAATATTGCTTCATTGCTACTAATGTCACGTCCCAGTTGATATACTGCTTAATTGCTACTAATGTTGCGTCCCAGTTGATATACTGCTTCATTTCTACTAATGTTGCGTCCCAGTTGATATACTGCTTCATTGCTACTAATGTCACGTCCCAGTTGATATACTGCTTCATTGCTACTAACGTCGCGTCCCAGTTAACATACTGCTTCATTGCTACTAATGTCGCGTCACAGTTGATATACTTCTTCATTACTACTAATGTCGCGTCCCAGTTGATATACTGTTTCATTTCTACTAATGTCGCGCCCCAGTTGATATACTGCTTCATTGCTACTAATGTCGCGTCACAGTTGATATTTCTCTTATCATGATTCGAAATGAGTAGAAATCCTATGAAGAAATAAACCTGGGTTGCGTATTTTAACTTCAGCTTGTTTGTAAAATTGCCTTGAAACGATTATTTTATGCTATGAAAGAGATCGAGGTTTCCATAGTTTTAAAACATACATCATCGAACCTTGTGTATATATTAATGTGTATACCGTAGACTTCCTGAAACGTTTATAGCAAATTGTAAACAAACTTAGAAACTCTCGATGAAATTAGCGTGTTTTCGAATTTTTAGATTTTTTCGAAAAGCTTCAGCGCTACCTATTTGAAACTATGACAGGTAGCATTCCAGCATCAAAACAAACATATCCTGTAAATTTCAGCTAAATCTGTTCAGTAGTTTCCGAGTATATAGGTCACAAACAAACAGACAAACATCAATTTTTATATATAGTAGATATATGTGGCTTCACTTTGAATATAAAATATATAAGTGGATTTATATTCACTTTGAATATAAATTATACAGTAGCAACGCATGGGTGTGAAGCATGGACATTTAATAAAGCAGTGGACAAAACATATATGTGCTTTTGAATATAAGTGTTACAGAAGAGTCCTTCGTATATCTTGGACAGAGAAGAGAACAAATTGATCTATCCAGAAAGAACTCAAGATCAGATAAAACTGGCTGATGCTACAAATAGGAAAGAGAATATTGAGATATTTTGGACATATAAAAAGACATGAAAGGCTGGAGAAGACCATCATGGACGGAGGCATACCGGCAAAGAGAAGAAGAGGAAGACCACGGAGAAAATGGATTCAGGATGTAACTGATGGTTTGAACATGACGGCTGCAGAGGCAGGACATCTGGCTATGAGAGAGAAATTCCGGAGGACTGTTGGGGTGGCAAAGTTCTGCTCAGGACAAGCTATTTGATGATGATTGATGTGGCTTCACTTTGAATATAAAGTATAATGTGCTTTTGAATATAAATGTTATAGAAGAATTCTCCGTATAGCATGGACAGAAAACAATAACGGATCGATATGTTAAGGACAATAAAGAATTCAAAACTAAAGAAAACGTGCAAAAGATTTATCTCTCACCTCTGATAGGACTAGAAACTCGATCTCGCCTGCATTTTAAGTTCATGAATCATTGAACAAATAGTTATATAGATCCAAGTGGGAACGAACCGACTACCTTTAAGGTAAGTTCCGTATACTAACATCACAGAGAGATGTGCACCTCGCACACCCCCGCTCCTAATCCCTTCCTATCCCATTTCGGTTCAACATGCCCCTATGACATAGTTCTTCTCCTTATAACGCTCCGTATCGACCACTCTGTTAACTAATCTGTGTGATTTGTATTGATCTGAGCCTAAGAGCAATTGTACATTGTGCCATTTATGCGCCTACAAGTAGACCAGCACATCCGATTTTTGCGATGCTTTTTATTTACTAGGTAGCTTCCCTAGGTTCTACATCAATCGCCTCTTACGACATGCCTTGTAGGTCGCAGTGTTACAATTTTTTGTTTTTCTTTCGGGCCCCGGCACCACACGGGGGCGACATAGTTCTAAAATGTGACATATCTAGCTTTACTTACATCCAAGAGAAAACGTATAATGTATGCGGTAATTTCATTACTGGTAGCTATGTAAAATTTGTCATGCACGAATTGAAATTTATGATGTTACTTTTTGACTATGAACGTCTGAGAGATTTCAATGAATACAAGCGCAATGAATGCTTTGGTCGCCCGAGCGGTTACCGGGGCCCAAATTTGGGGTGTAAAGAATAGAGCCACTGTTACTTGCCACGCATGTTGTAAGAGACGACTAAGGAGGTTTGACTGAAATCGGATGCACATGACCTAAACGTGTAGAAGTCTATGCGTTTAGATGCCTACCAAACCAATGTACAACGTATACACGTTCTTGGCAAAGATCAAACATATCAGAAAGAGTGATTAAAATTGAACGAACGCAAAGAAGAAGAAGAAGAATGCTTTGTCAAACAAATCTCATCATCTTCTTCTGCTTCTTCATCGATCCAGCAGTTTATGTGCTCTTAAACTTCGGACTACTGTCACGTAATTGTATCAGATCAGTGCATGTGTACTTGTTACACGTGTCTCTGTTACACGTGTCTCTATTACACGTGTCTCTGTTACACGTGTCTCTCTGTGACGGAGAAGTAAGGTGCTCGCCTTTCTCTTCATAGATACTCGGTTTGTTCTACATATTGATCGATCGGCGCCCGTGTGGTGTCGGAGCCCACAATGGAAGCAAAGCATAGTACCACTACAACCTACAAGACATGTCGTAAGAGGCGACTGATGTAGGACCTAGGAAGCTACTCTAGTAAATAAAAAGCCGCGCAGAAATCGGGTGTGAGTGCAGACGTGTAGACGCATAACTGGCACAACGTACAATTGCTCTTATGCTCAGATCACATACAAATCACACAGAGTGGTCGATATAGAGAGTTCGAAGAAGATGGTAGATCGAGATGTTTTTTCTTCAAAGATCCACATAACATCAACATAGAACAATTTGATCCACATAACATCAACATAGAACAATTTGATCTTCATAACATCAACATAGAACAATTTGATCTTCATTCAATTTGGAGAAGAAAGACAAAACGTTGGTTATGTGTTCAGTTTGAGCACGCAAAAGAATAATTCAGTTGAAAAATATGTACGGGTAGGCTGCAAAGCTGATGTACAGGTAAAATTCATTAAAAAGTTTCAAATAAAATTCACACTCCAATTTGCCCCATTTTCTCAACTACATCGGGGACCTTCGTCGGTGCTACGGAGTTGACTGTGCACTGTCGCTGAGGTCGTCCTGTGTAAAAAAGAGATCAAAACACATATCTCAGAATAAGACTATAAGAAAAACTAGCAGGAGCCTATTCCTAGATTGCGCAGATGAAAACACTACACGCCAAATATACACGGGATATGTTCGCCCAAAACTGGAGTGTGACCTTGAAGCGTACACAACCACATCACTGACATCCAATGAAAGCAAGATTAAATGATCTGGCACTTGGACGACTAAAACGAAGCAGCTTCGTCCATCGGGGAAAGCGACTAAAAAGACAGTACCAAGATGACCCACCAATGCACACAACACCGCTGATACCTAGTCTCGACCCTGTTCCCTGGGAACAAGTTAGCTATACAGCAAAAATCATCACAACAATTAGTGGAATCACAACTGGAGAAATACACAATGACCTGCAGAAGAGAACAGCCACTATGTGCATGATCCAAGAAAACTACCCTAAACAATCATGGATCCACGCCTACACCGATGGATCTGCAACAGATGCAATTAAGAACGGAGGGCTGGTATCTATATTACATATCCCAACAATCACACCGAAACAAAGTACATGCCAACTGGTAAATTTTGTTCAAACTACACCGCAGAGGCACAAGCACTAATACAGGCCGCAATCATGATCAATACCACGACGGCTCTCAGGTCGACCCAGCCTCAACTGGGTACCAGACATGCTCTGGAAAAGTAAAGGCGGCCGGCGTGATGCTGACCACATCACCCATTGTGTGCCGACGGTCAATGAAAAATACAGGCCTAACACTGTATTGACCTATATACCACGAGGTATGAAAGGGTTCCTTTACTTACTTTACTTTTAATCATGATCAATAATTCCAACTCTGACTGCCAACAAGTGGTATTTTTCACAGACGCACTATCTGTTTTGCAAGCCCTACAGAGTAACCATCCATACCTGAGAAAAGAGCTCAGCAAGATCTCTACTAACAAAAGAGTTACACTTCAGTGGGTACCATCACATTGCGGATTGCCAGGTAACGAGAAGGCAGACAAACTTGCTAAAAGGGAGCAGAATGTGAACAAATATATAATGAAATCACATACTTTGAAAAAAAAGCTATCATGGACATTAGAAAAGAGCCTAAACCATCCAACGATGACTATCACACACTTGACAGACAAGGACAGACTATCATCTTCCGACTCAGGATAGGTCATAACAGACTGAACAAACACCTACACAGGCTGCGATTGTCCCCAACCCCTCTGTGCCCCTGTGGCTCCTTCTGAACAAACCACAGAACATGTCCTGCAAGACTGCCTCCTGTATGTCCTCCCAAGAAAGGAATGCTGGCCCTACAACACAACACTACATTCAAAACTACATGGCACTAGAGATGAGCTCCAGACAACAGTCGGTCGATTTCATCATAAGAACGCGTCTAACGGTATAATCATCAAAAAAGCGATCGCAAAGAAGAAGAAGACATTACTGACAAATCTACACAAGCTAGACAAAATACAGAACACAAGCCTCATAATCATCACCAGGAGGTCTGAGAAGTACACTAATTAACGATCTGAAGGCAACTGTTAGCCTTGAGAGTCTGGGACAACGCAAGGAACAACATTACTTTAACATAAATTTTCAAGTGCATAGAAAATAACACATTGTACAAAACAATCAATGAACAAAACAAAAAAAACACATAAAAAGAAGCAGATTCCACCACCTGTCAAAATCACTCTCCACAAAAAAAAAACAGCGACTACCTCTCAAAAGAAAAACAACCTGGGAAATGATACTACCATTCGACAACAAATACATACAGCCCAATTTCACATTGATAACAACAATTCCAGATAGAGAGAAAAAGTTGGAAGAAACAGATCCCACCATGAGAGCAAAGACACTATAATATATTATAGATTGTTCTTATTAAATCTTATTAATCTCTTTTTACTATGTGTTATACAGGGTGTTCAAGATAATAGCAGCCTGTGAATGGAGTCAATCTGGCATATATGTATGAAAATGAGAAGGTTCAGTTATGACGTAGTATAGGTCAAGGTTATGTGACGGTATGTAATTGTAGTGCGGGAAGGGGCGATGAACAAATGTGACGTAAAACGAGCTAGTCAGAACCGGTTTAAATAGTACATAAACATAACGCGATAGATTATCTGGCAACTTTCGATTTGTCAATGGGGCTGCTTTAATCTTGAACACCCTGTAGAACACGTTGACTATTTACATGGATGGATCGGTAGTTCGTCACGAAAAGTCCGCATGGGCCTTTTCTGCAAAAATGTGGCCTCTTTTGAAAGTGGTTGGCTTCAAAATAGTGTTTGACCTTTTGACCAACTTTATGCCTTTTTCATATGCAAACTTTTTTTCTTCTAAAATGTGTATAATTCTTAAGAGCAAATTGGATAAATATATTTAATACAGAGTTTTTATTCGCTTTGATTGGAATTGTTAAAAAATATGTTTAGTACTAAAGGTTACGAAAGATTATGGACAGTTACATCACTTCATTTGCTCTTTTTCCTGCCTCCGAGCTATGCCCTGCAGTCCTGTTATCTGTTATTTTTCGAGTGGAATTTCGATAGGAATCTTTAACTATGGCGTCAAAAAAATGGAAATAATCATATAACAGTAGTCATAAATACAAAAGCAATTGGGAAATACTTTTGCATAAGTCAAAAGATCTTCCGATAGATCACAAAATGCTTATTGTAAGTAATGACACTGTACTGTCTTGCCTAAAATTAGTGGCCTCACTGCTCATAAAAATCTGAGAAAGACAGATGACTCCATCAACAAGACAGAATAAACTTCAAGTGGAGAAAGTTCTTAGTGTTTGTCAAAACTGAGTCCTATGATAATTTTAAACCAAGCATCAATGCCTTTTTTTGCAGAACTACCATTAATGCACATTGCGGGAGAAAACATCAGTGCAATCGAAGAACAATACAGAAAAATAATCTGTGTTGATTGGAAAGAAGTCCAATTTAAGAAAGATGAATTTTTAACAAATCCTTTGTTCTGACTTGCTTAATAACTCCAGTTAGTAATGCTGTTATTGAGAAGGTGTTCTCTCTTGTATCATCAGTCAAAACAAAAGCTAGAAATAGAACGCAGCTTCAGCTTCTTGATTCAATAGTGAGAGTAAGAACAGAACTGTTCTTATCTAACAAATGTTGCATGGATTTTACTGCATCCACTACAGTTGGTAATACAGTAAAGAACTTATCTACTGATAAAGTGTATAGTGCTGGTTTCAGTGGTGAGAATAGTGATGACCTAGGGCTTATGCTTATGATGTATGATTTAGCAAAAAGGTGGAGGCTGCAGTAAAACTTTGAAAAATAGCTAAACACGTAAACACAAAGTACTACAGTTTTACAAAATACATAAACAGTGACGATAAACAGCAACGTTTCGACCAAAGGCCTTTATCAAGCAAACAACACAACAAGAATGACGAATTTCGAGGAACACTACAAATGGACGATTACATGTGGAAACATAAACCTATCTAATGAAAATCTGGAATAAAACGAACAACGAAATGAGTGCAACACAAAACACGAAAGTGGAAAGAAGAGAAACAATAAACAATATAGTGGATAAATGACACATATATGGAGCAAACACACATATAGATAACAAGGCACGAGATAAGACAGTACTAAGAAGCATAGGAATGTAATGCGTTGAGTCCAAGAGGTCGCAAAGTGCCATAGAATGAAATAAAACGGTTCTCCAGGGCGAATCGACTGCGATCATCGGAGGAACATGATCGGATGGCTGTGACCTGGACATCGTCAACTCCTAAATGGCCAGTATCGTTGAAATGAGTGGCCACAGGAGTCTCGAGCATTGGCGAATATCGCGTAAGTGTTGGGCGAATCGGTCACTGAGTCTCTTACCGGTTTCGCCAATATAGGACTTGTTGCATCGTTTGCAGGTGATGGCATAGATGATATTGCGGGACTCACACGTGAAACTGTCTTGAATGGCATACGTAGCTTTTGGAAAAGAGACAGTGGGGGTCTGTATTACATATGCACATGTATTACAGCGCCGACGTCCAGCGACGAGCCAGCTATGCTTGTCTATTCATGGGTCATCTTGAACACTTAGTATGGAACACCTATGATGGCCCTCTTCCGTCCGTGTATCATAGATACATCGATGATTGTATTGGAGTTACCGATATGTCTGAAGCCGATTTGTCACGCTTCATCACCTTCATCAATGCCTTCAATCCTGCTATTCGGTTCACCTCTCACATCTCTACCTCCTGTGTCAATTTTCTTGACATCACTATCACCATCAGCCTATCCACTATCACTACATCAGTATACTACAAGCCTACTGATACACATAGCTTTCTTCTGTATACCTCTTCTCATCCCCAGGCCTGTCGTGACTCTTTACCTTTCTCTCAACTCTTACGCCTTCGTCGCCTCTGTAGTGAGGACCCGGAGAATGTCTTACATCTGCCATGCATCGGGTTCAGCTAATTGCTCCCAGGAGGCCCTTTCTCATACATAGAACCCCAATTCTGACAGGGTTAAACTTATCTTAACTTTCCACCCTCATAGTTCCCTGGTGAAAAAGGTCTTATTCCATCATCTCCCTATTCTTCAGTCTGATCCTGAGACACGTTCAGTCTTCCAACACTATCCTTTGGTGGCTTACAGACTGGACAGAAGCCTCAAGGATATGTTGGTACACAGTCGCCTCAAGCCTAATATCCAGAGTCACTTGGCACCATCCAGTGCGGACGTCGGCGCTGTAATACATGTGCATATGTAATACAGACCCCACTGTCTCTTTTCCAAAAGCTACGTATGCCATTCAAGACAGTTTCACGTGTGAGTCCCGCAATATCATCTATGCCATCACCTGCAAACGATGCAACAAGTCCTATATTGGCGAAACCGGTAAGAGACTCAGTGACCGATTCGCCCAACACTTACGCGATATTCGCCAATGCTCTGTGACTCCTGTGGCCACTCATTTCAACGATACTGGCCATTCAGGAGTTGACGATGTCCAGGTCACAGCCATCCGATCATGTTCCTCCGATGATCGCAGTCGATTCACCCTGGAGAACCGTTTTATTTCATTCTATGGCACTTTGCGACCTCTTGGACTCAACGCATTACATTCATATGCTTCTTAGTACTGTCTTATCTCGTGCCTTGTTATCTATATGTGTGTTTGCTCCATATATGTGTCATTTATCCACTATATTGTTTATTGTTTCTCTTCTTTTCCACTTTCGGTTTTGTGTTGCACTCATTTCGTTGTTCGTTTTTATTCCCAGATTTTCATTAGATAGGTTTATGTTTCCACATGTAATCGTCCATTTGTAGTGTTCCTCGAAATTCGTCATTCTTGTTGTGTTGTTTGCTTGATAAAGGCCTTTTGGTCGAAACGTTGCTGTTTATCGTCACTGTTTATGTATTTTGTAAAACTGTAGTACTTTGTGTTTACGTGTTTAGCTATGATTTAGCACTGTGTTTCCTCCTGGATTATTTTTGGCTTTTTTTTTACCAGTGTTTGGCCGATTATCTCAATTTTGAGTTGGCAACCGTGGTCACAGCGTTGGCGAAAGTCAAAGTAGGTCAGTCAAACAGACAGAATGAGGACCATGCTGTCTCAGCAAGAAGAAAGATATAGTTGCAGTAAGTTGAGTAAGCTATAATACCATCGTGTCTTTGGTAATACTACTTAGCGTTAATACTGTATCTTTGACAAAGTCTCTTTCATTCCAGTGCTAGTCTGCTTGATGTATTTTTAATTTAATTGCTTTAAGTTAACGTGTCTGTGTCATGTTTAGAAGTTCGTAGCCGGCAAAAACACTTTTTTATCATCGGAACACTTAACTTATTCTCATTAATTTGAAACGAATTGAGCAAGCATCGGTACTAAAAATGAGTTGAGTCTAAGGCAATATTCATTAAAAAGTTTCTATTACATATCACGATGAATTAAAATTTATGTTTTGTTAAACGCATTCATTAACTGCCAAATGGAAAAAATACTGTTGCCGCATTTTTAACTTATCAAATGAGCAGAACTTTGCCACCCCAACAGTCCTCCGGAATTTCTCTCTTCATAGGCCAGATGTCCCGCCTCTGCAGCCGTCATGTAACTTGTACACCCTGCAAATGTTACATTTAATGTGTCAAAGTACTCAAAGTTTGTGCAAATCAATACTAGTTTGTTAATTAGTAGAACATATATATGACTTGTATCTCAATAGTATCATTCACACTACATCTGTCAACTATCAGTTTAACGATAAATGAATGAAATTGGCAGAAAACCACCACAGTCACATCTGTATATCTATATTTATCAATTGTTATAATAACTATTACGAAATGTTTTATAGAAAAATATTTTTAAAATCATTGAAGTCTCAAATTAACGTAGTGATACAAAAATAGTGACCAATACCCTACTCCACATGGAACTGAGTCTGCTACAATTGTAGTCTGGCCATGCAGTTAAGAATCTACACTATGGGATTAGGTTGTAATGAAATGTATTCCCAGTTGTAAATGGTATGAGATCTGTTTACACCATCCTTGAGACAAGCAGAATCTCAGGTGAATGCATCTACACGTCTCCTGTCCTACGTAAAAAAGCTATAGTGCAAGTGACCGATAAACACAAAAACTGTTAATAGATATTGTACAAATAAATTGTAGCTGTAAAATATGGCACCCAGAGTCACACTCAACTGTTTGGCCATGCTAGAGTTGCCTGGTATCTAAGACTAAATGGCAGATGTAACATTACTGTGCTGTGAGTGTCTGCACACGGGAATGAAAATCGTGGCATATCCTAAAGGACGTAGCCATCAACACACACACAGTAAATGAGTCGTTGATTTTCTAGTTACCACTTATACGTTCAGTAGTTTGCCATTGCTTTCTGAACAAGGGAAGACTGCAGTAAAACTCTCTACAGGGCCTGTGTGTAGGCAGGATCTACAAAGCGCAAGATCAAGTCTTTATCTTGTTCCTAGTAAACCTGTCCTGTTTGGTTTTACATGTTGTATTTTGTACCCATCATTTCTGCTTCTTTAAAGGAAAATGCAGAGGGAAGGTCCAAATAGCCTGGTGACAATGAGCACGGAAGTTCCTAGGACCTCACAGTCAGTAAAAGTGGCAAAGCTTGAATATGCTCTCTGATACACATGTTGCATAGAGTGACTAAAAGTGATCAATAAAGAGTTGAACATTTATTGCAAGAAGGAACAAAAATTGTAAGGAACTGTCAGAAAACCCTCTACTATAACAACTGTAAGTAGAGCCTGTCGAAAGCAAAAACACGGTGGAACTTCAAAAAAGCTAACTGGAGACTTTTTCAAGAAACAACTGACTCTCTGCTTTCACAAGTTGAAGCCAGCAGTGTTGAGACTTTCAACGAAGAAGTAACAAAAGCAATTCTGAAAGCCTCATCATTATGTATCCCAAGGCAGCCGAAATCACACAAACCATTTTGGAACCAAGACATACAAGACACCATCTATGAAAGAAGCACATTAAGGAAAACACTAGAGTCCACACCATCACTGGACATAAAAGTGCAGTACAATAAAGCTTGTGCAAAAGTAAAACTTGCAGTTAGGAAGGCTAAAAATGAAAAATGGATAGACACATGCTCAAAACTAGACTTCAGACGTAATGGAAACAAAGCCTGGGCGTTGGTCAACAATCTGTCTGGGGATAGTAGGAAGACAAATCCCAAACCAGTGATAGATGGAAGGAAAACAATCATTGAAGACCAGAAAAAAGCAGAGCACTTCAACCGTTACTTTGCATCAGTGAACAGAGCGGGGAACTCACAGAGATAGACAGAAAGCGTCTGAACCACTTGAAGCAACAAGAAAAAGCTCAAACAGTAAATGCTTCCATTTTTGAGAAAGAAATTAGTAGACAGGAATTAGAACAGGCATTAAAGAAATTGAAACTTAGAAAGTCTCCTGGACCAGATAAGATCCACAACGAGATGCTTCTAAACTTGGGTCCAATAGGGAAGGTAGCAGTTCTCCATCTAATTAATATGACATGGAGAAATGGAATGCTCCCCAAAGTCTGGAGGAGTGCCCATATTATCCCTATCCTGAAAAACACCAAACCACCAGGTGAACCCAGAAGCTACCGACCAATCTCCCTAACATCATGTCTAGGGAAATTAGCTGAGAAAATTGTAAATTGTCGTCTCTACTGGTTTCTTGAAAGTACCAACACTCTATGCCATGAACAGGCGGGATTTAGATCTGGCAACTGCACAGAGGACCAACTCTTTAGGCTTACTCAAAGAATACACGACAGCTTCCAGAACAACAAACACACAGTAGCCATTTTCTTTGACCTGCAGCAGGCTTACGATCGAGTATGGAGAAAAGGCCTCCTTATGAAGATGATGGACATTGGAATACATGGGAAATTGTACAACTGGATTAAGTACTTCTTAATTGACCGTACGATCCAGACAAAATCAATGATGCAATTTCATCTAAGGAGGTCTTAGAAGAGGGTTTACCACAGGGCTCATCCCTAAGTTGCACCCTCTTCCTCATATACATCAATGACCTTGCAAGTCAGATTACGGCTGAAAAAGCGCTATACGCAAACGACCTGGCTATTTGGCAAAGTCATGAGGATGTAGAAAGTGAGCACGTAAACTTAACGGAGACCTAAGAAAACTCCATGACTACTGCCAGACATGGAAACTAAAGATAAACTGTGCCAAAACAGTGTATACCATCTTCACTATTAGCCACAAAGTTGCCAAACAGAATATCACATTAAATCTAGACAATCACCAACTGCTAAGAGAACAACACCCCACATATCTTGGAGTAACACTTGACCGCCAGCTTAACCTGAAGAAGCATGTTGTGAATGTAAAGAACAAAGCATTAAGAAGATTACAGCTATTGAAGAAGCTTGCTGGCACAACATGGGGATCAGACAAAGATACTCTGAGAGGCTTATATCTTGGTTACATCCGCTCTGCAATAGAGTACAACAGTGCTCTTCTAACAACTTGCTCCAAGACAAACCTTGATTCCCTGGACAGAGTACAGAACAATGCCTTACGTCTAATCAGCGGAGCAATGAGGTCAACACCAACCGCCGCATGTGAAATACACACAAATGTGGAACCTCTTGGTTGCGAGGGACAAAGCTGCTGTTGAAGCTTATGAAAGGAGCAAAAGAATGAATCAAGATCACCCCAATAAACTACTTGTTGAGAAGTGGAAACAGAGAAACAGAATTAAACAAAAGTAAATCCTCCACCACGTCAAGACAGATACCACCTTCCAGAAACAAGACAGCAGCTGCGAGAGTAATAGCAAACTTACCACCACATACACTCTTGAATACACCTGAAATTAGAACAAAATTGACAGATGCAGCAACTAAACGCTCCGACCCAGTCAGCCTTATGATAGCATCTCAAAGAACCATTGATGCCTATCCCCAAGAATGGATACATGTCTATACTGATGGATCTGCATTTAAAGCCACCATCAAAGCAGGTTATGGAGCATATATACAATACCCAGACAGATCATCCGAAGAGCTGTTTGGTGCATGCGTGGGAGATATGCTCCAATTATGAGGCTGAAATTCATGCGATAGAAGCAGCTTTGTACCACCTGAAGACTGTTTTCGATGCCTTTCCATCAAAGGCACAAAACATAATTATCTTCACAGATTCAATGTCTGCCCTTCAAGCCCTAGAGGATGGTGGACATTGTAAATCTGAACTATCCCATATAGCCCTAGATATTGACAGACTTATTACATCACATGACATCAAAATAACCATGCAGTGGATCCCTGGACATTCAAACACACCTGGAAATGACAAAGCAGATAGGCTAGCCAAGAAAGGGTCAACACAGGAACAACCAATCACAGCAACAACCCTCCATACAGCAAAGCAAATCCTAATGACAACAAATAAGGAAATTTGGCTGAACAGATGGGCCATGGGAAACACAGGAAGAGATGTGTACACCCATATGGCCAGCCCTAAACTTAATGACAACATCAACCACCTTACAAGAAGAGATCAGAGCACCATTTTTAGACTCCAGACCCAACACATAACACTTAATAATCACTTGAACAGAATTCATCCACAACACACTCCAGAGTGCCAACTGTGTGCACAACATCATGAAACCGTTCACCACCACCTCTTCAAGTGTCAAGCACTAGAAGACATCAGAAAGACCCTCCTTCCTCCAAGGCCAGATAAATGGAACACACTATACGGAACAAAAGAACAACTTACAAACACATGCAGATACCACTACATAGCATTGGGTCGAAGGACAAAAGCTCAAGTGCCGCTGGATCATTGAAGAAGAAGAAGAAGAAGTCAGAAAACCCAAATATTACAGAAGACTGAACATTTGTGATTGTCCTCTATTCTATACGAAGAATATGATCCACATATTCATGACACAGATCAGAAATTAAATTCAAATAATGAGTTTTCAAAGTATCATAATTTAGCATCATGAAACAATTCTGCGACATTTGAATTTAAAAATTCAGTAACCCTGAAGCAACTGAAAACAGCTAGCAGACTAAAATTTAGTTTGGAGTGTATTATTATGATCCTGCATGGAGTCGGCAGAAAAACATTTCATTACTGCAGGTTAACAAATTATTTTTAACTTTAGGCCGAAAATTTCAGATGCCCTGTTGTACACTTGTAGGTGCCTAATGGGAATGCAACATCTAGTCGCTCTTGACAAAGATCAAAAACATCACAGTGATTAACATGGTCGAGAAGAACAAACAACGGACATAGTTTATTTAGTAATTAATTGAAGACCATGAATCTGTAGGCCGCAGTTGCCATATATTTCTTTTTCTCCAATCCTGTTTTGCCTCATAGCGTCAGGATAAGAAGAGATTTCTAGAACAAGCTTTTATGTACACTTCATAAAGTGTCTTTCGTCAACTGTTATCTCTGAGGTTCACATTTTTGCCTGGCTGACCTTTTACTTTGTATCCATTGTATCGGAATAACATTGCTCTTTGAGGTGCACTGTCTGCTGGTAATCTGCTTATGTGACCAAACCATTTAATTTGTTGTTTCTTGATGTTCAGCACCTCTTCTCGTTACTCCCAGCATTCTGTGAGACACTTCATCTCTGTCATGACTTTTCTTCTATTTTGATGTCGACGTCCAGGGTGCACAGATAGCATAGTGTGTGGAGAAAGATTGTGACCAATGCTCTTTATGTTCATATGTTTGCATTTTAAAATTTGCTCCATTTGTCCTATCATTTGATTTGCTTTGTTGCACCTGTGTTAGATTTAATAAGTTATTCTTCCGTTTTGCTGAAAAAAAGCTCCTAGATATGTAAAGTCTTTGACTCGTTTTAATGGCTGTTATCTATTTCTTAATTTGATATTAACATTGACATACTTTTTTATTTTTCAGACAGCTTAGAATTACATATTCCAGTCATCATAAGACTCTTGGAAGGAAAAACAAGTGATAACACAGATCAACAGAAAATCAAGTTTCTTACATCACACAGATCCAAGATGCATTATGCTTTTCAACCAAAAAAATCTGACAGTTTGGGTTGACATGAAGACCTTTGACACAGAGAAAAAGAGTAATTATTGTATATTTATTTTCTATCTTCCATGCCATTATATTGTGAAACAACTATCAAAGTATTAGAATGTTGCTATTTATCCCGATGATGAATGACCATGCCGGTTATGCCATGTCACCGTGTGGGTGTTACAAGGCAAAACAGAATCAACAATGTTGACACTGCATGGGGCCATCTGAGGGCTATCTTTAGTAGCACATTTCCATCTCTCTTTTGAAATTCACTCAAAACTTCCAAGTTATATCAGCTTTGACATATATAATTTTACAACATATTTGGATAGTTTGGTGTTCAGTATTTTGCCAGTGTGGTGCTGGGGCCCACAAGGGAAGCAAAGAATAGCACCATTGCGACCTACAAGGTATGTCATAAGAGGGCCTAGGGAAGCTACCATAGTAAATAGCATTGCAGAAATCAGATGTGCTGGCACAATGTACAATCGTTGTTAGGTTAAGTTCACATACAAATCACACAGAGTGGTTAACAAGTGGTTGATACGGAGCGTATGAAGTAGTATTCAGTAATTGAAATTAAAAACTTAAACATAGAACAAGACTGTCTCACACACTCAACTAAATATGCTAGTTGCATGTATTATGATGCCAGTACATGTTTAGCTGTTTGAATGTACATTTTATGTTATATATGAGAACAACACCCTAGTTAAAGTATCCCTACGTTATTTGTGTGTGTTATTTATTTTTCCTTGATGTCGCTGTATCTCTCCACAACATAGTTTTGACATGAGTTTCTTTTACTGTGTCAAATTGTGTTGCTGTATACTTGTCTTTTACTAAGTGGAATTTCTTCTTCCTCGTTCGTTCTCATACTCCCACTAGTTGTAGCAGGGACAGTCCGAAGAACAGAATGTGTTGTCAGTTTTCAGCGTGAGCTGTGGTGTCTGCATTTTTTTGTCCTACATATCCAACTTCAACAATGCCTATTTTTGGCTGTCAGGTTGCTTCTCCCTCTTTGATCTCCACAAACAGCCACTTCTTGGTTGTCGTCCGTTTCTGGGGCCACCACTGGGAGGTGGTGGGGAGTCTTGGTCAGCTTGTCATTACGCAGACCATGCTGTCAACTATGAGTCGCTGATGTTATAAGTCTATGCATCTTATGTGTAGTTCCTCTAGAGGATGCAGATGCTGGCTACCTAAGTGAAATTAAAAATTGTTCCTCCTGTATTGCTATTAACACTGGAAAAAATACATCTTCCTTGACTTCATCCAGTTACAGGTTATGTGACTGACAAAGATCTGAAGATGGAATTAAGACAACAGTGAAGAAACAAATGTCAGCATTGTTAAGGCTTCATATCTCACACCATAATGGAGCATGCTGTTTTACATTATCCTGAGCTTTACAGATGCAGAGAAACAGTAATTTGTCATGTGAGTAGGTAGATAAACAAATATTTTATCAAACCTCTTCTTATGCTGCATATGAAATATTATTATTAACCTTAGTTGTGACCTGCTTCTTGTCTAAACCTGCTCCCCTGTTATCATAAGGCCTAATAATAAAAATATAGCTACTGCTTTAGAACTTTTAAAACTAAGTAACACAGACACGCAACATTTAATGGTACAAACAGGAAATGATCTGTTGAGTTTTGTTAGAGTTTCTCATAGTATATTTCTGCTACCCACTGATGACAAATCACTGCGCAAATCTGATAGGACAGTATCATAGGCTGTTTCCAACCATTGGTTGTTGAGACGCTGATTGGTATGTGTTCATGATTTCATGTGACTCTGAGGATAGTCATAAAACCTTGTCTTTATTTCAAATAATTTAACCTATTATCAACCTATGTTGTTGCTTGTGTTTAAGATTATGTAGGTATGATTTTAAATGCCATGGTTGCTGGCATGTTTAACCACCTTTCTGTCGCTGGTGGTTTTTTGTTGTGAAAATAGTGTTTTATTCTTGCTATGTAGACTTGTATCTCCAAAACTTTATTGATTTTCTTGTATCTTCCTTTTTAAACATTTTCCCATTTTTATTCCATGAAACCTTCTTGGGTTGTCCTTGGTGGTAATTTTCTGTTGTTCAATGAAAGGGTCTTGGTTCAATGAAAGGGTCTTGGGTATCACAGTGGAAATATTGTGTGATCTTTATGGGTTTAAATTAAAATTTAGATACCATGTTAGCAATTCAGACTACAGAAACACTTACTTCGACTGCCCCAAATATAATATACTGAGGCAAACTCATTGGCCTAGTGAAACAACACTGGACAGAAAACTACACAGATCTCTGTATGAGCTACAAAAGGCAGTCAAGTTTGTGCAAGAGACAGCATTGAATATATAAATATTTCAAGCGAATGAAAGTAAAGACACCATGTACAAAATTACATACAGGACCCTCATCTGTACTACAAAGTTGGTGGATCATAAATACTTATTGAAGAATTTAGATATCTACTGGAAGAAGAGAATTTCTTCTTTGCGTTCGTTCTTTACGACCAATTTTAAAAACTCTTTGTGATATGTTTGATCTTTGGCAAGAACGTGTATACGTTACACATTGGTTTGGTAGGCCCCTAAACGCATAGACTTCTACACGTTTAGGACATGTGCATCCGATTTCAGCCAAACCTGCTTAGTCGCCTCTTACGACATGCGTGCAGGTAACAGTGGTTCAATTCTTTACACCCCAAATTTGGCCCCGGTAACCACTCGGGCGAGAAGAGAACTAAATTGTCAAATAAAGTCTGCTTGTGCGACTGCATGTTAGCTCTCCAGACTTTCCATAAAATAACCATAGTACCACTTATCAAGCTGCTAAAATGGCCCTCACACATTGTTCACAAATGCTTCCCTTCTCATTGACTGGCTCTCAAACCTGGCACTGTGTGACTAATTTGAAGAGATTGTTGGGCATTATCAAGGCCTTTCTGCTAACAACTGGATTTATGGGGCAACTCATCTTGTGTGTTTAGAGCTCTGAGCATAGGAAACTGAATGTAAAAAAGAACCCTACCCAAGTAGGAGTCTCCGCAGCACTAAGCACAGCACTACACGCCTGGAGGTGCCTGGGTTTTAAAGAAAGCCGGTACTCCCCATTGCACTATAGGAAAGAGAGTGAAAATTTACAATGCTTGGGGGTTCAGAGAAGAATGTAAAAGAAGAATTTAGATACCGTAGAGATAGTGGATTTATAAAGCAAGAACAGATAACGATTTACTCTTGGAAGCTGACTAAGAAGGTAAAATGCATCTTTCACCCAAGGAATTACAAAATACACTGCCATCTCTTGATTATCATGTAGAGGGCAGCCGATATCAAAGCTGATAACATGTTGTACTAGTGACCACAAGAACTATACCCTTGCTTTGGGAATAGACAAGCTAAATCTAGCTCAGACATCACCACAGTTAATGGCTGCATCCTATAACATTTCATTATCCCCTGTGCTATTTATATAGGCAGTAAATATTGTATGTATATTTTGTCAAATACCTGCACATTTTTTTTCTGGTAATATTGCTTCCATCTAATTCAAATCGTTTTTGTCTGCAGTAAGCAAAACTGTCGAAACAACTGTCAGTAATGCTACTTCTTCGATCGCTCGCTGTCAATTCTTGCGGAGGTCATGACGCCTGGCATTGCGCTTCTGATTTTTGCGTGAGGCCTGCTTACCATTTGACTGGTGTGCCTCGCCATGCTGTGGACCTTCATGGACTTCAGAGGTAACATGATTTTTAGAATAATTTTTATTTATAACCACAGGTGATACTGGATAAAATTTAGATATAAATGATCTGTTATTTGAGTTTTGTTAGAGTTTCTCATAGTATATTTCTGCTACCCACTGATGACAAATCACTGCGCAAATCTGATAGGACAGTATCATAGGCTGTTTCCAACCATTGGTTGTTGAGACGCTGATTGGTATGTGTCCATGATTTCATGTGACTCTGAGGATAGTCATGAAACATTATCTTTATTTTAAATATAAGTTCAACCTCTCATGGTGTTGTTTCCTGTGTTTAAGATTATGTAGGTATAATTTTAAAAAAACTTTAAATGCCATGCTTGCAGGCATGTTTAAACATCTCCTGTCACTAGTGTTTTTTTTGTTGTGTCAATATTGTTTTCTCTTGCTATATAGACTTCTCTCCAAAACTTTGTTATTGATTTTCTTGTATTTTACAAATTCAACTCTCCCCATTTTTATGAAAAAAAATGTTTCCCTTGTCATTGACTTGAGAAGTGTGCAATATGTTGTGATGTTTGACTACCTTGTCATTAACTTGAGAAGTGTGCAATATGTTGTGCTGTTTGACTACCTTGTCATTGACTTGAAAAGTGTGCAATATGTTCTGCTGTTTGACTACAAGAAACAATGATCCTCTACTTGGGGATCTAAATTACCAATACCTCTGAAGTCAAAGAGTACCGCTGATCTGAATGACAAGGGACACTGGTGATAGGTTTATCTTCACTTCAAAAAAATGCAGTCAACGGGTGCCATATTAGACCCTATGACAGCCTGAATTCATAGCAGGTAAATGAAAGAAAAATGAATTATGTTTATTGTTGGATAGTGACAACACTTCCCCCAGTCAAATCCTCCTGGTGATATGCAATAGTCACAACAGATTTGATTTGTTTGGTTTGATGAATTCCATGACGGGAACGTAGTTACAGAATGCCAAGGATATCTTTACAGTGGGAGTATCTCTAATGCAGCCAAGAACTATAGCACAAGACAGCACCTGCAGGACTGACAAACCCCCATCCAGGTTAACCATAACCGACTCAGATGTTTGGCAGAAGCGAGTCTTTGTTGGTGTTTCAAAATTAAGATGACTGCATCTAGGAGGTGTGTGGAAACCAGTAGTGGCTGCCTCACCAGTAAACTAAATCTCTGTAAGGGAGACCAGCCTTTCACTTTGAACATTTATCTTCAATAAAACTGACACTTTTCGGTGAAACTTACTGTTGGTATTGTCACATTCTTATTTCATATCTTCACTTGTGTCAGTTTTCCCATCCAACTGACATGACATTAGTAGCAAGATACATGCTCACATATTAGTATTTCATCCATTTAACTGGCATGTTGACTTTAAGTCACAATTATTAGAATTTGTATTTATATGAATTTTATTTCAAAAATACTTCTCATTATTGTGATTATTTCCCTTGCCATGGAAATTCAGTTGGGACTTTGTCTGAAATGCTTGGACTAAAAGGGTTGAAGGATTAAAATACAATTCAGACACCATGTTCAGAATGACATTGGGGACCCTCATTGATGCTGTGGAGTTTGTGCACTGCTGCTGAGGTCTTTCTGTGTAAGAAATAGATATCATGATTTGATGTGGTCTCTGGCTTGTTTCTTGACATTTTTTGTTTTTTCTTTCTCCAGATATTCACAAGTTGTCTACATTCTAAGAGGATCAAGTATCACTGGATCCAGTAATAAATATCTTTATGGAAACAGTCTGGGCAGTCGACTAAAGTAATGTTATGTCAGTCAACAATTGTAAACAGAAATGGACACCACAACCGTGTACAGAGATAATACAGATATAACTGATATAATAATACAGAGATAACTAAATGTCACAGTTGGAGTAGACATGCTGTGAGTGGTCTGTGGACAGATGTAGAAATCAAAAAGAGAATAAGATTGATATTCTTCGACAGCATAAATTCCATCTTAACTAGAGTCATTTGTCTAGGCTGGAAAATGTGTCAGGCAAATAAATATGATACATATCTGATCAATTGTTTGTCTCTTGTTTCTAGTTCAAGTCTAAGTGACTTGTGCTGTCTGTGAAAGTTGCTGGCTGGAATAGAAGTGGTGTGTGTTGTTAACGGCTGAAATCAGAATGATTGTTATGTTTGATTGAGTCAGATTGCTATTTTGTTAACTAATACCTGTGCCCGTTGGGAGTTGAGCGGTGAGAAAGAAAATGTCAGCACTATTCCATTGGGAATGTTAGTTGAAAGAAGACTGAATTGTGTGGAAACTGTAAGGGAAATGGGACTCCCTCTAACACCTGGAGATATCTCAATGCTGGGTAGTCACATAGACAAAGTCTAGGGAAAGTTGAGGTCATATGCTGTATCAGGGGTGAAGAGGAATAAACAATGATAAGTTCTAGTTTGTTCCACTGGAAACTAAAAGGAATACAAGAGATACATTGTTTATCTGCTTTTTCTTCTTCCTAGTAGTAAGTCCCTGATACAAACTATTCTAACAAAGTAAGAATCAACATGAACTCTACTGTGACATGACCTGCCAACAACGGATTGACATCAATGTACATAGTTTCACTGTCACTCTTCAGTAGAAATGGCACGCCACCGTTTGAAACTTGTACAGTGCACGTACTCTCTAGCTCTGACAGCAATCATAAGGAGATCCAAGAAAAACTAACACTTTCGAACCTACTACCTTCAGAATGCAATTCAAACGCACAACCGCTTCGCCACAGATATATCTGCTGAGATAACATCTATTCTTTCATCTCGTCTTGATCTTGTAAGAGAATCAGTCATCCTTTTCTCTGAGTAAAGACTATCCAACTTTTGACATTGCACTTGTCACTGTTAGTCAAACAACTCTTGGGATTTGAAAGCTCTGTAACCTACCCCGTTAGAGAGAGAGAGTCGTCATAAGATTCATCAAGCTAAAGACGAAAGTACACCCTCCATGGCATTGTACAGGGAACAGAACAAACTCGTATCACTTAGGTATTAGAAACACGTTAGTTCTTTTTTAACTTACGATTGAGAATGGGTCTTCTATGGACAGAAGCGACATCATCAACGCTCTCAGAGAAAACATACTCTCTGAAGATTTCAACGATGAAGTTAACGGGTATTCTTTACCTCGGTTGCGCAAGTTGTGCATACCGATAGGTGCGAGAAAACCCAGTAACACACAGAAAGGGAGTTGTTAGCCTAAACACACTGATATACATTACTTGGGAGGAGTAATCATGGAGATGAAGATGATCCTCAAATGAACAATAGTTCTTTTTCAGCGATCTCTTGTCATGGGCGTTAATCAACAAACTGGGCAGTCAGTTTTCCCCCAAAGCATAGTTTTCGAATCGACTGGGTGTGACCACATTATTGCTTCTCAGATCCCCCAGGAGAGGAACAGTTTTGAAAAACAGCCTTATGCTCGAACCTAATATGTTAATTCTTCATCTGCAGGTCCAAGCGACAAAAGACCTACCCGGTTATAGTTGATAGTAATAAGGCTATCATGATGTATGGTGGTTGCATATTAGCGAAACACGTACAAACAAAGTACTATAGTTTTACAGAAACAGTGACGATAAACAGCAACGTTTCGACCAACATGGCCTTTATCAAGCAAACGAACAAACAGGAGTGACAAATTAAAATGAAACACAAATGGACGACCAAATACAAACGTATCTAAGGAAAATATGGAATAAAAACGAATAACGAAATAAATGTAACACAAAAAACACACATAAAAACTAGAAATAGAACGGAAAAGAAACAATGAAACATCTAGTAAATATATAACTTGAATACATGCAACATATACCCATATAGATTACAAAGCATGGGAAGAGAAAGTACTAAGAAGCATAAGAATGTCATACGTTGAGCCCGCGTGGTCGCAAGGTACCATACAAAGAAATCAACCGATTCTCCAGAGCAAATCGACTACGATCATCAGAGGAACATGATCGGATGGCTGTGACCTGGACATCGCAAGCTCCTGAATGGCCAGTATCATTGAAATGGGTAGCTACAGGGGTCACAGAGCATTGGCGTATATCGCGCAAGTGTTGGGCGAATCGGTCACCGAGTCTCCTGCCGGTTTCCCCAATATAGGCCTTGTTGCACCGCTTGCAGATAATGGCATAGATAATATTACGGGACTCTCACGTGAAACTGTCTTCAACAACGAACGTGGCTTTTGGAAAAGACACCGTGCGGGTCTGTACTACATAAGCACAAGTGTTGCAGCGCCGACGGCCACACTGGATGGTGCCAAAATGACTCTGGATGTTAGGCTTGAGACGACTGTGAACCAACATATCCTTAAGGCTTCTGTTCCGTCTGTACGCCACCAAAGGATAGTGTTGGAAGATTGAACGTGTCTCAGGATCAGACTGAATAATGGAGAGATGACGGAATAAGACTTTCTTCACAAGGGAACTATGAGGGTGGAAAGTTAAGACAAGTTTCACCCTGTCAGAATTGGAAGTTCTATGCTGGTTAGAGAGAGCCTCCTGGCGAGAAATTTGCTGAACGCGCCGCAGAGCAGAAGCAAGCACCTTATCCGGGTATAAGCGCTTACGAAAGAAATCCAGCATCTCGTGAGATCTATCGAGAAAATCGTCGTCCTCGCTACAGAGGCGACGAAGGCGCAAGAGTTGAGAGAATGGTAAAGAGTCACGACAAGCCTGGGAATGGGAAGAGGTATAAAGAAGAAAACTATGTGCATCAGTAGGCTTGTAGTATACTGATGTAGTGATTGTGGATAGGCAGATAGTGATAGTGATGTCAAGAAAGTTGACACAAGAGGTAGAGATGTGAGATGTAAACCCCATTCAGGAGCTTGCGATGTCCAGGTCACAGCCATCCGATCATGTTCCTTTGATGATCGTAGTCGATTTGCTCTGGAGAATCGGTTGATTTCTTTGTATGGTACCTTGCGACCACGCGGGCTCAACGTATTACATTCTTATGCTTCTTAGTACTTTCTCTTCCCATGCTTTGTAATCTATATGGGTATATGTTGCATGTATTCAAGTTATATATTTACTAGATGTTTCATTGTTTCTTTTCCGTTCTATTTCTAGTTTTTATGTGTGTTTTTGTGTTACATTTATTTCGTTATTCGTTTTTATTCCAGATTTTCCTTAGATACGTTTGTATTTGGTCGTCCATTTGTGTTTCATTTTAATTTGTCACTCCTGTTTGTTCGTTTGCTTGATAAAGGCCGTGTTGGTCGAAACGTTGCTGTTTATCGTCACTGTTTCTGTATTTTGTAAAACTATAGTACTTTGTTTGTACGTGTTTCGCTATTTACCAAGTTTTACTGCAGTCTTCCCCCTATTTCGATATTGGTTGCATATTGCTATCAGGGTTTTTGATTATTTCTGAACTGTTATTACTACTGTAGGTTGTGTTTCGTTAGAAGAATCAGTCAATGTTAACCCATCCTACTGAGAAAGCATCGCCGTTTGGTCCACGACTGCTTACTTATCCAGTAATATAGCGATTCCATATCTAATGGTATGTGTGGTCAAACGTTTGCCTCTCGCTCTGAAGGTCGTGTGTTCGAATCTGGACCACGTCATTTCTGTTCATTACTGCATTTTTTTCGGAGATCTCTAGGATTGTTGCTGGAGATACAGAGTTTGTGTAAAGCTCTAGGCAGGTGGCGCGCAGTTTCTGCTGAGAGTCACTGAAGCATATGAGGAAACCCGATGCAATGAAGTCTTATCAGTTATTTGAGGATTAATCAATGTGACTTTGGTCGCATCACGATAGCCTCAAGAGATCAATATTAGAGGGCAGGGTCCCAGGACGCAGAGGCAGATCTAGAAGATGGCTACAAGATATTAAAGAACCAATGAATATGACCATCGATGAAGTGTGTGAACTGGCTAGAGACAGAGTGAATTTCAGATGCGCTGCAAAGAGAGCAACGTCCTATAAAGGATGCGCACCTTGATGATGATGACCATCATAGCACTCCGGACATGTTCATATGTGCTCTGAACCCGGACTCAACAAATCCAGTGGCGCAACACACCAGTTCAACATTTTTCGCATAATTTGTATGTCGTTCTTTTCGGGCTGTACCAATATCGACACCCATCTCTCACAATCTGGTCAACGACTGGGATTCAGAGCCCTGAAACTCCTCTGTTCGGAATGACTCAATACGTTCAGAATGTCATTTCGGTACGCTGCAACAACCTCTGATATCATAGCCATGCCAGCCAATCTATCATCGCGTTCATTACACTTGACTCCTGCATACACAGTGACCTATGTAACGATCACATAGTAGTTTGACAATGGAGAGCGGTTACAGAGGCAGTGACGTGATTCGCATCTCATAACTACTATCATGTTTTTATACTCAGTGACTCCATAAGTACGATTGGTAAAGTAGAAAAACAATAATGGTGAGACGAAACTGGGTGGAAGTACTGATACAGACAAGAAACAAAGAGAAATGAAGTCAATGTTTCCACTAAAATCTGATCAACCGCCACCCATGGACGATCTTGGTAACAATGGTAGTTTTACTGATAAAAGCTATATGAACGACATACAGCTCAACTTGTATTTGATCTGTCTGACATGTTTATTTAAACATCTCCCACTGACTGGGTAAACTGTATACAGACTTAAAACTTGGTCTTAATAATAGTAACATAATCTTGTCTATAAGCCACGTCACTTGACATAAGGTGTCCTGATATCTACATAAACAGTATCTTTATCAGTGATATTACAAATATCTCAACAACAAGTACGCAATATGTACATAACTTATTTGTTAATGGTATTCATTTTAGATTAGTAGGTCACTTCTCTAGGTACCATGAAACTTTGCCACTTGGTAGGTACTTCGCAGCTGAGTTGGTGATTATGTCCGATGTGAGAGGGACGGTCGCTGTCGCAGAGAGAATAGGGAGTTTTAAGAACCACAGGGAAAGCACCAGAGCTACTGAATGCTCTTCTTTTCTATAATCCTGTTTTGCCTCACAGCGTCAGGATAATAAGAGATTTCTAGAACGGGCTTTTCTGTGCGCTCATAAACAGTGGTTTTTGTTGTTGTTATTGCTTCTGTTATCTCTAAGGTCCACTGGACATGAGAAACATGGACAACCTACTCAAGACACGAGAGGAGACTTAACATCTTTCACCTTCGATGTCTCCGCAAGATTATGAACATCAGGTGGTACGACAAGATAACCAATTCTGAAGTACTGCAACGTATATATCTGCTTTTCATCATAGGCATGCTCAGCAGTAGACGACTAAGATGGTTGGGATATGTGAGAGGAATGGAAACTTGTCACATACTAAAACAAATGTTGTTCTGTTAACTTTCGGAGGAAGAGGCACCAGGGCAGACCACTGCTCAGATATAAAGATGTCTGCAAAGCCTCAATGAAAAACATTTCTATAGGTCCCAGCACATGGGAAAAACTAGCTGATGACAGAGTTATGTGGAAAGCCAACTTACGAAAGGGTGCAGAGTCTTTTGAGAAGAGACTTATGTATGAGCTGAACGACAAGAGAGAAAAGCGAAAACTCAGAAGTTGTCACAGTAAAACACTTGCCAATTGACTGTCTGTAAAGACGAAAAAGGCCATATATATCTCTGAGGTCCACTTTTAGCGTGGACGCCTTTTTGCTTTCACGAGACTGCCAATGAATATGATCAATAACTAGACAGTGAACTAGCTGACTGTTTGTAAAAAAACGCTCGTCTGTAGGGCTAGGCAATTAGACCATCTGTCATGCACAGAGATAGTGGGAAAGCAAGCAGTAAAAATATATTCTGAAATGAAAAGATATACAAATGTAAAGGAGAGCTACAAAGACTATTCAGTGGCGTATTTAGTATGACAACAAGTAGCATGACAATAGGGGTACTGGCGGTGACTAAGGCGCTACTGTGAATTGAGTCACAAAACTACACATGCATTCTGAGTGATCCATTGAGTATGATCCGGAAGGTGGAGTCTGGTTCGGTACGCACACATTGGAATGAATCCATTCAATGGTCAACAACGAATAGAATTGCATTCATCTTCGTTCCGATGCACTAGGGTGTCGATGGCAATTAGAGAGCGGACTGGCTGGCTGGCTCTGCCATCATATCGGACGTCTCAGTCAATGGATAGAACTAACATTATGAACGCCCCTATAGAGTATGTCCGCTAACAGTACTTTTATCGAAATGCGAAAACCAATCAACTACAGTAGCTAGCTTGCAAGAGCTTGTACTGAAGATTGTAGTGGGTTTTCTTTTTAGTAACTTTAATTAATTCTTGTTGTATGCTCATTCGGCCGTATGTTGTGTGGGCTTGAAAGGGAATCAAAGAATACTAGCAATGTAGCCTATGATGCGTTGTCATAAAAAAAAACGACTACGAAGGAGCACCCCTTGCGTTGCCGGGTTCACTACGGAAAGCAAAGAATAGTAACATTGCGATCTGGAAGGTATGTCGTAAGAGGTAGCTAAGATATACGTCATCTTGGCTTAGCTACCGCATCCGGGAGTAAAATTTAATTTAAAAATCAACCTATCAAAATCTATCAATGCCTAATTATTACATGAAATAGAATCAATAAATGTATTCTAAATCATCAAGTAGTAACTTATCTCTTGAGAGACGTAACTTTCATTACAGCCCGTCTAAAAATGATGTCTCTTGCAAGTTCTCCAGCATCATGTTCAATGTTAAGATTTCAGAAAAGGCAGAGATTCACTTGCAGTAGATTCCATCTCACTATGGCATTGCAGGCAATGAAAGTGCCGATGTCTTAGCTAAGGAGGGCAGTGCCAAATAGCAAATTTACCAACCCCTGTCTCTTCAAGATGTCAAAACCTTCATACAGAGAAAATCTGCAGTAGACTGGAAGACAAACACTGGATATGATTATGGAAAAGACTCCTCAAAGACCTAAGCAGAACAGACCAGGTCATTATATTTCGACTACGCACCGGACACTGCAGACTCGACAAACACTTATATAGACTAGGAATAAGTAAAACAGCTCTCTGTCAGTGTCAGCAGGCGGAACAGACACAGGAGCATACTCTGCAAGACTGTCCTCTCCTGTGTGAGCTGAGAAGCAACATGTGGCCACATCCAGTCGACCTGAAAACTTAGTTTTGGGGAAACCTGATAGACCTGAAGCTGGCCACCCAGTTTGTGTTCCACAGTAAATTAAGCGCATGACCAGAGATCGCTGAAGAAGAAGAAGAATGTTCAATGTTTCTTTGATGTCCTTCTGCCACTTTCGTCTTGGTCCTCGCTGCCTCGTACTCCAGGAACCATGCCTTCCATTATCGTTCTCTCCAAACCACTGTGACCTTTAGCTTGGCAAAACTATTTCATCTTCCGGAACATGATGTTATTTATGAGCCAATGCTGTTCGATATCCAAGTCTTGTATGATTCTTTTGTTTTGAACTGCCCAGAATGTTATAAGAAAATTTCCATAATACCTTGTTTCAAATTCTTCAATTTGTTCTTTAATATTTGCGTTATGGTCCACGATTCGCATCCATATGTTGCCGTAGGGAATATGCATGTTCTCAGAAGTCTTACTTTTGTTTCCTTGTTGTGTGGTGCCAAAGTTTCTTCATGTTGACCACCCTCTGGAAAGCCATGGCTTGCATTCTTCTAACGTCTTTCGTACCATCTCCATTGTTGTTAAATTTGGCCTTCTCCTCTAAACCGACAGTAATGCTTAAATACGGAGTCATATCTCTGAAATGTTGCCACATTTAAAACATGCAATAAAACAAATACTATTGTTTCCTCTTTGAGTGATATATCACATACTTTGTTTATTCAAATACATACTGGACACAGTTTTCATTGTAATATAAAAACAAAATATTCTGCTAGTTACAATGTCACTTCATAATTGCTGTGCATAAACTTAATCGCAATAAAATGTCTATTCAAACAACTAATCAACATCAAATGTTTGTTGGAAATCGGAGTAGATTGTTGAGGCTTGTGCTCCAGGATTATTTGAATGTCAAAATCAAAGCTACAATGAGTCCATATAGTCCGAGTACCTCAGCGAAGATCAACATCAGAACCATGGTGGTGTACACTGCAGGCTGTAGGGCCGTTCCTCGAACTCCTGTGTCCCCAACTATACCTATTGCAAAACCAGATGCCATGCCACTCAATCCTGCACTCAGTCCACTCCCGAGATGAATAAAACCTCTGCAAGAGTAAACAGACGATAAATCATTATAAATACAAGTTCATATAATTGTGAATATTTGGATAAAAAATCTCGGCACCGCACTGTGGAATTGAATCTGGACCAAGCAATTGAAAGGGGAGTACGCTAACCACTACACTATTTCGGCTCTTTTTATTACATCTATGTAGGAGTGTCAATATCTCATCTCTTTCCCACTGTTATAACATTGGTACAACATCCGTATTAGACTTCATCAAGAAACAACAAATTAAATGGTTCGGCCACATAAGCAGATTACCAACAGACAGTGCACCTCAAAAAGCTATGTTGCTCCGATATAATGGATATAAAACACAAGGTCGACTACGCAAAAGATGGACCTCAGAGATAGCAGAGGCGACGAAAGACACTATTTGTGTAGCGCACAGAAAAGCCCGTTCTATGAATCTCTTCTTATCCTGACGCTGTGAGGCAAACAGAAATGGAGAAAAGAAAAGAAAGAAAAAGATAACAATGGTTACAGCACATAATGTTCTATGTTTAATCACAGCTTCCTGTAGCATTAGACCAATGTGTTCCAAGTGAAAATTCGCTAAACTCATCTGTCTCACGTCATGTTACATTTTGTTTTTCTTCTTCTACGTTTGCCTTTTAGGAATTCAGAAGTAGTCAAGACACCTGGTATAGCGCTTCTGATTGATTTTTGCGTGAAGGCCTGTTACGTTTTCATTTAAATATTGCTAACTAAGACGAATTTATGTTAAAACCTCACAATACACGAAAACAGCATTAATAAATAAACATGAACCAACGAATCAAGTAAATATGCAATAAATCACCCAATCTTCTATCAAACATATGCAATAGTCAGATTACCCCAACTGGAATTTCCGATTTCCCGACCGAGCTATCGGTCTTCTGTTACAGAGGACTGTTGTTTAGTTATCACTTCATTGTCATGTTTGGACGTTAATATGAGATAGTTACTCGTCCTCACTGTCTTAACATTGATAATAGTCGTCCGTCGCAAGCGATGATGACAACAGCCTCAGACGTGTGCTGCTGCACCTCTCTAGTGTGTGCGGAGATGACTGTAGAGTCCAATCCTAAAGCAGATTCCCTACTCCGGGTGGGGCATACATGATCAAGGTTAGACATGTGTGTGTTCTGTTATTTCACACAGCTCGTTTTCTCTGTGCCTCAAAGGCACGACGATTCTCAACTATGCGGGTTCCTCGTGTGTTGTTACAGCGCCACATTTGTCGATCTTGCGACAGGGATTCCCAGCACGTGGTGTCTCTATCGATGCATTTCAGAGACACTTTAAGAGTATCTTTAAAACGTTTTTTCTGTCCGCCAGCAGAACGTCTGCCCGCTGCAAGCTCGCCACACCTCAATCATCACAACATGTTCTAATATATAGTTACCACTTGGTTAGTACGCATGTGACTAAAATATGAAAAAGTTATGATTTATATTTGTTTCTTTCTTATAAATAATAGTTTGCGTCTGTTGTTTTACGGGAACCTTCAGCGGGTGGTACAACTTGTGATATCCCTGGTAAGGAATGACTCATTTATTATTACACTTTTTGATCCCAGTTATAATGTTACAGGGAAACAACACGACCTTTAACCTCCATAATAGTAACAATAAACCTATTTCAATCCCCGAGGTACCATAGAGGTGTGCCGTTGGATATTTACTTCGCAGCACCTTTGGTGACTGTAACGTTCAATACAGAAATGTTCAATACAGAAATGTTCAATACAGAAATGTTCAATACAGAAATGTTCAATACAGAAATGTTCAATACAGAAATGTTCAATACAGAAATGTTCAATACAGAAATGTTCGATACAGAAATGTCGATACAGAAATGTTCGATACAGAAATGTTCGATACTCACAAGTATAAAGGTAGATCTTGCAGGAAGTAGTCATCATATTCTTCAGCGCTGTCCTACGCGGCTGGCGCCATGGTTTCTGTATCATGCAATCGTGGCGCCCTATTTTATTTTGCTGGCTGTAATGTTAATCAGATTTCCAGGACAGCAAAGTAATTTCCAGTTTATTCGAAGTCCTCTCATGAATAGAATCTTTCCGTTTTTGCAATCTTGTTTAATATTGTAACCATTCGGCTGCACAATAACCCTACCCTTTAATTTTTCAATAGAGAAAGCGTCAACATCTCAACTACATTAATATTGTTATTATTGTTAGTAGTATTTCTATCGTCACATGACGACCGCGCCTCTCCAACCACCAATCAGATGCTCCGCAATATATAAAAGCGTTTTACAGTACTCATCTATATCATGTATAGAAGTACCAAGATCACAGACAAAGATGGACAGTACTCATCTATATCATATAAAGAAGTACCAAGATCACAGACAAAGTTGGACAGTACTTATCTATATCATGTATAGAAGTACCAAGATCACAGACAAAGTTGGACAGGATTCAGTGACTCACAGTCCACACTACAAACTTTAGAAGAACAGCAGAGTCAGTCAAGCGAGATCCAGTCATTGGCATCAGTCATCCACAATCTGATTTCCTACTTTGATATTAATATCATTCTACAGTGGATCACAAATATCCCAGGAAATGACAAGGCAGACCATCAGGCCAAACAGTGATCATCAAAACCACAAATAGACAAAGTGGTTAATATACAAAGTATAAAACAGATTCTGAAAACCAACTCCAGAGAAGAACCGATGGGCTGAACGATGGGCTATGGGGACGACTGGTCGGGACATGTATGCAGAGATGAATAGACCAAACCCCAAGGACAATATAAATCTCCTGCAACGAAAATATCAAAGCACTATCTTGCTGTTAAGAACAGGACATGTTGGACTGAATTACCACCTACACAGAATAAATCCCACACACCTACCACACTGTAGAAAGTGCAATCATGCATGTGAGACAGTACAGCATATCTTGCTTGAATGTCCTGGACTGCATAAAGCTAGACAAGAACTCCTCCCACCACACCCATCTGTTCATAATACCTTTACACTAGTCTTCCCCAATTACAGAACACATGCAGATTCTACAAATCGGCATTGGCTGCCCAAGAGTGAAAACTTGCAGCCCTGGTTAGAAGAAGTCTTCCAATTACAGAACACATGCAGATCTACAAACTGCATTAGCTGCCCAAGAGTGAAAACTCGCAGCCCTGGTTAGAAGAAGTCTTCCCCAATTACAGAACACATGCAGATTCTACAACTGGCATTGGCTGCCCAAGAGTGAAAACTCGCAGCCCTGGTTAGAAGAAGTCTTCCACAATTACAGAACACATGCAGATTCTACAAACTGGCATTGGCTACCCAAGAGTGAAAACTCGCAGCCCTGGTTAGAAGAAGAAGACTATCATGTACATAAGTCCTAGGATCACAGACATAGTAATTATTCTGTATACTAACTTGTAGAGTGTGTAGTTCTCATCGGTTAGGTCTTGAGAGATGATAACAGCAACGACCAGCCCATAGATACCGACAATACCAGCCATGACGACGGGAATCACGCATTTCATCACTAGTTCTGGACGCATTACTGCCATCGCAGACACACCTGCTCCAGACTTTGCTGTGCCATAAGCTGCACCTAGGGCTAAGTCAAGTAGAATGCAAGTTTAGCAGAGAAATGTTGAAACATACAAAATATGATAAAGAAACATTCTGATATACACAATATTTGTTTTAGTATTTGTCATGTTACACAATTTAAATAGGGACTAAAGATGAAATATTGACTTTATTTCATCGGGTTTGGCTATGTCCCTGTCGGCATAAACGACACGGTCATCAGTCTCTAGAGTGTTTCACAACCTGCTGCCTTGCAAGTCGGCTGGGGACAGCGAAGTGCTGACGGAGAGCGAACCCAGTAAACGTTGGCTAAAACCGGACACATCGTCGAAGAATAAGCACCAGAGCTCTAAATGGCGCTGAAGATTTGACGAAACCCACCCATGCTAAGATTGCATGAATCAGATTTATGGGGAAATCTGGTACATCAGTCTAAGATGATCGTGAGAGAGAGAGATAGATAAATAGAGAGAGAGAATGTGTGTGTTTCACAAAGGACGAACTCCGTAGCTCCAGAAAATAATCTTAGGGATCTCATGAAAAAGTTTCGCATGTGACAGTCCAGATTCAAACCCACAATATTCAGAACTCCAGGCAAACTCTCAACCACTTCACCAGAGGCCCCCATACACAATCAACAATATTTAAAAAAATTGATTTAGGTATACAACTACATAATAAGTGAAACCTCATCACTCTCACCTGTCGATATACTCTATATAGAAGGTCTATATGGCGTAGAGCATGGGTTCCTAAAGTGGCGCTGAAGCCTTCGGGGGCGTAGTGGTTCAGATACATTTGAGGAGAGTTTTTTTCGTGATTTTGCCATTGAATAATCATTAAAAATTTTAATTCTGTATTTTAATTCATCTTATACCATAATCATCATTTTTATAAATATTCATCATTTTTTCCATAAATTTTCTATTTTTATTTATATAATCATTTGAAAATTGACCATGTATGACAGAAATATATATCATTTTTCTAAGTCAAATAGGAAATAGAGCATGTATGTATATATACATATATGTATATATGTGGGGGCGTTGGCAAACTGTTATAATGGGGAGAGGGCGTTACAAAGTTAATGTCGTGCAAAGTGGGCGATGGGCAGAAAAAGTTTAGGAATCTATGGCATATAGGTTAGATGCTCGTCTCTCGTGCCAAAGGTACCAGGTTCGCCCCCTCGTGGAGCCATCTGGATATTTTTCCAGAGATCACTGGTCAAAGCGTAGGTAAAATTTAGTTCCTAGTCCTATCGGAGACGGACAATAAAACGTAGGTCCCGTGTTCAATTTGAGTACTAAAAGAACCGGTGACAGTTTAAAATCGAGAAGCTCAGGCTGGAAAGCCGCTGCCCGGGCAAAAATCATTAGAAAATATTTAAAATAAAAATACATACAAAAATATTTAACCATCTTCAAAATTACATCGAGGACTCGCGGCGATGCTATGGAGCTCGTGTACTGCAGCTGAGATCTGTCTTGTAAGAAAGAGATCGGAGCACACATGGTTACTCACCGAAGTGCGATGATGATGGTCATATCAATCAATCAATCAATAAATATAATGGCTCACTATATTTTTAATATGATCAAATTAGAGCCAACTATAAACTTTAAGAGTTGATCAGGCACAAAGTAGAGCCAACTATAAACTTTGTTAGAGTTGATGTGCAAAGTGAGCCAACTATAAACTTAGTTAGATGACTGTGCAAAGTAGAGCCAACTATAAACTTTAAGTTAGAGTTGGCTGTGTACAAAGTAGAGCCAACTATAAACTTTAAGTTAGAGTTGGCTGTGCACAAAGTAGAGCCAACTATAAACTTTAAGTTAGAGTTGGCTGTGTACAAAGTAGAGCCAACTATAAACTTTAAGTTAGAGTTGGCTGTGAAGTAGAGCTAACTATAAACTTAAAGTTGAGTGCACAGAGAGCCAACTATAAACTTTGTAGGATGTGAAAGTAGGCCAACTATAAACTTGTTAGAGTTGACTGTGCATAAAGTAGAGCAACTATAAACTTTAAGTTAGAGTTGGCTGTGTACAAAGTAGAGCCAACTATAAACTTTAAGTTAGAGTTGGCTGTGACAAAGTAGAGCCAACTATAAATTTAAGTTAGAGTTGGCTGTGTACAAAGTAGAGCAACTATAAACTTTAGTTAGAGTTGGCTGACAAAGTAGAGCCAACTATAAACTTTAGTTAGAGTTGACTGTGCAAAAGTAGAGCCAATATAAACTTGTAGAGTTGACTGCAAAAGTGAGCAACTATAAACTTTGTTAGAGTTGACGTCAAAGTAGAGCCAACTATAAACTTGTTAGAGTTCAGTAAAAGTAGAGCCAACTATAAACTTTAAGTTAGAGTTGGCTGTAGTAGAGCAACTATAAACTTTAAGTTAGAGTTCTGTGTAATAGAGCAACTATAAACTTTTAGAGTTCTGTTAAAGAGAGCAATATAAACTTTAGTTAGAGTGATCACAAAGTAGAGCCAACTATAAACTTTAAGTTAGAGTTGGCTGTGTAAGAGACAACTATAAACTTGTAGATTTGGGCTGTGTACAAAGTAGAGCCAACTATAAACTTTAGTTAGAGTTGCGACAAAAGAGCCAACTATAAACTTTGTTAGAGTTGATTGCAAAAGTAGAGCCAACTATAAACTTTAAGTTAGAGTTGACTGTGCACAAAGTAGAGCCAACTATAAACTTTTAAGTTAGAGTTGACTGTGCGCAAAGTAGAGCCAACTATAAACTTTAAGTTAGAGTTGGCTGTGCACAAATTAGAGTCAACTATAAACTTTAAGTTAGAGTTGACTGTGCACAAAGTAGAGCCAACTATAAACTTTAAGTTAGAGTTGATGTGACAAAGTAGAGCAACTATAAACTTTGTTAGAGTTGACTCTGCACAAAGTAGAGCCTCTATAAACTTTAAGTTAGAGTTGACACTGCACAAAGTAGAGCCAACTATAAACTTTTAAGTTAGAGTTGACTCTGCACAAAGTAGAGCCAACTATAAACTTTTAAGTTAGAGTTGACTCTGCACAAAGTAGAGCCAACTATAAACTTTAAGTTAGAGCTGACACTGCACAAAGTAGAGCCAACTATAAACTTTTAAGTTAGAGTTGACTCTGCACAAAGTAGAGCCAACTATAAACTTTAAGAGTTGACTGTGCACAAAGTAGAGCCAACCATAAACTTTAGTTAGAGTTGACTGTGCAAAGTAGAGCCAACTATAAACTTTCTTCTGCATGTTCTTTCTGCTATCATACTTATCGTACTTGTTCTTTTGCTATCATACTTATCGTAACTTGTTCTTTCTGCTATCATACTTATTGAAATGTCTTTTGCTATCATACTTATTAACCTGTTCTTCTGCTATCATGCTTATTGTAACCTGTTCTTTCTGCTATCATACTTATTGTAACCTGTTCTTTCTGCTATCATACTTATTGTAACCTGTTCTTTCTGCTATCATACTTATTGTAACCTGTTCTTTCTGCTATCCCACTTATCGTTACTTTATATTACATTTGTCAAACTAGACTGAACATTTTTTCCTTATTGTATCAAACTAGATACTTGTTTCATTTTTGTCTCAAAATTGAGATCTCTCCTTACGTCGTTTTGTTCCCATTTCTGAGAGTACACAAGGGGTGCGGGTGTTGTATATTGCAGTGAAGTTAGGACCACTTGCCCGAATCTGTTTATTTTCTTCCGAACAGAAAAATAACTTTTGGTGTTACGAGGGTTCGAACACTGGTCGGCTTGAAAATACCTACCGTTAACATTCGGATACCGACTCTCCAAAGATAACATAATGCTTTATTCATCAATTTATCCAACATTTTAATTTTAAAGACGTTGATGTGTCCTTCTGACCAAATCAATTGTGACTAACAGAAAGACATTTCAATCGTGCATGAAAGATCAACAGATTTAGTGCAGTATTTCAAAATATTTATTTCAAATTCAATAGAAAATCTGTAGTAGATAAGAAGAGATTAACCCAGTTAGATTATGAAACAACCTCTCAGAGATCTCAAGATTACATATATTTGTTTGTGAAGGTGAGGATTATGTTTAACTTAACAAGTTCCTTCATTGGCATGTTCTAAATATTGAAGGGCAGCGCCGTGTTGTGCTATGACACATTAAGCGATGCATTAGCGCCGTAAGGCCATACAGCAAAATAAAATTACAATTGAAGGTGAATTTAAGAAAACTTTAAGGCGGCATTTCAAACTTGCATCATACTGAAAATATACCGCCGAGCCTGTGAAGGACTGATATATCCAATGCACAGAATACAACGCCTCCTCTCCTCTTTCTTTATCTTATACTTTCCTGCAAAGTGAGGAGTGTCAGTATGACTAATATTTGAATTAGTTTGTTCATTTTTCCTGCACCACTGGAGCGTGGTGCTCTTATAATAATAAAATCTTTCGTACAGTTATAGTTACATAGGCCTGCAAGCAAATCTCCATACGCTCTATCCTGGGCAACCGCCAATCTCCTCCATGGAACTGTGACCGATATTTCCTGCCTCTCACAGCAAAGTTCGCTTCAGGGTCTCCTTAGTGTCTCTTTCTGAACCCTTGCATCCCCAATGCCTGCTTTGATATTGTGATCATTTCTCTCAAGGTGTCCATATATTCCATCTTCTCTTCTTATAATAGCTGCATTAGTGTTGACCAGACATTTCTTCTCAAGTGTGTCAACATATCTCCATCTTCTTCTTATAACACTGTCATTAGGGTTGACAGATCATTCTCAAGGTGATCCAAATATCTCCATCTTCTCTTCTTATAACAGCTGTCATTAGTGGTTGACCAGACATCTTCTCAAGGTGTGTCCAAATATCTCCATCTTCCTTTCTATAATAGCGTCATTAGTGGTTGACCAGACATTTCTCCTCAAGGTGTATCCAACATATCTCCATCTTCTCTTTCTTATAACAGCTGTCATTAGTGGTTGACCAGACATTTCTTCTCAAGGTGTGTCCAACATATCTCCATCTTCTCTTTCTTATAACAGCTGTCATTAGTGGTTGACCAGACATTTCTCCTCAAGGTGTGTCCAACATATCTCCATCTTCTCTTTCTTATAACAGCTGTCATTAGTGGTTGACCAGACATTTCTTCTCAAGGTGTGTCCAACATATCTCCATCTTCTCTTTCTTATAACAGCTGTCATTAGTGGTTGACCAGACATTTCTCCTCAAGGTGTGTCCAACATATCTCCATCTTCTCTTTCTTATAACAGCTGTCATTAGTGGTTGACCAGACATTTCTTCTCAAGTGTGTCCAACATATCTCCATCTTCTCTTTCTTATAACAGTTGTCACTAGTGGTTGACCAGACATTTCTTCTCAAGGTGTGTCCAACATATCTCCATCTTCTCTTTCTTATAACAGTTGTCACTTGCTGTAATTGTTCCGGAATCATGAAAGCTTTACAAAATATATTGCAGTTTCTACAACAAAGCGATTTAAAAAAACAAGTTTTGGTTTGGTAGCCTAACACGACCCTCGCTAACATGGTGGGAGGGAGTGAGGTGGGGGATTGTTTAACAGGACGTCAATATGTACAGGTGGGTAACAGATACTAGTATGCTAATACAAATGATCACTCATGAGATACCGACAAAGAGACTACACCTACTTTTGACACATTTTTGTATACCAGTATCTTTTGTGACATCATTGTTAGTATTATATTTAGTTAATTTAATATTCTGTTTATTTTGTTCTAATTAAAGGTCTAGTACCGAAACGCTGAGTGTTTTCATTTTCATATTTAATCATTCATTTTTCATACTTATATATATGTTATACCTGTCTTTGTTAAATCGTCACTTTATAATACCACATCAATTAGATTATACTGTAATATATGTCAGACCTGACTGACAAAGAGAAGACACGCTGAAATATTGCCAGATCTGACTGAACAAAGAGAAGATACTCCGACCATTTCTGAAGATTATACGCAACAATTGGTCATGGTTTGGTCGATCAATTGATTGATTGATAGGGCCATCATCATTGCACTTTGGAGTAACATGTGTGCTCCGATCTCTTCTTCCAGGAAGATCTGAGCGGCAGTGCAGGAAATCCGCAGCATCGGCGATTCCATGAAATAATGTTGGTGAAATATTCACATAGTAAAATTATGCACGTGAAAGCAAACATTATTTGTGAAGTGCACATCAAAGCCCATTCTAGAAGTTTTAACCTCACGCTGTGAGGTAAAACAGGATAAGAGAAAAGAAAAGAAAAAGTAAACTGAATACAAACTCGTGATCAAATCGCATATTTGTTCCTCTTTTCTTTTCTTTAGATATCAACTTGAATATGTTCAAAGAGACAATAGCCAGAATCAGGCTGTAGACATCTCTAAAAAGTTTGTCTGGCAATGGTGCTGGGGATGCAATATCAGTCTTGTCTGATCTTCATACGCTGGAATTTCTTCTTCTTTTCTGCGATCAACTTCGCTATGGACTACTCCGTATATGTCATAAACAGGGTGGTGCACTTGAGGTCTTTACCAGTCCTCATAGTTTGTCTGAAGGGTTGTTTCTGAGCAGATTTCATTCTCAATCTTCAGGCTAAGGCAGTCTCGAAGGATATGCTCGGACTGCTTGGTGCTCACAGTGAGGTAGCTAGTCCTGAGACCCGTCTATAGAGGTGCTTTGAGACTGAAATATTTGTAGAAAAATTCACAAGTCATTGTGACGAGCCTATTCATCAATGTCACTATTTTTAGCTTGTTGAAAGATAGTGCTTTGCATGATGAGGAGCCTGACTCGATACAGTGGATACATAGTGGTGTCATGATGTAGAGCCTGACTTCGATAGCATCGATGAGCAAATGGGTCGTATGATGTAAGCCTGACTTCGATAATGCATACATAGTGCGTTCTGTAATGTAGAGGAGCATTCGATACAGTGCATACATAGTGCGTTTCATGATGTAGAGCCTGACTTCGATACAGTGGATACATAGTTCTTCTTGATGTGAGCCTGACTTCGATACAGTGGATACATAGTCGTCTCTATGATGTGAGCCTGACTTCGATACAGGCTCATACATGTGCGTTGTATATGTAGAGCCTGACTTCGATAGACAGTGGATACATAGTGCGTTGTATGATGTAGAGCTCTGACTTGATACAGTGGAACATAGTGCTTCTGTATGATGTAGACCTGACTTGATACAGGATACATAGTGCGTCTGTATGTGAGAGCCTGACTGATACGTGGATACATAGTGCGTTCTATGATGTAGAGCCTGACTTCGATACAGTGGATACATGTGCGTCTTGTTGATTGAGCCTGATCCGAGTCGGATACATAGTGCGTTGTATGATAGAGCCTGACTTCGATACAGTGGATACATAGTCGTTGATAGATGTGATGACTCTGACTTCTGGATACAGTGACGATCATAGTGCATTGATGAGTAGAGCCTGACTTCGATACAGTGGATACTAGTGGTCTGTATGATGTAGAGCCTGTCATACAGTGGATACATAGTGCGTCTATGATGTAGAGCCTGACTTCGATACAGTGGATACATAGGTTCTTCATATGTAGAGCTGACTTGTACAGTGGATACATAGTGTCTGTATTGATGGTAAGCCTGTATCGATCACAGTTACAACTTTGTAATGTATGAGCCTGACTTCGATACATGAGATACATGTTGTCTGATGTTATTACTGACTTCGATACATGATACATAGTGGTCGATGTGTTGAGCCTGACTTCGATACAGTGATAATAGTGCGTTCGATATTGTAGAGCACTCTGATACAGTGGATACATAGTTTCTCTGCATGGTGAGACCTGACTTCGATACAGTGATACTAGTGCGTTGTATGATGTGAGCCTGACTTTCGATACAGTGGATACATAGTGGTCTATGTGTAGAGCCTGATTCATACGGGATCAAGTGTTGATCGATGTAGAGCCTCTTCGATACAGTGGATACATGTGCTCTTACATGTGAGCCTGACTTGATACAGGATACATAGTGCTTCGTGGATGGACCTGACTTCTGATACAGTGGATTCATAGTGCTTGTGATGTAGAGCCTGACTTCGATTAGAGTGGATACATAGTCGTTCTTGATGCAGTGCTGACTTCGATACAGTGGATACTATAGTCGTCTCGTATGATGGTAGAGCCTGACTTGATACAGTGGATACATAGTGTTCTATGATGTAGAGCCTGATTGATACAGTGGATACAGTGCCTTCGTGGCATGTAGACCGACTCGTACAGTGACATATGTTCGTGATGATGTAGATCCTGACTTCGATACAGTGGATAAAGTGCGTCGTATGATGAGCCTGACTTGATCAGTGGATAATAGTCGTCGTTATGTGAGCCTGACTTCGATACAGTGGATCGACCTGTCTTGTATGATGTAAGCCTGGATCGATACAGTGGATACATGTGCGTTGATGATGTAGAGCCTGACTTCGATACAGTGGATAATAGTGTCGTATGATGTGAGCCTGACTTCTAACTGGATACATGTGCGTTCTTTGTAACCTGACTTTGATACAGTGGATACATGAGTCTTCGTATGACTGTGACCTGACTTGTACATGGATACATAGTCGTCTGTGATGTGTAGAGCCTGACTTCGATCAGTGATACATAGTCTCTTATGATGTAGAGCCTGACTTGATACAGTGGTACAAGTGTTCTGTATGATGTGAGCCTGATCTTGATACAGTGGATACAAGTGGTCTGTTGATGTAGAGCCTGTTACATGACTGATCAGTGCGTCATGATGTGAGACCTGACTTGACAGCATGCATACAGAAAAGGCCGTCACTTAAGTGGACCTTCGAAATAATGAGGCGGTGAAAATCATTTTTTATGACGCACATAAACCCCATTCTGCGTGGACGGCCTTTTGCTTAATATCCTAGTAACATCTTTTTAGGCACACTGTCTGTTTTTAATCTTTCTTCTATGGCAACTATTTAATTGTTGTTTCTTGAATTGCAGTACTGATTTTGTATCCCTTTTTTGTCGTCTTAGTATATAAACCAGTCTCTTCCTGATATTCCAGTACTTGGTTAAACACTTATCTGCCGTTACTATTTTTCTTCATCATTTTACTAAGCGTCAGGTTTGTCACTGATAGTATAATGTTCAGAAAGATTGTGTTAAACAATGCCTTCTAGTGTCTTACAGTGACAGGTTTTCATTTACAAAATGGTGCCATTTGTCTTGTGATTTGATTTGGCTTTATTACATCTATGCCAGATTCGTTATTTTCTTCTTTATTGAAAAGATGCTATGGCACCTTTCTGTACTTGTTTTATTTGATCTTTCGCCCTGAGTGGTTACGTGCCAAATGTGGGTGTAAAGAATAGAACCACAGTTATCCTAACATGTCGTGAGGTGACTAAGGAGGTTTCGACTTAAATCGATGCATGTCCAAGTAGAAGTCTATGCTTTAGGCCTACAACTTCATGTGTAACGTATATCGTTCTTGGCAAGATCAAACATATTGATTGGTGGAACATGTGAATTGATGATTTAAATTGTTAAAGAACGAACTCAAAGGAAGGTAAGGAATTGATCTTTGACGATGAAGATATTTATAGAGTTTTTCAGCGAATGTCATTACTTCGGCTTTGTCTGTGATTCATTCTAATGTGTAGTCCATTGCATTTTAACTGGAGTCTGTTACTGGTTTCGTAGCTGTTCTTCTTTGTTGATATGATTGCATGATCGCTGGCTAAAGAAATTCGTTAAGAATTTCCAAGTTTTCTCTTGAATATTGTTTACTATTTGACAGATATGATTTATATTGATGGCAGCAGCGGTGATAGTATGCATCCTTGTCTTTCTGTACAACGTGGAACTTTCTGGTAGGCCTGTGTTTGTTTTAACTGTCCACTGCTTGTATAGAGGCTCTTGTATAGATTAATTGTAGTAATAACTGTTGTCAACACTTCCATTTTACCTAGTAAGTTGGAGTAAGGCCTGTCAGATGGCGAGGACACTTAAGGCTTCTGAATGGCGAGGAAAACTAGAGATTTGCTATTGGTTTTTGTTAATAACTGATGTACAACACTCCGGCAGACCATAGGTGCTCAGTCTCTCAACAGATTTCGAAGGATATTCGTACTGATGGTTCCTGTGAATCGCTGTTTAAACGCACTTATCTCTACCTCAACACCAGTACTTCCTTCAACGTCGTATAATTCAAACTCCTAAGTCGTCTATTGATTCAGTCTATTTTAGTGTCTTATCCATCACAAGTTGCCAGAGACCTAGGAACTTCCATTTCCATCCTAAACTCTCAACAATCGATGCTTTCGATGCAAACATGTCCACTCTCTAGTTGCCGAACACTACAGGACACTAGAGATAATGAAGCAAACCTTCACGCAAGAATCAGCCATAGATGCCATATTCGCATCATGGCTACACCTGAATTAAAATAGCAACAATAAATAAAAAAAAAGAAGCCTTCCATTTCTACTCACTGAAAATGCCATCGAAGAAGCTATTCCCATTACTCCAAAAATGAGCATCGGTGGTGCATACATATCATATTCAGCCATTTTGTCTTGGAATCCTCACAAATATATTATAGAAATACACAACTAAATAATATTACAAAAGTTTGTCAAATTTTATAATTTATAAATTGTATCATTAACAAAACGACTGTCTGTTTAAATCTGATGAATATATTATATTCTCAAACTATGAATCTTACCACGAGCAGGTTCCTAATGAAGTAGACCAAATTAATTAGGGTAATACATTAAAGATATTTTTTTTAATAAGACAGTCACGTGTTTTATGCAGCTGATGATAAGACTGGGTACTTGAGCAAGATGATTGAAGCAGCTGGATAAATAATCCATGTAGGGTAGTGCTGCTGTTAAAGCGGTTCTTGAAGATGTTAAGTAAACATTATTTGTTAGCTATGTCATTGTCGTGTGATGGTGTTTGTTAAGTGGGTAATATTGTTATAGTTAGCTTATATATTTGTTTCTCATCTCTAGACAAATCAAATGATATTTTATTTCTTCATATTTTGAATTCATATTCTGAGCCCTTCATATTTCAGTTATCAGTTATATGAGAACTATCATCATAACACTGCGGACACGTCCATATGTGCTCCGATCTCCGCTTCAACATATCCAACAGTCTTCTGTATCGTGGTTGCAGGGTTTGTGCGTCTTGATGACCTTACAGGCTATGTCAACGGGGGTTCTGGCAGGTAGAGTTAACGACGGATAGAGTTATGGTGAAAGACCAGACAAAAGGTCGGGTAGCAGAGTGAGCCCCATAAGGTGCCAGCGCAGAATAGACCGGCGAGTGGTAGATAATCTGACTGCAACCAACTCAATGTCCACACACCCTCTCCCACGCCAGCTTTGAGTTAAATTGTAAATATGGGTTACAAACTTTCTTATCTTATCTTTTAATTTTATTACAATTTTCTTATCCTTCCAGCTAGATCATAGTCTGCTCCAGAGAAAAAAAAGAGTGCTGAAGTCGAAGTCACCCATCCACAATGCGCTCTATAGCAATCAGGCTGTCACGCCCTAACACAAAATGAGTCATTCATATTTAATGATCCCCCTTGTTTTTGTGTTTAGCTTCGAGGTAGCTTAGTAAAAGTTAGTGAAATTGTTCACAAGTGAGCAGAGTTCAATTCCGGTAAAGTTAATTCTTCAGTAATCAATGTGATATTTTATTAGTAAGTATCATCCTCACAACACTCCGGACAGGTCAATAGATGTTGCGATCTTCTCCCTAATAGCGCAGTAACAAAATGCCAAGCTTATTTCTCATCTTTACAATGGGAGTATCTCTAGTGCAGCAAGGGACTAGACGCATACCTTCATTCTTCTTCTTCTTCTTGCATTCGCTCGCTATGAATTCAGGCGTAGTCAGAGTGCTTGGCACTTCTGGCTGATTTTTGCGTGAAGGCATGCTTTCCTCAATATCAGTGTCCCCCGCCATACAGGTGTGTCTTCTCCGACTTCAGAGGTACCTTCATTCTGAGTACGTTCAAGTTGTTCACATTGTGATCTTGATATCGTGAGAATGCCAAATCCATAATCTACCGTGAACACACGTAGTTCATGAAACAGAAGGACAAGTAGTCTCTGCTCAATATTTGCGGTTACTGTAACATTGAGAGCAGCAAGACCACGCCTGTAACGTTGTATCTTTTGTTCAATATGTTGTTTGAAGATAGACTACGATCAAATGTTATTTCAAGATAACTCAACCTGTCACGACGCTCAATAGTCTGTCCATCAAAAGTGGTTCCGGGTAGGTCAGCTTTAACCATGTAATTATTCAAAGAGGACCACAACATATACACGTCTTCTCAGGATTGACATGCAAGCAAGACTCCCTTTCTCTAGAACAATGTGGACAATATTAATCTGACATCTTTTGAAATTTAAGCTCCAGTAACTGTTTCATTAGTAAATGTAACCAAGATGAAGATGTGTACCCAGACTTTCTGAGTTTACAACAATTGTCGTATCTGCTGCTATGTAAGTGCTCTGTCGCTGATAATATCAGTTAGCTGAACTGGACAGAACATCTGGAGGGATAGGGGTGGGGGAAGGTGTAGACCTTTGGTTTACAAATATATAATCCTCTATTAAGATTTTCTATTTAATTTTAATGATTGTTTCATTCTTTGTTATTTCTTATTTTTTTTCTTGTTTGTGATTCTTCTTCTTTGTCGTTTTTCTATCAGGCAATAGATCACATCACTAATAGTTTCAATAATCTGTCAGCCAATAGATCACATCACTAATAGTTTCAATAATCTGTCAGGCAATAGATCACATCACTAATAGTTTCAATAATCTGTCAGCCAATAGATCACATCACTAATAGTTTCAATAATCTGTCAGGCAATAGATCACATCACTAATAGTTTCAATAATCTGTCAGCCAATAGATCACATCACTAATAGTTTCAATAATCTGTCAGCCAATAGATCACGTCACTAATAGTTTCAATAATTTGTCAGCCAATAGATCACATCACTAATAGTTTCAATAATCTGTCAGCCAATAGATCACGTCACTAATAGTTTAAATGGTCTGTCAGCCAATAGATCACATCACTAATAGTTTCAATAATCTGTCAGCCAATAGATCACGTCACTAATAGTTTCAATGGTCTGTCAGCCAATAGATCACATAACTAATAGTTTCAATAATCTGTCAGCCAATAGATCACATCACTAATAGTTTCAATGGTCTGTCAGCCAATAGATCACATCACTAATAGTTTCAATGACTTGTATGATCCACAGAGCAACTCAAGTTTGGAAGCAGCACCGTCTCGTTTGGTCCAACTTTCTCCATGTCTTCAATGTACGATCGACATCAATGATGGATGTATTGTGCAGACTGTGGGTTTAATTGACATGGTCTCAAATTTGTCTCACTAATCTTAAGTTTTCAGTTAATTTGACTTCTGAATAAGTTGTGTCCTGTTCAAAGTCACATTGTACGGTAGAATCTATGAGGTAGCTAGATGAATTGATTTTTGTCTCCACTATTTCTGAAATTTTATTTTATAAAAGTTTCTGTTTCATTATATGCAATGTAATTTTTTTATCAGTTCGCGTGATTCACCCTTCCTAAAGATCAACCTTTTCATTTTCTTTTATGCCACAGTGGGCTGGGATCAACTACACAACTGTTTCTTTGGTGGTGATGCTCTTTCTCTCTTTCTCTCTCTCTCTCTCTCTCTCTCTCGATCTCTTCTCTTTCGTCTCTGAAACCTCAGTTGGGTAGCTATAGTTTTCTACTGTTTAGGAAAGCCATCTCCAAACCGGACGTCGGCCAAGGGATTCATGTTGACGTTACCAATCAGAAATATTGTATATCTGATGTGCACAATTTATCTTATTATGCGCAGCAGCGTATACACTGCAACTACAGCGTGTGGATGTCATTCCTTTTGATTCCTACCCGCTTTGCCATACTTCAGTGCATCAGTCTGTTTTAACGGTCACCGTCTGGAGGTGGGATATGGTCTTGGTGAGTGTCAGCTCACTGATCCTGGCACTGCATTGTCCCCTCAATTTCATGCACATTTGGCCCCAATGGTGATGCTGTGCTGAAGTGAAGAAAATGTGAGCTCATTAATAAGTCTATTTAGAAGTCTTTAAGCGTATGTAAAGTTGATTGTGTATCAGTGATAAGGACTATCATACTCGTGTATGCCGCTGTAATTTATGAGCATTTTGGTTCCTTCTGTTATGTCTTACATTTCTGTTACAAAATGTGTGGAGTGTTTGTCTGTGTGTATGATATTCTTTATTTCTTCTCCACCTTCTGTCCCAATATAGTTTCCTGATCCTTCATGTGAGGCTGCCTTTTTTGGGTCAACACATCTGTGTACATTTCTGTTCATTTATCTTTTGAGTATATTTTATGTAGATGGTTTTTATTGTCAATTTAACACTTGTACTGGGGTCTCAGTTTTTGAGATAATATCTGGTATACTATCAATGATATTCAAGAGTTTTAGTGGCCTAGTGTGGATGATATGTGTTAGTATTTAGCAGACGTTGTTGTTTTAGGTCTGTATTTGAGATGCATTTTTCTAATTGTTTTACAGTATGCCAAAAACTACTCCTCTTAAATAGCTCTTTTGTAGATCTACTTAGTCGTTTATCAATTTTGAGGTTATTCAGGCATTGATACTTTGCATACTGTGCGAGGATTTATTTTATTTCTCTCTATCCACAGACTATATACATATGGATGCTTCCACTGGTGTAAGCTTTCATACTGTCTGTTATAACTCTAATGTTCCTAGTTCTGTATCTTAGAGATAACGTGAATGTTATTTTTTTCTGCAATATAGAATGCTGACATACCACATTCCAATGATGGTCTAACATATCATATATATGTTCCTTTTTTTTATTGTTTTATTTGCTTCGAATTCTGTTCCAGCACCTTTTGTTTTATAACAGAAGTACTATTTTCATGATACCATACCCAAGGTTTGCACTTGTCAATATGTTGTTTCATGTAAGTCTTGAGTCAAAGGTAACACCGAGTCTTAAAGATGATTCATCTATAAACTGAGGTTGCACTTTGATAGAGTAGATTTTCTGTTGTTTGCTAGAGAAGTTGAAGATGGAGCAAGCAGTCTTCTGTTTATTTATAGACATTGCCCACTCTCAAGTGCAAGCTGTCAGGATGTCCATAATTTGCCTGTGTGTTGTCGGGGTTCTCAAGGGGAGCAAAGGATAGTACCACTGTGACCTACAAGGTATGTCGTAAGAAGCGACTACGGAAGGGACCTAGGAAGCTATCCTAGTAAATAAAAAGCGTCGCAGAAATTGGATATGATGACCTACTTGGAGGCACATAACTAGTACAGCGTACAATCGCTATTAGGCTCGGATCACATACAAATCACAAAGAGTGGTTTAAAAGGTGGTCGTTATGGAGCGTTTGAAAAAGAAGAAGTCAATAGTTGTCTGTAACCATATTTAGGTTTCATCTATGTTCTCTTCCCTACTCCATATTGCTAGATCATCAACGAGTATTTACATTTCGGCAGAAAATCTGCTTGATATCATTAATGTATGTGAGAAATAAAGTAAGTGATTGTACTTCACCGAATGGTACTTCACCAAATGATACTTCCCTATTCAAAGTAAAGTTTCAATTTGCTGTATCGTATTTGGAAACTGTAGGTTTTCTGGTGTACATGTAGCGTTTTATGTGTCTGCTGTAATATAAATTTAAAACAATGAATAGTTTTATTTTTTTTATAAATCATGTCCAAGTGACAGTAATTGTCGCAAGCGTCAACACCCTGTCACAGAAGGTCCAAGTGAGGTGGGCATGGCACTTTGCTCGAATGCCAGATAAACGCATCCCAAAACAGTTGATGTATGGCGAGCTTGAAGGAGGCAGACTTTTACCTGGTGGACAGAAAAAACGCGTTAAAGACACTCGTAAAGTGTCTCTGACAGGGCGGCTCGTCATTAAGGGCCAGTGGGGCCCGGCCCCAGCAATAATCGAAAGGGGGAATAACTTCCCGGAATAGTAAATACTAAAAAGCCATGATTTTTAAAAAAATTTGTGTCTGGCCCCACCAAGAAAAATGACTAAGAGCCGCCACTGGTCTTTGAAATGTTTCGATATTGACACAACGTGCTGGGAATCCCTGGCGCCAGATGGTCAAATGTGACGCTGTAACAACACAAGAGGAACTCGCATTGCTGAAAATCGTTGTGCAGTTGAGGCAGAGAGAAAACGAGCTGCGTTAAAAGACAGAACACACAACACCTACATGTCCAACTTTGATCATGTATGTCCCACCTGTGGTAGAGGGTTTGTGTTCGAGCATCGCTTGCAATGGATGGCTATTATTAATTGTTGCAAGAATTTTTAAAACAATTTTTGTCGTATTTCTTATCTTGAGATCGTACATAAATTACTTGTTCTTGTTTGATAAAACAAAGCTAACATGGTTCTTTTGACCGTTCATGTTGTACTACAACTTAAAATGTATCACACGAGGTGACGGGTGACAAACCCCCTGTGAGTGTTGTTCAATTTCGCGGGCTGGCAGAAAAGCCACAGGTTTCCCCGATTTCCGGTGTTAGTGGCACCGAACCAAAGCGTTACGATGTCTATGGAATCGAGCCGAAGAGCTGAAAGCTCAAGTGCTTCTGGATCGAAAAAAAGGGAAAAACAATAGCAACAAATTCTTCTTCTTCTTCTTTGCGTTCGTTCTCTATGACCAATTTTAATCACTCTTTGTGATATGTTTGATCTTTGCCAAGAACGTGTATACGTTGCATATTGGTTTGATAGGCCCCTAAACGCATAGACTTCTACACACTTAGGACACATGCATCCGATTTCAGCCAAACCTCCTTAGTGGCCTCTTACGACATGCGTGGCAGGTAACAGTGGTTCTATTCTTTACACCCCAAATTTGGACCCCGGTAACCAGTCGGGCGAGCAACAAATTAATGTCTGATCTGTGTCAAGATCTGTAACCACTGTCGCGATTAGTGGGAACTCAGATCAAATAAATATTCCAAGTTTGTCTCCCTTTGTCCACGAATGCCAGGCTGTAACAATATTTATGTTTTATCTATGTTCTCTTCCCATACTCCATATTGCTGTGTCATAGACTACTTTTCTTTTACAAACACGGAACTATTTTAATCTCTATTTATTTTTCTGCATTAGTTTTGTTACTTCATTTCTTCTTCTTCTTCAGTCGGTCTTTTCATCCATTTTGATCATTCTTGTTTAAAGGGTTTAAAGCCAAAGGATTGACTTCATTGCACCGGTTTTACCCCATATGGCTCGGTCCCTCTCCGCAGAAGTGGCACGCCACCTGCTGAGAGTATTGCACAAAGCACGAACTCCGTAGCTCCGGCAACAATCCTAGGGGTCTCTGGAAAAACAGCACTCGTGAACAGAAGGCCGCGGTCCGGATTCGAACCCACGACCTTCGACTCGCAAGGCTTAACCACTCAGCCACAGAGACCTCATTCTTGTTGTGATATATAAACAACCTTTGCCAAGAACGGTTTTTTACGTCACATCATTCAATGCCATTTGGAGCCTTATTCTTCCGGTGTGTCCGGTTTCAGCCAGCGTTTAAAGGGTTTGCTCTGAAACAACGTACAATCGCTCTTAAGCTCAGATCACATACAAATCACACAGAGTGGTTAACAAGTGGAGCGTACGAAGAAAGAGAAGATTGATTTTAACATCCTCTTCTTCTGATGATATATAACTGATAGCAGTGGCGGCTCGTGATCATTTTTGTTGGTGGGGCCAAACATTTTTTCCAAATAAATCATGATTTTTGGGTTGCTATATTTTAATGTATAAAATAATAAATACATGTTAAACATTATTTTTGGTGGGGCCCGGCCCCTCTAGCCCTTTAATGACGAGCCGCCATTGACTGATACTATTGGTTTCCCATCTGCAGGGGGCGATCTGTTGAGTAGCTTAAAATCTTCATTCAATGTAGACATAACTACACTAAGACCAGCTACAATGATGTCGCTGTTCTTCGAGAAACGAATACAAAAACATTACATAAATAAGAAATATATAATTACGTTACCGCTTAACGATTTTGTTTTTTAATGGAGTAGAACAGTACTGACGTAAGGGAATGTGTTCGTTCTGATGTAGTGTACATGTGTTAGCATTACGGATGTAAGTTGGGTAGAAAATATGAGAAATTGTAGAATAACAGGAACAATAGAGTTACAACATTCTTGTGCACTGGACAGACAGATTAAAGTTTGGTATTAGATGTATAGATAACAAAAAGGAAGGTGAATATTATATGTCCTGATAGAGAGAAGGAAGATGGATATTGCAGTGGCGGCTAATCATTAAGGGCCTACGGGGCCGGGCCCCACCAAAATTAATGTGTAACGTGTATTTTAAAAAAAAAAAAATTCAAATATAATCTAACACAAAACCATGATTTATAATCTAACACAAAACCATGATTTTTCCGAAAATGTTTGACCCCACCAACAAAAATGATCACGAGTCGCCACTGGGATATTGTATGTCTAGACAGAAAGAAGGAAAGCAACACTGGGATATTGTATGTCTAGACAGAGAGAAGGAAAGCAACACTGGGATATTGTATGTCTAGACAGAGAGAAGGAAAGCAAATATTATAGGTTTAGATAGAGAGAAGAAATGTAGATATTGTATATATAGCTGAGAGAAAGAATATGGATATTGCAGAAATGGAATTGCACATCAATGTGAGTTTATCACCAACTTACTTTTTTTTACATATGACTTCCTTAGTCTTTGATTATCGCCAACCTTCCTACAAGAAAGCAGAAGATCTTTTCTGTTGGAGGATACTGCCCGTAAATGAGCTGACCTGCCTGGTTTAGCATCTTCATCTGCCTGGACTTTGTATAGTGTTGTTCATCCCAGAAGTAGTTTATAGAAAAAAAAACCCGTATAGGATTGATCGAAAATGCTTTGTTCATTCTTACTTTAATATTCATGTTTGTTTTCCTATATTTATATGACACATATTATGAAATTAATGAACAAATGAAAGTGTTAAACAGTAATTGTCAACCATATTGAAGTGTATGTATCGTCAGAAGAGACACAGACATACACACCCATACAGACATGCAAAGCGCATAAGCACAATGTGTACCTCCTTACCACTAGTTGAACACATGTGTCTCACTATTTAAAAGTAAGTAAAATAACCCATGTTCATGCCATGAGGTACCTCTGAAGTCGGAAAAGACCCACCTGTATGGCGAGGAAGCCAATAAAATGGTAAGCAGGCTTTCATGCAAATATCAACCAGAAGCGTCACCAGGTGCCATGACTATATCTGAATTTACTGCGGACGATCGCAGCAGAAGAAGAAGAAAACCATGAGGTATATCATAAGGTATATTGTGAAATAACGGTGTAAGGTCCGTATTTTTTCTTGATCAACGGCACACGATGAGTGATGTAGTCTACATTACTCCCACCGTCTTTACTTCCCAGGATCTCTGAAGTAGGAGTAAGGCTCGTCTAAACAGCGAGGGATATTGGGGATAAGGAAAGCAAAATTCACACAAAAATCAGTCAGATGCCCCCCGATTAGACGCCGCTACTACGCCTGAGTTCATAAAGGACGAACAAGAGAAAGCAAAACAAACAAACACAATTTCTAATGTCCCTCTAGTACCCAACTGAGACTGGGTTGAGAATTAACAGACAAAAAACTCGATTAATCTCTTTCCCGTTATTTGTCATCAACTATGTATGTATGTTGTTAGATTTTGAGATGTTCATGTGTTTAGAAAGTTATGAATTCAAGATAAGTATATGTTAATTATCTATGTCTTGATTCCCCAAAGACGTAGTCCAGTTTCAGAATATCTCGTTCAGTTTACATAATTTTCTTTTAAAATTGTCGATCAGTTATTTAAATTTTTCTATGTAACTGTGTATCTTAAGTGTGTATCCGGGAGACATCAAATCGAAAAATAGAGACGACGATATAGTGTGTAGTCTAGGTCACTTATGATTTGTAGACATAGTTTTATGTATGACGATAAGGACGCATGGATTGATTCAGGGAACATGCCAAGCATGACCTTTCTATCTATTTTTCTCTATGCGTCTGTGTATGTATGTTGTGTGGTGTGTGTGTGTGTGTGAGTGTGTATGTGCTTCTGTGCATATTCGATCCATCTTGGCCATCAAAATGTCATAACATTTCTATTATAACTGCACAATAATGAAGAAGGTCATACGAAAAACATATCAAATTGTTCTAGAAATGTAATGATGGCAGTAACATAAGAAACAACATGTCAGCATTGTAGACTGCTTAGATTTCATTTACAATATTAAAGCTATTAAAATATACTTTGTTATATAACTGGCCATACAACATGTCACCTTCAAATATTTAACACACAACACAGCATGTCACCTTCAAATATTTAACACACAACACAGCATGTCACCTTCAAATATTTAGCACACAACACAGTACGTCACCTTCAAATATTTAACACACAACACAGCATGTCACCTTCAAATATTTAACACACAACACAGCATGTCACCTTAAATATTTACACACAACACATGTCATCTTCAAATAATTAGTACACGACATCACACATCACCTTCAAATAATTAGTACACGACACCCCACATCACATTCAAATAATCAACACGAATATCTTTTGCAGTCTCATGTCGATGAAGGGAAACTCTTAACTGCTACACCACACGATGAAGAACGAGCATCGCACGTGCACGGCAAACGCACCATTAGAGACAGTGTATCCACTGGTACAAGTTGACGTAACTTCTGTCAGTCAGATAGGGACATTCACTTCCTTCGTCAACTAGGAATAACTGTGCAAGACGGAGACATAATGACACGTGTCAGGTAATGGTAAACCACAATATCTATCTAACAAAAAAAAGAGATGGACAAAAACAACAAGAATAACACCAAATCGTTGTAGATGCATTCATAGCACATTGAATAAACTAGGAACAAAAGATACAGAACTATTGGGGAAATTGATTTAGTGAAACGCCACTGTGATCTCATACTATCCAATACTCAGAACTCACTCGCTGAGAAAACGGGTTTGTACAAGTGGATTTCGCTGCTATGTCACTAAAACATGAATACTAATTTCGGTGAAATTAATATCCTATATCCTACAAAGAAACCTTATCTAAATAATAAGAATCAGATAATCACGGTTCTTCGGGCATATAATTCGAAGAGGAAGTTTAGAACATTTAATGACAGACAGCGGGTCAAATTCAGGGAGGGAGAGATTGTGGAAGACAGAGGGAGAATATATTGGATGACCTGTCATTGTGGTTCGACATAAGATAAGCTTCAGAATTGATTAACTGCACCAAGGAGAAAGAGAGAGTTGTGGAGAGACATGATCGCCAACACTAGCAGACATGGCACTTGATAAGTACGAGGCTTCATCTGCTGTTACTGCATGTTTTCACGCATTGTTTTTCAGATTAACATTTGTAATGGAGGTGGGCTCTTAACAAAATATATTCTAAGTTTCTGATATTAAATGCCAGAGCACTATTTCATATATCAAATACACAGAGCTGAAAATTATAATGTTATAAATTTGTCTTCCTTGTTCTGCAAAGAAATATGCAGAAATAGCATCAAATGGAACTTGTGTACAATTTTTTTCGATTTAATGTTTGTTACTTGAGGGCTTATCGCAAAATTTGTACTGTCAGAACGGTTTGCCAGATGACTTATCGTACTCTAAGAGTTAATGCGAAAAGCAGAAGTAACCTTAAAATGTTAGTTAGTCCTCTATTATTTCACAACCCTTCAACATCAGCAGAGAACAGCGAGAGTGTAGTGGTTAGTGTACTTGCTTTGTAGGTCCGTTGTCCCATGATCAAATTTCTTATTTGTAGTAGGGTTTTGTTCCGACAGTTGAAGATCTCAGATCGTTCAAGCCTTAATTGTTTACAATAGAAATACTGAGAAGTAAATGCGGCAAGCGTGATGTTGGCCAAACATTCATCGTGTGCCGTTGGGCAAAGATAAATATGGGTCTAACACTTATTACTCAATATACATAATGGTATTAAAACAGGACTCACTATGATGTATATATTATAAAATTTTAGTTCATCATCATTAGTTAGATTAATTATTCTTTTCTTTTCTTTTCAAACGCTCCATATCGACCCCTTGTTGAACCTCTCTTTGTGATTTGTATGTCATCTGAGCATAAGGGTTCGTTGTGCCAGTTATGCACCTACAAGTAGACCAGAACATCCAATTTTTGCGATACTTTTTATTTACTAGGAAAGCTTCCTGGGCCTCTACCTCAATCGCCTCTTACGACTATGCCTTGTAGGTCGTAGTATTACTATATTTGCTCCCTTGCTAGACCCGCAAACACTGGCGGATCTGAAAATTCAAGGACATTGGTTGATAAACAACACACATCCCGGACACTGACAAATTTTAGTTACATTAAACCACATGTTACTAAGCAAGGAATGGTCTTCAGAGCAAAGATACATGGCTCTTCAGTAGCAATAAAGATGGTCAGTAGCAATAAATGAATGCTTGTGCAATAATGCTGGCTCTTCAGTAGCATAAATGACATGCTGCTCAACAGTGGTTGGTTTCCAGCAGTCAATAGATGACATGGTTTATGGAAGCGATGAGGAAGAACATGACAACGCAGAACAGGACAATAAATAAACATTTGTAGCATGACGTTGAAGGAGGTGAAAGAACTTCATAAAAGATCGAGGTCTCAGGTACAATGATGTAGGCTTGTGATGAGAACAACCCTAGCAACAATCGAGATCTTTCAGGTCTCAGGTAGCAGTTGTGATGAGAACAGCCATGTAATGACTGAGTTTTCCAGGTGGGTTGTGTAGCAGCAGCCATGCTAATCGATGAGTCTTTCAGAGTGGCGTGGATGAGAACATGACCGCTCAGACTAAATCAAGAGTCTTCATGCGGTTGTGATGGAGAGAAACTCTAGTAGATGATCGAGAGTCTTTCAGGTGGGTTGTGATGAGAACAACCCTATGTAATGATCGAGAGTCTTTCAGGTGGGGTTGTTTAGAACACCCTCTTTATTTGATCGTAGAGTCTTTCAGGTGGTTTGTGATGAGAACAACCCTATGTAATGATCGAGAGTCTTTCAGGTGGGTTGTGATGAGAACAACCCTATGTAATGATCGAGAGTCTTTCAGGTGGGTTGTGATGAGAACAACCCTATGTAATGATCGAGAGTCTTTCAGGTGGGTTGTGATGAGAACAACCCTATGTAATGATCGAGAGTCTTTCAGGTGGGTTGTGATGAGAACAACCCTATGTAATGATCGAGAGTCTTTCAGGTGGGTTGTGATGAGAACAACCCTATGTAATGATCGAGAGTCTTTCAGGTGGGTTGTGATGAGAACAACCCTATGTAAAGATCGAGAGTCTTTCTGGTGGGTTGTGATGAGAACAACCCTATGTAAAGATCGAGTCTTTCAGGTGGGTTGTGATGAGAACAACCCTATGTAAAGATCGAGAGTCTTTCAGGTGGGGTTGTGATGAGAACAGCCCATGTAAAGATCGAGAGTCTTTCAGGTTTCAGGTGGGTTGTGATGAGAACAACCTATGTAAAGATCGAGTCTTTCAGGTTTCAGGTGGGTTGTGATGAGAAAAAGCCCATGTAAAGATCGAGAGTCTTTCAGGTGGGTTGTGATGAGAACAACCCTATGTAATGATCGAGAGTCTTTCAGGTGGGTTGTGATGAGAACAACCCTATGTAATGAACTTACCAACAATTATGATCATGGGTTAGCTTTCAATACCATCCCTCCTTCTTATCTCTCTCTGTCCATGTGTAGAGTTAGATAATATGACAGATATAAGGTCCACACACATTGCTAGTGTGTGCTATAAGATATACCCGACACACCTCTTTGTGTGTCGTGCTTTAATACATGTATGAATACACACATAATAGAAATCAAGAAGCGATAAGAACATATAAAGAACATATAAGTTAAATCTTAGTAAACGCTGTAGATAGCAGTTGTATCGAAATAGGGGGAAGACTGCAGTAAAACTTTCTCTTCCCATGCTTTATAATCTATATGGGTATATGTTGCATGTATTCAAGTTATATATTTACTAGATGTTTCATTGTTTCTTTCCGTTCTATTTCTAGTTTTTATGTGTGTTTTTGTGTTACATTTATTTCGTTATTCGTTTTTATTCCAGATTTTCCAGATACGTTGGTATTGCAATATAAGTCCATTGTAGTATGTATTATAATTATCCCGATTCCTCTTTGATAAGGCCTTGTTTAACTTGCTGTTTATCGTCACCTTTATAGATATTTTGTAAGAACATATAGACATTTTATTTGTAACTGTTCACTAGATAGCAGTTGTCAATCTTATCTTTAGTGATGTATAATCTGATTATAACATATGAGAGAAAGAGAGAGAGAGAGAAATGTTGAAAGTCTTGAATAAGTTACAATCCTCAATCGTTGTTTATTGCGGCTTAATGGTAGTCAGTTTGATTGATTCATTGATTGATTGATAGGACCATTATCATTGCAGGGGTCTCTGTGGCTAAGTGATTAAGCCCTTTGCATTGTGAGTCGAACGTCGTGGGTTCGCGTCCGGACCGCGCCATTCTGTTCACGTGTGCAGTATTTTCCAGAGACCTCTAGGATTGTTGCTGGAGCTACGGAGTTCGTGCTTTGTGCAATACTCTGGCAGGTGGCGTGCCATTTCTGCGGAGAGGACCGAGCCGTATGGGGTAAAACCCGGTGTAATGAAGTCTTTTACCCCCTTCGGCTTTTAACCCCTTTAAAACCATTATCATTGCACTTCGGTGAGTAACCATGTGTGCTCCGATCTCTTTCTTACACAAGAAGATATCAGCTGCAGTGCACGAACTCCGTAGCACCGGCGAGGACCCCGATGTTATTTTGAAGATGGGGAAGATATTATTGTAGGAATTAAAAAAAATCTTTTCTAATGAATTTTGCCCGGGCAGCGACTTTCTAGAATGCTCTTCTCGATTTTGAACTGCCTAGTGTTCTTTTATTTTAAAGTTAACTGCAAATCCTTTACATGACTTTGCGAATCAATCCCAGCTATTTAACTTTGTGATTTTTCTAGGCATTATTACGTTCAGTAGTTTGCCATTGCTTTCTGAACAGGTTGTACCATCGTCCTTTGTAAAATCCACGCGAAACAGTTTACAACCAAACTGTTCGCAGCGTGATTCGAACTCAGATCGTCGGGGTTAATAGACCGAGTAATTATTCCCTAAGCCACAGACGCCACCATGGTTCTTTTACGTGCTCAAATTGAACACGGGTGTACTTTTAACGCCCGTCTCCGATATACTAGAACTTGATCTCACTACACTTATATCAGAGATCTCTGAAAAATATCCAATACTCCACGAGGAGCGATCGTGCCTTAGGACGAGAGATGACATCTAACCTCTACGACACAGAGATATGTTGTCAGTTAAAGTAGCACACCAAGGAAATGGGTTCGAATCCCGTTGAGGTTGATGCTCCAATAACCCGGGTAATATGGTATCAACATGTTCTGAGTTACTGGAATATTCGAAATATTCGTTAAGTCAAGCTAAGCATCCGCCTGATCTGGCATACGATGAGAAACGTTGACAGTATAAGACGGTTTCTTTAACATTGAACAAAATTGAGGGAGATTTATATTGTTGTCTTGTTTGCCGACTGCTAGATATCAAATTATTTATTTTCCTAGATAGACCCCTGAATTAGCTTATTGGTTGGCGTATTTGTGAATCTGATAACTTATTTTGTATACTTTTTTCTGTATAGTGTCTCTTTGACTTGATAAATATCTCAGTTGTGTAGTCGTAAAATAAACAGTATCACTGGCGCTTTCAAAGCCTAGAGCTGAAAGCTCTTGCTCGTGTCATGGACATCGTAACTTCGGCTCAGTGCCACAGAACACCGTAAATCTGAGGAACCTGTAGCTTTCTGCCAGTCCGCGGAGTTGAACCCGCACTTACAGAGGACTAACGCGTAGTCCAACGCGCTACAAACACGCTGGGCAGGCGGGCTATCATGGCGATTTACAAACCTAGCACAATGATATAAAATACGTGTAGTAAATGTCTGATGCTACAAATCAGAAAGATAAAATTGAGATATTTTGGACATATAAAAAAGACATGAAGGGCTGAAGAAGACCATCATGGAAGGAGGCATACAAGCAAAGAGAAGAAGAGGAAGACCACGGAGAAGATAGCTGCAGGATGTAACTGATGGTTTGAACATGACGGCTGTAGAGGCCTATGAGAGAAATTCCGGAGGACTGTTTGGGTGCAAAGCTCTGCACGGGTATAAGCTATTTGATGATGATAATGATGAGTAAATGTGTTAAGCTACACAATATGAGAGGTCATAGTTGATAACAATGTTGTTATTGTTACTATTATTATCTATATCAGTGACTGACTAATTATGATCTATATCAGTGACTGACTAATTATTATCTATATCAGTGACTGACTAATTATTATCTATATCATTGACTGACTAATTATTATCTATATCATTGACTGACTAATTATTATCTATTTCATTGATGACTAATTATTATCTATATCAATTTTACTGATATTATTTCTATATATGACTGATAATATTATCTATATCATTGACTGATTAATTATTATCTATATCATTGACTGACTAATTATTATCTTATCATGACTGACTAATTATTATCTATATCATTGACTGACTAATTATTATCTATATCATTGACTGACTAATTATTATCTATATCATTGACTGACTAATTATTATCTATATCATTGACTGACTAATTATTATCTATATCATTGACTGACTAATTATTATCTATATCATTGACTGACTAATTATTATCTATATCATTGACTGACTAATTATTATCTATATCATTGACTGACTAATTATTATCTATATCATTGACTGACTAATTATTATCTATATCATTGACTGACTAATTATTATCTATATCAGTGACTGACTAATTATCTATATCAGTGACTGACTAATTATTATCTATATCAGTGACTGACTAATATTATCTTATCAGTGACTGATTAACTATTTTAACGTATAATACTGCCCGCCTGCCCAGCGTGTTCGTAGGCGTTGGACTAGAGGGTGACAGCCTCTGTGAGTGCGGGTCCAATTCGCTGCTGGCAGAAAAACCACAATTCCCAAGATTTACGGTGTTCGTGGCACCGAACCGAAGGTTACGATGTCATGGCACCCAAGTGCTCTGGATAGAAAACCACAAAAAACGTATAACACTGACACATTATCTTGTACACAACAAAGAAGTCATTGTGTTACTTTAGATTTTGTTATGATAAACACAAAACAACTTATTGTTAAGTAAAACAAATTTATGAACGAAATATTTATTGTCATATTGTGAGACAAGGAACTCCCAGATTACATACAGAGTACCGAGATAGCTCCATAATGCAAACTGGCATGTCTTCAATGCTGAAATAACTATTGGTTGATTTAAAATGTTGAATTTTACACAAGGATCATCATCATCAAGTAGCTTGTCCCTTCCGGAACCTGGGTCCCATGGCAGCAGTCCTGAAAACTCTGTTCTGTGCAAGTTGACCGGCGTCAGCTGCAGTCATTCTCAGATCGTCAATGACATCTTGCATCCATCGTCTTCTAGGTCTTTCTCTCATTATTCTTTCAGGCACCATTCCCTTCAAAATTATCTTCTCTATGCACTCATGTAATTTGATATGTCCGGCGCCCTGTGGTGCCGGGCCCTAAGGAAGCAAAGAATAGTACCACTGCAGCCTACAATGCATGTCGTAAGAGACGACTGATGTAGGCCTTAGGGTTGCTACCTTAATAAATAAAAAGCAGTGCAGAAATCGGATGTGCTGGCCTACTTGTGGGCGCATAACTGGCACAACGTACAATCGCTCTTAGGCTCAGATCACATACAAATAACAGAGTTGTTGACAATGGGTCGATGTGGAGCGTTCGAAGAAGAAGAAGAAGATACATCCGAAATATTTAATTTTCCTTTGATGTTATGCTCTTTAATAGCCAACTCTCTTTAATATCAAGCTGTTGCAGAACAAGGTGAAACAAGGACGGACCTGATTAAAAAAGAATCATATACGTTGGTTTTAAAAAAAAGTTCGTCTCTTATCATTTTAGCGAACAATGCGTTTATCCTTCAACTCTTTCGGTTGTCGTTTATGCTTATTTGGTATAGTCTGTCCATTAATTCGTGAGCACGTTTGAAATTGATTTTCTCGAAAACTACCTGTTGGATCTCAGTGATTTTTTGCAAGCAGCCTTAGAATATCCATGACGCTAGAGAAATATTTTTTCCAAGAAAATTTGATGTAGTTTGAAATATTTCTTCTTCAGGTTATATTAAAATCAACCTCACCGGATTGTACACAATAGTAACAGATCTACGGTACACAGACACGTTGTTCTAAAAATACATTATGGTAACATAGAAATATCGTGAGTATACAACAATTTCACGAAATCCCGTGCACCTAACCCAGTCGACTTTGAAAGCGGAAAGCATATGACGTTATAATTGGGATACCGTTGTATAGTTATAGGCGTATCTCGCTATTTGTATGAAGCTATTGTATCATATTTGTTGGCTTATCAAAACTGACATTGATATCACATGCATAATGAGTCTGAAGTTGCACATTTATAACAATGCAGAAGGTTACAGTTTTACTATACCAACACTTCCGTAGGGAATCTAAGAGGTCATCTATATTGCGATATTCATAACCCTGAGAAACGAGCGCAACTGGCGCTTGGTCTGAATAGAGAATCCTTTTCCCGATGGATTAAACAGGACACAAAGTGCACTAATGTCAAGCAAGGACGGAAAGAACAATTGACGACTTTGACATAGATGTCATAAGACGGGAGCTCTTGAAAAAGTTTGCGACAAATCAACTTGTTACTCTCAGGAAACTGAAATTAAAACTGCAATCAGATTGCAGCATAGACATTTCTAAAAGTACTCTATGAAAAATTGAAAGAGCCGCCAGGCTTCACCTTCAGAAAAACTATAGGCGGCAGGAATATTATTTGTGAAAGCCACATTTAATTGCTGCCCGAAGTAAATACCTGAGGCAGATCCGTGAGCGGCGGAGGCAAGGCTATGATATTGTATATTTGGACGAATCCTGGGTCAATGCTCACCACACCAATGCTAAAGAATGGCAATCAGTAGACGGTGAACAGAAAAGAAAAATACCAAGTAGCAAAGGCCAGCGTATTATACTAACACATGCAGGAAGCAGTGAAGAAGGTCTTGTCCATGACGCTGGACTTATTTTCCAATCAAAAGTACCGACGGTAGGGACTACCACACAGAAATGAATGGACATATTTTCAGGCACTGGATGGAGAAAGATCTACTTTCAATTCTAAACAGACCATGATGCTTGGTAATGGATAATGCATCCTATCACAACGCAGTATCAGCGGAAGACAAAGTACCAACTGCATCAAATACAAAAGATCAAATTAGGACTTGGCTTGCTAAGGAAAATGTCAGCTTCGATGATACATATTTGAAACCCGAGTTGTTGCATCTGGTGAGGATGACAAATAAGACAAAGGTGTTTCATATTGACAAAATCATTGCGGAATACGGCCACGTCTTTGCGACTACCTCCATATCATGCTCAATCCGATAGAGCTTGTCTGGGCTAAAGTAAAAGGGCAATTTGCCGAACAGAACAGGACGTTTAAAATGTGTGATGTTGAAGTTCTGACACGTGAGTCCTTCTCAATGATAGACATGCAGTTCTGGAAGAAGTGTGTTGAACATGTGCTCCGAGAGGAAGACCAGTACTGGCACCGAGATGGATTACAATTTGTCCAGCCAGTAACAATTATCAACCTCATGGAATCGTCAGATTCGGGATGATACAAATCATATTTTGATTACAGACTGAGAAATAGCAACGTATACATTTCCATATCCAAGTGCGTCTACCATCATACAATTTGTGGTGAAGTTAAGACACCCTGGGGTCTAATGGTGACCGAAGGGAGGACTAACTGTTGCATATTGTATCCAAGTTCACGATTGCACATAAAGGGCAACACAATTAATTACTTGACCTATCAAGTTAATATGGAGATACACCTATGAATAGAATTGACATGGACAAATTCTAGGGATACTGTAAAATCTAAAATTTGAGCCCCGTATTTGCAATTGTCATAAAAGATCAAAGGAATTTGCAGATGTGCAAAATCCGTAGCATCTATGGACTACTGGTTAGCTTTATTTTAGCGTCATGGATATTCTAAGGCTGCATGCAAAAATCACTGAGACCCAACAGGTAGTTTTAGAAAATCAATTTCAAACGTGCTCACGAATTAATGGACAGACTATAGCTGCTATTGTGGATATTGTCTAGTCACGTTTCTGTCAGTGGTACAGTGTTTGTGACATGTATTTACCCTCCAGGAACTAATCTATTTGTTGAGAGGCTTGATAACTTAGTGGTTTAGTACACTTGTTTCGTAGACGTTTGGTCTTATCTTATCATGTTCATATGTGCAGTGATGCGCTGTAGGTTTTACAAATCCTGGTCCAAATGTAGCTGTTATTCCATGTTGTCGCAGGGTCTCTGTAATTTTACCGTTTCATGCATCTGACTCTTATTCTTCCTCGTGCCTTGAGGTCGTGTTGTTCATTGATATAGGCGTGTGACGGTAGCATATATGGTTCCATTCTCATCAGATGATAAAACTCCTGAATCAATCCAGAAAAAATGACGGAGACAAAAAAACAGAGGATACAACTCAGAACACGACGGTATAAATACACTAAACAGAAAAGCACAGACCACAATCTTCAGACTTAGAACAGGACACTGCAGTCTCAGAGCACACCTCCATAGAATGGGTCTCAAGGACTCGGCTGCCTGCACCTGTGGAGCACCAAAGCAGTCCCCAGAGCACATCCTTTAAGACTGCTCCAGCATAAGAAGTGTGAGAATGGAGATCTGGCCAACAGAAACAACCCTATAAAACAAATTATGGGGGACCAGTAGGCGTACCGCCCTGTTTATGACACATGCAGAGTAGTCGCACAACAGAAGTTGATTACAGAAGAAGAAGATGATAGAACCATATTATTGTTTGTCTTTTAAGTTGTTGGATGCAGGATGGGATTCCAACATTAATTTTGATGTTCTCATTTTTACTCTATCCCTTCTTGTCATATTGATAGATTTTCTTAAAATACCAATGCTACAAGACGGAATACTGTAAAAAAACATATCAGAAAATCAGAATTACATTATGACTCCCTCTCAAAAACAATTCTTCAGGAAACATTTGAGAGTGGTAGAAGAAGAGGAAATCAAAGAAAAGCATTGGTGAATACACCAAGGGTTGTATAGAAAAGGATTTATCCACACTCGACCACTTTACAGGGAAAACATATTTGTGGAAGAGCGTATGTGTTGACAACCATCGTAGCATCTCTCTGAGCCTATTCATGGATGTCTTATTTTCTACTTCCCTCCTCGTACTTGCTGCTTTAGGAGTCTTTTATTTGGTTTTCACTTTTCGTTGCTTTGATTGTTTAAGGCTTATGTTGGGGCTTTTTTAGCTTTTTGAGACCTGTTCAAGTTTGTTTGGGGTTTGTTCGGGGTTGTTTGGGCTTGTTTGGGGTTTGTTTCTCATTGTTTCGTTTCCCATATGGGTTCTTTCAATCAAATTCTTGGCAAGTTTTACGCGACTGTGACTTCCGCAGGATATTCTCGACCTCCCGCCACTTTCTTCTCATGATGATGATCATTATGCGTTTCTACCGTGACTTTGTTCACATGTCTGTGTTATCCACATTCTTACCCACATTCTGTGGTACCATTTCAGTCTTATTTCGATGAAGATATTTGTTGATAACGTTCTTATGTCATCGAAGTTATTATTCTTATTCTCATTTACTAACCTCTGAAGTCAGAGAAGATACACCTGTATCGTGGTGGACACTAATAATAAAGAAAGCTTGCGTTCACGCACAAATCCGACAGAAGCGCCATACAAGGCACCTGCTACGTTTGAATTCTTAGAGCGCGAACGCAAGAAGAAGAAGAAGAATCTAATTGTAGCTGTCTTTTCAAATCTTTATTTTGAGTTTGCTAACTTACATACACATGTAAGCATACTACTTACACACATACACGTGTAATCATACTACTTACACACATACACATGTAATCATACTACTTACACACATACACGTGTAATCATACTACTTACACACATACACGTGTAAACATACTACTTACACACATACACGTGTAATCATACTACTTACACACATACACTTGTAAACATACTACTTACACACATACACTGTAATCATACTACTTACACACATACACGTGTAACATACTACTTACACACATACATCACTGAAAATCACACTCATTACAATACATTAATCATACTACTTACACACATACACATCACATGTAAACTTCACATCAGTCAGTTACAATAACATTTAGCGCAAGCTCAGAAGCTAAAACCGGTGTAGACTTGCTAGGACACACAAGGGCGTCGCCCAGGTGCATTGTTATGTCATCAGTGTGCGTATCACCTCACAAAATGACAGTAACTATTTCGTTTTTAAAAATGATTTATTTAACAATAATTTCTTGCCTGTTTATCCGAACAAAACTTAGCGGTTGTATAATATGACTCCTTTCTTTTTAGTCGTTTTCGTCTATGAATTCAAGCGTAGTCTAGGCCTAATATGGCGATTCGGATTGATTGTTGTATGAAGGCTTGCTTTCTCTATCATCAGTGTCCCTCGCCATTCATGGAGCCTTACCATTTGTTGTAAAATAACAAGACAATAGTAAGAGTTGCTACGGAGAAGATGGATTCAAGATGTTTTGAACACGACGACTGTAGAGATGGGGCACCTGGCCTATGACGACTGTAGAGATGGGGCACCTGGCCTATGACGACTGTAGAGATGGGGCACCTGGCCTATGACGACTGTAGAGATGGGGCACCTGGCCTATGACGACTGCAGAGGTGGGGCACCTGGCCTATGACAACTGTAGAGGTGGGGCACCTGGCCTATGACGACTGCAGAGGTGGGGCACCTGGCCTATGACGACTGTAGAGGTGGGGCACCTGGCCTATGACGACTGCAGAGATGAGGCATCTGGCCTATGACGACTGCAGAGATGAGGCATCTCGCCTATGACGACTGTAGAGATGGGGCACCTGGCCTATGACGACTGTAGAGATGAGGCATCTCGCCTATGAAAGAGATACATTTTGAAGGTCTGTTGGAGTTGCAAAGTCCTGCTCAGAACAAGTTATTTCATGAAGATGATTATACATCAACATATACACACAAACACCCACACACACACATGTATATACAGGGGCGGCTCGTCATTGAGGGCCGGTGGGGTCCGGCCCCCACCAATAATTGAAAGGGAGAATAATTTTTCGGAATAGACAAATAATAGTAAATACTCCAAAAACCATGATTTTTCCGACAATTTGTGTCTGGTCCCACCAAGAAAACTGACCACGAGCCGCCACTGTATATAATATATATATGTATAACGCAGAAGAAGAAAAAGTTAGTCAATGTTACACGTTAACTGTGTGTAAGCGCAGTAACAATTTGTTTATGATAAAACACACAATAAACATGATGTTCTCAACTATAACACGATAGTGTGTAGTTGAACGTATTCAATCAGATATTTTATGTCATTATGGTGCAGTTTTTGAAGAACAGAGGTTGGCTACCATACCTTTTACGGTCACACCACTTATAGATATATTAGTACATCATTCAAGCAAGCAGTCATAACTTACCTGCTTACCTGAAGTTTATTAGAAGGTCGTTCTTTGTTGAAATCATATGATAAGTAAGCCCAGAATAGTATCACGTTTAGAAGTATGTAAAGATACATAAAGAAAGAGGGCCATTGAAAACTATTTTGTGTGAGAAGGTCTTTCTCCCCTTCAGGAACACAAAGGTGATTTAGATTTAACGAAGAACTTATGGCTGCGTTTATGGATTGACTCCTTAGGCATGTGTATGGAAGGGTAAGTATATATTTGGAGATCTTTTACTGGCAGAAGGGGTGACCGACCTCAACACAGCACGGCCACTAGTGGTGGATAGTGGAATGTCCTTCACACATGGAGTGTCAGTTGTGATGTAGTTCGGTTTCATATTGATCGAAAAAGAATTCTGAGATCAAGAATAGCTTATTTCCCAGTATGATGGGATTGCGCAACAGGCGCTGGCAATTAAATGTCATATATACGTCCAATAACGCGATCGACACAGTAGCGAAGTTGTTAATGAAACCGCTTCTTATATACGTCCAATAACGCGAGGGACAGTAGCGAAGTTGTTAGTGAAACCGCTTCTTATATACGTCCAATAACGCGAGGGACACAGTAGTGAAGTTGTTAATGAAACCGCTTCTTATATACGTCCAATAACGCGAGCGACACAGTAGCGAAGTTGTTAATGAAACCGCTTCTTATATACGTCCAATAACGCGAGGGACAGTAGCGAAGTTGTTAGTGAAACCGCTTCTTATATACGTCCAATAACGCGAGGGACACAGTAGCGAAGTTGTTAGTGAAACCGCTTCTTATATACGTCCAATAACGAGAGCGACACAGTAGCGAAGTTGTTAATGAAACCGCTTCTTATATACGTTCAATAACGCGAGGGACAGTAGCGAAGTTGTTAGTGAAACCGCTTCTTATATACGTCCAATAACGCGAGGGACACAGTAGCGAAGTTGTAGTGAAACCGCTTCTTATACTTTGTCAATAACGAGCGACACAGTAGCGAAGTTGTTAGATGAAACCGCTTCTCATATAAGTCCCAAAAACGCGAGAGACACAGTAGCGAAGTTGTTAGTGAAACCGCTTCTTATATACGTCCAATAACGCGAGGGACACAGTAGCGAAGTTGTTAGTGAAACCGCTTCTTATATACGTCCAATAACGCGAGCGACACAGTAGCGAAGTTGTTAGTGAAACCGCTTCTTATGCTAGTGGTTGGGGTTCAATTCCACAGTGAGTGTTGAATATTTTTCCGACCGTAACGGCTCTCAAGTCGACCCAACCTCAATTGGGTATCAGGAAAAGCACTGGGAAATAAAGACTGTCTGCTTGATGTTGACCCCATCACCCATCGTGTGCCGACGTTCAACGAAAAATACGAGCCTAACACTGTATTATCCTATATACCGTGAGGTATAAGAAGGGACCCTTTACTTTTTTGCTTTATATGTCCAATAGCGGGAAGAGATGCTATCAGCTCTAGCAACGGAAAGGGAAAACTGGTAAATAAACCAACTAGCAGCCACCATCATACGATGGCAAAAGCATAGGGAGTGGCAGGTGCGGAAATCGAGATAAAGTATGGTACACTTGTGTTTGTTGGGATAATGGAATGAGATTCATCATCATCAAACAGCTTGTCATGAGCAGAACTTTGCCACTCCAACAGTCCTCCCGAATTTCTCTTTCTCATAGGCCAGACGTCCCGTGTCTGCAGCCGTCATGTTCAAACCATCAGTTACATCCTGAATCCATCATCTCCGCAGTCTTCCTATTCTTTTCTTTGTCGGTATGTCTCCTTCCATGATGGCCTTCTCCACTTCTTCGTGTCTTTTTATATGTCCACTTGGCAGTATAAGATAGTAGTTTGCCATTGCTTTCCTTCTGGGTAGTGACTATACTAGTCGGAGATCGCATCCATTGTCTCTACAAAGCGGCAGGGAAGATCATTAATGCCTTTGAATGCAAATGTTACAGAAGAGTACTTAGAATATCATGGACAGAGAAAAGAACAAACGCTTCTATTCTGCAACAGCTTGATATTAAAGAGAGTTGGCTATTAAAAAGCATAAAAACCAGGAAAATTAAATATTTCGGACACATCAAACGACATGAGTGCCTAGAGAAAATAATTTTGGAGGAATGGTGCCTGGAAGAAGAATGAGAGGAAGACCTAGAAGAAGATGGAAAAAAGATGTCATTGACGATCTGAGAATGACTGCTGCTGACGCCGGTCAACTTGCACAGAACAGAGTTTTCAGAACTGCTGTCATGTGAGCCAAGTTCCGGAAGAGACAAGCTAATTGATGATGATGATTTGTAGCATCAGCAAGTTTTCTTTGATTTTGAGTTCTTTCTGGATAGATCTATTTGTTCTGAATGAGACTCTAATGACACGAGACTATAGACAGAATATCATCATATCTATTTTCTGACGTTTCTGCTATTAGAAACAATCGTGTATGGATCTTTATGAGTTCGTCGTCTAGAAGAGGATTGAGAACGCAACCTGATGACGAGCGATTCAGGATGTGATGATTCTCTTCAGTAGAATTCGGGAGCAAGAAGATGAATTGTACTTACAAATTCTGGGGCACAAAGATTAGTTCTGCTTTAGAATTCTGAACCTTCGTAAATGGATGTTTTATTTAGAATAGAAGTACTGGGATGGTATGATAAGATTACGAATGAGGAACTCAGAGAAAGAACTAAGCAAATACCAGTGTAGAAAGAGCTAAGGAAGAGACGCTGGCGATGGATAGGACACATATTGAGAAGACCGACCGGAAGCATTGCAAGACAGGCACTGCGTTGGAACCCACAGGGACAGAGGCGTAGGAGAAGGACTAGACATACCTGGAGAAGAGAGCTGGAGCTTGATATTAAAAGGAAAGGTAAAACAGGGCAAGAATTGAAAGGGATGGCAACAGAGAGGAAGAGCTGGAAGAAGTTTGTTGAAGACCTGTGCTCCGTTGGGAGTTAAAAAATGAAGGAGAAGAATTCTGGGACACAAAGCTTTGTCACTATTTACTTTGTTTGCGCACTTTGGTGAATCTGCTTTTTGTGAAATTACCACAAATTCCTACTTTTGAGGTTAAATAGAAAGTAATTTAGTAACAAGTAAATTCACACAATGAGATTGGAGGATACGTATTTCTTATTAAACACGATGGTGAGCATCACGTCGAATGCATTTACTTCCCATTTTCTTGTACCTAATTCAATGTAAGTCAATCTTGGAGCCATTACGGTCGGGAAAACATTTCCACTCCCTCTGTGGAATTGAACTCTGACCAAACACAACGCTATGGTGGCTCTCTGAGATTAATAGTACATTTTCTGAATTAAATTGTTCAAATGAAGACTTTTTCTATTTACTTCCTATCTATTGAATAAAGCAGTTTCTCAATTGTTGTATGATGTTGCGAATTTCATCTCCCATTCATTTCAAAATAGTTCACTTCATATTGTAAGTTTGTATAATTTGTATGTAGAGCAATCCAAACTCCCTAATTCAAATCACCAGAAAGATTACACAAATATGGAGGAACAAATACATTCAGAAGAGATTAATCACTAATAAAATTAAAACAACTTAATTCAGATTTGACATCTTCTATTGCAGACAAACATACGACCTGTGCAAATAACTGAAACTCTGAAAATATAATTCAGTTTCTCGAGATAATAAACAACAATAAAATGATCAAATAAGAATATATCAAATTAATAATCCTGGTATGACTGTGTCAAATTAATCAACCAGACATATTTCGAATTATTACTTCTAGCAGGAAAGGTAGAATAATTGTATAGTAGAATAAGCTCTTAATTATATAAAATAATTTTATATATATATATATATATATATATATATATATATATATATATATATAAATATATATTATAAATATATTATCAATTTGCTTGTCGTTTGTCCATAGAATATACAACTCGTCTTGAGAACACAAGAAAGACTGGAGAAGTAACTCAACAAAATAAACACAAATGGAAAAAAATATAATTAAAAAAACTGACTTTTAAGTACAGGGAAAACATTACTCCTGAAGAGCCAAGTGTAAAATATTCTACAAAATCTTAAATAGAGATTAAAATTACTCGTAGAACTGAAAATAAATGAAACACAAATGGGCTTCAGAAAGAAGAGAAATTGTATTGATGCGACATCTTTGTACTCAGACAAATAATAGAAAGGACACCAGCAGATTACCAACAAGAATTATATGCTGCATTTGTAGACAAAGAAAAAGCTTTCGACATGGTAGATAAATAACAGTTATGTAAAACCATAGCAATTAACGAAGTAAATGACCACTTGATAACCTATGCTAAAAACCTTTATGATAACATCCAGTGCTGAGTGAAAACAAAATAACGGGGTCTTAAATAACTTTAGTATTAAATCAGAAGAAAGACAAGAATGTGAACAAAATAGTCCAATTAACTAGTATACAAATCTGAAAGACTGAACAACGGAAATGAGAAGAATCATAGCAAAATGGTACTTTACCATCCACGTTCTTACAGTTTTTCTGTATTTATTTCGTTATTCATTTTAGTCACATATTTTCATTCGTTTTTAACCGTTGTTATATCATTGTTAAAGTCTAGTGTTCTGAGTTATCCGTCAGGTTTGTTGTATCGTTTTGCTTGATAAAGGCCTTTTTGGTCGAAACGTTGCTGTGTATTGTCATTATTTTTGTATTTTGTAAAACTACAGGACTTTGTTATTACGTGTTTCGCCATCCACGTTCACAGGGTGGCCATAGAAAATGTATTTATTCCTGGTTTTAATCCGCTACATAACAAACAAACAAGATAATTGGTTCTGCACACGTGTGGAATATAAGAATCACTAAACGGAAAAATCGATCTGATGTCTTCGATCTGTAAGGGGTGTAACTTGTATAAAAAACGCTAGAGAGTGAGACGTCTGGTAGAAATTAGTACACAATCAACAGTGCATATCTGAGTTGTCACGTCAATACTAATCATCAACATACACAGACTAGTCACAAATGGATAAACACTAAATTTCAACACTAAACAAATGACAGAAAATATTAATATAGTTGCACTGGATTTGACAACCAGTATAACACTATTGAAATAAATTAAAATTTACTTACATTAAAAAAATAGCTATAACAAGCTCAAACAAAAAACATTTGTTATCATTGTACAGGATGCGCGTGCATTTATTTTGACAGGATATCTTCCTTTTCTTCTCGATCGTTCTTTTCAGACATTTTGATTATTCTTATTGTGATATATAAACAGCCTTACACAAAGAACGAGCGTGTTTCGTTACACCTTCAGCGTCATTTGGAGCTCTGGTGCTTATCCTTCGGTGATTGGTCCGATTTCAGTCAGCGTTTACTGGGTTCGCTCTCCGTCAGCCTTTGGATGTCCTCAGTCGACCTGCAAGGCAGCAGGTTTGACAGGATATAATCATGTTTAACTCTCAAGTCAATTATAAATACAAGTATAGGATGTCCCTAATGTAACAGTTCTTTTGTCTTGACTTATTATCTGTAATGTAACGTAATAGCCGCCCATCGCAAGCGATGATGACAACAATCTCAGACGTGTGCTGTTGCACCTCTCTGGTGTGGCAGGTGATTGAAGTCAATCCTATCCACATGTGTCGTGAAGTGTCCTGAAGTGTTGTGAAGTAAGTGTTGTGAAGTGTTGTGGGGAGTTTCAGTTTCTATCATGTACCTAGTTTGTTGCATCTGTAGTTGTTCGTCTTTGATGATGTTTGTACTATTATCTATCCATTCGCCCGTGAGGCAGCGGGGCTCAAAGAATAGCCCCACTGCCACCTACAAGGCATGTCTAGATACGACTTTATGTGGGACATAGGAAGCTACCATAGTAAATAAAAAGCATAGCAGAAATCGGATTTGCTGGCCTACTTGTAGACGTATAACTGGCACAACGTATAATCGCTCTTAGGCTCAGATCCCATACAAATCAGACAAGAGTGGCTAACAAGTAGTCGATATGGAGAGCTCGAGGAAAAATCTATCCATCGGGTTCTTGGTCTTCCTCGGGCTCTGCCTCCAGGTTGTCGGTTGTTATAGACGTAAGACGGTAGTAGATCTGGTTTCATTCTCAATGTTCATTTCATCATCAGACATGTCCATAATTGCTTCGATCTCATCCCAAGCATGTATCTCAGTGTGTGCAGGCTAACAAATTCAGTTCTGTGTTGATTGATGTATATACTGGGTTTTCTCTCGTGGCTTTCCCGTCTGCCGCACCTATCAGTATGCACAACTGCGCAACCGAGAAGAGAATCCCCTTTATCTTCATCGTTGGAATCTTCAGAGTGTATTCTCATTAGGTTACCGTAGCATTTTATTTATTGTCTTCTAATATGTTGGATGCATGGTGTTATTCCAACGACATTTCAATATTCTCATTACTCAATCGCTAATTGATGCAATGTTCAGATCTTACAAGAGATGCTTAGTGAAGCCATAGATTTGCTTTGACGGTATATTTAAAAAAATATGGAAATTAGAACACTTATAACAGACGTTTATTTGTCCCAACAAAATCTTGAGAACCCCAAATTAGTTAATTATGAAAACTGGACAGTCTACTCCTGCAGAAATGTGCAGGTCAATGCTATCTTTTTTAAAAAAGAAAAACTCTTTACGCTAGTAATAATTGTAAAATCGGATTACAATATATTTTACTTATAAAACGTACGCGAAAGTTTTCCCCTGTTTTTTTTCATCATGCGAACTTCAATTTCTTGAAGATTGTTTCGCTGTAAATGTAATGTAATATGCGATTTATAAGTTATAGAAAAAATAAATCAGTCCGTGTTCATACTGTGCGGTATATTGGTGAATACGATGTTGAATTCGTATCTTTCTTTGACCTACCGCACACGGTGTGTGATATGGTAAATACAACTATAAAAGAAAGTATTATATATGAAAAGCAATATAGTGGTTAATAGCAGGAGCGGTGCACATTCGTACCTCATTACAGTGGTTAGTTTTGAAGACAGCCAAAAATGCAATTTTAAGACACAGCTTTTATCATATATATAGAAGCAATGTGCTGGGAGCGTTTTTAACACTGTAGTGTGCGCTGGAAAATGGCACACGTGACGACATTCCAAAATAAATGTTTAAGAAGAATCCTGCAAATGTTTGAGTCAAAGAACGATAGGAAATGAAAAGTTTTTAAAACGAATACATCGTCCATCATTGAAGACCAACATTTAAAGATGACGGTGGAATGGGCATGTATGTCATCTGCCAGCAGGGACATTGACTATATCAGTTTTTTAATGAGCAGCGGATAGGAAAAGAAGGTCTGGACGTTCAAAGTAAACATGAAGAAAAGAAGGTCTAGACGTTCAAAGTAAACATGAAGAAAAGAAGGTCTAGACGTTCAAAGTAAACATGAAGAAAAGAAGGTCTAGACGTTCAAAGTAAACATGAAGAAAAGAAGGTCTAGACGTTCAAAGTAAACATGAAGAAAAGAAGGTCTGGACGTTCAAAGTAAACATGAAGAAAAGAAGGTCTAGACGTTCAAAGTAAACATGAAGAAAAGAAGGTCTAGACGTTCAAAGTAAACATGAAGAAAAGAAGGTCTAGACGTCCAAAGTAAACATGAAGAAAAGAAGGTCTGGACGTTCAAAGTAAACATGAAGAAAAGAAGGTCTAGACGTTCAAAGTAAACATGAAGAAAAGAAGGTCTAGACGTTCAAAGTAAACATGAAGAAAAGAAGGTCTAGACGTCCAAAGTAAACATGAAGAAAAGGTCTAGACGTTCAAAGTAAACATGAAGAAAGAAGGTCTGGACGTCCAAAGTAAACATGAAGAAAGAAGGTCTAGACGTTCAAAGTAAACATGAAAAAAAGAAGGTCTGGACTTTCCCAAAGTAAACATGAAGAAAAGAAGGTCTGGACGTCCAAAGTAAACATGAAGAAAAGAAGGTCTAGACGTTCAAAGTAAACATGAAGAAAAGAAGGTCTGGACGTTCAAAGTAAACATGAAGAAAAGAAGGTCTGGACGTTCAAAGTAAACATGAAGAAAAGAAGGTCTAGACGTTCAAAGTAAACATGAAGAAAAGAAGGTCTAGACGTCCAAAGTAAACATGAAGAAAAGGTCTAGACGTTCAAAGTAAACATGAAGAAAAGAAGGTCTGGACGTTCAAAGTAAACATGAAGAAAAGAAGGTCTGGACGTCCAAAGTAAACATGAAGAAAAGAAGGTCTAGACGTTCAAAGTAAACATGAAGAAAAGAAGGTCTGGACGTTCAAAGTAAACATGAAGAAAAGAAGGTCTGGACGTTCAAAGTAAACATGAAGAAAAGAAGGTCTAGACGTTCAAAGTAAACATGAAGAAAAGAAGGTCTAGACATTCAAAGTAAACATGAAGAAAAGAAGGTCTGGACGTTCAAAGTAAACATGAAGAAAAGAAGGTCTAGACGTCCAAAGTAAACATGAAGAAAAGAAGGTCTAGACGTTCAAAGTAAACATGAAGAAAAGAAGGTCTAGACGTCCAAAGTAAACATGAAGAAAAGAAGGTCTGGACGTTCAAAGTAAACATGAAGAAAAGAAGGTCTGGACGTTCAAAGTAAACATGAAGAAAAGAAGGTCTAGACGTTCAAAGTAAACATGAAGAAAAGAAGGTCTAGACGTTCAAAGTAAACATGAAGAAAAGAAGGTCTGGACGTTCAAAGTAAACATGAAGAAAAGAAGGTCTAGACGTTCAAAGTAAACATGAAGAAAAGAAGGTCTAGACGTTCAAAGTAAACATGAAGAAAAGAAGGTCTAGACGTCCAAAGTAAACATGAAGAAAAGAAGGTCTGGACGTTCAAAGTAAACATGAAGAAAAGAAGGTCTAGACGTTCAAAGTAAACATGAAGAAAAGAAGGTCTAGACGTTCAAAGTAAACATGAAGAAAAGAAGGTCTAGACGTCCAAAGTAAACATGAAGAAAAGGTCTAGACGTTCAAAGTAAACATGAAGAAAAGAAGGTCTGGACGTCCAAAGTAAACATGAAGAAAAGAAGGTCTAGACGTTCAAAGTAAACATGAAGAAAAGAAGGTCTGGACGTTCAAAGTAAACATGAAGAAAAGAAGGTCTAGACGTTCAAAGTAAACATGAAGAAAAGAAGGTCTGGACGTCCAAAGTAAACATGAAGAAAAGAAGGTCTAGACGTTCAAAGTAAACATGAAGAAAAGAAGGTCTGGACGTTCAAAGTAAACATGAAGAAAAGAAGGTCTGGACGTCCAAAGTAAACATGAAGAAAGAAGGTCTAGACGTTCAAGTAAACATGAAGAAAGAAGGTCTGGACGTTCAAGTAAACATAGAAGAAAGAAGGTCTGGACGTTCAAAGTAAACATGAAGAAAAGAAGGTCTAGACGTTCAAAGTAAACATGAAGAAAAGAAGGTCTGGACGTCCAAAGTAAACATGAAGAAAAGAAGGTCTAGACGTTCAAAGTAAACATGAAGAAAAGAAGGTCTGGACGTTCAAAGTAAACATGAAGAAAAGAAGGTCTGGACGTCCAAAGTAAACATGAAGAAAAGAAGGTCTAGACGTTCAAAGTAAACATGAAGAAAAGAAGGTCTGGACGTTCAAAGTAAACATGAAGAAAAGAAGGTCTGGACGTTCAAAGTAAACATGAAGAAAAGAAGGTCTAGACGTTCAAAGTAAACATGAAGAAAAGAAGGTCTGGACGTTCAAAGTAAACATGAAGAAAAGAAGGTCTGGACGTTCAAAGTAAACATGAAGAAAAGAAGGTCTAGACGTCCAAAGTAAACATGAAGAAAAGGAGGTTTAGACGTTCAAAGTAAACATGAAGAAAAGAAGGTCTAGACGTTCAAAGTAAACATGAAGAAAAGAAGGTGTAGACGTTCAAAGTAAACATGAAGAAAAGAAGGTCTGGACGTTCAAAGTAAACATGAAGAAAAGAAGGTCTAGACTTTCCCAAAGTAAACATGAAGAAAAGAAGGTCTAGACGTTCAAAGTAAACATGAAGAAAAGAAGGTCTAGACGTCCAAAGTAAACATGAAGAAAAGAAGGTCTAGACGTTCAAAGTAAACATGAAGAAAAGAAGGTCTGGACGTTCAAAGTAAACATGAAGAAAAGAAGGTCTAGACGTTCAAAGTAAACATGAAGAAAAGAAGGTCTAGACGTTCAAAGTAAACATGAAGAAAAGAAGGTCTAGACGTTCAAAGTAAACATGAAGAAAAGAAGGTCTGGACGTTCAAAGTAAACATGAAGAAAAGAAGGTCTAGACGTTCAAAGTAAACATGAAGAAAAGAAGGTCTAGACGTTAAAGTAAACATGAAGAAAGAAGGTCTAGACTTTCCCAAAGTAAACATGAAGAAAAGAAGGTCTAGACGTTCAAAGTAAACATGAAGAAAAGAAGGTCTGGACGTTCAAAGTAAACATGAAGAAAAGAATGTCTAGACGTCCAAAGTAAACATGAAGAAAAGAAGGTCTAGACGTTCAAAGTAAACATGAAGAAAAACTATGGAAAGATAGTTGAAAGATTATGACATGACAGGAAACAATTAGAGAAAGACGACAGAAGAACAACAATGGAAATCTATTCTGGACGGGACACGCAGACGATATATAGAGATAAATAGTAGGTAGCGCAATGAGAGAGTCCGCACAGAAGAGTTTCAGAGCTGTGAATCCCACTCGCGGACCAGATTGAGAGAGATAGGTGTCAATATTGGTACAGCCCGAAAAGAAGGACATACCAAATATGCAAAGAGATTGATTAATCAACACCGAACTGGGCGTGTTGGACCGCTGGTGGATTTGTTGAGGCGGAGATCGGAGCACCTATGGACGTGTCCAATGTGATATGATGATAGTCCTTGTCAGTGGCGGCTCGTCATTAAGGGCCAGTGGGGCCGGGCCCAAAAAATAATGCATAATGTTTATTTATTATTTTATAAATTAAAATATAGCAACCAAAACCATGATTTATCCGGAAAAAATGTCTGGCCCCACCAACAAAAACGATCACGAGCCGCCACTGGTCCTTGTTATAACTGATAACTGATAGTAGGTAATAGTATTCATTGCGATATTATTCAAAGCTTACATACACACAGTTAAAATACACTTGAATATACACACTCACAGGAGCACGTTTTGCTTACATTTATACATACGTATACGATATTTACACACTTAAATAACATACATGTAACTATACATGTATATATATATAAATACACACAAAAGCTGATTACGTATCTTCGTATCAATAGTGTCACCCATTTATCTACACGACACGCAGACTATTTAAAAAGTTAGCCTCATGTTTATGCCTGTCTAAACGGGTGGTTCGTTTCGAGTTTTTCAAGTATGCCTAAATCCTCTTGAATTAATTATAACAACACAACTTTTATATGGGTTTCGACGCTAGATTGGATGTTGAATGTACACGTTAGTTTCGCAAAATTTTCCGCGTGACTGATAGAGTGCGCATAACTGGACCGCGACGTGTTCCTTACAATGTTGCAGCCACGTGATATGTCCTGTCTTGATAGTACTTTAATCCTCCATATTATCTATTCAAGCTCTTTAACCTGTCACCCAATAACCTCTTGAAACGTTTGACAACAAGCAGTCCAGTCCCACCTCCCCAATTCAAAATGCTATTTTCTCCAGTCTGATGTCATGTTTGTGTATTCAGATCTACACATACTGCAACATTAACATTTTTTTAAAACTGTCTTTACTTGTGGTGTTATCGCTTTTTATGGTGGCGCCGTTCAGAAAGCAATAGCAAACTACAGAACGTATAAATTGTGCCTAGAAAATCAACGACTCGTTTACTGTGGATGATGGCTACGTCCTGTAAAGGATATGCCACGATTTTCATGTCAGAACAGGAGACTGAAAAATGTAATGGTCACATGACTAGTACAGTCAACGTAAAACTGTTCGGATTAGGATTTTTACTTTGAACCCCCTGACAGAAAAAATCTCCATGACCTTACCAGGGGTTGAATCTTGGTCTCCCGAATGGGAGTCCGTGCTTTAATTCATTCAACCAGATGCTCCTCACTGCAGCACTAAATCACATAAATTTAAAATACATATGCAAACTGGGGAAACACATACAAAGTACTTGGACCGGGGCAACAACTTGATTGATCGTCATTGCACTTCGGTGAGTAACCATGTGTGCTCCGATCTCTTTCTTACACAGGAAGATCTCAGCTACAGTGCACGGACTCCGTAGAACCGGCGAGGGTACCCGATGATATCGCGGTCAAACGGTGATAACAGCTCCATTACGACTTTCCTTTTTTATGTAATATGATATCATAGTCAAACTTGGATGTCAAGATCGAAACTAGTCAAACTTGGATATCAAGGTGAATATGTCCTATCCTAAACAATAAGATATTTAGAAGGTAACTTTTCCAACTAATAATCGTTGTGGCATTTTCTGTACTTGGGAATATCAGTGTTGCTATGTTACAGATGTAAACATAAAAGTACACTTGTATCCCATGTTTATTCACTAATTTCCAACCGTGAATATTAGTAGTAGTTCTGACCACCATTATTTTATAACATCACAGCTTTTATCACACAACTATTTTATATTTACATTGTTTGTAGTAGGTATCACATTAATGTCTATCATTCAATATACTTTTTGTATATATATACTCATTTGTTTCTCAAATAGAATACAGTGGAATATGAGGGAAACAATTGGTGGATCTGGATTTTGTAGACGATCTAGCACTCATCTCTCACAGCCATCAACAGATGCAAAAGAACATAACTAAACTAGAAGCAATCTAGCAACAACTAGGCCTGACTATTCATTGGGAAAAACAAAGATCATGATATTAAATGCTAATTCCAGAGACCCGATAATATTGTGGGGAGCACCATTAAAAGAGGTGGACGTGTTTCCATATCTGGGAAGTATTCAAGTAGGCACATATGAAGGTGTTATGATTAGAATACAAAAGGCAAGTTCAGCATTTGCCATTCTAAAGAACGTATGGAGTTCATATGGAATAATAAAACTAAGATAATGATATTTAACTCAAATGTCAAGGCTGTCCTTCTATATGGAGCGGAGACATGGAGATCAAGTTGTAGACATTCATCAATAGATGCCTGCGCAGGATACTCCATCTGCGATGGTATGACAGGACCACAAGCAGGAAACTGTGGGATAAAGCAGGGGCAGCGGTATGGAATAAGAGATAAGGGGCAGAAGGTGGCGATGGACTGGACCAGAGCCAGCTATAAACTTATGGGCCTTCAGGGCTCATGTAAATTATGGGAAATCAGACCACAACTACACCACGTGACCTCGCATTCCAGTATTGTTATATATAGACGAATTCATTTTTAAATCAACACAAAACGCTAAATCAAAGTTATATTATACAATAAGTTAAGTTTAACAATAAGGAATATCAATATTATGAATATTTTTCCCAGTAAATAACCATAGACTCATAGAATTGCAATAAAAGCTTGCAGTGTTCTATCAAACATATATACATTCCAGCTCCCTTCTCTGATCTAGGTCAGGAGTTCCCCAGTCAGTTGTCTGGCCTAGTTATCTAGAGTTGGCTGTGACTGGACACACTGAGGAAACCCCCTGACAGCATCATGAGAAGGACTTTTGACGAAATCCCCAGAGTAATAGAGATAATGGACAGGAACACCTGGAGACAGGAGTTGGAGACGGAATGCAAGAAAATTGGAAGAGAGTGGAGAGATCTAACAAAGATGACATTGGATAGGTGGGCTTGGAAGGCCTTGGTTGAGGACCTATGCTTGCCTAGAGGCGAAGGCCTTGGTTGAGGACCTATGCTTGCCTAGAGGCGAAGGCCTTGGTTGAGGACCTATGCTTGCCTAGAGGCGAAGGCCTTGGTTGAGGACCTATGCTTGCCTAGAGGCGAAGGCCTTGGTTGAGGACCTATGCCTGTCTAGAGGCGAAGGGTGAAGAAGAAGAAACGCAAAAAGCACTAATTACATATATACATTTAACATACGCACATATAGAATATGAACTCAACGCACTACATTTCTATGCTCCTTAATATTTTCTATGCTCCATATACTTATATGTGTGTATGTTAAATGTATATATTATGCATATATTTGATTTTTATTGTCTATCTTTTTTTTCCATTTCTAGTTTTTTTGTGCATTTATCTCGTTATTCGTATTTAGTCACAGATTTTCATTTTAGGTTCGTTATGAATTTATTGTCTGCTTCTATAAGTTGTGTGCCGTGTAAGAAAGGATTTTTCACTTCGGTTGTATCCTTTGCTTGAGACAGACCTTTTGGTCGAAACGTTGCTGTGCATTGTTATTGTTTTCATATTTTGTAAAACCACAGTACTTTGTTTTTACCTGTTTCGCCATTACTACGTAGTTTTACTGCAGTCTTTACTTATATCGATATATATATATATATATATATATATATATATATATATATATATATATATATGGCCTTTTCGTCTTTGCAGACGGTCAATTTGTAAATGTTTCACTGTTTCTGAGTAAATTTCTGAGTGTTCGCTTGTCTCTCTTGTCTTTCAGCTCATCCCTAAGTCTCTCTTCAAAAGATTCTGCACTTTCGCGCAATGTTGTTTTCCTTATATCTCGATCATCAGACAGATTTTCCTATTTGCTGAGACCGATAGAAAAGTTATTCATTGAGGCCTTGCAGATTTTTTTATATCTAATCAGGGGTCTGCCTTGGTGGCTTTTCCCTTTCCGGAAATTTACAGAACAATTATTTTTTTGGGAATCACCCCATTGTCCATTTTTTTTTTGGCCCTAAAATCTAAGTTTTCCCCTTCCTGAGCATCCCCATGATGGAAAATCACGTTTTGACGGAATCTTCTGAGTTTTTTCTTGTTTTTCCACATAAGGTTCAAAAATCTTGCGGGACATCTAAAGGTAAAAGTTTAAAGTCTTTCTCTGCCTTGGTGGCTGTCAATTTTTCCCGGAGCCATATAGTAAAGGGGCAAAATTCCCGGTCTTTATATTTTAATCTTCGTCTGCAATGTTTTTTTTTTGTCCCTCTCTTTGATAGATTGCCGAATGGTAGCCGCGCTCCTTATTCAAGCATTCTTTTCTTCTTTGAAAAAACCCCGGCGGTGACTATGGCCCCAAAGATAATGAAATTTTTAAACGGGAAAAATGGTTACCTTTTAAAAAGGGATTTTTGTTGATGTGTTTTTTCCCCGACATAAAACCCCCTTTTTGGGGACATTAATTCAGAAAAAAAGGCCCATGTTTGGCCCAAAATTATTTTTGGAATTGCAGGGGAACCCTCCCGGTTTTGCAACTGGGCATCTCAGCGATGGGGAGTTCTTTGGGAAAAATTTCTATTGTTTTTTTTCCTTTTCGGAAGTTGAAAAAGAGCCAAAGTCTCGTTGGGAAGAAACTTTCCATCTTCCAAAAAGGGCAAACAAAACCCAAAGGAAAAAGGGGTGGGGGAAAGGGACCGTGCAAACCCACTTAACCTCAAGTTTTGGGAATTTAAAATGAATTGGAAATGAAGGAATTTTGTGGAAACCCGGGGGAAAAGGGGTTCTTTTTTTAAACCTCCCCCCAAAACTGAAAGGGGAAAATTGGCCCTTTTTGCAAAACCACCTCCCCCTCGGGGTTAACCCAAAAAAAAGGGAAATCCAAAGGGAACCCAAGGGTGTCAAGTCAGAAAGAAATAAAACCCAATAAACCCCATAAACTGCCTTGGGTCCCTCCCTACGGATGTGGGTCAAGGTTTCCCTCAGCCCTCTCCCAAACCAAAAGCCCCAAAAGGAAAGGGGTTTTTCCGGGGGTTTACCCCCCAGCCCTAAACCCCTTTCCCGGGGCGGGGTTTTCCATTCCAAGGGTTAGTTTGTTTGTTTTTTCCTTTCGCCCCGGCGGCACATAGGAGGGGGTTTTAGATCTCCATGTGGGTTATTCTAGCATTTGGGAAGTTTGTATTTTTCCCCACCCCAATGGTTTTCATTTTTTGTTCCGAAGAGGGGTTTCCTTAGGTCTTCCACGTTTTTTTTTTCTCAACTGGTGACCACATAAGGTTTTTCGATTTTTTTCCCCTTTCGTCTGATCTAAGAACATGACCCAAATATTTCCACCTTCTTTTCCCTTATAATATTTGATTGGCTTTTGGGTGTTCTATCTCTCACTGCGTTGTTGAAACAAAAAAAATCACTCCTTTTTTATTTTAATAATTTTCGGAGACATTTATTCTCAAAGCTGCCCAGTTTCTTATCAATTTTCTTTTTGTTTTCCCAACTTTCAAATGGGTTTAATGAAAATCTACTTGCTATTTTTTATAATACTATAAAAAAAAGCGGCAAACACAGACCCTTTGAATAAAAACGGGGGAACCCACGATGAAAAAAGGTCAAAGGAGAAAATAGCGGTGTGTCGGGCATGCCCTGCAGAAGACATAGTCGAATGCCTAGGCAAACACTGGAATTGTGGGGAAACCCCGAAATTTGGGGAACATATTCTTCTTTGGGGAACTAATTTATTAATTTATTTTAAAAGCACAAAGAAAACAGCCAGGCCGGAAAAGGGGGAAGTTGGGAAAGGCCCATATGCTAAAAGGGGGGAAGATGAATAAAAAAATTTGTTTACTATTCACTTTCATAAGGGTATTCTAAGGACGGTTTCTCTTTGCAGCAATAAAAATTCACCCTGTCTCTAGCCAGTTCACCCACTTGTCGTTTATCAATTCATGGTTTCTTTAATATCTTGTAGCCATCTTCTTCTTGGTCTGCCTCCTGCCCTCTAATGTCAATATACGATTGATTGTCCCTTACATTGATTTAAATTTTGGTTGGAAATATTAATTTCTCTTTTTTCTACAAACGCATTCTAATGCCCTGTGAACACAAACTAAATAAGGGGGAAAAAGCAAAATTCTTTACATAATGTTATCATTATTTAATTCAGCTTTTAAAAGGGTTTATTGACAAGTCAAAAGAGATTGAAACCCAAGACATGTAGAATAGTGATTCAGCTTTTTTAAATGCCCAGAAGGAAAAAAAGGTTGATTTTAAAAGTCTGAATCCCAAAAGGTTAACGATCTGTAAATAATTAGAGAAAAAATTTTCCACTTGGAATTTCAACTGTTTTTAAACTTTTTTTGAATCACCCTACTAGTAAATATGTAGTTGTAAAAATGAACCCTACACAATACGGGTAGCCGACCATGGTGACGGGGTTTTTCCCAAATTAAATACTGATGTTAAATCGACATGGCAGGAAATGTAAAGAAAACCATGACAGAAAATTCAATAAAGATTAATTTTCACAAAAAAAAAGAATTACTGGATTCTCCGCAACGAGCTATTCTTCTTTTTTTTTTATGTTTGTTGAAAACCGTCAAAAATGACTCTTTCCCTCATGTTGAAAGGGGTTTGTGTCTCTTTTTAAAGGGGGTTTTTAAATTTCCCTTTTACAAAATAAATAAATACAGTTTTCATATATAATGACATTGTTAAATTTTGCAGAAACATATAAAAAAGGTGCGACAAGGCTACATACTGTCGCCGGTGCTCTTAAATAATTTATCGGGATCTCATCATGAAAGAGAAAATGCAGGTCATTCAAATATCTCTATCGATTGGGCCCACATCTACGTAACTACTTTTTGCTGACAATATTAAACCCGGGGTTTTAACCCCAAAATGCTTACCAACATGAAAAATCCCTTTCAAAATTTTTTCATTTCTCAAACCCCTTAAGGGGTTTAAGAGTTTTTTGGGGAAAGGGGGAAAATTTTGGGGGGTGGTTTTGGGCCGTTAGAAACACAAGAAACAAAATTTCCCAGGGAAGACTAAACTTTGACCCCGAGGTCAAAGGTTTTAACGGGGTAAGGACATCCCTAAGGGGAGGGACTCCTTTCAGTTTTTTTTTTTAAAATATACATATATATATAAAATTGAATATGGTTTTTTCTTTCCTTCGGGGGGGAGATAACCCAAATAAATAAAAACAACCCAGAAACCGGATGGCTGGCCTACAGGCCCGAGGCACCCAACGGGCACAAAAAATTCATGAATGAAAAATCAAAAAAACCACAAAGAGAAAAGGGAACCCAAGGTTTGGTTAAATAAAACAAAAAAAATAAAACATTAATTTCCAAACCCAAACCCCAAGGGGATTTTCAAACACTGTGATAGGGGAAGGGAACGATTTTTTTAAAATTTTTCTAAACCCTCCCAACAGGCAACCTATTTGTTTTAAAAAATACCGATTTTTAAAGGAACCCCCAAGACATTTTTCCCGCGCTTTTGAAATGGGGAAAAAAAATTCAAAATTTTACCCTTTTTAATTTTCTAGTAAATCGGGAAAACTGGTTAAATAAATCGGTTGGTATTTTGGGTTGTCAATTTTTCCAAAAAATATAAATTTTTTATAAATTTTTAAAGTATTCCATATTCCAAAAAATTTTTTATAAACATTTCGTTAAGGGGAAAAGCCCCATAAGGGAGAAAATTTGGGAAATTGTCCCCGCAATAATTTTTACACCGCTACTTTTTCCCAATTACAGCCCCAAAAACCCCTTATTTTCATACGATTAAAATATATTACGTCACTGAATCATACATTTTCAAAAGGATGAAGGGGATTCCTCTTTTTTGAAAAATTTTTTGGTGTGCGCACATTTCTTGAAGCTACAAACTTTTTGATCGCTAAAATTGACGCCCCCTTTTTGTTTGGGTGTCACTTTGCCCAAACTACTACGTCATTTCCCTCGCCCTTGTAAACAACAGTGTTGTTATTTACAGAGCGATAAGCTAATTTTTAAGAAAATTAAAAAACTCTTTTTTTTCTGTTTTTAGGTTAATTTTATTTTTTCGAATAGAAGTTTAGTGATATAAATTAAAGAAAAGGGGGATTAGATGAATTTACCCTATAATTGAGAAAAAGACATTATTACATTATCTGAATATTCCCAAACGACCGATTACAAATGTTTTGGAACCCAATTGGGGCCCGAAGTTCAACTTTTATCCCATTGGAAGTTAAAAAAGAAAAATAAAAGAAAATAATGAATAAAATTATGATTGAAATAAATTGTTTTAAAACCCCCAAAAATTATATATAATATGTAGTAATAGCTAATAATTTGTAAATTATCTATTTCAGGCTGAATTTGTTTTTGGAACTATTTTAATATTTTGCATTATTTTAAACCCTTGGCAAAACATTGGAAAAGCTTTCAAAAATTCCCAAGGTCTTTTAGGACATGGGAAGAAAAATTTTAATCGAAAAAAAAAAAAAATCATCCACAAGCCAGCACAGTGTATAAAAAAACAAATAAATTTTTATGTTTTGGAATAAATTAAATAATGTTTTGCCCAATAAACATTCAACAAGTATGTGTAGGAGATGTTTTCAAAATTATACTTATTCAAAAAAACACTATCAAAAAATTCACTCAAGTAAACCACAACATTGCTGATAAATTCGGAATTTTGGACGGTTAAACTCTGATGTTAGTGAAAAAAAAATTAGTCTATTTTTTCATTATAAACAAAATCTCTTGGTTGTTTCAAAATGCCCCTTAAATTCTAAGCCCCAGTTACTTTGGGATACTCCCCCAATCTCCCCCCCATTCTAAGCCCTTGGGCAGTGATGGTAGGGATTTTTCTTTACAGGATGAGGTTGATGTGACTGTTGAAGAAAATTTTTACATAAAAAAAAACTGCATCAAATTGACATCCCTTTTCAACCTCCCCCAATTTTAAATTGAAAAAAAAATTCATTTTCTATCTAGAAAACCCTTTTAAGAGCCTCTATCTAGAGGTAAGAAGAGTTATTTAAAATTTTGTTAGAAAAAAAACTAAAAAATCTCCTCCATAATGTAATAACATGCAGAACAAGAGGAAAACCACTTGTATTGAAAAAAATAGTAAAACCCGGAAACAAACATCACAAATAAAATCTCCAAAAAAACAAAAGGGTCTTTCCCCTTCCCAAGATGTTGGGGAACTTGTAGCAGGAAAACCAACGGGATTTTTAAAGTGCAACAAGCACATGAAAAAACGACCCCCAAAAAACCCCCGGGAATATGGGAAAGGGTTAAGAATTAAAAAGGAAAAGGCCCCAATTTTTTTTTTGGGTGAAAGAATTGGGATTTTTTAATGGGGGGAAAGAAAACATAAAGTTTTATGAAGGGGGTTGGGGGTTGGGAAAGGTGAAAGGGGGTAAAAAATTTTTAAAGCCCGGGGTGCTTTGATATAAATTTTGGGGGACCTGATGGTCATACAATGGAGGAAAACCATATGCTTATATTAAAGATTTGGGAGTTTTTTTTGGGTCACTTCCAATTTTATAGAAAGAAATTATTAACAGGCAATAAAATGAACCGGGAAAGACCTTTTGGGAAAGGGGGTGAACCATCAAAAAAATTTTTCCCCAAAGCCCAAAAAACCCCCCGGGGCCCCAATTAAAACCTAAAATTAAATCTGCCCTGGAAAGGCTAAAGTTAAAGATACATACAACAATGTAGAAAATTATAAGATGGAATTGGGATAGAAACATGACAGGGTTTAGGGGGGAGGGTGAACGGGTGGTTTTTTTATGGAGTTTGATTTTTAACAAAGGTGAAAGGGGGGCCTTATCAGGTCCCGGAAAAATTTCCATGCTTTAAGGGCCTCCAATCACGAAAGATTTTCCAGGTTCCCAACGAAACAGATCTGTACAAGCCAGAGGCCCGTCATTGTTGAAACAATATCCAATCGTTTCATTACAATTGGCCAGGTAATAAAACTGTGTATTAAAACCCGCTTCTGTAATTTTTAAATATTGATATTGAAAAAAGGCCCCTCCTTACCTTAAATTTTTGGGCCTTGTTTCAAAACATCAAAATTACAAAAAAAACCTTTTTTTAAACGGGAATAATAGAATTTTCTAAATAAAAAAAACCACTTTTTTCCCAAAACCCCTTCAATATTTAAAAAAACAGTAAAATTGGCATCAGGCAGAAATGTTTTCATTAAAAAAATAAACAAGTTACATGCAGATTTATTGGGTTTTTGAAAGTGAGGGGGAGAAAATAAAAAGCAATACTAAGATTAAGAAAGCACAAAAGGGTTATTGAACTTGAGTTTGTAGCACTTTTGATAGGTCTGGTCCAAATGTTTCCAATTAGATAAAATATTAGACAAACAAAAAAATCACACCACAGGCATATTTAAGTAGAGCTTTTGTTGGTAAACCCCTGTCATAAATACTTAACATTAAATATAAAGATTTTGAAGATGTTATAAAACAAATTGGGAAAAGAATAAGGGTAAATAAATATTTAATTTATCAAAGAAACATTTTTTTAAATTTATTAAATACAGCATTTGGAAAAAATTCACAATTCCCTCTTTAAAAAGACCAATCCCTGTGACCAATTCCAAAAAACAATTAGCAATAAAAATTTCATAAAAGTACAATTTTATTTTCCAGATAAAATAATTCCAAAAAAACCCTTTTCTAGAACATCCTTTTTGCAAACTGGATCGTTTGGTTTGGTTGGGCTTTTTTGGGGAACAAAGGAAGGGGAATTTTACATTCAATGGTAGTGGGGAAAGAAAAGAGTTTGGGGTATAAAAAATAAAACTTTTGGAATTAAAATTTATCATAGAAACACAGTTTCTAAAAACTTATTCCCAACGAAATAACAAGTTCACTGTGAAAAAAATAAAATTTAAAAATATAGGGGCCTTTTGGGGATAATTTGTCACTGCTGTATTGTCTAGCTGTCTTAATAACAATTTTGAAATTTAAAATTTATATGTAATTTTGTTTTTAAGATGTCTTAAAAAGCTTTTACATGTCATGAAGTATATATAAGCAAGTTTGTGTAAATATGTATGGTAAGTATGTATGAGCAAGTTTTTAAAAAAAAAATATGTATAAAAAGGGTTTTAATTATAAATGTGGGTACATTATGACTAATATGGGCCCAGTAGAATTGTCAATTTAAAAATTACAAAAAATGTATTGTCAATGTTTAAATATGTATTTTTGTTTGAACTACCATTATAGTATTTTGAAGTGAAAGTATTTTTGTTAAATGATAAAATTTAAATTTTTTAAAAAATTAAAAGTTCATGAAGAAGTAAGCTATCTTTTGTATTTATGGAAATAGATTTTGATGTGGAAAATTTTTTTATTTTTTATATATATATATATATATATATATATATATATATATAAATTTTGTAGGGGTTTAGATATGTTAAATATAATTTGCAATTTTAACAAAAAAATTTTTCTAACTGGTTTTAAAATTTTTATTATTATAAATGACCAGACATAGCTTTTAAAATTCTCTTTCGTTACTGATGAAAATAGTATAGTATTTATATTCAACCATTGTGGCCCCCAAAGTTATAATGAAATAAAATTCTTTTAAAAATTTAAATTTTTTCTGGAATCATTATATTCTACAGTCTTATTACAATTTTATTTTTTTAAACAATTTTTTATCTTACCCTACTTATTCCATCTTAATTTTCACTTTATTCATTCAGAAAAACTCACGGCAATGAAGAATTCCCCACTATTTCTGTTAAATGTGGGATTAAAAAAAATAAATTTTTGTAGGGGAAAATTTTTTTTGTCCTTAAAATTTGTACATGTTTGTACCGGGATATTTTTTCCTTCAATGAAAAACAACGACACCATCAGCGTAATTAGCACATCGTCAGCTACCGGAAAATGACTAGTTCCCCGATATAACTTCATAACTATATTATAAAAAGACTTAAACTACCAAAAAATCTAAAACTACATTGGGGCTTTTATTAAGCTAGATAAAAACCCCTATATATGTTTTAAAAACCAGCCGGGCTTTTTAAGCCCTTCCTCCAAATGTCGCCATTTCGAACGCCCATTCTTTCAGGGAAAAAAAGGGGAAAGGGAAAAGGGGCCCAAACCCAAAGGGCTACCGATCCCCCTTAACTGAAAAAACATTTTATAAATTTTCTTTTGGAAAAATACTTGGATAAACAAAAGTTTGTTTGGTTTTTTTACTCCCCCTTTCTTATAGACGTTGTCCGGGTTAAAAAGCTTTATGGGTTTTTTTTGACCATAACAGCTGACCAACCCGGGCCAACTATAAACAAGGGTCGGACTCGGTAAAATTATGGGAAATCAGACCTAACTACACCATGTGACCTTGCATTCCAGTTTTTTGGTGTATATAGACGAATTTATTTTAAAAACAACACAAAAAGCTAAATCAAGGTTATATTATGCAACAAATTATTTTAACAAAAAGGGAAAAAGAAAGGGTTCCCCCCAAATTTAAATTAAAAAAAATAGAACCAATTTTTACCCCCAGGGATGTCAAGAGGGATTTTGGGGAAATTTTTGAAATCGGATGCCCTGTCTTAAAAGGGGAAGTCTATGCGTTTAAAGGGGCCCACCAAACCAATGGCAAGATTTTGTTCTTGGGAAAATCAAAAAATATCCAAAATGATTAAAAATTGGGCTAAAGGCAAAAAAAAAGAAGAAGACTAAAAAAATCAATATTCCCAATATTTTTTACCAATAAAAAACCATAGACTCACAGAATTAGTAAAATTCCAAAAAAAAAGATCTTCTATCAAACAAAATAATTTAATTCCCCCCCGAAACTGGACAGGTTCCTTTTGGGCAATTTTTCTGGGCCCGGGTTATCTGGGGTTTTGGGGGTCAACCCCGGGCCCTGGGGCCAGAAAAAAACTTTGGGGGGGAAAGGGGGGGCGGTATTATTTTTACCCCTCCGCTATTGTTGTTTTTAGTACATCCGCTATTTGTTCCTGCAGTACATCCGCTATTGTTCCCGCAGTGGCCAAGAAAAAAACCCCGGCTTGGGGGCTTCCCCCGTATACATTATACCAAAAAGGGAAAATATGTTCCCTTTTTCTTTCCCTTTTTTTAAATGCTGAGATAAATATCACATTTCCCCAACACTTTAATTAAAAAAAAGCTTTGCTTCATCTCCTATAAATTTGCAAAAAATAAAGTTGTGCATATTGTTTCGTATTTTAATATGAACGACACAACATACTTTTTTTTGGGGGAAGTGGGTTTAATTTCAGTCAAAATAAATGAAACGAAGAAATTGAATTTAAAATTTTATCTTTTTTACGTTTTTTTAAAAAATTTTTGAAGAAACTCAGTTCGTTTTAACAACTTACGTTTCTGTGTATACGAGATCTATTCGTGTCGTTTTCGTGGTAGAGAGAGAAATTAGTAATCAACTTTTTATGGGTACGGTAAGCAAATGGGGGGAAAGGGTTTGCTGCAGCGGAAGACAGGCATGCATGGGGAAAGCCCCGTGTGCCATGACGTCGATCGCATAACAAAAAAAACGAGACTCTTTTCCCACGAAGGTATGGTGCTCGATCATCTTCAATCTACTATGTTCGCTTTCCGAAGTGAACGAATTTTTTTCCAGTTATTTCTGGGTCTCACTGTAGGGGAAATTGAGTACCTAGTCCTTTCGGAGACGGACGATAAAAAGGTCCCGTGTCCAAGCTGAAGGGGCGTTAAAAAAACCATCGGCAGTTGAAAAACGATGAAAAGCAGACTGAGAGAACGCTGCACGGACAAAATTTGTTAATTAAAAAGAAATTCAAACCGGGTTTTCCCCCTCCCCCAAAATCACAAAAATTTATGCACTGTCGCCGAGATCTTCTGTGGTTAGGAAAAAAGATTAGAGCAGGTATGGTTACAAAATGGGAAATGCAATGATGGGGTATCAATCAATTTATTATTGATATACCCTCCGCCACCTCCCCCCTTCTGTATTTTTTAGGGGTAAGCCTTTGACTCTTGATTTCAGTAATTTCCCTCTGTCCACTGACATTCAGTGAAAAGCTTACACACAGAAATGTAGAAAACAAAATTTTAATATTTGAAGACCCCCGTTTAAAGGGCAAAAGTCAAGACAAAACACAGGGTTTTTTCTTTCCTTTTTTTGTTTGAATGACGTGGGGGGAAAATCACCTTTTTTTTATTAAGGGCAAACCTTTTAATTAACAGCTGAAACTGAATAATAAAACCCCCTTGACATATTGGCCCTCTGTTTTCTTTGGTCATGTACGATTTGTACGGGATACAACATACTTGCACAAAAAAGAAAACCATTTATTAACAAAATAACCGAATAACCCTTACATTTTAAAAAAAGAATTCCCTTTTTTTAAGTTATTTTATTTATCATCATCATCAAAATCCTGTCCTGGGAAAAATTTCCCCCCCGACAGTCCTTCGCAATTTCTACCTCCCCCCAAAACCCCGAACCCGCGGAGCCACGCCCCAAACCACCAGTTTATCTTTAAATTTATCTTTCCGTTTTCATTCTTTTTTTACCAGTTAAAGGGTTTCCCTTTTATGATAGTCTTTCTCCAGCCCTTTTTTTGTTTTCTTTTTTTTATGTCCAAAAAAACCTCATTTTTTAAAATCTTATTTTTTAACATACCCCTTTTCTTTTATTTTTAGTTCTTTCTGGGGGATCTATTTGTTTTTATTTTTTTCTCCATGATATACGGGGGACTATTCAAAAAACTTATATTCAAAAGACATATAATGTTTGTACACCGCCCTTTTTAAGGGGGGAAATCTGTGAGTGTGGGGGTCAAGAAACTATTTTCATTGTTTTCTATTAATGTAAAATTTGTAAACCATTTGGGAAAAATTTAACTTGAAGAGTGAAAAAAAGGGTTGGGTTTTCAAAAAAAGTCAAAACGTTGTCATGAAAAAAAAACAAAAAGGTCACCAAATGCAAAATTTCAAATCCCCAAGGCTCTGAATCTAATTTAATGTAAATTAATTCTGTTTCCCGCCCCCGAGGGCTCGAGGGGTTTAACCGCGGGACCGGGCCCCCGTGAGTGGGTTCAACCCCGGGGGGGCTTCGAAAAGCCACCCGGTTCCCAGATTTCGGGTTGTGGACCGAGCCAGGAAGAGCCCGGACCGAGCCCAAGAGCGAAAGTTTCAAGGGCCGGACGGAAAAAAAAAAAAAAATTAGTTTTGTTTTTACCGGGGAGGGAATTGTAATACCCAAAAATTAAAATGATTTTTTGGATATAAAAAAATTTTAATTTTTTTAAATTTTTAAAAAAACCCCCAAAATTAGGTTTAAAAAAAATTTTTTTTGGGGGGGGGGGTGGGTGTTTCCCAAAATTCATTTAAAATGTAATATTTTAAAATTCCAATAAATATGAAAATTTAGATATTTAAATTTCTCCCCATTAAATGGAAAAGTTATAACATTAGATTCAAAGGGCCCTTGGGAAATTTTAAATGTGCAATTTTGTATTTTTCCCTGTCAAGGGTTTAAAATTTTTTTTTAAAAGAAACCTTTTTTTACTCTTCTAAGTCATAATCTTTCAAAATGGTTAAAACTCTACATTAATATAAACAAAAAAAAGTTCCAGACCCAAATCCCCAATTTTTAAAAGTTCATCTTCAATCCATACGTTGGTTTTTCCCTTTGGGGAAATTACATTGTATCCCTTTTTTAAGTCCATTCCCAAATTCGGATATCCCCAAAAAAAGTACAAAAGGGTGAAGGCATAGAGCAAAAGTCCAAAAGGGGGTGTCCCAATCCCCCGTCAAAATACTTCCAGTCATCTAAATGCTATTGTAGCCACATGTAAAAATGAAACAACTTGAATAGTAAAATTAAAAACTCTTCTCTGGTCAATAGTAGATAATAGATTTATAGGAAACCCTCACCCTTAAAATTTGTTTATTAACCGTGTGCTCCCATCTCTTTTGTACGCAGGAAGATCTCAACTGTAGGAAGAGCTCCGTAGCACTGGGGGATGGTGCCCAGTAAAATTTTTAAAATTTTTTTTTCAAGAATTTTATTATTAATCTTTTTCTAGTGATTTTTCCCTGGCAGCGGCTTTCCAGCCTGCTCTAATCGATTTTGAACTACCAAGGGTTCTTCTACGTGCTCAAATTGAACATTGGACCTACGTTTTATCTGCCGTCTCCGATAGCACTAGGAACTCGATATAACCTACACCGAGACCAGGGATCTCTGGAAAAATATGCCGATGACTCCACGAGGGAGCGAACCAGTTCCCATTGGCAAGAGCAGACTAGAAAACCCCTGCCCAAGCAAAATTCATTTAAAAAAATTTTAATAATAAAATACCGACAAAAATATCTTCACCGTTTTCAAAATTACACCGGTAACCCTCGCCGGTGCTAGGAGTTCGCGCACTGCAGCTGAGATCTCCCTTGTAAGAAAGAGATCGGAACACATATGGTTACTCGCCGAAGTGTAATGATGATGGTCATATCAAACAATCAATCAACTGACACAACGTACAATCGCTCTTAGGCTTGGATCACATACAGATCACAAAGAGTGGTTTAACAAGTGGTCGATATGGAGCGTTGGAAGTAGAAGATATTGAGTTTACAATGTAATGTTTCTGAACACTTGACAGTACTTGTAATGACGTATAGAAATTATGTGAAGCAGATACATGACACAGAATGTTGTACATTCCAGTAGTCAAGTCTATTTGATTTGAACTAGTCAATTAACATTGTTGACTGAGATAACATTACAAATAGGATAGTTATAGATAACCAGCCAGCACAAGAGTTGTTACATAAACTTACATAGAGTGAGATAACATAGATTATATAAACCGCACTGATGTGTGAGATATGACTGTGTGATAAGCTTCAGTCCATAAAGATATTATTCTTATAGCAGTGTAAATGTTTCAATTTTTAATATTGTTTTTTGCTTGTCACATTCTTGACCTCATAACAATCACGAGAAGATATCCTTTTTGAACAGTCAATGAATAGTTGCAACATCATCATAATCAGGTGATGTCTCCACATCAAAGGCTGATATGAGGCTTCAACAACTCTTATAGTGGATATGTTTTAACTATTAAAAAACGCCATATTGTGTAGCGTTTGGTCCACAAGGATTGAACGCTTAATATTGAACGCTTGTCAAGCTGTAATTTGTACAGTTTTTGTTGTTTCCTCCCACTTGTGTCCCGGTCTTAATCTTACTTCCTATCCTTCAACAATTCATATCTCTTGCCTTAATAATCTTGCCAACTCTGTCAAGCTGTAATTTGTCCATCTTGTGTCCCTCCTACCCCTCCCCTTCCATCAAGGTTTTCATCAAGACGCCATGTCTCCTTTTTGTGTCTTAAATATTAGTAAATCTTACTTCATACTAAATTTTTCTGTTGGTTAAACTTCTTTATTTTTCTTTCTATAAAATAAATCTTATACTAATGTATACCCACATCACAACAGAATTAATTCTATCGTCTAAATGCTTGTTCATTGTCCGTATCTCTGAACTATACGAATAAGATAGTGTATAGTAAATACGACATGAAAATGGTGGCATATCCTTTACAGAACTTCGCTTCGCCAACAATCAAAGTAAACTAGTGACACTAGTCGTCGATTTTATAGGTACCACTTAGACGTTCAGTAGGTTTCTATTGCTTACTGAATGGTGATGTCTATTTTCGAAATAAATTTTCTTCCAAACTGCCCGTCTCAGAGTTTGAAACAGGTACGCTTGGGCTGTGATGGAGCTCACTTATAGAACATGATAATTCTCATCTTTAGCTTAGTTATGATTTATGTGGATATTTCTTTCTTATCATTGAATGTACAAATTGGCCATTATATCATTATACAGTGTCCACAGAAGAATATGTATACCATCATTCAAACAAGACCCGGTGAGATGAATCGGACATGTGTTATGCATGGAGGCTAACTCGATCACGAGAACTGCACAGACATTGGACACCGAAGGGTAAAAACGTGTAAGAATCAAATCACTGTGAAGTGCAGTAGAGCTGGAACAGAAACAAATAAACTACAGCAGGAACACAATACATAGAAAAAAATGGCGTGCTTTAGTTGCCGTCATAAGCGCAAAGGACATCATAGATAGAGAGAGAGAACAGTACCAGTCAAATGTTTTATGTTAACACATTGTTACACACAAGTCAGTAAATAAAATATATATTGCAACAGAAAGAAAACAAACATGAATTAATGGTTTACATTAATAAAGTACATTGTAAATTTAAATAAAGAAGACATTTACTATGGTTTTTAAAGTTCAAAATATTACTGCAAATTCTTGTGTATTGTATGTTTAGAAATGCACACAGCACTTCAACAAAATTATATAACTGACCTTGTTGGAGTTGTGCATAGAAACAACGAATGTATTGAGGATATTTGCAAAATCTGGCGACTGATTCGCTGAAGGAGGAGGAGGGGTGGGGGGTGATACGGCTTTTCATGACAGTCGAATTAAAGTCTTACAGTATATCAGTAAAACATATTTCCTGTGCAACTTTGTATACACTATAATAAAAATGAATTGTGGGAAAATCCTGAAAATGTGGAAATTTACAAGTAACATAATAAATAGAGTGATATTTTTGTTGTCTATATCAAGGTTACAGGTATACACATATTTTACGGAGCTGTTTCCTTCTTCTTCTTTGAACGCTCCATGTCGAACACTTGTTAACCACTCTTTGTGATTTGTATGTGATTCGAGCCCGAGAGCTGTTGTACGCTGTGCCAGTTATGCGCCTACAAGAGGCCAGCACATCCGATTTCTGCGACGTTTTTTATTTACTAGGGCAGCTTCCCTAGGGCCCTACACCAGCCGCCTCTTATGACATGCCTTGTAGATCACAGTGTTACTAGTCTTTGTTTCCCTTGTGAGCCTCGGCAAGACACGGGCGAATGCACCACTTCAAAACTCTATAACTGACATTGTTGGAATTCTGTAAATAAACAATGAATGGATTGAGGATAAATAATGTAATAATGGAGATAATAAACATCTGGCAACTGATCTCCTGTTTAGAAGGGGGGAAAATCACAGCTTTTCCTGACAGTCAAATTGAAGTTTTACAGTATATCAGTGAAACATATTTCCTGTGCATTTTTGTATACGCATTTTTGTTTAGTCCAAATGAATTGTGAGGAAATGGAGCAATTTACAAGAAATATATAATAAATAGACATTTTTAAGGTGGTGGGTGGGGGTCTACTTCACATTTACAGGTATTCACATTTTACACAGGTGTTTTCTAAATGTCCAGTGTTATTAATATATAACGTGAACTTTGAAACTCTTCAAACATCACAATTAAATTGTACAGATATTTATGTAGAGATGCTATTCGTAGCAAGCTATTTTGTTCCATTTCTTCTTCTTTTTTGTGTTCGGTTTCGTATGCTGGTCTAAACAATGAGATGGGTTACCTCTATGAAGCTGCATTTCAGTTGGAGTTCCTCGAGAGTTCCCCATAGCTTGCTCTGTAAGCTTCGTCAGTGAGGCCATTTTGCGTTTCTTTGGTGTATGTATGATGGACATGACTGCAGGATGTGCTCTGGAGTCTGTGTTTCTGTCCGGCATGCACACTGTGCAGTCTGAGCAGGCTTTATTCTGTATATGTGATTGTTGAGCCTGCAGTGACCTGTTCTTAGGCGAAAGATTGTTGTGCGCTGTTTTCTGTTTAGTCTGCTGATGGGATCTTGATGGTGTTTGCTGTGGGTTTGTTGCCTTCCACAACTGTTTGTATTTTCGCTTGATACGTGTCTTGATTTCTGGTAGTGACAATGGGTGTTTGTGTTGTATAAGTTGTGTTCCCTCCTTAACCAGCCTGTCTGCTTTTTCTTTTCCGGTATCCACTGGAGAATAATTGTGTTGTTCTGAGAGCGTGTTTAGCTGTAGTGTCAGTTCTCTTTCCATATTATCTTGTGGTTCCCTTTGTGTTTCCTGCAGGACTGTCATGCAGTCGCAAAGAAAGACAAGTTTGATGCTTTGTATGTTTCTTTGTTGCAGTATTTTTGAGACATCAACAATTGCCTGTTGTTCGGCTCTAAAATGTGCTGAGAGTTCTCCAGTGGCACTTGAATTTCTTAGTTTGGGTCATCATCATCATCAGGTGCCGTCTCCACATCGAAGGTTGGCTGCAATGAATCTCCAGCATCCTCTGTCTTTCGCCTTGGTGTTGCACACTGCCAGACTGTAACCTGTCCATTTCTTAAAGTTTCCCTCCCACTTATCTCTCGGTCTTCCTCTTGCTCTTCCTCCCTCAACTTTCCCTCTAGTAAATGTTTTATCATGGTGTCATGCCTTTTTTTGTGCCCAAAATACTTTACTTGTCTGAATTTTATTTCTCTTAATAATTGTTTCTTCATGCCTAGTTTTCCTAAAACTTGTTTATTTGTCTGTTTTTCTGTCCATGAAACTCTGCTTATTCTTCTATATATCCACATCTCAAATGCATCAATTCTGTCTTCTAACTGCTTGTTCATTGTCCATGTTTCGAGCCATACATTAATATAGGAAATATATAGCATTTGATCATTCTAATTTTTAGCCTGTTTGTGATTTGTTTGGATGTCAGTAACTTTCTCATACTATTGAAATTATCCTTGGCCATTCCTATTCTCTTTTAATTTCAGTTATACATCTGCCATCATCTGTTATCATCTGACCGAGATAGGAGTAGCTTTTACTTGATGTAGTAATTCTCCATGTATTTTTATATTCATTTTAGGTTTTCCATTTCCTTGTTGATTACCATAGTTTTTGTTTTCTGTATGTTAATGTCTAATCCATATTCCTTGCTAGTTCTGTCCAATTGGTCCACTAATTCTTGTAGATCTTGTTCATTTTCTGCCAAATTTTGAATATTATTTGATTCCGTTTGATGGTTGAACGGACAATGAAGTCTCATTAACTTCAATGTGATTGCTACATGTGGAGGATTGTGGATTGTGATACATTATTGAGGCTGCATGTTGGTAAATTGCAGATATTTGATATATTTGGGATGTCAATTTATTCCTGGGGGGTTGTGGGGTGATTTTATTGCCTCATGGAGGTTATATGATGTCGATCCGAGTATTTTGGATCCTTGGAGTTATGATTTGTTACTTGGCAGATGTGGTGTGGACTTGCGTCACGTGTACGTAATCCTACACTTTGATGTGTTCATTATGTTAAATAAGAAGATGGGGAATTTTAACAGAAGAAGTTTAGGAGATAGTGGAGCAGCGTTGAATATTGGACGTTTATAATGGAGTTTAATATTTGAAGCCTTTTCTATTCGGATTCCCTGGGTCTGGGAGATGTAACATCCTGTGGAGGTCAGATACTGTTGGTGTTTTGACCAGTATAAAGAGATGTTTTTCATATCATGTTCAATTTGTAACTTGTTTTTTTGTTTGAGATTTCAGATAGTATGACAAGACTCTGACAGGCGAAGAGTGACATAGTGATAGTGACATACTGATGCAAGCCGTCGCCGTCGGAATCATATGGCGCATATTTTTCCAATTAATTTATGTAATGCTGATTAATTTCTATATTACATGGTTTCAGCACAAGAGCACAGAGGGTTTACTGTTGTTGTTAACCATGGTCGCCTATGACCAGTTGACGAGTCACGTTCAACGACGTGTGGTGACTAGTTTCCATTTAGCTCGTTCAACTGGGTCTTCCTGAGATCCCGTCAGGATTTTCTTTTCTTTTCGACCATGGTTGGCTGTTATAGTTAGGTGTTGTGGAGCCATGTTTATCACGTGAGGTGACTAGTTCCCTTTCAGCTCTCACCACTCTAATAACCCTATTGGACACTACCTGTGCGATTTTTCTTGGGATTTCGTCGCGGGCGACGGCAGGTCTCCAGGGGGTGTCATAGTTCCCCAGATGGCAGCGGAGGAATGGACAGTTAGCCATATAAGTAGAGTAGTATAATTAGATTATTTAATAGTTGAGACTATGTGTTGTACTCTCTATGTAGAAGTGCAACACATAACTACGAGACATGACGATTTTGTGTAGTTAAAGAGTGACGGTTCAGTAACGATAGGGAAGAAAGAATATAAACAATACAGGAGAAGACAAGACGCAATGGTCCTAGATGGACGCGTTTCATGATAGAAGGAGAAATATCAATAAAGAATGTAAACTGCATTGAAATCTTCTCAAGTTTATTGTGTGAATGGTAATATCATCAGCTTACGCCGGAACCTACAGGTGTCAACACCACCCGTAAGGGGCCCCCTACTAGCAGCAATCGTTAACAGTATGCATACTCTTTGATGACTGCTTGAAAGGCTGAGCACATATAGAGCTGCCTTGAGAGCTAATAGACTCAAACAACCAATTACAACCAATCATGTAGTTAATTTATTTGTTGTCTGTCACTGTTCACATTTTCATAACTAGTTTGCCTCAGTGAAGGAAATATTATTTATATATTTTGTTTTGACTGTGACACAGCATTAGTCTGTTTTTGTTTATGTATGTGTTATATTTCATTCCTACAACTTATATAGGTAATTGATTTAACTTTACAGATGAATATTAATACAGCTCCGGAATTTATGCACTTTCCAGCCAAAGGTAAACCTAAAGAGGCTGACACAATGGATACTCGCAGGTATTTTCAACCATTTTTAATTATATAAGTTAGTTTCAGTAGTTTTCAAACTGTTTTGTCTGTGATGCCCTTTATATGGATACAAAATATGCAGATCCCTAGTGGCCCATTGTTTGTACAATTCAACTTTTAGCACAAAGTCGACAAGATATTCTGTAGTTATGGGGGGCCATATTGGAAGGGAAAATTCCATGTTATCATTTAGTTTATTTCTGCTTGCAATCAGTATTGATATTTTTTCAACTGGATGACAAATATTTACTGTAATCATCCAACACTGTAAACATTTTGGAATATAAAATATGTTCAAATTTAATAGATCTATCCAGAAAGAACTTGAAGTTATAGAAATCTGGCTGAAGCTGCAAGTAAGAAAAAAGGGAAGTTTTAAAAGACTTGAAAAGACATGAAAGGCTGAAGAAGACAATTATAGAGGGAGTCATCCTGAAAAATAGTAGAAGAGGAAGACCATGCAAAAATGGATTCAGTATGTGATAGATGTGATTTGAACATGACAGAGATACATTCCAAATGACTTTTAGGATGTAAAGTCTACTCAAGACAAGCTATTGGATGATGATATGCACATCTAAGTTCATTTGAAAAATCAAATTTTGAATACTCTTTTCTGTGTGTAGTTGTTGTGTACATTTTGTTTAATTCAGATACAGGCATGAGAAGATCCATGCTACTTGTAATTACTTACCCATGATGCTTAACTGATTCGCTACAGAGTGTGTTTTTTGCCTCTGGACGGAATTATTTTTAGTTCCAAAACTTGCACTAATAGTTTCATCATCATCAAATAGCTTGTTCTGAGCAGAACTTGACCACCCTAACAGTTCTCTGGAATTTCTCTCATAGGCCAGATGTCCTGCCTCTGCAGCCGTCATTTTCAAACCATCAGTTACATCCTAAACCCATCTTCTCCGTGGTCTTCCTCTTCTTCTCTTTGCCGGTATGCCTCCTTCCATGATGGTCTTCTCCAACCCTTCATGTCTTTTTATATGTCCAGAATATCTCAATATTCTCTTCCTTATTTGTAGCATCAGCCAGTTTTCTTTGATTTTGAGTTCTTTCTGGATAGATCTTTTTGTTCTCTACTCTAGTAGTTTAGTAGTTCTTCACTAGTAGTTTAGCAAAATTAAAATATTGTTTCTAAATATGATTTTAAATATGACTTATTATATATCAAATTGAAGACAAATGGATTTAGTTTCACAAAATATTTGCTTTGTATTAGCAAATATAATGCACTGTTAACTATGCAGGAAGCATATTAGCATGTATTAAAAATTGAAATTGGAGAAAAAAATCCAACTTACCAAGGGTCTTGATGAACAATATGCTGAATAAACAAGTTGGCTGCTCTCTTTATATTGGTAATCTATTTATCTATACTTATATAAGACAAAGATGAATGTAATTGTATGTCTGTCCCAATTGTTTGGAGATATCTGGACATCCTACAGACTTAAAATTTGGCAAGAAGGTGACTTTCATGGATACTAAGAGTGAAAAATGATAAAACTAGACCTATTTTATGTTCCTATAACCATATTCCCAACTTAACGCACATGGTCATTCTGCATATAAATCACCGAAAATGTATATTCATGTTTTCATGACTGTCACATGATCATGTTGTTACTTTACGCTGGCGAAACGCGTAATCACAAAGTACGGTAGTTTCACAAAATACAAAAACAATGACAATACACAGCAACGTTTCGACCAACAAGGCCTTTATCAAGCAAACAATACAACATAGTGATGAATGTCACAGCACACTACATACAGACTTTGACAAAGATTATTACTTTCCGCTCAAGTCCTGAGGTCATATAATGCTATGATAACGTCACTATTATTATAACGAATTTTAAACACATTTATTTGTAAGTTTATGTAGTGTAGTTGATAACGTGCCTGCCTACATGGCAGTAGACATGCGCTACATGCGCTCGATTCACATTTGGGCCAATTTTTTTTTTTAAAACACTTCGATAAGTTAATAATCTGATTAAATTTAATTTGCCAATTGTTATTTTTCAACTTCCATGGGAATTCAATTGTTATCAGGTTTTACTGGCAGTCGAAATGAGTTTATGTAGGCTCAGAAAATCAACGGAAAAGGATAACAAATGTAACTTTGGAAGTGGTGAAATATTACAACTAAATTTAAACTAAATTCCGCCGAGTGGTTACCGGGCCCAAATTTGGGGTGTAAAGAATAGAACCACTGTTACCTGCACGCATGTCGTAAGAGGCGACTAAGGATGTTTAGCTGATATTGGATGCACATTTCCTAAACATGTAGAAGTCTATGCGTTTAGGGCCTACCAAACCAATGTGCAGTGCATACACATTCTTGGCAAAGATCAAACATATCACAAAGAGTGATTAAAATTGGTCGTAAAGAACAAACACAAAGAAGAAGAAGAAACTAAATTCAACTTTCACAGGAACGGAAATTCTGTTGCATCAGATTTTACTTGCAATTGGAACATTTCAATCTTATGTGGTCAACCGATAAAGTTTTCAAACCAAGCGTGGAAAGAAAACGTATTGTTTTTAATGTGGAAGAAGCCTATTTTGAAGCAACGTGGCATGTTTCTTTAAGGGACTTTGCAAATAGATTTAAACTAAATTCCCGTCGAAGAACGGTAAACTGCTAGTGAATGCATAAACATTAAGAAAATTATGAATGGATGCATGGTTTATTAACTGTTTACAAATTAGCATCATGACCATTAATGAAAAATTTGCTGTTTATGTGGTCACAGAGTTTCCTAGAATGATGGTAAACTCTGTTACACTTATATTTCTAGCATAACCCATGAGGATATGTATTCATTATCATTTACACTTCACTTTTAAGTAGTTTTCAGCTAATATAAATGTTGAATAGGAACAAAAAGTAATGGAAAAGAAAGGAAATATTAAAAAATTTTCAAATGACAATATGTCCCCGCGATGAGCCAGGCGGATCATTAAAGCGATGGTACGTTGTGATTCAGTTAGAGAGCTGTAACATAAAAGCTGTTTTGTATTATCTGTGAACAAACAAGATGAAAAATAATACAAGATATATCTCTTTACTAGTGATTGGAAGATGTAAGTTTTGAATACAAGAAAAGATTGTTTCTGTATCATTCCCATGTGCAATGTTTTACAACTGTTACATACTTTCTAGGATTGGCGTTGAAGCTGGGCGCCCCAGATTGACGCGATAGTAGCCTGCAGCGTTTTAGATGGGAACTGGTATTAGGTATGTTTTTAATTGTTTATTTGAATTACAGTATGGAGACAATGCGGATACTTATTTCCAAAAGTTTTGGGGTTTCTCTCTCGCTTGATCACAGCTTTGACTGGTGTACCAGATTTCCCCATAAATCTCATTGATGTGGAAATCTGATTCATCTAACCTTAGCATTGGTGTGATTCTTCATGTGTTCAGTTTTAGCCAGTGTTTACTGAGTTTTGCTCCGTCAGCCTTTGGCTGTCCCAGCCAACCTGCAAGGTAGCAGGTTGTTTGGGGTTTAAAAAGCGGATCCTAGACTTTCTGCTAATCAGTTTGTTTTTTCTTCTCATTTTAAAGTATTCTGCCATCATCTTAGTCTCAAATTGTGCAAAATTATTCAAAGTTAATTTGTTGTTGATAGTTTTGTTTATTATTATTTGCATATTTTTCTTTGATTTATTAGTAGTCATGTGGCGTCTAGTTTTATTGCTTGTAATAACAATTTGTCTGCTCGTTCCTACTTGTGTCATTTTTTGTGGGATATTGAGTTGATCTGGGGACAATGTGTTGTGGTTATTTATGATTGGCAGCGACACTTAAGTACAGCATCTGATGATGATGATGATGATATTGTGAAGAGTTGGATCTCACTGTGAAAATGTAAATTTAGCAGTAGTAAGTAAACAAAAATACAGATAACGCAGGTAGAAGATATTTGACAACTAAACCTACTGAATCTGTGAAGTGACAGCTAAATTAATAGACATCACTACTGAGAGAAGCCTGTGGGTATGCATGGTTGCCATGGCCAGCAATCATAACATATACACATTCATTTATATATGTATTATCATGTTTTTCGAATTACCATATACCGACCGCTAATTATTCAGGGATATTAGCAGCTGGCTGTGATAGTTTCAATGTTAGGAGGACTGTTGTATTTCAGAAAGCCTGACTGTTTGGATTTTTAGCAATAGAACATCTATGAATTTTACACTAAGTAAGTTCTTTTACATTCTCCTTGTTTGGGTCGTCATTATTACTTCTGATGTGTGAACCTTACAAAAATTCTTGTCTGTTGTTTTGGTAATTACTAGTATTTATTTTTAGGTGTGCTTATATAGCATGGGAAGTAAATTGATTGATTGGTAACTTCTTCTTCTTCTTGCGTTCGCACGGTATGAATTCAAATGTAGTTAGGGCACCTGGTATGACAATCTGACTGAGTTTTGCATGAAGGCCTGCTTTCCCTTTTTATCAGTGTCCCCCACCATGCAGGCAGGCCTTCTCTGAATTCAGAGGTGATTGGAAACTGATTACTGAACCAACATCATAGCACTCTTGGCAGACCCATAGGTGCTCAGTCTCCTCTAGCAATTGTAGAAGTGTATATATTCTAACAGTTTCATTTGCTGACTGGTTAAACAAACACCTCATTCTACTCAGAAATCCAATTCTCTTATTACAACATGGGATTCTAAACACATTTAATCTCTGTATAGGTTAACATCTTCTTCTTCTTTGCATTCGTTCTTTACGACCAATTCCAATCAATCTATGTGATTTGTTTGATCCTTACCAAGAACGTGTATATGTTGCACATTGGTTTGGTAGGCCCCTAAACGCATAGACTTCTACTCGCTTAGGACACATGCATCCGATTTCAGCCAAGCCTCCTTAGTCGCCTCTTACGACATGCATGAGTAACAGTGGTTCTATTCTTGCACCCCAAATTTGAGCCCCGGTAACTACTACAGGCGGATTTAACATCAATTTTGGTGTCTTTATTTACAATCTGTCGCTAACCAATTCTAGAACATCCCACTATCATCTTTAACTCTCTCTCCAATAGTAGGGATGTTGATGCAAGCCTGTCTGTTTTCTCATTGCAAGCATGGTATGCACAAGGATAGTGATCCATGTAAATCCCCATTGGATGGAGGTCTCAATAGAGAGTAAACCTGCTGGTACTACACCCTGCCTTTTTGGGACCTTCCTCAGCATGAACTGAGTGTCTGACACAATAGTAGCCCCAGTAAACAGTCTTAGAGAGCTATTGGAGGCAGCATTAATGGTCTCAATGACCATCCTCATATTCAGGTAGCTGTCGCCAATGCGCTCCGTTCCTCTTTAGCCATGAGTTCTGAAAATATTGTTTTAATTTTGTTTTCCTTAGTTAAATTTTATCTTGTTTGCACAATTCATTATTTATTGAAATTTCTTTCTGGATAATGATGTTGCTAATTTGTGTACAGATCAGAAATGTGTTCCCATTCACAATTTTCTTAATTGATATGAATTCATACATGGATTATCTATTGATTAGTTGAACTGCATTATCTAAGTTATCTTTGTTAATCACATTTAGATATAATATTTTAGTTAAGCTAATGTACATATGTGCAATTTTTGAATGTAAAAGGAATTTTAAGAAAAATAATTTGCAGCCCATAGGCCAAAAAATGTGACAGTCAATCAGTTCTTCTTTTTTTTCTTTGTCTTTCTTGAATCCTGTTTTGCTTCAGCGTTCAGATACTGATTTTCAAATAGGCTCTTGAGTGCGCATCATTCATGGTATCTTTTCCCACTTTCTCTGTTATTTCTGTAGTCCACCTTTTACATGGATGATTGTTTTGCCTTGTATCTGCTGTATATGATTAGCATTGCCCTTTGAGTAATCTGTATGTGGCGAACCATTTTGTTTCTTGAGGAAGTTCAGTACTGGTATTGTAACTTTTTCCTCGTATATTTCATTCCTAAATCGGTCTTTTCTTGATGGTTCAGCACTCTATATGGACATCATCTCTGTTGTGTTTAGTTTTCTGTCATGATGTACTGTCCAAGTTTGTCACTGATAGCATAATGTTGGGAGAAAGATTATGTTATTACAATATTATCTGATCAAGCGTCATAGCTCATTGAGCATTCAATTTATGCTCTGTCCTCCGCTGCAGCAGCCATTCTGCGTCCATTTGCTAACCGTACCATGAGATTGATTAGCATACCCTCACTCTCTACCACGAAGACAACACTGTCTGTCATGTCGAACTTAACTCCTAATTCTTGCACTCGTTCACGGTCTGAGACTCAAATACATCATATGAATGAGGAGCATACTGCATTGATGACATTGACTCTGTCTATGCTTCTTCCGCTTGAGTCCATGTCATTGCAAGAACGTCAGCACGCTCATTATCTTGCACACGAGTATTTCCAGGTGTGTACAGCCAAGTCATTTTCTTAAGATGTGATCTTCGAATGCTGTCTGCCCATTCCACTTGCATACTTCAGATTCAATCACTTTGAAGCATATTCTTGTACAATGCTCTTTTATAAATGTTGCATTTGAACATTTTGATATTTGAATCAAATCACTACAGCATAATTAAGCATGCACTCCATGTTATTTTTCAGGCTATTATATTCTCCATGACATCAGGTCAAATGTGGAATCATATCAGGGGACCTCCAATGATGCATAAGGATCCAAACTCTGGTCAGATTGTGAGTATTAAGGAATATATTTATTTGGTTATTCGTCTGTGTTCATCATCATCATCAGGTGCCGTCTCCACATCGAAGGTTGGCTGTAATGAATCTCCAGCATCCTCTGTCTTTCACCTTGGCGTTGCACACTGCCAGACTGTAACCTGTCATTTCTTAAGTTTCCCTCCACTTATCTCTCGGTCTTCTCTTGCTTTTCGCCTCAACTTTCCCCTCTAGTAAAGATTTTATCATGGTGTCATGTCTTTTTATGTGTCCAAAATACTTTATTTGTATGAATTTTTTTTGTCTTAATTATTGTTTCTTCTTGCCTAGTCTTTACATATATTGCCTTCAAATAAGTTAGATTTTGAATAGTAGTGTTACTCTGAAAATATATTTGTGCTTTGTTTCAACATATCTATGTAAAGCCTCATTTCATTTATGAACATCATCAAAGATAAAAACCGATCATGCCTGACAGATTCATACTTAGATGATGTATTAAAAGCAGCCTGTTGCATTTATACACCATAATTTTTTCAACTTGCATCGAATATGCAGTGTCAAATTTCACACTATGTAAAATGTAAGTGCAATATTTTAAAAAAAAATTAAATGTTAGGATTATAAGTCAAGATTAAGTTTTAAAAATCGTTTATGTAAAATAAAATAAATATTACTATTAATATCACTTTATTACTATTATTACTGTTTGTCTTATTATGGCAATCGTTGCATGACGCCTGCATCTCCCCAGCCTTCATTCAGATGTGCACCAGCCTATAAAAACGGTGGACATCACTGCTATAGATAATATCAGTATGTGTTACATAATAATAATTCCTCTCATACCGTTATACGTTACATAGGGCCTGCAAGTAATTTCTCATACCACTCTATCCTGGGCAACTCGCTCAATCTCCTCCATGGAACTGAGACCGATATTTCCTGCCTCTCTCCAGCAAAGTTAACCAGGGTCTCCCTTAGGTCGACCTCTCTTTCTTGAACCCTTTACATCCCACTTCAATGCCTGCTTTGATATCCGTTGATCATTTCTCCTCAAGGTGTGCCCAACATATCTCCATCTTCTCTTTCTTATAACAGTTGTCACTAGTGGTTGACCAGATATGTCTCTGATTTCATCACTTCAGTGTGTTACATGATTAAACTAAATATAAAATATATACATTTTTTTCAAATTGATGTTTCTTTTGAAAACTTGTTATTTGTTTTGTCTGTTATGTTTGCTTCTCATCCCATAATCTTATGATCAAACCTTTACATTTCAGAAATACATCAATAGCAATGGGCAAGGTCAATTTATAGTAAGAGACCTACATCGTCATATTGCTGAGTATCCTTAGTATATACCTTCCACCATGCTCATTCCCAAATCTCAGACCATCAGTATAGCAATCAGCATACATTTACTAACATTTCAGTTTATGCAATGACCATAGGCGGAACAGACACCGGAGCATGTTCTGCAAGACTGTCCCTCTCCTATCATGAGCTGAAGCAACATGTGGCCACACCCAGTTGACCTAAAAAATAACATTTGTGGAAACCTGATAGCTGCAAAGATGACTGCCCAGTTTGTGGTACACAGTAAACTATACTCATGACTGAGATTGCTGAAGAAGAAAAAGAAGTATTGACCACAATAAAAGTAGACAGTTTCAAATACTTTCAGAGCAGTATTTAGATATAGGTTATGAGTTTTATTAGTATTATTTATGTCAGAACTACTTCTTCCAGAAAATGTGTATATACATCATAACATAGTTGTATTCCTTAGTTATAATCACCAGCATATAGAGGTTCCAATTTTGGTATATCACCAGTATATAGAGGTTTTCTTCTTGAACACTCCATATCGGCCATGACCACTCTGCCCGGGTTGTTTTGGTAGTCTGTGTAAACAACCTGCATTAATTGGTTAGTTTTTTAACGTAGTAATGCTGCAACATTAGAAGGAGTATATTCTTTAACAGATCAGACACACTGCTGTTGTGGTGGGTTTTATCATCATGAATGAGGCAAGTGAGATGAAGAATGCAAGGAAAGAAGAAAAAAAGTGAGTAAATAACATTGAGGATTTTATTAAAGTGATTCAGTTAGTTAGTTCATCATTGATTTATAGATTAACTAAAAGAAATTGGAAGTTATCAATCATGAGAATTAACTAATGAGATAAGGGAAAAGCATATATAATGTTTATCTTATACATGATTGTGTAAAATGTTTAATTAACCGATTCTGTGTGCAAGATTTTAAAAGATGCTCTCGGCGCAACCTATTGAAGTATCCTCTTCTTAAAGATGTTTTATATTCCGTTGCTTTTCAGTACTTTCCATTTCTATTTGACTTTTATCGATAACAAACACACTTAATATTGTGGTTTTTACTAGAAATAAGTGAAACAGAGTCCTAGAACACACTGTCGGGAAAAATCATGTCTAACTATTCAGATACTAGAGATTTCTTCACTGATGGTCATATTGCTAGTTGTAGACAGTTAATAAACCATACATCCATTCACAAAACTATATTAATTTTTATGTATTCATAAATGGATTATCAATTTAAGGAGAGCAAGATCGGTATATTTATTCAACAAATTGTTCATCAAAACCCTTCGTAAGTTGGATTTTTATTCGCAATTTCAATTTTTATTTTAATGCATGCTAATATGTTTACTGCATAGTTTTGCCCTTGTTGGTGCCAGGGCCATAAGGGGATGCAAGAATAGTACCACTGCAGCCTACAAGGCATGTCGTAAGAGGCGACTGATGTACAGAACCTAGGAAACTACCTAGTAAAATAAAAACAACGCAGAAATAGGATGTGCTGGCCTACTTGTAGGCGCATAACTATCACAAAGTACAATCACTCTTAGGCTCAGATCACATACAAGATCACACAGAGTTGTTAACAAGTGGTCGATATGGAACGTTCGAAGAAGAAGACTGCATAGTTAAATTATATTTGCTAGCCATTATTTTGTGAAACTACATCCGTTTGTATTTAATTTGATAAATAATAAAACGCTACTTTAAATCATATTTGAGCAATATTTGGTTACCTAAACTATGTATGCAATATTTTGAATTAACAAAATAATTCCATACAGGGGTAAAAATACTTACGAATATGTAGCGAATGAGTTAATTCTTGTTGAAAAATTCAGTTTTAATGGAATAGCTTGTCTTCGAATAGCAACATAAATGACTAGCATCACAGAAAGTTGCAAAGACCAATCATCACCTATCCCAACCAGCATGAGGAAGAGATTATTTGTAATAATCATCAAGAAAATCATAGTTTTACAACTTTAGAGAATAGGTTTGAGGAAACTACAAACAGCAAAGGACTCAAAATTAGGTTGGAGATGCAAAGGTGGTCAGCCTCCAGATAGGGCATGGTACATGATAATGATGGCTATAGTTTGACCAAAGATAGAATGTAGCTTATGGTAACTAATCTCATATTGTTCCTCTTGTACCTGTGCAGTGTTGAGGGGAAATATAGGGTGCGAGAGTGGGCCCTTTCATGTGCTTTGTATATAGAGGTGTTCAGGGACTCTACTATCTATCAGTCTAGCCCTTGCATAACTGTCCTCCTCCTCTGCTTCCATTTACTCTGTGTGTCATTGCCTGTTGTGGTATACTATTTGAAGGCATCGTGTTGTATGGCTGAGCCATTTGACCTGTTTCCTCTTTACGAATTCTGTTTCTGTTTTTAGACTTACTTTAGATCTGATTGCATAATTTCTGATTTTCTCTCTTCTTGATACATTGAGTATTCTCCTCAAGAATCTCATTTCTGTCAGTGTAAGTCTTCTTTTGTTGTTATCAGTTATGTGTGGAATTTATAGCACAGGGCTGGTATAAGGATTGTGTTATGTCTATTGACATATATTTGTTGTCAATGTGGTGCCATCATAATAAGTTGGTTTACTTTGTTACATCTGTTTCAATTCCACTCTTGATTTGCCAGCTGATTATATTGATTGATTGATAAGACCATTACCATTGCAATTCAGTGACTGACCATGTGTGCTCCGATCTCTTGCTTAGACAAGAAGATATCAACTGCAGTGAACAAACTATGTAGCACCTGTGAGGGTCCCGATGTAATTTTTGAAGATGAAGATATTTTCTGTCAATTTTATTTATAATCTTTTCTAATGAATTTTGCCCAGACAAGGGCTTTCCAACTTGATCTTCTCGATTTTGAACTGCCAAGGATTCTTTATGTGCTCAAATTGAACCGCGGGACATATGTTTTGCTCGTCCGTCTCCGGTAGGACTAGGAACTCAATCTCACCGACACTGAGATCAGGATCTCTTGAAAACTATTCAGATGACTCCATGAGAGCGAAACTGGTACCTTTGGCACAAGAGACTACCACCTAACTTCTACATTTTATAGATTATTTTATACTCCTTAGAGGTACTTGAAATGATACATTATTCTGTATTTGACTGCATCCTGCAGAGTTGGAATTCGGCTAGTGCCTCTTAAATTGGAGCAAAACACAAAAATTAGTAGCCCAAGTGGGTTGATGTGGTGAGAAGCTGATAACACTGTGCTAGTGACCACATCTCATGGAAATTCTGGGATTCAAGGCCAGCTTGGCCGAAGATTCTTGGTATGGACATGGTATGCGATTGAACTAGAGGAGACCCTAATGCTTTACTTGGAGTCCTAAATAAAAGTACTTCTGAAGTTGGAGTAAGGCTCGCCTAAATGGTGAGGTAGTGGGAAATATAGTGTTAGTCCTGTATTTTTATTTACCAACAACACAATGGCTGATGTGGCCAACATCATGTCCGCTGCCTTTACTTTCCAGTGTTTTCTATACTCAGTTGAGACTGGAGTGGAAGGCCTGAGGTTGGAGATTTTCCACTCAACTGGTAATTTTAACAGAATATGAAACAAATGAACTAACTACTTGACAGATGGTAGTGGTTGTTTTGTAACAAATTATTTGTTTAAATCACTATAAATACATTATTTATTTCATTTTCTATGTTTGAATTACTACTGCAAACAAGCATTGTGCTATAAAGTTTATTACAAAAATAACGAATTCCCCTCACGGTACATTACAGCCATCATCAGTAACATTTTGGAGAATGAAAGAAACGTTTAAAATGTTGGTTTTGGAAGTTCGTCTACTAACAATTTTATTAGTGTACTAGAACTTATATTATTTAAGACTCATTTTTGGGAGGGATTCTTTTGATACAGTGCAAAGTCACATATTCCTTTATGTTTTCATTTTTTTATAACATGACATATTAAAGCAATAAGATCAAGCAAAAGATAACAGTAGCTCTATCTTGTTTTTGTACTTTACTTTGTTTTTATGTGTTGCACCTTTGATAGATAGTTTTACTGCAGTCTTCCCTTGTATCAAATATAAAACTATGTGTTAGTGTGTAGTAATTATAAACCCATTGCTCAATTTTGTATAAAATTTGATTATTTTGCAGTTGCGTCCCTTTTAGGTCTTGGTTGTGTGGCAGTCTTCTTTGATTATTACTACTCTCTGTATTTAGAACCAAGAATCATGGTTATCCTTACAGGTACTTATTTTGTGCATATGCCTTGTCCAAGTAAGAGAAAGTTATCTTGTGTTTAAGCCAAGGTCATCCATATAGGTAGTTATTGTAAATATGTGCGTCTGGGAGAGATAAGAATTAGAGTTAGTTAGTTTAAATTACGATGTTCTGAAACCTACAAATCTGGTCTGGTAGGTGGATCAGGTCAGATCGGTAGGAAACCGAGGGAGGCTGTGATGATACATAATAAATTGGCATTTAATGACAAAGACCTGCATTATGTAGCTTAAATTAAGAACTAAGAATCAAGGCTATCTTTAGGTAGCTAGTTATAATAAACATATGTGTCTGTGAGAGAAGAGAAATGTTACTTTGTGTTTAGAACTAAGAGGTAGTGATATTGAACATATGTCTGTGAGAGAGATAAAGTTGCTGTGTTTGAGACCAAGAGGTAGTGATATTGGACATATGTGTCTGTAAGAGAGAGAGAGAGAGATAAAGTTACTTTGTGTTTTAGAACAAGAGTCAAGGTTAATATTGCCGGTGATATTGGACAGAGTATCCGTAGAGAATAAAGTTACTTAAGTTTAGAACCAAGGGTCAAGGTTAATCTTACAGGCAGTGATACTGGACAAGTGTCTGTAAAGAGAGAAGAGAGATATGAGCTGGCACAGGAATGAAGTAATTATGGGGCAACCTGTTGCAGGAGAGTGGAACCGTGGCTGCTGACTGACTATACAACAAAGAATCAAGACTATCCTTGGCAATAATTGTCTAGACTTATGTGTCTCAGAAATCATATTACAGAGATAGAGAGAATCTCTAATATAGTAAGTCTACTAATGTGAAGAGGAATCTCCTAATATAATAAGTCTACTAATGTGAAGAGAATCTCTAATATAATAAGTCTACTAATGTGAAGAAAGTCTCTAATATAATTAAGTCTACTAATGTGAGAAAGAATCTCTAATTATAATAAGTCTACTAATGTGAAGAGAATCTCTAATATAATAAGTCTACTAATGTGAAGAGAATCTCTAATATAACAAGTCCCACTAATGTGAACATTTCTCTAGGAATGTCTGTTTCTAGCAACTTGTAAGGTGTAGCAATTGCTGAAAAATGGCTACAAGACCACAACACAAAATTCTAAGACTTTTCAAAATAAATGTATTAGGAAAATCCTGTGAAAGTGTTGATCAGAAATTATCAGAAATGAGAAACTACAGAGAAAAATAATTGTACATCACTGGCTACCCACAATCAGAAGATGATGTTGGTGAGTTGATATCTATGGGATGCCATCTGACTTTTTGAAAAGAAACAGAGCAATATTGATGTTTTATAACATGATTGCATTTACTTTTTAGAAATCAAATCTTGTAATAATGACACTGATGATAATCTGAAAATAATTTCTTGTATTATAAATACTAAGTAACTGCAATACTTTCATGACCTCCTTGTTGATAGATTCATATTCTTTCTTTTTCAGCTTCCTTTTCAAGTAGTTCTCAAGCTTCCAGTTATATGTTTATTTGAAAGTGTATAAGAAAGGTCTATGCATATGTATTTGTATGTTACTTTGCACATGTTGAAATTATTGCAGTGATAGTATATAAATAATACATATAGTATGTATTTACATAATCATTATTGTGTTATCTAGTCTAAACTCATTTGTGTAATTTAATGAATTTTATCAGGCAACAGCACAGCCCTTTTATCTATGTTCAACTGCAAAGAGTTCTTTTACATGCTCAAATTGAACATGGGACCTACGTTTTATCATGTCTCAGATAGGACTAGGAAGTTGACCTTCTCATTGATATTAGGGGATCTCTGGATCACATTGCAGGAAACATGGTTAGTACCTTTGGAGTGAGAGTCGAACACCTTACCTCCACACCACAACCTCCACGATTTATTTTAAACTAATTTTAAAAAATTGTAATTAAATTTATACAAAAAATATTTTACAGTCTTCAAATTACATCGGATACCCATGCCATTTTTAGTCAATATTTGTGATTACTTTTTCTGTTTAAATACTGCCATAACAGATTAAGTATTACAGTATATCATTGGCATAGTAATGTGTTAATATTATGTGGAATTAAGCTTTCAGATCAGCACAAAACCATTAAAGTATACTGCATCCGTTCTCAGACCAAAAACAAATTGCCCATCACTGATGTAAGTAAATGGTTACATCATGTTTTGTTTTTACTTACATTCCATTTACTGCAAATTGTGACATGATAAAGTTTTTTTAAATAGTTAAGTGTGAATACGTTGAATACAGTATGTTGCTGTCACAAATAAAATGTGAACAAAGAATCCATTATTATATCATGAGATACATTGGGAATTCTGTATTAGATTTCGTATTTTTATTTGACCTTGCGGCACACCATAGGCAATATTATTATCAACATCACGTAACTGCCTTTACTTCTAGTGTTTTTGCCAGCAGAACTTGATCGATCCGTCATTGCGGTCAGAAAGAGCTCACTCTGAGATTTGATCCAGAGATCACATGCCCACAAAACAGAATTCTTTACCACTACACTATCATCATGTCTTGCTTTTTTACAGATAAGGGCATAAGTAAATATACATGCCTTACATTGAGATAGTACCAGAGATGATCATACACACACCACATCACTGCACTAATTGTTTTAATCATTTTGTTATCAATCTCAAATTGTTGCAAAACCACCCTTAATAGAGCTTAAAAATGCATAAAACATAGGCTTTCTGGCAATCTCAGCTGCAGTAGTGACTTTTATGACAAAAATATGTCAACAGAAATTGATTTATAATAAGCGATGTAGCAATATTGCTGATTGAATAAGATCCTGTTTGAGCATTGTTCATTTTGTTGTTTTGTTCAACGAGCAGATGGCACAAATTTATATTTATATATTTGAGTGTTGTAGCTACTGGTGTTGGTGATTAATTAAATTTCTTATGCAAACATTAACAATGAGGAGCAGCTTGTGTCCCTTAAGCTTTGACCAGATGGACTTCTTTATTTTTGAACTTTTTTCTTCTTATAGTTGCACTTACTGACAATAAATATTATGTTTTATTGACATCACCAACACATATATCTGTATGACATGTCATATTGACTAGCTAAAAGACTAATAGCGTCTGCAATAATCCAAATCTTCCAGTACTGATGTAAGTTTCCATCGAATGCCTATGTTGTTATCATTTATGGTTTTTATTATCAGCCGATCGATGACATGGTTAAATAAGAATGGTGAAGGAATACACCCCTGTCAAACTCCTGTTTTGACCTTGAAGCACTCTGTCAGATGGCTGCTGTAAACCACTTGACACTGAAAGTCTGCATATAATGCTTTGAGTAGAGTGTAATTAGTATGAAGAGTTTATAGCACAACTCTAGTAAGAAACAAAGGGATACCTTCTGAGGACATGCATTCATCTTGTGACAACATATGGATGTGAACGTGCATCATAGCAGAAGCATTAAGGAAGAAAAGCAACAGAAAAATTCTTAGAATGTTCTGTACAAAGAAGAGGTGGGGTAGACATCAAACAAGGCCAGACACAGAGGAATATTGACTCATAAACTTCTTCTCTTCTTCTTGACAGTCCCTTATCGACCACTTGTTAAACCACTCTTTGTTATTTGTATGTGATCTGAGCCTAAGAGTGATTGTATGTTGCTCAGTTATACACCCACAAGTAGGCCAGCACATCGATTTCTACTATGCTTTTTATTTACTAAGATAGCTTCCCTAGGCCCCTAACTCAGTCATCTCGTAGGACAGGCCTTATAGGTAGCAGTGTTACTATTCTTTGCTCCCCTTACAAGTCCCTGCAAAACACGGACACTCATAAACAATATATCTCTTAAAATGAATCATCTCATAGTTTTTTAATGAGATAAATTATGTATATTATAATTACAATTTGTATCAGTAAGGTGTAACATTCATGAGAAATAGGGCCTCCTGTTGATGATTTCTGTATGTTACTTCCGCCCAGTGATTACGGAGCCCAAATTTGGGGTGTAAAGAATAGAACCACTATTTTGCCCACGCATGTCGTAAAAGTGACTAAGGAGGTTTGGCTGAAATCGGATGCACTTGTCTGCTAGGGAATGCTAACCCGAAACAAATGCTTGCAGAAAAACGGATGTACCAGGCGTGGCGCAATATGAATGCGCGACCCCTCCACAGTGTGGAATGGGATACTTGAGTCTACGGTCGCCAATCTGCCTCGGAGTTTAGCCCACGCAGTAAGAATGTCAGACCTACCATCATGAGGGTGGCCAAAACTTACTGCGGAAATAAGTCAGCACAAACAGGGAAGCAGAAATCATAGGAATTATATCCTACAGAATTGCCCCCAGTATGCAGACTTGAGAAGAAAAAGGTGGCCCACTTACACTAGCGTCCAAGACAAACTGTATGGCAGGGCTGATAATCTGAGCAGACGGCTGCCTTTATTAGAGAAATCGAAATCCCAATCTAGTGAGCGCGAAGAAGAAAGTATGTTATTCCTAGTTTATATACTGCTTATAAAGGTCAGGTCTGGTCCAAGCTGAATGTAATTTTACTGTCTTTCATATTTATCATTTAGAAAATATTTACTTTGTAAATATTTTAGTGGATTGAACTGGATGTGGGGTAACTTCTTGTTTCTCTTCATTCACTTTAGTATAACCACTTTATAATTCACTCTGATTTCTGAGTGATGTGAGTCATTGGAGTGCAGCTATGTTGTATCTATATCTACATCAAAGCTGTGAGATCTATATGTGTACATCAAAACTGTGAGATATATGTTGAGATAAAAGGTGTGAGATATATGTGGACATCAAAGCTGGGAGATATATGTTGAGATAAAAGCTGTGAGATATATGTGGACATCAAAGCTGTGAGATATACTCGTATGTGACATCAAAGCTAGGAGATATATGGTACATCAAAGCTATGAGATATATATGCACATTTAGACCAAACATCAGATTTCATCATGCCTTATTTCATGTTTAGTTCTCCTCTCAGTACTTTCTTGATGGTAGATTTGAAAAAGAGTTTTGATTTTCGCGCGTGGCTAGTCTTTCGCAAGCTATGACATGTAACTTGTTATTTCAATTTGTAACTGTCAAGGGATCTTCAATGTGTTTAATCTGCATACAGGGCAGTAATATTTTCGCCCATCTCCGATAGGACTAGATGCTTGTTCCCCTTACCCATGGGGCTGCTGCGTTTTCTTAGTCTTTTTATCTTAGAAGTGGAAACAAACTCATGCCGTGTGTGTTAATTTATGTTGAGTTCCAATGGATTGTATAAAGAAACAGATAGTATGCCCAAAGAGTGCAACAAATTCTCTGCTTTCTATAGTAGGATTTCTTTGTAAAAGATACTAGTGTTTTGGGAGGAAGTACATTTGTGAACTATTGTTCTATGCTTTCTAGCAATCCATCTTTTGATTTAAAATGTGGACATTTGACTACAATTTTGAAATTGTTTCAACATTTTGTTTATTTAATAGAAGAAGTTTCCTCGAAGTCGTAAATGTTCTCCACCCCCTCTCCAGTTTGCATTTATAACTGACTGGAAATATTACTGTTCTAAACATTGTGATATTGACACATTTTCTAATTGTTTTTCTTTCAATTTTGAACACGATTCTCAATATTCTTTATGGGTGACTGATTTCACCACCATACAAAACACTGCTATCTAATCGTATTTTACTGATCTAATTTGCAATGAAGTGATAAGTTAAATGTGTGAATGACTGTTTAATTTATACATTGATGCTTATTATTTACTTTTATTACAAATTTATTTACATTTTGTAGAATTTGGCTTCCTTTTTTTTCTGTTCTTTCATCATTAGCAGTTCTGTTTTGCAAAATTCAGTTGTGAAATAAAAATATGATAATAATTTGTGGTCAGAGCATTTAATATTGACTGCTTGTTTTATTTATATCAAGCGACGTCCTTTTCATTCCTTTATCTTCTTCCCTCTCCATCTTCATCCTTCACCTAAGAAACATAGGTCTAACCAGGCCCTCCCATCCAAGGCCATCATTTCCGGATCTCTCTACTCTCTCCCCATTTTCTTGTATTCCGTCTCAACTCCGCCTTCAGATTTCCTGGATCTTCCCGCACTTACCTCTATTACCCTGTACGTTCTGAGTCTTGTTATGCTGTCAGAGGGATTCCTCAGTCTTGTCCATCCATCACCACTCTCTGCCTCTCATTTCCTCATTCTGCTCACTTCGTTGTCAGCTTTTTCCACAGCTCCATGTTTGTCTTGTTATACCATCGCAGATGGAGTATTACTGCAAGCATCCACTGATGAATGTCCGCTCAACTTCTTTATGGAATAAAACAAATTTGTGATTTTTCTTTCCACTTTTCCCTACAAAATTGTTTTATCATAACAGGAAAACATTACTGTATTTCATTGTACTTGATTTCTGAAGAGATTGACTGGAGATCATATGTGATATAAGGATGTCTGTAAGTAATATTTGAAGGCTCTTGAGTATGTAGAGGTTATGTGCTCACTTCTCATGCCAAAGGTACTAAATTCGCTCCTTTGTGGAGCCATCAGGATATTTTCCAGAGCTCCCTGATCTCAGTGTAGGTGAAATTGAGTTCTTCGTACTATCGGAGGCCGAAGATAAAACTGAGGTCCTGTGTTCAATTTGAGCACATAAAAGAACCCTTGGCAGTTCAAAATCTATAAGAGCAGGCTGGAAAGCGGCTGCCGGCAAAATTCATTAGTGCATCAATAAAAATAAAAATTTCTACAAAATATCTTTCACCATCGTCAAAATTACGCAGAACTCTTGCGGTGCTACAGAGTTTGTGCACTGCAGATGAGATCGCTGCAATTTGTATGTGTAAGAAAAGAGATGCAAGTAGTCCAGCATATCGATTTCTGATGCTTTTTATTTACTAGAATTGCTTCCTAGGTTCTACATCAGTTGCCTCTTATCAGTGCAGTCTTGTAGGCTGCAGTGATACTATTCTTTGCTTCCTTGGGGCCGGCACCACATGGGCGACAAGAGAATATGACACCATCATCCAAAGAGATGCTGGAGATGGATTGGACATGTGAAGCCATGGAAGCTAACTCTGTCACTAAAACTGCGAGATAAACACCTTAGGGTAAGCGAAAACATGGAAGATCCAAAACAGGCCGGGAGAGAACAAGAGCAGGAAGAAATGAATCATAACCGAACAGACTACATAGGACGGCAAAGAATAGAGAAGAATGGTCTGCATTTGTTGCTGCTCCAAGCGTCAAAGGCATCACAGGCTATAAAGAGAGGATTTTGAGAGATTAATGTAATGGCAAAAACAAGAATAATGACCACTGATAAAATAAACATGACAAATGATATTTTCATCAAGGAAGAGAAAATATAAAATGTTAACAGTTTTGAATATTTCAGTTCACTACAAACAGAAGACGGAAATTTGAAGAAAGAAATCAAAACGAGAACAAACATAACCTTACAAAAACGGGAACAACTAAAAACAGTGTAAAATGGTACTGATAGAAAAACAAAGAGAGCAGAATAATGAGAGCATGCATATTTCCAGGGAGCAGCATCAAGTGGAAAACATGGACATTTAACAAGGCTGTGAAAAATCATATTTGTGCTTTTGAATATAAGTGCTACAGAAAAGTCCTCCATATACCACTGACAGAGAAAATAACAAATAGATCCATCAGAAAAAACTCAAAGTCAAAATAAACTGGCCAATGCTAAAAATAAAGAAAATTATAAGTATTCTAACAAAAAATACATGAAGGGTTGAAAAGACTATTAAAGAGGAGGCATCGCAGTAAAGACCAGTGAAGATCAAAACCTTTTCTCAATATAATGAAAACGAAGATACTTACAACTGATAAGCATAATTGATGGCTAATATATTTGTCAACCACAAAATAAAGCGTCGACAACTTTGAATACGTTTAGGCATTGCTGACAAATAACGAGAATACTATAAAAAGAAATTGAAAGAAAACAGGCATTTGTGTTGGAAAAACTAAAAGAACTAACTAACCTATGGAAGGGAACTGACATAAGAACAAAAATCACGTGCTGAAGAGCCTGCGTTTTTCCTTGGCAACATATGGATGTTGACAAGCAGCAGAAGATAATCAATGCCTTTGAATACAAATGCTACAGAAGACTACTTAGAATGTCACGGTGAGGAAAGAACAAACGCTTCTGTTCTGCAACAACCAGTATTAAAGAGAGTTGGCTACTAAAGAGCATAAAAACAAGGACAATTAAATATTTCGGACACATCAAACGACATGAGTGCCTTGGGAAAATAATGTTGGAGGAAATGGTACCTGGAAGAAGAATGAGAAGACCAAGAAGACGATGGGTGCAAGATCTCGGATCTGAGAATGACTTCTGCTGCTGACGCCGGCCAACTTGCACAGAGCAGAGAATTTTCATGACTGCTGTCATGGAGCCAAGTTCCGGAAGGGACAAGCTACTTGATGATGATCCCAGTAAGAGAAGAGAAAAACCACGGAAAAAATTAATTCATTATGTGACTGATGATTTGTGTATGATGGCAGTAGATCATTTTCGTACATGTGATGAAGAGGGGTTTAGAACACATTGTAACAGCTGGTAAATCGAGGGTAGGCGGAGACGGTAAGACAGAGAGAGAAAAGTTTGGATAGCCTGCCTTCATGGTACAGTAGAGCATCAACATCTGAGTTGATAGCAGAGATTTGTGGAATCCGCGATCGTCTACGCCAGCCTGCACGGCACCTGATGATGATGATATACATTTAACATATACACATATAGAATATGGAGCATGAGGAGAGAAAGTACTAAGAAGCAAAGGAATGAAATGCGTTGAGTCTCTGAGATCGCAAGTTATCAAAAAACGAAATGAAACCATTCTCCAGAGCAAATCGACTACGATCATCAGTGGAACTTGATCGGATATCTGTGACCTGAATATCTGCGAGCTCCAAATGGTCAGTTCGACGATAGTGGCTACATGGGTCACAGAACATTGGCATATATCGCGCAAGTGTTGGCCGAAACGGTCGCTAAGCATTTTGTCTGTTTCGCCGATATATGCCTTGTCACACCGCTTGCAAGTGATGGCGTAGATTATATTGCGGGACTCGCATATGAAACCATCTTCAATAACAAACGTGGCTTTGGGAAACGATACAGTACGGGTCTGTATCACATTAGCACATGTATTGCAACGCCGACGGTCACACAGGATGGTGCCAAAATTACTCTGGACATTAGATTCAGGTGTACCAACTGCTGTCCTGTCTGTGAGCAACTGTATAGTATGAGAACCACTTTTACTTTAGGTATAAAAGATTTGCTGCAAATAATATTTTTTCCAAATTATGGAATGCTATATTTCTGACAACGCATCATTATTTCTTCTTATGATAGAAAAAAAAATTAGTCACGACAGAGATGATGTGTCTATGCAGAATGCTGGGAGTAGCAAGAAGAGACCGGTTTAGAAATGAAGATATCAGGAAAAGTCGTTACAACATTAGTACTGAACTTCGAACAAACAAATTAAATGGTTCGTCCACATAAGCAGATTACAAACAGACAGTGCACCACAAAGAACAATGTTACTCGTATACAGTGGATACTAAGCAAAAGGCTGTTCACGCAAAAGGGGGACCTTAGAGATAACAGAGGTGGTGAAAAACACTGTTTATAAAGCACACACAGAAGTCCGTTCTATAAATCTATTCTTATCCTGACGCTGTACGGCAAAACATGATTAGAGAAATGAAGAAAAGGGCAACGCACAGATGGTTGAGGAGTTTAGACTCTGATCTCTAATCCTTCAGTATACTGGTTCAAGCATATAATGAATGTTGCACTTTTTCCTATCTGTGTTGACATAATCATCTATTTGTTCCACCATTGAGACATCAAAGGGCAATAAGCCTTGATTAACACAATTATAACCGCCCTTATCTCATTCAAATATGCAAATAATAAACATTAGCAAAATGAGAACAAATAAATACCGGACATGAGTGTTATGATAGTACAAAGGAAGTAACAAAAAAGAGTTAAATTATAGCTTCCGGAGACACAGCATTTCAATATGCCATAGCTCAGTATAAATGAATTATCGGAAGCTAATCACGAACATCGTTTTACTTTTTTGAGCTGGGAGAAAAAGTACGCGAGAGATTTTGCTTGTTATGATAAGGGCAGATGTGATCTTCTTCTTCCAACGCTCCATATCGACCACCTGTCAACCACTCTGTGTGATTTATATGTGATCCGAGCCTAAGAGTGATTATACGTTGTGCCAGTTATGCGCCTACAGTAGGCCAGCACATCCGATTTCTGCGCTGCTTTTTATTTACTTGGTGGCCCTCCTAGTGCCTACATTGAGCGCCTCTTACGACATGCGTTGTAGGTCGCAGTTGTACTATTCTTTGCTTCCTTGCGGGCCCCGCCACCGCACAGGCGAAAACAGATGTGTTAAATAGGTGTAATGTCGCCTGTCTGTTGCTGTGTTCCAGAAATTGGAACAAGAATAGTAACACTGCGACCTACAGAAACAACCTACACAGGCGCATAACTGGCACACTGTACAATCGCTCTTAAACTCAAATAAAGTAAAAAAGTAAAGGCCTTGCCCTACTTCTAAAGTGGCCTGTATTTTCATTGACCGTCGGCACACGATGGTGACTTTACTTTCCCAGAGCATGTCTGGTACCCAGTTGAGGCTGGGTCGACCTGAAAACTGTCACAGTCAGGAAAAATTCCACGCGCATTGCGAAGCTGAACCCAGATCACCAACCTTGCGAAGCAGGTTCACTTTAACAACTGCGCTGCGGCGATATAGCCCAAGCTCCGGATCACGTACCGTCCACGGAGAGGGGTTGGCAAGTGATCATTAGGGCGTTCGAGAAGCAGGAGGAGAATATTTATATCTGATGACTATAATACAGGCTAAAAATTAGAATGATCAAATACTATATATATCCTATATTAATGTATGGCTCGGAAACATGGACAATGAACAAGCAGTTAGAAGACAGAATTGATGCATTTGAGATGTGGATATATAGAAATAGGCAAATTTCATGGACAAGAAAAACAGACAAATAAACAAGTTTAGGAAAACTAGAGCATGAAAAACAATTATTAAGAAAGAAATAAATTCAGACAAGTAAAGTATTTTTGGGCACATAAAAAGGCACTTGACACCATGATAAAACATTTACTAGAGAGGGAGAGTTGAGGAGAAAGGCAGAGGAGAGACCGAGAGATAAGTGGGAGGGAAACTTTGGGAAATGGACAGGTTACAGTCTGGCAGTGTGCAACACCAAGCGAAAGACAGAGGATGCTGGAGATTCATTGCAGCCAACCTTCGATGTGGAGACGGCACCTGATGATGATGATAATACAGTAAATGTAAACGTTTAGTTCAAGTTATCATTTAGTTTAAAACTCTAACGCTCGACTAGACGCAGACCGCGAAAGATAGAAAACCAAATGAGACTCGTTCTCGATGCACAGAGAAGAGATACAGAGGAAGGGTCATGGGAGTTATACTTGACTAACGAACTATTGAGGTCCAGAACACAGATTATAACGTGTATGTGCCACATGTGTATCAGTGTTGACAAAGAGCATCCACTTTAAGAGGGGAAAAAGAAGGAAAAAGGGAGGCGCAGACTAAAACTGGCAAGTCATGGTTGGGTCTGTATTTAAAACATGCACTGAGGGCAGATAGAGCCTGGTGAAGAATGGATGCCGGTCGGTAAGATCACCAGACCGCATTTCAAGTCATTATCACACTTACCTATAAAGTTGGAGAAAGCTCGCCTGAATGGAGAGGGACATTGATGATATGGAAAGCAAGCCTTCATGCAAAAATTAGCCAGAAGCACCATACTGGACACTTTGACTACGTCTGGTCATAGCGGGCGAATTGGAAGAAGATTATTACACTTAATAGAAGAAGTACGAAGATAAAAATAATGACTGTTGGATCAAATGTACACGTATTGATCAGCGATCGCCTGTGTGGCGCCAGGGCCATCAAGGAAAGCAAAGAATTGTACCACTGTAACCTACAATGCATGTCGTAAGAGGCGACTGAAGAAATCCCTAGGGATGCTAACCTAGTAAATAAAAAGCAGTGCAAAAATCGGATGTGCTGGTCTGCCTTAGGTGCATAACTAGCTGCAACGTACAGCCGCTCTTAGGCTCAGATCACATACAAATCACACTGAGTGGTTGATATGGAGCGTTCATAGAAAGAAGGTCAGCGATAAGTCAGAAGAATGTGATCTTACATTATTTACACGAATGATCTGTTGTCCGTAATTATCAGCTCATGACAGTTCAGATGTGTCAAGAAAAAAAAAGATCTTCTGTGCCTTTTCCTTTTTTGCGTTCGTTCTTATCCACTACATTAGCCTTGACCATTCATTGTGATATGTAGTTTGATCCAAAAATTGCGAATAAGTTTAACACCTCCCATTTATTGACCCTTGTGCGTCTAGGACATACGCATCCGAGAAAGTTTAGGCCTAAGTTGATGCTCATTTATTGGATTTACCTGACCTGCCATCTGTCGTTTCCTTCTCGTGGCATTCTCTCTTTATTGATATCTTCTCGGTTATTTAATTCCTGTTTGTGTGTGGCGCGGCTTTTACACCTGCAAGCGGTTCATTGGCGGATTTTTAGTCATTTAACAAGTCTTTTGCACGGCTTCACATAGACTCGTGCAGGCGCATCCATTCCGACATTCTGTACAAGCCGATCTCTGTCATTTCTTTCGCGGCTACGATTACACTACTACACAGTTGCATGGTAGCTTCCCTTCGATCCATACCCGCTCAGCCAGACTACAGCAATCTGTGTCCAGGACCATCAGGTAAATTGATAAAGTCTTGGTAAGCTCAATAACACTGGGGCTTCCTTCTCACCTTATATTTTGCTCCTGTGGTCCTTTTTATAACACATGTATGACTAGAAATTGAGGCCATGCCCACGACAATGGCCTGACTGGAGAAGTAGATTGTTACCAATCTCTACTGTTCTTAGTCCTCAGTGGCATTCTCAGGAAGGTCCTGGCCCGTTGTGTGTATATCGTGGCTTAAGTCTGTGTTGTGTTTAGGACTGCATTAAGTCACCGTCGCTTCATGTTTGTACTAAGACTTGCGGATCATATGGAATTAAATTAGCAGACATATTTTACACGGTACACGGCTGCAGTAGCAAAGCTATGGACATGTCTGATATTCTGAGCCTACAGAGAAGATTGGCAGGGCAGAGGACGACTTGAGCTATGATGTTCATATCCGACTGCATAGACAAGAAATTGGTGCTGGTAGATTTGAACATTATATTTGTGAGTGAACTGATATTTCGTTAACCACACAGAACTGTCAGTCGCTGGGTGCAGGCGGATATACTGAAGAATGATCGGAGCACTTGCGGATTTGCAATGAGGATCTGATGACTAATTTAGTCTAAAACTGAAACATGTTGATAGTTGTATAATGTAAAATTGTGATGGGATTTTAAAAAAATACATATATAAGTCGGCATAAGTGATATATGGCTTTTCCGGTAAGCTGAAAAGGGAACCCAACACCTTTCAGTTCCTTCTCAACACTGTGTGCATAGACATGGTCGTCACTTTCATGCATTCGCGCAATGTTGTTTCTGTATGCCAACATGATAGTAATAATTCTCTGTAGCTCTTCTCTTTCTTGGAGTCCCTAAAGTATATACCGATTTATCATAAGGATTTACTTCAAATGCAGCACAACCCTAGACCTTAAATTACTTACAAATCTTAAGTCTACAACCTTGTTATTATTTAGTTATATTTGTGTCGCCAGACGGGAAAATGACAGACTCAGACAAAGCGAATGTGAACAAACTTTTGATTGGGTGAATATAAATCACTAACCAATGAAAATAGTTTTCACAAATTTATATCAACTTCCGCAGTGAAATCACATGATCATGTGACATAAACGTCACTCGCCAACTTTCAGACTTCACTTTTACTAGGGACGATCGTCTTGCGCTTACATTTTTGTTCCACTAAGTTCTCTTCTCCAAATATCAGAAAATGTCGGCATCCACAGGCGAATATGATATGAATTCTCCACCTTACTCAGCATTCTTTGGAGTGATGGGTGTAACATCAGCTATTTCCTTTTGTGGTAAGTTTTAATGTAAAATGTTACATTTCATCTTTTTCATCTCTTCATTTTAGATTCGGCGCTCTCAGAAATTCGCAATTATTATTGAATATTATGTTTAAAACACAGGAAAAAATGCAACACAAGTTTCACAGTTAGTAACACGAATAACATGACACTTGAAATTACAATTCTCGTACTCAAAAGAAAAGTGTTAGTCGGACACCGAGGTGTCTCGAATGGTGAATGTTTTATTGAACTGAGATTTCTGAGAACTCGTGTAGAAATTGCTAAGTAAGTTCCTATTATCAATTAAACTGCTATACCTATTGCAATTTTCACTTACTTATTGATATAATTCTCATTAACATTTTCTAATAAAAACAGGAATATTGAACTTTGTAATAGGTAGATTGCTGAAGTACGCCCAGAAGAGAAATTTAACACAAGTTTAAACTATGAGACAAATCTATAGCTTAGTATTTGTTGGAAATAATATACACTGGACATGTCATTATATCATTTATAATATTTTAAAAATGCATTTTATTAAGTAGAATTATCCGTTGACCTTCAAATGACAATGAGACTAGGTTATACATTGGTGCTACCAGGCCTACCAAGTCATCTGCTCACTCACTGAGTCACTGGAATCAGACACCGACACTCACAAGTTATGAACAAAGTGTTACATTAAAAATAATTGTTACTTTGAGAGATAAATAATTGAATAATTATGGTTTCTTTTTCTTTGTACATAATTATTTGGCTAGTTTTCTACAGTTCACTTATAAACAGGATGTTGTACATTATTAAGCATCACATGTCAGGTCAATCTTGTGATGCTGACAGTTACTTCCATGATTTTATTTGTGTAGCAGTCTATGGGAAATATTTGACCAGAAAATTTATTTACAGAACTAACATCCATGTTTGAGAATTGCACTTACAAGTACAATTTTAAGATGCGAGCACAAATTATAGTGGATTTGAAATAAAGCCCCGCCCTGTGTTGCCAGGGCCTGCAAGGGATGCAAAGAATAGTAACACTGACATAAGAAGCGACTAATATAGAACCTAAGGAAGCTACCTGTGTAAATGAAAAGCATTGCAGAAAGCTTGGGCTGGCCTACTTATAGGCGCATAAGTGGCACAATTTACAATTGCTCTTAGACTCAGATCACATACAAATCACAGAGTGGTTAACAAGTGGTGTATATGTACATAAATTATAGAACCTTTGAAAAAAATGTCTTTAGAGAATAACAGATCTAAAAGGATCGCATATGAGGATCTATGTGGCACATCACTGATCACTTTAGAAAGACAGCTCACCAACGGACAATGGATGAAAGATAGGGAACATTAAAGGAAACCTGAAGGGTGATGTAAATGGAAATCATTGTAAACTGACAAGTTACTATGAAGGAAAAAAGCAGCAGACTGGCATAATTTTGGATAACTGGTGAGTATCTTGTCAACTACGCGAAAGTGAACTTTTATGGTTTGAAAATGATTCCATCTTGTATTTTATCACTCGTAGCTCTTGGGGCTGCATATGGAACAGCCAAATCTGGAACAGGAATCTCAGCCATGGCTGTCATGAAACCAGAGCTTATCATGAAATCAGTCATTCCTGTTGTCATGGCTGGTATTATTGCCATTTATGGTCTTGTCGTCTCTGTCGTCATCACACAAGATATGCCAGCAACCAATTACACACTTTACAAGTGAGTATACCCATATTGTTTCTTCAGTGTTTGTTTTGTAGACATTCAGTATTTTGTCTTCTCTCCTAAGTGTTGTAGTGTAACTCATTTACAATTCTTCATTCTATACAAAATTATTTAGCATTCTATACAAGAATTATTTAGGGCAATTTTTTAAGTAGCATTTAATTAAAATCGAACAATATTTTTTTGTTAGTTCATTGTTGCTTTTCATATTCTTGCTTTTTGATGATCTAGGACAGCGGCCCATAACCTGTGGTTCAAAATTCTCTCAAGGGTCATTGAAGGCTAGGAGAAATGTCATGTGCATTTACATTTAAAGTATAATTTTTTTTAAAATAGGAAGTCAGAAACACAGACAAATAATGCACAAACTTATTAAGACAACATTCACATGACTGAGCATCTGTAGCTCAAGCGGTAGTGAGCTCGATCACAAAACCAGCGTACCTGGTTCAAACCCCACGGTGGGCAAGTTTGGAATCAAATTCGTTTCCGTGGGATTTTACAAAAGGTAAAAATAAACCTCACCGTTCAGAAAGCAATGGCAAACTACTGAACGTATAAGTGGTGCCTAGAAAATCGGCTCGTTTACTGTGGTTGATGGCTACGTCCTTTAGGATATGCCATGATTTTCATTTCACATGACTAGATTGCTGATTAAACAGCTGCTGCAATGAAAATTTGAGTGAGCAAAACAGGAGACCAGGCGTCATAAGATGGACTGGCTGTGATTGCATAGCAAGGCGTCTGAATACCCAGCTCTTGAGAAGGAAATATCTTCCTATTGTCTGAGAAAATGTGTTCAACGCGCCGATAGTGTTGGAATAATAGCGCTATAGCTAGAACAGTAAAACTCTACAATCTTGGAAAATTGTGGAATTAATAAAATTGTTTAATTGATACCTTACAATACAATACATTGTATCCAATGTCTTCATGCATATGTGCCCAGTAGATAATAAACTACCGTAGTGTATATGTTAAAATATGAGGTTCTCTGCGACGGGAAGGTAATGTGCTCGCCTCTCACTATAAAGATACTCTGTTTGCTTCCCGATGGAGTAGGTGGTATATTTTTCCAAAGTTCAATGACCTTAATGTAGGTGAGATCAAGTTCTATATCAAAGACATGTTAAAATGTAGGTCCTGTGTTCAAATTTTGGCAGTTGAAAATAAATAAGAGGAGTGGGCTGCAAAGTTGCTGTTCTGACAAAATCCATAAAAGTATTAAAAACTTTCAAAATTACATCAGGGACCCTCGCATGTGCAACAAAGTTCATGCACTATGGCTGAGATCTTCCTGCATAGGAAAGATATCAAAGCATGCATGGTTATTTACTGAAGTGCGAAGTTGATGGTCTTGTCAATGTATCATGTTACAAGATGTTGTCCAACAAATCCCTGAAACCAACAGAATTGCAGCATTTTGATACAAAAACATAAAAATGTAGCACAAATAGGAGCACTTATTTCTGCAAGATGCTGAGCTTTTGGGAAAGTAAGAAAAATTATAAAATAGACTTCACCAAGGCGTAACAATTAAAATGCAGTGAGGACCTAATTTAAAGTTTTAACTAAATAGCAAAAACGTGTAAACTGCTCCTAACAGCTGAAGAACTTTCATTGCTAGCTGCAAAACTGTTTTGCTTTTATGAATGAGAAAGATACCAAGAACTTCTCCCTACTGTCTTTGTCAAATTACACAGTACAGAAGTAAATCAACTGTTTGTTAGCCAATATTAAGAAACAGTTATTAGAGTTTTCTCTTCAACTTTACTGAAGCACATATTACAAACAAAGCTGCCTTATTGTTCCATGTTAGATATGAACTAGAGACAAAATTTGTAGATTTTCTGTCCATCTCCTCCTTGAAGCATTTAACAGCTGAAACAAGTTTATCACATATCAAGACGTGGGTGGTAGAAATACTTTCCAAATGATTTAGAAAATCAGACACGAGTAATGTCTAGAAAGCTGACTGGACCAAATTAAGCTCAAATTTAAAAAGAAAAATCTCTTAAGCCCAAATTTAAAAAGAAAAATCATACCGTCTATGACTTCATACAATCATTGCTTATATATTAAAACCTAAATTGCTAAGAAAATAGAAAACTAAACAACCTTTAACTCTTTCCACACGGTTATTTCCTCAATTTGTAAGCAGTTAATTCAAGGAAGTAAAAAAATAAAAAATAAAAATAAAATGATCCCAACTACTAGTCAATAAATAAACATATTATTATATACTAAATTGAAGAAAACTGGACAACCTAATAGAATAAGGTTGAAAAGTAGTATAAGTAAAACAGAAGTAGTAAAACTAGAGACTTCTTATAAGGGAAGCAACTCTATGGCGCAGTGTGCGTCTTATAGCGTTCAACTGACTTCCGCCATGGCACAGTGTGCAGCTTAAAGCGCGGAAAGAGTTAATGGTTTAGTCAAATAAACCATTATCAATTTTATGAAAATGACATTACTTAATTCACAATAATTCACAAGCAATTAAGACACTAGTGTAGTACTTCACATCTTCTAGGCCTCTGAAAAAGGTAGCACAGCTCATCCAGTAATGGGTTTTAATTAAAGAGAATGGATTATTAAGGAGCTGTAAAATTGATTCAAGGGATACATATTCAAACAATTATTTATAGTGAACAATAGACAGCCCTCACCCTAATGAATAAACTTTATTTAATTATTTTTGCTTAGTATATTTTCTTAGATTGTGTAAATATGGATATATGATGAAAGTAAATTGTTTTGAATTGCGTGGAAAAATTCAATATGAGGGATAGGAAAATGTTTTGTTTTATTATTAACAACACATTGTCATTAAAACTTTCAATTGCAGACATACAGATAATTCATTCTTGAACATTTTCATGTATAAAATATGTTGGGAATCAGCAGCAGTAAAAAATATTTAAAGGGGATTCATTATAATGAGGTTAGGAACCATTGATCTAAGATAAACAAACTTGACTATGTATATATATTTTTTTATTTTAAAGGAGTTTCCTTCACCTTGGAGCTGGATTGAGTGTGGGGCTTAGTGGTATGGCTGCAGGCTTTGCTATTGGAATAGTGGGTGATGCTGGTGTCAGAGGAACAGCACAACAGCCCAGGTTATTCGTGGGCATGATCCTTATACTCATCTTTGCAGAAGTCTTGGGTCTATACGGTCTCATTGTTGCCCTAATTTTGTCCGTCAAGTAAAAGTCTCAGTTCTTATCATTGTCAAAACATAATGTGCTGTTAGAAATGAACATTTTGGGATGTTTAGCTGAAATACTGTAATTCTGATTCTTCCATATGTATCATAGAGCTTGAATTTAGCTAAATTTTAACAAGGAGAGTAGTACAACATGACGTAAATTCTGTTGTGAATGGTTACTACATCGTCCAGTCAACTTAAAAAAAAAATAATTTACTTGAGTTGCACAAAAATTCAGAGCTCTGTTTATTTTTTATTACTTGAGAAAATAGTGTTTTTTGGAAATATACAGTGTGATTTCAGATGTGCACAAAATTTATGTAGGAAGCAATTATTTGCGAGCTCACACAACATAATTTGACAATTTTTCTGTATGCACAAGTCAGTTTTTTTGTTACTATTTTATTTCCCAATTCCCTGGGTCATTGTGTAAATAAATATTGGCTTGTTTAACCTCCACCAAGAAAAATCTGTTCATAAATCAAAAGTGTTTACAGAGTGGATTGTATTGTTGATTGTGTGGACAAATATTTGGAGACTGGGTTCATTGATTTTGAACTTGTGCTGCTTATGTCAGTGCACATGTGCTCAGTCTAAATTTGAGAGATAATGGTGTATGTGCCAAAATGATTATTCTGAACCCACCATTCTTGTTTTAGAAGTAACAAGCTTTAACCCTGTGGGTCACGTTGTGATGTCCTTGCTCAGCAATTAGCAATGTTTGAACTTGGGTACTATATTTACAATATTAGAAAATGTACCAAATTTTTGTGTTGATGTGCACAACAGTTTCTGTCAAGAATGTTGCTAGCCATGCTTGCAATGACTAATATAATGAACATATTCATATTTGACCCTGCTGCACAAAATGTGAACACTAACAACAGTTTCTGGCATTGTTGATGCACAATGTTACTGACCCATGTTCTTACTGAAGCGTATGATTGCTCTGGTGACTTTATTTATGCATGTGTTTCTAGAAAGTTAACACATAGGTGTCCTAAACAGATTGAGCAAATGTCATATTTTGCCCATATCATTTTCTGTAGTATATATATTATTATTTTTTAATGTGATGTAAACAAGAGTTTATATTTGTCTGTAAGTTACAACTGTAAGTTACAACTGCATTAACCAGTTTTGTATTCAAAAATACATTCATTCGGCCCTCGTAACTGTGTGCATAAATTTACATGATATATTCTACACAACCGCACAATTGGTCTTATTTACTAAACAAAAAGCACAATGTTACATTTGTACTGGTTTATTTCTAATTACTCATATTAAACATTTTTTTCTCAAAACATTGGAAAGATAAGTGGCAATGAACATGTATTACAGAACTAAGACACTTGTTTTGTACACTTTCTGTTGTATTTATTTTGTGCCCTACAAACATTCCACTAACTACCTTTGGAATGCATCTAATTTGGAATAAATTGTGTTTTTATGTCAGCTGGTTTTCTCTTCGTATTCTTTTGTCATGGTATATATGTACTTGTAACAGTTATGAAAGCTGATAATGTTATGTAACGCCTAGCTATCTACTCTTTTGTCATGGTATATATGTACTTGTAACAGTTATGAAAGCTGATAATGTTATGTATCTCCTAGCTATCTATTCTTTTGTCATGGTATATATGTACTTGTAACAGTTATGAAAGCTGATAATGTTATGTAACGCCTAGCTATCTACTCTTTTGTCATGGTATATATGTACTTGTAACAGTTTTGAAAGCTGATAATGTTATGTATCTCCTAGCTATCTATTCTTTTGTAGACACAAGTTAACATATTTCCCAACATCTGTAGTTGTGTCCTATTTGCAGGGATCACATCTGTTCAGTGCCTGGAGACCACTGTGGCAAAGATGACTTCCAGATATAGTATTGCAAAAAAATATTTCACCTTCGATGTATGCAATGTCTGTCCAGACTAGGGGTGATTCAGAACATTTTCTCAGTAAGGATCTTCACAACTCCCGGCATGACGCCCTAGGCCAAATGTTTTGGTCTCCTGGGTATAAACTCTCTATATAAACACTTCTCTACTGCAACCTAGGGTAAAGAATGAAAACTTGTGGTTCTTAACTATCAAACATCTACCCTCCTGTCATAATACTTACTTTTTTAGAGAGGATGTTGGGCCCATAGGAAACAAATACCACTGTGATCTACAAGGCATGTCGTAAGATGCGACTGATGTATAGCCTACGGAAGCTACCCTGGTAAATAAAAAGTTTTGCAGAAATCGGTTGGGCTGGCCTACTTGTAAGTGCATAACTGGCACAACGTACTAGCACGCCTGAGAAACGAAACCTGGCCACTAAATCAGAAGCTGCACGGAGGGACAGAGTCCCTAAAAACAACAGCAGAATTTATGAGGAAATCTGGTACATCAGTCTAAGCGGTGATCACACGCAAGAGAGAAATACTAAAGGTTAGAGTTGATAAATACAAGGATCCAGAGGCTCCTATACTCTCACATATTGAAGCACTATAAATTTCTTAATTTACATACACAAGTGAAAAATTATCAATAAGTTATACATATTTAGCTTACAGATTGACCGAAAGGGTTGGTCTTGGACATCAAACATAAATCTGTCTAAATCCATTAGTGTTTGGTTAGCTTATTGTTTTGGATATAATAAAACTTCAATAAAACAAGCTATTCATACATAAATACTGTCAAATTTTTTTTTTTCCCCCGATCCATAAGCACTTGAGCTTTTAGCTCTTCGGTTCGGTGCCATGGACATCGTAACCCTTTGGTTCAGTGTCATGAACGCCATAAATCTGGAAAACCTGTGGCTTTTCTGCTAGCCCTGAATTGAACCGCACTGACAGGGGGCATCCAACGCGCTACAAACACGTTGGGCAGGCGGGCTAAATACTGTTAAATAACGAAGTCACTTTTTGGGCACATATCTGATGTGCTCATTGGATATTCTTCATGTGGGAAATAAGGTTGATAAAAGTCCAGTATCCTAGTCACTTTGATTTTAGAAAAATTTCTGGTTAGTCAACAGTTGATATCTGGCCACAATTTTGTAACTCTCTGGTGTTAAGTCGTCAACCGCTGATTTAGACCTAATAGTTAGTTGCAAAATGTACAACTACAGAAATTAAAAATGAGTTACAACCAACAAATAAAAGAAAATCTGGTCTGGATGTGAAATATATGTTTATTTCACTCGACATATCACTGTATATTGAACCAGTTAGTCCATAAGTGCTCATATCTCTTCATATCACTGTATATTGAACTAGTTAGTCCATAGGTGCTCATATCTCTTCATATCACTGCATATTGAACCAGTTAGTCCATAAGTGCTCATATCTCTTCATATTACTGCATATTGAACTAGTTAGTCCATAAGTGCTCATATCTCTGCATATCACTGTATATTGAACCAGTTAGTCCATAAGTGCTCATATCTCTTCATATTACTGCATATTGAACTAGTTAGTCCATAAGTGCTCATATCTCTGCATATTACTGTATATTGAACTAGTTAGTCCATAAGTGCTCATATCTCTGCATATTACTGTATATTGAACTAGTTAGTCCATAAGTGCTCATATCTCTGCATATCACTGTATATTGAACCAGTTAGTCCATAAGTGCTCATATCTCTGCATATCACTGTATATTGAACTAGTTAGTCCATAAGTGCTCATATCTCTGCATATCACTGTATATTGAACCAGTTAGTCCATAAGTGCTCTCTCTGCATATTACTGCATATTGAACTAGTTAGTCCATAAGTGCTCATATCTCTTCATATCACTATATTGAACTAGTTAGTCCATAAGTGCTCATATCTCTTCATATTACTGTATATTGAACCAGTTAGTCCATAAGTGCTCTCTCTGCATATTACTGCATATTGAACTAGTTAGTCCATAAGTGCTCTCTCTGCATATTACTGCATATTGAACTAGTTAGTCCATAAGTGCTCATATCTCTGCATATCACTGTATATTGAACTAGTTAGTCCATAAGTGCTCATATCTCTTCATATTGAACTAGTTAGTCCATAAGTGCTCATATCTCTGCATATCACTGTATATTGAACTAGTTAGTCCATAAGTGCTCTCTCTGCATATTACTGCATATTGAACCAGTTAGTCCATAAGTGCTCATATCTCTTCATATTACTGCATATTGAACTAGTTAGTCCATAAGTGCTCATATCTCTTCATATCACTGTATATTGAACCAGTTAGTCCATAAGTGCTCATATCTCTTCATATTACTGCATATTGAACCAGTTAGTCCATAGGTGCTCATATCTCTTCATATTACTGTATATTGAACTAGTTAGTCCATAAGTGCTCATATCTCTTCATATTACTGCATATTGAACCAGTTAGTCCATAAGTGCTCATATCTCTTCATATTACTGTATATTGAACTAGTTAGTCCATAAGTGCTCATATCTCTTCATATTACTGTATATTGAACCAGTTAGTCCATAAGTGCTCATATCTCTTCATATTACTGTATATTGAACTAGTTAGTCCATAAGTGCTCATATCTCTTCATATTACTGCATATTGAACCAGTTAGTCCATAAGTGCTCATATCTCTTTCTCTTATCATATCGCTTTGGATCAACAATACTACAGATCTCTGACAGAAAAAATGCAGCAGGATTCGAACCCATGACCTTGGCAAAGCAGCAGCGTAATCACTTAGCCACAGAAACCTCTGCCTCAAACAAATATGTCTATCTAAAGACAAGTTTTTTCTATTGTCTATTCCCAGGTGGAAGATGGAGTTGGCTGTCCACTCTTGCCTTTAAGCGTAGGGATGAGAGCTTTAATTTGCGTTCTAGGGCCAGATGAGTCGCCCTTGGTGTGTTATATCCGTGTTTATGTAGTGTGGTCTTGATATTGTCTATCCATCTTTTCTTGGTCTTCCCTTAGCTCTAATATACATTCTCTAAATATATGACCATTCATCTCTTTATGATAATTTTCAATTATATATCGACTTTGATACGAAAATGAGTTCAGCACTTTCTAACAACTCATTATATCTGCTACCTGCGTAGGTAATTATCAATTGTTACCCTTTGCTGCTTGATACTAATAACTTTGCCGTTTCATCTGCCATACCTTTTGTCTGAATTGGTGAGGAATTATCAAAGTTACATCCACATATAAATCATAATTATTTTTACACATTTCGGTTACATTCCGCAAGTACTTGCTTCTCTTGACTACCTTTATACAGCTTCTCACAAAATAGTTATTCCGCCCGTATTTGTTTGTAAAGTAAGACAGACACACCTTTATAACAATCTAACACAAGGTACATTTGGATACATTAGTGTCTTTGTTCATGAAAGCCAAACGCTAAATTTCCTTAGTAATAGTTTCTTTGGAATCGGACATTTGCAAAATTTCTCCGCTTTTTCAAATATTTCTCTTTGTCAAAATTGTTGACTTTCTTCCTTGCTTTCCATACTCTGTCTGGTGAGATGATCTCCGTTTTCCATACTCTAGTGAGGTGATCTCCGTTTTCCATACTACGGTGAGGCGATCTCCGTTTTCCATACTCCGGTGAGATGATCTCCGTTTTTTACCATCACCTAGATGTCCGCTTACTACCAGCACCTAGATGTCCGCTTACTACCAAAGTCTGCAAAGATCTCTTCAGAAAAAAAACCAGTCGTTACTGCCTGTAGTACCGCTGTTTAGGGCGGTGTAGGACATGTGGGACGAGAGCCTGATAAATGTAATGGCTAGTGCAGTCGCCGTGGAGCTGTTCAGATTAGGATTTTTCATTTATGCCCACAACAGAAAAAAAATCCGTGAATTGAACACAGATCCCCTGCATGGGAGCCACGCTCTCTTTACCTGACTTTAAATCAAACACTACCCAAACTGAATTCAAAAATTGGCAAAGGCAAATACAAGAACATTGTAGGACAATACGGACTAGGAACAAGGAATGAACGAGGAGATAGGCTATCAGTTCTGTGAAGAAAATAACATGGTTATATGCAACACATTTTACCAACAAGAATCTAGGAGATTATACACATGGAAAAGCCCAGGAGATAGAAAAAGGAACCAGATAGATTTCATCATGATTAGGAACAGATTTTAAAATAATGTAATGAACACCAAAACATATCCAGGAGCAGATATAAATGCTGATCATAACCATGATGATCAAACTAAATATAAAACTAAAAAAGATAGACCAACCAACAAGAAAAGAAACACATATAGATATATCAGCACTTAAACAATCAGAGATACACAGAAATATTGTGTGAAGTAAGAAAAAATATGAATGCTAATGACAGAGTGCTTAGAACAATACAGAAGAAAATCCTGAAGAGAAATAGCCAATAAATGGGATTGCTTAAAACAAAGTATACAAACTGCAAACAAAAACCTGCCTGTAAAAGAATCCATGAAAAATCAAATGTGGATGACTGATGAAATCTTAGAAAAAATGACAGAACGAAGAAACCAAGAAAACCCCAAAGTATACAATTTTAGAAACGAAATGCAACATGTGCAGAACCACAAAAGTAAACTGGTTAGAAACAAAATGAAAGGAAATAGAAGATATGGCAGAAAAACACAGGACTAGAGATATGCACAGAGAAATAAGACAAATGACAAGTAAGAAAATACTGTAAAAAGTGGAGGATGTATCACAAACAACAACAACCAACTTTTGTTTGATAAAACAGAAATATTGACAAGATGGACAGAATATGTAGCTCTATTTGATGATAAAAGGGCAGTAAACACAGTATAAAGTGCAATGACAGCCCAAGAATATTAAAATCTGAAGTTGTAAGAGCAATCGAAACAATGAAGCGAGGAAAGGCTGCAGGATTGGATAATATTACTGTGGAAATGTTAACCTCCTTAGAGGATTTTGGTATTTCAACCATTACAGATTTGTGCAATGATATATATAACACAGGATATATACCAAGAGACTTGAAGACATCAGTATTCATACCACTACCCAAAAGCCCAAAGCACAGGAGTGCACAGACTATAGGACAATTAGCCTGATGAGCCACATAACAAAATACTACTCAAGATCCTACATGAAAGAATTAAAAACAAGATAGACATAGAAGTAGGAGAAGAACAGTTTGGCTTTAGAAAGAACAGAGGAACAAGAGGGCAATACTTTGTATAAGACTACTGCTGACAAGTATATAGAAGTGCAAAAGTATCTACTTGTGTTTCATCGATTATAGCAAAGCTTTTGACAGAGTTCAACATGAAAAGCTAATCATATGTCTACAAGAAATAGGCCTAGATGGGGATGATATCAGACTAATAAGTAACATATACTGGGAACAGACAGCAATAATAAAATATGAAAATAGCTACTCTTCATACATAGACATAAAGAGAGGAGTGAGACAAGGATGCATACTGTCACCAAGCCTATTTAACATCTACACAGAAAAAATCTTCAAACAACTAGAGGGAATGCCAGGACTCAAGATCAATGGAAAATAATAAATAACTTAAGATATGCAGATGACACAGTATTGGTAGCAGAAATGAACAAGATCTACAAGAATTAGTGGACCAATTGGACAGAACTAGCAAGGAATATGGATTAGACATTAACATACAGAAAACAAAACTATGGTAATCAACAAAGAAATGGAAAAACCTAAAATGAATATAAAAATACATGGAAATTACTACATCAAGTAAAAGCTACTCCTATCTCGGTCAGATGATAACAGATGATGGCAGATGTATAACTGAAATTAAAAGAGAATAGGAATGGCCAAGGATAATTTCAATAGTATGAGAAGTTACTGACATCCAAACAAATCACAAACAGGCTAAAAATTAGAATGATCAAATGCTATATATATCCTATATTAATGTATGGCTCGAAACATGGACAATGAACAAGCAGTTAGAAGACAGAATTGATGCATTTGAGATGTGGATATATGAAGAATAAGCAGAGTTTCATGGACAGAAAAACAGACAAATAAACAAGTTTTAGGAAAACTAGGCATGAAGAAACAATTATTAAGAGAAATAAATTCAGACAAGTAAAGTATTTTGGGCACATAAAAGGCATGACACCATGATAAAACATTTACTAGAGGGGAAAGTTGAGGGAGAAGAGCAAGAGGAAGACCGAGAGATAAGTGGGAGGAAACTTTAAGAAATGGACAGGTTACAGTCTGGCAGTGTGCAACACCAAGGCGAAGACAGAGGATGCTGGAGATTCATTGCAGCCAACCTTCGATGTGGAGACGGCACCTGATGATGATGATGACCCAAACTAAGAAATTCAAGTGCCACTGGAGAACTCTCAGCACATTTTAGAGCCGAACAACAGGCAATTGTTGATGTCTCAAAAATACTGCAACAAAGAAACATACAAAGCATCAAACTTGTCTTTCTTTGCGACTGCATGACAGTCCTGCAGGAAACACAAAGGAACCATAAGATAATATGGAAAGAGAACTGACACTACAGCTAAACACGCTCTCAGAACAACACAATTATTCTCCAGTGGATACCGGAAAAGAAAAAGCAGACAGGCTGGTTAAGGAGGGAACACAACTTATACAACACAAACACCCATTGTCACTACCAGAAATCAAGACACGTATCAAGCGAAAATACAAACAGTTGTGGAAGGCAACAAACCCACAGCAAACACCATCAAGATCCCATCAGCAGACTAAACAGAAAACAGCGCACAACAATCTTTCGCCTAAGAACAGGTCACTGCAGGCTCAACAATCACATATACAGAATAAAGCCTGCTCAGACTGCACAGTGTGCATGCCGGACAAACACAGACTCCAGAGCACATCCTGCAGTCATGTCCATCATACATACACCAAAGAAACGCAAAATGGCCTCACTGACGAAGCTTACAGAGCAAGCTATGGGGAACTCTCGAGGAACTCCAACTGAAATGCAGCTTCATAGAGGTAACCCATCTCATTGTTTAGACCAGCATACAAACCGAACACAAAAAGAAGAAGAAATGGAACAAAATAGCTTGCTACGAATAGCATCTCTACATAAATATCTGTACAATTTAATTGTGATGTTTGAAGAGTTTCAAAGTTCACGTTATATATTAATAACACTGGACATTTAGAAAACACCTGTGTAAATGTGAATACCTGTAAATGTGAAGTAGACCCCCACCCACCCACCCTTAAAAATGTCTATTTATTATATATTTCTTGTAAATTGCTCCATTTCCTCACAATTCATTTGGACTAAACAAAAATGCGTATACAAAAATGCACAGGAAATATGTTTCACTGATATACTGTAAAACTTCAATTTGACTGTCAGGAAAAGCTGTGATTTTCCCCCCTTCTAAACAGGAGATCAGTTGCCAGATGTTTATTATCTCCATTATTACATTATTTATCCTCAATCCATTCATTGTTTATTTACAGAATTCCAACAATGTCAGTTATAGAGTTTTGAAGTGGTGCATTGCCGTGTCTTGCCGAGGCTACAAGGAAACAAAGACTAGTAACACTGTGATCTACAAGGCATGTCATAAGAGGCGGCTGGTGTAGGGCCTAGGAAGCTGCCCTAGTAAATAAAAAACGTCGCAGAAATCGGATGTGCTGGCCTGCTTGTAGGCGCATAACTGGCACAGCGTACAACAGCTCTCGGGCTCGAATCACATACAAATCACAAAGAGTGGTTAACAAGTGTTCGACATGGAGCGTTCAAAGAAGAAGAAGGAAACAGCTCCGTAAAATATGTGTATACCTGTAACCTTGATATAGACAACAAAAATATCACTCTATTTATTATGTTACTTGTAAATTTCCACATTTTCAGGATTTTCCCACAATTCATTTTTATTATAGTGTATACAAAGTTGCACAGGAAATATGTTTTACTGATATACTGTAAGACTTTAATTCGACTGTCATGAAAAGCCGTATCCACCCCACCCTCCCTCCTCCTTCAGCGAATCAGTCAGATTTGCAAATATCCTCAATACATTCGTTGTTTCTATGCACAACTCCAACAAGGTCAGTTATATAATTTTGTTGAAGTGCTGTGTGCATTTCTAAACATACAATACACAAGAATTTGCAGTAATATTTTGAACTTTAAAAACCATAGTAAATGTCTTCTTTATTTAAATTTACAATGTACTTTATTAATGTAAACCATTAATTCATGTTTGTTTTCTTTCTGTTGCAATATATATTTTATTTACTGACTTGTGTGTAACAATGTGTTAACATAAAACATTTGACTGGTACTGTTCTCTCTCTCTATCTATGATGTCCTTTGCGCTTATGACGGCAACTAAAGCACGCCATTTTTTTCTATGTATTGTGTTCCTGCTGTAGTTTATTTGTTTCGTTCCAGCTCTACTGCACTTCACAGTGATTTGATTCTTCACTTTTTTACCCTTCGGTGTCCAATGTCTGTGCAGTTCTCGTGATCGAGTTAGCCTCCATGCATAACACATGTCCGATTCATCTCACCGGGTCTTGTTTGAATGATGGTATACATATTCTTCTGTGGACACTGTATAATGATATAATGGCCAATTTGTACATTCAATGATAAGAAAGAAATATCCACATAAATCATAACTAAGCTAAAGATGAGAATTATCATGTTCTATAAGTGAGCTCCATCACAGCCCAAGCGTACCTGTTTCAAACTCTGAGACGGGCAGTTTGGAAGAAAATTTATTTCGAAAATAGACATCACCATTCAGTAAGCAATAGAAACCTACTGAACGTCTAAGTGGTACCTATAAAATCGACGACTAGTGTCACTAGTTTACTTTGATTGTTGGCGAAGCGAAGTTCTGTAAAGGATATGCCACCATTTTCATGTCGTATTTACTATACACTATCTTATTCGTATAGTTCAGAGATACGGACAATGAACAAGCATTTAGACGATAGAATTAATTCTGTTGTGATGTGGGTATACATTAGTATAAGATTTATTTTATAGAAAGAAAAATAAAGAAGTTTAACCAACAGAAAAATTTAGTATGAAGTAAGATTTACTAATATTTAAGACACAAAAAGGAGACATGGCGTCTTGATGAAAACCTTGATGGAAGGGGAGGGGTAGGAGGGACACAAGATGGACAAATTACAGCTTGACAGAGTTGGCAAGATTATTAAGGCAAGAGATATGAATTGTTGAAGGATAGGAAGTAAGATTAAGACCGGGACACAAGTGGAGGAAACAACAAAAGCTGTACAAATTACAGCTTGACAAGCGTTCAATATTAAGCGTTCAATCCTTGTGGACCAAACGCTACACAATATGGCGTTTTTAATAGTTAAACATATCCACTATAAGAGTTGTTGAAGCCTCATATCAGCCTTTGATGTGGAGACATCACCTGATTATGATGATGTTGCAACTATTCATTGACTGTTCAAAAAGGATATCTTCTCGTGATTGTTATGAGGTCAAGAATGTGACAAGCAAAAAACAATATTAAAAATTGAAACATTTACACTGCTATAAGAATAATATCTTTATGGACTGAAGCTTATCACACAGTCATATCTCACATCAGTGCGTTTATATAATCTATGTTATCTCACTCTATGTAAGTTTATGTAACAACTCTTGTGCTGGCTGGTTATCTATAACTATCCTATTTGTAATGTTATCTCAGTCAACAATGTTAATTGACTAGTTCAAATCAAATAGACTTGACTACTGGAATGTACAACATTCTGTGTCATGTATCTGCTTCACATAATTTCTATACGTCATTACAAGTACTGTCAAGTGTTCAGAAACATTACATTGTAAACTCAATATCTTCTACTTCCAACGCTCCATATCGACCACTTGTTAAACCACTCTTTGTGATCTGTATGTGATCCAAGCCTAAGAGCGATTGTACGTTGTGTCAGTTGATTGATTGTTTGATATGACCATCATCATTACACTTCGGCGAGTAACCATATGTGTTCCGATCTCTTTCTTACAAGGGAGATCTCAGCTGCAGTGCGCGAACTCCTAGCACCGGCGAGGGTTACCGGTGTAATTTTGAAAACGGTGAAGATATTTTTGTCGGTATTTTATTATTAAAATTTTTTTAAATGAATTTTGCTTGGGCAGGGGTTTTCTAGTCTGCTCTTGCCAATGGGAACTGGTTCGCTCCCTCGTGGAGTCATCGGCATATTTTTCCAGAGATCCCTGGTCTCGGTGTAGGTTATATCGAGTTCCTAGTGCTATCGGAGACGGCAGATAAAACGTAGGTCCAATGTTCAATTTGAGCACGTAGAAGAACCCTTGGTAGTTCAAAATCGATTAGAGCAGGCTGGAAAGCCGCTGCAGGAAAAATCACTAGAAAAAGATTAATAATAAAATTCTTGCAAAAATATTTTCAAAATTACATCGGGCACCATCGCCAGTGCTACGGAGCTCGTTAACTACATCTGAGATCTTCCTGCGTACGAAAGAGATCGAATACATGGTTAATTAACGAAGTACAATGATGATGTTCCTATCAATCAATCTACCTACTAGCTTGACCAGAGAAGAGTTGTTAATATTTACTATTCAAGTTGTTGCATATATTTACATGTGGCTACCAATAGCATTTAGCATGACAATGGAAGTACTGACGAGGACTAGGACACCGCTCTGTGACATTGCTCTATGCTCTCTCATCGTTTGTACATTTTTTAGAATATCGCAAAAAGAACACAATAATAAATGAAAAAGTGATACCTTAAAGACAACACGTACAATAAGCCAAAAAGTTCAATGAATACTTTTGTGGTCTCTGACCATGGACTTGAAAGGATACAATGTAATGTGTCCTATGTAAGAACCAACGTATGGATGTGAAGCATGAACATTTAAGGTGGGACTCTGGTCTGGAAATTTTTTTCGTTGCTTTCATATTAATGTAGAGTTTGTATAACCATTTTGAAAGATTATGACTTAGAAGAGTAGAAAAAGTTTAGTTTACAAAAATATGTCAACGCGTTGACATGGAAACAATACAAAATGGCCGCCAAACACATTTCAAACCCACAAGGCTCTGAATATAATGACTATAAATGAATTCTGTTTTCACTCTAATGTGAGCAATTGTAATATCTAAATTATTACACACGCTTATTAGGATATATTAAATATTACATTTTAAATGAATTTTTGGCCAAAAATGTACTAAAATGTAATTTTTAATATATCCTAAAAAATGTAATATTTTAGGTATTACAATTGCTCACTTAAAGTGAAAACATAACTAATTTTTTTTTTTATTTCCGATCCAGAAGCACTTGAGGGTTTCAGCTCTTCGACTCGGTGCCAAGGACATCGTAACCCTTCGGCTCGGTGCCACGAACACCGTAAATCTGAGGAACCTGTGGCTTTTCTGCCAGCCGGCGAATTGAACCCTCACTCACAGAGGGCTAGTCACCCGCAGTTCAACGCGCTACGAGCACGCTGGGCAGGCGGGCAACATAATTAATTTACATTCATTAGATTCAGAGCCTTAGGGATTTGAAATTTTGCGTTTGGTGACCATTTTGTATTGTTTCCATGACAACGTTGACTTTTTGTAAACTAACCTTTTTCCTACTCTTCTAAGTTATAATCTTTCCAAATGGTTATACAAATTTTACATTAATATAGAAACAATGAAAATAGTTTCTTGACCCCCACACTACACAGAGTCCCGCATTAACAAGGCGGTAATACAAACATTATATGTGCTTTTGAATATAAGTGTTACAGAATAGTCCTCCGTATATCATGGATGGAAAAGAGAACAAATAGATCTGCCCAGAAAGAACTCAAAATCGAAGAAAAGTGACTGATGTTACAAATAATAGTTTTAAAAATGAGATATTTTGGACATATAAAGAGACACAAAGGGCTGGAGAAGACTATCATGGAAGGAGGCGGCATACTGGCAAGAAAAGAATGAAAACGGGAAGATGAATTCAAGATGTAACTGGTGGTTTGAGCATGACGGCTGCACGCGCGGGACATCAGGCTTATGAGAGGTAGAAATTGCGAAGGACTGTCTAGGTGGCGAAATTATGCCCAGGACAAGCTATTTGATGATGATGATGAACCACTTCTTCTTTCTTCTTCTTTTGTCGTCACACTGCTACCGGGTTGTTGCCCAGTGTCGTGGTTTTCTGTTTTTGTCTTGTGCTGTTCTGGTGGCTTGTGTGATTGTTATCTTTGCTCTTTCACAGGATTCCTCTACGCCATCTAACCATCTTTTCCGTGGTCTTCCTCTTGCCTTCTTTCCCGATGTTCTGTTGTAGAAGACTCTGTATACTGTGGAGTTTGGATGCATTCTTATTAAGTGGCCAAACCACTTCATTCTTTGTTTATCTATGTAATTCAAGCATGGTTTTGTGCCAACTTTTTCTATGCTGATGTTGGTGATGATGTTTGGTGTTTTCTTGTGTTGTTGGTAACTTTTGCAGGCAACGCATTTCACATGTAGTTATTTTTTGTGACTGCGCTTTGCTCAATGTCCATGTTTGGCTCTGGTAATACAAAGTAGGTATAAAATGCTGTTGATCATCTGTTGCTTAGCTGCCTGTGAAATTTTTGGTGCCTTAACAATGGGGCTAGCTGGTAGGTTACAGCATTTGCTTTTTGTACTCTAGCCTCTATCTCTATCCAGTTTTCCGTCTTCTGTGAATATGCTTCCTAAGTATTTGAATTCTTTCACTTGGTTTATTTTATTGCCATTGACATGGATGTCTAGATTATTATATTTTCTTCCCATATTCATTATTTCTGTTTTAGTGTTGTTGATTTTCATGTCATGATTTTTACAATTTTTGTTCAAGGTGTCAATATGATGTTGTAGATCTTGTTCCTTTTGATGTATCAGGATAACTTAAGAAAAGGCAATTAATTTTTTTTTAAATGTATAGTTACTCAGTTATTTTGCTAATAATAAATGGATTATTCATGCTCGTGCAAGTATGTCGTATAACGTACAATCGTACATGACCTAGTTAAACAGAGATGTCAATATGTGCAATTGGTTTGTATTATTCAGTTTCAGCTGCTAGTTCAAAGTTTGTCTCAATGACAAAAAGGTGATGATGTCCCCACGTCATTCAAGAGCAACAAGTGGAAGAACAAACCTGTGTTGTGTGTCAATATGACTTCTTGTCAATGAACTGGGAATACTTACATATATTATAGATTTATATTTTCATACATTTCGTGTGTGTAAGCGTGTGTCACTGAATGTCACGTGTGCGACACGATGGATATATTCTGAAATCAAAAGTCATAGTCGTTATTCTAAACAATATACAGAAGAAATGAGGTGGGGGAAGGTGTATCAATCGATCTCTAAGTTGATTGATAGGGTCACCATCATTGCACTTCATTTTGTAACCATACCTGCTCTAATCTCTTACCACAGAAGATCTCAGCGACAGTGCATAAACTTTGTGGTTTTGAAGATGAGGGAAATCTTGTTTGAATTTCATTTTAATTAACACATTTTGTCCGTGCAGCGTTCTCTCAGTCTGCTCTCATCGATTTTCAACTGCCGATGATTCTTTAACGTCCTCAGCTTGGACACGGGACCTACGTTTTATCGTCCTTTTCCGAAAGGACTAGGTATTCAATTTCCCCTACAGTGAGATCAGAAATAACTGGATAAAATCCCGTGCACTTCGGAAAGCGAACAGAGTAGTATTGAAGATAGAGTCGAGCACCATACCTTCATGCTACAAAGACGATCTCGTTATGTTATGTTATCTTATGCGATCGACGTCATGGCACACTGGGCATTCCCATGCATGCTCTGTCCTCCGCTGCAACAGTCATCCCTAAGTCCATTTGCTCACCGTACCCATGAAAAGTTGATTACTATATCTTCTCTCTACCAGAAGACGACACGAATACGATCTCGTATACACGTTAAAACGAACTGAGAGTTTCTTCTAAAATTAAAAAAAAAAACGTAATGAAGATACCAAATATATAAATTCTAATTTCTTCGTTTCATTTATTTTGACTGAAATTCAGTAATACTATCACCCCAAACTTTATAAAATATGTGTGTGTCGTTCATATTGAGCCACAGAAACAATATGTACACAGCGATATATTTTGATTGTTATAGGAGATGAAGCAAAGCATTTTTTAATTAAAGTGTTGGGGAAATGTGATATTTATCTCAGCATTTATGAAAAGAAAAAAGGAACATATTTTCACATTATAATGTATACTGGGGAGTACTCGGTTATGCCTGGTATTTTTTCATTGGCCACTGCAGGCAGACAATAGCGGATGTGGTCAAATAATGCCGCCCTCCTTTACTTCCCAGTGATTTTCTGGTATCCAGTTCAGGCTTGGTTGGCCCACTGCCAACGCTAGATAACTAGGCCAGACAATTGACCGGGGAATCCCTGTCCTAGATCAGAGAAGGGGACTCGAAATTATATGTTTGATAGAACACTGCAAGCTTTTTTGCAATTTTACTCAATTCTGTCAGTCTATGGTTATTTATTGGTGAAAAATATTCATAATATTGATATTCCTTATTGTTAAACTTAACTTGTTGCATAATATAACCTTGATTGAGCATTTTGTGTTGATTTTAAAATGAATTCGTCTATATACACTAATACTGAAATGCAGGTCACGTGGTGTAGTTGTGGTCTGATTTCCCATAATTCTTACCTGAGTCCGAAGGCCCATAAGTTTATAGTTGGCTCTGGTTGACCAGCTGTTATGGTCAGAAAAAACTCTCACTTCAACAGTGGAATTGAACCCGGACAACATCTATAAGAGGCGAGTGCAATAAAACCACTATACTATTATGTCTCTATCCAGTATTTCTTACCACAAGTATACTGTATCAAATGTGTTTTCACATGCTCATGTGGACGTGGTTTAGCAAAATTTAAAGATAAAATCGTTCGTTCCTCTATCACAGTGTCAGAACAATGCTTTTGGTTGTCCCATTTGTAATATGAACAGTTAACTCGTCTTTTTATTGTTCTATTTTTTCTTCGGCTCTCCACACCAAACACTTGTTACATCACTCTTTGTGGTTGTTATGTGATTTGACAGCATATCATGAATTCGTTATGCCAGTTAGCTGCCTACAGACCTGTAGACCAGCAATCGTTTCTGATTGTTTTTATTTATTCAGGTTATCTCCATCGAAGGAAAGAACAAAACCATATTCAATTATTTATATATATATATATATATATATATATATATATATATATATATATATATATATATATATTTTTTTTTTTTTTAAATAAAAAAGATGACACAGAGGAGTCCATCCCATTAGGTGTGCCCACCTTTAGCCTTTGACTCGAGGTCAAAGTTTCCCAGTCTATACCACTGGGAGATAGTGTTGGCTTGTGTGTTCTACGGATCAGTAGCCGATTACTAATTTTAACATTTCGCCATTTCTAAGAAAGGCTCGCCAACCCCCACCTCCGATGGATGCAGAGCCAGGTGCGGAAAACACCTTGTAGAATATGGTTTTATTCATGTTCATATGCACATGTAGTTCAACCACGGGTTTAATATTGTCAGCAAAACGTAGATTACGTAGATGTGGTCCACCCAAACGATAGAGAGATATTTGAATGACCTGCAGTGTCTCTTACATGATGAGATCCCGATAAATATTGAAGAGCATCAGCGACAGTATGTAGCCTTGTCGCACTTTTATATATGTTTCTGCAAAAATTTAACGTCATTATTTATGAAAACTGTATTTGTTTATTTTGTAGGAAATTAAAACCTCTTTAAACGAGACACACCACTTTCAACATAAGAAAGAAGTCATTTTTGACGTGAGTGTCAACAAACATAAAAACAAAAGAAGAATAACTCGTTGCGGAGAATCCAGTAATTTTTTTAGTGAAACTACATCTTTATATAGAAGCCTACTGTCATGGTGTCTTTACATAAGTTTATGCCATGTCGCAGTTAACATCAGTATTTAATGTTGAATAACTCGTCACCATGTCACGGCTCACCGCGATATGTGTGTAGCGTGTTGCTATTTCTACAACTACATATTTACAAGTAGGGTGATTCAATAGCAAAGTTTAAGAACAGTTGAACTTCAATGTGAAACTTTTTTGCTCTAATTATTTACAGATCGTTAACCTTTGGTATTCAGACTTATACCAAATCAACCGTTATTCCTTCTGACATTTAAAAATGCTGAATCACTATTCTACATGTCTTGAATATGCAATCTCTTTTGACTGTCGGTCAATAATATCCTCTAAACGCTGAATTAAAGTCAATCCATAACATTATGTAAAGATATTAGCTCGTTTCACTTACTTAGCTCTATGTTCACAGTCATTAGCATGCATGTTTGTAGACAACAAGAGAAATTAATATTTCCAACCAAGTTAACTCAATGTAAGGGACAATCAATCGTATATTGACATTAGAGGGCAGGACACAGAGGCAGAGGTAGACCAAGAAGAAGATGCCTACAAGATATTAAAGAAACCATGAATATGGCCATCGATGAAGTGGGTGAACTGGCTAGAGACAGAGTGAATTTCATATGTGCTGCAAAGAGAGCAACGTCCTATAGAGGATACGCACCTTGATGGTGATGATGATACTAACTTCTTTATTCTCTCCCTCCTTGTTGAGCATATGGTCTCAACAGCTGTCCTATACTTTTCCCGGTCTCTGGCTGTTTTCTTGGTGGCTTTCTAGTATAGTTTAGTATCATTCAGTTCCACAAGAAGAATATGTTCCAATTGCGGGTTCCACACAATTCCAAGTGCTTGCCTAGTGACATTCGACTATGTCTTCTGCAGGGCATGCCCGACACACCGCTATTTTCTCTTTCTGACCTTGTTCATCGTGGGTTCCTCCCCTGTTTTATTCACAGGTCTGTGTTTGCCGCTTTGTTACAGTATTATTGATATAATATCATATAGTAGACGGTACTGACTGGTCAGTTTACGGTTGTGAAAGTTGAAAATCAACAAAGAAAATTGATAAGAAACTGGACAGCTTTGAGAATAAATGTCTCCGAAAATTATTAAAAGTGAAATGGAGTGATTTCGTTTCTAACAACACAGTGAGAGATAGAACACACCAACAACCCGTATCAAATATTATAAGGAAACGAAGGTGGAAATATTTAGGTCATGTTCTTAAATCAGACGAACGGAGACTAAATCGACAAGTCCTTATGTGGTCACCAGTTGAGAAAAAAAACGTGGAAGACCTAAGACCACTCTTCGAAGAACAATCCAACAAGAAAGTAAACTATTGGGATGTAAAACCATACAAGATCTCCAACTGCTAGCAATGAACCGCATCACATGGAGATCTAAAACCTCTGCCCTATGTGCCGCATCACATGGAGATCTAAAACCTCTGCCCTATGTGCCGCCTTTGGACGAAAGAACAAACTAACTAACCATCTGCAACTGTTAAACTCACTGCCCTGTGAGGGCTCGGAGTAAAGGCTAGGGGAGTAAACCCGAATAGAAAATCCCCACTGCCCTGTGGGTCAGCACGGTTGTGCAGAGGGCTAGAGGAGTAAACCTTGACCACACATCCGTAGGGAGGGACCCTAACGCAGTTGATGGTTATATGTGTATTCATTTCATCTTCTGACATCCCTGCAAACCCTGCTTGATTCCAAACGTATGGACTTTGCCTTTCCTTTGAATTAAACAGTAGGGAAGAGAGGGGGTTTGTTCAAAATGGGCAAGGCACTTTCCCCATTTCAGCTGCACAGGCTAGGCACAAATGAAGAGGACACTTTATCCTTGCTTTCAGCTCCGACACAAGGGCATGAAAGTCAGTATACAGTTCGATGGTAGCACATCTGATAGCTTCGAGGTTAAGAATGGAATCAAACAGGGCTGTGTCCTTGCTCCCACTCTCTTTGGCATATTCTTCGCAATCCTTTTGAACCACGCCTTGGGGGACGCTGATTGATGTTTTCATCCGCACCAGATCTGATGGTTCACTCTTCAACTGGCTCGCTTAAGGCAAAAACATCAATAATCATGTTATCATCAAACAAAGAAGTTGAAATAACTGCATCTGGTTCATCTGGTCTGTATGCCTGACTTGACAGAGTTTGATAGCTTTCTTCAGAAGGTGCAAAGTGAAAATTTTGTATGAAAATGTTACAGTTCTCTTCACGCTTCTTTTCTCTAGCCACAACTGTCTTAAGTGACTATTTATCATGTGCCTGTGTTTATAGCAAGAGCCTTCAAATCTAGCTTATAGACATCATTATAGCACATTTAGGGGGGCATTAGTTGGCCTCTATGAAGAGAAAAAATTCTCTATAGAGAAGGTGGTCTCTGTGGCGTATAGGTAAGTGTTGGCCTTTTACTTTAAAAGTACTTATTCATTTTCAAGTGAAGGGAACGAGATATTTTTCCAGATATTTATGATCTCATTGTTTGTGAGATCAAGTTCCTAGTCATAAAGAAGATGAATGATAAAAATTAGGTCCCATGTTCAAGTTGAAAAAGTAAAACAACCCTTGACAATTGAAAATCGATAAGAGTAGGCTGGAAAGCTGCCACCCTGCCAAAATTCATTAACAGATTAAATAAACTTTATACACAAATCTTCAAAGTTACATTGGAGACCTTTGCGGTTCTATTGAGTCCGTACACTGCTTTTGAGAACTTCCTGGGTAAGAAAAAGATAGTACCACACACGACGTATCAGTAGCGCTCACTTAGTAATGTCCCTTTATTGCGCTTAGATACCCTTTGTTTACATTCCTGGGCAAGAGTACGAAATGGCGACTTTTTGGTCGGTTTATATATCGCTTTAAATTCTGGCTGTTGTTAATGTAAAAACACACTGTATACTATTACGTTAAAATATAATCAATTATCATATGTAGCTCTCGAATTTAGTGCAGTATCACTGTATTATATAATATAATTATGAAGTTATATCTGTATGAACTAGTCACATTCTAACTACCTGAGGATGAGCAAATTACACTGATGGGGTATGTTGTTCATCTTCATTGCAGTAGAAATATCACGCTACATAAATATACAAAGTTTTGTTCTTTGACAAGGTAACACATTAACAATACTAAAAATATTTTTTAAATCTGATTGTTGAAAATAATTGTAGTTCATGGTGTAGTTCACTATGTCTGGTCATTTATAATAGCTTAAAACTGTCAAAGACAAAGAGGTATTTATAAAATTACTATTAAATTGCATATATATTTAACATATCTCAACATACCAAAAAGGTATATATATTTAAATCACAATAACATAAATTTACACATCTATTTCCATAAATGCATAAGGATCTAGTTTACTTCTTCATGAAATATGTAATGTTTAACATAATTAATTTATACTTTCACAATAATACTTTCATTTCTAAATATACTGCTAATGGTAGTTCAAACAAAAATACATATCTCCAAACATTGACAATACACATTTGTAATATAATTATACAATTTTACTAGCCCATATTAGTCATGATTTAGTAGCCTACAATTTTACTTCATAATTTACTCATACACACTTGCTCATACATACTTACTGACATGTAGAATACTTACCTAAGACATCTCACAAACACACATTACATATATATATATAACTGTTCTAAATTGTTATAAAGACAGCTAGACAACACACAATACAGCAGGGAAAAATAAAATTGCACAGCCTAGAGGTCTGCTGTTATTTAAACTTTATGTTTTTTACAGTGAACTTGTGTATTTACAGTTGGATAAGTTTGTAGCAGCTGTGTATTTATGATAAATTTTAATTCCTTAGTTTTATTTCTTATACCCCAAGCTCTTTTCTATATACCAGCTACCATTGAATGTATAACTTCTCCTTTCTTGTTCTCAGATGCCCAATCCAAAACCATTAATTCTGATCCAGTTTGCACAGTGATGTTCTAGTATCTGTTGTTTTGGAATTATTTTATCTGGAAAATACAGTCTGTATATTGTCCTGTACTCCTGTATTGCTAATTGTATTTCTGGAACTGTGTCAGCATGGATTGGTCTACTGTGTGAGATGTAATTGTGAACTTTTTCAAATGCTGTATTTAATGAATTAAAAATGTCTCTTGTGATCAATGCAAATATTTATTATATCCTGATTCTGTGTGTACAATTGTGTATGTGTTATGACATCTTCTGTGAGATCTTTATATACTTTACATGTTAAGTATTTATGACAGTGGTTACCAACAAAAGTTCTACTATGATATGCCTGTGGTGTGATTTTGTGTTTGTCTAATACTTTATCTAAATGTGAACATACTGGACCAGACCTATCACACAGTGCTACAAACTCAAGTTCTGATAGGCTTGCTTGTACTTTCTTAATCTTAGTATTGCATTTTATTTTCTCCTCCTCACTTTCACAAACTAATAAATCTGCATGTAACTTGTTCATTTATAATGTGAACATTTCTGCCTGATGCTAATTATTACCATATTGTTAAATATTGTATGGTGTTTGAACTAGTGTGTTCCTTTTCTATGTTTACCATGATATCTCTGTCTATACTGTCAGCTGCTTTTTTCTAAAATTGGAGCATGCAAGCAGTAATAAAAATTATTTGCTGTTACTATATATTATATATAATTTTTCTGTTGATATGGGATGTAATTGAAGTCACATAACTTGATTGCATAAACAGCATTTAGTTAAGAGCAATTTATTTCAATCCTAATAATATGTTCTATTATTTATTTTTTTTACTCATAACTTACAATAGCATAATGTTACAGTTCCTAATTAGATCTCCATAACATAATTTAGTCGGTCGTTGATAATATTCAGATAATGTCTTCTGTTGTCAATGGGATTATTTTATATAGTCACATTCAGTTAGGAATTTATAATACTAAACTTGATATTCGATACAAATATCAACCACCCAGCAGAAATACAGCAAAACAGTTTGGAAATTATGCTTAGAATTACCGTTTATCGCTTTGTAAATAACAAAACTATTTTTAAAAGGGTCAGAGTGAACGTGACATAGTAGTCGGGGAAAGTAACATCGAAACAAAACAGGGTCGTCGCTCTAGCGATCAAAAGTTTGGAGCTTCAAGATAACCCCTGACAATAAAACTTGCACACAAGAGTGAAGAATCATTCATCATTTTGAAAATGTATGATTCAGTGACATTATTCGTATTGATCGTATTAAAATTTGCTGTTTAATAGCTGTACCTGCGCAAAAAGTAGCGGTGACCCTTCGTAAATATCTCGTTATATGTAGCTTTCCCTTATGAAATCTTTATAAAATATTCAGGCAGTGTGAAATACTTTAAAGTTTATAAAAAATTTCAGATTTTCTGAAAAACCGTGACATACAAGTATACTAACCTGATTTCTTTTACACAGTTTCACCGATTCACAATACATTCAAAACGGAGGCTATTATGAACTTTTTTTATTACCCAGCATTCAATGCGCGAAGAATGTCTTGGATCTTACTAAAAGAGCGATATTTCATTGTAAATGTGACGGCGTGCACAATGGTTATAAGGTGCAATGATGATAGTTCTTTCAATCAATCAATCTTCATAAAGAAAATTATCTTGGCATGCTACCATTTCCCAAGCAGGAGATGTGACCCAGCCAAAGAAGATATCTCTACTTGAAGTAAGTGTACATAATATAAATTTCTGCTCTCTCAAGCTCTAGTTTATTGGTAAAATGGTCATTTCATGACATGCCCAGTATACATCTAAGGCAGTGATGTCCTGAGCGGTGACCACAGACACCATGTCGCCTGTGTGATACATCCATGATGCCCTATTTTGTTCCTTCAGCTTTGACATTAATTCAAATTTCAATTTTAAAAGTGTTTCTAAATAACAGAATTATTCAGTTTTTTGTAAGCACAATATAAAAAAAAAAGTTAAACTTGTCTCTATTATTATTTTTATTCATGTTACTATTCATATTATTTTATTATTATTATTGAATTGCACATGGCATCTGTGCCTCCACAGTCATTAGTCAGATGCACTCCAATATATAAAAACGTTGAATAGCACTAATCTAAGGTATCTCATGTGAAAACCCAGAAGACCTGCATTTTTTTTTTAGCTCTGTTAGATTGCTATTGCCAATGAGTGCCTTGCCAATGCTCTTGCTGATCTTGGTCTCCAATGAAAGGTTTTCATATAAAGTTCAGCCTAGGTATACAAACTCATGGACAATCTGTTATATCTTACTTGTACTGTATTAGACTTACTCAGTTTCTTGTGTAAATACTGATATCCCATACTAGGTAGAGTAATAATAAGTTAAGAGCACCCTATCAAGAATGTCCTAACAGGTGCATTGCAAGGGACTAGCAAGCTAACAATAGAACACAGATTTACTACCTTTTTCTTGCTGCTTTCTTTTTTGAATGCTTCACATCGACCACTTCTTAACCACTCTGTGTGATTTGTATGTGAACAGAGCGTAAAGCGATTGTCGTTGTGCCAGTTATGCACCTACAAGTAGACCAGCACATCCAATTTCTGCGATGCTTTCTATTTAGTAGGGTAGTTTCCCTAGATCCTACATCAGTCGCCTCTTACGACATGCCCTGTAGGTTGCAGCGGTACTATTCTTTGCTTCCTTGTAAGCCCCAGCACCACATGGGCAACAGATTTACGACAAAAACTACCACTGTAGGAGCACAGAAATGGTTCCCTGTACTAATGCTATCTCCATGGTGGCCCCATGTTCCCAAAAAGAAATGTGATGAGGAGAGGTGATGACTAACCATAATAAAAAATAACTTAGAATGAGCGAGACAGACAGTGAGAATTTGTGACTTACACTATGAAATATCTCAGTGTCTTCATCATAATCAATCATTGTAAAAAATAGACTGTTTGTGTATTCCTGAGAAAACTGCCAGGAGTTTGCCAATATCTCAAACTCATCCTTTGCAAACCTACAAAATAAAGCAGCACATAATCATCTTGCATGTATTCCTATAGTAATAGTAACTTTTATTTAATTCTTCTTGTTCTTTTTAGAACTACAGTTGGCTCATCAATCAATTACTACAGTAGAACCCGTTTAAGAACCTGTGTGTTGCTGGGGTCCACAAGGGGAGCAAAGAATAGTAACCATGCGACCTACAAGGCATGTTGTAAGAGGTGACTGAGGTAGGGGCCTAGGAAGCTACCCTAGTAAATAAAAGCGTCGCAGAAATCAGATGTTCTGGCCTACTTGTAGGTGCATATCTGGCACAATGTACAATTGCTCTTAGGCTCAGATCACATACAAATCACAAAGAGTGGTTTAACAAGTGGTAGATATAGCATTTGGAGAAGATCATCCCATTTTCATCGAGAACCTGCCTACTGTGACATATTTTCCTAGTCCCACTCCATCCCCCTCTAATTTTCATGCATTAACCTCTGCTTTATACGATGTCAATATAACAATTTACCAGACTGTTTCAACATGATTCTGCAATGTCGAAGAGAATTTTGCCTATATTTTAAGTCACTTAAATCCATATCAAATGTGTATTTTTTTTTTTACTTCATCGCTACAGTTTGGATTCAGTTAATATTTTTGGTTTTTGATGTGGCCAAACATAGATCTATCCTGTTCTTCAGCTACCTAAAACAACATAAGTTAGTCGTCAAAGCGTCTTGGAAATTTCCAGAAATATGTCTCTTCTTTGGGAAGCATTTGTCTTTCATGTTATCAAAGAACTTTAATGCTGGATTAACAATATTGGTACCACCATACTACTGATGGAAAATTGAAAGATGAACAAAGCAAATCATTAACTAAATATGAGCATGTATATAATACAGTGTATTAACTCTTTCCACGTTATTTCTTCAATTTTGTAGCGGTTAATTCAAAGGAGGTTAAAAAATTTTTTTTTTAAAACTACTTGTCAATAAATAAACATATATATATCTTATTATATACTAATTTTAAGAAAACTGGACAATCTATTAGAATAACGATATTAAAAAGTAGAAGAAAAAGCTAGATAGACTTTTTATAAGGGAATCAACTCTAATGGTGCAGTACACAGAAAATGGCGCTCAACGGACTTCCACTGTGGCGCAGTGTGCAGCGAAAAGTGTGAAAAGAGTTACAGTTATGAATTTCCATTGTCACTGATTTTATTCACTTGCATTACATTGTTCTACTTCGTTGATATTCATTGAAATAATTGTGTTTTTACTTGTGAGAAATGAATTTTATTTTCTAAGTTGTACAGTGTTATCTATAAGGGTATTTTCACTATGTTATGATGGCTGCCTGAGACTATAAAGTAAGAGAACATTGCAATGTATATGCTTGAGACAAAATACCGAGCAATTACAGCAATACAGGATGATAGGGTAATGGAAATAATAATAAGATCATTGTCAAACACATCATGCTGAGTGGCAAGTTCAGCAAATTTAAGGAACAGTACAAAGATTTAAACTACTTGACATTAAATGTTAAATTGTAATTGCAAAATAAATGTGTCCAAACATAAAAATAATACAAGAGCGAAAGTGTTAAGAGTTGCTGACTTCTACAACCCTATGCAGCTTATGTGCAGTTCCCAAAGAGGACAGAACATCTGATCGCAGATACCAATAAAAATAGCTTGAATGAGATGTATGATTTTCTTCAGGTCATCCATAGAGCTCCTCATGTTCTTCTCTGCAGAACAAGCACGCAAGAGTTTATACGTAAATAAAAATAGTTATTGACAAAGGTCTGCAGTGTAGATGTGATAATCTTAGCTATATAATGTTTTTCTATTCTACAGAAAAAGATCAAATTTAAATACCTGATGAAGTAACATTTTGTTACACAACACTCCAAGTTTTATATAATAGAATTCCTTGAAAATGTCATGCTTTTTAACCAAACTGTACAAATAATTTTGTCATTAAATCCATTCAATGTATAAAGAAAATGTTGAATAAAATACAAATTCTAACCAAATTATACAAGTTTCATAATAGAACACAAATATTTATAACATATAGATATGTGTAAAGAAAAGAATTGATCTACATACTGGCAGGAAGTACAACTTCTCTCTGGATGCAGTGCTGTCAACATGACTATTACAGAATAATTCTTTGGAGCTGCTTTCACATACTGTTTAAATAAGTTTGCATTCAATCGGATTATAGACTTTTTGCTACTCCATTCCATCATCTGCTGAACTTTCTCCTCTAAGTTTTCCTGCCATAAATATATTCATTATGAAACACAACTGAAGTCCAATGACAAAATTGCAACAGATAACTAGTCCATTTTTTATAAAACCTTTACACTTAAAATGTAGGAAAAGAAGCAGTTTTAAAAAGATACAAAATTATATACCGCTTTATCCCGGTTATTGGTTTGCTGTGGGAGTGGGAGAAAGAGGGGAGAGGGGGTGTTATGTTATTCAGAATTGAGGATGTAAGACTGTTTGCTTTGCTGTTACCATGCAGGCTAATTTTTTAAAATTGCAACCTCTCCTCTACCAACCCCAAATAAAATAAAGCCCTTACTGGCTTTTGAACCCAGTTTCAATCTCTTAGTCCTACTACCATGCCAATGTAAATAAGTAGACAGTATACATGCATTTGAGGCTCATGAAAAAAACAAGTGCCAAACACTGAAATTGAACCATGAGTCCTATTTCTCTTGGTGCCCATAACCTAGCAAAGAAGACAAGTGTTTTTAGGACTACTACCAGCAAGCTCTCCTCACTTAGTCTTGTCTTTCCATCAGCACCATCTCTACATGGAAAATCAGGTCAGGACATCTAGGAGATGAACACAGAGAGAAATCCATCCTTCCTTTCGTTCGCTGGAAATATTGTCTATATATTCAATGTTGTCTCTTGTATAAACTTCACTGTCTTTTTTGCTCACAGAGGTCCGTGTAATTTTCTGTCTAGTGTTGTTTTGTTAGGCCAGTGAGTTTGCCTCAGTTTATCATATTTGGGGCAGTCTTGAAGTATGTGCTCTGCAGTCTGGTGTGCCTGTCCACATGGCTGAATTACCAATCTTGAATTTTGTATACATGTGGCTGCGGAGTTGAATGTGTCCTGTTCTAAGACGCAGAATGACAACTTGCTCCAATCTGCTAATATTATAGTAATTGTCTTGTGTTTGTGGCTTTCTGATTGATTTAATCATCCTTCTCTTTTTGTACAGAGAGAAATAAGTGCCATGATTTAATTTTGTCTTGAATTTTGTATACATGTGGCTGCGGAGTTGAATGTGTCCTGTTCTAAGGCGCAGAATGACAACTTGCACCAATCTGCTAATATTATAGTAATTGTCTTGTGTTTGTGGCTTTCTGATTGATTTAATCATCCTTCTCTTTTTGTACAGAGAGAAATAAGTGCCATGATTTAATTTTGCATTATATATATATATATATATATATATATATATATATATATATATATATATATATATATATACGTCGTATTGTATGACTTTCTATATTTTAGCTTACTGTAAATAAAATATGAGTGAAAACAAGGAGTTTTTTAAGAACCCCAGGAGAAGCAATGGAAGCAATGAGTATAATACACTAGTATGATCAATAAATAGTGTACAAGTATTAGGAGCTTAAAAAAAAAAAATTAATAACAGAGGATTCGAACCACGAACCCTTATTTCTTACGGCGCTCATTGCCTAGCCCTGGAGTATGAGCGATTTTACAAGCACAACCAGTACAAATATATGGGGAGATCACCAGTTATATTGCGTTGCTATGGCGACGTGGACGTGAGACGTCTTGTAACCTGGTATGTCATACTGTTGGTGCCTTTTGCAATTAAATCAGTGCAAAAATGTTAGCAAACTACATCTTATTGTCTCTTTCCGTCCCACCTTTATGTATTGCCTAATTGAAGATTATCTTATACGACAAAAGTGACTTTAACTTGGATTGATTGATATTTACATGATGATAGTGTGTCTAAGTTTAAAAAGACGCGTCTTCTAAACTTTCTTACGTCTGATGTACTGTTATTCTAAGCGAGTGCGTGCATTTTTAAACGATAGTTATAAGACATTGCTGTATATATCAAATGTAAACCTTATCGGTGAATACTTACTTCCTGTTTTTTAGATTGTACAACTGAACACGAAGTAGTTAAAAGAGCGACAAACACCAGTAGATAAACGATCGCCTCCATATTTTCTTCTAAACAAAACAATAGCGTTGCGCGTGCAAATAGTAACTACTCGTTGCTCAAATACCTACTATCGAAAGACGTCCTCAACACATTGACAATGACTGCTGTCTCACAGCCAACTATAAACTCATATTAGATTTAGCTGTGGCTGAACAAAGCAGTGTTTTCAGAAAAGAAAGAAGAAAATAAAATTCTTCTTACTAGGTTTTGCGTCAAAACAACTGAAGTCAGAAATACTAAAAATAGACGTCGCGAAGCGAATAAGTTAAGAATCTTCTTTTCGTTTGTACTAAACTTTCCAAGTTTTAATCGTAGATATAAAAAGTAAAATAAATATGCATCAATAATTTTTTTTGGTGAAAAGTGGGGGGGAGGGTTATATTTATTAATGTGATGCCTGCTGTAAATAAAGAAAACACACACGCTCTGTGTGATGAAAATACTGGTGTCCTAAAACAGCTGCGTCCTTCCTTCCTTCCTTTCGTGTCGCCTTGAAATATGTCTATATTCCAATGTTCTCTTGTATGAACTTCACTGTTTTTGTCTAAGGTCCGTGCAGTTTCTCATCGGTTGTTTCGTTAGGCCAGTGAGTTGCCCAGGCCTTCTCTATAAGATAAGGCCGTGTATAGAGAAGGCCGTGGTTTGCCTCAGTGTATCATATTCGAGGCAGTCTTGAAGTATGTGCTCTGCAGTCTGGTGTGCCTGTCCCCATGTACACATGGCTGAATTGCCAATCTTGAATTTTGTATACATGTGGCTGCGGAGCCGATTGTGTCCTGTTCTAAGGCGCAGAATGACAACTTGTTCCAATCTGCTCATATTATAGTAATCGTCTTGTGTTGGTATTTGTGGCTTTCTCATTGATTTAATCATCCTTTTCTTTTGGTGGTAGGTAACTGGCACACCCGGTTGCTCTACTGCAGCACCTTCCTTGGCCAATCGGTCTGCTGTTTCATTTCCTGGTATTCCACAGTGAGAGGGTATCCACTGCAAGACGGCCCTGCGCTGCTTGGACAATTTAGACAGTAGGGTCTGACAAGTAATGATCTGATTTCATATATTCTATTATAATTTATAATTCACAGAAACCATCAGTATGCATACTCTTCGATATCTGTTGGGGGACTGAGCACCTATGGGTCTGCACGGAGTGCAATGACGTCAGTTTAGTAACCAATAACCAATTATAATTTATATAATAAGAGATAAGAAACAATACTTAATAGATAACTGTAGGAAGGTAGAGGAATTACAGAAAAGGGGGAACACTAAAGTTCAAAGAAACGAGATCTCTGACTGGCAAGTTTAAACCAAGCTCGAATATGAATACGACAAACTTGGCAGCCCCTTAACAGAAAATTCTGATTTACTTAACCGCTGGAAAGAATACTACAGCGAAATGTATGCGGAAAATGATTTGCTTGACAACGAAGATGACAGCAGCACAGAAGAAATAGAACCAGAGCAAACACTAGGTGAAGTAGAATTGGCCATCAAAAATCTGAAAGATGGGAAAGCACCTGGATAGGATGAAATAAGAGCAGGGTTAATTAAGGCAGAAAGGGGAGCAAAGTGCAAAAGTATATCATGCACTTTGCAAAAGTATTTGGAACCAGTGCTGGATTAAGAGAGCGCGGGGCCTGTAGCAAATATTACAAAGAGGTCCTAGGTTTTGTATGATAATAAAATAAAACACAACTTTTACAAACAAACTTTTCTCGATTTAATGTGAGCAAATTTAAAGATAACACTAGACAAATTAATTTCTATAAGTAAATTACATTCAATGTTCGTTAAGGTAATGTTATGTTATATTATGCGATCGACGTCACGGCACAATGGGCATTCCCATGCATGCGCTATCCTCTGCTGCAGCAGCCATCCTAAAGTCCATTTGCTCACCGTACCCATAGAAGTTGATTACTATATTTTTCTTGTAATAGGGTCCCTGATTTTTATAATAATAAGGTCCCTTGATTATTATTATTGTTTCCTTATTTGTTTACAGTTTATATCTTTTGTATATCGATTTGCATTGCAGTCAGGGCCTTACTTTGGGATCGTTGGTGGGCGTTCTCCTTTACGTGGTTGTTCATTTGTTACTGTATGATTCCGACTTTTAGAGTTGTTGTGTTTCCTAGCCATTATGATAATACACTTCCACGTTACCTTGATTCTGTTGTAGACGTGAGCGACGTATATCTGTTATTGCCATTATTGTACAATTCATTCCTATTTCGCATTTGATGATAAAGATGGTATAATACATGTCATTGATATTGCAGTAATTTCCATCGATCTTCCATTATTCCATTTATTGTGTATCTCTTGATCGCAGTAAGTCCAGTTCGTTTTATTCGGTCCATTGTGATATTACCTTCCTGCCATCGATAATTCAGCTTTATCCAATTGACTATTTAATATTGTTGTATGTAGAAACTTATTGACAACTCAAACAGATGTAAAAGTATACAAATGCCATATTTCCAATTGACAACTCAAACAGATGTAAAAGTATACAAATGTCATATTTCCAGTTTACATTCCTTTATTGTATCATTATTGGATTCGAGAGCACATTAAAGCATGTCCTCTCAGTCGCAATGTCTCTAACGTTCCTCTTTTATTTACCAACTGCAATGTTACTAAGCCGTCACTCCACAACTACGTCAATTAGTTTTTACTACGTCAATGTCTCGTTTAGTGTTACCCTTCTGCTTAGAGAGTGTAAACACTAAGTCTGCTAATAAAATATCTAAATATATACAAGCTACACACTAAAGCTAACTGTCTGGTTCCTCAGCTGCCACCTGGGGTGCTAGCTACTACACCCCCCTGGAGACCTCGCTGTCGACACAGCAGCAAAATCAAAAATTTCGAAGTTGCACAGGTAGAATCCATCAGCGTTATTAGAGTTGTTAGAGCTGAATAGGAACAAGTCACTACACGTCGTTAAACGTGGCTCCACAACAACTAACTACAACAGCCAACCATGGTCGAAAAGAAAGGAAAAATCCTGACGGGATCTCAGGATAACCAAGTTGAATGAGATAAATGGGAACTAGTCACCACACGTCGTTGAACGTGACTCATCAACTGGTCATAGGTGACCATGGTTAACAACAACAGTAAACCCTCTGTGCTCTAGGCTGAAACAGTATTAATAAAACAAATTATTCAGCAACATTGCATAGGATAAATGGAATATAAGCGCCATATGTCTCCTAAGGCGACCCAACAGCATCTCAATATCCTCAAGTAGAGCTAACAACTGGCCAATGTGAGGTGTCTGTACTGCGACATCCTATCCTCACATGTCGTAGGATGGGCTAGGGGCAGCTCACATCTGTCACTGTCGCTATGTCATTCTTGCGTGTCAGAGTCTTGTCGTGCAATCTGAAACTATAAAAAAACAAGTTACAAATTGAAAATAAAAAAATATATATTATTAACTTAATCACATTATATGACCTCCATGAGGTAATAACAACCAACCCCAGTCCCGGGAAGGAACAAACCCAAGAATCCACATTGCTTTGCTATCTGTCATGAAAGCAATGCAATTCACAATAATGGAATTCTCAACGATAATGTCCGAATCAACATTATCAGACCTCCATGAGGCGATATTAACCAACCCCCAATCCCAGGGGAATGAACGAACTTTCAACATGTAAATCTGCTCCAACATCTCTCCGAGCCCCAAATCATCGAAGTCCATAACCTTTTCCACCTTAGTTTGAGCCTACGTCTCACAGACGCAAGTCCACACAAACAAATCTCAATTAATCTAAACTTCCAACATTTGGAGCAACATCAAATAACTTCTATGTGCAATAAACATCCACAATATGACAATTATATTGTAGTTATTATCGCTCACTCAAAAACGCAAATAGCATTAACCACCTAAAATTCGATTTTCCAATTCATATATCCCAAAGGAATAAATTACAGTTCAAAATTATTTTACATCTTTGAGTCATCAATTCAGAAACTCAAGCAAATTAAAGTAATTGTACACTCAATAACCCAAAAAGAATCGGACATATACAATATTTTAGTACCAATTTATAAATCCCAATTATGGACTAAATCATCACCATATAGCCAGGGAATCAAAGGAATTCCCCAATAAAGTTCTCATCTGTCTCGACCTCATATAACCCCAACAATTGAGGTAACACAACCCGTCCTGCCGCACACAGGGACTTAACCAAAAACACAAGTAATTTCTTTATCTGGTAAAACGTCATCCTCGAAAAGCAAACCTGGTATGTCTAAATCTCGAGTTCCCGGGGTTTGTACAACCCACATAAATCATGGTTGCCCTCATCATGATCACATATCTTTCCCAGGGGACCATCCCTGGGGCAATGTCACTGGTATCACATGTATCACCCCTAATATGGCTGTCCTGAAGTAATTTATCTAGGGTAACGTAGGCCTCAATCAATAAATATATGAAACCAGGCCCAAAACCCTCTAGCCTAGATTGAAAGAATCAACTCTTTCAAACAATGCTGATGTCAACCCAAGGCACCAGAGCTAATAAATAGCATAAGGAGCCCAATCACTGCCATAGTGTTCCATTTCACAGACCTGACCATGGAATCAACACAACCCTTCATATGGAACAACACATTGTTCCTCCGACCAACAAAATTTAGATCAAATTGCACATGCTTATGCACAGTAATATAAAATAAAAAATAAAAATGCAATAAAAAAATACATGAGAATTACTACATCAAGTAAAAAGCTACTCCTATCTCGGTCAGATGATAACAGATAATGGCAGATGTATAACTGAAATTAAAAAGAGAATAGGAATGGCCAGGGATAATTTCAATAGTATGAGAAAGTTACTGACATCCAAACAAATCACAAACAGGCTAAAATGAGAATGATCAAATGCTATATATACCCTATATTAATGTATGGCTCGGAAACATGGACAATGAACAAGCAGTTAGAAGACAGAATTGATGCATTTGAGATGTGATATATAGAAGAATAGACAGAGTTTCATGGACAGAAAAACAGACAAATAAACAAGTTTTGGGAAAACTAGGCATGAAGAAACAATTATTAAGAGAAATAAAATTCAGACAAATAAAGTATTTTACTTACTTACTTAATCCCGTCATGCCTAGTGACACATGGGGCTTCAGAAATGACTTTCCATGCTCTCCTGTCCCGTGCAACCTTCAGCGCAGAGCCCCACGTCAGAGATGCGGTGTCCAGTTCCCTTCCATCATGCGCCTCCATGTTGTCCGTGGTCTGCCTTTCTTTCTTTCCTTCTGGTGTCCAAGTGGGGGCTATCCTTGCAGGCATTTCTTGTCTCATTCTCATAACATGTCCGAGCCATTTCCATCTTCTCTTTTTGAGTATGTCATTCATTGACTCTTGTCTTGTGTCTTGGAGTAGTTGGTTATTGGATATTTTACTGGCCAAAAGATTCCCAAGATTCTGCGAAGACAAGAGTGGTGGAAAACTGACATCCTGCTAGTATCTCCTTTGGTCATCCTCCAACACTCCAATCCGTAGAGCAAAACTGGCAAAACAATGCTTTTATAGAGTTTAAGCTTTGTGGTCCTATTGTAGATTTTGGACTCATACTAGTTTCATTCTGGCAAAAGGTTCTGGCCTTACTCAGACGTGATTTTATATCTTCCTCTGTGCCACCATTTAGTGTCAGTACGCTACCAAGATATGTAAACTGCCAACCCTTTCCAGTGTTTCATCTTCTAACATTACTGGTTGTTGGATTTCACTGTTTGTCATAATTTTTGTTTTTCCTGTGTTTTTTTTGAGGCCTACTGTCTTTGCCGTGCTGTGAAGTATTGTACTTTTTCTCTTGTATATGTTCATATTTGTGTGACACCAGGGCTATATCGTCTGCAAAGTCCAGGTCCTCAAGCATCTCGAAAGGGGTCCATCTTATTCCTCTTGGTGCTTGTTGTTTTATGGCATTTTTAGCACCCAGTCAATTGTAATACTAAACAAAAGAGAGGACATTACGCATCCTTGTCTTACACCAGATTTTACTGGGAATGTTTTGTTGGAATTCTTTAGGTTGCAGGAGAAATCTTTATAGAAGAGGGCTATGATGTTGACAAGCTTCTGCGGTACGCCGTATTGTCTCAGTATCTTCCATAGGCTGTCCTGTGGACGCTGTCGAATGCCTTTTCAAAATCTATGAAGTTGATATATATAGTCCTTGCCACTCGCTACATTGTTCTAAAATGTTACGCAGGGTAAATATATGTTCATTTGTTCCTCTTCCTTTCCTAAATCCTGCTTGCTCCATTCGTAGACACTTATCTATTGCTTCTTGTATTCACATTATGATAATTTTGCAGAATATCTTACTTGGGATTGAAAGCAACGTGATTCCTCTCCAGTTATTGCAATCTGTTAGGTCTCCTTTCTTGGGGATTTCACCACAGTACCCCTAGTCCAATCCTTAGGCAATTCTTTTTTCTCCCAGATATCTGCAAACAATGGCTCTAATATGTTTGCAGCTAAGATGGGATCGATCTTGAAAAGCCTGCTGTCATTTAATCATTTCCGGTGCTTTGTTGTTTCTCAGAGATCCAATAGCTTTTACTATTTCTTGCTTTTCTGGCAATTTGAGGTTGATATCAATATCCTGTGCGGCTGGTGGAATATCCGGTGGATGTTCAGGATCAGGTCTGTTTAGCACATCTTCAAAGTGGATGTCCATCTCATATCCTGCCCTGCTCTGTTGTCAACAGTTGTCCTAGGCTGTTTCTGACTGGCATGTTATGGTTGTGTCTTTTACCTCCGCATAATTGTTTGGTAATCTTGTACAGTGTGTGCAGATCATGTACTTTAGCAGCTTTTTCTGCTATTTCTGCTGTCTTTCCATAAATTGTCTCTTGTCTGTTCTAGCACTTCTTTTTTACCATTTTGTTTAGTTCTGTATATTCTTTTCTTTCCTTATCTTTTTGACGTTCTGATCTAATGCTATTGATGAATTTTTTTTCTCCTTTCGCTTTTGGATGTATTCTAAGGTCTGGCCACTTATCCACTCTTTATGTTGTCCTTTACTGGTTGCCAGTACACTACTGCTAACTATTTATATGTGCCTTTGATCGCATTCCATTTTTCTTGGATACTTTCAGTTGTTGTTGTGTCTGACTGCTCTGACAGGATTTGAAATCTGTTCTTTAATTCCACTATATATTTTGTAGCAATCTCTGTCTTTTTAAAAGGTTAACATTAAAGTATTCTGTTCTTGTCTTGGCTTGTATATATGTTTTCTTGAGTTTGAGCCTGATCATGGCAACGACAAAGGTGGTCCCGCCCACGTCAGCTCCTTCTTTTCACCTTTTACATCAAGTAATGTCTTTCGCCATTTACTGTTGATCATAAAGTGGTCTATCTGGTTTTCATCTCTTCCATTTGGGGATATCCATGTGTACTTGTGTATGGTCCTGTGTGGAAACAATGTGCCTCCTATGATCAGTCTGTTTCTAGACAAAAATTGCTCAACATTTCTCCATTTTCATTTGCAGTGCCACATCCTCTTTCCCATTATTGCTTCTCTGTGTCTGTTATTGTTTCAACTTTGCGTTTAGGTCTCTCCATTATGCACAAAACGTCCTGAGCTGGAACCTTGTCCACTATTTCCTGCAACCTTCTATAAAATGTGTTTTTGTCCTCTTCTTCGGCTTCGTTAGTGGGCATAGCATTGAATGATAGTTAGCTTTCCTTGTTTCCCATTAAATCGGGCTTTCAAAAATCTTTCATTAATCGGGTGCCACTCTAAGAGATGTTTATTCAATCCTTTCCTTATTATTAGTGCAACTCCTGCTGAATGATTCCAGTCGTCTCTTCCTGAGTATAAGATGGTTTCCCTGTTCTAGTTGTCGTCTGTCCAAAGCCTGTCCATCTACTTTCGCTGACCCTAGAATGTGTAATTTATAGTGTTGCATCTCTTTTACCACCTGTGATGTCTTTGTGGTCTCGAACATTGTTCTGACGTTCCAGAATCCTATTCTTAGTTTAGTTTTGACATCCAGCAGACTTGAATTCCCAGCGTGGGCTTCCTTGCGGCTTTCACCCATAATATTCATGCTGACAGTGGTACTCTGTCTCAAGACCGCTGGACATCAAGAGCATTTTTTTCCTTTTGAAGTTTCTGTAACATTTTTTCTTTTTTTATGGGGCAGAGTTGTTAGCACTGCGCCCAACCCCCAACCTGGAGGACCAGGAGGCCACATTTAGTCTGACCTCTCACCTTGGACCTGTCCGGCATGGGTAACCCTTCCAGGAACAGAATGTTCCTGCCGGCATAGCTTTCTGGATCATTGAGGCACGTAAGCCACCCCACCACTACAAGGTAATGGCCTCATGGGGGAATAAAGTATTTTTGGGGACATAAAAAGGCATGACACCATGATAAAACATTTACTAGAGGGGAAAGTTGAGGGAGAAGAGCAAGAGGAAGACCGGGGATAAGTGGAGAGACACTTTAAGAAATGGACAGGTTACAGTCTGGCAGTGTGCAACACAAGGGCGAAAGACAGAGGATGCTGGAGATTCATTGCAGCCAACCTTTGATGTGGAGACGGCACCTGATGATGATGATGATGCACAGTGCCGGATTAGGCTAGCGTGGGGCCCGTAACAAATTGTAGCGCGGGGCCCTAGGTTTTGTATGATAATAAAATAAAACACAACTTTTACAAACAAACTTGTCTCGATTTAATGTGAGCAAATTTAGAGATAATACTAGACAAAATCAATTTCTCTAAGTAAATTACATTCAATGTTCATTAAGGTGAGATTATTTCGACGATCTTGTCCCATCATGTTCCTGAACTCACTTTTTATACGCTTTAAACGCCCGAGTGGTTACCGGGGCCCAAATTTGGGATGTAAAGAATAGAACCACTGTTACCTAACACGCATGTCGTAAGAGGCGACTAAGGAGGGTTGGATGAAATCGGATGCACTGTCCTAAACGTGTAGAAGTCTATGCGTTTAGAGGCCTACCAACCAATGTGCAACGTATACACGTTCTTGGCAAAGATCAAACATATCACAAAGAGTGATTAAAATTGGTCAAAGAATGAACGCAAGAAGAAGAAGATACGCTTTAATGTTGAAAAAGAACGCTCTCCGTTGCAGTTAGTAATCATTAAAAAAAAGTAAATTCGTAAGACTATTTCTACATTTGGGAAACACAACTCTAATGAATTTTCTATTATAAGTTTATAAAATTGCAGTTCAAGAGCCCCATACTTTTCGTTGCTAATAGCAGCAGCTACATTCGTTTTTAAGAAGTTCAACGAACTGCACAAGTTCGTCGCCTAGACTTTCTTCAAAATCCTCTTGGTAAGAGCTGACAATATTTGGAGTTCTTTTCAAGATCTCTTCTGCTGTAATATATTTTAACTGCCGGAGTATTCCAAATACACCAGTCACTCTATGGTACAGCCTAAATCAATAACTTTGCAAACAAAACAGAACAGTTGTCCTTAGTTTCTGTATAACACAACCAATCTCTCACGTGAGTTTTGTTTGTTGGTGTATGTGTATATGTGAAAAACGACTTTCGACAAAATCGTGGATTGTTTACTTTATCGTATGTTTTTTTTTTTAAAACATGAAATCACTATTCATATGTTGCACTTCGCCATTTCTTTCACAATCCAATAATCTCGATTTAAATTGTTTGGCCATTCACCAATATCGTTGGAGTACATTATACTTTCGTTGTGTTTTTGGCTTGTAGAAGACGTTGCTTCATTAGAAGCATGTGCTGTGCTTTCTGCCTCTCTTTGGCTTGAAGATGATATGGCTAAATTGGAAGGACTTTCTGTACATTTCAGTTTGTCTTGTGAAAATGTGGCTAAATCGGAAGAGTTACTGATCTTTGGTGTTTTGGTAATGATGGCTTCTATAGCATGCTTTCATCTACTACACAGTGGACACGTCTTCTGTATTTTCTGCTTCGATTCTCTGGATTCACACCATCCACACGACATTTTAAATTCAGACAGCTTCAGTGTTTTGATATAACATCTGTTTTTTTTCCATTTTCATCTCTGTCACATAGGCGCGGGGCCCCCCCTAGAAGCAGCGGGCCCGTGAACGATTGCTACTTCTGCTACAAGCTAATCCGGCGCTGCTTATGCACATCAAACTAATTTGCACTGGCTCTGAATGTGTCCTGATTTGAAAATCACATATCGCGTCGCAATTAATATTTCGCTCATAATCCGTGCTCATAGATTTAGCATCTATCCTGTATGGTCTTAAGCTTTTACATAGCGATTTACGTTTAATTTCACTACTTCGTTCACAATTGACCACTTGAAAACAATCACTCTTAGTATGCTCATAGCACACTCACTGATTTCGAATCATTTATCTCTTCTTGTGCTGAATCCCAGTGACCTCAAGTACATGTGTTTCAAGTTGGCCCTTCCAGTTCAAGTGGCCAACGCCAAAGTGTTGTTTTTGTGCGGTGCTAATATTTCGTGTAAGAGGGATGGTTAATTTCATATGCAGATAGCTATGCAAAGTGAATAGGAAGTCCATTCATTGAGGATCTTCTACCGTGCTACGAGTTCGTGCATCTGTGCTGGAATTTTCTCAGTGTGTGTTATTTGCGTGTGGTGACGGTTTGTTTTGGTTTCCGATCAGTTCAAGATGGCGGACGTCGATTACAATAACGTTACGATCAAACGTCAGACACAAAGAGACGAAGGCCAAGGCAGGGTCGGCGAGCGCACGACAGACACGGCTTAAATACGTCCGCTTGGGACTCAATAATATCGCATTTCTACTGGAACTGTGCAAGTGCGCATCAACGGGCTAATTCTTGAAACCCTTGTGCAGAGCAGACATCGAGCTCTTCAAGAAACGCGACTGGGCGATGGTGGGTGCTACGCATGACTGGTTTCAAATGTTACTACAAAGAAGACATATGGGTCTAGCAATTCTAGTCCGTAATAGCATTGATGTGTCGAAGTAGAATGTCCATGGGATGATGACGAATTGCAACTCAGGCGATTAAATCCAGTCTGAAAAACCGTTTGTGCTGAAGTCAACTGTATGCCTGTAATGCGAAAGTGGACCATGAATGGCAGTGTTTGAGTGATATTATAGAGTCATGAGAGCAAATGTCATTTTCTGTGATTTCAACGCAAGGGTAGATCATGGCAACATTTCTCGAATACACAGGAGAAGATCTCGAACTAGCACTTGAGACCACGAATGTTGTGCATCAATAACCAGCGTGTCACTAGAATTGCGAGTCGCCCAGGAGATGAGGATAGTGTTATTGATTTGGCACTTGCATCCTACTCTCACTGCTGTGTGCAGATGGGGATTTAGGGTACTCATGGCAGTGACCACCGTCCGTGCATCATACTGGTGAACAAAGGTAGATCAAGACAACACAGGCCAGTAACGCACTCTTTCCAGTACGACACCACAGGTCAAGACGTTGTCAGTAGAATAAGGTGTATCAAACAGAGGCAAAACACCAGCCTCAACAGTAGTAAACGTGGGAAACACCATGGTGGGATGACGAGGTGGAGAGGCAGTGATAGACAAGGCGGTGTGCTGTTAGGAGTGGCTAAACTGCAGGAAAAAATGGAACTACCATCCTATGACATCTTAGTTGAACAAAATAATAATAAAACAGGGTGTTTCAAAGCTATTGAAAAAGGATGGTAAAAAGTGAGAAGTGGGCTAGTTCTAGTCAACTGTGGCAAATGACAAATCGTTGAATCTGTTCTGGCGATTGCACAGAGGTATGAATGGTACAGTAAAGAATCGTGTGTTATTGACTTCCAGAGCTTGGATCTTACATGGCAGAGGACAGATAAAACAAGGGTAGGGCTCTGTTTGCGCACTCATTTAGAACATAGTGACCAGCAAAGACATTGTAGGCAAGCACTGCAAGACAATCCATTGCAGCTAAATCAAGAACCAGGAATGAGATGTAGATGATTTGGTGACGGGGAGAAATCAAGGATGCTGTACAGGAGAGCAAAAACAGTGCACTCTGGTCCAGATGGCATACGATATGGTGACATTGGCGAGTTGTCTGATGGGGAGTGGAAGAACTGCTGGCATCTACAACAAAAGCATTAATTACGACTGCAATAATCAACAAAGAATGGTTGCACTGGTACCTCTGCCGAAGCCTGGCAAAGACCACACAAAAATTCAGGGCTATCGGTAATCACCGCAGAATACAATAAGCTAGTCTGAAAAAATTGCCGGAAAATATCCTGCCAACTAGAGAGTTACTCTCCTTCCACCCATCATTGAGGTACCATTCATATAGAGAACATGGCGTCTGCGTTTGCCTTACGATATCTGTGAGGGTTTTCACTCGGGCATTGGGACATGTGCTGCTGCAGTGACCTTGAAGTGCCTATAATAGGCTTTGCATTTTTAAATGGTGCAGCTGACTGAACCAATATCAGCCCATTCTCCTCAAGTGGATCTTTGCGCCCTCTTCCAGCGAAGATAGTGTTTAAATGTGCAGTTGGGTCATCACCAACAACAATCCACCCTGACTTACCACAGGGGTCACCATTATCTCCGGTGTTGTTCAATGCTATATGTAAGCATCACAAAGAGCAGATCAGTGGAGAGGAAGGACAATGTCATATGCAGATGATGTGTTGGTGTATCGTCAGGGCAGGATAGAGAACAGCTGGAGAACTCAGTCAGAACTCGCCACCGCTAGGTAGATGGTGCGTTGAAGCAGGAGCATTGGTCAACCACACAAAAGCAGCGGTGACATGGTTCTCTTTAAACAACCATCATCCACACTCAACACCATCTGGTTTTGTGTTCAGAGGTGGTGAGCAGTCTCAGTCTATGAAATACCTGGGCTGCGTTTTGATCTGTAGTCTAGCTTTACAGGAGCACATAGCTTGTGATAATGAAGGCGAGGAAAGGTTTGCTGGCGATGAGGGTAATGGCTGCAGCGGATTGTGAACAGCGCCATCTTTGTCTTTTATACCAGGGTCTGGTCCTTTCTTTGCTTGAGTATGCGCTGGCGATCCTGACTTCAGTCATAGTCAGATAGAACGACTGGAAAGAATACAGAACGAGGCGATGCGCATTATACTTCGTTGCACTAAAGACACGTCGTGCAAGGCGATCGCTATCTCTTGACTATCCTACTATGGAGTATAGAATACTGATGAGCCGTGTACGAGCATACCTGAGTCAATGCGACTACACACATCCTCTGCACTTGGAAATAAAGAGACAAAGGAAATAGGTTAAAAAGAGGAAAATCTTGGATGGGTTAGGCCGAGGACTGTATTGAACAGGTGAGGTGTGTACACTTGAAGATATTGATCCCGGTGAAGAATGGATACTAGTGCCAACAGGAATCGCTACATCCTTTTCTGTATGCATCGAACTTGATAAAGAATGCTAGGAACCAACCCACTTGTCGTGGAGGCAGAGGTTCAGGCATTAATTTCTGAGAACTCATCTGAGCATGATGTAATCATTTATACGGATGGTTCGGTGATTCGACATTGCGGAGCTCCTGGGCTTTCACTGTCAGGTCGGAGGTGATGTTGTGAAGGAAGACAGTGTGGTTTGCCGTGACTCGAGCAGTCTCACTATGGAAATCATGGCTGTTACAAGCGATGATTTGGCTAGAATCCGACATTTATCCATGCATGTTTTCTCAGTGACTCAATGAGTATGCTCAGGAAGATTGAAACAGGATGGGTAGGAGACATTGGATAGAATCGCTGGGGAGTCTGCTGACAAAGATCAGTTTTATTTTGTGCAGGCATGCAGGTTAAGGAATGAACGTGAGGATAGGCTTGCAGGTATGCTGCTGTCCAAAGCGGACGAGCAATGGACCAGGCTGATATTATAAATTCATTAAGGGAGAGAGGGCGTGTACATGATTCACGTAACAGCGGTGAATCCACAACACTAACCAGACTGCAAGAACTCAAACAAGAACGACAAGAACGCTATGCTGGCAGACAAAGAAATTGTAACCACAAAGAACCGGTGTCGTTGTCCCACCGCTCGATGGACATCTGAGGAGAGATCGAGCACTTATGGACTAATTTGTTCGACGTGCAGTGATGGTGATCCGACGCTAACTAAACTAAACTTGTTGTCGCCAACGTGTCACTGGATCGACACCTCAATAAATCATTCGGCTTTTGTACAGGCGAACATCGAATGTGCTCCAGGTTTAAATTATCATCGAGTCTCCCTAAAGATGGACTTGGCCACCTCGCTTTTCTCCTCCTCTTCATACTGACTGCTCCTGTTAGAAACACCTGCGATTAAACCCCTTACTTTCTGAGCCAACTAACGCGGGTGTAAATTTTTTGACCTAACACGTATCGATTTGTTACTTCCTTGTCGTTTCACTTTTGCTTTAGCATGGTTTGATTTCTTAAAACCTGGATTAGGAATCTTAAAACTCACACGAGTCGCTTTTGTTGTCTTTGACTCTATCCCGTGTTTTCCATGAGGTCGAAGTAGATGAGTTTCTTCATGTATTAATGCTGACTGATTAAAATCTACAGAACTTAAATGTCTTACACGTTGTCCGTATTCGTGGAGGGGCTTATTTGTTTACAGTTTATGTCTTTTGTATATCGATTTGCATTGTAGTCAGGGCCTTACTTTGGGATCGTTGGTGGGCGTTCTCCTTTACGTGGTTGTTCATTTGTTACTGTATGATTCCGACTTTTAGAGTTGTGTTTCCTAGCCATTATGATAATACACTTCCACGTTACCTTGATTCTGTTGTAGACGTGAGCGACGTATATCTGTTGCCATTATTGACAATTCATTCCTATTCGCATTTGATGATGATGTTCTTAAGATGGTATAATACATGTCATTGATATTGCAGTCATTTCCATCGATCTTCCATTATTCCATTTATCGTGTATCTCTTGATCGCAGTAAGTCCAGTTCGTTTTATTCGGTCCATTGTGATATTACCTTCCTGCCATCGATAATTCAGCTTTATCCAATTGACTATTTAATATTGTTGTATGTAGAAACTTATTGACAACTCAAACAGATGTAAAAGTATACAAATGCCATATTTCCAATTGACAACTCAAACAGATGTAAAAGTATACAAATGTCATATTTCAGTTTCATTCCTTTATTGTATCATTATTGGATTCGAGAGCACATTAAAGCATGTCCTCTCAGTCACAATGTCTCTAACGTTCCTCTTTTATTTACCAACTGCAATGTTACTAAGCCGTCACTCCACAACTACGTCAATTAGTTTTTACTACGTCAATGTCTCGTTTAGTGTTACCCTTCTGCTTAGAGAGTGTAAACACTAAGTCTGCTAATAAAATATCTAAATATATACAAGCTACACACTAAAGCTAACTGTCTGGTTCCTCAGCTGCCACCTGGGGGCTAGCTACTACATCTCTCTACCACGAAGACGACACTGTCTGGCATGTCCACACTTAACACCTAATTCTCGAACTCGTTCCAGTGTCTGAGACGTGCCCATGTCACGTCTTTACTTCTGCCCGTTTGAGTCGGGGCATTGTTTGCAATAAAGTCTGCACGCTCGTTAACCTGCCGTTCATTAAGGTAAGGTTATTTAGACGATCTTGTCCCATCATGTTCCAATTCCTTTTATAGCTTTAATATCGAAAAAGAACGTTCTTGCTTACAAATGTTCTAGAATTCCGTTCCATAAAATGGTCATTATTCCGTTTCAACTTACTCATCTTCGAAACTAGTCCGTACGCCTGATATCGACACTCTACCTTTTGATCCATGTTATTAGGGATGTTATCCAAAACTTGTTTGATAGTTTTACAAGCTAAACATTTTCTGCTCTAGGCGCGGGGCCTCAGAAAAGCGGGGTCCGTAGCATTTGCTACTTTTGATATAGAGCTAATCCGGCAATGTATGGAACAGCGTAGTATGGCCAAAATAATGGAAGAGAACTATATTTATCCAAATACTGAAAAGACAACCAAAAGGAGTGCACAAATTATAGAACAATGGCACTAATCAGCCATGCTTGTAAGATCTTGCTTAAAATCATCATAGAAAGAATCCACAATAAATTGGAAGAGGAAATCAACATTGTGCAGGCTGATGTCAGAAGAGGCAGATGAACTAGAGAGCATATATTAAATACGAGAATCATCATTGAAAAAATGTAGTGAGTATAACGTAGACCTATTTGCTTGCTTTGTTGACTATTCAAAGGCCTTTGATTGTGAAAAAAACACAAGTTTTGGAACATAATATCAGAGATGGGGTTCTCACCACAAGTTATGGAACATAATGTCAGAGATGGAGTTCTCACCTCATATAGTGCATTTTGTAAAAATGCCATAAAAAGACCAACAAGTAGGTGTGAGAATAGAAGAGAAACATCAGGTGGTTTGGCATAGGCCATGAGGTTGACAGGGCTGCATTTTATCACCCTACCTATTCAAGATATATGCTGAAAACATCATGAGGAATGTCAGGGAATCTGCAGAGATGGAGAAATGCGCCACTCTGGTGATCAGAGGTCACAAGTTACCAGAATAAAGATACGCTGACGAAACAGTGCTATTATCGACATCACAAATTGGTATAAAGAACTTGATACGGTCACTTCCCAAAACCATCGAAGATCAAAACCTTTATCTCAATACAATGAAAATGAAGATATTTACAACTGATAAAACATAATTTATGGCTAATAGAATATGGCTAATAGAATATAGCTAATAGTATACGGCCACAAAATAGAAAGCGTCGACAACTTTGAATACCTTGGGGCACTGCAACAACAGGGAATGCTGTAAAAGAAATTAAAAGGCTGAGCATTGTTTTACTAAAACTAAAAGAACTAATTAACCTATGGAAGGGAATTGACATAAGAACAAAAATCACGTGTTTAAGAACCTGCGTTTTCCCTTGGCAACATATGGTTGTGAGACATGGAACATTGACAAAGCGGCAGAGACGATCATTAATGCCTTTGAATGCAAATGCTACAGAAGAGTGCTTAGAATATCATGTACAGAGAAAAGAACAAACGCTTAAGTTCTGCAACAGCTTGATATTAAAGAGAGTTGGCTATTACAAGCATAAAAACAAGGAAAATTAAATATTTCGGACATCAAACGACCTGAGTGCCCAGAAAATAATTTTGGAAGGAATGGTGCCTGGAAGAAGAACAAAAGGAAGACCTAGAAGAGATGGGTGCAGATGTCATTGGCGATCTGAGAATGACTGCTACTGACGGCAGCCAACGCACAGAACATGAGTTTTCAGGACTGCTGTCATGTGAGCCAAGTTCCGGAAGGGACAAGCTACTTGATGATGATTATAATTTATATATTATGAAATCCCTCTCTCCCGCTCTCTCTCTCTCTCTCTCTCTTCTCTCTCTCTCTCTCTCTCTCTTCTCTCTCTCTCTCTTTTTCTCCCTCTCTCTCATTGCCGATCACGCTTATACCGATGTCCAGATTTCCATAAATCTCATTCATGTGAAAATCTGATTCATGCATGGGTGTGTTTCGTTACATCTTCAGCGCCATTTGAGCTCTGGTGCTTGTCCTTCGGCGATGTGTCCGGTTTTAGCCAGAGTTTACTGGGTTCACTCTCCGTCAGCCTTTGGCTGTTCCCATACGACCTGCAAGGCAGCATGCTACTATTTTCTTTTAGGGTGTACCTGACACCTTTCCTCGCGGGTTGTTGGCGTCATCTGCCCAGGTTACCAGTCTTTTTTTGACTACTTGGTTTGCTTGCCGTCAGCTTTGTGTACGGTTTGCTCCGCTAATTGATTGTTCCCAAGCTAACTACAAGGCAGTAGTAGTTCTCTGCTATTATAACAAATATTATTACTATTTATATATTATTGAGTATATGAATATTATAAAATATATTTTCGATATCTGTTGGGGAGACTAACCTATGGGTCTGCCCGGAGTGCAAGACGTCAGTTTAGTAACCAATAACTAATAAAAGCGTGGTCTAAATATAAGTACATGTTATTGGTTATTTGTTATTATACTGAACCACCGTCATATGTACTTGGTAGCGAGTATTTAATTAAAAAAAGTAACGGTATTCAAATACCTAAAAGTAACTTGAAACACACGTCACTATTTCAAATTCATTAGACGTACCGGATATTACGTTTTACCTATTATATGCCATATTAATGGTCTTTGTGGTCCAATCAGAAGCTGCAACACGTCGGTCCATTAATTCGTGAGGACGTTTGAAATTGATTTTCTCGAAAACTACCTGTTGGATCTCATGATTTTTGCAACAGCCTTAGAATATCCATGACGCTAGAAATATTTTTCAAGAAAATTTGATGTAGTTTGAAATATTTCTTCTTCAGGTTATATTAAAATCAACCTCACCGGATTGTACACAATAGTAACAGATCTACGGTACACAGACGCGTTGTTCTAAAATACATTATGGTAACTTAGAAATATCGTGAGTATACAACAATTTCACGAAATCCGTCACCTAACAGTCGACTTTGAAAGCGGAAAGCATATGACGTTATAATTGGGATACCTTTGTATAGTTATAGGCGTATCTCGCTATTTGTATGAAACTATTGTATCATATTTGTTGGCTTATCAAAACTGACATTGATATCACATTCATAATGAGTCTGAAGTGCTCATTTATAACAATGCAGAAGGTTACAGTTTTACTATACCAACACTTCGTAGGGAATCTAAGAGAGGTCATCTATATTGCGATATTCATAGCCCTGAAACAGCGCAACTGGCGCTTGGTCTGAATAGAGAATCCTTTCCCGATGGATTAAACAGGACACAAAGTGCACTAATGTCAAACAAGGACGGAAAAGAACAATTGACGACTTTAACATAGATGTCATAAGACGGGAGCTCTTGAAAATGTTTGCGACAAATCAACTTGTTATTCTCAGGAAACTGAAATTAAAACTGCAATCAGATTGCAGCAAAGACATTTCTAAAAGTACTCTATGAAAAATTGAAGAGCCATACGCTTCACCCTCAGAAAAACTATAGGCGGCAGGAATATTATTTGTGAAAAGCCACATTTAATTGCTGCCGAAGTAAATACCTGAGGCAGATCCGTGAGCGGCGGAGGCAAGGCTATGATATTGTATATTTGGACGAATCCTGGGTCAATGCTCACTACACCAATGCTAAAGAATGGCAATCAGTAGACGGTGAACAGAAAGAAAAATATTAAGCAGCAAGGCCAGCGTATTATACTAACACATGCAGGAAGCAGTGAAGAAGGTCTTGTCCATGACACTGGACTTATTTTCCAATCAAAAGTACCGACGGTAGGGACTACCACACAGAAATGAATGGACATATTTTCAGGCACTGGATGGAGAAAGATCTACTTCTAATTCTAAACAGACCATCATGCGGAATGGATATGCATCCTATCACAACGCAGTATCAGCGGAAGACAAAGTACCAACTGCATCAAATACAAAGATCAAATTAGGACTTGGCTTGCTAAGGAAAATGTCAGCTTCGATGATACATATTTGAAACCGAGTTGTTGCACCTGGTGAGGATGACAAATAAGACAAAGGTGTTTCATATTGACAAAATCATTGCGGAATACGGCCACACGTCTTTGCGACTACCTCCATATCATGCTCAATCCGATAGAGCTTGTCTGGGCTAAAGTAAAAGGGGGTTGCCGAACAGAACAGGACGTTTAAAATGTGTGATGTTGAAGTTCTGACACGTGAGTCCTTCTCAATGATAGACATGCAGTTCTGGAAGAAGTGTGTTGAACATGTGCTCCGGGAGGAAGACGAGTACTGGCACCGAGATGGATTACAATTTGTCCAGCCAGTAACAATTATCAACCTCATGGAATCGTCAGATTCGGGATGATAAATCATATTTCGATTACAGACTGAGAAATAGCAACGTATACATTTCCATATCAAATGCGTCTACCATCATACAATTTGTGGTGAAGTTAAGACACCCTGGGTCTAATGGTGACCAAAGGGAGGACTAACTGTGCATATTGTATCCAATTTTAAAGATTGCACATAAAGGGCAACACATTTAATTACTTGACCTATCAAGTTAATAAGGAGATACACCTATGAATAGAATTGACATGGACAAATTCTATGGATACTGTAAAATCTAAAATTTGAGCCCCCGTATTTGCAATTGTCATAAAAGATCAAAGGAATTCGCCGATGTGCAAAAACCGTAGCATCTATGGACTACTGGTTAGCTTTATTTTAGCGTCATGGATATTCTAAGGCTGCATACAAAAAAATCACTGAGATCCAACAGGTAGTTTTCGAGAATCAATTTCAAACGTGCTCACGAATTAATGGACAGACTATATTTATATATTATTGAGTATATGAATATTATAAAATATATTTTCGATATCTGTTGGGGGAGACTGAGCACCTATGGGTCTGCCCGAGTGCAATGACGTCAGTTTAGTAACCAATAACCAAAAAAGCGTGGTCTAAATATGGTACATGTTATTGGTTTTTTGTATTATACTGAACCACCGTCATATGTACTTGTAGCGAGTATTTAATTTAAAAAAGTAACGGGTATTCAAATACCAAAAAGTAACTGAAACACACGTCACTGTTTCAAATTCATTGAACGTACCGGATATTACGTTTTACCTATTATAGCCATATTAATGGTCTTTGTGGTCAATCAGAAGCTGCAACAGTCCCCAGTACGTTGAACAACATGCGGGATTATAACTAATTAACAGTTTCTAAACTAAAAAGGCAAATACCTATAGGTCAGGTGTCACCAGCGCCGGATTAGCCTATAGTCCGGTCAACAACTCATGCCCACAGTCCAGTGCGAATTGTAGCAAAACCATTGATTTTACAGTAGCGAAACTTTGCACCAAATCTTAGAATTATACCGACGCAAATGTCTGATGGAAGAAATTGCTATAGGAAACTTGGATTTTGTAATATAACAGTTTCCTTTGATGTTAGCCCATATTTGGCGAGTCTGATACAGAATTTTAGTTTTTACAATAAACGCACCAATATAACATTTGATGTCAAGTCTCATTGAAAGGCGTTTCATCCGAGCTCATACATAGGGGCCAATGTTGATACTTGCAATGGTGTCATGAAATAAACAAATGTAGTTAGTGTATTATTATTGTTTTTAAAAATAATTTACATTACAGTTAAAGTTAGCACCATGTCATAGTCGCATCCTCTTTTCCGTCAGGCTTGGGATTTGCAATGGCAGAGCTACTTGACGTTTCTTCAAATCGATATTTCTTCGGTACAATGTGTGTGTTAACATATGTGGTAGGTGGGTATCACTACAATAAAATAGTTCTTTACTCTGGTTTTTGTATATGCATGTACAGATGACCCATATGTGCCTGGGGTCAAAGGTACATTGGGACAACGCCTGATAGGAATAATGAGCTGGCATAATCAAGATCCTACCCACCTCAAGTTGGTGACCTGGTAACAGACATTGGTTCTTGTCTGGCTAAGTGGTAGGGATCGAGGAGAGCTACTCTAGCGTGGACAGGGATGCAGACATAGTCGTTGGATGAGATCCGCCTGCACACAGACGAGCGGAATATCAGAGTGACTGTTTTGCACGTCTCTTCCGGCCGATAGGAAAAGCTGAACGGATAACCATAAAGGGATGAGGGGTACATCCAGAGAGAGACCTGACCCCACGTGGAGCAAAACTTGGGCCGAGATGAGTTGTATGTCGGTCACATATGGTGAAACTCGGAGCCTGAGGTGGGGGCCCGAGTTGAGCCAGTGTCAGGACAGTCAAAAGGCTGGTAAATGTGAGCACAGTGAGAACGATGGAAATGTTGGGGCAAGCACCAGGACAGAGCGAGCACGCATGCCGACGATGCACGGGTGGGCCCACCGGTGGGTAGACGTGCATGGCGCTGATGGTGAGGCAGCGTGGCAGGCGTAGTGGTGAGCGGACCAACAAAAGGTGCAGAAAACTGGAAAGCCCAGCAGAGGCTTGAATCCAGTGCGCGTTTCCGCTCGCAGCGTACTACTACTGCATTGTTGTTAGATTGGGGACAATCAAAAGCTAGTGGAGCAAAACGTACACAAAACTGGACGGTAGGAAAATCAAGTAGTCCATAAATCTGGGCGGATGACGTTCAACAGCCCGAGAGGGTAGGTCGTCTAAAGGGTCGCTACCTTAAAGGAAAAATAGCAGCCTGCTGCCTTGCAGTTTGGCTGGGGATAGTCAAAGGTTGACGGAGAGCGAACCCAGTAAACGCTGGTTGAAATCGGACACGTAGCTGCAGGACATGCACAAAAGCTTCAAATGGTACCGAAGATTGTGACGTAAAACAAACGTTCTTGGCAAAGTTGTTTATATATCACAATAAGAATGGTAAAATGGTAGAAAAAGAACGATCCAGAGAGAGAAAGTGAGATAATGAGATGTGCCTCTTTGCGAAATGCGCGTATAGTATTAATGACACTTTGCATTGTAACTTCAAACTCATTAAATGTTATATCAATGTTTGTTTTGAGAAGTCAACAATATGACCCAATAGCCTCACAGTAATTTCGGTATACGCCTTTAACTAAAAGTTTGTGTCGCACTTATGACGTCATTTAATTACCATATTCAATCCCGAGTTGATTTGGTATGCAGAAAAATGCAAATTGTTAAAAAAAAAACGGATTTCGTTTTAAATGTTGCTATTTTTGTCGTCAATGTATTAAATGTCTGTAAATATTGTTTTCTAACCATGCCAATGGACGCTTAAATATATAGCACAAAAAAGGGAACTTCTAGATGGTAAAGACTGTTTGAATGGCAAAAATATTTTGTGCGTCGGGCATGTGTAGTCCACATGCAAGTTTTCAAGTGATTTCATCAAATGGTTACAAAATTACAAATTTTTATCTGTGTGCATGACAAGTTGAACGGACTATAGTAGCAGAAGTAGCAAATGCTACGGGCCCCGCGCTTCTGGGGCCCCGCGCCTATGTGACAGAGCTGCTGTCACTGGTCATAATCAAGGAACCAAGGTTGGGAGATGGGTATAATATCTCTTCCCCCAACCCTCTAATAAAGAAAACATTCCACGATTTTGTGAAGTCTTTTCACATATCACATAAACCATGTTCTAAACGTAGTGCAACAGTTCTCTCATTAAAGAAGCAGCTATCCAGTTCCAGCCAGGATTAACTTCACATTTAATCAAAGGCGCACCATTATTGAAAAATTCACCATATTATAAGCATCCTCCAAGTCGATGGCCACAGCAACAGTCTCTTTCTTAGTTGGAAGCCTTCATAAACATCATATGCAAACGCGCCAGCAATGTCCCATGTCCCTTTCATTGACCGGTAGCTACCCAAAGTGTCAGGAGGATGCAGGGCATTCTCCAAGTGACACATTACCTTTCTGGCCACTATCTTCTCTAGTAATTTGCCATATACATTTTGCAAGGTGAGTATGCGGTAGCTGCTGATCAGTTTAGGATCCTTCCCATGTTTGTGGAGCGGTCGTAAACAAATATGAAGCCAATCCTCAGGGGACCACCATAACTTTGAAGTCGCTAGACACGCTTGCACCGTTGTATCGTCTGTTCAATATGGTGTTTGAAAGATAACTACGATCAAAGATTATTCCAAGATAGCGTAGCCTGTCTCTGTGCTCGATGGTATGTTCATCAAGATTACAATGTAGGTCAGCCTTGGCGATGTGATTATTCAACGAGCACCACAACATACACGCTTTTTCAGATTGACCAGGGCAGACTCTCACGAGATGGTACGCAATGTTTTCTGAATGTCGTCAACCATCTCTCGTCTATCTGACCCAGTCCTATATATTAAGATATCATCTGCAAATGTCAATGTCCGACCCAATCCGGTTGGCTGAATTTTAGCTACATTTGCTGTGTAAATATAAACAACACGGGTGATAGAGGAGAACCCTGGGGTAATCCCGGTCATATACATGCAGGATCTGATGTCCATGTTCCTAAACTTGGTCCATGGTCCTCCAGCAGATCAGACAAAAGATATGCATACAAAAGAAGAGGTAGAGAGAAAGAGAAATGGACATGAGAGCAGCTGGACAGAGACGGTTTAGAAGAAGCCAGACGACTTGCTCTGAAATATCTACGCATTGGCTACTGGAATTGTTGAAGTGCAAAACAGAGAGGACCAATTCTACAGAAGCTAGTCTATGACTTCGACATCTTCATGATTCAGGAAACCAACTTGCAGCAGGACAAAGCCCTGAGTGTCAGGCTTCAAATGTTATTTCACTCCCAGTGAACCCGGAGTAGGACGAGGTCAGGCTATCTATGTGAAACATGGTCTTTCCCACAACTGCCTTGACACACATGACTTCTTACCCGAGGGTGTGGAATTACAAGGAATTCAATTAACAATTCGTGATCAGGTATGGCAAATCTATAATGTGTACGCCCATGTGGACAAACTCCATATTGCAGATAACTGGGATTTCCTTGAGAAGCTACCCGATGTACAACGCACAAAGTTTCTTATAGCAGGGTTTCATGCACGATCAAAGGAGTCGAGGCAACTACCTAGAATAGACAGGGCATCGCTTTGAGTTCTGCTCTACTAAACTCTGACTTGACGATATTGAATGACAGCCGCCCAACTCGGTTAGCTTCTAGACCGCAAGGACACTGATGGTGTCATTGATCTGGCACTGATCTCCACAACTGATGCTACTTTTGCTCGATGGAATGTTCTTGGGGCTCAAGACAGTGATCATCTCCCCTGTGTTGTTCTTCTTAATAAGGTCAATAATTTGCGACACAGAAGACCCAAATCTGTCTTTCAGTACACGCCATGCCACTCTGATCACGAAAACCCATTATGTATTCGGCAGACTGCCAGAAAGAAGACTGCTAGGACTCCTTTCCTGCAACCACCATGGTGGAATGAAAATGTTGAAAAGCATGGCTGGCAAAAGAGGCTGCTACAAAGTCATGGCAGAGAGCGGAAAGAAGCGACCTAGAAATATGTGGGATGTGGCTGAAAAGTCTGCTATTCGCCACAAAGCCACTGGGGATTTCAAGTATTAGCTAGTGAGGTAAGATGGGTTATGGAGACTTTCTAACCAAGTTTGTGGCGACAAGTCTCTATATCAATTCTGGCAGTTTCATCGCAAAATGAACAGGAGGAATACCAGCCAGTCTTTTCCTGCTTTACGTGACTCGTCAGGATCCGTCTTGAAAACAGATGCAGAAAAGGGGCAAGGGTTCCTTCATCGTTTCGTGGAACAGACAGAAAAGGTGATAAAACTGACCGCCATAATATCATAAGTGCTCTTCGAGATATTACTAGATCTGGAGAACCTTACATTGACTTAATAACAAAGGAGGATGTTGTTAATGCACTCAAGGCAAGCCACAGCACCGCTCCAGGGCCTAATGGTGTCCAATATCATCACATCAAACAGCTGGACTAGACTGTTATTACTGCAGTTGTGATGGATTTTAACAAAAGTGAACAGAATGCTGTGGTACCCGAGGATTGGCTTCATAGTTATTTCGACGCTCCACAAACATGGGAAGGATCCTAAACTGATCAGCGCTACCCATATCTCACCTTACCAAAATGTATATGGCAAATTACTAGAAGATAGTGGCGAAAGGTAATGTGTCACTTGGAGAATGATCGCATCCTCCCTGACACTTTGGGTAGCTACACCTTGAGCAGAGACACAGCCAAGCTATAGCCCAGACGATATTCACCAAAGCGGGCTTCTGGTTATCAGTTTGTAATTTTCCCAAAAGTATGAATTCTACATTGAAAGTAGAAAAGGAATACTCAGCCAGTTCAATCATAACAGTTACAGAATGCAGTAAAGCAGAATATGTCTCTCTGGTTAGTTTCCCAATGGAAGTAGGCAACTTGCCCCATTCAGTCAACCACACAACAAAATTTTTCAAATAAAGAAACAATTCGCTGTTAATTGAAGTTAGTGGATTAGCAAAATTATTCGCTATTCCTTCCTGCGAGTTTACTCTTAACATTCTAATTGCCACCATCTCCAAATACCTCAATAGAAATCTGCTGTTTCTGCTTCCTAGGAACCTCAAAGCTGCAATATTGTCTCACTGAAAATTGCAAGGCTGAGTGAAACTTCCCTCTATACTTGAGGGCAAAGGGCTTTACTAGTTAAGTTGGTGCCAACTTCACAATACTCAGACACTCATTTTGATACAGTTTTTTTCAAATGTGAAAAGAAGCACTTCTATGGCTAAATTAGTACAATTTGAGATTGATGTTTATTCAGAAGTAACTCAGTTGTGGCAGGATATGATAATGTCTGCTCTGCATCTTTCTAGTTCCAATTTCTCCACAGACATTTCAACAGATGCTGAGTCATACAATAAAATATTTTACCAGCAATTCCAGGATTTTCTATATATGTATTTGTTTTTAGAAGTTATTATAAACTTTACGGTTAACTGAATTGATGTCTGCAAGTACTGCCAGAACTGTGAAACCGCATTTTTGTACACTGTTGATGATCTGAAGCAATTTTGTGCCAAGATCCTCTGATGTCATCCTGTACATAGGCGACAGCTCGACAACTTCTCGATAACTTCCAAACACTGAAATCAGAAAAGCCTGTACTGTTGTTGCTGATGCTAGAGTTTTCAGCCTACCAAGTAACTACCACCTGAGTATGTTACAGCTGATTTGAATGAATTTCATCCATTTGACTGCCACAATCGTTTCAACTCAGAAATCTGCACTCTTTAAATTTCATGTATGTAGAAATGCTGCCATCATCATTAGACAATGAATAAGAGAAGTTAAATTTTTAATGTAGATGGATGGGGAGACATAATAAGAGAGAATTTCTGATAAATCTATAGCATGCAGGAGATTTCAAGAAAACCATATAGGAAAAGCATAATGTACAACTACTGTAGCGTCTTCTGTATTTGTCCTTATTGACAAGTTGTACCTGCTCTAAGATAAATTTGTTAGTTTTTCATGTATGTGTGTATTAGTATCTTCAGATGATAATATTAATTCTCTAACAATTTCTAAATTACATTGCTTCTTCTAATAAATCACTAATACTCTTTATGTTTGAGAAGTAGCGGATCAGTATCTTTGTAGTGGATCAGTAAATTTTCAGCTTTGTGACCACCTCTCAAGTTACTGTTAATTAAAATCAATCAAGATATTTACCAGACACTTGTTTATTTTCTACATAAACTTGTAACTCATGTCTGTAAAACATTTCACTTACAGAAATGGATGGTGCACTGTTTAGCTTCCACATTCATATATACAAAACAAGACAAGTAAACATATCCTCTGTGACTGTATGCATTCTCCAGTTTTTATCTAACAAGTCTTTTAACTTTGCTGTTATCTCACACTGTAAAGTTGGAAAATCTTGTATAATATCTGCAGACAACCACTCATCTGTTCTATTGTCATGTTTGTGCTGATTTCTCTACTCTTATTTCTGGATCTTTACGATTGTGGTTGTTGACTCGATAAATAGATGACAATTCAGGAAAAGAGATGGATAAGCAGTTTTTTAAACCAGGATGCTTCGAGGAAGTTCATGTTTAATTCACATTTATCTATAAATGTATCAGACAATATAATGTCACATGGATGAAAATGTTTACGACACATAACGCTTGATTTAGCTGGTGACCAGTCTTTTCGTGGAATGCATTTCTTCCATCTGTCTCTCTATCAAATTTGATGGAATTTTAAAACACTCACATATTCTTTAGTCGAGTCGTGATTCGATTTACATCCAGGAACACAGCACTTTTGCCCATTTAAGATGAAACAATATGCACAATTAATTTAACACTCTCAATATCAATTCCAAATATTTGTTGTCGATAAATATCAAGGACTCAAAATCGAGTAAAATAACAAGACACACTGACGTTCTATCGTTTACCTACACACACAAAATGTCAGACCACTTTAGTTCGATTTACATCCAGGAACACAGCACTTTTTGCCCATTTTAAGATGAAAACAATACACACAAATTTAATTTAACACTCTGCAATATCAGTAATCCAAATATTTGTTGTAGATAAATATCCAAGGACTCAAAATCGAGTAAAATAACAAGACACGCTGACGTTCTATCGTTTACCGACACACACAAATTGTCAGACCACTTTACGGAAGAGAGAAATCCTGGTGTCCGGCCCAGTAGTTTATAGTTGGCTCTGGCAGAGACTACTTGCCCTTTTGTTCGATTGACTGGTTATGTCCGTGGTAGATTACGGATTCTGCATTCTTACGATATCAAAATCACAATGTGAACGACTTGAACGGGTTCAGAATTAAGGTATGCGTATAGTCCTGGGCTGCACTAGAGATACCCCCATTGTGAAGATGAGATATATGCTTGGACTTCTGTCACTACGCTCCCGTCACAATCGCCCAAACCAAGGCATATATGCGGGTTACTTCGGATAAGAGACATCCACTACACAAGAACAATAATGATGTTAAGGGCACGAGAATCAAGCGTGGCATGTCGTGGATGGTCCAGGCTGAGAGAACAATTGGCCAGGTGAATACGGTTGCGACCCTACCAAAAGGGAAGAATGGATCCCAACAGATGGTAGCATGACCAACTATCTCAACGTTATCATTACTCTTGGAAGAGAATGTAGAGATTGGGGCAACATGAAGGCTGATCTCGCAGTTAAGCAGTTGATAGAAGATAATGCAAGGAATGATGATGTTGTTGTATAGTCAGTTCAACGTGGTGAGAAATCCAGCTGGGATTTCTTTGCTAATGCGCAAGGTAGGGTTGTTGCAGAGCAAGTGGGCGTACAGGACAACTACTTCTAGTATGAGGATGGAGGCTGAGGCCGTTACTGCTGCCCTCCATTGAATTTCTGGGACTTCATTTACTGGGACAGTTGTTGTATCGGACTCTCAGTCGATGCTTCACAAGATCCAGAAGGGCAGGTTTCGGTGTAAGTGGATGTCGTCTATAGAGGTCTCTAACCTCCAGCGGCTTACGTGGATATACTGTCCTGGGCATGCGGGTGTTTACGGTAATGAGAGAGCGGACAGGCTTGCATCAACAGCATCGATTGTTGGGGAGTTGAAGATGGATAAGGGGATATTCTTCGGTCTCTTCGGACTTCTGTTGGATGAGGACACTAAAATCGATGTTGAATCGATCAAGCGATTTAAGCAGTTTGGAGTTACCCGTTGTTCAACTCGAACTGGATGCCTTAGAGGCAGAGTGAGAGGTGTGTTTAATCAGCGAGCCACAGGAACCATCAGTATGCATACTCTTCGATATCTGTTGGGGAGACTGAGCACCATGGGTCTGACCGGAGTGCAATGACGTCAGTTTAGTGACCAATAACCAATAACCTCTTCTCTTCAACATATATATCGACAGAATAGTGAAAGAGACACAGTGCGAAACAGACCTTATTGATATAGACAATGATCACGACGACCAATTAAACAACCAAATCAACGAATTGATTTTTGCGGACGACCAAAGTTAAATCTATGAAGATGAAGATCAGCTACAACATCACATGAATTCATTGCTAACAGCATGTAGAAAGTACAACATGAAAATCAACAAACAAAAGACCAAGACCATGAAAATCAGCAGAACACCAAGCCAAGCAAACATACAAATAGATAACACTAGAGTAAAGCAAGTTTCTGAATTCAAATATTTAGGCAGCATTTTCACAGAGGACGGAAAACTCGATAGAGAAATAGAGACAAGGTGTCAAAGCAAATGCAGTGACCTACCAGCTGGCACCATTACTACAACACCCAAAGATCAAGATGGAAGTGAAAGACAGATGATGATAATAAGTATTTTCCTACCAACACTTTATTACCAGTGCCAAACTTGGTCTCTTACAGCAACACACCACAGAAAGCTCACCACGTGTGAAATGAAATGCTTGAGGAAGGCAGGGGGAGTCACCAGGAAAGACAGATCAGAAATGAGGACATCAGAAGCAGAGTGGGTATAACTTCATGCATCGAATACATCGAAAGACAACAAATGCAGTGGTTTGGATATTTAATGAGAATGAAATACAACCAACCACCAATAACAGCATACAATAAAAGAGATTGGGTACTAGAGCTAAGGGAAGACCAAGAAAAAGATGAATAGACAATATCAAGACCACACTACATAAACACGGATACAACACAACAAGGGCGACTCATCTAGCACTAGAACGCAAATTAAAGCTCCCACCCCTACGCTTAACGAAAGGGACAGCCAACTACATTTTCCACCTGGGAATAGACAATGACAATATAACAGCACATTTAGTTGGCACATTTGATTGATACCGTTCTCGTGATCACTATTCGCACATCGACAAAAATGTGTTAATGAGGTTGAAGGGATTTTGCATATGTGGTCAGGAGCAACTGGGTCTAAAACTAAAGGTTGCCATGAGACTGTGAAAATGGAATGGTGAAGGGCAGGGCTGTTCCCACCTAACTATAAAACTATCATTTATAGGGGCACATCCCATCAAGATGGGGAATATGGTGTTAGGACCGCATTTTCTTTGAACAACGACACTGCCGTATGTGATGTGGTCAATATCACACAGGGTGTCTTTAACTCTGAATGCTTCTCTGGTACCCAATTGAAGATGGGTTGACCTAAGAGCCAGTACATTCAGATATACTGGGCATGGGGGTGTTTGCGGCAATGAGAGAGCGGGCAGGCTTGCATCAACAGCATCGATTGTTGGGTAGTTGAAGATGGATGTTTTCGGTCTCTTCGCTCATTGTTCATTTGAGGACAATCTTCTTTGCACATCGGACATGTCCATAATTGCTCTGATTTCCACCCAATTATGTATCTCAGTATGTTTAGGCTAACAACCCCTGTTCTGTGTTGATTGATGTAGCTACTGGGTTTTCTCTCGTGGTTTACCGTCTTGCCGCACCTATTGGTATGCACAACTTGCGCAACGAGATAGAGAATACCCTTTATCTTCATCGTTGAAATCTTCAGAGCGTATGTTTTCTCTGAGGGCGTTGATGATGTCGCTTCTGTCCATAGAAGACCCATTCTCAATCGTAGCATTGCCCGCCAGTGCGTCTGTTCTCTCATTGCCCTTCACCCCAGCGTGACCCGGGACAAAGATGAAGGTAAGTTTATGGATTGTCGAGTTTTGTATTAATTGCATCCAGTACCTTCGTACATAACCGGCCTTGATCTTCTGTATCATGCTCATAAAGTCGCTGAACATGCATGCCTCTTCGCTACTGCCTGTTAGATTAAGACACTACAATATATTAATTGAATCGATCCACAGATTTAAGCAGTTTGGAGTTACCTGATGTATGGGTAAAACTGGATGCCTGAGGGACAGAGTGTGACAGAGTAGTCACAGAGGAACATGAGAGGACATAGACATAAATTTCAAGATAGAACGAAAGTTTCCGAAAATGGTTGGGTTAGGTATGCGACAGAGTGGTCACAGGGAAAATAAAATAGGCAAATAACGCGCACTGAAACGCACGGTCTTTGAAAGAGAGAGAGAGAGTCATGCAATGGCGTAAATTGTGGTAACTAGGCTGGATTTCCGGTTTGTTGTTCAAGATGGCGGGACGTGTTTTCTTCTAGCTTGGCCAACAAACTGTTGATCGTCGGCCCGACAAGTCGTCATCATAAAAATTCACCACTGTTGGAGAAACAGAGTTTAGGCTCTAAATGAATCGATGATTCGTTCAAATTTGTTTAAATATTCAACTAAAAACTAACTCTCTCAACCAGCATAGAACTTCCAATTCTGACAGGGTGAAACTTGTCTTAACTTTCCACCCTCATAGTTCCCTTGTGAAGAAAGTCTTATTCCGTCATCTCTCCATTCTTCAGTCTGATCCTGATACACGTTCAATCTTCCAACACTATCCTTTGGTGGCGTACAGACGGGACAGAAGCCTTAAGGATATGTTGGTTCACAGTCGCCTCAAGCCTAACATCCAGAGTAATTTTGGCACCATCCAGTGTGGCCGTCGGCGCTGCAACACTTGTGCTATGTAATACAGACCCGCACGGTGTCTTTTCCAAAAGCCACGTTCGTTGTTGAAGACAGTTTCACGTGCGAGTCCCATAATATTATCTATGCCATTATCTGCAAGCGGTGCAACAAGGCCTATATTGGGGAAACCGGCAGGAGACTCAGTGACCGATTCGCCCAACACTTGCGCGATATACGCCAATGCTCTGTGACCCTGTAGCTACCCATTTCAATGATACTGGCCATTCAGGAGCTTGCGATGTCCAGGTCACAGCCATCCGATCATGTTCCTCTGATGATCGTAGTCGATTTGCTCTGGAGAATCGGTTGATTTCTTTGTATGGTACCTTGCGACCACCTGGGCTCAACGTATTACATTCTTATGCTTCTTAGTACTTTCTCTTCCCTGCTTTGTAATCTATATGGGTATATGTTGCATGTATTACATTCTTATGCTTCTTAGTACTTTTTCTTCCCATGCTTTATAATCTATATGGGTATATGTTGCATGTATTCAAGTTATATATTTACTAGATGTTTCATTGTTTCTTTCTATTTCTAGTTTTTATGTGTGTTTTTGTGTTACATTTATTTCGTTATTCGTTTTTATTCCAGATTTTCCTTAGATACGTTGGTATTTGGTCGTCCATTTGTGTTTCATTTTAATTTGTCACTCCTGTTTGTTCGTTTGCTTGATAAAGGCCTTGTTGGTCGAAACGTTGATGTTTATCGTCACTGTTTATGTATTTTGTAAAACTATAGTACTTTGTTTGTACGTGTTTAACTAAAAAACTACACTCTTGAAAAAGTCAAAAGTTTTACATACCTAGGGAGTATGATGTCATCTACGGGGATACAGCGCCAGAAATTCCACACAGAATCGCATTGGCATCAAGTGCTTTTAACAAATTGTCAAATATATGGAAGTCCAATTCACTTAGCAAGCACTTAAAATTAAAGATCTTTAACTCTTGTGTGATTCCAGTACTAACTTATGGATGCGAGAGTTGGAAAGCAACAAAGCTCTAGAAAGAAAATTAGATAACTTTGAGAATAAATGTCTTAGAAGAATACTGAACGTCAAATGGTCAGATTTCAGACCCAATACACAAATAAGACAAGAGACCAAGCAAGAAAATGTATCAAATTTTATAAGAAAGCGCCGCTGGAACTACATCGGCAACACACTTAGAATGGATGAGAGAAGACTCCCTTACCAATCCCTCATATGGACACCAGAGGGAAAAGAAAACGAGGAAGACCAAGAGAGACTCTGCGTAGAATCATCACCAGAGAAGGCTCAACGATGGGCCTAGTAAACATTAAAGACTTAAAACAAATAGCAACGAACCGCGAGACATGGAGAGCTATGACCTCTGCCCTATGCGCCGCCCACAGGCCCAAGAGGAAAGACTAACTAAGGCTGGACACTTAGCTAGGGACCGACATAGAGATAGGACGTAGACTGACAGAGGAAGGACCGTTGGACGAACATGGATAGTTGGACGTAGACGGTTGAGTATATAGTTTGGACATAGAGTTAGAGAGAGAGTGAGAATAGACAGTTAGAGGGAATCAGACCAGTTAACAGAATGGGTCTAGATACGTAGTTAGAATACTCGTATATATATATATATATATATATATATATATATATATATATATATAGTATATAGTCTGTTAGAAGGAACAAGATGACAGTAATAGTCTGTCCATTAATTCGTGAGCACGTTTGAAATTGATTTTCTCGAAAACTACCTGTTGGATCTCAGTGATTTTTGCATGCAGCCTTAGAATATCCATGACGCTAAAATAAAGCTAACCAGTAGTCCATAGATGCTACGGATTTTGCACATCGGCGAATTCCTTTGATCTTTTATGACAATTGCAAATACGGGGCTCAAATTTTAGATTTTACAGTAATCCTTAGAATTTGTCCATGTCAATTCTATTCATAGGTGTATCTCCATATTAACTTGATAGGTCAAGTAATTAAGTGTGTTGCCCTTTATGTGCAATCGTGAACTTGGATACAATATGCAACAGTTAGTCCTCCCTTCGGTCACCATTAGACCCCAGGGTGTCTTAACTTCACCACAAATTGTATGATGGTAGACGCATTTGGATATGGAAATGTATACGTTGCTATTTCTCAGTCTGTAATCAAAATATGATTTGTATCATCCGAATCTCACGATTCCATGAGGTTGATAATTGTTACTGGCTGGACAAATTGTAATCCATCTCGGTGCCAGTACTCGTCTTCCTCTCGGAGCACATGTTCAACACACTTCTTCCAGAACTGCATGTCTATCATTGAGAGGGACTCACGTGTCAGAACTTCAACATCACACATTTTAAACGTCCTGTTCTGTTCGGCAACTTGCCCTTTACTTTAGCCCAGACAAGCTCTATCGGATTGAGGTGAGCATGATATGGAGGTAGTCGCAAAGACGTGTGGCCGTATTCCGCAATGATTTTGTCAATATGAAATACCTTTGTCTTATTTGTCATCCTCACCAGGTGCAACAACTCGGGTTTCAAATATGTATCATCGAAGCTGACATTTTCCTTAGCAAGCCAAGTCCTAATTTGATCTTTTGTATTTGATGCAGTTGGTACTTTGTCTTCCGCTGATACTGCGTTGTGATAGGATGCATTATCCATTACCAAGCATGATGGTCTGTTTAGAATTTTAAGTAGATCTTTCTCCATCCAGTGCCTGAAAATATGTCCATTCATTTCTATGTGGTAGTCCCTACCGTCGATACTTTTTGATTGGAAAATAAGTCCAGCGTCATGGACAAGACCTTCTTCACTGCTTCCTGCATGTGTTAGTATAATACGCTGGCCTTTGCTGCTTGGTATTTTTCTTTCTGTTCACCGTCTACTGATTGCCATTCTTTAGCATTGGTGTGGTGAGCATTGACCCAGGATTCGTCCAAATATACAATATCATAGTCTTGCCTCCGCCGCTCACGGATCTGCCTCAGGTATTTACTTCGGGCAGCAATTAAATGTGGCTTTTCACAAATAATATTCCTGCCGCCTATAGTTTTTCTGAAGGTGAAGCCGGCGGCTCTTACAATTTTCCATAGAGTACTTTTAGAAATGTCTTTGCTGCAATCTGATTGCAGTTTTAATTTCAGTTTCCTGAGAGTAACAAGTTGATTTGTCGCAAACATTTTCAAGAGCTCCCGTCTTATGACATCTATGTCAAAGTCGTCAATTGTTCTTTTCCTTCCTTGCTTGACATTAGTGCACTTTGTGTCCTGTTTAATCCATCGGGAAAAGGATTATCTATTCAGACCAAGCGCCAGTTGCGCTCGTTTCTCAGGGTTATGAATATCGCAATATAGATGACCTCTCTTAGATTCCCTACGGAAGTGTTGGTATAGTAAAACTGTAACCTTCTGCATTGTTATAAATGTGCACTTCAGACTCATTATGAATGTGATATCAATGTCAGTTTTGATAAACCAACAAATATGATACAATAGCTTCATACAAATAGCGAGATACACCTATAACTATACAACGGTATCCCAATTATAACGTCATATGCTTTCCGCTTTCAAAGTCGACTGGGTTAGGTGCACGGGAATTCGTGAAATTGTTGTTTACTCACGATATTTCAATGTTACCATAATGTATTTTAGAACAACGCGTCTGTGTACCGTAGATCTGTTACTATTGTGTACAATCCGGTGAGGTTGATTTTAATATAACCTGAAGAAGAAATATTTCAAACTACATCAAATTTTCTTGGAAAAAATATTTCTCTAGCGTCATGGATATTCTAAGGCTGCTTGCAAAAATCACTGAGATCCAACAGGTAGTTTTCGAGAAAATCAATTTCAAACGTCCTCACGAATTAATGGACAGACTATAGAGTTTAGTCAGGGGAAAGGGGGAATAAACGGTTAGTGTAGTGACGGACAGTACGAACTAGAGTATGAGAGAATGGTTACTGATTTGAGATATAGGAGGAAAGACACCAGGGAATGGTATTGTATCTATATGTCACGGGGTAAAGAAGTTTTTTTTTGGTAATTAAAATTAGATAAGTTTGAGTTTTGAATGTTAATTCTCTTTTGGCTGACGATATGGAGATAAGTGTAATTGTTGAAATTTTTTTAGGTGTACCTCAGAGAGACATGTGAGAGAGTGAGAAGAGTAGAACATTCGATATTTAGGCCTAACTATTAAATTTGTTAATAGAAAGGAAAAAAAAGAGAATATTTAGCTTAGTGATAAATTAAGTGGAGAGAAATTTTTATTTGTTGTGATTTAAGAGAAAATTAACAAATTTGGATGCGTTCTGTTAGCATCAAATTTGGATGAAAATACAAATAAATCTTTTTTTTTTCTGCAAATTTTTTGATTTCCATGAAGTCTATGTGGAGTTATAAACCTTTTGGTTCATGTGATCTTTCTTTAATTCTTGTTTTTTTTTCATGTTGCATAAATCGTAATACCCACCATAATATTGAGGAACTGAGATTGTCAGAAGAAGAAGATAACTAAATACAAGATGGTGCTGTTATTGAGATAAAGAACTGGAGAGGAAAGGACTGTTACAAGAGTAAGGAGAGTGTTTAACCAGCGAGCCACGAGAACCATTAGTATGCATACTCTTAGATATCTGTTGGGGAGACTGAGCACCAATTGGTCTGCCCGGAGTGCAATGACATCAGCTTAATAACCAATAACTATGAGAATGCAAACTGATCTTATACTGTCTTATTTCAGTATGCATTGCACTATGAATGCGTCCGGATATATAAAATATTACGGAGTGAAATTGGTCAAGTTTTCTCGGACATTCTCCTTCTACCTTGTTTTCTACGCACACTTTATCGACCGCTGCTACATAATATTGTTAGTTGTCTGCCGACTTGCCCCTTTCCCAATTCCTCCATTGTTTCATAAGACAACTCCAGACACTTTTTTCATTAACTTTCGACATTTACAAGACACTTCTATCATAATTTGATTAAAGACAACTTCTTTCGGCCCCTCATAGACTAACTTTGACCACCGTCCAAATTTCTCTGTATGCTTCTAGTTTGTTTCTTTTTTTTCATTCTTTATTTTTTCCTTGGTTCTAGGTTCCAATGTCTCTTTACGTCTTATCTTATCTTAACCACATTTGCCGTGAAACGTCGTGGGGAGAGTTAGTTTTCTATCTTGTGCCAGGTGTGTTGTGCTTAACGTTGTTAGTCCATGCTTTTATCAGGGACTCTGAGATGTTATCTATCCATCGTGTTCTTGGCCTTCCTCGTGCTCTGCGCCCTGAGCGTCGATTATTGTAGGCATGTGATGATAGTAAATGTTTACATAAAGAGATCAATTCGAAATGATAATTGAACGAAGGAAAAAAATCGTTTTATCATTCATGAAAAATGAGTCTCAAAACTGATTTATAACCAATATATCTGATAAATGTTTAGCGGAATCAGGTAAAGGGCATTCCTGGATGACCTCTATGTGGACAGTCATCTGTATTAGATTGTATAAGTTATGTTACTGGTGGTTACTTTGAACTGAATAAGGACAATAAAATTGTAACAAAAGAAAAGAAAATTGCGAAAGTGAGAAGATATTATTCATTGGAAGTGCTAGGATAAAACATAATGTTATTTATAAATGTGTAATTTCTTTTTGAAATTCTGATTAACGTTTCAGCAGACGTAGTAAAATGGGGCTCCATGAATGTATTTCAAGGTGGGTTTGGCCCGCGCCACCACGTTGAACAGCACTGTGCTAAATTTTGCACTGTAGGCCCTAACACGTCTATGAATCACGCATTACTCATTATTATATCACGGTACACAAGTCTATGAATCACGTGCATTACTCATTTATATCATGGGTACACAAGTCTATGAAGCAGTGCATTACTCACTATTATATCACGGGTACACAAGTCTATGAAGAGCGTGCATTACTCATTATTATATCATGGGTACACAAGTCTATGAAGAGCGTGCATTACTCATTATTATATCATGGGTACACAAGTCTATGAAGAAGTGCATTACTCACTATTATATCACGGTACACAAGTCTATGAAGAGTGCATTACTCATTATTATATCATGGGTACACAAGTCTATGAAGAGCGTGCATTACTCATTATTATATCATGGGTACACAAGTCTATGAAGAGCGTGCATTACTCATTATTATATCATGGGTACACAAGTCTATGAAGCAAGTGCATTACTCACTATTATATCACGGGTACACAAGTCTATGAAGAGCGTGCATTACTCATTATTATATCATGGGTACACAGGTCTATGAATCACGCATTACCATTATTATATCAGGGTACACAAAGTCTATGAACGTGCATTACCATATTCTATTCTGGTAACCGTGGCCCCTGGCAAACATAAGCCGAATAGCTCAGATTGGAAATCGAAAATTTCTGTTTAATGGGGTAGGGGGCTGGTTTTTGTATATGTTTGATGGAACACTGTAAGCTTTTTTGCAATTTTACTGAATTCTATCAGTCTATGGTTATATTTTGATGAAAAATATTAATAATACTGATATTCTTTAGTGTTAAACTTAACTTGTTACGCAATATAACCTTGATGTGTGGCTTTAAAAATGAATTCGTCTTTATATAACAATACTGGAATGTGAGGTTACGCAACAGTTGTGGTCTTATTTTCTAGAATTTCTACCTGAGCTTGCCGTCCGTATGTTACCGGAAGCCACGCAGGGAACATACTGCAGTTGCTAGGTGATTACTTGTTCGATGAGGACACAATTGATCCTGAATGTATGCTGTGATTGATGGCGTTCAGAATAAAACAATGTACACATAGGACTTGGTACATAAGATGTGGAATTAAAAGAGTGTTTAACCAGTGGGTCCCAGGAAACATCAGAGAGCATAATTTTTTTTACATCTGCTGTGGGAAAGTGGGTCTGTCTGAAATGCTATTGGGTCAGACTAATAACCAGTTAGCGAAACTAATGTAACATCACTTCATGTCAGGCAGACCCAGATGTGGTGTTAGTCTCTATCTGCAGATGGTGATGGCTATGCAGGCTCATAATTCCTGTTGCTTGCTGAGACATCAAAACAAGCTCTGCACATAAGATTCCAACTTCTCTGAACTCTGTGACCTGACTTCCACTTGGCTGGTTTTAATTAGACCATGTGATGTGAAGGATTAGATGAGAAGTATTCGCTGGTGAAAAGCTCGTAGCTCAAACACAGACCATATAATCCAACCTTCCCAAATCTGCGGAAAGGTGTGGTCACTTGGTCAGACATCTTTGCGAATGATCTGTGTAGTTTGGTTAAACCTGCTAGGTGCACTCACTTTGAGGGACTTAGTTTATCATCATCGTAATGATCAGATGTCTTTCTTGTTGGCACTGGTAATCATGAATCTCCACAGCTTTTGGTCTTCATCATTGACATCATCTTAGTTGTTGACATTCTTCACTTTCAAAATTTTAGGCTGCCCAATACTTTCTCTTTCTATCATCTACTATCTCTCTTCATAAAAGTTTTTCCATCTGTCACAATGTGTTATAACCCTTGTCTTTTGCATTACATACGGAAAAAATGTCTGCTTCTTTTGGATGTTTGTAAGAAGGTTCCTTTTTTCAAATGACCTTTCTCAACATATCTACATAGCCATTTTCCCAGCCAATGGGATTCTTAATATTCTTCTGAAAAATTGCACTTCATGATTAAACTTTTGACATCAAAGACTAACAAATTATCACTAACTACAAAGACTAACTACAGATGCAACACACCTGTCTCAGGATAAAAAAATGAAACTCCCCATGATACTTCACAGCACATGTGGAGGTGATGTTGTGAAGGAAGACAGTGGTGGTTTTGCCATGACTACAAGCAGTCTCACTATGGAAATCATGGCGGTTACCAAAGCGATGATTTGGCTAGAATCACAGACTTTTATCCATGCATGTTTTCTCAGTGACTCAATGAGTATGCTCAGGAAGATTGAAACAGGATGGGCTAGGAGACATTGGATAGAATCGCTGGGGAGGTCTAAGCTGACAAAGATCAGTTTTATTTTGTGCCAGGGCATGCAGGTGTAAGGGGAATGAACGTTCGGATAGGCTTGCAGGTATGGCTGCTGTCCAAAGCGGACGAGCAATGGACCAGGCTGATATTATAAATTCCTTAAGGGAGAGAGGGAGTGTACATGATTCACGTAATAGCGGTGAATCCACAACACTAACCAGACTGCAAGAACTCAAAGTTAAGTGTGGTGTAGCTCGACAAGAACGCTTGCTGGCAGACAAAGAAGAATTGTAAACCAACAAAGCACCGGTGTCATTAGTCGCCACACGCTGATGGACATACTGAGGGAGAGATCGGAGCACTTATGGACTAATTTGTTCGACGTGCAGTGATGGTGATCCGACGACTAAACTAAACTAAACATGTGGATAAGACAAGACATAATATATAATAATTCCTCTCGTACGTTATACGTTACATAGGGCCTGCAAGTAATTTCTCCATACCGCTCTATCCTGGGCAACTTGCTCAATCTCCTCCATGGAACTGAGACCGATATTTCCTGCCTCTCTCAGCAAAGTTTGCTTCAGGGTCTCCTTAGGTCGACCTCTCTTTCTTGAACCCTTTGCATCCCACTTCAATGCCTGCTTTGATATTCATTGATCATTTCTCCTCAAGGTGTGCCAAACATATCTCCATCTTCTCTTTCCTATAACAGTTGTCACTAGTGGTTGACCAGACTTGTCTCTGATTTCATCACTTCTCCTGAATTTGTTCCATTTTATATTCATTATTTTTCGCAGACATCTATATTCAAATGCATTCAACCTGCTTTCTATATCTTTAGTCATTTTCCAACTCTCGCTGGCATATGTTAGGATTGATAAGACAAGACATAGAAATACAAATTAGAAGTCAACAATACTATTCAAGTTTAATAATGATTGAACTAATGAGCGTCTCATTAACTCAAAGTTGAACTTAATAACAATGTAAAATAAGTGAAAACACATACAAAACACACTCAAAGAACTGCTATCTCAGTTATCTTCTTGTTTGAAGTCATTTTTTAAAGCAAGTGCAGAACAAGAAAACTAATTTCTTATGTAAACTGTGTTAATAAATAGTTTTCTATTAAATATCATCACAAACTCAAGCATACCTGGTTCAAACTACGCAGTGGGAAAGTTTGGAAGCAAATTTATTTCAAGGATTTTACAAAAGATAAAAATAGACCTCACTTTTCAGAAAGCAATGACAAACTACTGAACGTATAAGTGGTGCCTAGAAAATCAACGACTCACTTACTGTGGTTGATGGCTACATCCTGTAAAGGATATGCCACGATTTTCATTAAATATCACAGGTGCGCTCATTTTTTTTTACAACACATAATTTAATAACAAGTGACTGTAGAAATAACTTCGAGATTCATGAAGCACAGTGGTAGGATACCTGCTTTCTATATGGGAGATTTAGGTTTGATCCCAAGTTTAAGTGGGGTTTTGCAGATTACAAACAGCTCTCAGGTCAACTTAGTCTCAATTGGGTACCAGAGAAACACTGGAAAGTGAAGGTGGCCGGAGTAATGTTGACTGCACCATGACGTATAAATGCAGTTGGTCAAAGAAACATATGTGACTAACACTATATTATCCTATATACCATATGGTACAAAAATGGGTTGAATAATTGTTTTTACTTTCTTTAGTAACCAATTGACAGAAGTGTGGAGTATACATGCTGTAAAACTCCACTATGAGTATGAAGGTTGAAACTTTTACTGCTGATCTTCAATGGCTCTCAGAGACTTTATTTGCTAGAGTGGGACCATAGATGCAATAAAATATTTTACTTTGCCGCTATGAAGTCAGGTGTAGTCATATACTTTCCTCTGACTTCAGAGGTTCTCTGTAATGAAAGAGCAGATATACTTTCATCAAAAGCAGCTGTAGTTAGGGTGTTGAAGATGGATAAAAGGAATGCATTCCAGTTGTTCAGTGACACTGCGTTGGATGAGGACATGACTGAGCACCTGAGGGACAGAATGAATAGTGGGTTTAACTAAGACATGTGAACCCTCAACATGAATATCTTTACAATTTACTGAGGAAGGTTGAGCACTTATTTGTCTGTCCATTATGCTAGATTCCATTTCAACAACTAACAACCATTATGTAAATCAAGATTAGTCTTTTCAGTTGAGTTGTATGTTGCAACAAATATACAAAATAACTGTATGCAGTTACAAGTGTAAGTTTCTAATGTCTGTGCAGATGGTAATCAATATTAATATCCTATACTTCAACATAAAACTAGGACCTGTATATTGGTGTAGCTGAAAGGGGAGCAAAGAATAGTAACACTGCTACCTACAAGGCATGTGATAAGAGGCGACTGAGGTAGGGACCTAGGGAAGCTACCCTAGTAAGTAAAAAGCATTGTAGAAATCAGATGTGCTGGACTACTTGTAGGTGCATAACTGACACAATGTACAATCATTCTTAGGCTCAGATCACAAAGAGTGGTGAATATGGAGCATTCAAAGAAGAAGAACATACAACTGGGAAACACAATTCAATACTCGTACTATAGAGATAATGTAACTTAACAAATTTACAACTAATTAACATTTAACAAAATTTCAAGGCCAACATGTAACAAATCATCCCTAAAATAAAATCAAAGATATTCTCATTCTTCTCTGTAAAATGATGAGTTGTCCATGACACAAGAGCAAAATCTCAATAGTTGGACATGAAACTTCTGCATGAACACATCATTCTGTGAAAATTAGGATATTATCAGTGGACATAATCTTAGTTTTTCTGTGTATTCAGTAAAAGGGTATATAAAGACTACTAATGTGAAATTGTCCATATGGTACCTGAGTCTGAAAGGAAAGCAAAGGATAGTAACAGTATATCGTGTATGTCTTAAGATTCAACTAAGAAGTGTTGGGTGTGTGGTTGACTAGCTCACTCTGTGGAGAAACGTATGTCAAATACTAGACAAACATGAAAAACCTAAGTAAAATTTTAAAAATTATAACTACCAACTAGCTCAGAGGAAAATCGCCTGCAATGATACACTTGATTGAGGTGATTGGAAAGACATAGAAAGACTTGGAAAGGATATCACAGGGCAGAAACGAATGGCAAATGTTTGTTGAGAACCTGTGCTTCAGATGGAACTGATAAGTTTCTTATTGTTTTTATATATTAACGTGACTTGCTATACTATCAATCTAATATGATGATTGTCTGTTTTTCATTATTCATGTCTGCATTTTCATTATACAGCTAGCCCCATTGTTAAGGCACACACAAATTTCACTTACAGCTAAGCAACAGATGATCAACAGCATTTTCATACCTACTTTGTGTTACATAGACAATGAGCAAAGTGCAGTGACAAAAAATAAATGTGATAAATGTGAAATGCGCTGCCTGCAAAAGGTTACCAACAGCACCAGAAAAGACAGAGTCACCAACATCAGCATAAGAAAAAAGTTGGTACAGAACCTTGCTTGAATTACATTGAGAAACAAAGAATGAAGTGGTTTGGCCACTTAACTCTTTCCACGCCCATTTATTTCCTCAATTTTTAAGCAGTTAATTCAAGGAAGTAAAAAAAAAATAATTTTTTTAAAAATTACGATCCCAACTACTCGTCAATAAATAAACATATATATATTATTATATACTAAATTGAAGAAAACGCGACAACCCAATAGAATAACAAGGTTAAAAAGTAGTATAAGAAAATAGTAAGTAAACTAGAAAGACTTCTTATAAGGGAAGCAACTCTATGGCGCAGTGTGCGGCTTAAAGCGTGCAACGGACTTCCGCCGTGGCGCAGTGTGCGGCTTAAAACATGGAAAGAGTTAATAAATATGCATCCAAACTCCACAGTATACAGAGTCTTCTATAATAGAAAATCAGGGAAGAAAGTGAGAGGAAGACCACAAAAAGATGGTTAGATGGCATAGCAGAATCCTGTCAAAGAGCAAAATAACAATCACCCAAGCCACCAGAACAGCACAAGACAAAATAGAAAACCACGGCACTGGGCAACAACTCGTAGCAGTGTGACAACAAAAGAAGATGTCTGCATAGAATATAAACAATTTTCTGACCAAGCAAAGTATCAAACTGTAAACTTCTATTAGACACCAGTTTATGAATCAGGGAAATATATTTCAAAGAAGATGATGAAAATGAGGTGAATGTATTAGAATGAACCATGACACAACTAGGAGAACAGCCTTAGAAATGCACAGTGGAAGACAAAATGTATGAAAAGTATTTCTAATATTGAATACTCTGCAACAAAAGGTGGAAGAACATGGAGAGTTCTTGTAGAAGCCTCATGTGCTACAAGGCAGGTTGAGAATTAACAAGATTACAATTTAGTGTGGTGGAGGAAGTCAGCTGACAACTTGGATGAACAGAAAAAAATTGCCTGATACATCATCGTAATCCTTTTTGCTTGCCCTGAAAATGTCATTTGTTATGTTGTGTCAGTTTGCAGCAACGCTGCAGAATCTGACTCTCAGTCCAACAAATTCATTGCATAACACATTTCAAAGTAAAATATTAGAAATGGTTTCGCATTCTCTCTCTATTCCTACTCACTTCACCGGACTGCAATAATGCAGCATGATACCAGAGCTATCGCTCCCGGATAGAGTATGTGCTTGGTCTGCTCTGGTTTACTGACACTGACTTTTATCAACATATTGCCTTCCTTTTAGACCTCATAAGCTACTTAAAAAGTTCATCGCTGCAGACAAATTGCTGTGTCACTAATATCCAAATAATTTCTTTATGTACTGCTTCTATTACCATCAGTAATTAATTTTAGGTCTATTTAAGATTAAAATACATTTATTTGTTAATTCAAGCCATGAAAAATTGTTGACAAATGTTCTGGAAAGATATACCTGCTTGCTAAGAAAATCACCAATCCTGCTGTTGGGGACATGTGGTTCGGGTCTAATGCTCAGTACAGATACACCTAAATAAAATGATTATATGAAATAAAATGGCTTAAAGTATTTTCAAAACGATTATATGGAGAAGGTCACAACATTTTCTTCCCATAGAGAGCAATCAGGATATTTTCCAGTGAACTCTGATCTCAATGTAAGTGAGATTGAGTTCCTGGTTTTATAAGAGATAGACAATAAGACATAGGTCCTATGTTCAAGCTGTAAAAGAACCATTGACAGTTGAAATTAAATATCAGTGGACCAAAAAGTTGCCACAAAAAATACATAATATAAATTTAAGAATAAAACTCCTACACATTTTCTCCATCCTCAAAATTACATTCAGGAACCTTGCAGGTGCAACAGAGCTTATGCACTGCCACTGAGATCTTTCTGTGTAAGAACAAGATCAGTACAAATTGCTTTTTTAATCAAAATACAGTGATGATGGTTCTATCAATCAATCAGTAAAAGTAAAGTAAAGTAAAGGAACCCTTTCATACCTCGTGGTATATGGGTCAATACAGTGTTAGGCCTGTATTTTCATTGACCGTCGGCACATGATGGGTGATGTGGTCAGCATAATAAATCTTGAAATTCTGAGAAAAGTTGAAAATAAATGATCAAAGAAACCAAAAGCTGTTCTGTAGGATTATAAACACAAGACAAGAATAAGTGTCCTTTGAAAATATATTTTAAAAAAGCCACATTACTAACTGAGCCGAAGGACGTAATGGAAAAGTGGGACACATAAAAACGAGGTAAGATAATTTTACAAAGTGCAAAAACAAGTGATGTTGCAACTTTTAAAAAGTATGATAAAAGATACCTACTACACACCTGTCTGATGGAAAGCAAGGTAGAGAACTTAAGAGGAGGTGGATGGCAGATGAGGAGAATACTATCTCTCATATCTGTCCAGTAGACCACATTGGTCATGGAGATGAGTGTACTAAGACTTCACTGAAGATGTATGAACATATGGATATAATGATCACCTTGTGCAGGTGTGGCAGGCAATGGCCCCATACAAATCTTGTATAGCTACAGGTACAGAGATATGGAAAATGATGGACAGGCATATCTGGCTGTGTGGCATTGTTATTTATACAGAATGGTTTGTGATTAGGGAGTGCAATCTGGATGGGTGACACAGGGGCAGAAGTGAGCTGGAAGATAGTACAGAAGGGACATTTTGCATTGAATTCAAATACTACAACCATGAAAAAAGCTGCCTTCTCTGAGGCACTGATGAAACGAAAAGCAACACATACATAATAGTAAAAAACATGAGTGAATGCTTATGAGAAATTATGTATACAAGATTTGCACTAAATGGGTAGACATCATTCAGCAGTCCTGCTGTAATAAACATGTCTGGATATGCTGAAGTGATGGGAAATGAGATAGTGGACAAGCCAACTGGTATTGTAGCCAATCAAGTATGGAAAAGTATGAACAAGGTAGACATTATAAATGCCTTTTGCTGCAAACATGATGAAGCAGCAGAATCAGATACATTGAACAGCATAACTGAAATGGGGGTTAAACAAGAACAAGCACACTGATGCTGTTTGCAGAGTAGAGAGAGAAGATGCAATAAGCAACATTTAGTTGGCCCAGAGCATAAAAACGCTAAGATGATGACTGAATTGGAGGACAAAGCATACATGGTCTGTCTAATGTGAAATGATGTCAACCAGAAATACTGAAGCACCATCTATACATCAGAGGTTGTTGTAAATAGATGTCTAACAATATCTCTATGTTGTCATTTTGGTCATTTCTTACAGACTATTACAAGAGGTGTAAAACCTCTTAATGTTTTCTTTCCCGATGAAATAGCGTTTTCTACTAAGTCACCTATCTTTAATGTTTTGGTTTCGTATAATGTTTCAACAGTGTCACATATTGTAGTATACCACAAATATTAAATTTTATAATTTTTTTGTCTTGAAGAGTTAATCTTTTTATCAAAATATCAGAATTTCTTTAATTATGTCTGTTTTCTTGAAATATGTCACAAGTATACAGTAAAATGACTCCACAAAAACACCTTACCATATCTAGCAGTCAAGCTTTCTTCATACAAGAAAACTGCCATCAGTGCATCATACTCTGCAACAAAAGGTTGAAGTTTCAGCTTTGCAAACCCAATAGCAAGGGAGGTCCTGTTCAAAGAACAATATATGCATTGAATTATGAAGAGAAACAATAGTCAATCACTGGTTTGTCAAAAAATTATTGATAGAAGAAGTAATAACAACATTGACTAAACATGGCTAAAATCTTTCCAATAAAAACAACAAACCTTAATGTTCTGACTGAATTTCAGAATTATATAGCTGACTATAGAATCACTGTTCTGGAAGTTTAGGGTCAGAACAACAAAATTCTTCCTCTGTAGTCAAGCGTCACAAAACTCTGCTCATATATTGCAATCATACCCTATTTATACAATCTTGAGGTACCAAATATCACACCTCAGAAGAAATCAAACTGGGGTTCAGTAAACATTTGTTGCATCACAACTTTCATACAGAGCTCAGGTCTTCTAATCTGATAATCACTAGTAGGAAGTATTCAGAAGAAGAAATATCCTCCAATAATCCCAGTCTCTTCCATTGTGGTTAGTCTCATGCCATTATAATCTCAAAATATATTTACCACACATTTTATTTAAGCCACTGGCAATACCATTTCTAAATGAAATAATTTCTAACAAAAAAAAAAGAATGACAATGAATGTTTTCACTATATATATATATACATAATATATATATATATATATATATATATATATATATATATATATATATATATATATATATCTATACCAATCAATAATATCTGTTCCTCATTCTATATTTAGTTGATTGATTGATAGGACCATCATCATTGCACTTTGGTGAGTAATCATGTGTGCTCCAATCTCTTTCTTACCTGGGAAGATCTCAGCTGCAATGCATGAACTCTGTAGCACTGGCGAGGGTCCCCGGTGTAATTTTGAAGATGGTGAAGATATTTTTGTAGGAATTTTATTTTTAAATCTTTTCTCAATGAATTTTGCCTGGGCAGCGGCTTTCCAACCTGCTCTTCTCGATTTTGAATTGCCAAGGGTTCTTTTACATGCTTAAATTGAACATAGGACCTACGCTTTATCGTCCGTATCCAATAGGACTAGGAACTTGATCTCACCTACAAAGAGGTCAGAGATCTCTGAAAAATATTCAGATAGCTCCATGAGGGAGCAAACCTGGTACCTTTGGCATGAGAGATGAGCACCTAACCTCTACGCCACAGACCTCGTTTTCTATACATTGATTCTATATTTATTATCATTGCTTAGTACAGTTTTGTACTAAGGTCAGTTTTGACCAAGAGGTCAGTTATTTTTATTGACTGTTAGCTAAACCTAGATTAAACTCAGATTAAAGCTCACCTTTACACAGTGGTTACTGTTTTGCTTTAGTATGCTTCTTTCACCATGTGACCAGAGTTCAGTACCATTCTCCTGCATTCAATTACATTTTTCCAATTCCTTCCCACCTAGTTTCATATTTTCCTAAGCTGTCTATACTAGAATTCTTCATTTCTGCTGCCACCTGTGCAGGATTTATTTGTTCATTTAAAGTTCTAATATTCCAGGTGCAAAGTCTGAAAGTTTTCTTGTTACAGAGAAAGTAGGTCGACAAGTTCGATTTCTTTCAGCTTTTCCTGAGTTCCTCCAAGTGCCTTCTTGCAGATGGACCTGGCTGGCTTCAATTATTTTCTGATAATTATTTCATGTCTGTTAATGTTTTGGCATAGGTTTTTCTACATGATGGAGTAGCCAGTCAAATACCCAAGCATCCTCAGTTAATACTTACATCATGTTTGCAGGCTACAGGGATACTTTTCTTGATCTCTCTTCTTGGGTGCCAGTAACATACAGGCAAAACCTACAATAGGATCAAGTTTATTTCCTGTCACTTGTAAAATTAAATTTTACCTGTATACTGTGAGGTGAGAACAAGCGACAAGCAGCCTTTATTATTGAAACTAAAAATACACCTTACGGTATATAGGCCACAGCAGAAAATTTGTTAAAATTAAATTTGCTTAAATAAGGAAGCATGCGTATAATGAGAGAGTTGAGAGTAGCAAGGATGTTTAGAGTCGTTATTGTCTCAAAATATTTATTAACTAAAGAAAATAAAGGAATATTGTTCATACAAAGTAAAAATAGCAGAAGGAGGAACATCTGAGCCATTGAGTCCTGAACTTCTTGCTGTTCTACTTGCAGTGTAGTAGCTCTGTATAAGACTTTCAGCTTCAGGCATTATCTTGACTTCCATCTGTCTGCAGACTGCTAAAAACTGTGTAAAAAAAGAGTAGACATCTTCAAAGTCATTAAAAATAATCAAATAATGACAGTTGTGTTAAACAAAAAGAAATGGACAAAGTATAATAAGGACACAAAAATTCAGCATGTTCCATAAAATTGGTATTACTAAATGAGTATTTATTTTTACATCAATAGTGTCATCATCCAATAGCTTGTTCTAAGCAGAACTTTGCCACCCTAACAGTCCTTCAGAATTTCTCTCTCCAAGGCTCAGTCATGTTAAACCCTGAATCAATCGTCTCCGTGTTTTTCCTCTTCTCCTCTTTGCCTGGATGTCTCCTTCCATAATATTCTTCTCCAACTCTTAGTGTCTTTTTATATTTTCCAAATACCTGAATTTTCTTATTCTTGTTTGTAGTATCAGCCAGTTTTCTTTGATTTTGAGTTTCTTCAGGATAGATATAGTTCTTTTTTCTGTTCATGGTATATGAAGGACTGATTTGTAACACTTATATTCAAAAGCACATATATATTTTTCTTGTCTTGTTAAATGTCCATGTTTCACTCTCATAAATGTCCACTGGGAATATGCATGCTCTTGGTATTCTGATCTTTGTTTTCCTATCAATTTCAGTCCATACTGTTTTTAGTTGTTTAATTTGTGGTAAGATTATGCTTGTTCTTCTTTTAATTTCCTTCATCCCATTTCCACTAGCAGTGAATTGAGATATTCAAAACTGTTCACATCTTTTCTATTTTCTATCCATTGATAAAAATATCCTTTGTCATGCTTGTTTTATCAGTTGTCAATTTTTTTGTTTTTGCCATAGTCAGACATTTTTTTTTCTATTACACTTTTATAACTAGTTTCTCAATCCTGCTTTGCAATGTTGTCAGTAACACTGTATCATCAGCGTATCTTAGTGCAAGTTTTTCTTTTCCTACAACAATATAAAATATAAAAGGATTGTGTTGTTCTTTTCCACTATCTTCTGTAGCCTAATATTTCTCATGACATTTTCAACATATATGTTAAACAGACAAGGTGACAGAATGCAACCTTGCATGACTCCTTGTCTTACGCCAAACCAATTTGATGTATCATCGTACATTCTTACAGCTCCCATTTGATCCATATACATTTAACAATAATGTACCAATTTACAAAGAAATTATATTGTGTAAAAAAGTGTTAAAATCCTTACATGCTCAAACTCCTCATTGTTGAAATTGTTGGATCTATCCTCATCACTCTCTACATACCATGAATTGAGAGTATGACAAGTCAATTGAGTCATAATTTCTTCTTGTGTTGCACAATCACCAGAGTCAAGAAAACAGGTATAGCTAAAAGCACTGAAAAAACCAACACTACAAAATAAGTTACATGACTAACATTCTCTCAAACTATTTTTTTCATTTGTTGGTATGGGATAGCTAACCAAGTACTGGGTCAGTTAACACCACTGTTGTCACATAAAGAGATACCGCTAACAACTAAAGCAAATCTCACAAGAACGATTTTCTGGCCAACACTATGTTACCAGTGTCAAACATGGCCAATAACAGCAGCTAATGAGCGGAAAATCATAACGACAGATATGAGGTGTCTTAGAAGAGCTGCAGATGTGACAATAAGAGACAAAATTAGAAATGAAGAAATCAGAAGAAGACTGGATGTGAAACTAGTCATGCAATTCATAAAAGAACAACAGATTAAACGGTTTGGACACCTGACAAAAGTTTGCCTGCGAAAAGTTACTAACAACACAAGAAAAGACAGAATCACTAGCATTAGCATAAGAAAGAAAGTTGGCACAAAACCGTGCTTGAATTACATAGAGAAACAAAGAATGAAGTGGTTTGACCACTTAATAAGAATGCATCCAAACTCCACAGTATACAGTCTTCTACAACAGAACATCAAGAAAGATGGCAAGAGGAAGACCACAGAAAAGATGGCTAGATGGCGTAGCAGAATCCTGTGAAAGAGCAAAGATAACAATCACACAAGCCACCAGAACAGTGCAAGACAAAAACAGAAAACCACGACACTGGGCAACAACCCGGTAGCAGTGTGACGACAAAAGAAAGAAGAAGAAGGACACCTGACAAGAATGCTCTGGTATCGCCTACAACAGAGAGCCACACAGAAAAAGTATAATGAGTACAAAGTAAAAGGAAGACCATGCAAAAGATGGTGTGACTGCATCAAGAACGGCCTTACGAACATGAATATCAGCTTACAAAGTGCCTTAAAACAAGCACACACAAGATCACTACATTTCACCCCAACACTTCTATAAAGAAGTAAATGGGGGAAGAGAAGAAGAAGGTGTGGGATATTAAAGAAAGTCTTTCTGCTTTTCTCTAATTCTGTTTTACCTCTCAGCATCAGGATAAGAATAGATTATAGAACAGGCTTCTGTGTGCATTTCATAAATAGTGTTTTTCACTGCATCTGTTATTTCTGAGATCCACCTTTTGTGTGGTCATCCTTTTGCTTTGTATCCACTGTACCAAAGTAACATTGCTCTCTGGGGTAGGCATTGTCTGATGGTAACCTGTTTATGTGGCCAAACCATTTAATTTGCTGTTTCTTGATGAAGTTCAGTACTGATGTTGTACCCACTTTTTCCTGATGTCATCATTTCTAAATTTGTCTCTTCTTGATACTCCCGGCATTCTTCATAGACACTTTATCTCTGCTGTGACTAGTTTTCTTCTATCGTTTGATGTCAGCATCAAGGTTTGGCACTGATAGCATAATGTGGGGAGAAAAATTGGGTTGAACATTGCTCTTTTTGTGTTCATAGTGACATATTTGCACTTTAATATTGGTGCCATTTGTCCTATCATTTGATTTGATTTGTTGCATCTGTGTTGGATTTCATTATTTATTCTTCTATTTGCTGAAAAAATGCTTCCTAGGTATGTAAAGTCTTTGACTTGTTTTAATGGGCAATTATCGATGGAGATATTGGTAATGTTTTCTTCTCTAGCGAATGTCATTAATTCATGTCCATAGTATTAATATTCAGTTGTTTTGTCCATTGTTCATATGCCAGTATTTGAACCTATTGAGTATTTATTCTCTTTGTCATTCCTCATTTATTTGCTGATAATTGTTTCTACTGACATGATTATTTAAATATAGACATTCTATAGGAGGTACAGATGTGTTCTGAGCCTGACTCTGCATTCAGCAGGGTTGGGTTCAGTCTCTCTTCATTATCAAGTAGCTTGTCCTTCTGGAACTTGGCTCTCAGAGCAGCAGTCCTGAAAAACTCTCCATTCTCTGAAAGTTGACCGGCATCAGCAGCAGTTATTCTCAGACTGTCAATGACAACTTGCACTCATCGTCTTCTAGATCTTCCTCTCACCCCTCCTCCAAGCACAACTCCCTCCAAAATTATCTTCTCCAGGCCACTCATATCATTTGATGTGTCCGAAACAAAACTTTTTCCTTCATTCTATGTTCTCCAATAGCCAACTCTCTATAATATCAAGCTGCCGCAGTACAGCTAGCAAGCTCTCTTAGGAGAGGTGAAAAGTGAAAATTAATAATAGCCGTCCATCGCAGCGATGATGACAACAATCTCAGACGTGTACTGTTGCACCTCTCTGGTGTGTCCGGAGGTGACTGTAGAGTCCAATCCTAGAACAGAATCCCACCACAGGTGGGGCATACATGATCAAGGTTAGACATGTGCGTGTTGTGTGCTCTGTCTTTTCCCGCTGCTCGTTTTCTCTGTGACTCAACAATACGATGATTCTCAGCTATTCGGGTTCCTCTTTGTTGTTACAGCGCCACATTTGGCGATCTTGCGCAAGGATTCCCAGCACGTATTGTCTATATCGAAGCATTTCAGAGACACTTTAAGAGTGTCTTTAAAGCGTTTTTCTGCCCACCAGCTAAACGTCTGCCCCCTTCAAGCTCGCCATACATCAACTGTTTTGGGATGCGTTTATCAGGCATTCGAGCAACGTGACCGACCCATCTCAGTTGGGCCTTCTGCAACAGGGTGTTGACGCTTGGGATCTTTGCTCTTGTGAGGACTTCGCTGTCTGGAATTTTGTCCTGCCAGTTTATTTTTAGTATTCTGCGAAGACAGCTTGTGTGGAAATGGTTTAATTTTCTTCGTGTCTGCTATACACTGTCCATGTCTCGCTTGCGTACAGCAGCGTTGTTAGCACTATGGCCTGGTAAACTTTCAGCTTTGTGACTATGCTTATCCCTTCCGTTCCCACACAGTGACACGTAACCTTCCGAACGCAGCACTGGCTTTGGATATCCTATTGTGGACCTCAGAATCTATGTTTGCCGATCTGGATAGGAGGCTGCCAAGATAAGCAAAGTTGTCCGTTGACTGGAGACGCTGGTGTTTAATGTTGACGACTGGATCGTAATACTGTTCTCTAGGGCGGGCTGGAACATGACCTCTGTTTTTTGGTGTTAATGGTGAGGCCAAACCTATCACAGGCCATTGAGAACTTGTCCATGTAAGTCTGCATTTCTTCCTCAGAGTTGGTAGCGAGGGCACAGTCATCAGCAAACAACAGGTTTGAGATAGTTGATTCTTTTACCTTGGTGGAGGATTTTAACCTCCGAAGATTGAATAGGTTACCGTCTGTCCTGTATCTAATCTTACCCCATGTTCGTCGCCTTCCCAAAAGACATCCGTGAGCATGGCAGCAAACATCATGCTGAAGAGTGTTGGGGCCAGTACACAGCCCTGTTTGACGCCTTGGTAGACATGAAAATTAATAGCTTGCCGATGACCCTCAGAACACACGTCAGCCCCACCTCCCAGCGGTGTAGACCAGGAAACTTTGACTGTGAGATAAATGCTTTCGCAATGAGTCTGCTTTATTCAACATCTACTTATTGATCTTTTTGCCCGAGTGGTTACCGGGCCCAAATTTGGGGTGTAAAAATAGAACCACTGTTACCTGAAAGCATGTCGTAAGAGGCGACTAGGAGGTTTGGCTGAAATCGGATGCATGTGTCCTAAGCGTGTAGAGGTCTGTGCGTTTAGGGGCCTACTAAACCAATGTGCAACGTATACATGTTCTTGGCAAAGATCAAACATATCACAAAGTGATTAAAATTGGTCATAAAGGACGAACGCACAGAAGAAGAAGAAGATTGATCTTTTCACTGTGCTCTATATTCGTAACATTTATAAAATTGCATTTATATAACTATAAAGATCTTCTTTGTTCATTTATTATCCAATGTTTACTTCCACATAACAGTGTTAGCTTTAAGAAAAATTTAAAACTTTTTCTCACCTCCATTGACATAGGAATGTTGAACACAGAATGCTTTTATTGTTTGTAAAAATTATAGTCCACTTGGTTTATTCTTTCATTTTTTCTGAACTGCATCTTCCCACCTGTTGTTATCCTGACTTCACTTATTCCTCTCTGCCTCTCTAGAAGTATTGGGCCTCCACTTTTCCAAGTCTCTGGCAGTATTTTTTAATGGCTTCCAAGGATAATCTTACATCCTTCAGGTCCTCAAGAAGACTGTCTCCAGTTTTTTCTAAGTGTCCCCTTTTCCGTTCCCCTTGTTGGTTCCAGTTGCCATCATATATGCATTTAAATTAGTGCATTTGTAATAGTGTTTTAAGTACTGTGAACTTATAAATGACCATAATTCCTTCCTTTAAAATGCTGCTTTGAAGATCTAAACTCCACCACAAAATATATGAGTTATATTAACATTTTTCACCTTCTTATTGAATCTGATACTGTTTTTTAAAGCCTATCATAGAGTTTTATTTGACTAGATGCTATGTAAATAGTGAGAAATATGTACACTTTAAATATTAGAACATAAAAATAATTATTTTGGCAGTTTCAAATATTTTTTAATGTGACAACCAGACTGAAGTTAAATAGGCACCAAGATCAAAATAACTTCAGTCTCAATTATCAAAGCTGACTGTAATCACTTTTCAACATTTTCTCTCTCATGCCAATGTTTTGCATACTGCCAGTTTGTTAAACTCTTAATGTTTTCCATCCACTTTAAGCATCGGCTACCCTTTACTCTTAACTTATCCCTCTAGTATGGTTTTCAACAGTGTCATGTCTACGGAATATAAATATATTTTTAAAAACAAATTAAACCTAAAAATATAAATGTTGATGAATTTAAAAACAGATAATAATAATACTTACTGAGGAAACCTTTGTTCAAGTCACCTGTGTAACATCCTCCAAATACATCCTCTTTATGACTGGTTGATTTGATTCCTGCAGTTGTAGCATCATACACTCCCCACACCTGACACTCTAAGGAATAGGTGAGATGCTGAGAAAGTCCAGCTGAGGTCTTGGAAGGAAGATCAAGGAAGATTTTGTTGCTTGTCAAAGCTGACAAAATGAAATATTTCTGTGTATGTATATGTGAGGCCTATTTAAAAATATATATATATATATATATATATATATATATATATATATATATATATATATATATATATATATATATATATATATATATATATATATATATATATATATACATAAACACAAGTATAAATAATGATAACTATAAAGCTGAAAATCAAACCTTTTAATCCGTGCACAGAAAACTTCTTAAAATGCCTTGAAGAAGAGAGAAAGTACAGAAGTTATCAAGATTAGAACCTCAAGGAATATTTAGAACTGTGACGCCTTCGAAACAACATCAAGCACCACTATAGAGATCACCACTTCCTCCAGGGATCTCTCTTGGGTGAATGAACAACAGGCTAACATATGATTATTATAACAGGTTCCATGAACAATCTTCAAAAAATTGAGCCCGGAAGTCTTCATGTGGAATGGGTGGACAGCATTCTGCGATCACATCTCAAGATCCTGACTTGGCTCTACACACCTAGACGTGCTGCAAATTGGACAATGAACCTGTTGACTGGCTTGCAAATAATGTGCCTATTCAAACTGGTAGAAGTAAGGAAAGAGCTTATGTCGTTAATGCAGTATGCACATCGTTATGGAATGAGTTCAAGAAACTGGAACAATTGAGAGAAGTGGGAGTTGAGTTTGGACGGGCCAGACAATGCTGTCTTTGCCGTAATGAGAGAATACACAATAACCAGCTTCTCACAAGGATGGTGAGCAAGTGGACTTTGGATGGCTATAGATGGGTATAGAGAGAGCAATAATTGAGAGCATGTTTCATGGTACACAAGACTAGGGATGTGAAGAAATCTTGAACACCAATGAAGGAGAAGGTTGAAGAACTGGCTAGAGATTGAGAGTCTTTCAGGAGGGCTTTGATGATTCTGATGGTCTGCAAACGATATGCTATCTTAAGGATACATAATAATAATAATAATAATAATCATAATTCATTTCATACCATTATATGTTACATAGGTTCTGCAAGTAATTTCTCCAAATGCTCTATCCTGGGCAACTCGCTCAATCTCATCCATGGAACTGAGACCGATATTTCTTGCCTCTCTCAGCAAAGTTCATTTCAGGGTCTCCTTAGGTCAACCTCTCTTTCTTGAACCCTTTGCATCCCACTTCAATGCCTGCTTTGATATTCGTTGATTATTTCTCCTCAAGGTGTGTCCAACATATCTCCATCTTCTCTTTCTTATAACAGTTGTCACTAGTGGTTGACCAGACATGTCTCTGATTTCATCACTTCTCCTGAATTCGTTCCATTTTATATTCATTATTTTTCGCAGACATCTATTTTCAAATGCATTCAACTTGCTTACTTTAGTCATTTTCCAACTCTCGCTGGCATATGTTAGGATTGATACAACATTTGAATTGAAAATTCTTAATCTAGTTTTAATACAATATAACTTGCAGTTCCATATTTTATTTAGACTTTTAAAAGCTTATGTTAAGGATACATGATGACACAGAAAAACCATGAAGCAATAATCAATGACTAGATTACAGTAAAACTATATGCTAAATGGTAAACTATCAAAATACAAAGCTAGGTAGTTTTACAAAGTACAGTAACAGACTAAGTTGACATTTCAACCAAAACATCTTTATCATGTAAATATACAATAAGACAAAAAACAATGGAACCAAAAGAATAAATGTCACCAAGATTGCTCATTTGAAGATCATCATCATCGCTCATCGGACATGTCCATAACTGCTTTTATCTCATGCTAAGCATATCTTTCAGTGTGCTTAGACCAACAATTCCTATTCTCTGCTCATTGATGTATGTACTGGGGTTTATTTGCATAGTTTTCCCATCTTGTGTACCAATTGGTATGTCTAGCTTGAGTAGCAAAGATAGAGAATACCTTTTATCTACTTTGTTCAATAGAGTATGTTTTCTCTTAGAACATTGATGATGCCACTCCTGTCCATAGGAGGCCTATTCTCAATCATATAATCTCAGTCTGCCAGGGCATCTGTTCTCTAATATAATCTCTAATTTGTGAATCTTCACACAGAAAATTGGTGAAGAGATTATATAATAAATGAGTGTGATATATTAATGTTTCCTCCATTTGAAGCATTGGTTACCCTTTACTCTTAACTTATCCGTATCCCTCTAGTATGGTTTTCAACAGTGTCATGCCAATGGAGATGTAGGAACAAAGACATGACAGTGTCATATTAAGTGAAAATGTTATTTTTATGTAACTTTTGCATTGATTCATGTTCTTTATCAGATAGTCTCATTAGTTTTCTAGGTGCCATTTTTATTTGGCGTAAAATAAATACATTGTAAAGTAAAGGTAAAGGAACCCTTTTATACCTAGTGGTATATAGGTCAATACAGTGTTAGGCCTGTATTTTCATTGACTGTCGGCACACGATGGGTGATGTGGTCAGCATCACGCCGGCCGCCTTTACTTTCCCAGAGCATGTCTGGTACCCAGTTGAGGCTGGGTTGACCTGAGAGCCGTTGCGGTCGGGAAAATTCCACGGCATTGCGGAGCTGAACCCAGACCACCAGCCTTGCGAGCGAGTTCACTAACAACTACGCTACAGCGGCTCTCAAATACATTGTGGGGGGACAATTTTTTCTGTAGGGGTGTTGCTACATACAATTTCTGTTCACAACAACATAGATAAGCTGCTTTCATATTGATTACCTGATATCCAACAAAATATACGTAAGTCATCTCTTACCTGCTTGAAGTTGTTCTCTTCTTCTTTTCTTCCAGCCCTCTACATCACCTACGAGACACACTCCACCACAGGACAGAAGCAGAGACCCACCTGTGTCATAGCAAAAATGTTTTTTTAAATAATAGGATAATCTGAATGCATCTGCAAATCAAAGACCTGAGCTCATAATATTGTTGTCTTAATTCTTATAATTTTCTTCTTCTTTGTCTTGAAAAAGACTGTTTGTTATATTGTGTCATAGTTTATGATAAGGCTATCATATCTGCATTATAGATGCAATTGAGGTAGAGATATAATTGGGATGGGAACATCAAGAGCTGGACAGGTATTAATCTGTCAGGGTGGGTGATCAAGGAACAAAATGTGCTTGAAATACATTGCAGTCAACCTTTGATGTGTGGATAACACAAACAGATGATGATGTGATATTTGAATCTTCTGGTCTGATACATCCGTTTTCAACACAGTGATTTTGGAACTTGGGTTTATCTTCCGTCTTCAATCCCTAGTCAGACTGCATCCTTCTTCTTCGAACGCTCCATATCGACCACTTGTTAACCACTTGTGGGGTATCTGTATGTGATCTGAGCCTAAGAGTGATTGTTAGTTGTGCCAATTATGCGCCTACAAGTAGGCCAGCATATCCGATTTCTGCGACACTTTTTATTTACTAGGGTAGCTTCCTAGGCCCCTACCTCAGTTGCCTCTTACGACATGCCTTGTAGGTGGCAGTGGTGCTATTTTTTGCTTCCCTTGCAAGCCCCGGCACCACACGGGCGAAGATTGCATTAATGCAGCATATTACTAGAGCCACCACTTGGAGGACGAGTAAAGTTTGGTCAGCTCTGGTTCACTTACCTTTTTTTCTTCTTTTCTCTAATCCTATTTTGACCTCCCAACATCAGGATAAGAAGAGATCTCTATAACAGGCTTTGTGAGCGCTTCATAAATAGTGTTTTTTCACTTACCTTGAACCTGAAATCTGACATCTCATTCAGTCTTAGAGTACTCTTTTTCTATAATTACTGATCTATGTAATTAAATAAACAGAGTGGTCTAGATAATTTGTGATGGATGAGTAACTATTCAAATAAAAACAATGCAAAACTAAAGTTTGCTAAAACTGTGGAAAAACATATATTAGCAAAGCTATATGATCATATAGTCAAGAATCTCTATAAAATTTGGTTACATCACATTTTTTTTAAAGGCAAAACACACAGACTCCAGAGCACATCCTGCAGTCCTGTCCATCACACATACACCATGAAAGACAAACACACAGACTCCAGAGCACATCCTGCAATCCTGTCCATCACACATACACCATGAAAAGACAAAACACACAGACTCCAGAGCACATCCTGCAATCCTGTCCATCACACATACACCATGAAAGAAACATGGCTCATGAAAAAGCTTACAGAAAGCTATGAGGAACTGAGAACTCCAACTGATATGCAGCTTCAAAGAGACTACATATCTCATGGTTTAGAAGAGCATACAAATCCAATCACAAAGAAGAAGAAAAAGTGCAACACATAAAAAACATAATAGTGTAGTTTTACAAAGTACAAAAAGAAGACACTGTGACATTTCATCCAAAAGATCTTTATCAAGAAAAGGATACAAAATAAAGAAATTCTGACTTCCTATACACCAGGCATCACTGATACATGATAAACACATGACACTTAGATGATAAAAGTGAAGGTGAGAAGAGACAGTATTAAGAATGTAGAACGCTGAGTCCATGAGATTGCAAGTTACCATGAAAAGATTGTAAAAAAATGTTTCTAGAGCAAATTAACTCCGATCATTAGAGGAACATGATTCTTTAATGAACTAAAACGCCCGCCTGCCCAGCGTGTTCGTAGCGCATTGGACTGCGGATGACTAGCTCTCTGTGTGTGTGGGTTCAATTCCGCAGGCTGGCAGAAAAGCCACAGGTTCCCCAGATTCACAGTGTTCGTGGCACCGAACCGAAGGGTTACAATGTCCATGGCACCAAGCCAAAGAGCTGAAAGCTCAACTGCTTCTGAATCGAAAAAAAAAAAAAAAAGAACTAAAATTATAAGCACATATAAATTACACAAAGTCTTCAGTTTGTAAAAAGCTTGAGAGTATGCTATGTGGTAACAAATAAAGTTTACATTGCACAAAGTATGGAGCCCAGGTGTGCTTGTCATATATCACTTTTCCAGTGAGTGGAATAGACACTGATGCCTGAAAGGCACGGAGGGAAAACTGCTGGGCATAGTCCATTAGAGATTTAATAAGTCTTGTTTCACACCCTATGCCCAAAATGTGGAGAAAGTTTTTCTGTAAAGAGCAACAGGTAAAATTTTCTGATATGAATAATAATTTATATGGATATTTTTAATTTTTTTTAATAATATTGATAACATAATAATCATCATCAAGTAACAAGTTCCTTGCAGAATATTGCTTTCATCACAACCCTGCCTGGAAAACTCTGTCTCTAACAAGTTCCTTGCAGAATATTGCTTTCATCACAACCCTGCCTGGAAAACTCTGTCTCTAACAAGTTCTCCCACCTCCTCTAATGTCATGTTCAAGGTTTCTTCTATGTCCTCCTGTCACCTTCGTCTTGGTCTTCATTGCCTCTACCTCCAAGAACCATGTCTTCCATAACTATTCTCTCCAAAACCACAGTGTTGTCTAAGGTGACAAAAATACTTCATTTTCCAGGACACATAATTGTATACTAAGCCAATGCTCCATGATATGTAAGTCTAAAATAATAATATGCATGGTAAATGACATTAACACAGTAATGTAATTTAGCAATAGATAATAATAGTTGACACAATGAATGTGATATAATAAAACAGTTTAATAATGACCACGGAAAAGATGGTTAGATGGCGTAGCAGAATCCTGTGAAAGAGCAAAGATAACAATCACACAAGCCACCAGAACAGCGCAAGAGAAAAACAGAAAACCACGACACTGGGCAACAACCAGGTAGCAGTGTGACGACAAAAGAAGAAGAAGAATAATGACCATGTATTTATGAAAGAGATCAGAGCACACATGATTAGTCAACAAAGTGCAATGATGTTGATCTCATAAATGTCAATCAATCAATTATCTTGTTTATAGACCGCACAAAAACTTTTGAAATGGTCTTCTACGAAAATGTCTTTTAAAATATAATTGAAGACTGAATGGACAGAAATCATTTATTTAGTAACGTATATTTTGAGTAAATCACAACAATAAAAACATTAAACAGACCCCCAGAAAATAAAATAAGGTAAAAGTGTGAGAAACTCGATAAACGTATCAATTTTTAGGGGGTGTTCAGTTGGTCAAGTTTTGAAACGTGTTTGTCTTTCATAGTGATTCAGTCATCAACCAAATGAACCTATATTCAGCTGTAAGTTGCCTATTTATGAATTGTCTTATCTGTTGTTTGTTGTGTATGTGTCCTGACTGCTTTACAAGTCTGTCTCTAGCTTTTGTTTTGCTATTATGTATATTGACTTCTCCCAGATCAATGGAAGAAGGGAATAATTGTTAAGATCCCCAAAAAGGTGATCTCAAAGATTGCAACAACTGGAGAGGGATCACCCTATTATCAGTAATGACCAAGACTTTCTGCAAAATCATTCTTAATAGAATCAAAGGAGCAGTGGACACAACCCTGAGAGAAGAACAAGCTGGTTTTAGACCTGGGAGAAGCTGCTTAGACCAAATAATTACCCTATGACTAATTTTGGAGGAACATATTGAGAAGCAACAACCACTCATACTAAATTTCATCGATTTTAAAAAGCCTTTGATAGTCTACACAGAATCTCTCTGTGGAATATTCTGAGATGCTATGGAATACCAGACAAAATAATAAACATTATAAAGAGCCTCTATGATGGTTCACAGTGTGCAGTTCGCACTGATGGTGGACACAGCGACTGGTTTATGGTTGAAACCGGAGTAAAGCAAGGCTGTATTCTATCTCCGCTATTGTTTGGAGTGGCCATTGACTGGGTGATGCGAAAATGTTGCAGAGGCAAAACTGGCATCGATTGGGTAGAAAATAGTCAACTAGAAGATTTGGATTTTTCAGATGATATTGCCTTGTTAAGTAGAAACAACCAAGATATGCAAAGAAAAACAGACAACTTGTCATCTATAGCATCAAAAGTTGGACTGCAGATAAGCTATGAAAAACAAATATAATGAAGACACCTATGGCAAGTAATGCAGATATCACAATGGAATCTAAAATGATAAAAATAACAGAGCAGTTCACCTATTTGGGTAGCAATTTTGATTGCACAGGAAATGTTAAAAAGAAATTATGATACGAATTGGCAAAGCAACATCAGCTTTTAAAAGTCTAAATAAAATATGGAACTGCAAGTTATATAGTATTAAAACTAAATTACGAATTTTCAATTCAAATGTTGTATCAATCCTAAGATATGCCAGCGAGAGTTGGAAAATGACTAAAGATATAGAAAGCAAGTTGAATGCATTTGAAAATCGATGTCTGCGAAAAATAATGAATATAAAATGGAACAAATTCAGGAGAAGTGATGAAATCAGAGACATGTCTGGTCAACCACTAGTGACAACTGTTATAAGAAAGAGAAGATGGAGATATGTTGGGCACACCTTGAGGAGAAATGATCAAAGAATATCAAAGCAGGCATTGAAGTGGAATGCAAAGGGTTCAAGAAAGAGAGGTCGACCTAAGAGACCCTGAAGCGAACTTTGCTGAGAGAGGCAGGAAATATCGGTCTTAGTTCCATGGAGGAGATTGAGCGAGTTATCCAGGATAGAGCGGTATGGAGAAATTACTTGCAGGCCCTATGTAACGTATAACGGTATGCGAGGAATTATTATTATATTGACTTCTATGATTTTAAAAATGGTTTTAAGGCCCATAATACCACTTTCTAGGGCAGTGTAGGACAGGTGGGGGGACATTGACCTGAGGAATTTAATGGCTGCATGGCTAGTGCAGTCACCACAAAACTATTTAGGTTAGGATATTTTCTTTATGCCCCAAAAAGAAAACAAAACTCTGTAATCTTACTGGGGATCAAACCTGGGTCTCAAGATGGGAACCCATGCTCTAATCCTTTCGCTAGACGCCCTCTGACTTCTATGATAACACCTGTCAAATCTTTCAATGTAACAGCTACATTTACTTTTCCACAAAATGTCAGTAAATTTCAAATGGCAACGTTTTTAACTATTATAAATAACTTAGTACAAACTCTACAATTACATACACTGTGTACATTTTGAGAACAGAAGAGCACTTTGAGCAGATAACACAAAATAAAAGATATACAAGTAATATCATCATTAACAAATAGCTTGTGCTGAGTAGAACTTTGCCACTCTAACAGTCCTTCAGAATTTGTTTCTCTCATAGGCAATATGGCCTCTCCAGCCATCATGCACAAATTGTAAGTTACATTCTGAACTCATCTTCTCCATGGTCTTCCTCTTCTCCTCTTTGACTGGATTACAAGTAATAAACACTTCAGATATTTGAAACTGGTTCAAAACTCGAGCATCAGAGTGTTCCTTGAGTATTTACTTTCAGCTCTACATATAACTAAGACCTTCACCTCTGGTTTTTTGTCAGATTACTGGAAAAATCGAGTAGCATACTATGCATTTCCAACCATCCTTGGGGGTCTCCAAATATACAGAGCTTCAAATATATGCTCTCTACTCATCTTTTAACTTCCCCTTTCCTGTCCTAAATTCATTTTGGGATCCTTCTGTGCATAGACTCTTAGATAAAATCTAGAATTAAGCTCAAAGCTCAGAATATTCTCCCTGCTTAGTGTAAAATTCTGGGTTCTTAGCCTGTTTTATACAATGAGAATCACAGAACTGAGTCACACAGTTTTGGTTACTTGATCTCTAAGAGTTGGTCTGGCAAATCTCAAAGTTACCAATTTCTAAGATATAAAACAAGTTGTCGCTAGAGTGTTTTGGTTTGTGGTTTAACCCTGGATTCACACAAAAGCAATGTGGATCACTTCATATCTATCCATATCCTTATAAAAAAATACTTCTCCATAGTAGTAGTTTCATTGCATTGAATCTTATCTTATCTTAACCACATTTGCTGTGAAGCATCGTGAGGAGAGTTCGTTTTCTATCATGTTCCAGGTGTGTTGCGCTTGACGTTGTTAGTCCATGCTTTCGCAGGGACTCTGAGATGTTATCTATCCATCGTGTTTGTGGCCTGCCTCCTGCTCTGCGCCCTGAATGTCAATTGAATACAGTATGAATAGAGAACTTACCTGTGGCCAAAGCACAAGGCTCAACAACAAAAGAAGTCGAAATTTTATCATTGTACCACTAGGAGCTATCATATCTGTATGAAAAAACATATATATTCTTAAATAAACAATAATGTGAATAAAAGTTAGACATCTAAAATAAAATATATGTACATTGAATGTAGTTCTCAATGTAAGGAATAATTGTGTGGAAAAAAATCATGGATAATTCAAAATGATAAAATTACAGCAAAAAAATAACAACATTCAAAATGTGGTCCAATATGAATATATGTTTAACTTAAACTAATGAATAGTTTCTATTTATGTTAATTTTCAAACAAATGTTCTTTGAAAGAACAAGAACATTTAAAATATATCTACCTTTCAAAATTTACAGCTCAAAACTTTTACAAAATTATCAACTTTAAAGCGTTCTTATACTGTTTATGTATACATTGTTAAAGAGAACATTTATTAGTGCCGATGTCTCATGCTGTTTAATATATTTTTGACCATTACTAGATTCTTTGACTTTAAATAAAATTGTTACATTAACTTCTTCATCTTTTTGTACCCTTAAAATAACTCCATTGTCATGCTGGAAGAGAAGAGGTTGCATTGAATTTATGACTGTCCTCCTGCATTATCCTTCCGTTTAGCTTTACAGTATAGTTCCTATCCCAAATGCACTTCATGAATCACCAAATCATCAGTATAGATAAATAAGTCACCAGGACGGTGTACCTATAAATTAGGTTTATTTTCTCTGCATCCGTAAAGTACATTGAATGCCATGGCTGATGTGATCAAATAGACACACTTCAGAGACATTAATCCTTTACTTCTCTCCCTCATTTGCCCTCTCCTTTCTGTTGGACAGTCATGTAACATATGCAGAAACACATAAATATGCCTTCACCTGGGCAGTTTCATTTCTTTTAGACATGTCTGGTAAGTCAAGCATGTATTATATAGGTTGGCATGAAGTGTTTCTTGTGCATCCACAGATTAATCTCAACCTCATTTTGCACCCTACCTAGCATCTTCAGTTGGGCACTGCTGATTGTCAGAGGGCACATTTCATAATCACTCAACCAAAAGCACCACTCTCTGGTACAATAAGATCAATAACCTTTGTTCAAGATCATTCAGCTATTATGCCCACACTTGAAATGTTTTATCAGTACATATAAGATGAATCATTGAGTAATGATTTGTTATTTTACATTCTTAAAAGAGAAAATTATAGGAAAACACCTTCAGCTCAACTGAATGTCAATAAGCTAAGGAATAACACTTCTTTGGGAGAGGTCACCATCTCCTGATTATTATTTTCAATTATAAATCTCTGAATAGTTTACTATAGTTCTGCTGTGTGAAATTTGTTAGAATTACCTCCAAACTTGTAAGCAACATTGAGTGGAAAACTCCATGGTGATTCTTTGCAGTCTGATGTATGGAAGAAATATATAACCTTCACGTTTCAGAATATTAATCTCAACATTGAAAACAAAACAGGAAACTAACATTATCACTAGCATCAACTATTGTTTGTCCAGAACATTAGTACTGCAAATCATATTAATATCCCTCTATGGAGGGTTTGTGTGTCTTTACGATCCTTCAGGATATGTCGGCTGGTGTCTAACTCTTGGCAGGTCTGTCCAAGCCGAACAGACTGAAGGTGAAAGGCCAGACCAAAATGTGAGGAACAGGATGGGGTCTCGTATGGTGACAGCACATAAACCACCTGAAAGTGGTAAATGCTCTGACTGCAACCAACCCATCCCCCAGCTATGGGACAAATAGAAGTCGTTCTCTCTTTCCCTTGAGGAGGACATCCTTTGTCTTGTCTTCTACTTCTATGACACTTTCCCCACATATATGAAAATAAACTATAGTGTCCAGGGAGCACACCCTGCATAAAAGCCTGGGTTGGTGAGCCCAGCAACAGAAGGATGAAGTCATTTAAAGTAGGACGACTTCAGACAAACCAGGAAAGATATATCTCATCAGTAGGGGACTGCAACTGTCTAGAGAACAAACTAAAATGTTCTAAGAAATGGAATGTGTCAGTTATTATTGGCGGGGAGGAATCAACACATACAAATGACTCAATGGCCAAGGACATATTAATATAAGGGTTTGTCATGTTGGGGGATAAGAAGAAATCTACTTCTAAAAGGAGGAAAATATGGGAAATCAAAACATCTAAACATTTAAACATTTAACCGGATGAAATAAAAGGCAATCGTGTAATCATGCTCTCTTTATGTAGCATGTCATGTGAAGAATATCAGTTTCATCAATGACAGCTTGGAAGATTTCATATCTAGTCAGTTCTTCCATCTTTTTCATCATGTTCGTTTCCTTAATGTCATCTTTGTTGTCTTAGTCTCATCTTCCAAGAACTATTCCCTTCATTATTGCTTTTTAATAAATCCTTTTGATGTTTACTATGACCAAAATATTTCAGTTTCTGAGCCAAGATATGTTTATGAGTCAATGTTTCTTGGGGTTCAGATCTTGTGAGATGTCTATATTGTTTCTCTTCTTTGTCCACAATATTTTAAGAATTGTTTTGTAGCACTTTATTTCAAAAGATACAATTTTCTTCTTTAATGTTTGTGCCATGATTCATGATTCACATCCATATACTGTCACAAGAAAATTCACATCCATATACTGTCGAAATTCACATCCATATACTGCCACAAGAAATTCACATCCATGTACTGTCACAAGAAAATTCCATCCATTACTGCACAGAAAATTCCATCCGTATCACAAGAAAATTCCCATCCATATACTGCCACAAGAAAATTCACATCCATATACTGCCACAAGAAAATTCCATCCATTACTGTCCACAGAAATTCACATCCATATACTGCTACAAGAAAATTCACATCCATGTACTGTCACAAGAAAATTCCCATCCATATACTGCCACAAGAAAATTCCCATCCATATACTGCCAAGTTCCTCATATCTGCCACAAATTTCCATCCATATACTGCCACACGAAAATTCCATCCATATACTGCCACAAGAAAATTCACATCCATATACTGCCACAAGAAAATGCACATCCATATACTGCCACAAGAAAATTCACATCCATATACTGCCACAAGAAAATTCCCATCCATATACTGCCACAAGAAAATTCACATCCATATACTGCCACAAGAAAATTCCCATCCATATACTGCCACAAGAAAATTCCCATCCATATACTGCCACAAGAAAATTCCCATCCATATACTGCCACAAGAAAATTCACATCCATATACTGCCACAAGAAAATGCACATCCATATACTGCCACAAGAAAATTCACATCCATATACTGCCACAAGAAAATTCACATCCATATACAGCCACAAGAAAATTCACATCCATATACTGCCACAATAAAATTCACATCCATATACTGCCACAAGAAAATTCCCATCCATATACTGCCACAAGAAAATTCCCATCCATATACTGCCACAAGAAAATTCCCATCCATATACTGCCACAAGAAAACTCACATCCATATACTACCACAAGAAAATTCACATCCATATACTGCCACAAGAAAACTCACATCCATATACTGCCACAAGAAAATGCACATCCATATACTGCCACAAGAAAATTCACATCCATATACTGCCACAAGAAAATGCACATCCATATACTGCCACAAGAAAATTCACATCCATATACTGCCACAAGAAAACTCACATCCATATATTATCACAGGAAAAATGTTTTTCCACATAAGTTTAACATTTGTTTTCTTTCTTATATTATGCTATAGGTTCTTCATCATTATTTAAATGTAGTCATACACTACAGATAAATCTAGAAATGAATAATAAACAAACTTGCACTGATCTATGTCAAAACTAATAAAAGAACTACTGCAGTAGGAGGTATCGACAGCAGAAGAGCACTGCCAACACAAGAAACAAGGAGGAATGCTGTTGATGAAACAGGAAGAGAGGATAATTGGACAAGTGGTCACAGAGGAGACTAATCATAGGAGAAGAATCAATCCACAATGATAAAATAACAAGAAATGATCAAAAGTAGTGAGCAGTAGAAAGTAAAGAACCTGTTTTAATACCATGAGGTATATTGGGAAAAATGGTGTTAGGTCCATATATTTTGGGACCAATGGTATACAACGTTTAGATAGTATCAAAGCTAATTTTCTGGTCAAGCAAATTTTTTTTCTTCTACATTTGCACTATCTTGCTACAGTAATGGTTTTTCAAATTAATTTTGTGCTGTATGAATTATACATAATCGAAAAAAGGTGGAGACTGCAGTAAAACTTTGAAAAATAGCTAAACACGTAAACACAAAGTACTACAGTTTTACAAAATACATAAACAGTGACGATAAACAGCAACGTTTCGACCAAAAGGCCTTTATCAAGCAAACAATACAACAAGAATGACGAATTTCGAGGAACACTACAAATGGACGATTACATGTGGAAACATAAACCTATCTAATGAAAATCTGGGAATAAAAACGAACAACGAAATGAGTGCAACACAAAAACCGAAAGTGGAAAAGAAGAGAAACAATAAACAATATAGTGGATAAATGACACATATATGGAGCAAACACACATATAGATAACAAGGCACGAGATAAGACAGTACTAAGAAGCATAGGAATGTAATGCGTTGAGTCCAAGAGGTCGCAAAGTGCCATAGAATGAAATAAAACGGTTCTCCAGGGCGAATCGACTGCGATCATCGGAGGAACATGATCGGATGGCTGTGACCTGGACATCGTCAACTCCTGAATCGCCAGTATCGTTGAAATGAGTGGCCACAGGAGTCACAGAGCATTGGCGAATATCGCGTAAGTGTTGGGCGAATCGGTCACTGAGTCTCTTACCGGTTTCGCCAATATAGGACTTGTTGCATCGTTTGCAGGTGATGGTATAGATGATATTGCGGGACTCACACGTGAAACTGTCTTGAATGGCATACGTAGCTTTGGAAAAGAGACAGTGGGGGTCTGTATTACATATGCACATGTATTACAGCGCCGACGTCCGCACTGGATGGTGCCAAAGTGACTCTGAATTATACATACATACTTTAAAGGATTAGACAGCAGCTAGTCTATCAATGGCAAACTACTGAACGTATAAATGGTGCTTAGAAAATCAACGACTCATTTACTGTGGTTGATGGCTACGTCCTATAAAGGATATACCATGATTTTCATTTTAGTCTATCAAGAATGGAGTTACTATCACAGTAACATAGTGATTCACGCTTTAAGCTGCACACTGCGCCACGCCGGAAGTCCGTTGCACGCTATTAGCCGCACACTTTGCCATAGAGTTGCTTCCCTTATAAGAAGTTTTCTAGTTTTACTTCTACTGGTTTACTTATACTACTTTTCAACCTTGTTATTCTATTGGGTTGTTCAATTTTCTTCAATTTAGTATATAATATATATATATATGTTTATTTATTGACAAGTAGTTGGGATCGTTTTTTTTTTACCTCTCTTGAATTAACTGCTTAAAATTGAGGAAATAACTCCACGTGGAAAGAGTAAGGCTCTTGCTTCCTAGACAGAAGATCTCAGTTCGATACCAGTGAAGTTTTTCATATTGCAAATGGATGTCAGGTTAACCTAGTCTCTACTGGGCGCCAAGAAACATTTGGAAGCATAGGGGATCAGTAAGATGTAGATCACATCACCCAATTACCATTGATCAAAGTGAAATATATAACACACACTCTATTCCCCGGTATACCACGCAACATGTAAACAGCTTTTCTTCTTTTAAGACTATCAGTTGGTTACACCAGGTCTACTTAGATAGGTTGAAAATAAAAAAGAATGGTTGAAATAAACCATAAACATAAAATGGTGACAATAGGATAGCAAAAACACAGTATGATGATATTATGATAGCATAAACACAATATGATGACAATAGGATAGCAAAAACACAGTATGATGATATTATGATAGCATAAACACAATATGATGACAATAGGATAGCAAAAACACAATATGATGACAAACTTAACATATTAACAGAATGTTATGGGGCTTTCCTAGTCATTAACACATGACCAGTTCAGCTAAAAATAGTTACAGGACACTGAAATATTTTGATTGGTTTGCACTTTTATTTGCCAATCTGATGTATTCGCAAGAATGAAATGTTTTGTTTTTTAAAAAAAGCATTGTTCACAGTGTCAAAACTAAGCAGGTCTTTAAGCAAAACCAGGCACCCTGATTATGCCTGAATTACAGCGAGTGAACATAAAAAATGTTGTTTGACAAAAATAACATAGAGTGATTATTTTAGAGTAAATGCTACCAAAAAAAACCCAACAATTTCTTTATATTATAGTCCTGCTTGCAGCGTTGTCTTCCTCTTCTTCATCTGTCTTCAGTCGCTTCATCTAATATATATTCAGCATAAGAGAAATTATGCATATCTTTTCACTCCCCAAAATAAAAAATATATATAGGAAAATACACTAAATGATGCTTACAGTACAGCATATCTTGAAAGGCTTGAGGAAGACATACCAAAAGTGGCAGTGATGGTCTCAGCAGCTGGCAAGTAGTAGATAATTGAAGCAGAACATTTAGGAACATTGCAATGTTAACAATCAACACATTATTATTACAAGTCAAACAAGTGTAATTCAATCAATCAAGTGCCATGCCTGCTGGTGCAGGTGATCATGTCTCTCCACCCCTCTCTCTCCTTAGTAGAGTTCATATTTTGTCAAACCACTATGTCAAACCATCCAACATCTTCTCCCTCTCTCTTCCATGATCTCTTGTTCCCTGAATTTTACCTGTAGTCACCAAATGTTCTAAACCTTCTCTGCGCATTATATGCCTGAAGAACCTTGTTTGTCTGATTCGTATTCATTTGATAAGGTTTCTTTGTGTGCAGGTCTGTTTAAAACCTCCTCCTTTGTTTTCCTCGCTGTCCATGGAATTTTCAGCATTCTTCTGTAAAACCACATCTCTGTGGCTTCCAGTGATCTTATTGATTGTTTGTTCATTGTCTATGATTTTTTGCAATACATAAGTATTGGTTCAATATAGTCCTGGAGTACTTGTTTCTTCAGTGTCATTGGTAGTAATTTCACGCATATTGTGTTTTCAATTGCACAAAGCTGCTTTCGCTTGAACTATTCTGCTCCTAATCTCTGTTTTACATCTTCTGCCTGATGTTAGGAATGTTTCCAGATAATAGAATTGATGAAGTTGTTTCAGTGTTATGTTATTTATTTTGATGTTGCATTGTGGTGTTTCCTGTTTCTTGGAGATAACCATTACCTCCATTTTCTTTATATTCATGCCTAATACTTTCTTTTCACTTTCTCTCACTAATATGCCTATCAAGTTTTGTAGATCTTGTTCATTGGCAGCCATGAGAATTGTGTCATCAGCATATCTTAGATTGTTCATGTTTTGTCCGCCACTGTTATTCCTGCCTTTTCTTCAATATGTCGCATGAAGTTTTCACTGTATAGGTTGAACAGGTCTGGTGAGAGTACGCATCCTTCTCTTACTCCTAATTGTATCTCCTAAGAGATTCCACTCTGATTCTCTAGTCTTATGGCTGCGCTTTGTTGCTAGTACATATTTCTGATCAGTCACATATGACCAAATAAAATAAAATTTAGCAGAGAAACAATGTCATTATATTTTCCAGATTTATATTGCAAGTAACCAATATCTTTGACACCAAAGTGAATAAACTTGACAATACTTCTACGTACATTTTAGTGACCTAAGCAGAAGAATTATTCTCAACAAGGAGTTAATTCTTATTTTTTTGTTTTCTTTGGTCAACACTCACAATATAAAAATAAGACGTTTTTCGGTTGAAATGGTGTGCATGGTTTAAAGAGGTTTTCTCTTTCTTGGCTTTTAATAATTCGGTTAGGACATAGGCTCTCAACCAATTCATGCCTCGTCTTTGTATCTTTAGCTATCTCTTGCAGCTTCTTTCAGTTCTTCAATACATATAATAAATCTCTGTCTCCAAATCTCTTCTCTGTGCATTTCTAGGCCTTCCTCTCTTTTGCGTAAAGTTGCTCTAATCCCGTTAAAAACAGATAGTAAGCATGACGGTTTAGTTCTAACATATTATTTTGAATCAAACAGTTATGTTCTGAAATATACACATACACCTCATATATAAATGTATACATATTGAAAATCATATTAATTTACTGTTCTTACCTGGCTAACATTATTTGCCTGAAAAATAATAACTTGTGTTAGTTATATAAAACAATTCAGACTAAAATTTACAACTTGTTTCCTAGAATATGAAGCATACAAAGTTATAAATAGTGAGTTTTATATTTCTGCAGGTAAAATAATGATGAACTTAACTACCATCTTCACAGTTAATATCTTAGTCACTATAAAGAAGAATTCACCAGTGTGGTGCCAGGGCCTGCAAGGAGAATAGTACCACTGCAACCTAAAGGCATGTCATAAGAGGTGACCGATGTAGGACCTAGAGAAACTACCCTAGTAACTGAAAAGCACTGAAGAAATTAGATGTGCTGGCCTACTTGTAGGTGCATAACTGGCACAATGTACAATCGCTCTTAGGCTAAGATCACATACAAATCACACAGAGTGGTTAACAAGTGGTTGATACGGAGCGTTCAAAGAAGAATATAAAGTAAAATTTAAGAAAAATTGGAAGCAGGTTCACTAAGCTGCCGATCCTTACTACTTATTGTCAAATAAAGAACAGATCCTTATCTTCAGAATTAGAACAGGACACAACATACTGAGAGGTCACATGTCAAGAAAGCTAGTTAGATGAGCTTGGAAACTGCAGAACACATTTATCATGCATGTCGGCTCTAGATAGAAGACAGAAAATATTTCTTACTGAAACAGTTCACTTTCAGAACCTAAAGGTCTCTAATGATGAACTGAAGCAATTCATACCATTTAATTTATGCTAGACATTTGATGGCTAAAAGAAGAACAAATACTACCATTACATTAACATCATAATAATAACAAATTTCTATTTAAGATAAGAATAGCTAACAATTTATTCTTTATTTTCTTCATTCGTTCTCATACTCCAGCTGGTTATAGCAGGATGCACTCCAGGGAACGGACTGCATTGTGCTACAGTTTTCAGCATAAGCTGTCATATCTGCACCTTTCAGTTCGACACATCCAGTTTCAACATAGCCTTTTTTGTATCTACCTTCATCCATAGAAGGTTAGCTTCTCCTTCTTTGATCTCCACAAACTAAGCCAGACTTCTTGGTAGTCATCTGTTTCCGGAACCACAACAGGTTGGGGTGTAGGTAGCATCTTGGTAAGCTTTGTTCTTGCACTGACCCTGACGCTAGCAGTTAGCTGTTGGACGCTGACTGCTACAAGCTGATGCAGGTTGTGTATACTCCCCCAAAGTGAGACAGAGCATCTGGCCAGCTAACAATCTATAATGATAGGAGCAGCAAGAATTTGTAACCAGAACATTGACAAAGATGTTTAGATCTAGCATGACTACCAGTGATGAATATTGGTACAAGTTTAGAAATGGAATGTCATATGTGATCTAAACCTGTTGTTTTATACTGAATGAATAAGCAAGCCCTGATAAAACATTTAAACTTTGAAGGATTGGGGAAAACCGGGAGGGGTACAACAGCTGTCACTGGTGTGCCCCATTAAATATTCCATATGTCCAAGATGAAAAATATCAAGTGATTCACTATAAGCTTAGGCCGTAGGGAAGGAAACCTTGGTAAATGATCAATCAATCAATCAATCAAATCTATACATCTCTATGAATATATTGTTTTCATTGTGTATGCAGTATGTACCTCTAATGTGACAATGATATCATCTCCCAAGAAATCAGTGCGACATATTCCAATAATTTCATATGCTTTTCCTGGTTGTACAGTATTCACAAGTTCATCTGAAATAAGGCCAATCAAATATAATCAAATTAGAACAATCAGTTTCTGAAGAAGTTATATTTCATCATTTTATCTTCCAATAATTCTTAGATTGTTTTCTATGTTATGTTATGTTATGTTATGCGATCGACGTCATGGCACATTGGGCATCCCCATTCGTGCTCTGTCCTCCGCTGCATCAGTCATTCAAAGTTCATTTGCTCACCTTACCCATGAGAAGTTGATTAGTATATCTTCTCTCTACTACTGAAGACGACACTGTCTGACATGTCCAAATAAGATTGTTTTCTATGTTTATCTAATCTACAGAAAAAAGGACATTAAAATATTTTGTTGTAGTTTTTCTTGATTTGAAGCTACTTAGGTTGCAAATTGAAGTACTTAGCCAGATAGTTACCATAGTACGGAAATTAAAAAAAAAACCCAACATAATGAAGACGATAGCAATTTCACATAAATAAAACTCGACTAACCTTTGAAATGAAGAAAATGTATAAACTTTTACCTCTCACATATACAGGAATGGCATGACTACATTCAAGTTTAATGGCTTGTCTCCATCCCAGATCTTCTAGTTGAATAGGTGTAATATCCATGGCAATCTTATCTTTAACAAATATAGAGCAGTATTACACAGTGTATAGAACAGACATAAATGTCATTGAACGGTAGTTATTTAGAAAATCTTATTCCTGGTGACACATTTATTTATTTTACCATAACTCTTCTGTTGTTGTTTCAATGAAGAAATCAACACCAGTGCATCTTTTGGTTTAAGCAGAAAGTTGTTTTACATCTACAATTGTTTGTCATGTGTATGAACTTGTATACAAATTATAAAATTTAATGGTCTTATAGATATTACAACTCTCTAAATCTCTCTCTCAAATAACTATGCATTTTATATAGTTTCATCAAAATTGAAATAATAAGCAATAGCTACATCAGCAATGTCATACTACCACTTATCAATACTATACTCAGTAAAGGCACAGACTAACGGTAGAGAAGTAAACTGACCTGAAAGAATTCTCAGCGATTTCACTTCCTCTAAAATCTCTCCACAAAACGTACAGACAAAGTCATTTCTGAAATTATTGATACAAATAGGAATTTCGAAAAAACAAACGACAGTGAACAAACTCTGTAGCACTGGCAAGGGTCCCCGATGTAATTTTGAAGATGGTGAACATATTTTGTACAAATCTTTATTTTTAATCTTTCTAAATGAATTTTGTCCTGACAGTGGCTTTCTATCTTGCTCATTTTGATTTTTGTTGAACTGTCAAGGGTTCTTTTATGAGCTAAAATTAAACACAGGACTTACGTTTTATAGTTCGTTTCTGATAGGACTAGGAATTTTATCTCACCTACACTGAGATCAGGGATCTCTGGAAAATATCCTGGCTCCACATAGGAGTGAAGCGAGTACCTTTGGAACAAGAGGCAAGAACTTAGCCCCTAGAGAGCCTCCCCCAAATTATATGTGTCATAAAAACAAAAAAACAGTCAATGTACAGTCAGTGAAATGTTGAAATGAGAATAATATAAATTAAGATAGCATAAAATAATGTAAAGATATTCTCCTCCAAGTCATAAAACCAACAACAGAATGTAGTCTATGAATCCATGTCAATAAGTACAACTGAGAAGTTTTAACCCTTTCGTTGCTACATTCTTTCTGAAGGCTGAGCTAAAAATAGTTACTCTTTGTTTCTAGGTCACAAACGTGAATGTACGTCTATAGCAGTGACAGTAGCAATGTATAACGTGTTATAACACATCTTTAGCCCACATAGGAGAGATAATAACAGACGTGTTAATGCGTCTTTAGAAGTGAATGGGAAAAACGTATATAGCTAAAGGGTTAATTAGTTCTATTAATGGACAATTGATAAAAATAACTCATGTGACCGCACAATGCAGTCTTCTCTATACACACTACCCAACTAGAACACTGATTACTACGACAAAGTAGAATTTTAAAATAAAGAAGCCATTATCTTTTTCTGTCTTCAACCAGACACCAAGAAAGCAATCAGGAGTCAGTACATGTTATGGCATCTTGTAGGACAACCACAAACTCTGCAGTTTGCAGTTACACTTGAAAGAAAAATCCAATGTTCAATTCATTGTTCTCACTTCAGTTTCCACTTTTCTCCACACAGTTGATTTTGATTGCTTGTTTTCACTTAAATCATCCCCTGGAATCCAAAGCATATCAGTTTTGGGGATGGTACTATGGTCTCCGCTGAGGACATGACCAATACAATTCAAGAGTATGTGAAAGAAAATATTGGTTAGTGACTCTATTCTGTAAACTTTCCTAAGACAGGTTGTGTGAGCGAGGACATTTCATCTTTACATTATACAGGCTTACATTTATATGCTTTGATTTTTTACCTGATAGTTTGTGTCTCTGAAGCTCCAGGTACATGTATTCTGATGTAATGATTTCCTTCATATCCACTGCAGCCTTCAACTGGACAAACATACTTTGTGCTTTGACTGAAATATATGCTTCAACTGTTATATGAAATTACAGACTCCCTGTGTTAATGTATCCCTTATAATACTTCATTGTTCTAAACTATATCATATACTTAAATTTCAGCACTATTTTCTATTAGAAACTTTGAATTACAAAACTAATATAAATGTTAGTGACAAGTTACAGTACTATGTTCCACTAGGAGCAGAAAGGAATAGGAGAGAGAGAGAGAAAAAAAGAGAGAGAGAGAAACAAAGAGAGAGAGAGAGAAAGAAAGAAGAATGTCTTCTTGATTTACTGTAGTGGTTTATTCTTCTTCTTCGAACGCTCCATATTGACCACGTGTTAACCACTCTGTGTGATTTGTATGTGATCTGAGCCTAAGAGCAATTGTATATTGTGTCAGTTATGTGCCTACAAGTAGGACAGCACATCCGATTTCTGCGATGTTTTTTATTTAGTAGGGTAGCTTCCCAAGGTCCTACATCAGTCGCCTCTTACGACATGCCTTGTAGGTTGCAGTGGTACTATTCTTTGCTTCCCTTACTGGCCCCGGCACCAAGCAGCTATCCATTGATCAATCAGTCCTACAATCTTAAACCTGTGAGTCCTCTGTAGTCAAATTTAGATTCTCCTAAACTTGTTATTCCTTTTCATAAAATATAAATAATACTTACGTGTATTTTGCAAGTCCAGAAACACCAGTGGCAACACCTGTCAGTCTTACAAAACCCTGATAATTTAAATACCTAGTCAGGTCTGGCATCCTGAAAATCTGAAGACTTGAACAAATAAAAACACTTTTGTTATAGAATATGTTCAGTTTGTAGGTCACTATGAGAAATTTTGGACTGCAGACAGAAGGTTAATAATTAAACATATGTTGTCACCAACAAATGTTAGGCCATTTTATTTACTTCATCACCAAAACAAAAGTACGCTGACGTTTAAAGGTTTTAAAAGGTCAAGGAATGATTTCATTTGACAAGATTTTCCATATGATTTAGTTCCTTTTTGCAGAAATGGCACATCAACATCACCTGCCATGACTACTGTAGAATACACAAACTCCACAGCTTCAGCAATAATTCTAGAGATACCTTTAAAAAATGCACTTGTGAACAGAATGACAGGACTAGGATTCTAATCCATGACCTTCAAAATGCAAGGCAAAATTGTGTGACCACTTTGCTATAGAGAGCTCTTGACCTTAATTAACAAAGTTCAAACCTTCATCTTCAAGAATGAGACAGTTGTGCTTGACTAACTGTTTTCCTACTTGTAGTAATCTTTTAAGTGAGACAACTTCAGTGAATGTTAGAACGAAAGCTGAGATTATCTTAAGAATCATTGAAACATGCAGAAATAAAAGATAAATTATATTATGTTCACAAGAGTTAACATAATGGGGTGTTAATTTAAGAATAAATTAAATGACAGCACAGAGTAAGGTACATAACCCACTTTCATACCATGTGGTACATTAGGTTAAATGTGATGTTAGGTCCATACTTTTCTTTGATGAACAGCACATGATGGTTGATGTGGTCATCTGCCCACACTATATCTCTTGAGTCCCAATTGACACATAAGGCTTCCACAAGAGACTTCCACTGTTGCTGTTTTGCTGTCTTTCTACCAACCGTCTCCCACGTCAGGCCACACTCCTTCAACTCTCTTTCCACCGTTCTTCTCCGTTTCCTTTGGATGTCCAGGCCTTCTCTTCTCATCCGCTGTCCATCTGATAGCTGTCCTAGCCAATGCCCCTACTGGCATACGACTTACATGTCCAAACCATCTCCATCTTCGTCTCTTAATGATGGTCTCCAAGGATGCACAGTCTGCTCCTCATTTATTATGGTATTTGGCCAGAAAATTTGCAGGATTCTTCTTAAATATTTATTATGAAATGTCTCCAACTTAGGTATTATGTGTTGGGTCTTCTTCTTCTTCTTTGCGTTCGTTCTTTACAACCAATTTTAATCACTCTTTGTGATATGTTTGATCTTTGCCAAGAACGTGTATACGTTGCACATTGGTTTGTAGGCCCCTAAACGCATAGACTTCTACACGTTTAGGACACATGCATCCAATTTCAGCCAAACCTCCTTTAGTCGCCTCTTACGACATGCGTGGCAGGTAACAGTGGTTCTATTCTTTACACCCCAAATTTGGGCCCCGGTAACCACTCGGCGATGTGTTGGGTCATTTTCTAGCATTCACTACTGTATGATAGCACTCCCAGTACATTGCTTCTATATATTTTAAGTTTTGTCCTAAGATTTAGTCCTTTTTCATCTGCACACTGGTCGTTTTTATTTCCCAGTGTTTCTTGGATGGACAGTATTCGGAGGTCACATATCAAGACAATGACTTGGCTGTTCACACCAGGACATGCTGAAGTGCAGGGCAATGAATGTGTTGACTTTCTGGCAAACAATGCCACGTTTCAAGCCGGCAGAAGTATAGAGACAGCCAATGTCATCAATGCGGTACACGCTTATTTATGTGTTATGGGTGAGTCTTGGACACTGGACCAATTTTGCGAATTAGGAGTTAAGTTTGGACATACCAGACAATGTCGTTTTTGGGGGAAGAGAGAGAAGATATATTAATCAACTTCTCATTGGCACGGTGAACAAGTGGACTTACGGATGGCTGCTGCAGCGGAGGACAGAGCAACGCATGGGAATGCTCAATGTACCAGAACATTAATCGCATAATATAATATAACATAACACATTTAAATGTAGATTTAACATTATAACTCAACCTTTGAGAATCTGAAGGGAAGTTAATTATTCTAAGCCGAACACAAATTTGTGTTGATGTTGTACCAGCAGGTAGAAGGTCGTGGCTTGAACAAAACTGAAAAATGACCTGAAAAACATGTACACTTTAATATAAAAAATGTATAAGAAGTTAATGCAAACAGATAATATGCGGATATAGTTGTAATCATTATAAATCATTATCATATTTAGGAGTTCAACAATATCTAGAGTTATTGTAAAAACAGGAGACAATACAAACTAACTCCCCATCATTCTATATACAAACGAATAAATGGTAATACTAATATGCGTAACTGATGATGTTAAGTTTTGTATTCTTCTTTGGTATATATAGCCTTTTTCGTCTTTACTGACGGTCAATTGACAAGCATTTTACTGTGACAACTTGTTAGTTTTCGTGTTTCTCTCTTGTCTTTCAGCTCATACATAAGTCTCTTTTCAAAAGACTCAGTGCCCTTGCGCAATATTGCTTTCCACACAACTCTATCATCAGCTAGTTTTTCCCATGTGCTGGAACCTATAGGAAAAGTTCTTTATTGTTGCCTTGCAGACATCTTTATATCTGAGCAGTAGTCTGCCCTGGTGCTTCTTCCCATCCGAAAGTTCACAGAACAACATTTGTTTTGACATGTGACAATTTTCCATTCTTCTCACATGCCCTAACCATCTTAGTCGTGTACTGCTGAGCATGCCCATGATGGAAGGCAGGTTTGCACATTGCAGTACTTCAGAGTTGGTTATCTTGTGTACCACCTGATGTTCATAATCTTGCGGAGACATCGAGGTGAAAGATGTTAAGTCTCCCATCGTGCCTTGAGTAGGTTGTCCATGTACATCTTTGGTATAGAGGTTGTCTATTCTGGGAAACCATTTATACTTCTTTTTTTTCGCCCGAGTGGTTACCGGGGCCCAAATTTGGGGGTAAAGAATAGAACCACTGCTACCTGCCACGCATGTCGTAAGAGGCGACTAAGGAGGTTTGGCTGAAATCGGATGCATGTGTCCTAAACGTGTAGAAGTCTATGCGTTTAGGGCCTACCAAACCAATGTGCAACGTATACACGTTCTTGGCAAAGATCAAACATATCACAAAGAGTGATTAAAATTGATCGTAAAGAACAAACGCAAAGAAGAAGAAGAAGACTTATTTTTTAAAAAGATCAACTAATTAAAAGAACACTCTTCTTTCAGGTTTTTGGTGTACCTCTTGAAATAAATTGGCACTTTCCAATGGCATAGAAATGATACTTGTTCCCAACATAGCTGCAAAGATAAATATATTCCATAAAAATGTGAACGGTAAATAAATGTTTACATAAAGATCTTGAATTAGAGAAGACTAAACTAAGATTAGAAGAATACTTGGGTATTAATGGGGAAGGACAAGATTAACAATATCAGACTTCAAGAACTAACTGGTTTGGAAATTATAAACAAAGAGATACAAAAGAGATGATGATGATGGATTGGACATGCCATGAGGATGAGAAAAGAAAGGCAGCAAAGACATCTAATGCAGTAGATACCACAGGAACAGTGGAAAAAATTAAGGCCTAAGGGTACAAGGAGGTGAGCTTTTGAAGTAGAGCTCAAAGACATGCTTATGACTGGGTTTGAGATAGAAAGAAAGGCACAAAATTGAAATAAGTGGAAATTGTTTATCTCTGGCTTATGTGACTTTGGACGCAACAAGTACTGATGATGATGGACTAAGATTATTATAAATCAACCAATTTATATCTCTTGCGTTCCCGAACCAATTTATATTAACCTTAGTCTAGTCTTCTCTAATTAGGTAAATAGTCTTCGCCCGAGTGGTTACCGGCCCAAATTTGGGGTGTAAAGAATAGAACCACTGTTACCTGCCAGCATGTCGTAAGAGGCGACTAAGGAGGTTTGGCTGAAATTGATGCATGTGTCCTAAACGTGTAGAAGTCTATGCGTTTAGGGGCCTACCAAACCAATGTGCAACGTATACACGTTCTTGGCAAAGATCAAACATATCACAAAGAGTGATTAAAATTGGTCGTAAGAACGAATGCAAAGAAGAAGAAGAGAAATAGTCTTCTATTATTTTGTCCACACATAATGTTGCAGACTGACTTTCTAAGTGGCTACTCTTCATGAAGATGTTATACAAAGCCAGCTATAAAACATTTTGCCATTCATGGTTATGACTAAATTAGGGGGTCTCTGTGGTGAAGTGATTAAGACATTTGCCTTGCACTCTGAAGGATGTGGTTGAATTTGAGTAGTGTAATTCAGTTCACATGTGGTTTGTTTTTCTAGAGACCCTAGATTTTGCTAACTAGTATGTGTAAGATCTCGTCTTTGAGTAGAAGCTACAAGATTCTCAAAGAAAATTTTTGCACATTGCATGCATACAGTTATCAGCTCTTTTGAGCGTTTATTTTAATGCACAAGTAAACATTTCAAGTTGTAGCATTTGTGATTTTTGACAGAACGGAAAATATTCCTTCAGTGTTGGAACCTACTATGAATTTAGTATTGTTTTTTTGTTCATTTTCTGAGAGATTAACCCAGTAAATAATCCTTACTTTTAGATCCTTTAGACTACAACTAAAACACAATTAATCTAATCTATAAGACTCACCATTTTGCTCAAAAATGCACCCAAGGTCAATATTAACATTGAAGTTGTAGATAAAGCATGCCTGAACAAAGAGAAAATATATTTTAAGGTTAGAATGCCAATATTTCGTAATTTTTGTACATTTTGAAATTCTTGTTAATAATGTTACAATAAGAAACCATTTAACATAAATACATGAATGTGTTCCCCAATGCAGATATTACTGAAATATTAACACAGCAACCCATTGTTTTCCCAGATATCATGCCACATGCCAGAATCGTAGTGGGTAGGGAATAATAGTATGCACTGTCAACTGACTAAGCATGCTAATAAGTTATTACTAGTTCAAGTAAATTTTCAAGTTGATAAATTTTCTAATTTACATATTAAAGCTGCTCCTTTGTAAATCATATGTTGATTTGAATAACATGATTCTTCTTCGTTTGTAAGCAGTTTTTCATGCACAGCAGTGAATGCATGGAGTTGTGATGTTTACGTGACTTTGGTCATCGGCCAAAGGTTCTGTGGTTAGTGTCTCTCGCTTTCTCTTTTAAACTGGTCTCCTGAGGCCAGGTCTTTTATGGACCTCTTCCAGGTCTGCAGTCTCTCCTGCCTGGTGGTGATACGCATTGGTAGCCCTATCTCATGAAAAAAAGTTGAGCATATACATTAACTGTATATGCCCCATTGCTGTATACATGCATGTTAGAGTTGACATGTTCCATCTTTGTTTGGGGAAGTTATGGGATCTTCCTGTTCCTCTTCCTAACACTGTTTGCAAGACATTGAAGAATTGAAGAGTAGCTTTGCCAGAGATATTTGCAGGGCTAGCTCAACACGGAGAGAAAGTAGAAAATGTTAACAGTTTTGAATATCTTGGTTCACTGCTAACAACAGATGGAAATGTGATGAAGGAAATTAAAAGAAGAACAAACATGGCTTTGCAAAAAAATTAAACAACTAAAAACAGTATGGAATGAAACTGGTAAGAAAATAAAGATCAGAATACTAAGAGCATGCATATTCCCAATGGCAACATATGGGTGTGAAGCATGGACATTTAATAAGGCAGTGAAGAAACATATATTTGCTTTTGAATATAAGTGTTACACAAGAGTCCTTCGTATATCTTAGACAGAGAAGAGAACAAATAGATCTGTAAATAAAAAACTCAAAATCAAAGAAAAACTGGCTGATGCTACAAATAAGAAAGAGAAAACTGAGATATTTTGAACATATAGAAAAACATGAAGGGCTGGAGAAGGCCATCATGGAAGGAGATACCGCAAAGAGAAGAAGAGAAAGACCACGGATAAGATGGATTCAGGATGTAACTGATGATTTGAACATGATGGCTGCAGAGGCAGGATATCTGACCTATGGAGAGAGAAATTCCAGTGGACTGTTGGGGTGACAAAGTTCTGCTCAGGACAAGCTATTTGATGATGATGAGCTCATCCCTAGTCTTGAGTTTAACCTCGATAGTGGACTTAGTGGAAGGGCAGGTGATGCAAAGGAAGGAAGGATGGAAGGAGAAATGGTAAGAAAAGGGATAGGGCACCTAGCCTATCAGTTTTGAGGGCATGCTTCTCTAGATTCTCTGTGTTTTATCTAGAAGTTTGCACAGCCCAGTTCCTATGGGTCACCTATAAGATGATGTGGCTCTTCGTCACACACATACAGTTTTGCTAGTCCAGGGTACTTATCTCACAGAGGTATGCCCTTTTCATGATAATGTCACTAGGACTAAGAAAAGCAAATGACCATTGTTCAAAAGCAAGACATCACCACTATCCACATGATCTTTACATCACACCCACTGATAGATTTTCTTGACCACCACTGCATATATTTTAATTAATGAAATTAAATAACCTCAACGAATTTTTCAAAGTTACCACATACAAATATAAGAAACATAGAATTGCTAAAGTTATGCTAACATAATAATAACAGATGCCGGTCAGAAATAAAGAGCAGAATAGGACAAGTGAAAACATCATTCCTGAAAATGAGAAGCATTATCTGCAACAAGTCCTTGTCAATCCCGATCAGAATGCGAGTTATTCAGTGCTACATAGAACCAATACTGACATACAGATGCGAGTCATGGACAATGAACACACAAATCTCTGAAGGCCACAGAAATGTGGTTTTATAGAAGAATTATGAGAATTCCATGGACTGCTAAAATGACTAATGTTGAGGTGCTGAATGAGAGAGATCAAGACACAGAGAAAGCTTATCATCAATATAAGAAAGAGGTAGTCATCATTTTTCGGGCATGTGATGAGGAGGGAGGTTTAGAACACATTGTGACAACCGGTAAAATTGAGGCTAGACGAGACAGGGGGAAAACAGAGAGAAAAATATTGGATGGCCTGACTTCATGGCACGGTAGAGCATCAACATCTAAGTTTATAGCAAACACCAACGACAGAGATTTGTGGAGATCCATGATCGCCTACGCCAGCCGGCACTCACCTGATGATGATGATTAATAATAGAAAAACAAATACAATAGAATAAGATAATATGCCTCTTACTTCTAAATTGTTGCAGTTTGATGCATTCAGTTTTATACTTTCAAGTTGTTTTTGACAATCTAAGTACATTAGTGCAGATTTCAGCAGGGAAAGTCTGTCTTTTAGAAATGGCATTTCAAATTGTATCTGAAATTATAGATAAATAGCTAATAGCTGCTGAAAATGTTCATAAAATGAAGTTCATTTTTAAACAATCTTCCATTTCATTTCACCTCCCCAACCTATCCACTTAATTTATAGTGATACATAAACTTAAACCACTGCAGATGGGCAGATGATCCTCATCAGCCGGGAGGGCACTGCTGCCTTGTGGGTTTTGGCTGGGGACAGCAAAAGGCTAACGGAGAGCAAATCCAGTAAACGCTGGCTGAAACCGAACACACCACCAAAAGATAAGCACTTGAGCTCCAATTGGTACTGAAGGCTGTGCACGTACATCCCGTTCTGATGTTTGGCTGTTTATATATCACAATTGAATGATAAAAACGGCTTAAGAACAATCCCGAGAGAGAGAGAAACCACTGCAGCATTACATTTGAAAATAGAAAGTTTGGATATGAAAAGTTTGAGACATATTGGTTCAATTACCATCACCTTACATCAGCCATGATTTACTATAAGATAGTGTATCTCTTAAGGATGACTGATGTACAACCCTCAGCTGTTTATAAGATTGATTGAAAGAACCATTATAAATGCTTTATGGTGAATAACCATGTATATTGATAGAACCATTATAAACGCTCTTTGATGAGTAACCATGTGTTCTTCTATCTTTTTTCTTACATATGAAGCTCTCAGTGGCATTGCACAAACACTCTAGTACAGGTTTCTCAATGTAATTAAAAAATTTTTAAGAGGGTGAGAATTTGTGAGAATTTTTTAATGAGTATTTTATGAGCAGTGACTTTCCAACCTACTCTTATTGATTATCAAGTGTCAAGTGTTCTTTTATGTGCTCAACTTGAACACAAGCTACATTTTGTGGTCAGTCTTTGATAGCATTAGGAACTCAATCAGGCTAATTTAAGGGGATCATCTGAAAAATAGTTAGATAATTCTAATTGGGAAACGAACAGTTCTTTTGGAGGGATAGGCAAAAGTCGTACTCTAAACCAAAGATACATGTTCTACATGGAACACAGATAGGTGTAGTCTAACTTAAACTAAAGACACAATAATAATCAATATCCTTCCTTCCTTCCTTTCGTTCGCTTGAAATATGTCTATATATTAAATGTTGTCTCTTGTATGAACTTCACTGTCTTTTGTAGCTCACACAGAGGTCCGTGTAGTAATAATCAATATAAAACCAACGTTTCCACTGATAGGTTTTCATGAGGTACAACAACACCAATGAAAAAAAACCAAAACAACTAGAAGGTATAAAAGGAAGGTAAAGGAAATCGCAATAAACAAACGATAGCCACATTTTCATAGACAGACCCAATCAGATTAATAAAAAAAGATGAAATGGTTGTGGTAAAAATTGAAATAAATATTTAATATTTTTGCAGATAATGTTTTTCAGTATTTAATAGTAGACTGTATATGGTATAGATAAATTGGACAATAGCTAGGACATAGTATTTAACTAGTTTTTAAAAAAAAACAAGCTATCGCCAATGCTGCGTATCTTAAATAATGTGAATAGCGAACATGTTACTACAAGCTAATATTTATTACAGATCAAAAGCAGAGACAAATAACTAAACTAAGTTCGGTTATTGGCTACTGAACTGACGTCACAGCACTTCGGACAGACCAATAGGTGGTCAGTCTCTCTCAACAAGTCAAATGTCGAAGGGGATGCATAGGCCTACTGATGGTTCCTGAGGTTCGTTGGTTAAACACACTCCTCTCCTGTCTATACTTGATTATCAAGAATCCAGCTCGACTTGTACATGTAATTTCAAAAACCTTAAATCGCTGGATTGATTTATCAATTTATCGTAAATTTTAGTGTCTTCATTCAACAGTAGGTCGCCAAGAGACCGAAGAGCAACCCCTTATCCATCCTCAACTTCCCAACAAACGATGCTTTCGATGCAAGCCTGTCGCCTCTCAAAATATACAATAACAATATATTGAATATTTAAGACAACTATGGTACAATTCTGCATGTTATTTCAACAAAATAAAAATCGCACGGATAGAATGAAATGAATAGCAATAGAGCATACATAGAATAGAACTCTCACAGTCACAAATGGATCTAGAAGATCTACTTTGTTAAATATTGCGCACTTTAACTTTATTAACTGGCATAAAATTAGAAAATTGACAAAACATGAAAAACCATTGAAGCTAGCAGACTATACAACACTAATGTCTGCTAGTGATGTGCAAATAGTAGCTAACTGTTACTCAAATACTCGTTACAACTGTTATGTGCAAGAAAACGAAATGTCTGCGGAAATTAGCGGGAGTAACAAGTAACATCAAACGACATTGAGTGCCTGGAGATGATAATTTTGAAGGGAATGGTGCCTGGAAAAAGAATGAAAGGAAGATCTAGAAAACAATGGGTGCAAGATGTCATTGACGATCTGAGAATGACTGCTGCTGACGCAGGCCAACTTCTTGCACAGAACTAGAGTTTTTCAGGACTGCTGTCATGACAGCCAAGTTCAGGAAGGGACGAGCTACTTGATGATAATGAACAAGTAAAGATAAGATAAAAACCAAGACTATTAGAGGCTTGCAGGAACATCAAGAGTACTAAAGTATATTAAGAAACAACAAACCAAATTGTTCGGCCATGTAACACGATTACAGTTCAACAGTACATGCACAATGAGCACTATTATTCAGACACAACGGTTTCAAGGCCATATACGCCAATGCAGTCGATGGACTCAGAATATCAGAGGTGGTAGGAAACATTCCACATAGCGCACTTGTCAGAGCACTTCCCATACCCCGAAAGGAACAACAGAAATTAACAAAAGATAGATAGATAAATCATCATCATCAGGTGCCGGCTGGTGTAGGTGATCATGAATATCCACAAATCTCTGTCTCTGGTGTTTGCTATCATCTCAGATGTTGACGCTCTTCCGTGCCATGAAGTTTGGCTATCCACAATTTTATTTCTCTGTCTCGTCTACCTTGGATTTTACCGGTTGTTACAGTTATCAGTTATATGAGGACTATCATCATAGTACTCCGGACATGTCCATAGGTGCTCTGATCTCCGCCTCAGCAAATCCAGCAGCGTCCAGCGACCCAACACGCCAGTTCGATATTGATTAATCAATCTCTTTGCATATTTAGTATGTCGTTCTTTTCGGCTGCACCAATATTGACATCCATCTCTTTCAATCTGGTCAGCGAGTGGGATTCACAGCCCTGAAACACCTCTGTTCGGAAAGCCTCTCTCAAAGGGGGAAGAATGTCACTTCGATCCATGGCAGCTCCCTATGATATTGTAGCCAAGCCAGCCAATCTATCAGCTTGTTCATTACCCCTAGCTCCTGCGTGCCAGGGACAAAAATGAAGGTGATTTCTCTGATCATTGTCTGTACAAGTACCTCCACCCAGTTGCGTCTCACCATACCTGATTCGACTTTACGATCATGCTCATGGAGTCACTGAGTATGAAAACACGGGAGTAGTTGTGAGATGCCAACAAGTTCACCGCCTCCGTAACCGCCCGAACCTCCATTATCAAGCTACTTGTGGTTGTTGCGTAGGCCCCACTGGCCTCTCTTATTATTTTTCCTCCTGAGCGTGCTGAGCGGTTGTAACAATGTGTTCTAAACCTCATGCCCGAATCACACCCGAAAATTATAACTGTCTCTTTCTTATATTGATGATATCTTTCTCTGTGTCTTGACCTCATTCACCAACTCCACATGAGTCATTTTAGCAGTCCATGGGATTCTCCTCATTCCACTGTAAAACCACATCTCTATGGCCCTCGGAGATTTTTCGATCTGTTTGTTCAGTAGGTCTATGCCGTAGATGCTGGTTTTATTCTCCACTTTGTTGCAAAAGATTTTCTTTCTATTTGTAGTTATATGTAGTTTATATGTAGTTATAATTGCTTGCAGACCATATGTAACGTTTAACGGTACAAGAAAGGAATACAATAAATCATAATTATGTATTGGCGATTCCAATGCAGAAGCAATACAATCCAAATGGATTGAGGGTTTCGAATATTATTATTCCAAAGAAAAGGATACAAGTAGCTTCTTCTTCTTCTCTTCCACCATTTACTTCTTTACAGAAGTATTGAGAGGATAGGGGAGAGGGGGAGCTGGTACCAGGAAACGAGTATTCAGTACAAAAGTAACGGGATTGTCTCAATACTGGAAAGTTACTGAAACACATATCACAAACTGCCTACTTGGGGTTAATTCCCTGTTCAGACTGGTTTAATAGATTTGGGTATAAATAATCTGAGAATGATATTGCAAATATGTTTATTCCTAAAATTCCAGCCACAAAATGCAATTAATACGTTATATTATTTATTTCCCCATATTTGAATACAATTAAGGTTGCGAATAGTTGCGAATGAGTCCTAAAGTAAAAAAAAAAATAAAGTTGTAAATGATCTAAGCAATTTGAAATTCAGATATTAAGACTTGAGCAGTTAAGAGCTGTAAGCGATTCGTGACCTCCAATGCCAAAACAAGATACAAAAATGGCATCAGATGTACGGGGAACCGAACCTCAAAATGCTGGGCACCAGACAGGAGAGTCGACAGCAACTGGTGCTGACCATGCCCTACAACATCCGATACTGGTGAGAGAAGTATGCCGTATTATCCCATTATTGTCTTTCGTCGTATAAACAATAAGACACGAAAAGGACAGACTTGCATGGGCATAATACTATAGACAGTATAGTAATATTATATATATATATATATATATATTATTACTGAATTTACTAGGCAATTTACATTACTGACTTACATTACATTTGATTAACTTAAGACAGTCTTAAAAATACAAATACGACTAACTAAAAACCGTCTAGTACCAGTCACGGTGGTATTAAAAAAAATAGTTTTGAAGATCTGTAAAGAAATGATTATAAATTAATAAGCACCAAATTTGCTTTATTCTCACCACTGTCTCTTGACACTTGACATGAGTGTGTCGGGGGCGCTGGAGTTGTCGTCTGAGTCCTGGACATGCCATGTGTCTCAGATGAGTTGCAGTGTCACGTATCTGCGTATTATGTATGTGAAGCTGGAGATTTTGGCTTAACCAACTTTAACTCTTTCCACGCAGTTATTTCCTCAATTTTTAAGCAGTTAATTCAAGGAAGTAAAAAAACAACATCCCAGCTACTTGTCAATAAATAAACATATATATATTATTATATACTAAATTGAAGAAAACTGGACAACCAATAGAATATCGAGGTTAAAAAGTAGTAAAGTAAAATAGTCTAAGTAAAACTAGTAAGACTTCTTATAAGGGAGCAACTCTATGGCGCAGTGTGCGGCTTAAAGCGTGCAACAGACTTCCGTTGTGGCGCAGTGTGCGGCTTAAAGCATAGAAATAGTTAAGCTATGTCTCATTAGTTTCAGTGGGAAGCAGGAAGTTTCCACGACCACTGAGCCCTGCCAGTGCCTCATTAGTTGTGTGAAGCAGGAGTCTTCTGCTGAGCCAAGTGGTGAGGAACACACTTGGATGTAAATACCAGAATTAACAAAGTCAGATTTTATTTCAGATCTCTTCATTCAGTTACTGAACACTGCAGCTGTTACTTAGAATAAAATAAGAAGCTTCACTGCTAAATCAAGGAAACCTCTAAACCAGATAGCAAAGGACTGCTGAAAGGAACAGAAGGAAATAAACTATAGAGCTAGCCAGAGCATTAACTCTTTCCACAAAGTTTTTTTTTTTTTCTCTCTTCTCTTTCGTCCGCTTTCAACTCAGACGAAGTTTCATCTCTGAAACTGATTTTTGCGTTAAAATCCGTTTTTCAAATTTCTTACAATGGCAGCAGCGTGCACATTGTAAATTACTTACACTGGCAGCCGTGTGCTCAATGTACTCGTAATTAGTATTCCCTCGCCATACAGGCAGATTTTCTCCGACTTCAGAGGTACTCACGTTATCGTCCTGAGTAAGACCAGGGGACTCGAACAAATGCCGGACAGTAGGTTCGAACCCGAGCTATGAGGCATCTCACAGCTAGCAGGCAGAGCTACTATCAACTACTCTAGGCAGTCCCCTTCACGCAGTTATTTCCTAAATTTTGTAACAGTTAATTCAAGGGAGGAAAAAAAGCAATTTAAAATATTAAAAAATTGTAATTGCTCGTCAATATATAAAAATATATATATCTTATTATATACTAATTTGAAGAAACTGGACAACCTATTAGAATAACAAGGTTACAAAGTATTGGAAGTAAAATAGTAGAAGTAAAACTGGAAAGACTTCATATAAGGGAAGCAACTCCAATGTCGTAATGTACGTCAAATGGCGTTCAATGGAATTCTGCTGTGGCACAGTGTGCGGCGAAAAGCGTGGAAAGAGTTAAATAGGAAAGGATTTTACAACAAACAAATGATAAAAACAATGAGGCAACATAGTCACGGATTAAAAAACTGCAAATGTGCATATTGGACACATATACACTGCAGAGATGAATTCTACCCACATGCAAGAATATAAAGATCTAACAGACCTAATTGGCTATTTATCTATTAGCTTACTCAGTTGTGTAGGATTAATGGAGCTTTTGATACAACAGATTAATGTGGTATCTGGAAGAAAAATATCTTTTAAATCTCCAGCAAAATGGACAGAAAATGGATATCCACTGATGACCAGATCACTTATATTTCTCTGGAAATTGAAGACGCTTTCCAGGAGAAAAGGAATGCATTAGTGGACTGGGTAGATTTGAAATAGACATTGATAAAGTATGGAAAGGATTTAAAGTAAAGTTCCAGAGAGCCGGAGTGTGTGGTAAAATTTACATATGGATTGTCACTGGATAGCAAAACATCTAGAGCACAGATTCAAGGACAAGCCAATAGAAAGAGGACATTGTTACAGGGTGTCCCCAAATGGGAAGCTCTCCCACCAACACTGTTCCTTGTGTGCATAAATGATATCATAGAGAATATGCCAAATATTTGTTCACACCTCTTTTACAGACATTCTAGCTCTGTGGACATTTGCAGCATTTGGAAGACGTGTAGGATTCTAAAAGCGAAGTATTGACTTTATTGCCCTAGATTTCCCCATATGTCTCTGTCCCTGTCGTAGAAATGGCACATCATCTACAGAGAATGTTACACAAAGCACAAACTCCTTAGCTCCAGCAACAATCCTAGGGATCTCGTGAAAAATGTGCACATGTGACTCTGCCTGGATTCGAACCCACAACCTTCAGAATGGAAGGCAAACATCTTAACCACTTCATCATAGAGACCCCACTGTATGGGAATGAAAAGGGATAAACTGAATTTATTCCAACATTTTCAGACGTCTACTTTTAAAGTAGTTAGTGGTCAACTGGTGTATGTAGCTTGTATCGCTTGTTAAATAATAGTTATCTAATGAGTCCAGTTGTTTACTAATGAGCTATGTATTCTCTGAACTGCTGTACTCTGGGTCGCTTGTTTGCATTTTGATTCTGGGGGTTATCTTTGACACTCACAGACCAAGTTGATCTTTGATACAAGTCATAGATTGTGGTATTGCATCATGGGCAATGACAACAAAGTTAAATTTTTGTCAAATAAATACACTGCAGAACCAAACAACTAGTTATAACAGGAATCATGCAGACAATACCAATTGAAGAGCTGGAAAAAAAAACCCACATAACTTCTCTGTTTATTTGTAGCTCACACAGAAATCCATATAGCACCTTTCTAGTGTTGATTCACTGGACAATGAGTTCATCTCAGTATATCATATTCAGAATGGTCTTGAAGTATGTACTCTGTCTGGGGTGCCTGTCCACATGTACACAGGGCTGAAATACTAATCTTGAATTGTGTATACATGTAATGGGGAGTCTTTTGTGTCCTATTCTGAGGTGCAGAATGACAACTTGCTGTAATCTGCTCATATTTTGGTCGCCATCCTATGTTAGTATTGTTGGCTTTGTAATTGATTTAATCATCATTTTCTCTTAATGATACATATCTGATACATCCATCTGCTCTACGGTAGCATCTTCCTTGACCAGTTAATCTGCTGTCGCTTCCTGATTTTCCACAGGGAAATGGAATCCACTCCATGACAACCTTGCACAGTTCAGACAGTATAACTGAAATTTTTTGGATTGGAGTGCTGATTTTACATCTGCCAAAACTAAAACAGGTTGTGGATCAAGTATGGTGTTTAACAGTTTCTCAGTTGTCACCTTTATTGCCTGGATTTCTGCATCATAGGACAGAATTTCTAAGTTGGTACTTTGATCATATCTCTTAACGTTGTTTGAGTATTCTCTTTATACTCCTGCTCCTCGATTCTTTTACTGCATTTGTTGCTGACCCATCTGTGTATACTTGGACCCAGAGATCATGTAGGTATTCTTCACTCAGGAAACAATCTTTCCACCCCAGTCTGGATATTTACTGGCTTTCCAGTCTCCCCTCTCCAAGGGGTTTCATGATGTAATAAATTATATACAAATAATAAATTATTTGTGAAATCATATATCTAATTAATTCTCAGGCTTTAACCGAAGAAGAAAGACTGATCATGAAAGAGTGTGACAGGGATAGCTTTTACAAAAGAGGTATAATTAGTGAAACAATTTTATACTTAATTAAGAAAATATTTGCATGTATTCAAGTTGCAGAAGATGGTGATTTACACAGTAATAGCTTTAGTGTATGTTTCCTTCCTGATAAACTATAAGGCAGCGGGTGATGACAACATTATTGCAGAAATGCTCAAAAGTGCAGATAAAGAACAATTAACCAGGAGCAAGAACTATATAATAAGATATGGGAATGAGTAACTGTCCCAGAACAAAGGAAAAAGGGAATAATTGTTAAGATCTCCCTTGCAACAACTGGTTAGGGATCACCCTATTATCAGTAATGACAAATACTTTTGCAAAATCATTCTCAAAAGAATCAAAGGAACAGAGAATACAACCCTGAGAAAAGAACCAGCTGGCGTTAGACCTGGGAGAAGCTGCTTAGACCAAATAATTACAGTAAGGCTAATTTTGCTGGACATATTGAGAAGCAACCACCACTTATCTTTTCATTGATTTTGAAAAGGATTTTGATGGTCTACACAGATCTCCCTGGAATATTATGAGATGCTATGGAATACCAGCTAAAATAATAAACATTATTAAAAGCCTGTATGATGGTTGACAGTGTGCAGTACGCACTGATGATGGCCAAAGTAACTGGTTTATTTCTATCTCTGCTATTGTGGCCTTTGACTCTGTGATGAGAAAATGTTGCAGAGACAAAGCTGGCATCAATTAGGTAGAAAATAATCAACTGGAAGATTTGGATTTTGCAGTTGATATTACCTTGTTAATTAAAAAAAACCAACCAAGATATGAAAAACAGACAACTTGTCATCTATAGCATCAAAAGTTGGACTGCAGATAAGCTATGAAAAACAAATATAAAGAAGACACCTATGGCAAGTAATGCAGATATCACTCTGGAATCCAAAATAATAAAAATAACAGCGGCTCACCTATTTTGGTAGCAATTTTGCTTGTACAGGAACTGTTAAAAAAGAAATTATGCTACAAATTGTCAAAGCAATATCAGCTTTTAAAAGTCTAAATAAAATATGGAACTGCAATTTATATAGTGTTAAAACTCAATTATGAATCTTCAATTCAATGTTGTATCACTCCTAACATATGCCAGCGAGAGTTGAAAAATGATTAAGATATAGAACGTAAGTTGAATGAATTTGAAAATAGATGTTTGCGAAAAATAATGAACATACAATGGGATGAAGTCAGGAGAAGTGATGAAATCAGGGAAATGTCTGATCAACCACTAGTGACAACTGTTATAAGAAGGGGGAAGATGAAGATATGTTGGCCTTAGTTTAAGAAGAATGATCAAAGAATTATAAAGCAGACATTGAAGTGGGAGACAAAGGGTTAAAGAAAGAGAGGATGCCCTAGGGAAACTTTACTGAAAGAGGCAAGAAGGATTATTCATATATTCCAAGATTGTTACTTTGGTATTTTCTGATTTTGGGATTTTCGAATGTTCTTTTGTTTTTAACCATGGCAAAGGCTTTGCTTGCTTTGCTATTCTTGCTGAAACATCCTTTCTGAATCTTTCTATGTTGAAGTTTTACTTCCAAGGTATAATTTGTTAACTTCTTCTATTACTGCATTGTATAAAGTAAATGGGTTTTTGGATTATTTCTCATTATTTTAGTTTTACTAGTGTTAAATTTTAGTTCTGACCTTTCGGCTGTGCCTGATAGTGTCTCTTGTCTTTTCCTGAGCATCAACATAGTAAGTGGTTAAAAGACTGATGTCATCTGCATAGTCCATATCATCCACGACAGAGGTAAGTGTCCATCTAATGCCTGTATTTCTTCCCTTTGTAACTTCCCTCATTAGCCAATCAATGGCCAGATTGAATTCATCCTTGTCTGAACCTTGTGTTGACCCAAAAAAACTTTAATGCACGTAATTGTTGCAAATTACCATTTGCGGTGGTATACCATAATGATGTAAGATCCTCAATAAAAATTCCCTGTGTAGGCTGTGCATAGCTTTGTCAAAATCAACAAAGGCCATATAAACTGTATTATTCTATTTGTTGCTCTGTTCAAGTATGTGGCATATCATAAAAATGTGATTGATATATTATTTCCCTTTCTATCATTGTCTAGTGCTTGAGTCATGTCATGAGTGGTTTGGTGATATCGTTTCAAGATCAAAGGATATGGATTCAAGATCTTGCTCATTACTGTCAGTAGGATGATGCCTCTCCAGTTCTCACAATTTTCCATATTCCTTTTCTTTGATAGTTTGATAATATATCCATTTCTTCATTCTTCTAGGATTTGTATCTTTTATTCAGAGGTGTTACAAAAAATACACAGTTTGGCCAATTTAATATATTATCCAGTGCTTTATGAATTCTCATATCTTTGTGAGTTTGGGATCGCAAGAGAGAGAGAGATATCTTTGTGGGTTTACAATTTTATACAACTAGTTTCAATACATATCATATCCATTTAAAAAATATCTCATGTGAGATTGAATGGAAGGGAGAAAGGTCTATGGAATATGACATCGATCTGATCATAACCAGACTCTCCATTGTACATGCATTTAGTCATTTGTTAAACTCCATGGTTACTTGTGTTGATATATAGATCTAGTTTGTTCCTGCCGATTTCTGTTAGCTCATTCTTCTGTGTGAATATCTTCACATAATGTTTATAACATTTGTTATTTAGAACCTTAAAACCTGGGCCAACTATAACCATTCATGAACAAATATAAATAAATACTGAAGCAAATCTTATAAGAACTATTTTTGTCAACTTTATCTTATCAATGTCAGACATGGACACTGACTGCAGATAATGTGCATAAAATCATAATGACAGAGATAAGATGTCTTTGAAGAGCTGCAGGAGTAACAAGGAAGGATAATTATGACAAATTTAGAAATGAATGGAGAAAGTAGTTTGGACATCTTGCAAAATACCTTAGTATTGTCTGTCACAGAGAGCCACACTGAAAAATATAATACTATAAAGCAAAAAGAAGGCAGCCGTAAAAGATGGAGCAACAACATCAAGGACAACCTTAGAGAAATGAATGAGCATCAGTTTACAAGATGCATTGGATAAGACATATAAAAGATTGTTATAAAACCCTCTTGACCATTCAGGTGAGGTAAATGGCAGAAGAGAAGAAGAAATCCTGTGATGATTTGTTATTGTTAAAAACACCTTGAAATATATAGAAGCAGTATCCTGGGAGTATTATTATACAGTAGTGCGTGCTGGAAAATGACCCACAACATCATAGAAAGTTGCAGATATTTCAAAATAAATATTTCAGAAGAATTTTGCACATTTTCTGGCCAAATACAATAGCTAATTAAGAGCTTTTAAAATAGCCAAACTGGGCATCATTGAAGACCATCATTAAAAGACGGAGGGAGGTAGATTGTGCATGTATGTTGTATATGCTAGTAGGGGTATTGGCTAGAACAGCTCTCTGATGGACAGTGAATGTGAAAAGATCTGGGTGTCTAAATTAAAAATGGAAAAGAACCATGGAAAGAGATTTGGGTTGTGGCCTGACCAGGGAAACAATTAGTAGAAAGGTGGCAGAACGGCAACAATGAAAATCTCTTGTCAAATGGGGATATAAAGTAATATTTATTTGTGAAAGGATATAAAGACAGATTTTTGAACGTTGTTTGGTCGTTATAAAATTGTTTTTATTTTTGTTCAGTGTTTTTTTAAATTTGATTTTATTCTATTAATGATGGAGGATAATTAATTGCTGTATTAAAAACCATATTTTCTTGTTTAACACAGCTCTTCCTTTATCTCTGGGAGCAATGCTTGCAACACATATGATGGTCAAAAGCGGTATGTATTCTCAAATTCCTATTGTCATTATTTATTTTCTCTTGTGTTGTTATAGCTGTTTGTGGATAAAGATGTCAAAGCTTTTCACAGAGAAGTCACATGATATAACTTCACTTACCCACAGTGTTGGAATGTACAAGTTTTTATGTTTGAACAATACTTTAATGAATTTAGTACTGTAATTATTGTACAGACCATTACATTCTTTAATAAATGTGATATCGTAATTACTGTTCATTACATTCTCCCTGCACAATAGAACAGGAATTTAATGGTGGGTACATTATATAAAGGCAGGGAGGCATAATGAAATCATTAAATGATCATCTGTTTGATGATGACATGTCAGTCAATGAAGCAGTGACATGGACTTTAGATGTTTGGGATAAATTGTAGATTGAAATCTGTGAAAACGGATGAGAAATATGTAGATCAGTTAGCATATGAGGCCTGTTTGTAAAGTATCTCACTTTTCATGGAAAAATACAGGTACTCACCTGGAGAATGGAAACCTAATTCTCTTTTCCTTGGGACTGTAAAAATGTCTCCCAGCGATCCTGCTATTGTTGGAAGCATTTCAGGAAGACCTCTTTGAGGATAGAGTATAGCTTGGCCGTCACATTTGACATAATTGTCATCTCCTGACTTAAGATCAGGTATTTTTCAGCGGTATTTTCAGCTTGGTAACAACCAAGGAGCCATGTCAGGAGACTAGAAAGACTGATGAACTACAGAAATATTGTGTTTGACCAATAAAGTCTGAATCAGATGCGAAGAATGGGTGGATGCATTGTCGTGATGAAACTGCAAATTTATGTTTTCAACAGATATATTCATCTGTATTGCACAGCATCATGAAGTCGATGGATGGCCTCCTGGAGGAACTCTTTCTTTGGTAATGTGTGTTGACCTTGTGGTGCGGAGTCATGATACACCACCTCACGGAAGTTAAAGCAAAACAGTTGACATGACTTTGACGTTGTTGTACCTGCATTTTTTGGCCTTGGGGATGATGTCTCCACTGTGATGACTGCATCTTGGGTTTCTGGGTCATACTCATTTACCCCTACTTATCACCAGTGATCGCAGTATATTTTTTGTTTTAAGATTCAATCCTACTTGCATTGCCACTACTTTTGTATTGTTTTTGTGGTCTAAAAATCAAAGTCAAATCATTGTCTGCATTGTTCGTGTGAACATAGTCGTCAGCAGACCTATCAGCACTCTCGGAACATATTTCTGGCCTTTTTAGCAGTGTTAGAGTTGTGCGAATTATGTTTGTGACAATATCAAAAGTTGTCATGGCCACATTATTTTTGAGACTTGTTAGTTATCTTGGAAAACATGTGGATTCATACAGAGATTTGTCCATGTAGAAATTGATCATCTTGTGGTAAAGTAAAACCAGTGAATGCATTCACATAACTATAAAACTAGTTTGACCATGAAACAATAATTTGTGTGGTGTGCATCTATTGAACAAATTTGATAGATATTCTGCTGCAGATGAGGGTAATGGTACATAATCAGTTACAGTAGGTGTTTCAGATGACACATGGCAATTTTGTATCTAAAATTTGTAGTTTAAAAATAATTGAACTTAGTCTAGATTTTATTTTAAATTTATTTTAAACACTTTAATTACATTATGTCTTGACTTGAATTATTTACTCCTGACAGGTCGCTGGAAAGCCCATCCAAAGTTTGGATCATTGAGCAAAGTTCTAAGTAAGTGAATTACCATATTCTTTTTTTTTATCTATTTAAAATTATGGTGTATCATGATGTAAAAGTGCTCACCACCCTGTGAAACATGGACAGTAGTTAGCAAACACAGAAGTAAACTGAGTCACGATAGCATAGTGGTTAGTGCACTTGCTTGTAGGCACACGATCCCAGGATAGAATTTCCCAGTTTGAGTGCAATTTTTGTTCTGAAGATAATGACTCTCAGGTTGACCCAGCCTCATTTGAGTGCCATAGATACACCTAGAAGCAAAGGTGACCAGCGTGATGTTGATCACATTACTCATCCTGCACTGTTGGTAAAAGAAAAATATATATGCCAAACACACTATTTCCAATATACTTCACGGTATGAAAGCAGGTTCTTTTACTGCCAAGAAACTGAACCACTTCCACATGGGCTGTCTTAGAAGGCTATTCATGATCAGGTCATGTGTTAAAGTACCTGATATTGAAGTCCTTACATTGGCCAAAATCCCAAATGACTACTGTTTGCTGCATAAGGCTTTGGTCAGAGGGACAGCGATGTTGTTTGTATTCCTTTATGATTGTTTTCCAAATCAGCTGCTGTACAGTGAGCTCGATAGGAAAGATTAGACAATTGGAGAGCAGAAATAATTCTTCAAAGACCGAATGTCCTTGGAAAGCTTCAGCACCTTGGAAAGCTTCAATGACATCACGTCATTGGAGACTTGCCCAAGACCATTCCAACTGGTGCAGTAACATCACTCAAGGTACCCATCTGGTGAACTGCCAACAAATTGCTGAGGTGGACAGAAAGTGTGCTTGCTGAAAGGTAGAAGCTGAACAATGTTATTGTGTGTTTCAAATGTCACAGAAGCTTCTGTACAAAAAGGACTGTATAATGACATTAAAACACACTCTAGAGTTGTAACAAATAAGGGGAGTTGTTGTTATCATTGTTTATGATGGAGGACTATTATTGTTACTAATTATTCTTTAGCAAGTCGATCATTTTAAACGTGTACAGGCTTTTATACATCATTCTAGAGCTCCTATTCGCGTCCTAAAGTTTTCCTAAGTTAATAATTTCTGGGACAATCTTGAAGTATTTACTTTGTAGTCTGGGGATGTATCACACATGATTGAATTGCCAATCTTGAATTTTGTAAACATGTGGTTGTATAGTCAATTATGTCGTGTTCTGAGGCGTAGAATGACAACTTGTTCTAATCTACTCATATTTTGGTAGTCATCCACGTTAGTATTGGTAGCTTTCTGATTGATTTAATCCTCATTTTCTTTTGGTGATGGGTAATTGGTACAATTGTCTGCTCTTTGCATCACCTTCCTGACCAGTTGGTCTGCTGTTTTATTTCCTGGTATTCAACAGCGAGACGGTATCCATAGCAAGATGACCATGCGCTGGTTGCACAATTCAGACAGTAGAGTCTTTAGGCCTGGTAATTTTCTGGACTGATGTGCTTGGAGTGCCGATTTTGCTTCTGTAAAAAATACAACAGGTTATGAATCAAGCTTAGTGTTCAACAGTTTCTTAGTTGCAACCTTTACTGCCGGGATTTCTGCATCATAACTATGATAGATTTTCCCCTTTTGTACTTTGATCGTATCTCTAATATTGTTTGGATATTCTATGTTAACTCCTGATCAACTATTCTTTGCCGCATTTTCTACAGAATAGTCCATTTATACCCAGACTGAGAGATATTGTTGGTGTTCTTAGTAGGTCTTCTCATACATGTCCCAAAAAATGGTGATTTTATTTTTCTGATGTATTTTATGAGCTATCAATTGAGAACATCAATTGTCATCTTTTCTGTCTATGATATTCTCATCATTCTTCTGTAAAACCACATCTCTGTAACCTTTAATAATTTACCATTCCTGTTGTTTATTGTCCATGATTCACATCTGTATGTCATACTTTAGAAAGCCTAACAAATGTTCTTCTTCTTCTTCTTTCTCGAATCCTGTATGCCTCACAGCGTCAGGTCAGGAAGAGATTTCTAAAACGGGCTCTAGTATGCGCTTCGTAGATAGTCTCTTTCATCGCCTCTGTTATCTCTGAGGTCCATAACAAATGTTAAAGTAACATATATTCTTGAAGAAATTACTCAACTTTATTATAATTTTGTATCATTTCAGTTTTCGGTGGTGTTGCTTACTTTGTGGGCAAGATTTCATATTTACCTGTGTGCCAACAGAAAATTATGGATAAATTACCCAATTCTAATCTTGCTGCAGCTATTAGGAAATCAAAAGGATTGCAGGAGCAAGATAGTTTGTAAGTCTTAGAAGTTAACATGTCTCTGATTTAATACAACACTAGTCTGGTTTAAATATTTGGGGAATCTTTGATTATCAAGATGTGGATTAACTGGTTGACCACTCAACCATTGTCTCTCATGGTAATATTATTGCTAAGATTTTAAATGGTTTCAAAATATGTCAGTATACTAGAACAGGCTGAAAAGTTTTGCCTCCACTTGAAAAGATATTTTAATGAAATAAGAAAAGAAAAAAATCTATACCATTTAGTATCAAAGATTTTGGTGGTAACATGCATTCCATCTTCTTAGTATACTTTTGTACAGCTGTCTCTCTGCTTTTGTAAGTTTTTAGAATTGCTTATCACTGATTGCATATATTCAGTTAATAATACTTTTCTCATTGCATTTCTGGGAAATCCATAAGTGCTCATTCTTTGGCTAAGGTCAAAGCGTAGTGCCCATCTGATTGCAGCCAAAGGATGGGAGCCTTCATAAAGCCAATAAACAACAAAATTAAAAAATTTGAGCAGCTCTCATACAAAAGAATGATGACACTTTAACACGTTAAAACTTACCTGGATCCTCCCACTGCAGCATTACCGGGTGAGGGGCCTAATAATAAAATAATAAAAAATACAGATGCTGATGGTTTCTGTAGTTTGTCTGATATAGACACATGTACCCCTTATCCAGTCGTTTAAGTGTCATTTCCTAATTCCCATGCAGATTATATCATTCCTAATTCCTTTATCTACAGTATAACTGTGTCATAATAAAAAGAGACACTAAGCAAATGCATTATGTCCTTATCTACATCTAACATTTGAACTACAAGTATTTTTGAAGTGAGCCTATCAGTCTTTCATTACTGCAAACATATGTTTTTATTTACAGAACAGGACCCTGGAATGATGTTACAAAAAGTGCACCTTCAGTCAGAATCAAGGATGATTACTCAGCTCCTGAAGGTCTGGATGATAGATTTAGACCAACTTTGGATAGAAATGGTACGTGGTTAGTTTCAGACTTAATGCTAACGTTAAATAGAAATGCTATCTAGGTAATTTCAGACTTGTGGTTGTAGAACTGAACACACAATTTAGCATGTCTGTTTTGGTAGAGTGGTTGTGATTGCTGTTCTGGTAGGTTGATTATGATTTCTGTTCTGGTAGGTTGATTATGAATGCTGTTCTGGTAGCTTGATTATGAATGCTGTTCTGGTATGTCTTTTATGAATGCTGTTCTGGTTATGTCTTTTATGAATGCTGTTCTGGTAGGTTGATTATGATTGCTGTTCTGGTAGGTTTATGAATGCTGTTCTAACAGTTTGATTGCAATTGCTGCAGTTTTCAACAAAAACACAAATGATGTGTATTTCTTTGATTGAATATGTGCAGATATATACAATACCATCACTTGTGTTATCTGCAAGTTCAGCTTTGATGTTACCCCAATATCTACATTCTCTTCCAAGAGTAATGATAACATTGTGAAAGTTGGCTATACTCCCATCTATCAGGATAGTCGCAACTGTGATTGCCTGACCAGTTGTTCTCTTAGTTTGTATTAACATAATTTCCACATTGAAAAGTAAAGTAGAGGAATCATTTTCCATAGCATGAGGTATATTGTGGAGTTCAGTGTTAGGCTCATATTTTTATTTGGCCATCGACACAAGTTGGGTGATGTGGTCAGTTGTGTGGTCTGAGAGTGGCTACAATTGTAAAAGAATACCACTCCTACTATGGAATTATGGATGGAGAATTATCTAGGAAGCGAGTTCACTAACCACTACGCTATCACGACTCTCACCATATTAAAAAAAAAAAAAAGTAAAGGAACCCTTTCATACCTCGTGGTATATAGGTCAATACAGTGTTAGGCCTGTATTTTTCATTGACCGTCAGCACACGATGGGTGATGTGGTCAGCATCACGCCGCCGCCTTTACTTTCCCAGAGCATGTCTGGTACCCAGTTGAGGCTGGGTCGACCTGAGAGCCGCGTGGTGGGAAAATTCCACGCGCATTGCGGAGCTGAACCCAGACCACCAGCCTTGCGAAGCGAGTTCACTAACAACTACGCTACAGCGCTCTTCACCATATTAAAAGCAAAGCCTTAATTATGAAAGATGTACTTGAGTGTTGATGCATGTAGGTCAAGACTTCAGTTTTGCCCATATTTTTGTCCACCGTCAATCGATACTTTTTTCACATATATTAAACACACTGTTTTATAATATTCCAGTGAAAGATTCAAAGGCTCCCTCTACAGAGAAAGGTTCAATAAGCTATGAAGAACTTCGTCGTAGGAACAGACAGGAGTATGAAACTCAGATATCAAAGTCATCTCCAAAGACTCCAGGTACTCCTTCATACAAGGATAACGCTTCAATGCATGAGAGATCGTGGCCGGATGCAAAGTCAAGTGATACCGATAGAAGTTTAGAATCACCACCTCCACCACCAATACAGGCACCGTCTACAAGTAAGTAAACCATTTGATTAACTCTTAAGTTATCTAACAGTTCTATTCTTGTTTCACATTTTCATTGTCTTATAATAACCACCCATATTTATCTAAATTTTGTGATCTTTCTCAGGCTTCTCATTGTCATACAACTACAATGTAGCCATGATGCCAGTGTGCAGTTTGACTGAGACCTTAGTACACACCCAACACATCAGTAACAGAGATAGCTTATAGGAGCAATATAATATAGTGATTGTAACATACATAATTTGTAGAAGAGAAGAAGCAGCTTTACATTTTAGTGCTGCCCAAGAACTACTGAAATGGCATCAACAATATTGAATTAAAACCAGTCTTCCTTTACTTCAATCAGCAGGAAGTGTGAAATATTTTTGGCTTGTTTATTTTATCACTTGTCAAATATCTTAGTTTTTTCACATTGAAATATCAATGTTGTTGTTCATTTTTCTCTATAACTTTTCTTTCTTTTGCTAATCCTGTTTTACCTCATGGTGTCAGGATAGGAAGAGATTTATAGAACAGACTCTTGTATGCACTTCGTACATGGTGTCTTTTATTGTCTCTTATTTATGTGGTCCACCTTTTGCGTGGGCCACCATTTGCATTGTATCCACTGTATCTGAATAATATTATCCATTTAGGCACACTATCTGTTAGTAATCTGCTTATGTGGCCGAACCATTTAATTTGTTGTTTCTTGATGGTTCAGTACTGATGTTGTTTCCACTTTTTCTGAATCTTTGAACTACCGTTATTAATTTCTCAATTTTCAATTGGGATGCTGATAGTAGCACTGTGTCAATAGCATTATCAAACTCGAGTATTTCTTTGGATTCAATCAATCAAGTGCCATGCCTGCTGGCATAGGCGATCATGTCTCTCCACAACTCTCTCTCCTTGGTGCAGTTAATGAGTTCTGACGTCAATCTTTTGTTGAATCACAATATCAGACCATCCAACATCTTCTCCCTCTGTCTTCTACGATTTCTCCTTCCCTGAATTTTACCTTTTGTCAACAAGTGTCCTTGGATAACAAATGGTTACAATTGTTCTTTTCACAATCTGCTCTTAAAGTACATTATATTTTCAATGTATATTAAACAGATATGGGAACAATGCAACCTTGCTTGAGTCCCTGTCTTATATCACTCCATCTGTTGTATCATCACACATTCTGTCATCACACGTCTCACATCTAACATTCTTGAAATACTGCATTTATAATCTGTTTTTAATGTAATGGAAGCCCATTTCTTTCATTATTTTCCAAAATTATTGATATTCTACATCTAAATACTTTTGTGTAATCTAAAGCATGATATAAAATAATGAACTTAAAATGGGACGAATTCAGGAGAAGTGATGAAATCAGAGAAATATCTGATCAACCACTAGTAATAACTGTTATAAGAGGGACATATGTTGGACATACTTTGAGAAGAGAAGAAATGATCAATGAATACGAAAGCAGGCATTGAAGTGGGATGCAGAGTTCAAGAAAGAGAGGACACCCATTATTACTATAAAGCATTGCCCGAGTGGTTAACCGGGCCCAAATTTGGAGTGTAAAGAATAGAACAACTGTTACCTGCCACACATGTCGTAAGAGGCGACTGAGGAGGTTTGGCTGAAATCGAATGCTTGTTTCCTAAACGTGTAGAAGTCTGCGTTTAGAGGCCTACCAAACCAATGTGCAACGTATACAAGTTCTTGGCAACGATCAAACATATCACAAAGAGTGATTAAAATGCTAATCATATGTCTACAAGAAATAGGCCTAGATGGGGATGATATCAGACTAATAAGTAACATATACTGGGAACAGACAGCAATAATAAAATATGAAAATAGCTACTCTCCATACATAGACATAAAGAGAGGAGTGAGACAAGGATGCATTCTGTCACCAAGCCTATTTAACATCTACACAGAGAAAATCTTCAAACAACTAGAGGGAATGCCAGGACTCAAAATCAATGGAAAAATAATAAATAACCTAAGATATGCAGATGACCCAATATTGGTAGCAGAAAATGAACAAGATCTACAAGAACTAGTGGACCAATTGGACAGAACTAGCAAGGAATATATATTAGACATTAATATACAGAAAACAAAAACTATGGTAATCAACAAGGAAATGGAAAACCTAAAATGAATATAAAAATACATGGAGAATTACTACATCAAGTAAAAAGTTTCTTATATCTTGGTCAGATGATGGCAGATGTATAACAGAAATTAAAAAGAGAATAGGAATGGCCAAAGATAATTTCAATAGTATGAGAAAGTTACTGACATCCAAACAAATCACAAACAGGCTAAAAATGAGAATGATCAAATGCTATATATATCCTATATTAATGTATGGCTCGAAACATGGACAATGAACAAGCAGTTAGAAGACAGAATTGATGCCTTTGAGATGTGGATATATAGAAGAATAGGCAGAGTTTCATGGACAGAAAACAGACATAAACAAATTTTAGGAAAACTAGGCATGAAGAAACAATTATTAAGAGAAATACAATTCAGGCAAGTAAAGTATTTTGGGCACATAAAAAGACATGACACCATGATAAAACATTTACTAGAGGTGAAAGTTGAGGAGGGAAGAGCAAGAGGAAGACCGAGAGATAAGTGGGAGGGAAACTTTAAGAAATGGACAGGTTACAGTCTGGCAGTGTGCAACACCAAGGTGAAAGACAGAGGATGCTGAGATTCATTGCAGCCAACCTTCGATGTGGAGACGGCAGCTGATGATGATGATTAAAATGGGTGGTAAAGAATGAACGCAAAGAAGGAGAAGACTATAAAGCATGATATAGATCTAGATATACACTGCATCTTTCAGTAATTGTCCTCTTGTTAAATATGTGGTCATATTTGCCTTTTACACCTAAATCCAACTTGTACTATGTTGGTGCTTTCTTTTATTTCTGACAAAATCTTCACATTATTTTTAGTAAAATCTTACTAGTGTGACGTTCCAGAGCAACTATTCTATAGTTAGTACATCATTTTTAATCCATCGTTATTTTCAGTTCCATTTGTTTTTGACATATCTGATAAATTGATTTGTTTTCTTTCATTTCAGAGAAACGAACAAATATGTGGGGTGATCCAATTGATGAATGATTTAGCTGACAGGAAGATTAGCCATTAAATTCCACAGGCACATGTCCCCACCCTGTCCTACACCATGGTCCTACTAAAAAGTAGTATTACAGGCTGTGGAGATAGTTTTGTTAAAATTATTTTTTATATTGCATACAAATGTGAAAATTACTGCTACTAATGCAGCCTTTATGGGAATAGTGTGTTAGTGTTTGTACTAATAACCAATTAAATATGTGAAAACTGTTGCTTATATTGCAGCAGTTATGGCAAAAGTATGTATAGTGTCAATCATGCAGAAAAATGTGAGCAAATGTGAACACTGATAGTTTGTAACTGTCGGAGACTATCACACTTTAGCAACTTTATCTTTAGATTTGGGTTTTTTAAATTATCTTACACTGTTATATTGGGCTTGTGACCCAACTGCATCTGACTTCAACTCACATTTCAGTGAGGTTTCTCTTTGACTGTCCCCAGTCTGGCTGCAATGCAGCAGTTGTCAGTTTTGAAGAAGGAAAACTATATTTCCAACAATGCAGAAAAGCCAGTGAGTAGGATCCAGTCTACTATTGTTGGTAGATGCTGCAACCTCATAGATGTTTAATAAAGGAATAGACTAATCCTGGTGGAACTATAATTACAATGTAACTAGTTGACATTACTTTGCTTTTTACAGAATCAAATCTCCTCATCTTTTTTGAAATTCAATAATTTCAACATATTGACATAGCCAGATTTTTTTTGATTTTTCAGGATTAAAACCTTTTGATCCGTGTAACTTTGGCACAGATGAAATTACTGCAAAGCATATGTTGTATAGGTTCGCACTGATGGTGGACACAGCGACTGGTTTATGGTTGAAACCGGAGTAAAGCAAGGCTGTATTCTATCTCCGCTATTGTTTGGAGTGGCCATTGACTGGGTGATGCGAAAATGTTGCAGGGCGAAACTGGCATCGATTGGGTAGAAAATAGTCAACTAGAAGATTTGGATTTTGCAGATGATATTGCCTTGTTAAGTAGAAACAACCAAGATATGCAAAGAAAAACAGGCAACTTGTCATCTATAGCATCAAAAGTTGGACTGCAGATAAGCTATGAAAAACAAATATAATGAAGACACCTATGGCAAGTAATGCAGATATCACACTGGAATCTAAAATGATAAAAATAACAGAACAGTTCACCTCTTTAGGTAGCAATTTTGATTGTACAGGAAATGTTAGAAAAGAAATTATGATACGAATTGGCAAAGCAACATCAGCTTTTAAAAGTCTAAATAAAATATGGAACTGCAAGTTATATAGTATTAAAACTAAATTACGAATTTTCAAATGTTGTATCAATCCTAACATATGCTAGCGAGAGTTGGAAAATGACTAAAGATATAGAAAGCAAGTTGAATGCATTTGAAAATAGATGTCTGCGAAAAATAATGAATATAAAATGGAACGAATTCAGAAGTGATGAAATCAGAGATATGTCTGGTCAACCACTAGTGACAACTGTTATAAGAAAGAGAAGATGGAGATATGTTGGGCATACCTTGAGGAGAAATGATCAACGAATATCAAAGCAGGCATTGAAGTGGGATGCAAAGGGTTCAAGAAAGAGAGGTCGACCTAAGGAGACCCTGAAACGAACTAGGCTGAGAGAGGCAGGAAATATCGGTCTCAGTTCCATGGAGGAAATTGAGCAAGTTGCCCAGTATAGAGCGGTATGGACAAATTACTTGCAGGCCCTATGTAACGTATAACGGTACAAGAGGAATTATTATTATATGTTGTATAGGTTTTCCAGCTATGAGAAGCAGAGAAAAATTATGTGACAAACTCTGTGTAAACTCTATCTGACTAACCACTACTTTCTTTAAGCATTTGGAAGCTAATGTCTGAAAGTGTATGCAGAATAAGATTTGGGTGTCGCAAAGATAGCCACTTGTGATTGTGAAATATTTTAAAATATATTTTCTGCCTTGTTTAACATTATCTGGGGTATTTGTTATTACTTTATGAGTTGTGAGATCTATCCATTTTTTTCCAAGTAAAATACAATACTTAACACATCTATTTTATTTTGTTTCACTATGCTTCATTGTTCATGTACTTATGTGAACTTTACTTTGTTGGTGCTAAAATAATTTATGATTATATTTTTAATTATCCGCAAGTGTTTTTTGTATTCAAATAATTGTTATTTAAGGTTGATTAATTGATAGGACCATCATAATTGCTCTTTGGTGAGTAATTATGTGTGCTTCGATCTCTTCCTTACACAGGAAGGTCTTAGCGACAATGCATGAACTCCGCAGCATCAGCGAGGGTCCCAGATGTAATTTAGTAGATGGTCAAAATATTTTGAAAACATTTTATTAAAATAGAGACCTGAAACTGACCGCTCGGATTGTGGTTCACATTGAATTAAGTGCATGACCAGAGATCACTGAAGAAGACAGAGACAGCAGAAATGTTCACTTTCATGCTTGAAGTGGTTGAATTGAATTGCTGGTTTTACTCATGTCCTGCTTACCAGTGCCATATAAACTCACTTAGATCTACTTTCCAAAGCACTGAACCATCCATGTTGATGATGAAGTCACCTGTGAGAATACACACAACAATTAGGTTCCTTGGGATAATTCCCTGCAGTACTTCTGAAGTCGGAGAAGACCAACCTGTATGCCAGGGACACTGATAAAAGAGAAAGCAGGCCTTCATGCAAAAATCAGTTAGAAGCACCATACCAGGCTCACTGACTACGTCTGAATTCCTAGGCAAACGCAAGAAGAAGAAGAATTCCTTGCAGTACTGCCCAGGTAACTATCACCTCCATATGTTCACACACCTTTGCTGGAGTGTCAGTCCATTCATCACCATGGTTGATGTGGTCAAGGGGACAGACGTTTAAAATAGTGTCCTTTACCCGATGTCAACAGTCATGTAGTAGATGCTATCTATCAGCAGAGATACTAAGAATGTCATCACCTTGGTAATCTTATGTCTTCTAGACATGTCCGGTAAATCGAGCATGTATATCATGTAACCATGACAGAGGGGAACTATCTATGCAAAATGCTGAGATTATCAAGAAGAGACTGGTTTACAAATGAAGACATAAGGAAAAAAAATTGGGACAATATCAGTTCTGAACTTCATAAAGAAACAACAAATTAAATGAATCGGTCACTTAAGCAGATTACCAATAGCCTCAAAGAGCAATGCTACTCCGGTACATTGTATATAAAGCGCAAAAGGCCATCCATGCTAAAGGTTGACCTCAGAAATAACAGGCAGGAGAAAATGCTATTAATGAAATGCGCACAAAAGCCTGTTCTATCAATCTTTTTTTTTATCCTGACACTGTAAGGCAAAACAGGATTAAAGGGAAGAAGAAAATATCATATAGCTTGGCATAAAGTGTTTCGTGTGCACTCAAGGATCAATCTTAAAGCCTCATTTTTCATCCTATCCAACCACTTTGTTATGATGAGACTGTGTTATGTTATCAACAGTCCAAATAAAATGTTTCATCTATGTGTGCTATATATACCAATTATAAGTGCTTTTGATGTCAACATATCAGCTATTTCATTACTGCAGTATTATAACCATACAAGGGAAGACTGCAAAGTAAAACTATGTACCAAAGGCAAAACACATAAAAATGAAGTAAGGTAGTTTTACACAGTACAGAAAAAAAACACTACAGCGACATTTCGACCAAAAGGCCTTTATCAAGCAAAGGATACAACACAGGTGGAATCCAGACTGAGGCCCTAAACAAAAGACATCATGGACACAATGAAATGATTAATTCATAACTATCCTAAAATGAAAAACTAAATAGTTTTTCAGTGGCTCAGAGTTTGTTGCTAAAAAAAAACACCACTTACTTTTTTATAGGCCTATGTCCTAGAAATGAAGAAGACAAGGGAATGGAACAATATATATGCCCGAGTGGTTACCGGGGCCCAAATTGGAATGTAAAGAATAGAACTACTGTTACCTGCCACGCATGTCGTAAGAGGTGACTAAGGAGGTGGGGCTAGCTACCCCACACCGTAAAAACACTAGATGTCTACAGAACGGAGAGCGAACCAAGTAAACACTGGCTTTAACCGGACACATCGCCGAAGGATAAGCACCAGAGCTCCAAATGGTGCTGAAGATGTGAGGTAAAATACACCAGTGCTAAGGCTGCATAAATCAGATTTCCACATGAATAGAATTTATGACAAGATCTGGTACATCGGTCTGGGCAGTGATTGCAAGAGCGAGAGAGAGAAAAAATATATATTTGTAATTGACTCCAACATACTGTAACTGTGCTACACAGATTCCCCAAAACACATACAGACAGTGTATAAACAACACATGATTTTGTGCTTAAATTTCTAAATCTTTATTGAATTAACTAAAAGCATAGCAATTATGCATATCTGCTTAATCATGTTATAAGCATACAAACACATCCTGGACGTTGGAATAAAATTAATATAGATGTTTATTTGATTAAAATAGATATTTCACACTCAATTATCAAATACTATAATAACGAAAATTGTATACAAAGAAAACTATAATTAAGGAAACAGTATTAAATAAGTTTGAAAAAAATAATAACAAAATATTCACTTCTAGAGGTGTGTAGGAGAAAATGAAATGGTACATAGAATAGAAGAAAAACAATTTAGTCATAAACAATAACAAAACACGTAAAAGTAAAATGTAAAGTACTGTAGGTTTACAAAGTTAAAGGGGGACAGATGATAAAATGTAAGTCACATAAACAATAACAACTACGTAAGAGGACTAAAATTAATTGTTCAGAATACTAAAAAGACAAAATTAAGTCTTTGAGATGTGGATTTATTAAAAGAATTGGGTATATGTCATGTACACACACTAGCAAATAATTAAGTCATGTAAAGGAATGAAGAAAAAATTGTTGAGTGAGATCAACCAGAAACAAATATTTTGGGCACATAAAAAGACGTGACATTTTGCTGAAAACCATACTGGAGGAAACAACCAAACTGTTGTTTGATGTGTTTCCAGAGATCTTCACAAACCAGCTCACTGTGCTACATCAACTTCTGGTTTTCTTTATGGCATTGTGGTACGGTGATCGCCCCTCATTCCAAAGTTACTTGGTTTGTTTCCTGTGTGTTACTTTCTCAGGCTACTTTCCAGTCATCCTTGGTCTCAACGTAGGTGAGATTGAGTTCTTCATCCTATCAGGGACAGGCGATAAAATGTTAAGTCACATGTTCATGTTGAGCATGTAAAAGGGTTGTTGGCCTTTGAAAATTGATGACAGTAGCCAAACAACTACCAAACTAAAAATATATTGTATCTGTGTACCAACAATGAATGGAATGTTGAATGACAGAAAAAGTCCTGTCAAAATTATCATCTTTTCATACAACCTTCATTTACAAAATTCATCAATTTGTTTCAATCATGTGCCATGCCTGCCATCTTAGGCAATCATGTCTCTCCACAACGCTTCTTGATGCAGTTTATCAGTTATGATGCTGATCTATTGTCGAGCCACGATGTCAGATCATCCAACATTCTCTCCCTCCCTATATTTTATACATTGTCACCAAATTTCCAAACCTCTCTTCGCATTATATGTTCATAGAACATTATTAATTCTTACTCTTCACCAACAAATCACCAACCAAGAACTTTTCCAGAAGCAACCAAAATGATGAGCAAAACATAACAAATATAAGCTTAAACTAGAATTGGATCTGTCATTTTCTCAGAAAGGTTCTTGATAATATCACCAGAACTTCTATACTATAGACCCCAGAGAGAAGACACACTAAATATTAACTACTGACACCAGACATAATAGCCACCATGTTTCGTTAGTCTATGATCAAGAACAAGAGAAACAAAGGAGAATCCTGATGATCAGAGATAATTTCTTCATTAAAAAATCGTTTTTACATTTTTAAATCTCTGTATCCTTATCTCTTAAAACACATTACACATATTTGTCTGATATACTTCATGTTGTAACTCTTTCATTCTTCTTTCCCTCTTTCAAATTGTATTTTTAATCAATTTTTCTGTGCCTTCCAGTTTTTATATTATTTTTAATGTTTTTTTCCAGCTCAGCTTTTACTGTCCTGAGTTAATTATGGTGTTAGTGTATATTTATGTTCTCTATTAATTTCATTGATTAATTTGAATTGTGTATTTTCTATGTGCCCCCCATGCTTCATACAGGTTTGGGGGCCTGAAATATTGACTTTGTTGTTGTACTTGATCAAACCAACATACTTTACATTTTGCTTATTTACTACCACAAACAAGAAATTAGAGCTCAATAGTTATTAGAATAAATATTAGTAAGTTTCCTTAGTAATTACTGAGTTGTTTGATTTCAATCAATCATTCCCTACTTTTTGTGCCAGTAAAATGTTTAAAATATAAATGCTATAAACAGTGTAGAAATGATTGTCACAGTGAACAATGATGTGTGCAATCAAGCATTCATTAACAATAAAACTAAAATAAATTACATTGAAATCGGAAACAGCTTTTAAAACTTTGTGATAAAATGTGTGGACTGTAGGAAACACAATGGAATTTTGTAAATATATTCAATCTGCTCCAATCAACAACCAAAAATAAGGGAAAAAATGACATAAAATGCGGTCATAAAAATGCAATAACAGATTTGTATAAATCTGGACAAATTGATGTCAATTTATGAAAATATCCACATTTTATGAAATAAATTGTCAACATATGTTTTAGCTCCAATATAAGTCAAAAATAAAAAGACAGAAGCTGACATGAAGATCATTCTTATCAGTTCCCCTAAGGTATCACTGTCCAGTGATGATAAAGAATCAACTATTACAGATTAACTTTTCAGTGCTACCAGGTACCAGGTTGTTCAAAATATATAACTTCATATAACAAAGTAATATAAATTAAAACATTTTTTGTAAAGTTTGCTGATCCCAATAGATGGGAGAATGGCCAACTAACACAATATTATCATTATGCATAATGATAATTTCACACCTACACAATATTATCATTATGCATATTGGCTGGCGTGGCTACAATATCGGAGGGAGCTGCCATGGATCGAAATGACATTCTTCACGCATTGAGAGAATCTTTCAGAACAGGAGTTTCAGGGCTGTGAATCCCACTCATTTACCAGATTGAGAGAGATGGGTGTCAATATTGATGCAGCCCGAAAAGATCGACAACTAAATATACAAAGAGATTGATTAATCAACATCGAACTAGTATGTTGAGCCGCTGGACGCTGCTGGATTTGCTGAGGCGGAGATCAGAGCACCTATGGACATGTCCGAGTGCTATGATGATAGTCCTCATATAACTGATCATTGTGCATATCTAAATTTCTGGTTAGTAACGTACAAATAAATCATCCACAAAATTAAAAATGTGAAAATAAATTATTCTTTACCCTTTTCATCCACAAGATCAGTTGTTGAAACATTAGCATGAATAGGCTAATTTCATACCAAATAAGATATTATTATGTTTCATTGGTTTGTTTTATTTACAGAATAATATGTCACAATAATCCATATTTCCCACCTATACAATTCCAGGTGTTGAAATTTCTGTATTTAATTATACTCAACTATAAAGTTTGGTACATCTTATGTTCAAGTACTTCAGTAATAGGTAGCTGAAAGTATATATATAAATATTATGGCAAGATTTACACTGATTGAATAAATGTATCGATAAGTCCCACAAATTATGGAGTGAATGTACAACTGTTTTTAGGCTAGGACACTAAATAGATTCTTATTAATCTAAATAAAAGCATCATAAATTATATTATACCCATCACACTTCTGAGTTGATAGACAGATTCAGGGTATTTTTTATGATGATGTAAAGCCAGAATACTGGACAATTTAGTATACATTGCAATATAAATACATTCGAAGGTTAAAAAAACCAATACAGAGTGAAGGGGTTAAAGATGAAGCTTTTAATTATTTAAGACTATTTTGCTTGCAGAACTGGATGGCCTCATGATAGTAACTTTCGCTCAGCCAAAAGCATTGCTCTGGATGTACGTTGTTTTGTCTGCAATGAAAATATGAAAAGTAGATATATAAATACAACAGCACTAGCAGATATATCTTCATGCTAGTTAAAGGAAAAAAATAGCATTGGACACTAGTGTGAGAATTGGTCAAGTCAGACCCTGATAGTTCACTGACAAAAAAGTGTACCTAAAGGAAGCGGTAACTTGTAGAAAATCCCCTCAAGGGTACAATAGTCATTGTCTCACAACACTAAAAAGATCTGTCCAGTGTTGGTTTTCTGTTTTTGTCTTGCGCTTCTCTAGTGTCTCTGTGGCTAAGTGGTTACGCCCTTTGCCTTGTGAGTCGAAGGTTGTGGGTTCGAATCCGGACCGCGCCGTTCTGTTCACGAGTGCAGTTTTTCAAGAGACCCCTAGGATTGTTGCTGGAGCTACGGAGTTCATGCTCTGTGCAATACTCTTTGCAGGTGGCATGCCTTTTCTGAGAAGAGGGACCGAGCCATATGGGGTAAAACCCGGTGCAATGAAGTCAATTCTTTGGTTTTAAACCCCTTTTTTATTTTTTTCCTTTTGATAGGGTTCTGCTATGCCATCTAATCAATCATCAACCAATATCTGGCTGAAATTCTTTTTTGCTCTTCTGTCTGTCATCAGACTTGTATTGTCAATGAACTGTATGGTTTTCTTACTGCAATTTATATATATAATTCTGTAATAGTAAAAGTAACATTAGAAAACATTTTTTGGTAAAGATAAATACTTGCATTGTGCCATCACAGAATTTTACAGAAAATGAATTTGGCCGACAATTAGTTATAGTGCCTGGTAGAAACATGAGTAGAACTGGATATGAGCAGGCCAAAACATGACTGTGTAAACGTATCTCTGGACGCTTGCTAAAGGCACCAAATATGTGAATGACTTGCTGAATGCTTCTAGTTCCATTAGTCCACTCAACATTATACTCTTTGCCATCACCATGTTTAGCCACCACAGTACCTGAATAGAAAGCAGTTTTAAATGTGAAACAAATAGCTTAAGTACAATGCTGATTAAAAAATCTAGAGATAAAAAATACACTCAGAAAAAAAATAAAAGCAACAAATAGCATATTCTTGCGACTATAACTAATTGTGACTCCTTGCGACTATTGTTAAATATGGGAGTCTCTGTCAGTTGACCCAGTCTCAATTGGGTACCAGGAAGAGCACTGGGAAGTAAAGCGCTGGCGTGATGTTGACTGCATCACCCATCGTGTGCCAACAGTCAATGAAAAATACTGTCCTAACACCATATTACCCTATATACCACCATAGTAACTGGGTACAGCATCAGTACTGAACTTTATCAAGAAGCAACAAATTAGATGGTTTGGCCACATAAGCAGATTACCAACAGGCAGGGCACCACAGAGAGCAATGTTGCTCTGATACAGTGGATACAAAGCTAAAGGCCTGCCATGCAAAAGGTGGACCTCAGAGATAACAGAGACGACAAAAGACACTTTTTAAGAAGCACACACAAAAGCTCGTGCCAGAAAACTCTTCTAACCCTGAAGCTGTGAGGCAAATCAGGATTGGAGAAGAGAAAGAAAGACAAGGTGCAAAGAGAGGCTCGCTCCAGGTGTCTCCTTTTCGACCTACTATGAAAGGCAAAACAGGATTAGAGATAGATAGATAGAGTTTAAAAAAATAGAGTAATAAAGAGAATTGGCTGATAAACAACATACTATACAGAAAAATTACATACTTTGGTCACATCAAGCGTCAAGATGGTCTGGAAAGAACAATACTAGAGGGAAGGGTCCCAGGACACAGAGGCAGACCAAGAAGAAGATGGCTACAAGATATTAAAGAAACCATGTATATGACCATCGACGAAGTGGGTGAACTGGCTAGAGACAGAGTGAATTTTAGATGTGCTGCAAAGAGAGCAACGTCCTACAAAGGATACGCACCTTGATGATGATGAGAGTAATAAAAGGGTTTCTTTACTTTTTAAAAAATACTGTGGTGTGGAGATAGAGTGATTACCTCTTTCTCAAAAGTACTTGGTTCATTCCCCATGTAAAGCTATCTGGATATTTTTCCAGAGATTCCTAATTTAAGTGTAGGTGTGATTCGAGTTTATTATCATCATTATTAGTTATATCAAAGATGGATGATGAAGCGTAGGTCATGTGTTCCCATTGAGCATGCAAAAAAAAACCCTTGTCATTTAAAAATTGATAAGAATAGGTTGTAAAGCTGCTTCCTGGTAAAAATTCATGGAAAAGATTTAAAATAAAATTCCAACAAAAATTGTCTATATTTTCAAAATTACATTGGGGACCTTCAACGGTGCTATAAAGTTGTTGCACTGCCCCTGAGATCTTCCTGTGTAAGAAAGAGATTAGAGCACACAAAGTTATTCACAAAGTACATGATGAATCAACCATTAAATATTATTCTATTCCTCTCACACCATTATACGTTACACACTAAGGTCTAGAAATGTTAAGTCAAGTAACTTCATATCCTGAGTCTTCTTGAACGCTCCATATCAACCAATTGTTAACCACTCTTTGTGATCTGTATGTGATCCGAGCCTAAGAGTGATTGTCGCTGTGCCAGTTATGCACCTACCATCACATCCAATTTCTGCGATGCTTTTTATTTACTAGGATAGCTTCCCTAGACCTCTGCCTCAGTCGCCTCTTATGACATGCCGTAGGTTGCAGTGTTACTATTCTTTCCTCCCTTTGCGAGCCCCAGCAACACACAGGCCTGAAAAGGCTACGGGAATTTAAAAATTATTTTTATTTATTTACATAGGCGTGCAAGCAATTTATCCAAACCGCTCTATCCTGGGCAACTCCCTCAATCTCCTTTATGGAAGTAAGTCGGATATTTCTCGACTCTCAGTAGGTTTGCTTCAGGGTTTCACTAAGGCATCATTTGTTGTTAAATATGATCAGTATAAAAAACACCAGAATGAACAAAGTATACCGGAGATACCTAAGAAAAGGGATAACACCAAAATTGAGAATAGTTATATATGGAGATAAGTCCTAGCGGTAGTGTGGCTTTGGGTTGGACGCCTTTTTACAAGGAACCACACTAAAGAGTGTTTTTAAATTCTAAAAACAAATGGCTTGAAAAAACATGGCTTTTGCCCTGGTCCACTAAGAGTTAACTGTATAAAAAGAAAAAAATTGACATTGAATGGCAACATAATATAAATCTTGAAGAAGCATGCAATGAGAATAGTCAGAGTTTCTTCTTCTTTGATCGTTCTAGGCTTGTTTTTATCATTCTCTTAGTGATATATAAAGAGCCAAACATCAGAACGTAATGTACGTGCACCAACCTTCAGCACCTATTTGAGCACAGTTGCTTATCCTTCGGTGGGGTGTTCGATTTCAGCCAGCTATTGTGTGCGGATTCGCTTCTTCCGCTAGCCTTTGACTGTCCCCAGCCAAAACCCACAAGGCAGTGAGTTTCTATTTCTTTCAGGGCAGCGACCCTTAGAGCGCCTGCCCTTCTGGGCTTTTGAGCACCATCTACTCAACAAATCTGGTCGTTTTAATGAACACCTTGATTTGTCTCCCGTTCAGGTTTTGTGACGGTTTGCTCCACTAGCCTTTGATTGTCCCCAATCAACTACAAGGCAGCAGCAGTTCCCTGCGAGCGGAGACGCGCACTGGCTTTGCCTCTGCTGGGCTTTCCAGTTGTTCTGTACATTTGGGTGGGACACACACCCTGCCTACCACTGCCGGCTTTCTGTCGCGCGCTTGCTGCTGCTTCGCTGCCGCTGCCGCATGCGCTGCCCTGGTTTTGACCTCTGCTGGGCTTTCCAGTTGTTCTACTCGTGTGGGTGGGACGCACACCCTCTTGCCGTGCCGGCCTGCCCCTCAATGAGGCCCACTATGACTTTGCCAGCGTGTGTGCTAGCCCTGCCCTGATGCCCTGTCACCATCTCTTTTCCATGCTCACATTTTTCGCCACATGTGGCGCCACTCTTGCACGCCCGTATGCATGCTCGCTCTGCCCTGGTGCCTACCTCACCATTTCTGTCAATTCCTACTGGGCTGTCTGACTTCGAGTGGGCAAAACCAAATTTACCCCATGTTGCCCACGTGCAACTCAACTCATCACCCGGCATTCTTATCGGCTCAAGAAATAAGCAACAAGAGAGAAATCGTGGGCTCAATTCGCCACACGCGGTCAACCTCCCTTCAATGGTTTTGATTCTAACTTTTGACCCATGTGGACCAACGGCGCGGTCCAACTCATCGCCCGGCAATTTTCATCGGGTCAAGAAACATGCAACAAAGAGAGAATGCGTGGGCTCCGAGTTCCGCCGCGAGGTTTCCACATGTGTCGTTCAAGCTTTTCCCTTCGACCGGGAGACGAGCATTAATAGTCACTCTGGGAGTTTGCTCGTCTGTGTTGCGGGCGGATCCCATCAAGCATGACTACCTTTGCATCTTTACTTGCCCCAGAGTAACTCTCCCACAGCACCTGTCCTCTTGGCCAGACCGGAACTACCATCTGTTACCAGGGTCACCACGTGGAGGTGAGGGCAGGGGATTAGAGCCATCTCTCTAATCCTGGCGCGCTGCTTCCTTGCGCCTTTGACCCTAGTCAGAGTTTTTGGTTTTTTAAAAACAAAAACTGTGCTTACTATGCTGTTTTTAAAAACAAAAACTGTGCTTACTATGCTGATTGATGGTATTGGTGCAGGTTAGAACTTAACTAATTTAAGATGATACTGCAACCAGTTTGAGATAAATTGGTTATGTAGAGGTACAGATTAACGTAATGCATAAGTGTTCACCTATCGACTCAGACACAAGAGGGTTGTGGGTTTAATCCCACACTTGAGGTTCAACACTTGAGAAGAGTAATTGGCCCTCACGAACACCAGGGTCTAGAAATGTTAAGTGAAGTGACATTATACCCTCATCATCAAATAGTTTGTTCTGAGCAGAACTTTGCCACCCCAACAGTCCTCCAGAATTTCTCTCTCATAGGCCAGATGTTCTGCCTCTGCAGCCGTCATGTTCAAACCATCAGTTACATCCTGAATCCATCTTCTCTGTGGTCTTTCTCTTCTTCTCTTTGCTGGTATGCCCCCTTCCTAGATGGTCTTCTCCAGCCTTTCATGTCTTTTTATGTCCAAAATATCTCAGTTTTCTCTTTCTTATATGTAGCATCAGCCAGTTTTCTTTGATTTTGAGTTCTTTCTAGATAGATCTATTTGTTCTCTTCTCTGTCAAAGTTATACGAAGGACTCTTCTGTAAAACTTATATTCAAAAGCATATAAATGTTTTTTCATTGCCTTATTAAATGTCCATGCTTCACACCCATACGTTGCCACTGGGAATATGCATGCTCTTAGTATTCTGATCTTTGTTTTCTTATCAGTTCCGTTCCATACTGTTTTGAGTTGTTTAATTATTTTGTAAAGCCATGTTTGTTCTTCTTTTAATTTCCTTTATCCCATTTTCATCTGTTGTTAGCAGTGAACCAAGATATTAAAACTGTTCACATTTTCTACTTTCTCTCCATTGATAAAAATATCTTTGTCATGTTTGTTTTATCTGTTGTCATTATTTTGTTTTTGCCACATTGAGATATAGATTTTGTTTTTCACTTTTATCTTTCACTTCTAATAATTTCTCAATCCCTTTTTGTGATGTTGACAGTAACACCGTATCGTCAGCGTATCGTAGTTCATTATACCCAAAGGTCTGAAAAAGTTATGGAAATTTATTTAAATTATTTTTATTTATTTAGAAACGCAATGTAAAATAATAACAGTATAAAATACTGAAGAAGAAATTCAATGTTGTACAAGAGCCATCTAACAGCACTGCAAGTCATGGGCAAAGAAATGCAATCTACTCATTGACAAAACTAAAGATTGGTTATGGAAATACATCATAGTACTCCAGTCAGACCTCTATGTGCCCAGTGTTGTCCAGCAGATATTAAAGAGTATTCATGATGATATCAATCAAAATGGGAATAAGAATGTAACAGATAAATAAAATTACATGTTTTAATGCATGTTCATAAACAGTATGTTAAGTAAGAAATCAACATGCAGTTTTGAAAAATATTTCTATATCCTCTCCATGCCATTAACATATAACTTGATATATAAGGCAGTCACAAGTGATTCTAATTGCTGTTGGTCTGTTGCGTTTCTGTCAGTTATTTCCCATGTCAGTCCACACTCTTTCATTTCATTTTCCACCATCATTATCAAGTCTCCTTTGGTCTGTCCTCTTGCCACTTTCCATCTGCTGTCTATCAAAAAAACTGTCTATCAAAATGACCAGAAGCATTCTATAAACATGTCCAAGCCATCTCCATCTTCTTTCTCTGATTGTGGTTGCTGGTGATATGCAGTTTATTTTCTTCTGCAGCTCCTTATTTTTGTGATCATTTTTGAAATTTTTAGAATTGAAGAACACAAACATTTCACAATATAAATGATAATTAATTGGTAGACTTTACAGAATGAATTGTTTATTGTTATTGGCTATTGACTATTGATGACTGAACCAACATCATAACACAAAGAAGTAGCTTTATACATTAGGTCAAATGATTTCATAGTTCATAGACAAACCTCAGATCTATCAAAAGTTGACATTCCCCCAAAAGTTGAGTCTATGCCGGAATAAATCATTTGGATAGAGGAGAATGAACCAATAGTATACATCAAGACAGAAGGGAATGGAATATTCAACAAGGATAAGCAGAACAGCATGAAATGTAGGACAGTCAATGGCGAGGGGCACCGATTATAAAGAAAGAAATCCTTCACACAAAAATCAATCAGAGGTTCCATATTAGGCAACCTGACTGTTCCTGAAATCATAGCAGGCAAACTAAAAGAACAAAACAAAACAAAAATATAAAAGAAGAAGTAAGACAATATATAAAGAATGAATAATATATTATTAACCTGGAAAGTAGGCGCCTGCTTCATCACATCTTGCAACAACAGCACTATGTACCAGTCCATCCTCTTTTGTTGTGATGTACTTAACATCCAATTTATATTTCTGATAGGCAATAGGGTAGACCTCATGCTGTTCAGCTGAACTAACTTGATTATCATAAAATTTCACCTTGACCTTGTCATTAATTATCTCCTCAACAACTCCAGGTGCATAACTGAAGTTGTATTTTGGATGAAGGGCAATGACATGCTCATTATTCTGCAAACAATGTTTTAAATAATATCAGGACCATTTGTTACAAAAATACTTAAAACATTTCAGAAAATTATCACATTTTAAACTTAAATAATATATGTAAAGTATAATTAGTTATGAGAACATGTCATAAATACAAATATTTTAATGCTTAACTAAGTCATTCCTAGCAAACTAATGCTAATGTTACAATTGTTTCCACTAGAATGTGATAACTAGACATAAAAACCAGGAAACTATTTGAAAACATAAAATGAGTTTGCAAACATCTAAATACAACCTACACAATTGAAATAGATAGACATGCACTTGCTTGTGGTTTAATAGATTTAAAAGGGACAATATGTTCCAGCCACTTGACATTTTCTGTATGCCATTTTATTTGATCACTGCCGCATCAGTTCAGTACTGACATGCACAGCTTCACCATAAAGAATATCGTGTCTCAGCTGTGTCGTATTATAATTCCAATAATCAAGTTAGTTTGTACACAAATAAATAGTGAGGGAAAAATACCATCATGTGCGAGTTTTGTTGACTTGAAACCATTCGTAATGTATTTTCTGGTATCATACACAATACTGGTTCTCTACATGTTTTCTCCTGTTTATATAAACTTATTTGGGAATCCATATATGGGTCATAATCGTCTACAGCAGCATATCCCAAAGTGGGTACTGAAGCCTTCCAGGGGGGTGATAGTGGGTTCAGAAGCATTTTGGGGGAGTTTTTTTTGTAATTTTGCATTCTAAAAATTTGAATTCTGCATTTTAATTCTTCTTATGCCCATCTTACACGATCCATTTTTTCATTAATTTTCTATTTCATGTATATAATCATTTGAAAATTTACCATGTATGACAGAAATATATATCAATTTTCTATGTCAAAGTGAAAATAGAGCATATATATATATATATAACAGGATGTGGGGGTAGGGATGGGGAGGGGGTTGGCAAATTGTTATAATGGGGGGGGGTGTTAAAAATTTTATGTCATGCAAAGTGGACGGTGGGCCGAAAAAGTTTGGGAATCTATGGTCTACAGTGTTTAGTTGCATAAAATGTCAAAGTAAACTTCATAGAATATCTCTCTCTCTCTCTCTCTCTCGATCCGAACCTCATAAAATATAAATAGCTGTGGCTATAAGTAGTCTGATTAATGAGGTTCTGTCTAATGTATGGCAGTGTGCAACACCAGGCGAAAGACAGAGGATGCTGGAGATTCATTGCAGCCAACCTTCGATGTGGAGACGACACATTATGATGATGAGACACTGGAACATTTACGAGAATTATGAGTTGAGTCTGGGCATGCCAGACAGTGTCATATTCATGGTAGAGAAAGAAGATATTATAATCAACTTCTCATTTGGTACGGTGAGCAGGTGGGCTTAAGAATAGCTTCTGCAGCAAGGACAGAGCATGCATGGGAATGTCCAATGTGACAGGATGCTGATTGCATAAAACAGCATTCTTTCCATTTTAGTAGAGTTGCAGCAGTGGTCACTTGGCCAATTGTTCTCTCAGCTTATGCCATCGATAAACTGTCACACTTGATTCTCATGATCTTATCATTAGTGTTATTGTGCAGTGGATGTCTCTGATCCGCAGTAACCCGCATATATACTTTAACTGCTGCATGGCACATAAAGAAAGGAAAAACAATCTGTTAAAAAAAATTGTGTCTCATAAAATGAAAACTTACTTCAAAAGATCTATTTGGCTCTTCCCTTTCTTGGAGGATATCCTCTCTCCAGATCTGTTCAGTGCATCCTGAACTATCTTTCACCTCATAGCTACAGTTTCCAAAGTAGTGCATTACTATGCCTGAATTGTATATATTGCTTGTATTAGTGTACATTCATCATAATCATCGGTCTTGTAACTTTGGTTATCATTTAGAAATTGCTGCTGCAGTATTTTGTAATATCTGCTGCCAAGGATTGAGCACACATCACCAGGTTTTCGCATATAGCTAGGCTACTCTTCACAGAAATGGCATGCATTCTGCCAAGTGCATTGCACAAAACACAAACTACATAGTTCTGACAAAATTCAAGGGATCTAAAAAAAAATGCACTCATGATTTGAATGGCAGGGTCAGGAATTTAACTCATGATCTTTGAAATTCAAGATAAATGGCGTAACCACTATGCCTGCCTTCACCTTTTTAGTACAATCAATTTTATCACAATCATCGCTCAAGCATTTATGTGTTTCCATGCTGAAGCTGTCAGGTAAAGTTAAAGGGACAAAACACCCAGAATTTATTAAATCTTACAATTATTAACAGAAATAATAAAAAAAAGAGTAAAGAACCAGTTTTCATTTCATAAGGTATTTTGGGAAATAGGTATTACGTCCTGTTTTTGTTTTTAACCAATAACACACAATGTGTGATGTGGTCAACATTATGTCAGCTGCTGCTACATGTACTTCCTAGTGTGTCTTTGGCATCCAATTGAGACTGGGTCAACTTGCGAGTCGTAAGTGGCCAAAAATAATCCCACTCCCACTGAGAAATTTGATTTTGGAGCACCATATGAAGCAAGTGCACTAACTATTTAGCTATTATGACTCTCCAACATAAATAAAACAAAATTTTAATGGATGTAGTGATTGCAAATAAAAAACCTGTCTATTTAACCCTATTATAGAAGCTTAGGATATATACCAAGAGACTTGAAGACATCAGTATTCATACCACTACCCAAAAGCCCAAAGCACAGGAGTGCACAGACTATAGGACAATTAGCCTGATGAGCCACATAACAAAAATACTACTCAAGATCATACATGAAAGAATTAAAAACAAGATAGACATAGAAGTGGGAGAAGAACAGTTTGGCTTTAGAAAGAACAGAGGAACAAGAGAGGCAATACTTTGTATAAGACTACTAGCTGACAAGTATATAGAAGTGCAAAAAAGTATCTACTTGTGTTTCATTGATTATAGCAAAGCTTTTGACAGAGTCCAACATGAAAAGCTAATCATATGTCTACAAGAAATAGGCCTAGATGAGGATGATATCAGACTAATAAGCAACATATACTGGGAACAGACAGCAATAATAAAATATGAAAATACAGTAGCTACACTCCATACATAGACATAAAGAGAGGAGTGAGACAAGGATGCATTCTGTCACCAAGCCTATTTAACACAGAGAAAATCTTCAAACAACTAGAGGGAATGCCAGGACTCAAGATCAATGGAAAAATAATAAACAATTTAAGATATGCAGATGACCCAGTATTGGTAGCAGAAAATGAACAAGATCTACAAGAACTAGTGGACCAATTGGACAGAACTAGCAAGGAATATGGATTAGACATTAACATACAGAAAACAAAAACTATGGTAATCAACAAGGAAATGGAAAAACCTAAAATGAATATAAAAATACATGGAGAATTACTACATCAAGTAAAAAGCTTCTTATATCTCGGTCAGATGATAACAGATGATGGCAGATGTATAACAGAAATTAAAAGAGAATAGGAATGGCCAAGGATAATTTCAATAGTTTGAGAAAGTTACTGACATCCAAACAAATCGCAAACAGGCTAAAAATGAGAATGATCAAATGCTATATATATCCTATATTAATGTATGGCTCGGAAACATGGACAGTGAACAAGCAGTTAGAAGACAGAATTGATGCATTTGAGATGTGGATATATAGAAAAATAGGCAGAATTTCATGGACAGAAAAACAGACAAATAAACAAGTTTTAGGAAAACTAGGCATGAAGAAACAATTATTAAGAGAAATAAAATTCAGACAAGTAAAGTATTTTGGACACATAAAAGACATGACACCATGATAAAACATTTACTAGAGGGAAAGTTGAGGGGAGAAGAGCAAGAGGAAGACCGAGAGATAAGTGGGAGGAAACTTTAAGAAATGGACAGGTTACAGTCTGACAATGTGCAACACCAAGGCGAAAGACAGAGGATGCTGGAGATTCATTGCAGCCAACCTTCGATGTGGAGACGGCACCTGATGATGATGATGATGATAGAAGCTTAGAAATTGTTTTTCAGTGTTATTTTCATCTTTCATTCTGGGTAAATCTACTATATATATAAAAATGGATGTTTGTCTGTTTGTTTGTTACCTATAGACTTGGAAACTACTGAACAGATTTAGCTGAAATTTACAGGATATGTTTGTTTTGATGTTGGGATGCTACCTGTCATAGTTTGAAATAGGTAGCGCTGAAGCTTTTCAAAAAATTCTAAAAAATAGAAAACACGCTATTTCATCGAGAGTTTCTAAGTTTGTTTACAATTTGCTAGGAGCGTTTCGGAAGTCTCGATATACACATTAACATATACACAAGATTCGATGACGTATGTTTTAAAACTATGGAGACCTCGATCTCTTTCAAGGAAAAAATAATCGTTTCAAGGCAATTTTACAAACAAGCTGAAGTTAAAATACGCAATCCAGGTTTGTTTCTTCAAAGGATTTATACTCATTTCGAATCATGATAAGAGAAATATCAACTGGGAGGCGACATTAGTAGCAATGAAGCAGTATGTCAACTGGGACGCGAGATTAGTAGCAATGAAGCAGTATGACAACTGCGAATGTGCTGAGCATATATCACTGGGCGACATTAGTAGCAATGAAGCAGTATATCGACTGGGACATAATTCAATTTTTTGTTGGAGGCGGTGCAACGCGCGCAGGGTACAGCTAGTAACTAAATAAATGTGTGTGTTTTTTCATTCTCGCTACCTGACATAGTAAATAGTACTTCAATTCTAAAAAGCACTTAAACTCATACAAAATTGTCACATTGGCTATACACCCATTGTCTCAAGACACTAACAGAATGTCATAAATATATGATTAAATGTTTCTCTACCTTTGTAATACCAGCCATCATCAGTCCACCTTGCTAACACATGCTCTCCTTTTACGAGTGGAGTCTGCTTTTGCAAAGACATACGCTGTTCAAGAAGCCACGAGGTAGACTGAGGCTTACCTAAAGAAAGATTACAAAACAACTGTTCACAATGATGATCAAAATAATATTCCCAACATAAAGAAAACAGTTTTCATGATATTATTTGGACTACAGAGCAAATATGACAATATTAAAATGTATGAATTTCAACCATTGTTTTTAACAAGTTTTCAAATTTCCTAATGTTCAATCACATGTTTCAGTTATATCTTCTTCTTTGTTTCTAAATGCACTTTCAACCTTACACTTCTGTTTTCAGTTCAGCATTTTAGAAAAAGGTTTACATTCTCTATTCTATCCATGCTTGTTTAGCTAGACTGCAGTCATTCAGCCTGATACCAGGACCACCAGTTGGAGATGGAGTAGGGTTTTGATCAACATTTGTTCCCTTACCCTTAATTTGTCATCTCATTCATTATGTCTAAGGTTACAAAGAACAATATCTTCATTATAGAGCCTGGCCCGAGTGGTTACCGGGGCTCAAATTTGGGGTGTAAAGAATAGAACCACTGCTACCTGCCACGCATGTCGTAAGGCGACTAAGGAGGTTTGGCTGAAATTGGATGCACATGTCCTAAGCGTGTAGAAGTCTATGCGTTTAGGGGCCTACCAAACCAATGTGCAACGTATACACGTTCTTGGCAATGATCAAACATATCACAAAGAGTGATTAAAATTGGTACGTAAAACGACGCACAGAAGAAGAAGATTATAGAGCCTGACTAATGACATTCATAAATGCTGATGTTATTGTCACTGTAGGTTTTCAAATAATTAACATAAGTTTGTTCCTACTATATCTAAAAGATTACTATATTAAAAATTAGAGATAAATTTTAGTTAAATTTTAAGTTGAAAAAAATGTTTGTACCACTTTCACCCATACAGTTTTTAATGATTCTCAAATAACAAGTTGTTGTTGGCTGAATATTTATATTAACAAACATTGTTTAAACAAGTTGTTAGAAATGAATATTATACTGTTGATGGTGAAGATGTAAATAATGTAGTCTCATGCTTAACTCTTAGTGGACCAAGCGCCACGCTAAGTGGCGTTTGAAGTGGCCGCGTTTTTACATTCCGCCACGCTAAGTGGCGTTTGGTTATCAGAATGTGAAAGCGCTTGTAAAAACGTGACTTTTGCCCTGGTCCACTAAGAGTTAATAAATAGGACCTTAACTCACTTTTCTCACTTCCTGGAACATTTGTGTCATCAGGCTCATTTGTCTGTTGAGGAAACATAATGAAGAAAAGAATGAAGCAAATATATAAAGGCAAATATAAACTGGGAAGAGAGATAGAGGATGACTTAGAGAGATGTTCCTTTCTCATTAATTTCCTTTTCCCTGCTCAGCAACAAAATTAGAAATCTCAATAGACGACATCCAGTCATACTGCAACCTGCCATTTTTTATTTTTCAAAGCAGTGACTAAGAGTCAGAAACAATAATAGCTCCATTAAACATAGTTGCAGAGAGCCACTGGAAGGTAGCAGTAACAGGCTCAACCTCTATCCTTATAGTGCAAGTAGTGTATGTTTTACTTTGTTCTGCAACAACATTGCCGTCCAATACCCAAGATACCCCAACCTGACTTCTCATTACAATGCACAGACCCATCAGTATAAACAATACTGATACATTAGAAGATTAGAAACTATTTATAATAGCAATATGATATGAGGCATCATCACAAAAATAACCCACATGTTTTAGCCTTTATCTTCATGACTCATTGAGGAGATAGGACCCAAGAGATATAGATAGTAATTATTGTTCAACTATTGTTTTGAAAGATATTGGTCTATGCATTATTTTTTAACATAGATTCCACAGCATTTTAAGAAACCCTGTACCACATTTCTCAGAAACGTTTGCTAGAGAATACATAATAAAATGTTTTAAAACTGGAATGAGGTAGGGACTATTTTTGCTACAAACTAGCAAAACAATTCAAATGTGTTTTACTTACTTTTTTTTCATCCTTTTGACTGGCCAATTCTATTGTTATTTTCTGTTCAGAAAAAATAAGATACATTTTCAGATTAGGTATTGTGTAATGTAAATGAGATAAACTGTAATTAAAATAACTAAATATCTACTTTCTTCCACATGTCAGTAATAGTAGTCGTTCATCATGCGATGATGACAACAACCTCAGACATGTGTTGTTGTACCTCTTTGGTGTGTGTAGAGGTGACTGTAGAGTCAAACCCTAGAACACAATCTCCTACCACAGGTGGGGTATACATGATCAAGGTTAGACATGTGGGTGTTGTGTGTTCTGTTTTTCTGGCAGCTTGTTTTCTCTGTGCCTCAACGGCATGACGATTCTCAGCTATGCGAGCACGTCTTGTGTTGTTACATCGCCACATTTGGCGTTACTATTCTTTGCTCCCATTGCAGGAGCTCCAGCAACACACAGGCATCTCTTTTCTTTAACTTTCTTTCTAAAATGTTAGAATGTTCTTTATTCACCATAGCTGGTGTCATACTCTCTTTGCGTTGTTCTTTTTCTTAGTGAGAGTTTGATTCTGATCTATTGAGTGACACATCTGTTACAGAATTTATTAAACTAAGAAGTGACTTCATTTTTTCAGTATCTCTCAAACTTTGAGAACTTACAGAACTAGAATTTGAGCTATCTTTCCCTGACTCTTCTTGAACCTGGGATCTGTCCAATGAATTGGGCTCGATTAAGCTTGGTCTAGATCTTGAAGGCACCTCTTTGACATCTACACCAGGATACGATCTTGGTCTGGTATGCTTTTTCCTGTTTAAGATAATAAAACAAGTAACTAATATCTGCAGTGGTCATACTAAATCAACACTTATTAAACTGCTTACAAGATGAATTCATTGTTATCTCTAAATATAGGCATCAATAGACGACAGAATGGACCATGCTGATATTATAAATTCCCTAAGGGAGAGAGGTCCTTGTACATGGTTCAAGTAATAGTGGTGAATCTACAACACTAATCAGACTGCAAGAACTCCAAGTCAAGAGTGGTGTAGCTAGACAAGAACGCTATGCTGGTAGACAAAGAAGAATAGTAAAACAACAAAGAACCGGTGTTGTTAATCGCCATACGCTCATGGAAATACTGAGGGGGAGATCAGAGCACTTATGAACTAATTGGTTCGACGTGCAGTGATGATGATCCGATGACTAAACTAAATTAGACGACAGAGATGAAGTGTTTATACATAATGCTGGGGTCAGGAAAAGATTGGTACAACATCAGTACTAAACTTCATCAAGAAACAACAAATTAAATGGTTCAGCCGCATAAGCAGATTACCAACAGACAGTGCACCTCAAAGAGCTATGTTACTCCGATACAAAGGATATAAAGCAGAAGGCTGGCCACACAAAAGATGGATCTCAGAGATAATAGAGACGATGAAAGACACTATTTATGTAGCGCACGCAAAAGCCTATTCTAGAAATCTCTTCTTATCCTGACGCTGTGATGCAAAACAGGAATGGAGAAAGAAAAAGAATAGTGAATTATTTTTTATAAAATAAGTTTAAGTCGAGTTTTCAATCCACTGGAAGACTTTATATACTGTACAAATATCAAATAATATACTTATACTCTTTTTTTCATGCAGCATGCCCTTTGCAGAACATGTTTATCATTTCAGCCAACCTCAATGGAACTCAATTTCTAGTCAGTTCTCTCATCTTCTCCATCATCATGGTTTCCTTTGCGTCCTTTTGCCCCATTTTCTTGGTCATCACCTGCCTTGTATTCCAAAAACCAATCCCTCCATTATTCTTCTTCTTCTTTTGTCGTCACACTGCTACCGGGTTGTTGCCCAGTGGCGTGGTTTTCTGTTTTTTCTTGCGCTGTTCTGGTGGCTTGTGTGATTGTTATCTTTGCTCTTTCACAGGATTCTGCTACGCCATCTAACCATCTTTTCTGTGGTCTTCCTCTTGCCTTCTTTCCCGATGTTCTGTTGTAGAAGACTCTGTATACTGTGGAGTTTGGATGCATTCTTATTAAGTGCCAAACCACTTCATTCTTTGTTTATCTATGTAATTCAAGCACGGTTTGTGCCAACTTTCTTTCTTATGCTGATGTTGGTGATTCTGTCTTTTCTTGTGTTTGTTGGTAACTTTTCGCAGGCAACGCATTTCACATGTAGTTATTTTTGTGACGGCGCTTTGCTCAATGTCCATGTTTGGCTCTGGTAACACAAAGTAGGTATAAAAATGCTGTTGATCATCTGTTGCTTAGCTGCCTGTGAAATTGTTGGGTGCCTTAACAATGGGGCTAGCTGGTAGGTTACAGCATTTGCTTTTTGTACTCTAGCCTCTATCTCTCTATCCAGTTTTCCATCTTATGTGAATATGCTTCCTAAGTATTTGAATTCTTTCACTTGGTTTATTTTAGTGCCATTGACATGGATGTCTAGATTATTATGTTTTCTTCCCATATTCATTATTTCTGTTTTAGTGTTGTTGATTTTCATGTCATGTTTTACACAATTTTTGTTCAAGGTGTCAATATGATACCTTGAATTATTGTTCCCTCTAAAACACTGTGATGTTTAATGTGACCAAAATGTTTCCACTTTCGAGGCACGTTATTGTATATGAGCCAATATTCCTAAATGTTCAGCTCCTGCAGGATATCTATATTCTATATTCTTCCTTTTCGTTGTCGAAGACATTCTAAGAATTTGACTGTAACACTTTATTTCAAAAGATTTGATCTCTTTTTAAATGCTTGTATACTGATTCATGTCTCCCTCCATCATATGTTGTCACAGGAAAAATACTGATTCATGTCTCACATCCATATGTTGTCACAGGAAAAATACTGATTCATGTCTCACATCCATCATATGTTGTCACAAGAAAAATACTGATTCATGTCTCACATCCATATGTTGTCACAAGAAAAATACTGATTCATGTCTCACATTCATATGTTGTCACAAGAAAAATACTGATTCATGTCTCACATCCATCATATGTTGTCACAAGAAAAATACTGATTCATGTCTCACATCCATCATATGTTGTCACAAGAAAAATACTGATTCATGTCTCACATCTATCATATGTTGTCACTGGAGAAATACTGATTCATGTCTCACATCTATCATATGTTGTCACAGGAAAAATACTGATTCATGTCTCACATCTATCATATGTTGTCACTGGAGAAATACTGATTCATGTCTCACATCCATCATATGTTGTCACAAGAAAAATACTGATTCATGTCTCACATCCATATGTTGTCACAAGAAAAATACTGATTCATGTCTCACATCCATCATATGTTGTCACAGGAAAAATACTGATTCATGTCTCACATCTATCATATGTTGTCACTGGAGAAATACTGATTCATGTCTCACATCCATCATATGTTGTCACAGGAAAAATACTGATTCATGTCTCACATCTATCATATGTTGTCACAAGAACAATACTGATTCATGTCTCACATCTATCATATGTTGTCACAGGAAAAATACTGATTCATGTCTCACATCCATATGTTGTCACAGGAAAAATACTGATTCATGTCTCACATCTATCATATGTTGTCACAGGAAAAATACTGATTCATGTCTCACATCTATCATATGTTGTCACAAGAAAAATACTGATTCATGTCTCACATCTATCATATGTTGTCACAAGAAAAATACTGATTCATGTCTCACATCTATCATATGTTGTCACAAGAAAAATACTGATTCATGTCTCACATCTATCATATGTTGTCACAAGAAAAATACTGATTCATGTCTCACATCCATATGTTGTCACAGGAAAAATACTGATTCATGTCTCACATCTATCATATGTTGTCACAGGAAAAATACTGATTCATGTCTCACATCTATCATATGTTGTCACAGGAAAAATACTGATTCATGTCTCACATCCATCATATGTTGTCACAAGAAAAATACTGATTCATGTCTCACATCCATATGTTGTCACAGGAAAAATACTGATTCATGTCTCACATCTATCATATGTTGTCACAGGAAAAATACTGATTCATGTCTCACATCCATATGTTGTCACAGGAAAAATACTGATGCATGTCTCACATCCATATGTTGTCACAGGAAAAATACTGATTCATGTCTCACATCTATCATATGTTGTCACAAGAAAAATACTGATTCATGTCTCACATCTATCATATGTTGTCACAAGAAAAATACTGATTCATGTCTCACATCCATCATATGTTGTCACTGGAGAAATACTGATTCATGTCTCACATCCATCATATGTTGTCACAAGAAAAATACTGATTCATGTCTCACATCTATCATATGTTGTCACAAGAAAAATACTGATTCATGTCTCACATCTATCATATGTTGTCACAAGAAAAATACTGATTCATGTCTCACATCCATCATATGTTGTCACAAGAAAAATACTGATTCATGTCTCACATCTATCATATGTTGTCACAGGAAAAATACTGATTCATGTCTCACATCCATATGTTGTCACAGGAAAAATACTGATTCATGTCTCACATCCATCATATGTTGTCACAAGAAAAATACTGATTCATGTCTCACATCCATATGTTGTCACAGGAAAAATACTGATTCATGTCTCACATCCATATGTTGTCACAAGAAAAATACTGATTCATGTCTCACATCTATCATATGTTGTCACAAGAAAAATACTGATTCATGTCTCACATCCATCATATGTTGTCACAGGAAAAATACTGATTCATGTCTCACATCTATCATATGTTGTCACAGGAAAAATACTGATTCATGTCTCACATCCATCATATGTTGTCACTGGAGAAATACTGATTCATGTCTCACATCCATCATATGTTGTCACAGGAAAATACTGATTCATTCTTCCATCTTTGTTGTACAAGACATTCTAGATTATGCTGTACATCTATCATAGTTGTTCTTTTAAAGTAATACTGATTCATGTCTCACATCCATATGTTGTCACAGGAAAAATACTGATTCATGTCTCACATCCATCATATGTTGTCACAGGAAAAATACTGATTCATGTCTCACATCCATCATATGTTGTCACTGGAGAAATACTGATTCATGTCTCAAATCCATATGTTATCACAGTAAAAATGCATGTCCCTCAGAAATTTTACTTCATATATAAAGCCAGCAGTATGTTCTAATTAAAATGGCATGTGTGAATAGGGAGAGGGGGTGAGTGTGAGTACTCTTATTTTTCTCTTTGTTTTTTTAATCAGGATCTGGTTGGAGTTGGATTTAATTGTGACTTAATTGGTCACTATGCTGTAACAGTAATAGCTATGGATGTATGAATTCTCTCAGAAAATACTTAGTTTTGTGGTAAAGAGATGTAATTCAGAGATGAATGGACAATTTGTTTTACTAGCTAATATTACATTGCAATTGAAAGGGAAGTTTAAAGAGAAATTCACATTCTCAAAAGAAAGACAAGATGAAGGTAGTTACGGACTCAGAAAGGTGAGCATGCAGTTTAAAAAACAAACACATATAGGTAACTACAACCTGTCATCTGGTCTTTCTCTCTGATTCTTGTGTCTAAATCCGTCGTGGGACAATTGTTGGTGGCCTTAGTATCAAAATAAAATAACATTATTATATATTTAAAACATGTAATAAACTTCTTTACTGTTTTCACTCTTGTTATATGATCTATATTTATAACGCTATTTAAATAGGATAAAGTTACCACAGCAACATTTTTGCCTGAATTTTATTAAAGTTTTCAATTGAATTACTGAACTTTCTTTTACAAAATAATATCTTGCTATAATAAATTTGATATCTTTTATTTTACATTGAGCATTAATGATAATGATTACTTTTTTTTTTTTGGATCTAGAAGCAATTGAGCTTTCAGCTCTTCAACTCAGTTCCATGGACATCATAACCCTTCAGTTCGGTTCCACGAGACACTAAATCTGGAGAACCTGTGGCTTTGCTGCCAGCCCGCGGAATTGAACCGAACTCACAGGGGGCTTGTCATCCGTCGTCCAACACGCTACAAACATGCTGGGCAGGCGGGCAATGATTCCTGATATGGATACTGATTGCTAGGAGCATCATCATTGCACTTTGATGAATAACCATGTGTGCTCAGATCTCTTTCTTACACAGGAAGATCTTAGAGCAGTGCACAAACTTCGTAACATCAACGGGAATCTTCAATGTAATTTTGAAGATTGTGAATATTTTAGAAGGAATTTTATTTTAAAATATTTTCAGTAGATTTTTTTCCATACAGTGGCTTTTCAGCATGCTTTTTTTCTATTTTCAACTGCGAAGCTTTTCTTTTTCTTGCTCAACTTGGAAGGTGAAAGGCAGGAGAGCAAGGAGTAGACAGAAATACAATTGGGGGAACATCAGGAAGTGGATAGCTAATAATCTGCTTAATTGATTGATTGGATCATATTCACTGAACTTAGATGAATAACCATACAGGCTCTGATCTATTTCCTGCACAGGAAGATTGAAGTGGCAGTACACAAACTCATGTAATTTAGAAGATGACAAAAACTTTTGTAGGAATTTTTTGAATTCTTTTTAAGAATTTTGCCAGGACAGCAGAATTTCCACCTACTCTTATCAGTTTTCAACTGGCAATGGTTCTTTTAAGTGGTCGACTTTAACATGTTTTATGATCTATGTTTTATCGTTCTTCTCTGATAGGACCAGGGACTCAATCTCCCCATTGAGATCAGGGATCTCTGAAAAACTATCTTAATTAGTTAGGACCAAGTAGCTTAGAGTGAGAGGTGAGCATCTTACCTCCATGACACAGAGGCAATAATCTGGTATAGTTCGTTCCAAAATTCGTGATCACACTAAGGTTTAATTTGAACGAAATCTACCTGATGGATAAAAGTAATTTTTTGCATGCAGTCTTATGTACCTCACGACCTTACGAATTCATGTTTAACTAATTGGTAGGTAGCTTAGTTGATGCAAAAAATGTTTTTGTTATATAATTTTGCATAAGCACAACAAAATGGTAACCAAAGTTTAGAATTTACAGTAATACACAAAATGGTGGGAATGTTTGCAAAGGCGTATCCCTATTACATATTATAAAAAGAAAGGTGACATAGCGAACAAATGATACCTTCCACTTCTATAAGTGAAAGTAAATGTTGCATACATACGCCAATGACAGTCGTTAGAATACATTGTGAACTGATTAATTCCACGGATTCCCACTTTTGTCTTGCACTGAATTGCATGTGGAACACGGAAATGCTTAGTTATAGACAAACTTGACAATCGTACTGTAAAATTTCTACAAGTATACCATATCAACATCGCTGTAATTATAGTAATAACATATAATAAAAATCTAACAGAACTAAAGGTTTGGGTGGGCAAAAATACTTTTGGAAGGTCGTCACTGTTACCTATATAAAAATGTAAAAATCAAGAATTTATGTCAAGGGAATGATTTTATATCGGTCGGTAACGATGATCACAAATTTTGGAATGAACTTTAGATTGTACAACTAGGGCAAAGGATAGAACTTGCTGTAGAGCTGTTACAGCCAACCATTCAATGTGGAGAGGGCACATGATTGATTGACTGAGTATCCCGCTTCATGTAACACTATAAAACTTTATTAAAATACATACATTGAGAACAAAATTGAAAACATATGCTGCTGTTAACATTTTTTGATGAAAACTTACTCTTGAATATTCTCATTCTGGAGACTTGAAATGTGTATACAGTCTGCATCAAACTGCTTCATGCTAATTTTGATCAAGTATCTTCTTCTTGTTGTGGCCTGTAGAATTCAAACAGAGATGATATTTTTGTTACAACATAAATTGGTACTTTACTGGGAGTCAATGTAGTTCAGTGGCAGAGAGGGGAGTAAATACACAGGATAAGTGTTCAAATCCAGTTTACATGTTTTTTCAAGTTACTTGGTAAAAAAATAAGTCCCCAAACTTTCTGAATTAAAGGAAAGTATTTAATCATGCCCAAAGCTACTATGTAATGAGAACTTTGGTATCTGGGATTTTGTCCGGCCATTATATTTTGAGTAATCTGCTGAGACAAATTGTGTGGAAGTGGTTTAGTTTTATTGGTTGTCTGCTATATACTGTCCATGTCTCACTGGACAACAGGGAGGTGAGCACTATGGCCTGATAACTTTATACTTTACATTATTTTACAATAAGTGGTTATAATTATTGTTATTATAAATTTATTTGTTTTGAGATAGATTTAAATGTTTTCAAGAATAATGGTTGTTATTTCTGTCAGTGTTAATGATTTTCCTGAAAGTAATGTTTTCTAACTAAAATAACATATTTTGTCCCCATTTTCAATCCTTTCATGATTCTGTACCATCTTTCTCATTTTATAAAAACTGCAAAAGACATACAGCACTCTCTGTGGCATACTTTTTCTTGGTCACTATATTTAATGTGGTTTTTTTTTGTATATTTTTCTCATTGTACACATTTTAATACTTCACTGGTTCTTTGCATATCCTTTAACCATCATCCTCTCCTCACCACAGCGAGAATTTTTCTATTATGCACTGTCTTCATCAGATTGATGTTAACAGCAAGCAACCTTCCTCCTACTATTCATCATAGATATGACACTGTTGAAAACCATACTGAAAGGAAAGATTAAAGCAAGCAAACAGGAGGAAAACAACACTATAAGGGGGAAGTAACCACAAATAACCATCTAGAAGAATGATTCGCCATAGCAAGAGACAGATAATACAGGAGATTGAGTAGTGGAACTGGTGGTTTCTTAACACATTAACTATCACATTGAAAATCACTGTATTAAATTTTGTTAATTTTTTTTTCACTCTGCATGTGTATGCACATATTAATTAAGCTGTTGTTTTCTGGTTTTTTGCAAAGAAATTCAATGAATGATATGTAAATTGGCAGATAAATTAATGTACTTTCCTCGCAAATTAACAGATATTTAAAAAAAATTAATTGAGGACAGGTAATGATCAGTATTGGTAGTTAATCTGTTAACACAATCTTAATGTCAGCTCTTTAAAAAAAATATCACTGTTTTGAATGTTTTATTCATGGAAAATGTCTGAATATTATAAACACAAAACTACCATTATTTTTACATGAAATAATATATCATAATAATGTACTACTGACCTGAAAACATGCATATTCTCAGTGGCAACATATGGGTTAGAAACATGGACATTTAAAAAGGATGTGGAAAAATATATATGTGCTTTTGAATATAACTGTTACAGAAGAGTCCTCTGTATACAATGGACAGAGAAGAGAACAAATATATACATCCAGAAAGAACTTAGAATTAAAAAAAACTGGCTGATGCTACAAATAAGAATGAGAAAATTGAAGTATTGTGACATATAAAAATATGCAAAGGGTCGGAGAAGACCAATGTGGAAGAAGTTATTCCAAAAAGGAAAAGAAGTGAAAGACCATAGAGGAGACGGATTCAGGATATAAATGATGATTTGAGCATGGTGGCTGCAGAGGACGAAAATCTGGCCTATGAGAGAAATTCAGAAGGATTGGTAGGATGGCAAATTCTGCTTAGGGTGAGCTATTTGATGATGACTACTAACAACTCTCCATATAGCAAAGCAAATCCTAACTACAACAAAAAAAGAAATTTGGCTGAGCAGATGGGCCATGGGAGTCACGGGAAGAGAGGTTTACAGACACTTGGCCAACCCTAACCCCCAATGACAACATCAACTACCTTACAAGGAGAGATCAGAGAACCATTTTTAGATTTCAAACTCAAAATGTAAAATAAAACCTACCATTACTGCCAGTAATACCGCTTTTTAGGGTGATGTAGAATAGGGTAGGGGAGGTGCTGTGGAATGTAATGGCTGCATGGCTAGTGCAGTTGCTGTGAAACTGTTCAGGTTATGATTTTTCTTTATGTCCTTGACAGAAAAAACTCCTTGGTCGTACCGGGGATTGAATATGGGTCTCCCGCATGGGAGCAATGCTATAATCCATTTGGCCAGACACTTCACCATTCGATCAATATATAGCACTTAATCACATGAACAGAATTAAACCATAACATACTGCAGACTACCAGCATATCAGCATGAAACGTTCACGCCACCTCTTCAGGTGCCAAGTGCTAGATGATGTCAGGAAGATACTTCTTCCTCCAAGAACAGATAAATGGAACAAAAGAACAACTTGCAAACACATGCAGATACCACTACATAGTATTGGGACGAAGGACAAGAGCTCAAGTGCTGCTGGATCATTGAAGAAGAAAATAATAATGATGATGACAACTGACCTTCTGTCCATTATACATAATGACTGTGTAAAACTTGTCATCTGAATTATCGGGAACAAACTGGATTATTGCTGGAACATAACATTCAAGCATTGTGTCTAATCTTATAACTTTGACCAGCACATAATCACCAACCTGTTTAAAGATACAAAATAAAAACAAAGTTAGTTAACTAGTTAACAATACTGACATAATTGCACAATGTGCAGACTCATATGCAAAGGGTATTCAGGCTGATAGTTCCTGTAGCTTGCTGGTTATATGTGTGTCTTTGTCTGTTCTTGCAGGGATCTTTGCAGACTCAAACCCCACAATGTCAAATTCTTCCAGTTTAAGAAGTGCATTCTCGTCAATGGCTGAATCATCATCATGACAAAAGTCTTCAAAGAAAGACCTCAGTATGTCACCTTAATCCAGATTCAATATTTTCACTATCATCATCATCATCATCATCATCAGGTGCCGTGTTGGCTGGTGTAGGCGATCATGGATCTGAACAAATTTCTGTCTTTGGTTGTTTGCTATCAACTCTAATGTTGATGCTTTACCATGCTATGAAGTCAGGCTAACCAAAATTGTTTCTCTCTGTCATCCTCTGTCTCGTCTACCCTCAATTTTACCAGTTGTCACAATGTGTTCTAAACATCCTCTCCTCATCACATGTTTGAAAAATGATGAGTGCCTCTTTCTTATATTGATGATACGCTTTCTCTGTGAATCTCATTCAACACCTCAACATTAGTCATTTTAGCAGTCCATAGGGTTTTCACTATAGGCACTTTTGAAGCCAGTGTGTCCGTTCCTTCATTGCAGTGAAAGAACAGAACAGACAGCATCGAATGTAGGTTAAGGAAATTGTTTATCTATGCCACTAACTAGGACACAAGATGACGATGATATATATATATAACTGGTTGTCATGGTAATAAATGTGAATTATTAACTGATCAAAATGCCGTTCGCAGTAAATGAAGAAGATTAAATATACAACAATGATAATGACTTACATAAAGAGGTGGACATGAAACTGCCCTCCCGATGGCAGCACACTCCTCGTAAGTACTTGCATATCATCATATTCAAAATGAACAATGCAATGATCTGGATCTGGACAGCTTAGAATGATAGCTGAATAATTAAAGTGTAGTTTAAAAAATGAACTTTAAAGGCATTGAAAACGAATAACATATTAAAAATGAAGTGCTAAACTTCAAGATGTTTATCTCATAACCTGACTTTAAACGCATAACTTTTCAACAAATTCGGTTATAGTAAATATTTAATCAATAAGAATATTTTTAATGCTTACTTTTTGATCCAATATCTTAAACCTTAAAAAGAATATGACAGTGCTATGTACAACCAGTTCTCACATATGGATGTGAATCATGGACAATAAGTAACAAGAACATTAAATTATTTGAAGCTACAGAGATGGAGTTTATAGAAAACTATGAGAATATCATGGACAGAAAAGGTGACAAATGATAATATTCTCAAGAAAGCAGACAAGAACAGATCACTTGTGAGAAGTATCAGAAGGAAAAAACATTCTTTGGATATGTTAAGAGAAAAGAAAAGCTTGAACACATTGGCACAACATGCGAGATAGAGGGGAAGAGAGATAGAGGTTAACAGAAGGAAAACATTCTAGCTAGATAGTTTAATATCATGGCACGCCCAAGTGGTTACCGGGGCCCAAATTGGGGTGTAAAGAATAGAACCATTCTTACCTGCCATGCATGTCGTAAGAGGCGACTAAAGAGGTTGGGCATTGGGCTAGCTATCCCACACCATAAAAAACACTAGATCGCTACAGAATGAAGAGCGAACCGAGTAAACGCTGGCTGAAACCGGACACATCGCGAAGGATAAGCACCAGAGTTCCAAATGGTGCTGAAGATGTGACGTAAAACACACTAATGATAAGGCTGCATGAGATTTCCACATGAATAGAATTTTTGGGGAGGTCTGGTACATCAGTCTGGGCAGTGATCAAAAGAGAGATATCATGCACAGTGAAAAAAAAAGTAGAATTAAAAGCTAGAACAAGAGAGATAGAGCTGTGGAAGTACATGGCAACCTATGCCTGCTGGAAGGGCACTTGATGATGATAATATTAACTGTTAATTAAAAAAAAATTCATTCTAAGACAATCAGTCCTGCATAACAATCTAACTTATTATTTATTATATTCCTCTTGTACCATTATGTTACACAACACCTGCATGTAATTTTCCATACAGCTCGTTCCTGAGCAATTCACTCAATTATCCCTGTAGAATTAAGTCCAATATTTCTTGGCTTTCTCAATAAAGTTTGTTTCATGGTTTTCCTAGGGTGTCCTTTTTTTCTTGAACTCTTTATTTCCCACTTCAATGCCTGCTTTGTCATTTCTTAAATCATTTTTTCTAAGAGTACACCAAACATAGTGTCATCTTGACTTTCTTATAACAGTTGCTACTAGGGGTTGACTATATATTTCTCAGATTTCATAACCTCTTCTGAATTCTCCTAATTCATCTATTTGTCAAGCCAGCTACCAAATCTTAGAAAATAATTAATCCTGGCAATCAAAGAATTAAAGCAACATACAAAATTATTTGAATTTCTTGTTTTTATAGTATAAAAATAATAGTAGTGATACTGGTAACAATAAGTTAATTGCATATCCTTTACAGGACTTTGCGAATGAACCCCAGATTTTTAACGCTGTTTATGATTTTTCTAGGCATTAGTTTGCCATTGCTTTCTGAACGGGCGGTGCCATCGTCCTTTTGTAAAAATCCACGCAAAGCAATTTGCAACCAAACTGGCCACTGCATGATTTGAACTCAGAACGTCCATTTTAATAGACCGAGTCACTATCCCCTAGGCCACAGATGCCACCACTGGTAATAGTGACCATATTTATTGATACTACAACTTCTGTAAACAATACATTGGAATCAGTGTAAAAAATTACTCCTGGTGCAAGATATATTGAAACTCAAGAGATGCTTCAATTGACCAAGGGAAACAAGGCTCTACCTATCAATTTATCCAAGTCTTTCAATAGGTTAATGGTAGTGGAGTACAAGAGCAAACACATTACAAGTAATGTAAAAACTAGTAAGTCTGTGTGCTCTAGAGCTTTTCCACCATTGTATTGAATATACTACACGATTATTATCAGAAGAATGTCCTTAAATATCTAATAAAATCAGAATTTGATGGTAAGATGAATTTCCAAATATATTTTGTGTAGTATTTTTGTCTGTAAATCACAATCAAATATTTTTTTAAAAGTACACCATCCGCATGTACCATTCTTTAGTATTTGATAATAGTTTATCAAATACTAAAACCGAAATAATGAATGTGTGAAGAAAACATAATAAACGTAACATCCATATCAATGGTACTAAAATCAACCAAGTGTAAGAATTGAAATACTTAGGATGCATATTCACAGAAGATGGAAGACTAGACAGAGAGATATAGACTAGAGTGCAAAAAGCAAATACTGTAACCTACCAGCTAGCCACATTGTTAAGGCACCTAAATATCTCACTGAAAGCTAAACAACAGATGATCATCATTTTTATGCCTACCCTGTGTTACCAGGGTCAAACATGGACAATGAGGACCATGGAGGAAAAAAAAATACATGTGAAATGCTATGCCTATGAAGAGTTACCAACAACACCAGAAAAGACAGAACCACCAATATTAACATAAGAAAAAAAAGATGGGACATATCCTTGCTTTAATTATATTGAGAAACAAAGAATGAAGTGGTTCAGCCACAATAAAATGCAACCAAACTCCACTGTATACAGTATTCTACAACAGAACATCAGAAAAGAAGGTCAGAGGAAGACCATGAAAAAGATGGCATAGCAGAATCCTATCAAAAAGCAAAACCAACAATCACGTACGGCACTAGAGTAGCGGAAGACAAAAACAGAAAACTACTACACTTTGCACCAGTCCGGTAACAGTGTGAGGACAAAAGAAGAAAGAAAAAAGGTTATAGTTGATTTTAATTGTTAGTTATAATTAATAACAATGCGTTAAAATATAAGAAAATTACAGTATTTTTGGATATCCATTCACAAAATTTAGAACAGGACAATGACAGGTGGAACAAGATATAAGGAGCAGAAGGTAACGATGGATAGGACACACACTGTGAAACCCCTAACAGCATCACAAGACAGGCTCTCCAATGGAACCCCCAGGGCAAGAGAGGTAGGGGAAAACCCAGGAACACCTGGAGACGGGAGTTGGAGATGGAATGCAAGAAAATGGGGAGAGAGTGGGGAGATCTGGAAAGGATGGCCTTGGATAGGCGGGCTTGGAAGGCCTTGGTTGGACCTATGCTTCCCTAGGGGCAAAGGGTGAAGAAGAAGATTCACAAAATTAAAATCAAAATGTGAGCAAATATCAATTCAGCTCAACATGTTTTTCATTTTGGTAGAGAGATAGAGCGAGAGAGAAAGAAAGAGAGAATGAGAGTGAAAGAAAGAGAGAATGAGAGTGAAAGAGAAAGAGTGTGTATGAGTGTATACAAGGTAAATACTGTTTACTAAAACTATGTAAAAACTTGAAAAGATCTCACCTGGATAATAAAGGCCATCATCATCACTCCTAGCAATGACTTTTTGACCTCTAAAGGCCTTCGGTTTAATTATAAATTTCTTTTTAATAATTTTTGATTTATCCTTGATATTGCCATGTTTCTTTTGGAAACTTCTGACTTGTTCTTTAGCCTGTATATAAAAAATATCACTGATTTTCTTTAATCTGATGTAAAAAAACCACATACAGCTGTACCATCAGGAATGCTAATGCAGAATTCTTACTTTTATTCAATTAAATTTTTTCATTCAAAAAAATCTTTTTACATATGAATAAAAAAACATAATGTTAAAACAAAAAATTTCATTATTTTTTAAATCTAAGGATTTCATAGTTGAAATAAATAGTGAACAATGTAGTTAAATTAAAATAAAAAGCACAAAAATTAGATGCAAATGTGGGAACTTAACTATTGCAATTCTCTTTTACATTAAGTTGTTTAATTTGAGTGAAATTAAACATTGAACATATTGAACATAATGTAAAAAGATATCTTACTATTTTTCATATCCTACAGGACCTGCATATCAAAGATCATTGGCTTATAAATAACATCATGTCCTGGAAGATTAAATATTTTGGCCCCATAAAACATCACAGTGGTTTGGAGAGAACGGTAATGGAAGACGTGTTTCCTGGACTATGAGGCAGGGGACGATCAAGACAAAGATGGCAGCAGGACATCAAAGAAACCTTGAACATAATGCTGGAAGAGGCAGGAGAATGTGCTAGAGAAAGAGAGTTCTTCAGGCTGGCTGGGATGAAAGCGACGTTCCAAGGAAATGCTACTATTTGAATATTTTTCAGCCACTGCGATTTAATATGTCAGTTGTAATGAAACAAATTGTTCATATGAAGGAAAAAATAAACTAAAATTAATGAACCTGCATTCTCAATACAGTTTAATTTGTAAACTTAATTACAATTTGCCCTTGTTCTAGCTTCCTATATTAGAACAAACACATGATACTTAACACATTCTGATCATCCGTATTTTTCTATGGTGTTGACAAAATTGCACATCTTTTGTTTCGTTTATGTGACACCCATTAACTTCTTCATAAATGGGCAAATTATCCAACCATTTTCTTGTTTGAAGTATCTCATAACAGATAAAACAAATTTATTTGTTCTGTAGGATTCCTCAATTACATAATTTTTATAAAAGGTTTTAAAGCCGAAGGATTGATTTCATTGCACCGGGTTTTACCCCATATGGCTCAGTCATTCTCCGCAGAAATGGCAAGCCACCTGCCGAGAGTATTGCACAAAGCACAAACTATGTAGCTCTGACAACAATCCTAGGGGTCTCTGGAAAAATGCACTTGTGAACAGAACGGCGCTGTCCGGAATGGAATCACGACCTTCGACTCGCAAGACAAAGGCTTAACCACCCTAGCCACAGAGAACATCAATGAAATAATAGTACTAGTTATACAGTTAGATGCTAGTTTAATGAATTTAGAAAAATAGGCTGTATCAAACTTATTTACATACTTTTTTTGTTCTACTATGTCTACATCTAAGTACTGGTGCTCATGGCAATCTTTTTTAATGATGCTCATAAAATTATGGGATTAAAATTAGTCTCATACACTCTAGGTTGAAAGTTTTTCTAGGCTCAGGTTTGGACACCTGACAAGAATGCCCTGGTATCGCCTACCACAGAGAGCCACACAGAAAAAGTATAACTAGTACAAAGCAAGAGGAAGACCATGCAAAAGATGGCATCAAGAGCAGCTTACAAAAATGAATATCAGCTTACAAAGTGCCTTAAAACAAGCACACACAAACAAGATCAATACTAAAATATTGTATTTAAATATGACTTTCAATATGACTGATTATATATCAAATTGAAGATAAATGGATGTAGTTTCGCAAAATACTTAATGTATTATCAAATATAATACAGTGTTAACTATGCAGGAAACATATTAGCTTGCATTAAAAATAAAAATTGGGAGAACAAAAGTCCAACTTACGAGGGGTCTTGATGAAAAATTGGTTGAATAAACCCAGAGCACATCGTCTTGAATTCGAATATGAAATAAATGCGTCATTTTTGTAATTAGAATTGTGTTGTCTTTTTAGTTCTTGGTCTTGCCATTAATTGAATCTGGTTTTGACTGCAATAGCTACTGTTTTTAAATCCACTAGTACTATGTCCTATATTGCAATTATTTATTTTGGAACTAAAAAGGATTAGTTTGTAAAAGCATGACAGCAGCAATGGTGGGGAACTATAACAACCAGTGAATTGAGAACTATCTATATTGAAATCTATTTTAGATTGTATAAATTCAGCGCAAATCCCAGGTATTAGTACAAAGAGATAAAAATTGTAAACCAAACATGTTATCTTTCTCATATGCCATGTCAGCTAGTGTAGACATCTTTGAACCTTCACAACTAGTATTCGTAGTGTTGATAACCAGTTCTGTTGCTGACTTTCATCTCTGTCATGAGGTTTTCTTCTTCTATTTGTTTCTGTTGTTGTCTGATGCTTGTCTTTTTTGTCTACATGATAAGCTTTCTTTATGCATCAGACACACTCAACACCTCCTTATTTCTTATTGTCAACTATGAATGGTCTTTTTAACATTCTGGTAAAAAAAACTCCCCACTTTATTATCTTTCTTCACCTTTCAGTTCCCATCGGAGCACAGGTTTTCAACAAACTTCTTCCAGTTCTTCCCCTCTCCTGCCATCCTTTCCAATTCTTTCCATGTTTTACCAATCCTTTTAATATCAGTCTCCAGCTCTCTTCTCTAGGTATGTCTAGGCCTTCCCTACTCCTCTTTTCTGTGGGTTATAAAACAGTGCCTGTCTTGCAATGCTTCCAGTCAGTCTTCTCAATATGTGTCCTATCCATCGCCAGCGTCTCTTCCTTAGCTCTTTCTCCACTGGTATCTGCTTAGTTCTTTCTCTGAGTTCCTCATTCGTAATCTTATCATACAATCTCAGTCCCTCTATTCTATGTAAACGTCCATTTAAGAAGATCTGTAGTTTTCTGGTGGTTTCTTTTGTTGTCCTCCATGTTTCCGAGCCATAGAAAAGCACTGATTTCACATTTGATTGACAGATTCTCAGCTTTGTGTTTGTTTTGATCTCCTTTGACTTCCATATCTTACTCAATGCAATAACGTTTCCCTTTCCTTTTTGTATTCTTATCTTGACAGCTTTGTTTGTTCCTCCTCTGTGTCTATGTTGCTACCAAGGTATGTGTATGATTCTACATCCTGTAGATCTAATTCCTCCAGCATAATCTGGTTTACATTTACTGCATTTATTCTCATGACCTTGGTCTATTCACTGTTTATTTTCAAACCTTGTTTCTGAGACTTATTATTTAGAAAGTTCATTTTATCTTTAGCCTGTGTGTGATTGTGGGACAACAATGCCAGATCGTCTATACACTTCATTGGCTTAGATTTATCCTCATACATGTTTATTTATTGTCCATGATATACTTCCATATTGGCTATTTTAAACACTATAGAACTCTCTTTCATGTTACTATTGACAATTATTTATACAACAACCTGTTTTCTTCACTGAAAGCATTTGATTGCATTTAAAGCGATCACAGCTGCTGATCATGGACATCATATTACTGATTCTCGGTGATGGACAGAACTGGGCTTCCTGACAGTAGTGCAACTGAAGAATCTAGATGGTTGTAGAATAAGCCTATGAGACTGATTCTTGCATGCACAAGAGGTGCTTGATGCCAAGCTATACAATGCATGCCTAAAAGACATGGGATTGCCCAGGTAAAGGAATACTTACATGTCTCTGCTAATAGACAGCACCCACTACATGCATGACTATCTGACAGAGAACAAAAGTAGAAGATTAAAGAAGGGATAGTCTTTGATGGCAGAAGTGGAGTACACTGACTCCCAGATCTGTCTACTTGATCATAGCCCTAGCATTGAATGGACTGACACTAATAAAGTCGCATGAACATATGGAGGTAATAGTCACCATGGGTATGTACTACAGTGAATGGTCCCAAACAGCTACAGATGTAGAGATAAGAAACCCAATTAATAGGTGCATCCACCCAAGTGACTTTGTCATTTACATGGATAATTTAACAATTCTGAGAGTGAGTTCTGGTTGCACTTATACAGTGCAGGTGAACGGAAATCATAAGGAAAGTCATTCAAGTATGACAGTGGAAAAAGCTGCTGTCTGTGATGAATAGAGAGAAAAGATATGTCAACTTACATCACTTGGGCACAGTGAGTGCTGAAACATTGAGATGACTGTTGCATTGAAGAACAGAACATATATGGACTTGTCCAATTTGTCAGGATATCTGTCTGAAAAATTTAATTGATTAGTGAACTCGCTTCTTAGGCCAGTGGTCCGGGTTCAATTCCAAAGTGGGCGTGGAATATTTTTAACGACCGTAGTGACCCTCAGGTCGACCCAGGCTTAATTGGGTAACAGGAAAGGCACTGGGAAGTAAAGTTGTGATGTTGACCACATCACCCATTGTGTCAATGAAAAATATGAACATAACACTGTATTACCCAATATACCTCTGGGTATATAAAAAGAGTTTCTTTACTTTAAAAGATTTAACTAAACTGAATTTTAATTTCGACTGTACTCTGTAATACTATGTAAATAAATTTGATACCAGTGGCATTCAAAAGGATTATGCCTAGAGAATATTCTCTATTTAAATGATTTCTCTATTTTAAAGTCAATGAATAGAAAAACTTCTAGTGCTTTGCCATTCATTGAATTATTCAAGAATTTAATTAATGACATAGTTTAGAAAAGCTTGGTAGACTATACACACTTCATTTACTTATTATATACTGTTGTGAATTGTTTTTATTTCAAAAGATTTGCTATACTAATCAAATTCTTATTCACGTTAGCATAATCATTTCTATAGAATCTGAACATGTAATGAAGTTTAGGAAATAACTAACATTTTACTTCTAAGGCTTACAGTCTTATTAGTTATGAATGTTGTCCTGCCTCTGCTGCTGTTATATTCTAGTCGTTATTATCGTTAATGTTATATCAAGTACTTTTCTATAGGTGCCAGCACATGGGAAAAACTAGCTGATAACAGAGCTGTGCGGAAAGCCAAATTGCGAAAGGGTGCAGAGTCTTTTGAGAAGAGACTTATGTATGAGCTGAACGACAAGAGAGAAAAGCGAAAACTCAGAAGTTATCACAGTAAAACACGTGCCAATTGACCGTCTGTAAAGACAAAAAAGGCCATATATATATATATCAAAATATTCAAAATAACACTAAATCAACCAATTTCCCTGAACTTGTTCGAAATATTCACTCTCTCCGATTACTATTGTCATACACAGCTACACAACATTCAACCAAATCATTATCCATTTGTTTGCACAAACAGAGCTTGGACCAATTTATTTCTCCGGTGTCTAATTTATTTAGTACACTACAATTTAAGCTGGTGGAGTGGGATTAAGATCTTTCATTGTAGCAAGCTTTGACCGCAGTGTACTAGAGTTTACAGATAGAGTAACAATTAAACACTCCTAAATTAAATGTCAGCTTGGCAACAATGTCTAGTGTAGCGACTGGTCCATATTCTGGGCATGGTAGATTGACTAGACATCTTTATTGAAGAGTTTTAAAGTGACCATGACAACCTTGGTCCTTAGATGCTCAGTATAATAATATATTCACGTTACCCATGGATTACAGATCTTATTTTAGCTACATTTAACCTATTGTTTGATGGTTACATAAAACATTAATTTAAATACTCACCTTTGAGTGCCATATAGGCAACTTTCTTCTTTCTTTAAATATGTGCTTCAGTAGGTCATGCTTTTTTCTTTTCATTGAAACCTCTTCTGTGTCTACTGTCTCATTACTGACAAAATTAGATCTTGGTCTTGAGTAAAATTTCTTCTGAATATGCATGTCAGCCTCATCAAAATTCTTCGACTGACTACTATGAACTGGAGCATATAGTGCAGCTTCATTTGAATTCTTTGAAAATGATCTAGCAATTTGGGTTTCAGGAGATCTTCTCCGACTGGTAGAAGAGAATTTTGATTGCAATTTTGGGGACAACTTTTTCTTATTGTATGAAGTAGCCTTCTTTGGGATGTTAGAGTCAGAGTTTGAAGGTGATTTATCAACAAGAATAGAACGAGATGTTGATCTGGAACGTGAGGTTGTTTGTTCCTGATCAGGTAGTGCATCCTTCTCAGAATTCTTAGACTCAATCTTGTGACTTGAAGGAGACATTGATCTTGATCTTCTTGGTGAATTTTCCTAAGTAGATAGATATTTATTTAGTATTCATAAGGTTCATATGGAGTCCTGCTTATTCATTAAGATTTATGGAAACAAAATATGGAGCTGAATGTTTTTACTATATCATCTATATATAACGATATCTAATCCCTTTTGATTGGGCATCAGATCTCAAATACTTTGGCTGCAACTTTCAAAGAAACCTCAAATTCAAAAGTCATTCCAAAATTGTGTTGATGACATCATAATCATCAATGCAAGGTAGGGTTTATCAGCACTAAGAAAGATAGCAGCTACTGGATAGATGCATGAATGAACATACAGGGAAAAAAAGAATTGAAAGGTCAGATACATTAGCTGGGGATGATAACCATTTCAAGTCGAATAAATATGGGCAGAATGGATATCATAAATGCACTCTGCTCTGCATATGTGGTAAGAGTATCAAAGACATTTAACACTTTATTGAAAAGGAGGCTAAGCAAAATCATGCATGCAGATGCTGTTTGCGAGGTAAAGAGAGAAGATGTGGTAACCAACACCTCTTTGGCACAGTGAACATAGGAACAATATGATTGCTGCTGTATTGTAGGATGGAGTTAACATAGGCGTGCCTAATATGCATGAATGTTGATCCGGATAATTTTTTTATTTAAATAAAAGAATTTAATTTTCGAAATAATACAATTATGACAACATAAAAAAATAATCTTCATTTATAGCTAATGATGTCAAAATTTATGCTCATATAATCATAAAGAAATTTCACATCTGGATATTGACATCAACTATAGAAGAAAACTAATAATGACAGAAATGAAGCATCTACGTAGACAGCTGGGAGTATCAAGAAAAGACTGATTTAAGAATAAAGACATCAGAAAAAAAATAGCTAAACACGTAAACACAAAGTATTACAGTTTTACAAAATACATAAACAGTGACGATAAACAGCAACGTTTCGACCAAAAGGCCTTTATCAAGCAAATAATACAACAAGAATGACGAATTTCGAGGAACACTACAAATGGACGATTACATGGGGAAACATAAACCTATCTAATGAAAATCTGGGAATAAAAACGAACAACGAAATGAGTAGACACAAAAAACCGAAAGTGGAAAAGAAGAGAAACAATAAACAATATAGTGGATAAATGACACATATATGGAGCAAACACACATATAGATAACAAGGCACGAGATAAGACAGTACTAAGAAGCATAGGAATGTAATGCGTTGAGTCCAAGAGGTCGCAAAGTGCCATAGAATGAAATAAAACGGTTCTCCAGGGCGAATCGACTGCGATCATCGGAGGAACATGATCGGATGGCTGTGACCTGGACATCGTCAACTCCTGAATGGCCAGTATCGTTGAAATGGGTAGCCACAGGAGTCGCAGAGCATTGGCGAATATCGCGTAAGTGTTGGGCGAATCGGTCACTGAGTCTCTACCGGTTTCGCCAATATAGGACTTGTTGCATCGTTTGCAGGTGATGGCATAGATGATATTACGGGACTCACACGTGAAACTGTCTTGAATGGCATACGTAGCTTTTGGAAAAGAGACAGTGCGGTCTGTATTACATATGCACATGTATAACATCGCCGACGTCCGCACTGGATGGTGCCAAAGTGACTCTGGATATTAGGCTTGAGGCGACTGTGTACCAACAAATCCTTGAGGCTTCTGTCCGTCTGTACGCCACCAAAGGATAGTGTTGGAAGACTGGACGTGTCTCAGGATCAGACTGAAGAATAGGTAGATGATGGAATAAGACCTTTTTCACCAGGGAACTATGAGGTTGGAAAGTTAAGATGAGGTTTAACCCTGTCAGAATTGGGGTTCTATGCATGTGAGAGAGGGCCTCCTGGCGAGCAATTAGCTGTACCCGATGCATGGCAGATGTAAGCACATTCTCCGGGTATAAGCGCTGGCGGAAGAAATCCAGCATCTCGTGAGCTTTATCAAGAAAATCGTCCTCACTACAGAGGCGACGAAGGCGTAAGAGTTGGGAGAAAGGTAAAGAGTCACGACAGGCCTGGGGATGGGAAGAGGTATACAGAAGAAAGCTATGTGTATCAGTAGGCTTGTAGTATACTGATGTAGTGATAGTGGATAGGCTGATGGTGATAGTGATGTCAAGAAAATTGACACAGGAGGTAGAGATGTGAGAGGTGAACCGAATAGCAGGATTGAAGGCATTGATGAAGGTGATGAAGCGTGACAAATCGGCTTCAGACATATCGTAACTCAATACAATCATCGATGTATCTATGATACACGGACGGAAGAGGGCCATCATAGGTGTTCCATACTAAGTGTTCGAGATGACCCATGAATAGACAAGCATAGCTGGGTCCCATTTTAGTACCCATGGCGACCCCACTAATCTGTTCGAAGAACTGGTCATTGAACTGAAAGGAGTTGAGAGTGAGAACTAGTTCTGCAAGACGAAGGAGAGTCGAGGTGGAGACAAGAGGGTTAGTTCTCCTGTCGAGAAAACACTGGAGAGCTTGAAGTCCGTCAGAATGAGGTATAGAGGTATACAGTGAACAGACATCAAGGAGGAAGAGACGATAAGTCCTGCCAGGCAACAACTTAATAGAAGAAAAACAGACAAAGTGTGGTTAGTATCTTTCAAGAATGAAGGTAGTGTGGTGACTATAGGATTGAAGATACTATCAAGAATCGGAGATATGTTCCGTAGGACAAGAGCAAGCAGAAACAATAGGCCTACCAGGATTGTGAAGTTTATGAATTTTGGGAGCATATAGAATGCGGGTTTGCCCAAACAACTGTCGATGATACATAGTGATGATGCGCCGGTAGGAAGGTCTTTTGAGGCAATGAGGTTCTTGATGACTGTACGGACCTTACTATTGTTGGATAGTGTGGCATCAGAAGGAATATTATTGTAGAATAGGGTGTTACGGAGTTGGTTGTGGCCTTCCTGTAGGTATAGTTCTTTACTCCATACGACTATGGCACCACCTTTGTCAGCAGGTTTGATAACAATGTCATCACGCCACAGAAAAAAATAGGCACATCAATAGTGAACTTCATTAGAAACAACAGATCAAATAGTTTAGCCATATAACAGATTACCAAAAGTTTTATATGGATAAAATAACTCAAGAGTCAAATTCAGATAATGATGAAATAAATGAACTGCTGTTTGCAGATGATCAGTGCCTGATACATCAAAATGAACAAGATCTACAACTTCATATTGACACCTTGAACAAAAATTGTGTAAAACATGACATGAAAATCAACAACACTAAAACAGAAATAATGAATATGGGAAGAAAACATAATAATCTAGACATCCATGTCAACGGCACTAAAATAAACCAAGTGAAAGAATTCAAATACTTAGGAAGCATATTCACAGAAGACGGAAAACTGGATAGAGAGATAGAGGCTAGAGTACAAAAGCAAATGCTGTAACCTACCAGCTAGCCCCATTGTTAAGGCACCCAAAAATTTCACAGGCAGCTAACAACAGATGATCAACAGCATTTTTATACCTACTTTGTGTTACCAAAGCCAAACATGGACATTGAGCAAAGCGCTGTCACAAAAAATAACTACATGTGAAATGCGTTGCCTGATAAAAGTTACCAACAACACAAGAAAAGACAGAATCACCAACATCAGCATAAGAAGAAAGTTGGCACAAAACCGTGCTGAATTACATAGATAAACAAAGAATGAAGTGGTTTGGCCACTTAATAAGAATGCATCCAAACTCCACAGTATACAGAGTCTTCTACAACAGAACATCGGGAAAGAAGGCAAGAGGAAGACACGGAAAAGATGGTTAGATGGCGTAGCAGAATCCTGTGAAAGAGCAAAGATAACAATCACACAAGCCACCAGAACAGCGCAAGACAAAAACAGAAAACCACGACGCTGGGCAACAACCCGGTAGCAGTGTGATGACAAAAGAAGAAGAAGAAGACCAAAAGTTTACTCAGATATAGTGGATATAGCGTGGCAAAAGGCAGAGCACACAAAAGGTGAACCCCAGAAATAACAGAGGCAGTGAAGGACAACCTGTACAAAGCACATACAAGAGCCTGTTCTAGGAATCTCTTCTTATTCTAGACACTGTTAGACAAAACAGAATTAGAGAAAGAAGAAGAAATGCTAGAAAAAAATGAGGATGGTAATATATTAATGGCAAAATATAATTGTTCCTGTATACTTGTTTAATACCAACTACACAAGCCACTTTTGACTTAACTGCAGAAAATCTTTCACTCATAATTACTGACCTCATTTGATTGTAAGATAAGGTCTAAAGTCACAGAACTATCTGTAGATTTTGATCTATGTGAACTTGCACGTGAAGAATCTGAAGCAGGCACATTCTTATCTTTATTTTTATTTCCACCAGCTGTTGCTTTGCGAATTGCCTTAGACTGGTTTATATACTTCTCCCCTTTAATAATTTCATCCAACAAGCAAGAGATATCATCCTCTGCAACAGGCCAATCAGTTTCCTTTAAAATCTGAAGCATCTTTTCTTGGTTGTTTTCAAAAGAGACAGGTTCACCAGAATTAAATCTGCCACAGATGAGAAGATTTCCATTATTAAATGTACAAATTAATTGTGAATACATTTATCCTATACATTATTAAGAGATAAATTCATCTTTGTTTCTTTTCCATCATTCAATCCCACACATTAAAGTTTTCCAGACCACTATACTAAAATATATGTATATCATATTAATAAAGGCCGGCCACGCAAAAGATGGACCTCAGAGATAACAGAGGCGAGGAAAAAGAGACTATTTACAAAGCGCATAGTAGGGCCCGTTTAGAAATCTCTTCCTGACCTGACGCTGTGAGGCAAACAGGATTCGAGAAAGAAAGATATCATAATAGCAGTTCATAAGAAACTCACAATTTATGTACTTTCTTAAGACATTGACAACTGCATTGAAAAACACTGTGGACAAATTATTCTTTGTCAATCTTTTACTCAGCAGGTGTATTGTACTGTTATCAGTTATATAGGACTATCATCATAGCACTCCAGTCATGTCCATAGGTGCTCCGATCTCTGCATCAGCAAATCCAGCATGCGTCCAGCAGCCCAACATGCCAGTTCGATGTTGATTAATCAATCTCTTTGCATATCTAGTATGTCGTTCCCTACGGGCCACACCAACATCAACACCCATCTCTCCCAATCCGCCAGTGAGTGGATTCACAGCCCTGAAACTCCTCAGCTCGGAAAGACTCTCTCAATGCATGAAGAATGTCATTTCGATCCATGGCGGCCCCCTCTAATACTGTAGCCTAGCCAGCCAATCTATCAGCTCTCTCAGCACCCCCAACTCTTGCGTGCCCAGGGACAAAAATGAAGGTGATTTCTCTGATCTGTTTCAAACATGTAAATACTAAGTTATAGTTTTCTTATTTTTTAAAACAAAATTTTATTAATAACTAAATTTTGTACAAAATAATAAATTAAAAACCGATAATGATCAGAATGAGTGATGGTAAATTTTGTGTAAATTTGAAATGAAACAAATCATGGTGCATGCTGCAGTACTTGGTAGTTAATGTGTTAACACAAGATATATACAACTTTCGTGCAAATGGAAATTGAATTAACATAGGGGGCCATAGGTATAATAAAATAAAGTGACAAAACAACATCAGGGTCAATGAGCTGGCACTGATAAAGACCGTACACCAACTCCACATTTTGTCCCTGGAAACAGATTGCTGCACTGTAATCTGGCAAAGTGGGTAGGGATTGAAGGGAAGATACCACAAGATTAAGAAGTAGTGTAAGTGCGACTGCAAGAGCATGAGATTTGTTTGCACAATAGATGAGCAGTATCTGAAAGATCGATAACCGGCCTAGAAGTGTACAAGTAACTATTGGCTGTACCAGATTTGCCCAGTTCTGGCAAAACTCTATTAATGACTGATGTTCCTGTACTGCAACATGTAAAAAAAACAGTGATATGTAACCACACAGCCTACTGATTGGTCCTGGCAATATAGCCAATATAAACATATCTATCTTGTGTTCAATGTTTCTGCTCCCCTAAAAGGAAAATATAGACTGAAAACTCTTTTAACCTTAGAGGTTAAAAAAAAACATATGTGCCAAAATGGTTGAAACTGTTCCTTCTCCAGCATGCCCTCACCCCATCAGACAAAGTGGCAAAGCATGCACATGCTCTATAGCTGAGATTATATACACACTGCATTGAGTGGATGGGAAGTGATCAATAAAGAATGAACAACATTCAGTGCGAAAAAAAACAGAATGTGTCTGGTACTGTCAAATACGATAAACCCCAGCATCAATTTGAGCAAAAATTTGAATTTGCCTGTCATATATGTCGTAGGTGCCTAAGATCTGGGTCAATGTACTCACATTTTCAGCGCAAATCACACATATCACAAAGAATGATTAACTTGTTTGGTAAGAATGAATGCAAAGAAGACGAAGATGAAGAACAAACGTAAGAAGTGATCTATGCATAAAATAGTTAAATGTTTTACTTGGTTGAATGAGACCTACTGCAGTTAGGTATGTCAGCTGACAGTAATGGTACTAATTGTGTGATTTGGAAGGTGGCAAGTCAGATTTAAGTGTTAGTTTTCTGTTGTGCAAAATTGAAATATTGATTGAATATTGATTTCTAGCATAATGCAGGCACGATTGAATACTCTCTCTCTTGTTTCTGTGTGTGTGTGCAGCAGAAGTGTGCGTATATATATATATATACACATATACAGGTGTTCAAGATTAAAGCAGGCCCATTGACAAATCGAAAGTTGCCAGATAAGCTATCGCGTTATGTTTATGTACTATTTAAACCGGTTTCTGACTAGCTCGTTTACGTCACATTTGTTCATCGCCCTTCCCGCACTACAATTACACACCGTCACATAACCTTGACCTATACTACGTCATAACTGAACCTTCTCATTTTCATACATATATGCCAGATTGACTCCATTCACAGGCTGCTATTATCTTGAACACCCTGTATATATATATATATATGTTTATATATATATATATATATATATATATATATATATATATATATATATATATATATATATATATATATATATATATATTTTATAAAAAAACCTGGCCAGCAATGGTGGAATGCGGGAGGGCCATTCAGAGTCAGAACTGTTTGATTCTGAACACGACTTTGCTAGCGCATTTCCAACATGTTTGGTCGGGTATTTTCCGGTTTCGTTGCCGAGCTACTGAGTTAGTGCTTGAGCAACGCTTTGAGCTATGAATGTTACATGGAATGCTTTTTGCTGTGTCAACCGTGGTTTGTTGTGTGTTAGTGTGTATTCAGAAAATGGCGACAGCGTTAATGACGAACAAGCTCAATCTGCAGTGATGCAGTTATATTGCGGTGCAGAAAGTTGGATTTTGTCGTGATTGATGTTCCTTCGACAAGAATTGCAATTCAAGTGATGAACAGTTTTGTGTCACTACATTAAGGACGGCCATATGCATTTTATGTGGAGCAGGTTGCTTTTTGTGTGGCACGCAGCTGTTTCATTCTGGAATTAGTTCACACAGGAAACATTTCACAGTTGTTAGCATTTCGTGTGATTTTCATTGGCACAGGAACGGAGCAATTATGGGGTGACCTGTTGCAGTGAAGTTGGAACCATACTTATGAACTATATATATATAACAATTATTTATGCAGACAAATATTAAATTTGAAGTACTTAATAAGCCCGTGTGGTGCCGGGGCCCTCAAGGGACCAAAGAATAGTAACACTGCGACCTACAAGGCATGTCGAAAGAGGCGACTGAGGTAAGGCACTAGTAAATAAAAGTGTCACAGAAATTGGTAGTGCTGGTCTACTTAGGGCATAACTGTGACAACGTATAATCCTCTTAGGCTCAGATCATATACAAATCACAAAGAGTGGTTAATGAGTGGTCGATATGCAACGTTCAAAGAAGAGGAAGAAGCACTTAATAAAGCTATAATGAAATGAATGCACTTACTCCTTTTTGGCTGTCAAGGGCAATGCTTCCCACACAATGTTATTTAGGTATCTGACAGAACACAAAAACATTAAGTAGGTTTAGGCACCATATGAAAATACAAAATATATACATGCAAATTCGTTACAGCAAAGTTTACAATTGAGCCTATATGTAAGAATTGATTGAATAGAAAGATAGTTGGAGAATAAAATTTGATGTTAACAACCTAATAAGAGCATGCATATTCCCAATGGCAACGTACGGGTGTGAAGCATGGACATTTAATAAGGCAGTGGAAAAATATATATGTGCTTTTGAATATAAGTGTTATAGAAGAGTTTTTTGTATATCATGGACAGAGAAGAGAACAAATAGATCTATCCAGATAGAATTGAAAATCAAAGAAAACTGGCTGATGCTACTAATAAGAAAGAGAAAATTTAGGTATTTTGGACACATAAAAAGTCCGAAGGGATGGAGAAGACCAACATGGAAGGAGGCAAGGAAAAAAAGAGGAAGACCATGGAGAAGATGGATTCAGGATGTAACTGATGGTTTGAACATGACGGCTGCAGAGACGGGACATCTGGCCTATGAGAGAGATAAATTCCAAAGGACTGTTGGGGTGGCAAAGTTCTGCTCAGGACAAGCTATTTGATGATGATATAAAATAGACTACAAAAGTTTAAAGTTTTAAAATTGTATCTTTGAATAACCATAAAACAATAAGAAATATAATCAACTTACTCCCTGTACTTGTCCACTGCAATTCTGACCTTGTTTTCATACTCTTTTAAGTTAATTCCATAAGAATCAAAGAAAAACATTTTGTTTTCATCAGACACAAAAGCCATGGGCATGATCTGAAATAACAAAGAAATAAAAACTGCAAAGTTTACAACTGGTGCATGCTGTTCATTCAGTGAAAAACTGCTGTATTTGATGTTTCGTTAAAATTACATTACAATTAATATTTACACAGATTGGTTAATGATAGATAATACGTAGAACCAAATGGAACGGTATTTGCCATGTGAAAACTTGTTCTTAGAAACTTTTGATTTAATTGCATATCCTTTACAGGACTTTGCGAATCAACCCCAGCTTTTTAACGCTGTTTGTGATTTTAATAGGCATTATTACGTTCAGTAGTTTATCATTGCTTTCTGAACGGATGGTGCCATCGTCCTTTTGTAAAATGCCACACAAAACAATTTGCAACCAAACTGTCTGCAGCGTGATTCGAACTCAGCACATCGTGGTTAATAGACCGAGTCACTATCTCGTAAGCCACAGACGCCACCCAAAACTTCTTTTAGGGTCTTAAATTCAAATGAAATAAGTTCTTTTAATGAACATAAGGATGTTATCCAATGATAGTTTCAGAAACTTCCCCGACTTTCCCAAAAAATGACAATACATTTCCCCATCTTGATTAATGGTAATAATGGTAAATAAATACTCTACCTCATTAAACAATTTTCCTGTAATATATTTGTCAAGGACTGGGACATACTTTGCTCTGTGAGAAACAAAGTTACATCCAAGGACATCCTGGATCGTCAAACGTTTTGCCACCAGGTTGTTCTTTGCAAGCCACTGCTTGATTGACAGTTTTAAATCTTTGCCAGCATCCTGATCTGTATCAAAGATGCAGAACTTTACCGTGGTTAAAAAACATATGTATGAGTGCTTTAAAAGCTAGCTGTACTTTCATAGACAAAGTATTTCAAATGGACTCAACCGACATTTCAAAAGTAAAACCAGATTTTGTATCCTTCTACTAATGGCAAAACATAAAAATAAAGTACTGTAGTTTACAAAACAATAACTATAAAAGCAATGTTTCAAACAAAAGGCCTTTATATTATCAAAGGAAGACTGCAGTAAAACTATGTAGCAATGACAAAACACATAAAAACAAAGTACTGTAGTTTTACCAAAACAATAACGAGTATAACATTATCCTCCTAGTAGAGCCTAATGAGACATAGAACATTTATGCAGATATGTATTTGATATTTCTTTGAATTATGAATACAAATTATTTCATTCAACCTGTCCATGTTTTTACTAATATCTCCTACCATCATCATATCATCATCCAATAGTTTGTCCCTGAGCAGAACTATACCACCCTAATAAAATTTTCTCTCTCTCATAGATGCCTCTGCAGCCATCATGCTCAAACCATCAATTACATCTTGACTCCATAATCATCAGGCTCCTTCAGAATGGATGCCTCCTTCAATAATGGTCTTCCCAAACCCTTTGTGTCTTTTATATCTCTGAAATACTTCAATTACTATTAGGGTTATCTAGGCACCTTGTTGGAGGGTAATCTATCATTGTTTTCCTTCCTGGCTGTGACCATACTGGTCTATGACCATAGCCTTTATCTCTATTAAAGAGATCATCTGCCTACAATCATAGGTTTTGCAACCATAACCATTAACACTGTTGGCTGCTTCCACACTCATCCACCCCCTGCTACCATGGCTTCACATTACCCTGTCGGGGGAGGCAAACTTCACTGCGGGCAGTTATGAAGCAAATTTATTCCGTGGATTTTACGAATGGTAAATATAGACCTTACCGCTCAGAAAGCAATGACAAACTACAGAACGTATAAGTGGTGCCTAGAAAATCAACAACTCGTTTACTTCGGTTGATGGTAATGTCCTGTAAAGGATATACCAGGATTTTCATTTTCAATCACTTGTTTGCAGTATATCAAATTGTAAAAATCAATGCCATTTCCAAACACACACAGGTTGGGAAAACTTTCTCAGTTAAGCCAATATCTCATGTCTATATATTACATTAAATTTACCACTTTATCCCTATATGATTTATCTCAGGCTATCGCTGAAAGCAATTAAGAAAGTAGTAAAAACAGTTAGCAATGTTGGATTAACAGAACATCAGGAAAGAAGGTGAAAGGATGACCACAAAAAAGATGGTTAGAAGGCATAGCAGAATCCTGTCAAATCCTGTCAAAGAACAAAAATAACAATCATTCAAGCCACCAGTACAGCACAAGACAAAAACTGAAAACCACAACACTGGGCAACAACCCGGTATAGTATGTCCATTAATTCGTGAGCACGTTTGAAATTGATTTTCTCGAAAACTACCTGTTGGATCTCAGTGATTTTTGCATGCAGCCTTAGAATATCCATGACGCTAAAATAAAGCTAACCAGTAGTTCATAGATGCTACGGATTTTGCACATCGGCGAATTCCTTTGATCTTTTTTGACAATTGCAAATACGGGGCTCAAATTTTAGATTTTACAGTAATCCCTAGAATTTGTCCATGTCAATTCTATTCATAGGTGTATTTCCATATTAACTTGATAGGTCAAGTAATTAAGTGTGTTGCCTTTATGTGCAATCGTGAACTTGGATACAATATGCAACAGTTAGTCCTCCTCTTCGGTCACCATTAGACCCCAGGGTGTCTTAACTTCACCACAAATTGTATGATGGTAGACGCATTTGGATATGGAAATGTATACGTTGCTATTTCTCAGTCTGTAATCAAAATATGATTTGTATCATCCCGAATCTGACGATTCCATGAGGTTACTGGCTGGACAAATTGTAATCCATCTCGGTGCCAGTACTCGTCTTCCTCTCGGAGCATGTTCAACACACTTCTTCCAGAACTGCATGTCTATCATTGAGAAGGACTCACGTGTCAGAACTTCAACATCACATATTTTAAACGTCCTGTTCTGTTCGGCAACTTGCCCTTTACTTTAGCCCAGACAAGCTCTATCGGATTGAGGTGAGCATGATATGGAGGTAGTCGCAAAGACGTGTGGCCGTATTCCGCAATGATTTTGTCAATATGAAACACCTTTGTCTTATTTGTCATCCTCACCAGGTGCAACAACTCGGTTTCAAATATGTATCATCGAAGCTGACATTTTCCTTAGCAAGCCAAGTCCTAATTTGATCTTTTGTATTTGATGCAGTTGGTACTTTGTCTTCCGCTGATTCTGCGTTGGGATAGGATGCATTATCCATTACCAAGCATGATGGTCTGTTTAGAATTGGAAGTAGATCTTTCTCCATCCAGTGCCTGAAAATATGTCTATTCATTTCTGTGTGGTAGTCCCTACCGTCGGTACTTTTGATTGGAAAATAAGTCCAGCGTCATGGACAAGACCTTCTTCACTACTTCCTGCATGTGTTAGTATAATACGCTGGCTTTTGCTGCTTGGTATTTTTCTTTTTTGTTCACCGTCTACTGATTGCCATTCTTTAGCATTGGTGTGGTGAGCATTGACCCAGGATTCGTCCAAATATACAATATCATAGCCTTGCCTCCGCCGCTCACGGATCTGCCTCAGGTATTTATTTCGGGCAGCAATTAAATGTGGCTTTTCACAAATAATATTCCTGCCGCCTATAGTTTTTCTGAAGGTGAAGCCGGCGGCTCTTACAATTTTCCATAGAGTACTTTAAGAAATGTCTATGCTGCAATCTGATTGCAGTTTTAATTTCAGTTTCCTGAGAGTAACAAGTTGATTTGTCGCAAACATTTTCAAGAGCTCCCGGGTCTTATGACATCTATATCAAAGTCGACAATTGTTCTTTTCCTTCCTTGCTTGACATTAGTGCACTTTGTGTCCTGTTTAATCCATCGGGAAAAGGATTCTCTATTCAGACCAAGCGCCAGTTGCGTTCGTTTCTCAGGGTTATGAATATCGCAATATAGATGACCTCTCTTAGATTCCCTACGGAAGTGTTGGTATAGTAAAACTGCAACCTTCTGCATTGTTATAAATGTGCACTTCAGACTCATTATGAATGTGATATCAATGTCAGTTTTGATAAGCCAACAAATATGATACAATAGCTTCATACAAATAGCGAGATACGCCTATAACTATACAACGGTATCCCAATTATAACGTCATATGCTTTCCGCTTTCAAAGTCGACTGGGTTAGGTGCACGGGAATTCGTGAAACTCACGATATTTCAATGTTACCATAATGTATTTTTAGAACAACGCGTCTGTGTACCGTAGATCTGTTACTATTGTGTACAATCCGGTGAGGCTGATTTTAATATAACCTGAAGAAGAAATATTTCAAACTACATCAAATTTTCTTGGAAAAAAATATTTCTCTAGCGTCATGGATATTCTAAGGCTGCTTGCAAAAATCACTGAGATCCAACAGGTAGTTTTCGAGAAAATCAATTTCAAACGTGCTCACGAATTAATGGACAGACTATAGCAGTGTGACGACTAAAGAAGAAGAAAAATTATAATGATTAGAAAAATGTAGTTCATGGACAGAATTGAGAGATGTGTCTTATACAGAAGATGTATTGTTACATCAAACTAATGCTGCTAGCATGCTCACTCTTTACCAACCTGTCAGGTTCTGAGTCTTTGAAGGTAGTTTGGATGATTTACTTTGTTGACTAGTCTGTATTCTATGCAGACTGGTGCTTTTGAGGCCTATATAAGAAAAATATATACTTATAGAGAAATCTGAATAATGGAAGAACTAAATAAATATTGTCCATGTGTAAAAAAAAAAGTAAGCAAAGTAAAGGAACCCTGTTTATACCTCAAGGTATATAGGGTAATACGGTGTTAAGCTCGTATTTTTCATTGACTGTCGACACACGATTGGTGATGTGGTCAACATCACGCAGTCATCCTTTACTTCCCAGTGCTTTTTCTGGTACCCAATTGAGACTGGGATAACCTGAGAGCTGTTAAGGTCAGAAAAATGCCACGCCCACTGTGGGAATTGAACCAAGACCACTAGCCTGAGAAGTGAGTTCACTAACAACTATGCTACTGCGGCTCTCCATGTGTCACAAACCCATATAAAAATGGTACATTGTGGTATAATGAAAATTGAAGTATGCAACAAAACTAAAGAAACTGAAGATTAGTTAGTTCTCATAATATAATGAGATCTACAATGGAATGTGTCTTCTCTTAGATCCAACGTCAAAACAGAAAGGCAGTAAAACTTCCCACAAGTGCAAGTATACCTTGCCCACACTGTACACGAACATTTCAAACCCGTATCGGGTTCACTAGTCATCTACGCACACACAGACAAACATAGCGCAACTACATTCCCTTGGATGAAAATTTGTGTGGTCATCATCACCCGTGATGGACGAGCATCATCAGATCTAACAGGGAATGAAGCAGTCCTAAGCTAATAAACATGAGGTATCGAAATAAAAAAAACTACCCAAAGTGTAAAGAAATGCAAACATCACATCCTGAAACATCTCTATAGTATCATGCCTGAAAAAATTCACTTAAAAATTGTTTATTACCAACTCTACTTAGTTTATTGAAAGCACTAAGAGTATGACATGAGTGGTTATGTTTCATATCTTGCAGCTGCAGAGAATACCAACCTTTAGACTTATTCATAGATCACACAGTGAAAACCACATTATGGATTGCAGAATGATTAACATATGTTCTTTGACTTGCAACACGCCCGAGTGGTTACCGGGGCCCAATTTGGGGTGTAAAGAATAGAACCACTGTCACCTGCCACGCATGTCGTAAGAGGCGACTAAGGAGGTTTGGCTGAAATCAGATGCACATGTCCTAAACGTGTAGAAGTCTATGCGTTTAGGGCCTACCAAACCAATGTGCAACGTATACACGTTCTTGGCAAAGATCAAATCATAACACAAAGAGTGATTAAAATTGGTTGTAAAGAACGAACGCAAAGAAGAAGAAGAAGACTTGCAACATATTTACTATATGGTTATGAAGAAACTATATGGCATGAGAGACAAGTGGAAACTTAGAAGTTGTCACAGTAAAACACTTGCCAATTGACCATCTGTAAAGACGAAACTGCACAGAATAGAGGGACTAAGATGGTATGATAGGGTCACAAATGAGGAACTTATGGAGAGAAAACAAGACAGATTCCAGTGAACGAACAGGTTAAAAAGACGCTGGCGCTGGATAGGACACACTTTGCGAAACCTGAGGGGAATATAACAAGAAGGGTCTTTGCCTGGATCCCACAGGGACAACGAAAGAAAGGGAGGCCGAAAAATACACAGAGACGAGATTTAGAGGCTGAGATCAACAATATAAAGAAGAGCTGGAGGGAGCTGCAGGAGATAGCTAGAGATAGGAAGACTTGGCATGAGTTGGTTGAGGGCATATGCCCCAATCCGGGTTAAAAAGGCAAAGAGAAAGAGAGAGAAAAATGAGAAAGGCCATAAACATATATATATAAATTTAATAGCCGTCCATCGCAAGCGATGATGACAACAATCTCAGACGTGTACTGTTGCACCTCTCTGGTGTGTGCGGAGGTGACTGTAGAGTCCAATCCTAGAACAGAATCCCCGACCACAGGTGGGGCATACATGATCAAGGTTAGACATGTGCGTGTTGTGTGCTCTGTCTTTTCGCGCTGCTCGTTTCTCTGTGACTCAACAATACGATGATTCTCAGCTATTCGGGTTCCTCTTTTGTTGTTACAGCGCCACATTTGGCGATCTTGCAAGGGATTGTCTATATCGAAGCATTTCAGAGACACTTTAAGAGTGTCTTTAAAGCGTTTTTTCTGTCCACCAGCTAAACGTCTGCCCCTTCAAGCTCGCCATACATCAACTGTTTTGGGATGCGTTTATCAGGCATTCGAGCAACGTGACCGACCCATCTCAGTTGGGCCTTCTGCAACAGGGTGTTGACGCTTGGGATCTTTGCTCTTGTGAGGACTTCGCTGTCTGGAATTTTGTCCTGCCAGTTTATTTTTAGTATTCTGCGTAGACAGCTTGTGTGGAAATGGTTTAATTTTCTTCCGTGTCTGCTATACACTGTCCATGTCTCGCTTGCGTACAGCAGCGTGGTTAGCACTATGGCCTGGTAAACTTTCAGCTTTGTGACTATGCTTATCCCCTTCCGTTCCCACACAGTGACACGTAACCTTCCGAACGCAGCACTGGCTTTGGATATCCTATTGTGGACCTCAGAATCTATGTTTGCCGATCTGGATAGGAGGCTGCCAAGATAAGCAAAGTTGTCCGTTGACTGGAGACGCTGGTGTTTAATGTTGATGACTGGATCGTAATACTGTTCTCTAGGGGCGGGCTGGAACATGACCTCTGTTTTTTGGTGTTAATGGTGAGGCCAAACCTATCACATGCCATTGAGAACTTGTCCATGTAAGTCTGCATTTCTTCCTCAGAGTTGGTAGCGAGGGCACAGTCATCAGCAAACAACAGGTTTGAGATAGTTGATTCTTTTACCTTGGTGGAGGATTTTAACCCCCGAAGATTGAATAGGTTACCGTCTGTCCTGTATCTAATCTTTACCCCATGTTCGTCGCCTTCCCAGAAGACATCCGTGAGCATGGCAGCAAACATCATGCTGAAGAGTGTTGGGGCCAGTACACAGCCCTGTTTGACGCCGTTGGTGACATGGAAGGCTTCAACAGCCTCCTTCGTCAAGTACACGTGCCATCATCCCCTCGTGAAACTGTTGAACGATCTTGATGAATTTCCTTGGGCATCCAAATTTGTCCATGATCTTCCATAGACCCTCCCTGTTAACCGTGTCGAAGCCTTTGTCAGATCGACAAAGACCATATAGAGGTTACGGTGCTGCTCTTGGCATTTCTCCTGTAGTTGGCGAGCAGCAAATATCATGTCTGCTGTTCACGACCTGCTCTGAAGCCACATTGGGTCTCAGGGAGTAAGTCCTGTTCCAGGTGATCGATTAATCGATTGAGGAGGACTCTGGCCAGTATTTTGCCAGCGATTGACAGGAGGAGATCCCTGTGGTTATCGCAGGCCTGGCGGTTTCCTTTCCGCTTGTACAGGTGGACAATAGTGGCATCCTTTAAATTTAAAAAAAAAAAAAAAAAATTAATTAATCTGTGTAAATTCTAAACGGAGTACATATATATTTATATCATTATTCGGTTGTGTATAAGCAGTGAAATAACTCAAGGTGTAATTGTGTTACTATCATCATCAATTATATTCTACTACAGTGTAAATAGAAAATAAGATCGTGTTTCTAGTCGACACCAGTTATCGATAAAAATTTTCAATTAACGCCAAGCGCTGAAAACTACCACGCGATTCCACCCAACAAAAGAAACACTTCACGCATCACCAGGAAGGTCAAGGAAGGTCAAGGTCACGTACGGAACCTGTTAAAAGCGCCAGTGTGTTGTCTGCAAAGGTTCCTGTTATGTGCTGATGAAAATACCAGCACACCTTGGGACAAGAGAATTGTCCAGTAATTTTCGGACAGACACACATGCCAGGACAGGTCTATCCTACCGCCATCGCGCCGCTTCTGGAAATGTAAACACACACAGAGGGGGGCCCTGGAACAATAGGTTGTAACGTGACTACAACACACAACTCTTGCCTGTAGTTTAGCTGTAACATGCACAGCGACTACAACGGTTACATCGCCTATTCGGTGGTCAAACCAGGTGAGGGAAACCGATGGGTCTAGCAGCATCGGTAATCTAGGCACTGTCTGCCTGTACATGCAAAGACTGGATCCGGCTGACTTCGCGGATGAGGCCACTAGTTGGCTCAACGGTTAGAAAGGCGGATCACAGCAGAGCGGTGTGGACCGCATAGAGCACGGCGAGGCACTTTATAAAGCCCTGGTCATCCACTGCATCTGGCACTATCTCCAGTCGTCTTGACTTGTCTTGCCCCTGGATACAGATAGTCCTGGACGAGAGAGTGAGGTTGACGAATAGCGCAACTTTTCCTCACTATAATCCAAATACAGCGCAAGCTACAGTTTCAGACAACTACATACAACACAAATCACACAACATGAAGAACACGCTAAAGCCCCACCATAGGCGCGTGGAACGTGCGAACACTATTAGATAACAACAAAGCTGAAAGACCTGAGAGACGGACTGCACTCGTGGCTAGAGAACTGGCACGCTACGATATCGACATAGCTGCCTTGAGTGAGACCAACTCCCGACGAGGGTCAGCTGTCAGAGGTGGGCGGAGGTTACACTTTCTTTTGGAGAGCCAATACAGAACGTCGGGAATCTGGTGTAGGGTTTGCTGTCAAATCTCATCTTGTGCGCGGCCTCACCAGACTCCCAAAAGGTGTCAGTGACAGAGTGATGACTCTTCAGATCTCACTAGAAGAAAAAAAGAGTGCCACTTTACTCAGCGTCTACGCCCTGACAATGACAAATCCAAGCGAAATCAAGGATGGTTTCTACGAGGACCTTGACTCAGCCATCTCAGCGGTCCCAAGGTCTGAGAAGCTCATCATACTCGGGGACTTCAATGCCAGAGTAGGGACAGACCATCGGGTCTGGGATGGAGTACTAGGAGTGCACGGCGTGGGCAAGTGCAATAGTAATGGGCTTCTATTACTCAGACTATGTGCCGCCCACGACCTAACAATTACAAGCTCCTTGTTTCATTTACCAACCCGAAACAAAACGTCATGGATGCATCCCCGTTCCAAACAATGGCACCTCATTGACTGCGTCATCGTAAGGAAAAATGACAGATGTGACGTCAGAGTCACAAAGGCTATGTGCGGAGCAGAATGTTGGACCGATCATAGATTGATCGTGTCAAAGCTCAACCTCTGCATCAAGCCTAGAAAACGTCACCAGGGTCGCAAACCAACAAAAAAACTGGCAGTCTCCAAATTGAAAAGCTCCACTGTCACCGAAAGTTTAATAAGAGACCTGGACGACAAATTGAAGGACCTCCAATTTGGCAAAACCAGCGTGGACGATGACTGGACTGCCCTCAGAGACACCGTGTACCTATCTACCTCCCGAGCTCATAGGACACTCTGTACGCAAGAGCCACGACTGGTTTGACGAAAATGACGAAGAAATCAAGTCTATTCTTCTCACGAAACATGAGACATACAGAGCCTATCAAAATGACCCATCATCATCATCCAAAAAAAACCAGCTTTCCTAGATGCTCGTAGAAGGGCTCAAGAGAGAATCAGGAAATTACAAGACGCATGGCTAAGCAAAAATCTGATGAAATCCAGATATATGCAGACAGACATGATTTCAAACACTTCTACGATGCCCTAAAACTGTTTACGGACCTCAACAATCTCACCCCACTCCCATACTCGATGCAGATGGAGCAAGGCTACTAATTGACAAACCTCAGATACTAAATCGCTGGGCAGAACACTTCCGTTCTGTCCTCAACCATCCATCCACTATATGTTATGAAGCCATAGGCGATCCCCAGGTCCCAATCAATGCCAAGCTTGATATTCCACCTACCTTAGCAGAGGTCAAGAAGGCAACAAGCCAGATGTCCAGCGGGAAGGCACCGGGTGCGGACTCAATACCAACCGAAGTCTACAAAGAAGGAGGGCCCACGTTGATGCTAAAATTGACAGAGTTATTTACATCCATTTGGTGCAACGAACGTGTGCCACAGGAATTATATAAATACACATACACTATATCATATTCAAACATTTGTCCCTGTTTGAAAAACATTTAATTCAACTGTATTATTTTATTATTTAATGTCCATCAATTTACCAGACATAATCTCCCTGTTTCTATCTGCTTGTTTTGTAAACAAGCTTTTAGTCTCTGGAAGTATCCATTCATTAGGAGTGAATCTTCCACTACTGGTTCTTGTGTGGTAGTACCGAGTTCGCTTTGGCCCTGTTAGATGAGATGTATAATACATATAGACAAATAAAAACAAATTCTTCAACTTCTGCATTGAGTAAATTGGTCATTCTAGATCATCAGCTTGTCACCAGGACATAGTCCACAGTTGTTTTCAAGACAAAATTAACTGTTTTAACATATACTACTCATATTATGTTCACATAAAATTGTTAGAAGCAGATAGCAAAATACATATTTTATGTAATTCTTTCTTCATACACAATTGCACATACAAATGCAACAAACCTAAATAAGAGACTGCTGTAGAATTTGATGCTTGCTGTGATCTACTTGGTCGACCTCCATGTTCTTTAGACCAGACTCCTTGCCATGATGTACTTGAATGACCATGTGGGGGGACTGGAGTGTAACGTGAACCAGTTTGAATAGAGAATCTAGATGGAGCTGTAGAAGGCCTCTTTGAAGATATTCTGTTCCCTTTCAAGTTATTTTTTATTTCTGGGGTCGTATCATCTGGGGAAAAAAGACAGAAAAACAAGAATGATATACTTGTAAGGGAACAAAGTGTATATTTCTCATTACAAGATACCTTCTGTGAGCCTCTGTACACAATTAGAAAATAAGTTCAAAACAAAACATCAATCATAAATATCTCATTACTGATGGCAGTAGTAGTAATTATTGTGTTGTGTGTGTGTGTGAAAAAATTGTATTTTTTCAAAACACTTACTTTTTCAGTATATATATTTTTGGAACTCGTAAAACTATTTGATTAAAAAACACGTAATTAAAAAAGTACTGGTTTACAAATTAAAAAAACAATAAAAAATCGAACGTTTCAAACGGCCTTTATAAAAGCACTGCCCAAATATTTTTTCCCAAGTTTTCTCTCGTAAACTGGGACCCCCAAAACCCTGGTGCCTCAAACGCTTTGATCTCCATCAAAAATCTAAAATGTTTGGACTGCTCCAAAACGTTTTTGGGCGTCAACTGTCACCGTCGGGTTTCGTGCTCTATCCCCTCCGTCGACGTGATGACTTGTTATCAAACCCGCCGAAAAGGCGGGCTATAGTCGTCTGGACAAAATCTTTCCCTTTCCCGGAAGGTCATCCCAACGGGTGACATCAGTTTAAAAAACCAGCCCTACTGATTCCTCAGTCTAATAAAAAAAGGTTCGTGGGTCTTAAAAACAATTCCCGAACGCCCTTTCCCATCAGTATCATCACTCTGTGGTCGATGCTGTTTATAAACCCCCTTTTATATGTCCCCAAAATTCAAAACTCCACAACCCCGGTGGGTATCTTTTCCCTTTGCTCTTCTAGAACTTTCCCCAATTCCGTAGCATCAATCCCTGTCACCACACCCCCTCTTTTTTGAAGGATACAAACCACGCTTTGTCTTCTTTCTCCATTAGTTGCTCCCCGGAGAACCTCCTCTTCCCCCTTGAGGGGCTCATTGTCACTTCTATCCCTCATCTGACGGCCTTATAGCTCCCCAGTTCTTTTTTGGGAGAACTAATCCCTTGTGCCCTTTCCCTCTCCCTTTTTGCGGAACTAGTTCTCCTCTTAACTCCTTTCATTTTTAAGAAATTTTTTGAGCAGATCATGGGTACTAAAATGGGACCTAGTTCTTGTCTTTCATGGGTTATCTTGAACACCTAAATTATGGACTATTGGGGCCCCCCTTTCCCTCTGTCTATCACAGATACATTGATGACTTATTGGCATCACTGATATCCCCAACCGTTTTGTCACGCTTCATTAATTTCTTTTTTTCAACCCTTCTATTCGTTTTACTTCTCACATCTCCACTCCTTGTGTCAACTTTCTTGACATTACTATCACCTTACGCCTATCCGCTTCCATAGTATTTACAAGCCCACTGATGCACAAGTTTTCCCCTATACTTCTTTCCCCCGGGGTTGTCGTGACTCTTTCCATTCTCCAGCTCTTACGCCTTCGTCCCTTTGTAAGGGGGCGATGATTTTCTTGAAAACTCGGTGTAATTCTTTCGTAGGCGCCCTATCCCGGAAGGTCCTTGTCTCGGCACATCGAGTTCAAAAAACACTCCCGAGGCCCACCGCCCCATAGGACTACAACTCTGACAGAGTAAAACTTATCTTAACACCACCCCAAGTTCCCTGGGAAAAAAGTTTTATTCCGTCATCTGCTCTCCAGATTAGATCCCGAGACCCCTTTTGTCTTCCCCACTTCGGTGTCTTACAGACGGGACAAAAACTTAAGGGTATGTTGGAAAGTCTTAAATCCCAAAATCCGGGCTATTTGGCACTGTCCCGTGTGGCCGTCGGCGTTGCCCGGGGCTTTGTGATACAGACCCTACTGTATCTTTTTCCTTTTGGCCTTCTTATTGACGATGGGTTCACATGCGGTCCCCTAATCTTATCTATCCATTATCTTGCTGTAACAAAAATATCGGCGAACGAAACTCTGCCCTTGCCCCACTTACGCGACATACGCCAATGCTCTGTGACCCTGTAGCCACCCATTTAATGATACTGGCCATTTAGGTTCGATGTCGGTCACAGCCATTCGTCGTTCCTCGGATATCGCAGTCGATTTGCTCTGGGGAAAACGGTTATTTCTGTGTATTTTGCGACCCGGGCTCAACGTTTAAATTTTGCTTCTTAGTACTTTCTCTTCCCATGCTTTTAATCTATATAGGTATATGTTGCATGTATTCATGTTATATTTTATTCTTATGCTTCTTAGTACTTTCTCTTCCCATGCCTTGTAATCTATATGGGTATATGTTGCATGTATTCCAGTTATATATTTACTAGATGTTTCATTGTTTCTTTTCCTTTCTATTTCTAGTTTTTATGTGTGTTTTTGTGTTACATTTATTTCGTTATTCAGTTTTTATTCAGATTTTCCTTAGATACGTTTGTATTTGGTCGTCCATTTGTGTTTCATTTTAATTTGCCACTCCTGTTTGTTCGTTTGCTTGATAAAGGCCTTGTTGGTCGAAACGTTGCTTATTTTGTCATTGTTTTGTAATTTGTAAAACTACAGTACTTTGTAATTACGTGTTTTACTGCAATTAGAGTGTTTCAAATTTCTTCTTCTGTATATCTTGACGGCCCCATTCTAGGAAGGCAAGAAATAGGACCACTATACCATATCTAGTTATGCTATGTTATGTGATCAACACTGCTGCACATTGGGCATTTCCATGCATGCTCTGTCCTCTTCTGCAGCTAGTATCCCAAAGTTCACCCGCTCATCGCACAATGAAGTTCATTATTGAATCTTCTATCTTTACCATAAAAACGGACTTGTCTGGCATGTCCAGTCTTAACTACTAATTCTCGCAATCATTTCCGTGTCTGAGACTCGTTCGTATCCCATAAATGAGCATGTAGGTATGTCTAGACGTAACTCCTAATTTTCACAATTGTTTCAGTGTCTGAGATACCTCTGAAGTCAGAGAAAGCCCACCTGTATGCAGGAGACACTGATAAAAGGGGAAAGCAGGACTTCATGCAAAAATCAGTCAGAAACGGCATACCAGGCACCCTGACTATGCCAGAATTCATAGTGGGCGAATGCAGAAGAATAAAAAGTATCTGAGACTTGTTCATATCCCATAACTGAGTGTGTTCTGCATTAATTACCATATCTAGTATGTCATTAAATGCAGAAACCTAAGAAGGTTGTGTAGGAGCTAACACCCTTACAATATAAAACATACTACTGTGAAACAAACCCAGTATAATAGACCACAAATGCTTTAGAGCAGTGTTTCCCAACCTTTTTGTGCAGTGCCCCACCAAAGCCTTTCAAAATTTGTAGCCCCTCCACCCTTTCCTATATAACATATACAAAAATTGTATTTTCCAAAATTGAATTGTTCACTGAAAACTTAAATGATAGGTTTTAGGAAGAAATCACTAGGAAATTATTTAGGGAAAAACAGTAAGTAAATTTTCAAAACATATAATAAAGGTTGAAATTCAAGTCGATATCATTTTAATGATACCATCATCAAGATCGTATCCTTTATAGGACATTACTCTCTTTGCAGCACATCAGAAATTCACTCTGTCTCTAGCCCACTTCCCGATGTGTTCACCCATTCGCGATGGTCATATTCATGGTTTCTTGAATATCTTGTAGCCATCTTCTTCTTCTTGGTCTGCCTCTGCGTCCTGGGACCCTGCCCTCTAGTATTATTCTTTCCAGGCCATCATGACGCTTGAGGTGACTTTAATGATATATTTTTATATATTATTTTAATTATTAGTAACTATTTATTACTTACACTTAGTGAGATCCTTGCGCTTGATACATACTGCAGAGAGATTTTATGTTAGATTTCAATTTAGTTAGCTTCGGTCTCAGGTCTCCTCGTCGTATTGCATCAGCCGATTTCTTTTTTTTAGCAGCAAATCCACTAAATCCAATTCAGCTAAAAATGAAGATGGAAACTTTAATAGGTTTTCTTGCACATTTGGTTGAATTTGTATATTTGATTTCTGTTTCCTCCAAAGCCATGTCATCGCTCATTTTATATTAAATGAAGTTTTAACTGACTCATCATTTTGCATTTCTGCGCGTTTTTCTTGATACTGCATATTTGAAATAGACAAATCCACTAACATTGACTGCAATCACTTTGTTCCAAATCAGAAAATCTTTCTTTTTAAACAATAACAAGTATCAGTAAAAGCGGTATCAGTTACTTCACATTTCTGGAGCCAATGAAACTTTTCCAAATTTTTGTTGCAAATATATTTCTGACATAAAGGTAATGAAACCAAATATCTTCTCTTTTGCATCAGCAAGAGTTTTATTTGTTCCTTGAAGTTGGTTATTTAATATATTTAGTTTTTTAAAGATATCGGCTAGATAACTCACAAATGCTTTACCATCGACCGTTAACAGATACTTCATTTCAGGTTTGTGCTTAAAAAATCACTAAGATTATCAAATAGTTCCATAAATCTTGTCACGATGCCCTTTCAAGACCCATCTTACTTCAGTGTGAAGTAAAAGTCTCACATGGTCTGCATTTTTTACAAAATAGCTTGAAGAGACGCTCACATTTGGCATTAATATTGATACATTTTAAAATTGAATTTAGTACTTCATTCAAAACAGGCGAAATATTTTTAGTTACCAAATTTTTCCTGTGAATAACACAATGCACAAGAAACATTTCTGGATTTTCATCTTTCAGCAATTTTAAGCAGCCATTTTGCTTGCCTATCATATTTGAGTATCATCATGGCACAAGATGTTATATTTTTCATTAGTATATTTTGACATATAAGTAATTTTTAGCGTATTATATACATCTTTGGAGGTAGAGTGCTTTCTAATGATTTACAGAACAACATTTCTTCAGCAAATTCCCCATTATCAATATATCTTGCTAAGTTATCAATACTACTTATCAACACTGTCTCTCAAAGTTGATTAATCCATTTGCACTGAGAATTTTCTTGTTTACAGCTTTTCAACAGGTTGTATTTCAATATCTTCACTCATGTCGTCTATTCTTTTGCTAACAGTATTGTTACTGGTGGCATAAACTTTCACCTCTTTGTCATCTTTTTTCCAGAATCGTTTTAAGAAATGCTGATATTGATGGTTTGATTAAATTCTCTCCTATAGCATGATTTTCCCCACATTTAGCAATGAGTAAGGAAATTTGATAACTAGCCTCAAGAGTACGATTGACAGTTGCAGTATGAGCAGTAAACAGGGACTTTAATGTTGCTTTTTTTTCAAAATTAGTCTTTAAAGTTTAAAGTAATTCAAATCTGAATTAATATGAGGCACTATCTTTCGTTTTCAAATGACCTCAAAAACGACCTCGTTCATTAATTCGTTGGTCAAGCATTGTTGGCGTAAAAGACATTAATGTGGAATACATTAACATAATAATATTTCACATCATGTAATATCGTTTGAAAATTCGATTATTGTAGCATGGCTATTTTGAAGAAGAAAAAAAAAACAAATCATTAACAATATTTATACTCACATTTATGTTGTCAAATCTGCTCTTCTGAAAAGTATACGGTGTGCTCTTCTAATTAGTTCTGATAAATTCTAACCTCCAATAATTATATCTTCTACGTGAAGCTCTTCGGTTTTCTTCTGCTTTTCTCGTATAATCTTGCCTAACAATGATGTACTTTAACTGTTCTGTGTCTAGTTCTCTAGTTTTATTCTAGCTACCTCAAAGCTGTTCTGTGTTGACTCTCTATCTGCTCTATTATTCCCTCTTCTTAAGTCCATTGTGTTATATATGGGTGCATATTCTATTACTTTACTATTCCAAACTTTTCTCAGGACTGCGATTTCCCATCTGCTACTCGCTTAGAAAGACTCATTTATTCGACTAACGACATTCTTCTACCATTGTCTAAAAATGTATATCCCAACCACGCCTTCTCAATCTGTTGCTAAACATGGAAAACAAGATCTCATGACATTCTACTGTAATCCATTTAAAAATGCTCTTTCGCTAACTATACAACTACAAAATGGTACTCTAAAGACACCTGTATAATCCAGCTGTACAGTGAGTATCCATTACTCTGGTAATCAGACTAATGGCCCATAACTTGTATTTGAGTCAAACCACCTTTATGTTTCTTGGTTCCTTTCCCATGATACCTAACATTCAAAGCCAAATCAAACTTCGGATCTGCTTTCTGTGCGAGGGAAAATGATATGCGTGACTTTGTCCCAAAACTATTACATACTCAAAATTGCACTGAATAAACTTATTTGATCTTCATGACAAGGTTGGCAAATGCGGACACATTACATTTTTTTAATACGACTCGATTTTAACACAATAATACATGCTTTCCCGCCCTCAAAGCTTTGTTAAAAGGAGATAGAAATGTACCTAGATATAAGTACTTTCACATTAGAAGATTTTTAAACTTCAGTAAAGTGATTGTGTAGCAACAGTCGTTTTTGTAAATAGAGATCCAAAAGCCAATATATCTGTTTTGCATCATCATGAACATTAGTTAAACTCCGAACGAGTCCATTGCCCCTCTAAACGATGAAAATGCCCCCTGTGGGCTGCGCCCCACGTTGGGAAACAGGGCTTTAGAGGCTTCCTGCATTGAGAACAACTTTAATTATGACGCCTCATGTTCTTAGTAGAACAAATAAGGAAGAATAATAAATGAAAAGACTTACCAACAACAGTTAACAAAGTTTCATGAACATACCTGATACTTTCTTGTTGACTGAACCATGAGTAGATTTCTCAACATCTCTGAGACTGAAATAAAAGTACAGTTGAATTTCATAGCAGTTGAAAAAAAATGAAATCGTGGCATATCATTTACAAGACTTGGCCATCAACCACAGAAAATGAGTCTGTGATTTTCCAAGAACCACTTATACGTTCAGTAGTTTGTCATTGGTTTCTGAACATTTAGGTATATTTTTACAGTTCTTAAAAATCCAAGGCAATGAATTTGCTTCCAAACTTGCCCTCAGTGTAGTTTGAACCAGGTACCTGGTTGTTATCAAGCTCACTTACTGCTTAAGCTACAGACGCTCACTCATAGCATTTACACATACATAACTTGATACATAATTTTGAGAATTCTTTGTTACATTAACTCTTGTATCATTATTATCTTTTATGCCAGCTTGTGTACACAGTAAAGGATATTCACAAAGATCTGTCCTGAGTACTGATTATCAGTTTTGGTTTTGACATTTCTCATAACATCGAGATTTCAGAATTTTGAGAGAAATGAAAATGAACGAAATGATGGACATGTAATAGTTGTGATATAGACAATGCTGATGAATTTGAATTAGAAGGACAAATGTAAGTATTGACGAATGCTAACCATCATGTGTGCATATGTAGGAACACAAATTTAGTTTAGTTTAGTTTAGTCATCGGATCATCATCACTGCATGTCGAACCAATTAGTCCATAAATGCTCGATCTCCCCTCAATATTTCTCTCAGCGTGTGGCGACTAACAACACCGGTTCTTTGTTGGTTTACTATTCTTCTGTGGTTACCAGCATAGCGTTCTTGTCTAGCTGCACCACACTTCATGTGGAGTTCTTGCAGTCTGGTTAGTGTTGTAAATTCACCACTATTACATGAATCATGTACACGTCCGCTCTCCATTAGGGAATTTATAATATCAGCATGGTCCATTCCTCGCCCGCTTTGGACAGCAGCCATACCTGCAAGCCTATCCACATATTCATTCCCCCTTACACCTGCATGCCCTGGCACAAAAATAACAAAAATAAATAAGGAACAAAAATGTAAATGTCTATTTGGATAGTTGAAGTTTAATCTATCTGAGAAATGTATAAAGCAGTAGATTGCAGTAAAATTATACATCAAAGACAAAAGATCAAAACATTAAGTAGGGTTGATTAGCAAAGTGCAGAAACAGACAAAATTAACATTTCTATAAAATTTCTTTGATAAGCAAAGAATATGAGACAATGATTTAAAAAAATTAAACTGGATCACACGATTGGAAACTACCGCACAAGAAAACTATTTTGTAAGAAAATCATACATTATTGTTCTTTATAAAACCAACATCATGTTTTAATTTTTCACTTCTGAAACGTTTAACCTCCTCTAACATATTGTAGACTAACATAGTGTTAAATAAAATAAAAAGGAAAGTGAATTATCAAATGACAAATTTTATAAGTTCTGTATTTATCAGCACAAACATGAAAGTTTAGTTTAATTGTAAATGTGAAATAATAAAAAAACAGAGTGTATAAAAAATATTTTCAGTCAGTAGTCACAACTTTAACTTCACTGCAATGAGTTGCCTCATAATTACTTTGTTCCTGTGCCAGAGAATACCACTCACATGCTCATCATTGTCTAATGTGAACTTGTGAAGTAAATAGAAGTCCTGACACAAACCAATAGCTTTGCACATGCATTAAATGCATAAGACAGCCACCAGAGTGCCAGCACCACTGTCAACCACATGAGTTTGTCCCATCAAAGAAAACATCCATTATGACAAAAGCCTGCACAGGCATTACTGCATAAGGCAATTGGAAATCACTGGCGACTAACTGTCCACCATTTTCTGAGTAAGAATTTTACAGCACAACTGAAAATAAAAATCGTGGCATATCCTTTACAGGATGTCAAATTTACAAATTCAAACATGAAGCAAAATGCGCAAGCAACCACTCAAGTAGCAAGCAACACTCCTATGCCATAATGGCTCACATGCCTTTCCATCATATTGGCCAGGTAGTTCAAAAAGCATTGAGAAACTAGAAATTTAAAAATTTATAGGTTCACCTATTAGAGCTTTTCCTTAGCTGATCTGGCCCTATCTTCAAAGAAAGTATTGAGCTTTCATCTTTCAGTTTAGACAGTTCCTTGAGACTTTTCAATCCATAACTAATTTCAAGCTTCAAATCTTTTATATCCATACTCTTAAAAAAAAGAAATAATAATTATAAAATGTCTTTCTAGAAAATGAAATCTAAAAAGAAAAATGGATGTATGAAAGTATGCAAGTATGAATATACAGAAGTCAGGTTATATTTTGTACAATAATTGTTTTATAAATTAGTCTCTTTGTTGCAAATTCAAGTTTTCACATTTACACAAATATTTATTTTTGGATAAGAGTCCAGTTTTAGAAAGAGTAATAATGCAGAAAACAGTCCCTGAAAAGAACACAGAAAAGATAGATTAAGGATGTGACTGCTGATTTGAGCATGACAGCTGCAGAGGCGGACATCTGGCCTAGGAGAGGGAAATTTCAAAGGAATATTAGGGTGGCAAAGTTTTGCCCAGGAAAACTATTGGATGATGATGGTTCCTGAAAGACACTGCAGGGGATAACCATGATAACATTTGCAACAGGAAATTAGATAGCCCTTGAACAAAATGGTGGAGGAGGCAGGAAAACTGGCTAAAGCTTGGGTTTTTTAGGCAGCATGTGATAAAAATGACATATTGCACAGGATATGGTACATTATGATGATGTCCGATTTCAAATACGTAAACCACAAAATGGAATCACATCCCTAATAATAGTAATAAATTGATTCATGAGACAATAAATGTAATGGCCATATTCCATGTGATCATTTTAGTGAAACAAAATGTAATCTAACTATATAAGTTTTGTTTAAATGGAGAATAAAAAATTATTGAATTGGATGAAGTATGTATGATAAGCAGCATTAAATAAACAGGCCAAAGGTTGTTCTTTAAGGTTTCCACAATGCATGAAAGCAAGAAAAGAAAAGGAGTAAAATTTACATTTTGTCTTGAAATTGCCTGTGATGTCCTTAATGTGAGGTTTAAGATTGCCTATGATGTCCTTAATGTGAGGTTTAAGATTGCTTATGATGTCCTTAATGTGAGGTTTAAGATTGACTATGATGTCTTTAATGTGGGTTTCAGAGTGCCTGTGATGATTTCAAGGTGGGTTGTCAGAATGTTTGTAATGTCCTAAAAGTAAATTGCCAGACTGTCTGTGATGTCCTCAAGGTGGGCTTCCAGATTGCTTCTTATATCATGAAGGTGGGCTTCCAGATTGTTTCTTATATCATGAAGGTGGGCTATCAGATTGCCTGTGGTGGGGTTATGCAAAATTAATATTTTGGCTGTATTTGATATATTCAAACAAACGGTAATGGACCCACAAAATCTTCTCCTTTGTGGAATTCTGAAAACGTTACCACATGTTCTCTCTCATGCTAAATTCACAAAATAGTACGGATATCTTCTAGATAAAAAAGGCTTACTAATTACATATGAAAAAATATTTTTAAACGTGAAGAATCTTACCTCCCAAGCTTGAGGCTGATCAGAAGCAGACTCCATTTCCGAAAAGCAATGATATCTTCCACCAGTAGTTTTGGCCAAGTCATACAAGAAATTATTAGCTTCAATGTCTTTACAGTTGAAAGAAATAGCATGCACAGGAATACTGTTTTGAATTTTGAACTGACAAATGATTGAACTGGGAGGCTGTAAAAGAAAATATTAAGACAACTGTATGATCTTCTTATATTATCTTATCTTAACCACATTTGCCGTGAAGTGTTGTGGGGAGAGTTAGTTTTCTGTCGTGGGGAGAGTTAGTTTCTATCTTGTGCCAGGTGGGTTGTGCTTGACGTTGTCAGTCCATGCTTTTGCAGGGACTCTGAGATGCTATCTATCCATCGTGTTCTTGGCCTGCCTCATGCTCTGCGTCCTGAGTGTCGATTATTGTATGATCAACTTTATTTTCCTCCAAAAACTGTTAGTGCTAAATGTTAATATGTGATTGAAATATGGGAGTAATTTAGTTTTACATGCAGAAACTTCCAGCATGTCTGCTTTCTTGTGCTAAAGATAACTAGATAACTTGTGCCAGAGAAAGAACTGGATTCTCAAGGATATCTTGTACGGAGAGTTAACTTCTTGAAGTAAACTTTTAGGATGGCTTTCCTTTCATTATAAGGATGTTGAAAAAAGAAACTTGAAAGTGTTGGTCAATAATATCTAAAACTGGGAAGAGCTTGCCAGGGATAGGTCCAGGTAGAAGCAGACTCTGAACACTGATCTAAGGACTGGTGAAGTCAGACTCTGACACTTGCTGATGAAAAGCTAATTCAGAGGAGCATTAATTCATTCAAAATTGTTTTTATGAGAGATATGTGAATGGTCTCTAAAGTATTACAGATATCATACTTTATGACAAAGCTCCATGTAAGAATTTTGAGGACATGTTTATATTATAATATTTCGATTTATTGTGTTTTCCTTTCTAGCTACATTTTGTGTTAAAGTTTAACATGCATACTAAAAAAATATAGCTGACCAAATTATGTTTTTAAGTAATATTTACATTTAAGAGAAACATTTTTGTACATGAAAGCTGGTTTCTGATATGTTGGGTATACACTGAAAAGAAATGATCAAAGAATTGCAAAGCAGACATTGAAATGGGAGGTAAATAGTTTGTAAAAGAAAAGATGCCTAGGAAACCCTGAAACAAACTTTATTGAGATAGGTAAGAAATATCAAACCCAATAGATAGACAAGAAATATCAAACCCAATTTCATAGAAGAGATTGAACGAGTTGCCCAGGATAGAGTGATATGGAGAAATTACTTGCAGGCCATATGCTATGTATCATGGTACAAGATGAATATTTTTAAAATATATTTAGTGCTCAGAAACAAAATGCGAAACTTGAATGGCAATTTTTTAGGCCTCATTTGTCTGAAGTCTGAAGCCATATACACATTGAGAAAATGTTTAAATAATAGTGCAGTTCACCTGATCAGGCCTGCCATCTGTTAAAAGGTAAATGGCTTCAATTTGTTGATCTGCCAAGGCCATCTGGATAGCAGCAAAAGTGTTGGTTGAACCACTGCAGGACAAACTTTGAACCCAGGACCAAGCACCTTTCAGAGAGCTCTCTGATACATCCACACACCGATCTTTCCATGCAATCGCTTTAGAGTCAAAAGCTATAATATTGAATTTTTTCTTGTGTCGCAATTGCTCCTGAGACAAGAAAATACAATAAATGATTTTTTAACAAAACTGAGAATAAATACTTAAATGCGTACAAATACTCATGAGTTCTAAGTAGATTTAAACAGTGATATTAATTTAAAACAATGCAATAATTCAAATGTAAAAAAAAATAAAATGTGTGAAATATGAACACTATTTATTTTCAATCTGGCATGGGATCTGTACAGCTAGTTTAGTGACACACAAAAGCTTACATCATGATTTCTGGAAGTGAAGTGACAAGTATAGTATCTTAACACACTACAGATTCCTTGTGCTTATTTCTTCCACCTTCTCTGACAGTTTTATCCCACCATCACCATGTTTGACTAGATGTCATTTTCTCGGAATGGATAATAAGAAATTGGGAGTGAGATGACTAAAACCATTATCAGGGTCAGAAAATCCAAGCTGACCAAGACCACACTCTCCCTCTAAGTGGTGATTTTGATAAAATATTACTGCAGTCTGGCAAAAAAAAGAGTAGGAGTCAAAGAGAGAGGGTAAACACAGTCTAACAAATGACACAGCACATCTGGTTTCTTGCAGGTTTTTATTCAGGTTCCCTCCTAGTCAGTGACAGTCTCTGGACTGACTACAGGCACTGTCTGTTCGTACTAACACTGGTTTGTGTTTGCTCTGAAATGTCACTTCTCAACCACTCTTTGTGGCTTGTATATAATCTGAACAAAAGAGTATGAGATGCTGTGTCGCTGTTAAGATGCAGCAAGACCACTCTGCATAAGGAACATGCATAAGGCTCACCCTTTTAGGACATATTTTCATCATCACAATAAATAAGGGGTTATCACTCTGTACTATTTCTCTGAAAGTGGATCATAAATGGTGGATACAGGACAGATATGTTTGTAACAGTAGTACTGACAAGACCAGTCAATTAGGTTGTGTCACATATCTCTGTTTTGCTTTTCAGGCAGCTGCACGGGACCACTAACCATGAGCAGAGTTTTGCAAAGACCAGACAGTTCTGATACAACCAACGAGCCTACCTCCAAAGAACATGATTTTCCCTTATATACCATTTTTGCACAATTTCCTGAACCAGTATCGCTAGTTTTTCCAATACTTATGTGCCAGTTATTGATCTCGTTCTTTGGTCAGGAGACGTGTGTAGCTGCAGCCATTCTGAGATACTGCCCATCTGTTGTGTAAACCGTCTGTCTCATACCATTCATTAGTGCACTCATACTTTTACCCAATTTAATGGTTTGTTCCCCTTTGAGATCCTTCCCTTGCCTTGCCAGACTACAATACAGTAATCTGTTTCCAGGGCTACAACATGGATGTGGAGTAGGGTTTTGTGCAGTGCAAGCTCACAGATCCAGACACTGTCTTTTCCCATTATTTTTATGTACATATGTCGAAGGACATAGCTATCTCATAGAAGGATATCGCTGTCCCTCCATATAGTAAACAGTTGATGACAGCACAGTTGGACAATAAGATGGACAGACATAAGATAATTACGCACCAAGACTGCACATTATAGTAGGAATGCTGGGAGAGACATGAACATAATAGTTTAACGTAGGTTAACGACTCCTCCTGGGTGACAATATAGCGACATAGAGAGACCGATAAGAACTGTGGATGAGAGCAGATGTATGTGTTACTAGTAGCTAGAAAGACAAGATTTCCCTATACCTTTGAGTTATCTACGACGAATGCAGTATGTATCGTGCCTGATATCATCAGTAAACCATGGAGTAATCCAGTCAAGAATACAAGTTGTTATAATTATATGCCTATAAGTATACATGTTTAACCATCTAAACATGGCCATATCACTGACAACAAAAGCCCTCCTATTACACCTATGGCCCCATATTGTATATCTAAAAAGCAAACTAACCTGCATTAAAACATATATCTTTTCCTTGACAAAGTTTAAACTATTTTCCATAGAGGCTGAGGTGTCAATTAAGATGTAAACTTTCTCTTCTACCAAAGTACCAAATAGTGCACGGCTTCCTATTTTAAGCCAGTCAAGTCTAAGAGAAAATATATAAAAATCATTAACAAGTCATATCTTATTACAAAATAATTAGAATGAATTATGCTTTATATGAAGACAAACAGAGTATGTAAATTAATTTAATTTTAATTATTAAGAGGCTTAACTAAAAATCTACAGTTCGTCACCATGTCTCTCTAGGTTGCTCCCTATCTCTCTAGCCTTCCAGATTCCATTTCAAAGCCACATGTAGATGTCTGGTCGTCTGCATTCTTAATATATACATGCCAACCACTTCTATTTCCTACTTTTATTAGATTGTTGATATTGTTGATACCTGTGCGTCGGTGATCTCAGTATTTAGTATTCTCCGGTTCAGCGAATTCTGACATTTTCTTTTAAAGTCTCTTATGGACTGTCTGTCGTGGTACTTGTTTTCCATGTCTCCATACAGTTGGACTGAGTGCACATTTGATTAGTATATATTGATTTTAACTCCTTATGGACAAAACAGCTTTTGGTTGGGCGCCTTTTTACCAGGAGCCACACTAAAGTGCGATTTTTATTCTAAAAACAAATGGCATGTAAAAACATGGCTTTTACCCTGGTCCACTAAGAATTAAATAAAGTTATAGGATGACCAAAAGAGAGATGGGTAGACAGCATTGCAGAAATAATTAAACATCACAGACAGACAACAACCCATGTGATATATTAGGGTCAGTGCTGCAGTCTCAAATTTCCTATGAAATATTACTTTTAGAAATGAACAAAATGGATAAACAAAAAAATATTTTCATCATTTGTAAATGCTACACATCCTCACCTCTGTTGTATTTTGTTGAGCACTTTGTGCACCTTCATCTCATAGTTTCTGTAGATGTCAGTAGTGACAAGGACATGAAACACTTCCCCGTCTTTAAGTTTGACAATAGGAAATAACTCATCACAGTAGCGGGCATTAATTAACTTCTGTTCCACAATCTGGTTATGAAATAAAAAGTCATATGATCATTTGAACGCCAAACATATCAAAACAGTACTGACAAAATGGAAGTGGAAGATCGAGACAAACACAAGAAAAGCAAATACTGATCAATTGATAGGACTTCATTGCACTTTGGTGAATAACCATGTGTGCTCTAATCTTTCTTAGACAAGAAGACCTCACTTCAACACACAAATTCATAGCACCGGCGAGGGTCCCAAATGTACTTTTTTAGAATTACAAAAATCTGTTGAAATATTTTTACAACTTTTAAAATGAATTTTGAACAGGTGGCTGCTTTCCAACCTACTATTACTGATTTTCAACAGATAAGGGTTCTTTTATGTATTCAACTTAAATATGCAATTTACATTTTATCATCCATCTCCGATAGTTCTAAAAACTTGATTGCATCTACATTGAGATCAGGATCACTGATAAAATAGTCTGATCATTTCAAGCAAAAAACAAGCTTAGTACTTTTAGAGTAAGAGGCGAGCACCATACCTCCCCACCACAGAGATTTCTGAGGTACAGAGAGCATGCACATACAGATGAGGAAAGGTACCTGCCAACTGGATTACCAATCGTGATGTACAGATAAACAATAAATTTGGCAAGATAGCCCTGGGAAACAAAAGAGATATATATACACAAACAAGAGCTTCTTCTTCTTTCTTTTGTCGTCACACTGCTACCGGGTTGTTGCCCAGTGTCGTGGTTTTCTGTTTTTGTCTTGCGCTGTTCTGGTGGCTTGTGTGATTGTTATCTTTGCTCTTTCACAGGATGCTGCCACGCCATCTAACCATCTTTTCCGTGGTCTTCCTCTTGCCTTCTTTCCCGATGTTCTAACAAGAGCAATTAACTAAAAACTTAGTCATGTGAAAATAACTGGAAATCATGGAATTCTGCATAGAAAAAAATACTCATGTTTCATTAGGTTCTGCTGCTTATAAAAAAAGAACTTCTATAAAAAAAAAAAAAGAAAAGATTAACATCATGTCGGGTTAATAATTACTACTTACAGCATCTCTATGGGTTTCTATTGCTGGAGGATGCATAAGGTCAACTACTGTGTCTGTGTGCCTGAAAGCTAAATTAGAAACAATGTCTTGCCATCCAAGTCCTCTAGCATCAAGTCCACATCTTTTCAACCATGCCTTGGAACTCATGTAGTTTTCTTCTGTGATTTTGGTCTCTTTGGCGGACCCAACTTCTTCTCTAGTTTTGCTGTCTTCAGTGGACTTAGCTTCCTCACCTTAGTAATGAAAAATAATTTTAACAATACAAGTTTTATAGTAGACATGTGAAACAGCAAAATGTAATATTGATTTAATGGTGATCTGTGGTATTAAATGAACTGTACATAAAGTAAAAAGAAATTATATACAGCACTATATGTATGCAGATATGTTGGACATACAATGAGAAGAAATGATCAAAGAATCACAAAGCAGGCATTGAAGTGGGAGGCAAATGGTTCAAGAATGAATGGTCACCGTAAGGTAACCCTAAAACAACCTTTGCTGAGTGAGGCAGGATATAATGAACTCATTTCCAAGGAAGAGATGAAAAGAGTTGTCAGGATAGAGCAGTATGGAGAAATTGCTTACAGACCCTATGTAAAATATAAGGGTATTAGAGGAATATAAATAATAATAATAGTAACAATAATAATTATATGTTATAGGATGGCTTTTACTTTTATTAGTTGCAATGTTTGACACACTTTTTGTTTCATGGTAACCAATGTATGGTTCTTGGAGAGTTTTTCATGCTGGTTTCAAAGGTAATTTAAAAAATGTTTCTGTCACATACCATTTCTAAGAAAATCCGCATACAGCATAGGACAATTTATGACAATGCAGTTCTGTCACTGAAATTAGAGCATGTGTTCTTGAATGGTTGTAGAATATAATGCAATAGAGGCTGGTAATTGCATTATCTTTCTACAGTCATCTTACATGACAAGATGTGTAAGAAAGAGATTGTAGACTGCACGGTTATTCACTGAAGTGCAATGATGATGGTCCAATCAATCAATTAAACAGTGGTCCTAGAAAGTCAATGCAAAAGCTATAGTACCGGCCTTAATCTCCATCCTAATGCAGGAGGTGATTGCAACAACAAAAGCTACTGCAATAATCCTACGCCACACTCAAGCCATAAATCCTCAAACATTTCTTCACATACAGCACAGATCTATTAGTTTATTCATTGTCATCATTATTCCAAGCATTATCAAATAATTGGTGTTAAATGGTCAAATCTATTTTATAACTGCTTGATTTTCTCCCTCCTCCCCATTTTTGTCTAGTATAAAAAATGTACTCATTCCTCACTCATATCTTACCCTACACTAATTTTTGGCAGGAGGGTTTACTTCCTGAATTTAGTTTTATATGTTTAATTTCATGGGCATGTCTCTCTGGTTGAAATTTTGGACATAACCATTAAAAGTGTACACAATATTTCAGTTCCTAACAAAAGACATGTCCTGGATGGGTTCTGCATGTTATCACACCTAAAAGTCTGTTTGGTTTAGTTTAGTTGTCAGATCATCATCACTGTCAGATCATCATCGCTGTCAGATCATCATCACTGTCAGATCATCATGTCAGATCATCATCACTGTCAGATCATCATCACTGTCAGATCATCATCACTGTCAGATCATCATCACTGTCAGATCATCATCACTGCACATCAAACTAATTAGTCAATAAGTGCTCCAATCTCCTTCTCAGTATGTCTCTCAGCGCGTGGCAACTAATGACACCGGTTCTTTGTTGGCTTACTATTCTTCTCTGGCTACCAGTATAGTGTTCTTGTCTAGCTACACCACATTTGACTTGGTATTCTTGCAGTCTGATCAAGGTTGTAGATTTACAACTATTACTTGAATCATTTACACATTCTCTCTCCCTTAGGGAATTCAAGTCTGTTTTATCATGTATACTTAAAGAGTTGGTTACTTGATACCAGTTGTATGTTATTCACCTAAACCAAGTTTGCAGTAGCATGGAACATTACATGCAAGTATTACGGGTCACTTGGTTAACAAAGACTTTGTAGTCATACAATAATTTCTTTCTATTTAGAAGGGATCTGACTTAACCCTTGCTCCCCATTGGTTTATTATAAATTATTTATAATGCAAATACTCACCATGCACTTGCCTAAGCCAAGTTTGCAGTAAGATGGTGCATTGCATGCAGGTATGGATGACTTGGTTGACAAGGTTGTGTTAGTTAGTTAGTTTATTCCTTTCGAGCCAAAGGCGGCACATAGGGCAGAGGTTTTAGATCTCCATGTGATACGGTTCTTTGCTAGCAGTTGGAGATCTTGTATGGTTTTACATCCCAATAGTTTACTTTCTTGTTGGATGGTTCTTCAAAGAGTGGTCTTTGGTCTTCCACGTTTTCTTTTCCCAACTGGTGACCACATAAGGACTTGTCGATTTAGTCTCTTTTCGTCTGATCTAAGAACATGACCTAAATACTTCCACCTTCGTTTCCTTATAATATTTGATACGGGTTGTTGGTGTGTTCTATCTCTCACTGTGTTGTTAGAAACGAAATCACTCCATTTTACTTTTAATAATTTTCGTAGACATTTATTCTCAAAGCTGTCCAGTTTCTTATCAATTTTCTTTGTTGATTTCCAACTTTCACAACCGTAGGTCAGTACAGGAATCACACATGACCTAAATAATTTAACTTTTGTGCATATACTAAGGTCTTGAGATTGCCAGATATTCTTTAATTTAGTGAAGGCACTAGCTGCTATAGCAATACGAGAGTTTATTTCTTTCATCGTGTCTCCGTTGTTTGACACTTTACTACCCAAATATGTAAAATGTTCAACTTTCTCCAGTGTTTGGCCATTTATTACGATGTTGTCTGTCGAGTTTGTGAGGTCCATAATTTTGGTCTTGGCAGAATTAATCTGGAGACCAACCTGTTCTGCAAGTGTGCAAAGATTGCTCGTTAGTTTGTGTAGTCATGTAATAATTTTCTTCTTTTTAGAAATTACCTGTTCTATCAGCCCTGTCTCCCCATCAATTAATTGAATTTGAAAGAAGTAATTTAAAATCTATTTACCGTAGCCCCCGGTGCTATAAAGCCATTCAGCTAAGTAGGGAAAACATAAATTCCTGTTGATGCGGACACACTTTCATATATGTTTGATCAAACACTAAGTTTTGTGGCAATTTTACACAATTATATGAGTCTATGTCTATAATTTGTGTCAGTTTCAGAGTGGGAATATCTTTATTGCACTCCGGACTCATCCATAGGTGATCCGGTCTCCTTTGCAATATCTTCAACAGCGCCCAGCGACTAACTGTACCAGTTCGATGTTGATTGATGATTCTACTTATGTACCTGTTGTGCTGTTATTGATTATTGAAAAGTGTTAATAATACTGATATTCCTTAGCGTTAAATTTAATTTGTGGCATAATATAACCCTTTCCTCTTTGCATGTGAAATTTTTTTAAAAAAGGAATCCGTCCTTATTTAACAATATCTGCAGCCACATGTATACAAAATTCAAGACTGGCAATTCAGCCATGTGGACAGGCACATCAGACCGCAGAGCATATACTTCAAGATTGCCCCAAATTTGATATACTGAGGCAAAATCACTGGCCCAACAAAACAACACTGGACATAAAACCACTGACCTCTGTGTGAGCTACAAAAGACATTGAAGTTTATATAAGAAACTGTTGAATATAGAGATAATATTTCAAGCGAACAAAAAGATCTAACATTACTGGAAAGCAAGTGTCATGAGACAGGGGTGATTAGATTTTCAGTAATTTCCACTTGAGCTGAATGACCTTACAACTATGGAGGGTTGTGATAATTACATACCATTGCTGGACATAAGTAATGATAGGAATATGTGTGAGTGTTTTGTAAATGTTGTTATTAAGGGGCATACTCACCTTTACTGGATACATCAGATGCATTGATGACTGGTAACTTTCCTCTTAGCTGTTGTAATTGTTCCAGACATCTGCGAGCTTCCTCCATCTCCTCAAAAATAAGAACCACATCCTTCCTTACCCCAGCTCCTGGAGGCACTCCACCTAAAGTCTTACGCTTGAGAATAACATTTGCTCCTTTGACTTCTGCATCGCCTACTGATTGTGTCTCATAAGTATCCACATCCATTACAACTGCATATGCATGAAATCTGTTATAAGAAGGTGCAAGATACAAACATATGATGTGATGATTATTTTGTTCCACAGTAGAAAATAAGCTGGCATTTTCTACATATATTGATCTTAGTTGATATGCTAGTTAGTCTGTTCCTTCCGCAGTGACCTGTCTGACATGGGTGACCCTGCTAGGAACAGTTTTGGTATATACATACATACTTAATTATTTCTCATTTTTCTTCACTCCTACTGTCGCATAGGGCCTCACCAGTTGTCCTCCACCTTTCCGGTCTCTAGCCATTTTCATTATAGCTTCCCAGGATAGTTCCGCATCCCTCAGCTCCTCAAGAAGGCTATGTCTAGGAGGTTCCTATTCACGTTTTTCTTGCAGGTTCTACTCAATTGTTCGTCTAGTGACACTCAATGGTGTCTTCTGTATGGTATGCCAGACACATCACCATTGTATCCTTCTGACATGGGTCATTATGGGTTCCTGCCCTGTTCTCATCCACAGGTCTGTGTTTGTCAATCTGTCATACCATCTCAGTATGAGAATATATAGAAGACATTTGTTGATAAAGGTCTGAATTTTATTTTCATTTAACTTGGTGACTTGCAATGTTTCCAAGTCACACATACATACATAACGGCAGTTTAGAGGGTGCACTGCGCAAAGTGTGGGTTGATTTGTAAGACATGGTTTCACCAGCATTGGTTTTTTTATTTTACTTTGCTTCTTTTGAAGAAAGCTATCTAATCCTGGCAAGCGAGGCATGTCCTTACCTTTCAGACAAAAAAGACACAGTCTTTATGGTATATTTTGAAAAGAAGATGGTAGGAGTACATTTTGACAATGGATAAAATTAATAGTATAAATAGACAAGATGACATGAAGATAAGCTATTCTGGATAGCTCAGCGTGGAAGATGATCAACAACAGATGTGGTTAACAGCACTACAAACAAGAAGTTGGGAAGATCTATGATCGCTTACACCAGGTAGTACAACATATGAGAGAGAGAATGACTACTTACCTTCCATTTGTGGATTCAGCAAACTCTCTCAGAAATCTGATTGTATTGGAGCAATCACAATTGAAAGAAACAACATGAACTGGAACTGAATTCTGTTTCCACACCTGAATTTAAACAAAAAAAATAATTATTTTTGATACATCTGTTCCAATGAAAAACTCTACTAAATACAATAAGTAATTGACATAAAAAAGAGTTCAGAAAAACAAACTGGCACTGTTGAAGAAATGAATATCTGAATTAGTGACAGTTTTGTTTGATAGAATTTCATCAAATTCTTCTTCTGTTTTATTCCTATCTTTATTTCCAGTGCTATTAATGATATCAGTAAGAGTTGACTATAATTTTTTTCAAATCCAGTAAATATTTTGCAGTCTGTACAGCAGTTTCTAGGTGTTACTTTACTTGTCCTGCGTGCACCTTCTTCTTCTTCTTCGATTGCTCCATCTCGACCACTTGTTAACCACTCCGTGTGATTTGTATGTGATCTGAGCCAAAGAGCAATTGTACATTATGCCAGTTATTACCTACAAGTAGGCCAGCACATTCAATTTCTGCAACATTTTAATTTACTAGTGTCGCTTCTCTAGGCCCCTACATCAGTTGCCTCTTACCATACGCCATGTAGGTCACAGTGGTACTATTATTTGTATCCCTTGCTTCGGGCCCGGCCACACACGGATGCCTGTGTACACCAACTTCTATTACTCATGTCAGAAAGGTGGAGAGACTCGTCTATACTGAGATTGTAATAAATGTAAATTTTATATTGATCGAGTTAACATAGTAACATACCTCCTGGACTTTATGTTTCAATATTTCCTTTCCACCGTTAACAGAACTACCTTCAGTGTATAAATAAACTGCTGTATTCTGAAACAAATATATATATATTTCAAACAATGACAATCATTTATTATTCAAAATGTAAATACTTATAACTTCAGTGTTGACAATTTTTACAAAACTATGAAGATTGTCTACATATATATTTCACTAAAGTATGTGCTTTTAAACATGTTACCGAAAAATTATCTGTATATCATGAACAGAGAAGAGAACAAACAGATCTATCCAGAAAGAACTCAAAATCTAAGAAAACTGGCTGATGCTACAAATAGGAATGAGAAAATTGAAGTATTGTTACAACTCGAAAAGAATGACATACCAAATATGCAAAAATATTAATTAATCAACATCATACTGGCATGTTGGGTTGCTGGATGCTGTGGAATTGGTGAGGCGGGATTCAGAGCACTTATGGACATGTACGGAGTGCTATGACGATAGTCCTCATATAACTGATAACAACAGTGATTCCATTAAAGAATCTATTTGTGTAAAATGTGATGGAACAAAATCAAGCAGATGAAAATATAAACGTTAATGGAGCGGAACAAATACTAAGTCACTTGTACAGATAATCTGTGCAGTACATCAAGTTTTACACAACTAACAAACATAAGATCACAATATAAATAATAAATAAAATCGTAGCATATCCTTTACAGGATGTAGCCATCAACAACAGGAAACGAGTCATCGATTTTCTAGACACAACTTATACATTCAGTAGTTTGCCATTGCTTTCTGAACAGTGAGGTTTATTTTTACAGTTCATAAAAATCCAAGCAAACTAATGTGCTTCCAATCGTGCCCGCTGCAGAGTTTGAACAGGTACGCTTGGGCTGTGATTGTGTTCACTACCCCTTAAGCTACAGACACTCACAATATACAAAACTTTAATAAGGTCACTTGTTCTTTATGGATCCAAACCTGCAGCACAACAAAACAAGATGAAATATTACCGCAAACCTTTGAAAACAGTCTTATGGTGAATTTTGGGCGAACAGGAATGAAAACAGTGGAGAATGAGAAACAATAAGGATATTTATAATTATTCAATCACCAATAATTACTACCATCATGAAGGCTAATCTAATGAGAATGCAATGGCTTTGAAAAAATGGCAGAGAACCAAAACCTAAAATTGCATAAACAAAAGAGATGAAGGGGAAAAGATCATGAGGCAGACCAAGAAAATGATGGAGATATAGCATTGAAGTAGACAATAAATTCTATAAGTCAGCAATTTGAAAGTTAATAACAGAGATGAACGGAGGCGAGTGATATCTGCATCAATGAACCTCAAAGGCTCGAAGCTTAAGAGAAAGAACTTACATATTTGTCACTAAGAGCCTTAAGAACTGCTTCCACAACAGCTGTGCTTGAGACTGGAGTCAAATGATGGAGGTTCCAAATCCACTGTACAGCATTCTCAATAGTCTCACACGATACATGTACACATTCAGGATGGTACAGCTGCATATCCTCACAAGCTCTGTAATTGTATAATAATAATAATAATTCCTCTCGTACCGTTATACGTTACATAGGACTTGCAAGTAATTTCTCCATACCGCTCTATCCTGGGCAACTCGCTCAATCTCCTCCATGGAGACTGAGATCGATATTTCCTGCCTCTCTCAGCAAAGTTCGTTTCAGGGTCTCTTTAGGTTGACCTCTCTTTCTTGAACCCTTCGCATCCCATTTTTTACCGCCTGCTTTGATATTCGTTGATCATTTCTCCTCAAGGTGTGCCCAACATATCTCCATCTTCTCTTTCTTATAACAGTTGTCACTAGTGGTTGACCATCTTCTCTTTCTTATAACAGTTGTCACTAGTGGTTGACCAGACATGTCTCTGATTTCATCACTTCTTCTGAATTCGTTCCATTCCATTTTATATTCATTATTTTTCGCAGACATCTATTTTCAAATGTATTCAACTTGCTTTCTATATCTTTAGTCATTTTCCAACTCTCGCTGGCATATGTTAGGATTGATACAACATTTGAATTGAAAATTCGTAATTTAGTTTTAATACTATATAACTTGCAGTTCCATATTTTATTTAGACTTTTAAAAGCTGATGTTGCTTTGCCAATTCGTATCATAATTTCTTTTTAACATTTCCTGTGCAATTAAAATTGCTACCTAAATAGGAACGAAGAATATCCCCCTATCGTTATTCGTTTTTATTCCAGATTTTCCTTAGATACGTTTGTATTTGATCGTCCATTTGTGTTTCATTTTAATTTGTCACTCCTGTTTGTTCGTTTGCTTGATAAAGGCCTTGTTGGTGAAACGTTGCTGTATTTTGTCATTGTTTTGTAATTTGTAAAACTACAGTACTTTGTAATTACGTGTTTTACCTAAATAGGTGAACTGCTCTGTTATTTTTATCATTTTAGATTCCAGTGTGATATCTGCATTACTTACCATAGGTGTCTTCATTATATTTGTTTTTCATAGCTTATCTGCAGTCCAACTTTTGATGCTATAGATGACAAGTTGTCTGTTTTTCTTTGCATATCTTGGTTGTTTCTACTTAACAAGGCAATATCATCTGCAAAATCCAAATCTTCTAGGTGACTATTTTCTACCCAATCGATGCCAGTTTCGCCCTGCAACATTTTCGCATCACCCAGTCAATGGCCATTCCAAACAATAGAGGAGATAGAATACAGCCTTGCTTTACTCCGGTTTCAACTATAAACCAGTCGCTGTGTTCACCATCAGTGCGAACTGCACACTGTGAACCATCATATAGGCTCTTAATAATGTTTATTATTTTGTCTGGTATTCCATAGCATCTCAGAATATTCCACAGAGAGATTCTGTGTAGACTATCAAAGGCTTCTTTAAAATCGATGAAATTTAGTATGAGTGGTTGTTGCTTCTCAATATGTTCCTTGTATTATAATTGTATAATATGTATTAATTAAATCTTAGTTATTATCGTTGGCACTGTTCTAAAACAAGAAAAAGCAATTCAAATACCTGGTTATAACAATTACATACAATGGTAAATGTAATACAGAAATTAAATTAGAATCAACCAATGTAAGGAATCTTTATGTAAAATGAAAACGTGTTTGTTTAATAACAGCTTATCATGAAAAGTGAGAAAGAGAATATTACAGAACCAGTTCTCACATATGGATGTGAATCATGGACACAAAATTACAAAAACATTAAATTATTTGAAGCTACAGAGATGGAGCTTATAGAAAAACTATGAGAATATCATGGACAGAAAAGGTGACAAATGTTAATGTTCTCAAGAAAACAGGCAAGAATAGATCACTTGTGAGAAGCATCAGAAGGAAGCAACATTCTTTGGACATATTATGAGAAAAGAAACGCTTGAATACATTGTCACAATGTACGAGATACAGGGGAAGAGAGATAGAGGTTAACAGAAGGAAAAGATTCTAGACAGTTTAACATCATGGCACAGTGCAAAAACAGTACCAGAACTCAAAGCTAGAACATGAGACAGAGAGCTTGGACATACATGGCAACATTTGCCTGCTGGCAGGGCACTTGATAATGACAATATTAACTATAAATTTTAAAAATCCATTTTGAAACAGTTAGCCTTGCATATCAATTTGTTTCATTATTTATTACATTCCTCTCGTATAGTTATACATTGCATAGTGTCTGCAAGTAATTTCTCCACACAACTCTTTCCTGAGAAATTCGCTCAATCTTCTCTATAGAATGGAGTCCAATATTTCTTACCTTTCTCAATAAAGTTTGTTTCAGGGTTTTCCTAGGACATCTACTCCTTGAACCTTTTTCCTTCCACTTCAGTGCTTGCTTTATGATTCTTTGATCATTTCTTCTCAGAGTATGTCCAACATATCTCCATTTTCTCTTTCTTATAATAGTTGTTACTAGGGGTTGACCAGACATTTCTTTGACTTCATCACTTCTTCTGAATTTGCCCCATTTTATGTTCATTGTTTTTTGCAGACACCTATTTTCAAATGCATTCAACTTACTTTCTATATATCTTTAGTCATTTTCCAACTCCTGCTGGCATTTGTTAGGATTGATACATTATTGGAATTGAAAATTCGTAATACAGTTTTAAAACTAAGAGCTCCATATTTTATTTAGACTTTTAAAAGGTCCATCTCTGTTACTTTGACAATTCTTAGCATAATTTCTCTTTTAGTTATTTCCAGCGCAATCAAAATCACTATCAAAAAAAGATGAGCTGCAATGTTATTTTTATCATTTTGTATTCCAGTGTGATATCTGCATTGCTTGTCATAGGTGTCTTCATTATATTTAACGTTTCATAGCTAATCTGCAGTTCAACTTTTCATGCTATGGATAACAAGTTGTTTGTTTTTCTTTGCGTATCAAGTTGTCTTACAAAATTCATAATTAATTAATGTTAACTTGTTTTATGAGCATATTTTTTGTTGAACACAATATTTCTTACAATACGCATACTAAAACCGCCTATTTATGCACTGTTTTTGAGGAACAAATTTTAAGGCAAAGGTGTCCTTACAAAATTTGTTATAACTTTCTTACATTCAAAGCAGAGACAAACTGCATAGACCAAAATTTCTGGAATTGAAAGATCTATTACAAATACCCACTTGCTGTATTTGAATTTTTAAAAATACACTTAAAGCATTAAATGTATTGAGGAAATGAAAAAATTATAATTAAAGATTGTGAGGAAAGATGTGAACTTACCAACATTTGTTAAGCTTTCAAATGGTCCAAAGCTAAATAAAACGACATCAATTCCTTACAATATCCATTTCTACACATATATTCAAGTTTCATCCTTTTTTGTTCAAAGAATCTGATTATATGACGATCTGACACATATGGCTCCTACTTTGAAGACACACCCCTTCTTCATTAGCAATACTGCTAATTTTATTTAAATTGCCAGAATATCTAATATAAAATCCGATTCCGAATCGTCACTAACTACTGTCTGCTATTGTCCTCACTAGATTCACCATTATTATCATTGTTAATCCATGAATAAATAAATTGTGAGGCTTGAACTGCAGATAGTCACTGGTGACGATCATTACTAGCCATTATTGCAAACAGCTTTCTTGTTTACACTTAAATATGGTTAAAAAATATAACTTCTAACACGAGATAAACAATGTTTTGGAGTGGACGGAAATCAAATGGAACAGGAAACGACTTTAACATGGTGTATATGCAAAAATAGTCCTCTACAATATTGGTTATTAAACTGACGTCATTGCACTCCGGGCAGACCCATAGGTGCTCAGTCTCCCAACAGATATCGAAGAGTATGCATACTGATGGTTCCTGTGGCTCGTTGATTAAACACACCTCTCACTCTGCCTCTCAGGCATCCAGTTCGACTTGAACAATGGGTAACTCCAAATTGCCTAAATCGCTTGATCGATTCAACATCTATTTTAGTGTCCTCATCCAACAGACAGTCGCGAAGAGACCAAGAATATCCCCCTTATCCATCTTCGACTCCCCAACAATCGATGCTGTTGATGCAAGCCTGTCCGCTCTCTCATTACCGTAAACACCCGCATGCCCAGGACAGTATATCCATGTAAGCCGCTGGAGGTTAGAAACTTCTATAGACGACATCCACTCATACTGAAACCTGCCCCTCTGGATTTTGTGAAGCATCGATTGAGAGTCAGACACAACAACTGCCCCAGTAAATGAAATCCCAGAGATCCAATGGAGGGCAGCAGTAACGACCTCAACCTCCATCCTTATACTAGATATATTAACAACTGGTTAGAACGATATGGTACGTTAAATGGCTTTTCGTAAATTGGGAACTAACCATAGGCCTATGGTTTGTCAGGTGGCGTTTCGTATTCTAAGAGTTAACTATTTGTTAAGCATAATAAACATTATGACAAATATGTTCTGCTGTAACTGGAAACTATACCTGATGAGGTTAAACTTAGACAGCTGGGATACCTGCTGTCTTAGTACACTTTCTAAGGATGTCATATACTGGTTAAACTGCTGTGTTGATATACTACCAAAGTTCAGAACAATGGTTACAGATTTCTCTTCAATCACACCAAATGTTCTTCTACTTTCTGTAGTTAACCATTCTATCCTTCTTTTGAAAAGAGCAATGGCCTGCAGCAGCTGCTTTTCAAGATGATACATCTTATCTTTGTTGCCAGCAATCTGTACAGGAAATATCAGGTTTTTAGTATCAAATTTGCAAGTATAATATTAAACTGTACCACATAATACTTATGCACTGTAGCACAAATCACACACAGATCACAAGCAGTAGTTGCTGTAGAATGAATGCAAAGAATAAGACAAGAAACTGTTTGTTACGAATAACAATTAGATATGTTGTGAAAGATCATGACTTGTATTGTGAAGGACCAGGAGATTGGATGTGAAGGTAAAGTAGGTGTGTTGCGAAACAAATAGAGATGTATTGTGAAGAGCCAGGAGTTGTGCTGTGAAGGACGAGAGACTGTGTTATAAGGACAAGGAGTGTGTTATATAGGACATGTAGGTATTTATTTTAAAAGGGCGTTGTAAAGGGCAAGGATTTACTTTATTGCACTGGGTTTCCCCAAATGGCTTGGTTCATCTCTGCAGAAATTACACACCACCTGCTGAGAGTATTGCACAAAGCACAAATTCTGTATCTTTGGTGTTGCCTAGATTTTATCTGTCTTGAGTCACAAATGGACCAGCAGTTGAAAATCAGGACGGTGTAATTATCGTAGGGTACCAGTCAAAGACTGAAGTAAATGCCAAAAAATTTCAGTGACTTATCATATGCAACTTTCTCATAGAAAAACTGAGATTTCATATTTTTTTAACTTTGCCCGATCATAGATTTAAACACTCAAGCTCTTATTCTTCATTATTTGCTCTGAAATACTTGAGGCTCTGCTGTCTCCTCCCTTCTGCATGTTTTGTTAACTTCTGCCTGCTTGCCCTTTCTTCTGTTCAAAATGTATCTATCTTCATGCTACACCACAACAATTGAGTGTACTTTTTCCTAACCTTGGGGTTCTCACAACACTGCATCTAATTCTACTAATGTCATCATGTTTTGCCTCACAGCGTCAGGATAAGAAGAGATTTCTAGAATGAGCCCTTGTGTGCACTTCATAAATAGTGTCTTTCATCGCCTCGGTTATCTCTGAGTCCATCTTTGCTTGCCGGCTTTTGCTTTGTATCCATTGTATCGAGCAACATTTCTTTTGAGGTGCATTGTCTGTTGGTAATCTGCTTATATGGCTGAACTATTGAATTTGTTGTTTCTTGATGAAGTTCAGTACTGATGTTGTACCCACTTTTTCCTGATGTCTTCATTTCTCAACCTGTCTCTTCTTGTTACCCCCATCATTCTGCATAGACACTTCATCTCTGTTGTGACTAGTTTTCTTCTATAATTTGATGTCAGTATCCAGGTTTTGCACTGGTGGCATAATGTGGGGAGAAAGATTGTGTTGAACATTGTTCTTTCTATGTTCATGATGACATGTTTGCACTTTTGTTTCTTTGCTTGTTTTCTTCTATCATTTGATGCTGTAGTTAAGTACATGTATATACTTACATTATGCCTGAGTGGTTACCGGAGCCCAAATTTGGGGTGTAAAGAATAGAACCACTGTTAGCTGCCATGCATGTCGTAAGAGGTGACTAAGGAGGTTTGGCTGAAATCGGATGCATGTGTCCTAAACGTGTAGAAGTCTATGCGCTTAGGGGCCTACCAAATCAATGTGCAACGTATACACATTCTTGTCAAAGATCAAACATATTGCAAAAAGTGATTAAAATTGGTCATAAAGAACAAACGCTATGAAGAAGAAGAGACTTACATTGAATGTTTTTATGTCTGGCAGCAACACCTGACCAAGGAGTCCTCTCTTATTAAGAGCTTCATCAAAATCTAAAATGGAAATCAAAATAGAAAACTTAAAACACAACAAATTATTGATATTAAAATAGAGAGAAGGTTGGGGAGTAACTGTACTTATCATTCTAACAGCTTAGGACATAGATTCCCAAACTTATTCTGCCCACCGCCCACTTTGCGCGACATAAACTTTGTAACGCCCCTCTCCCTATTATCACAGTGTGCCAACGCCCCATATATATACATGCTCTATTTTCACTTTGACATAGAAAATTGATACATATTTCTGTCATACATGGTCAATTTTCAAATAATTATATACAAGAAATAGAAAATTAATGAAAAAATGGATCCTGTAAGATGAGCATTAGAAGAATTAAAATGCAGAATTCAAATTTTTAATGATTATTCAATCGCAAAATCAGAAAAACTCTCTCCCTAAGTGTTTCTGAACCCACTATCACCCCCTGGAAGGCTTAGCGCCACTGGGGCGGTACCCTCCACTTTGGGAAACGCTGGCTTAGGAGATGATATGCTGCAGTATCATAATTGTTTTATTTACTTCAATTCTATATTTTCTAATTCCAAGTCTTTGAACCAATACATTATTTTGAATATGTGTAAATAACTTCACATAATTAATTTTTTTTTATGTTTTAAGGAGTAAAGTCAATAGTTAATATCTTCTTTCTTCTGCGTTCTCACTAGATTGGGATTTCGGATTCTCTAACAAAGGCAGCCATCTGCCTCAGATCATCAGCCATGCCATACAGTTTGTCTTGGATGCTGGTGTAAGTGGGCCACCTCTTTCTTCTCAGGTCTGCATACTGGGGGCAGTTCTGTAGGATGTGTTCTGTTGTCATACTTGCTAAGCCACAGGGGCACAGGTCGTTGGTGCCTATCTTGAATTTGGTGTACAGGTGGTGTCTCATTCTGTTATGACCCGTCCGAAGGCGAAGTATAGCTGTCTGGTCCCTTCTGGACAGTTGGTAATATCCATCATTCTTGTTGTGTTTTGGGTGTTCTTTATCCCACTTTGCCCTGTAGTGCCCTTTGGCCATGGTCTTTGCTTCTTCATAGCTAACCAGGTTGTTATCTTGGGGCATTCCTGCTCCCTCTTTAGCCAGTCTGTCAGCATCTTCATTCCCTTGATCTTGCAGTGTGAGGGTATCCACTGGATTACTACCCTCTCCGATTCATGAGATAACTGGGCTAAGGTTGACCTGAGATCACTTAGTTCTGTGTTCCTTTCAGATTTCAGTGCTGAGATAGCGGACAATGTCAGTCAAGAGCACTATTTTTCCATGTATTTGGTTCATATTTTGTAGTGCCATTTTTGCAGCTGCACTGAGGGCCTCTACCTCAGCCCTGAAATTGGTTGAGAACTTGCCGGTGGCCAGTGCTAAGGTTAGGTCTTCTCCATTTTTTAGTCTAATAGTTAATATCAATAGTATGTATAAATCTTGCAAAGACAATGGCAAACTAAAGCAACACTTCCTCCTTACAACATGTTTTGGAACAAGAAAATATGCTGTAATCATGTTCATGAATTTGATTGATTGATTGGACCATTATCATTGCACTTCGGTGAGTAACCATGTGTACTCTGATCTCTTTCTTTACAGGAAGATTTCAGCGGCAGTGGACAAACTCAAAGTCATTGAGTACTAAGTACAACACAACCAAGTGATTGATATCATATTATGAGAATATGATATATATTGGTTACTAAACTGACATCATTGCACTCCGTGCAGACCCATAGGTGCTCAGTCTCCCCAACAGATATCGAATAGTATGCATACTGATGGTTCCTGTGGCTCACTGATTAAACACACTCCTAACTCTGCCCTTAAGGCATCCAGTTATACTTGTACACCGGTAACTCCAAACTGAATATATTGCTGGATCATTTCAAAATCCTTTTAGTGTCCTCATCCACCAGACAGTCGCGGAGAGACCAAACAACATCCCCTTATCCATCTTCAACTCCCCAACAATCGATGCTGTTGATGCTAGCCTGTCCCTCTCTCATTACAGTAAACACTTGCATGCCCAGGACTGTATATCCATGAACGCCGCTGGAGGTTAGAAGCTTCTATAGACGACATCCACTTATACCAAAACCTGCCCTTCTGAACCTTGTGAAGCATCGACTGAGAGTCAGATACAACAAAGGCCCCAGTAAATAAAGTCCCAGAGAGTCAATGGAAGGCTGCAGTAATGGCCTCAACCTCCATCCTCATACTAGAAGTAGTCGTCCTGTACGTTCCACTTTGCTCTGCAACAACCCTACCATGCGCATTAGCCAAAAAACCCCCAAATCTGACTTCTCACCACAATGAACCGACCCATCGGTATATACAACAACATCATCAACCGCATTATCTTTATCAGCTGCTTAAATGCGAGATCAGCCTTCATGTTGCCCCAATCTCTACATTCTCTTTCAAGAGTAATGATAACGTTGAGATAGTTGGTCATGTTACCATCTGTTGTGATCCATTCTTCCCCTTTTGGTAGGGTCACAGCCATGGTCACCTGGCCAGTTGTTCTCTCAGCCTGTGCATCCACGACATGCCATGCTTGATTCTTGTGCCCTTAACATCATTAGTGTTCATGTGCAGTGGATGTCTCTTATCAGCAATAACCTGTATATTTGCCTTGGTTAGGGCGATTGCAGGACGAGAGAGTAGTGACAGAATGCCAAGCATATATCTCATTTTCACAATGGGGGTATCTAGTGCAGCCAAGGACTATACGTATTCCTTCATTCTGAACATGTTCGAGTCATTCACATTGTGATCTTGTTATCGTGAGTTTGTCAAGTCCGTAATCTACCACAGACACAAAGAAAATAATGAAAGTAAATAAATATTAAGAAAGTAGAAGCAATCCAAATAAATAGGTAATAGATCCCCCAAACCAGAATAAGTCAGAATTTTTTTACTATAAATCAAAGGCAAGAAACAGGCTAAATGTAGAGGATGTGATGAGATTGGCTTTGGCAAATACAATCACAAATTTCTAAACGTTTTGCACAAATGCAACTACAAGCAGCACACTAAGTTGCTACATTTTGAGAATGATATACATTTTTTGTTGTTTGTTTGTTTGTGTTCACTCTTATCAAACAAGTTAATGACTCTTTGTGATCTCTGTGGATTGTGCGGAGAATGTGAGTACCTTATGTCCCTGTTAGTTCCCTACAGCACATCCAAATTTCAAAAGTCTATGCATACTATTGAACAGGACCTAAATTTGTACTGATGGTTAATTGTAAAACTTTACAAATAGATAGACCCAAGTTTAAAGTATCCCATCTGGAGTTATTTTGTAGCATGGTATCAGATCTGATAGGACATAGGTTGGCCATCACAGTCGACTCAGGCCAAAGAAAGATAGATGTAATGAAGAAATAATTTTAAAATTGATTTTCCTGGTGAATCTTTCTAAAAGTTACCAGTATTTTAATGTTCAAAGAATATTTAGATAAAACTCTTAATGGTGTGTTTATTAATTAATTCATTCTTTGAAATATTTTGTTCTCAGTTATGAAAATATGGCAGAGAGTCGAAGGTCTTATGGTTATTCGTAAATAGGACAGTGGGTTCAAAATGGGTTAAGAATCATAAGTTTATACAATATATAGGTTTATGTATTGGTCACTAGGTCCAGTATCCAAATGAAGGTTACTGCCATTACTGTTGCCCTTCAGTTGCTCTGTGAGATTCCATTTACAAAGGGAATTATTGTGTTCAACTCTCAGTCCATGCTTCAGAAGGTTCAAAATGAGAAATTGCATTATTAGTGAATTCCATCTATCATGGCTTTCAACCTTCAGGAATTAACATGGATATACTATTCTAGACATGGCAAATTTCCGCAGTAATGAGAGAGCAGACAGATATGCATCAAATGCACTGATAATAGGAGTGATCAAGATTGATAAGAGAAACATTCTTCAGTTGCTCCGCAACCACTTGTTGGAAGATATGTCAACTGATTAAAAATCTGTACAGCATTTAAGGGAGTCAGTGGTGAAGTGGGCACGCCATTTGTTTGTCCTTCTGAAAGTCTTGGGTTCGAATCCAGAGGGTTGTTTAGTTCAAGAGAGCATTTTTTCAAGAGATCCCTAGAATTGTTGCTTAAGCTGCAGAGTTCATGATTTGTGCAATACTTTCAAAAGGTGGCATATCATTTTATGTTTCAGAGGGACCAAGTCAGAGGAAACCTGGTGCAATGAAGTCAATCCTTCACCTTTAGACCATTTAAACTGTACAGCATTTTAAGGAATTTGGACAACAGATTTACAAGCAGAGCTGGACACCTGAGGGTTAGAATGAGGATTGTGTTTAATTAACCAATGAACAACAGGAATCATCAGCACATATATATTTTGGCAGCTACTGGGAGAGACTGATCACCTATTGATCTACCCAAAGTACAATGACATTGGTGCAGTATCTAATCGTTAATAAAATTTTAATATGTAATGCATTCATTTGATTGATGGATCTTAGTGAAATGAAAGGAAAAGAACAACAATCTTTCTAATATGTTTTGCCCAAGTCTACAACTTAATGATGCTACCAAATTAAAACAAAATACTTGACATAAGCAACAGCAATACAATGAGAAGATACACTGCAACAGAAATGAAGATATTTAAGATGAGAATAGTAGCAGAGAGATTAGATGTGCTTATTCACTTAAGTGAGTCAAATTCATTGAATAAATTATAATTTCCTTGCTATCGCCCATTTAATCTTTTCTTCTATCTTCTACTTTCAAATAATTATATTTACACTGACTAGAGCTATCAGTATTACATAACTTTACTCACTATCTGTAAACTTGAAGCCAAATAGAGACAAAATCTGGTAAAGAGATATCCCATTTTTTTGGAGCCCATAATTATTCAGCCATATATGGGAAGAGACTAATGGCAGAACATCCCGCTCCCATTCTTTTAGACATCCTTTTGTTGCCATCGCCTTCTCCTTGTCCTCACATTTCTTTTCAATTATTTTGTTTGCTCCTATGATTGCTCTGTCCATTTGTCTAATGCTAAATGTGACCACTGAAAAATAAAAATGCACATCTGTCAAGCAAGTAATATAATAAGCATATTTTTATATCATATGTTATATAAGCGAATACAGTGTTAGGTCCAGGAGAGCAGGTAATGATTAAACACTATGATGTTTCCTGATGGCTATAACTAGGTTTAAACCCCCAAAAACTTAGTTGATGGATATGAATCTTCCAAGTGCCACCAACTTTCCGTTACTGGCCATATATACACAATAAAAAAGTAGTGCGTCCTGAAATCGACAGAGGAAAGAAATATTATAGACTAAATTATAAACCTTGGCACTTAAGTTATATTTCATGATTTTATCAGACTAATATAAATGTCAACATCGAAAAAGTATGTACAAATGAACTTCTAAGATATAATAATGCAATATACACATTTGAACGGAAGGTCGTGTAGTTAATCATATTGTGCTTACAGTTTCTTTATAAAAGGCATCAAGGGTGTGATTTTAAATCTTTGAACACCATAGTCTGTAGAGCAGGGATTACGTTTATTGATATTTCTGTAAACATATATGTTCCGCCATCTTGTACACAATCCTGTTGTTGTGGTAATAAAAACATAAACACATATTTATTTTGATCAATTTTTTCCATTACTTATAATGCAATGTTAAATTCTAATTTGAGAACTACAGCCATAATCTAATTAAATAAAAATTGTTAAGTATATATGATTTGGTTGTCAACACTTATAGTGTTAGCACATAAGTTGATGACGTTTCCCGATACATAAACAGTAAGGATGTAATTTTCAGCTACTTTATTATAAGTGTAACTGTTCGCTACTTTAATAACAAATACTTGTTACGTAGTACTCGTTACTCAATGATTGTTAGCTTTTAAAATAATTCTGCAATGTTATTTTTATGGAATTGCAAGTTATAAAGAAACCTTATCAAAAGAATAAGAATCCGACAATCAAGGTTCTTCTGGCATATAATGCGAAGAGAAGGTTTAGAACATTTGGTGACTACAGGTAAAATTCAGGGAAGGAGAGATCGTGGAAGACAGAGGAGAAGATGTTGGATGGCCTGACATCATGGTTCGACAAAATATCGACGTCAGAACTGATTACATGCACCAAGCAAAGAGAGTTGTGGAGAGACATGATCGCCTACGCCAGCAGGCATGGCACTTGATTGATTGATTGATAGTATTAAAACTAAATTACAATTTTCAATTCAAATGTTGTATCAATCCTAACATATGCTAGCGAGAGTTGGAAAAGGACTAAAAATATAGAAAGCAAGTTGAATGCATTTGAAAATAGATGTCTGCGAAAAATAATGAATATAAAATGGAACGAATTCAGGAGAAGTGATGAAATCAGAGATATGTCTGGTCAAACACTAGTGACAACTGTTATAAGAAAGAGAAGATGGAGATATGTTGGACACACCTTGAGGAGAAATGATCAACGAATATCAAAGCAGGCATTGAAGTGGGATGCAAAGGGTTCAAGAAAGAGAGGTCAACCTAAGGAGACCCTGAAACGAACTTTGCTGAGAGAGGCAGGAAATATCGGTCTCAGTTCCATGGATGAAATTGAGCGAGTTGCCCAGGATAGAGCGGTATGGAGAAATTACTTGCAGGCCCTATGTAACGTATAACGCTATGAGAGGAATTATTATTATTATTATGTTATTTTTACTCAGAGGAGCGCCTGGCCTAATGGCTTAGAGGGCGTCTCCCATGCGGGAAACCCGTGTTCAATTCACGGTATGGCCAAGGATTTTGTATGTTGTAGGCATAAATGAAGAATCTTAACCTGAACAGCTTCGCGGCGACTGCACTAGCCATGCGGCGTGGTCATTAAATTCACCAGGCTCTCGTCCCACTTGTTCTACACCGTCCTAAAAATGATACTACAGGCAGTAACGACGGATTTTTGTTCTCTTATTACTCTTGGAAGAGAAACGTGGAAGACCAAAGACCACTCTTCGAAGAACCATCCAATAAGAAAGTAAACTATTGGGATGTAAAACCATACAAGGTCTCCAACTGCTAGCAAAGAACCGCATTACATGGAGATCTAACACCTCTGCCCTATGTGCCGCCTTTGGCACGAAAGGAACACACAAACTAACTAACTCTTGGAAGAGAATGTGACGCCAGTGTATTGCCAGGGCTTAATTAAATATAAGTTGGCTTAAAATCTACTGAGCCAAACATGGGGACGGCACAGGCTGGTGACATAGTAATGATAAGGATAGGGAGTCTCTGTAGCATAGAGGTTGCGTGCTCGTCTTTCGTGCTGAAGTTAATTAATTCGCTCCCTCATGGAGCCATCGGGCTATTTTTCCAGAGATCCATGATTTTAGTGTAGGTGAACTCGAGTTCCTAGTCCTATCGGGGATGGACGATACAATATAGGTTCTGTGTTCAATTTGAGCACATAAAAGAACCATTGGCAGTTCCAAATCGAGAAGAGCATACTGGAAGGCGCTGTCCGAGCAAAATTCGTTAGAAAAAAAAAGTGAAAATAAAATCCTACAAAATATCTTCACCATTTTCAAAATTACATTGGGGACCCTCGCCGGTGCTAATACGTTCTGCACTGCAGCTGAGATCTTCCTGTGTAAGAAAGAGATCGGACCACAAATGGTTACTCACCGAAGTGCAATGATGACGGTTCTATCAATCAATTATAGTAGTGATTAAGTAATGAATACGTACATATTCCTAAGTGATATTCAGTACTTTCCTATGAAGTCAGTAGTAGGTATTCGAGTAACGAACCGTTACCATTTGCACATCGCGAACAAACAGGAAAAATGGCCCCTCGGGTTTGTTTGATGTTGTGCAGAGCAGTAAAATGGGGCCCCGTTATTTTCATTGCTGCTATTATTGGCTGGTCTTACTACGCTTATGTTGTCGAAATGTGTATTCGTAAGTATAGTGAAAACATTCCATATTCAGTTAAGATTGTGTCTTAGTAGATTTGTTGTCACGAGAAGCGACATCCTGATCCTCGGCGGTGTTACTGTTTATTGTTACTAAGAGTAATTTACACTACAGAATTTACTCAGTAAATTGTAAATTAAATACTACTAAAAGTAATGTTTCAGTTTCATGATCATATATAGTCATTATCACACATTCATAATGCACCATAACATACACATTAAATGTATTTTATATATCACAATGGTCTCATTCTGAAATATTCTGTAAAATATAAACATGAATATGAGAGTTTTAATAGTATATATATAAATATTAAATAAGTACTAGTAGTATGTATCATCAATATGTTTTTTAATTGGTTACTAAACTGAGAGGTAAAAACTCAACTGAACCCAAAACTACATATGTACTCTTCTGCTTCACCACCCCACCCGCCCCCATGAGACATCAAAAAGTATTCATGCTGATAGTTCCTGTGATTCACTTCATAACTTAAATACACTCTTCATTCTGCCTTTGAGGTGCCCAGTATTTTTTTAAAGTTACATTCAAAATTTTATCAAAAGCTGTGACTAGATTTGCAGTCAATTTATAATTATGTGTTTTTTCCAACACAGCATTCATAGCAACCAAAGTATGTCCCCTTATTTGTTTTCAATACCCTTACTATATGTGTTTTTACTATATGTGCTCACGTCTGCACTCTGAGTGCAGTGAACATCTACACGTCCATGACAGCAGTTTAGCATAACTCTTTCCACGTGGAGTTATTTACTCAATTTTTAAGCAGTTAATTCAAGGCAGGTAAAAAAAAAAATTTAACAAATAAAAACCGATGCTAACTACTCGCTACAAATAAACATATATATATTATTATATCTCTCTCTCTTTGCCTTTTACCCGGTTGGGGCATAGGCCCTCAACCAACTCATGCCAAGTCTTCCTATCTCTAGCTATCTCCTGCAGCTCCCTCCAGCTCTTCTTTATATTGTTGATCTCCGCCTCCAAATCTCGCTCCATGTATTTCTCGCCTCCTTCTTTCGCTGCCTCGGGTTCCAGGCAAGGACCCTTCTTGTTATATTCCCCTCGGTTTTCGCAAAGTGTGTCCTATCCAGCGCCAGCGTCTTTTAACCTGTTCGTTCACTGGAATCTGTCTTGTTCTCTCCATAAGTTCCTCATTTGTGACCCTATCATACCATCTTATTCCCTCTATTCTGCGCAGACACCAGTTGATGAATGTTTGCAATTTATGCGCTATTGTTTTAGTTGTTCTCCATGTTTCTGACCCATACAGTAGAACTGCTTTTACATTAGAGTTAAATATCCGAATTTTTGTTCTAGATTTGATTTCTTTGGACTTCCAAATGTTTCGCAGTGCAATGAAAGCTCCTCTTGCCTTCTGTATTCTTATTTTAACATCTCTATCTGTTCCACCCTCTTTGTCTCGTTGCTGCCCAAATATGTGTATGATTCTACCTCTTGAAGTGGGATTTCCCCAGGGAGATCGAGTTGTCGTTGCTTGGTTAATTCTCAATATCTTTGTCTTTCCCTTATGAATGTTCAGCCCTAGTTGCTGGGACCTTTGATTCAATGTGTTTAGCTTATCCTGCATCTGATTTCGTGTATGTGACAGAAGGGCTATATCATCAGCGAAGTCCAGATCATCTAGTTGCTCTGTCAGAGTCCATTGGATTCCATTTCTGGTGTTAGTTACTGTGGTCTTCATAATCCAGTCTATTGTCAGTAAGAACAACAAAGGTGATAGAAGACATCCCTGACGCACTCCTGTTTCTATTCCAAAAGTATCTGTTAGTTTACCTTCATGAAGAACTCTACATTTCATATCTGTATATGTTGCTTTTATTAGGTTAATAATTTTCTGTGGGATTCCATAATGCCTCATTAATTTCCAAAGGGTTTCCTTATCAATACTGTCAAAAGCCTTCTCATAATCAACAAATCCGATATAAAGTGGGAATTTCCATTCAATACTTTGCTCTATTATTATACGTAATGTGGCTATCTGGTCAGCACAGGATCTATTTGGTCGGAAGCCTCCCTGTTCATCTCTTAGCTTTATATCGATGGCCTCTCTCAATCTCTCCAGGATGACTCTGCTTAGTATTTTCCCAGGTACTGACAACAGCATTATTCCCCTATAGTTTTCACACTTCTGAAGGTCCCTTTCTTTGGTAGCTTCACCAGGTATCCTTCTCTCCAGTTTGCTGGTATTTCTTAGGTCTCCCAGATTCTGCTAAATAATTTATACAGTATTTCTGTGGATGTGTTTATGTTGGCTTTAACCGCCTCCGCTGGAATACCATCTGGACCGGCCGCTTTCCCATCTTTTAAAAGTTTAATGGCTTTACTAATCTCCTCCTTGGATGGTTTCTCACAGTTGATGTCCAAGTCAATCTCTGCCGGTTGGATATCTGGGGGTTTTGCAGGTGCTGGTCTGTTCAGGAGTTCCTTGAAGTATTCCATCCATCTTTCCATTTGGTCTCTAACATTAGTGATAGTTTCCCCACTACTATTTTTGATCAACCCATTTGATGGTCTGTATTTTCCTGCTAGCTTTCTAGTGATGTTGTAAAGATCCCTAAGGTTTCCTTTTCCTGCAGCTACCTCTGCTTCTCTTTGCTAGATCTTCTACGTATTGTCTTTATCTAACTTTATTTGTTTCTTCACTTTCTTGCTAGCTTCTGTGTACTTTTCCTGGGCTATGGCTTTGGCAGTTCTAGTTTTGCTATTATTTAAATCTGCTTTCCTCTTTTTCCTTTCTTCTATTTCCTTGAGAGTTTCTGGAGTTATCCATGCCTTATGATTCCGCTCCTTTCCTAATACCTCTGTGCATGTTTCATTCCAAATATTTTTGGCTTGCTGCCAGCATTCTTCCGCACTCACCTCATCTTCTAATTGCCGCAAAACCTCATACTTATTAGAGACTGTGACCGTGAACTGTTCCTTTGTTTCTTGACTTCTGAGGTATCCTACATTATATTGGTGTCTATGTTCATGGAATGTTATGTATCGCTTAAGCTTCAGTTTAATTTTATTTATCAGCAAATGGTGATCCGAATCTACATCTGCCCCCTTAGAACCCTTACATCTTGTAGAGATGACCTGAATTTCTTGTTTATGCATATGTGGTTAATTTGATTTTCTGTTCTGTGATCTGGTGATACCCAGGTTGCTTTATGTATTCTTTTATGTGGAAAGACACTTCCACCTATGACGTATTGATTCGCTGCACAGAAATTAGTGAATAGTTCTCCATTTTCGTTCATTATTCCTAGTCCGTGTTTCCCATGATCTCCTGTAACCTATGTTGTCCGAACCTATTTTGGCATTGAGGTCGCCCATCAGAATTTTGATGTTCCCATTTCTCTGATTACCTATAGTATTTTGAAGTTTTATGTAAAATTCCTCTTTTACTTTTTCTTCTTTATCATTGGTAGGTGCATAACACTGGGTCACATTCAAGAATACTTTCTTTTGGTGGTTCTGAATGTTGCTGTGATTATCCTAGGACTCACTGCTTCCCATTTTATTAGTGCCTTCTCCGCTTCTTTAGATAGCATTAAAGCCACTCCTTCACTATGGGGGCATTTTCTTCCATATGGCCTGAGAACAGCATCGCTTTCTCCTGTGTTTAGACGTTGTTTGCCTTCACCATTCCACCTAGTTTCACATAATCCCAAGATGCCAATCCCGTGAAATTTCATCTCATTTACAACCTGTGCTGTCTTTCCCATTTGATACATACTTCTAACATTCCAGGTGCCAATTCTGGAGCTTTTCCTAGGTGAAAGGAAGATAATCTGCGGTGTAGACTCCTTGCGGCTTTCTCTGCATCGCTTCATACCTCTTCTAGAAGAGCTTCTTTTCCTCTTGGTTGGCACAGTTTTTATTTTATTTTTATGTGACTTGTTCATGGTTGGTTGGATTTTGTGGCTAAAATTTCTACTGGATAGGGTAGCCAGCCCTACGCCAAACCCCACCGTAGTCGCCTCTTACGACATGCCTTGTAGGTCGCAGTGTCGCTATCTTTGCTCCTCTTGGGCCCCGGCAGCACACGGGCGCTATATTATTATATACTAAATTGAAAAAAACTGGACAACGTAATAGAATAAGAAGGTTGAAAAGTAGTATAAGTAAAACAGTATAAGTAAAACCAGAAAGACTTCTTATAAGGGAAGCAACTCTATGGTGCAGTGTGCGGCTAATAGCGTGCAACGGACTTCTGCTGTGGCGCAGTGTGCGGCTTAAAGCGTGGAAAGAGTTTAGTCCCTAGAGGTTGAAAGATGATACCTCAACTGCCGCCTGCGGTTTGTGACTCGTTGAAGCATGGCCTGAGAGTGGGACATAATAATCATCTTTATTAACGGAGTCTCCGAAAGCTATTGAAGGTCAGCTGTAACATCCTCAATCTCTTATCATCTTAGTAGCAGTTGTCCTGTATGCTCCATTGTGCTAAAAAAATTACCCTTCCTTGCGCACTGGTTAGAAAACTCCAACCTGATTTCTTATCATGATACACAATCTCATCTGTATATACATCACCATCCACTCTACTATCTGCTATCAGTTGTTAAATTTTGAGGTTCCCTTTCACATTGTCCCAATCTCTCTATGTTCTATTCTTAGAGTAAAGATGACATGTGTAATGTTCCTATCTATCAGATTCATTCTTCACCTTTTGGTAAGGTTGCAGCTGTGGTCACTTGGTCCATCGTCCTGTCAGCTTATGTTATCTTTGACAAATTGTACTTTACTCTCATTTATTTAATATTATTAGTATACTTGTTTAGTGGGTGTCTCTGATAGCATGCAGATATGCTTTGTTCTGAACAGTAGCATGATGGAATCTTGGTAAAAGGAGACCAAACATGTATTTCATCATCAGAATCAGAGTATCTCTAGTACAACCTGCGATACATTGTGATTAAAATATATGCCCAGTTCCCATCAGGTACACACATAAACAATTGATGAAAGTGAAGAACAGTCTGTTGCTTCGTGAAGTTCTTTTTCTACTACAGACTTAAGTGTTGCAAAGGATTCTTGTAGATGTGATGCCCAGTTTCAGTTTGGAATATCTTTATTGCACTACAGACATGTCCATAGGTGCTCCGATCTTTGCAGTATATCTCCAACAGCGTCCAGCGACTGACCATACCAGTTCGATTTTGATTGATGTCCAGAGCTAAGGCAATCAGTTTCAATGCGTAAATCTGCTATTAGTCAAGGAATAAAACAAACCTAACATCGTATTTTACAAATATACCACATGGTATGAAAATGGAACCTTTACTTTTAGTTACTTAGCAGTGATATACAAATCTCAAAGATATAAATTTATGTCAAACTAATTGTCATACTGCGTTCAGTAAGGGAAAAATAATGATCACAAAACAATTTAATGACAAAAATGAATTGTAACCTCTTGTATTTGTAGTTTGATAGTGTTTGTTAGTTTTATGTATTCTCATGAATCTGTGTATATTCCAGATGCTGCTGATACCATCGCTGAAAAAAGTAAGTCTAGCATATACACAATTCGATGTCATTAAACACATTTAGATGTTGTTTGTTAGTGTTCACCCCTATCAACCAGGTTAACCACTTTTGTTATCTGTGTAGTTAGGATTAAGAATGTGAGTACATTGCATCCCAATTAGGTCCCTGAGACAGGCACATTCAAATTTTGACCAAAGTATATGCATATTATCTAACAGGGCACAAATTTGTATAGACAGGTAACTAAGATCTCACAAACAGATAAATTCCACTTCAAAGTACGCATCTGAAATGTTACTGTAGCATGGTATCAGATCTGATTGGTTAATAGGAGACTGGTCTGATTGGTTAAAGGCTGTGATGCCAACACATTTAAATTACAGGACAAGCTCTTTGAAACATCTTCAGACAAATATCTGTGTTCGTTGAACATATTCAAGTTGATGCCTAAGAGTATATGCAGAAGAAAGTCGGCTTGAATGGCGAGATAATTGTCCATGCCCTGTACACACTGGATTTATAGTTAACTAATGTCTGAGCTATGTTATTGGATTGTTTGTTATAGATTGTCTGATAGTTTGTTTATAGTAAGGTCTGTCTGATATTTTGTTGTTAATCCATGTCTTTCTGTCTGTCTGGTTTGTATAATGTGGTTGTTGCAAGCTATCAGGTCACTTGTAACTGTATAGTTTTTATATTATAGAATTAGTTTGTGTTTTAATAATTGTGTAAATGTTGGTTAGAGTTGTTGAATTCAAATAAGTATGATCTGATTGATTGATAACATTTTTGTTTCCACCCCCGCCATCCGAGCGTAGTCATGCTCTAATATGGCACCACTAGCTGATTTCTGCTTGAAATCTTACTCTCCGTATCACTAGTGTTTCTCACCATATCATGTGAGCTTTACTCCGACTTCAGAGGTTAATTGATTAATACAACCATCATCATTGCATTTCGGTGAATAACCATGTGTGCTCCGATCTCTTTCTCTCACAGGAAGACCTCAGTGGCAATGCATAAACTCTGTAGTATATCAGCTAGAGTTCATAATGTAATCTTTAGGATGGTGAAAATTTGTAGAAATTTTATTTTAATTTGCATTAATGACGCTTTCCAGATCAGTGACTTTTAATCCTACTGTTATAAATTTTCAACGGCTAAGGGCTCTTTTATGTGCTTAACTTGAACATGGGATCTATGTTTTATTGTCCATCTCCAATAGGACTAAGAACTCGATCTTGCCTACATTGAGACAAGGGATAACAGAAAATATCCTTATCTCTCTACATGGGATGCGAACGAAATACTTTTGGAGCGTGAAGCGAGCATTTTACCTGAACGTCAAAGAGAGCCTCTAATTTTTATATATAAAATCAACAGGTTCAGTAATCAATAACCAATGAATGCACAACTTTTTTTTTAGTTACAGAAGACAGATCAAATACAGATTTAACTCAAACAATTTTCTATATATCATTGCAGTTGTCTTCCTTTTACTGTACCACCCAGTTCTGTTCCTGTTTATGTGGTCATATTACCAAACTATATTTGCCAAGATTCGGGTACCTCCAAAGGAGGTAAGTGTCATTTAGTAATATCATTTTAGTAATCTTATGAAAGTGTGGTCTTTGCTGCTCTTGCTTTGATTCTGTTTGATCTGGAAATAAATTTGCCCTGGAGGGATTTTTTGGGTCTTTGTTTAATCAGAGTAGTTTCTCATGATTCAGACTCTCATTGCTTGCTTAGAATGGTTTTAAAATGGATGGTGCATAGAATGACAGCAAAAGTGAATGTCATGCATGGAAGAGTGCCGTCTCCCTAAAGATATGCAACTGGACAGACAACCACAGTCTAGTTTCAAGGATATTTACAAGCCTGATATGAAGACATTTGATATATGTTTAGAGTCTTGGGAAAATGTTGCAGACATTCATCAGTAGATGTCTGCGCAGGATACTCCATCTGTAATTTTATGACAGGATCACAAACAGGGAACTGTGGAATAGAACATGACAACGGCAAGTGGAACAAGAAATAAAGGACAAGGTGGCAATGGATAGGCCAAACACTGAGGAGACCCCCTGACAGCATCATGAGAAGTGCCCTCTCATGGATCCCCCAAGGTAGTAGAGGTAAGGGATGACCCAGGAACACCTGGAGGCGGGAAGTTGTAACCATGTGTGCTCCAATCTCTTACTTATACAGGAAGATCTCAGCAGTAGTGCACAAGCTCTGTATCACTGGTGAGGGTCTCCGATATAATTTGGAAGATATTTTGAAGAAATTTTTTTCTGAATGAATTTTGTCTGTACAATTGCTTTCCAGCCCGCTCTTCTCGATTTTGAACTTCCAAAGGTTCTTTTAGGTGCTCAAATTGAACACAGGACCTACGTTTTATCATCTGTCTCCGATAGGACTTGGAATTAGATCTCACCTACACTGAGATCAGAGATCTCTGGAAAAATATTGAAACGCGTACAAACATATTTTACCAAGTTTTACTGCAGTCTTCCCTCTTTTTGAAAAAATATCCCAATGGCTCCACGAGGAAGCGAACCAGTTACCTTTGGCACAAGAGACGAGCACCTAATCTCTACGCTACAGAGACACTCGTTTGTCCTAAACATGCAGGAATGATTAGTAATAAAGTCTACATGCCTACACAAAATACTTAAGGTTGCTTAAATAGACATGTGCATTTTTCTTCTATTGCTTATTTTATATAATGAACATTTCATGAAGTAGTTTAAACACTTTGCTGTTGTGTCTCTCTCAGTACAAAACTAACAGTGTTAGCTTGAACTTGGTAGTGTACGGAAGTCTACAAATCTGAGGTGATCAGACCAACATAGATTTGGAGAAAACCTTGGGTAGGCTGCGGTGATATTAAGTAAAGTGGCATTTAAGGACAAAGACACATGTGCATAGTATCACATACATAAGCAAGAATTTAATTCAATATAAAACTAACGACAATCCCATGTTTCGACCATAGGTCTTTTTCAAGGAGACGCACACAATAAACACTAAACATACTAAAACATAGATCTAATTATGAAGGATGACTGGAGATTTGATGGGAATTTTTTTTAATCCCCAGTTTTTTTTAAACCAATCAGAATGGCAGCGGCTAGAATCAGAAACCAATGAAAACAACCAAAAAGAACAGCTCAGCCATTTTGCCAGGAAACTTCCTATTCAAAACAGAACTGTCACAGGATGTAAGTTTGTTCATGTACAGTTTGATTTTACTTTTATCATTTTGATAAATCTGAACACAGAAGATACAACATTACTAACAACCTGAGCAAAAGATATAACATTGCCAACAACCTGAACATAAAATACAACATTGCTAGAAACTTGAACTAAGAAGATACAACATTACCAATAACTTGAACACCGGATACAACATTATCAATAACCTGAACACAAGATACAACATCGCTAGCAATTTTAACTAAGAAGATACAATGTTATCAACAACCTGAACACTAGATATATCAGTTGCCTGAACACAGAAGGTTCATTACCAAAAGCCTTAACACAAGATACAATATTACCAAAAGCCTGAACACAAGATACAACATTACTGATGATCTGAACGCAATATGCATTACCAAATAACCTGAACATAGAAGATACAACATTACCAATAACCTGAACACATGATACAACAGTAGCAACAAATTGAACACAAGATACAACATTATCAACAACCTGAACATAGAAGATACAACATTATCAACAAGCTGAACAGAGAAGATACACCATTACCAATAACATGAGCATAGAAGATATAACATTACCTATCTGATAATATGCACACATCCGCTGTGGTGGAAAAGAAACTAGAATGATATTAACTGGACCTGAGAATAAAGAACCAATATATGCATCGTTCTGAGAACTGACACCCATCATAAAGGTGCAGTGACTCAGGATGCAATGATCTTCTTTTCTTGAACCTTTGAACACATGTCTAGAGTATAGTAGAACCTCTGCATGATCAGCAGACAGTCCAGTCTTGGGAATGAGAACAGTGATCCATACCATAGCAGCTGATCAGCTACAGAGTTCACTCTTGTTCTTTAATGATATGACAGTCTGATTATAGCTTCTTTCCAGTGTGTGTAAAAAATCCACAGACAACCCCAGCTTTCAATTCTGTTTACCTTATTTACAACATGATATTGTGTGGGTCAAATGGCAAGAGCACATACACTGCTAGATCAATTAAGAAGAAGTGCAATAAAGTTTTAATGCTACTGTGCTCCTCCTATATTTTCTCTTTAGATAATAATAATAATTCCTCTCGTACATTTATACGTTACATAGGGCCTGCAAGTAATTTCTCCATACTGCTCTATTCTGGGCAACTCGCTCAATCTCCTCCATGGAACTGAGACCGATATTTCTTGCCTCTCTCAGCAAAGTTCGTTTCAGGTTTTTCTTAGGTCGACTCTCTTTCTTGATCCCTTTGCATCCCACTTCAATGCTTGCTTTGATATTCGTTGATCATTTCTCCTCAAGGTGTGTCCAACATATCTCCATCTTCTCTTTCTTATAACAGTTGTCACTAGTGGTTGACCAGACATTTCTCTTTAGATTGATTTATCTTATTGCCTAATTTGACTTACTCATCATCAAATAGCTTATCCTGAGCAGAACTTTGCCACCACAACACTCCTTTAGAATTTTTTCTCTCATAGCCTAGATGTCCCTCTCTGTAGCCACGCTGCTCAAATCATCAGTTACATCCTGAATCCATCATCTCTGTGGTCTTCCTCTTCTCCTCTTTACCAGGATGCTTCCTTCCATAATGATCTTCTCCAACCTTTTGTGTCTCTTTATATGTCCAAAATACTTTAATATTCTTGTTCTTATTTTTAGCATTAGACAATTTTCTTTGATTTTGAGTTCTTTCAGGATAGATCTATTTGTTCCCTTCTCTGTTTGTGATATACGGAGGACTCTTCTGTAACACTTATATCCAAAGCATGTATTTGCATTATACTTAACTACAGCCAAGAATTCTTTAATTATATGTATGGTTAGTTTTAATAGTCTAAGAACTGTGACATTCAGAATGACTAATGTGTTGTTAAAAAATGTAACTTCTTGCATACATAAATTTTTTTAAAAAAACATGTCCTTGTTCATGTCATGCTCATACTGTTCAATATTGAAGCAATTCTTGTCTTTTTCACTTCATCACTGGCAACCAGTTCATTAAGATTTATTGTTTGTCTTGTACATTTGCTCGTTTACAGTTTTATGCTGTTTTGTTTAAGTTTATGTTAGTCATTCTATTAGCTTCCATGCATTCATCACCTACTAGAAGTCATAACGCTTTAGGTTCTAATAATTAGTTATCTGTATGTAAGTTTCACCAAATGGACATCTTCCTTTTCTTCTGCAGTTCCACGTTACTGTGAAAAGTGTAAATGTATCAAGCCAGACAGATGTCATCATTGCTCTGTTTGTTCAGTGTGAGTTCATTTTATTTTAGATTTCATGAAAATTGTATGTGTATTTGCCATTATCAACTGTTTGTTCCTTGCAGATATCTCATGATATGGGTCACATCAAATTTTAGAGTACAGTTGCCTGGAAAACTGGTTAGAATTGATAGGTCAAGTGCTTAGTCCATGTGTGAATGTAAAAATAACCCTTGGCAGTTAAAAAGCTAACAGAGGTTAGGTTCTCACCTCTCATTCCAAAGATACTGGGTTCACTTCCTCGTGGAGCCATCAGGATATTTTACCAGCTATCCCTGATCTCAGTGTAAGTGAGATCGAGTTCCTAGTCCTATTGTAGACGGAAGGATAAAATGTAGACTCTGTGTTCAATTTGAGCACATAAAAGAATCTTAGGGCAGTTCAAAACCGAGAAGAGTAGGCTGGAAAGCTGCTGCCCGGGCAAAATTCATTAGAAAAGATTACAAATAAAATTCCTACAAAATAACGTCACAATCTTCAAAATGACACTGTGGTCCCTCGCTGGTGCTACTGAGTTTGTGCACTGCAACTGAGATCGTCCTGTGTAAGAAAGGGATTGGAACATATTTGGTTATTCACAAAAGTGCAGTAATATTGGTTCAATCAATCCATGTTACGGAACAAAGAAGAAAAATATTTTATAAAGTAATAAATATTAATATAATTATATATTCTAATAATTATATAATATAATGATAAAATATTGTGAATAAAACACAAAATTTCCTTTATGGTGATTAAATTGGTCACATTTATTTATTTAAAGGAAGAAATGCATGGTTTGTCTATGGAAGCTTGTGGTGTGAATGACCAAGTAAAATGTTGAAATCATCTGTATAAATGTCATCGATGGAACTGAGACCGATATTTCTTGCCTCTCTCAGCAAAGTTCGTTTCAGGGTCTCCTTAGGTCATCCTCTCTTTCTTGAACCCTTTGCATCCCACTTAATGCCTGCTTTGATATTTTTGCAGTAGAGAGGCAATCATTATTTATTTAGTATGTAATGAAAAAGGGAGGATCGGAACAAAAGTAACAGTCAGTGGGAGATGAGACAGTGGACGACAGAAATAACAAATTCTGGACAGTCTGATTTCATGACACGGAAGAGTCTCAACATTTGAACTTACTGTCAGTTCTAAGGATGCATTTGTGAAGATCCATGATCACCAATGCAAGTTTGTGCGGCACATGATGATCATGATGACTATTAGAATGACAATTCCTCAAGCATTTCATTTCGCTTGTGGTGAGTTTTCTGTGGTGTATTGCTGTCAGAGACCAAGTTTTTCACTGGTAACAAAGTGTTGAAAGAAAAATACTTTTTAATCATCTGTCTTTTCACTTCAGTCTTGATCTTTGGGTGATGTAGTAATGGTGCCAGCTGGTACAGTCGATACTGGTACAACCTGAAAAGAACAACATACCAAATATACATAAAGATCGATTAATTAACATCGAGCTGGCGTGTTGGGACATTAGATGCTGCTGGATTTTTTTAGGTGGAATCAGAGCACCTATTGATATTTTCTGACTGCTATGATGATAGTCCTCTGATAACTGATATCATTGCTAGTGGTTGCGCTAAATATTACATACATTTTCTTTCATGAGCAATTCAGAGAAGCTTGTTTTTGTGTTTCCAATAGTAAAGTTAATATCACATGTAGTGTATCTGATGTTACAACATCTAAACAAAAGACAATAGTATACAATCTTTTTTCAGCTTTTTGTTGGGTAGGATAAAAGTAACGGTTGACTGTTTTCTATAAAACATAATATTATCACGTACAGGAATAATTTCATATCTTTTTCATAGTTTGACATGTGTAGTCTCACAAAGTATGTTTAATTGTATTATTCATGAAATATAATTTGCAGGTGTGTTCTCAAAATGGACCATCATTGCCCCTGGTGAGTATGTATTCAGGCTAGTGTTGAAATGGTTATTCTTTGATTAAAAAATGAATAAAATCATAACGAACTGTTATTTCATGATTTTCAAATTACTGTGTGATTCTTGGGAATAGTGAGGGTCTCTGTGGCTAAGTGTTTTTTTTTGGATCCAGAAGCACTTGAGCTTTTCAGTTCTTCGTCTCGGTGCCATGAACATCGTAACCCTTAGGTTCGGTGCCACGAACACCGTAAATCTGGGGAATCTGTGGCTTTTTCTGCCATCCCGCGAATTGAACCCGCACACACAGAGGGATAGTCACCCGTAGTCCAATGCGCTACGAACACGCTGGGCAGACGGGCTGGCTAAGTGGTTAAGCCCTTGCCATTCGTTCTGAAGGTTGTGTGTTCAAATCCAGACTGTGCCGTTCTATTCATGAGTGCATTTTTTCCAGAGGTCCCTAGGATTGTTGCTAGGACCATGAAGTTCATGATTTGTGCAATACTCTCAGCAGATGGCGCACCATTTCTGCAGAGAGGGACCGAGCCGTATGGGGTAAAACACGGTGCAATGAAGTCAGTCCGTTGACGTGAGACCCTTTCTTGGCAATAGGCTAAATGATTTAATTTATCACCTGTAAGAAATGTTTTTGTTTGATGTATTATTGATAAATCAATTTATTGTCTGTTATGTATTGATGAGGTCAGTGAAGCAAATCTATACAGGTGTTTAATCATTGAAACATTAAGTTCAATGACACAGTTTCGTCATATAATAAGTAATTTGGCAATAGCTTTTGTGTACTGTATGAATTATTTATTACAAGTATGTCTATTGTATAAAGGGCAATATATGAAATGTTTGTTGTTTATTCGTGGTATCAGTTAATTGTTTACATGGCTTGAAAAAATATAACCCAATCTACTCACGTTTGAAAGTAAGAAGGTTTATTTTTCATAGTAGCAATAATGATGAGTTGTATATTAATTGAATAAAAGGGACAATGAAGACAAACAGTATGAAGAACACAGACAAGGTATACAGTGTGAAGAACAAGGTAAACAATGTGAAGAATAGGGTGACAAATAGTATGAAGAGCATGGACAGTGAGGACAAGACAGTATGAAATACTGGGACATTGAATGCAAGCAGTAGGAAGAACATAGACAATAAAGACAAACAGTATGAAGAACATAGACAGTGAAGACAAACAGTATGAAGAACATAGACAATAAAGACAAACAGTATGAAGAACATAGACAGTGAAGACAAACAGTATGAAGAACATAGACATGAAGACAACAGTATGAAGAAATAGACATGAAGACAAACATAGATGAAGAACATAGACAGTGAAGACAAACAGTATGAAGAACATAGACAGTGAAGACAAACAGTATGAAGAACATAGACAGTATGAAGAAAATAACATGAGTATGGGAAGAACTTTAAGAACATAGACAGTGAAGACAAACAGTATGAAGTAGACATGGAAAAATGAAATGCAAAATTATAAACTCTGTTGCATGGCCCAAGGAAAATGATTGGAAAATTGTAATTCCTCTGAGATGCAAACAATTAAGGGTAATATCACTGAGCATTGCAATGGTTGATGGCAAATCTTTGCCTTCTGAAAATGTAACAGATTATGGAACATTTAAATTGAATGTGTTCTGCTTTTATTTATGTTATCTTGTTCTAAATTGTTTGTTAATTTCTTTCTTTTTTTTACGCAGGGTAAACAACTGTGTTGGGTACCACAATTACAAGTTCTTTGTGCTTTTCCTTGGATATGCTTTGCTCTACTGTCTTTATGTGGCATTGTCATCTCTCAAGTATTTCATTAATTTTTGGTCGGTAAGTACAGCTCCCTTTCCAATTTCAAGTTAATGTATCATTGTTACTAAAACAAAGCTCAGGATATTCAACTCAAATGTGAAATCTGTATTGCTGTATGGCTCGGAAACATGGCAAGTCACCAAGTTGAAAACACATAAGATTCAGACCTTTGTCAACAGATGTCTTTGATGTATTCTTAGATTGAGATTGTATGGCAGAGTTGTGGATAAGAACAGGACAAGAACTCATGATGACCCAGGTTAACAGGAGGAAATGGCGGTGGGTTGTCATACCCTGTGGAACCCACAACGATAACGGAAAAGGGGACATCCTTAACAGACATTGAGACAAAATCTTCTTGAGGAACTGAAGGGGGCTCGACTATCCTGGAAGGCCATAAAGAAAGCAGCCAGAGATAAGTAAGTGACAAACAACTGTTGAGACCTTATGCTCCATGAGGAGCAGAGAGGAAAAAATGAAATGTATCAATATTAGTCATAGTGTCAGTCAATCTACAATTTATTAATTTTTGAAGCTTTTGAAATCAACAGATTATAATTAGTAATGATAGCAATAAAATATATTTAATTATTTAATAGGAAATATTTGTTTATTTGGCATTATTTTCTAAATTTCAGGGTGGTGGAGATCGAAGCATAGGCAGGTTCCACATCTTATTCCTGTTTTTTGTGTCTGTCATGTTTGGCATCAGCCTTATCTCCTTGTTTGGATACCACATTTTTCTCACACTCCGTAACAGATCCACACTGGGTATGTACTCTTTCTTTCTTTTTGTTTTTTAACATTAGTTTTGGAATAACAACTACACTTGATTTAATGGATACCAAACAGTATGTCTGTAACATAAGCATCAATAACTAACTCATTTTCATTGTAATTGCCTGAATCCGTCTTGTTTTAATTATATTTAAACATTCAAAGAGTTAATCAAATATTAAATTAAATAGATATGCTGATGCCACATTAAAACTAACTAATAATGTTGAATAATACAGAATTTTAGTCATTGCTTTTTTCATTTTTACCTTAATTGTAAGCTGTTAGCTTCATTGCTAGCTCGTTTTTATGGGCCATATGAGCAATGAAATGAGATGACAAGACATCTACTGTATGTTAGCCTGCAAGACATGAGATCCTAAGACAGTTGGGTACATAAAATGTTTGTAGAATGGTCAAGACGGTGCCTTGTCAGTCTAACTGGTTGGTAGCGCCAGAATGCTTGGTCTAAAAAAATTTGTCACCAACTGCTGCTTATGTACTTTAACCTGAAAAACAATGCTGAAAGCTCCTAGGGAATCGTTTTCCTGTATTGTTTCAGGAGAGCCTATGCTTCTGTAAAGCTTTGTGTTGGGTGGTGTTGTGTTAGGCTCCTCCCAGCCCTTGCGAGTTTGTCAACTTATTCATTTCCTGGTATGCCACAGTGTGCTGGTATCCACTATAAGACTAGTACTGATACTGAGGTTTAAAGATCCAAAGACTAAGGATTGACTTCAATGCACCAGGCTTCCCAATATGGCTCGACCCCTCTCTGCAAAAATGACAAGCCACCTGCAGAGAGTATTATAGCTCCGACAATTATCCTAGAATTCTCCAGAACAAATGCGCAGGAACAGAGCGGCTTCGTCTAGATTCAAATCCCCAGTCTTTGTAATGCAAGACAACAGCGTAACCACTTAGTCACAGAGACCCAAATAATTTTTAATTTCTTTTTATTTATTATTTTTCAATTTTAAAAGATATTTCCAAACTTTATGTGATAGTTTTCATGCCTGCCTAGAGCCTATATTTTGATGGTGTGTTTATGTTCTTTTTTAAAATAATCTTGCCAGAGTCTTTTCGAGCACCAGTATTTCAGACAGGACCTGACAAAGATGGTTTCAGCTTAGGAATGAGGGCTAATTTTGTTCAGGTTTTTGGTGATCACAAGCTTCACTGGTTTCTTCCAATGTTCTCAAGGTATTTATGGAGTGTCTTGACCTAATTGGAATGGTTCTATGTATGATAACGAGATATTGAGATGTATGAGTGCACAATGTTTTACTATGTTTGCTATTTGATGAAAAACAAGACAGATGTGAACTTTGATTGTATATGGAAAATTACAGAAGAAAACTAGTCACATCAGAGATGAAGTGTCTACGCAGAATACTGGGAGTAACAAGAAGAGACCGGTTGAGAAATGAAGACATCAGGGAAAAAAGTGGGTACAACATCAATACTGAACTTTATCAAGAAGCAACAAATTAAATGGTTCGGCCACATAAGCAGATTACCAACAGGCAGTGCACCACAGAGAACAACATTACTCCGATACAGTGGATATAAAGCAAAAGGCCAGCAATGCAAAAGGTGGACCTCAGAGATAACAACTGCGAAGCACACACAAAACCCTGTGCTAAAAATCTCTTCTTACCCTGAAACTGTGAGGCAAATCAGGATTGGAGAAGAGAAAGACAAGGTGCATAGAGAGGCTCGCTCAGGTGTCTCCTTTTTGACCTGATGCTGAAAGGCAAAACAGGATTAGAGAATAGATAGATAGATATCGCATGGTTTAAAAACAAAATCATTACTTTCTTTTTTTGAATGTATTCATGGTGCTCAGTCTTTTCCACCTAGTTGAAAGTGTCAGCAGCTGAATACTTACACATTAGTTCCAGCAATTATTTTTTTTATTTTCTTAGTCTCTGTTACCATTTTTAGTCTGATTGATTGGAAATTTACTGTTCCATGAATTGAAAACTGTTGGTTGTTGCTCCAATCCAACTTGTTTAACCTTTCGCTGCCACCGCCGACTTCGCGGATATGTACCGTCGCGATGTCTTTTTAAACGGGAGTATCGCTTGCTGAAAACGGCGGCCCGTGACGTACTACTTCCGTATTGTTCCGACAAGCTCTCCTAAATGGCAGATATGACACTCACGCGGTAAACGTCGGTATAAGTCAGATTTTTCGCGATTTTTTGTAAGTAAACAAAAAATTTCTACCTCTAAGGCCAAATAAATGAAACACATTATATGAAACAAATCAACAACTTACAAACACATGCAGATACCACCACTACATGACATTTGACTCAAGAGCTTAAGTGCTTCTGTATCATTAAAGAAGAAGACCACCCAAGAAACTAGTTATCTTGGTTGAAATCACTTCTAGTTTTGTAGATGAAACCTTTAGCAATGCTAACACTCCTCACTGAACATTATGATTCTGTACTTGTAACTTCTGTTCCCTGACTAACTATTTGTATTTTAAATGTAAATATGAATGGTCTTTTAAAAAAAAATCTAATTATTATTTGTCAATGTACAAACTTGCCATCCATCATGTGAATACTCTGCAGTAGAAGGCTAAGATGGCTTGGTTATGTGAGGAGAATGGAAAATAGCAGCATATCCCAATAGGTGCTATCCTGTGAACTTTTGAAACGGAAGAATAGATATAAAGGAATAAATATATAAGAATATCTGCAAGGCATCAATGGAGAACTTTTCTATCAACCCCAACAAATGGGAAAAAATTAGCTGATGACCGAGTTATGTGGAAAACAATATTACGCAAAGGTGCAGAATCTTTTGAAGAGAAACTTGGCAATAAGCTTTAAGACAAGAGAAATAAGTGCAAACTTAGAAGTCATCACCGGGACACACTTACCAAATGAATGTCTGTAAAGAGGAAAAGGCCATATATTATTTATTAAGAAGCTGACCAGCTTATGTTGTATAACTTGCATTTTCTCTTTTCTGTCTTTGTCCATAGTATTGGGAACGGAGTATCCTTTGCATCTCGTTTGTATCCAACAATCAATTATAACACCATGGGGACCACATCTAGAGCAGAACAGGCAATGTTAGTTTAAATATGTTGTTCCTGTACACATGTGATTTCTTGAGCCGCTAGGGAAAAGCTAGTAAACATTCTAAATGTATTGCAGTTTAAATCCTTCTTGTTACTCTGTATTTATTGACAGTTGTGTCTAATCTATTGGTCCTAATTATCAGATCGGTTGCCCTCTCCACATTGAAAGTCAGTTTTAGTGGATCTCCAACATTTCCTGTTTCTGGCCATGGTAGTGCATTCTGCCAAACTTGACCATGATTATTAGTATTAAAAAAGCAAAACAAAACTGTCATTACTCCCTGTAATACTGCTTTTTAGGGCTGTGTATGACAGGAGGAGACGGGACATGTGCCGATGGAAATTAATGCAACTTTTGTTCTTCAAAAAGTTGTAATTGCAATGTTGATAATTTGTAAACTAAAATGTTTTTTTTATATATCAGTCATATTGTCATTCTTGAATTTCCCTCAAAATTATTCACATTGTACCCCTCCACAATTGGGTATGTTCCCACAAGTTGAGAAATACAATTTCAAATCAATATAATACAACTAATACTTGTCATTTCCTCTTTTGTTTTTACTTGTTCCCTGTTAAGTTTACTAATTAGTTTTTTTGGGGGGAATAATTATATCCAAGCTAGAAATAGTTATTTGTTTTTTAAAGGAATATCTTTTATACAAATTGTTCTGGAAATTTATTAATGATGTTATATGTTTGTTGATCAAAAATGTTTGACAATTATGAATTATTTTATTTTTTTGGGGAGTTCTTTGTTATCGTGTTATAAGCGGGTTGGAGACATTCCAAAATAAATGTTTAAGAAGAATCTTGCAAATATTCTGGCTAAATACAATAGGAAATGCACAGCTTTTAAAATGAACATAACAGTGCATCATTGGAGACCAACTTTAAAAGACTAAGATAGAGGTGGATTGGTTGTGTATGTCATATGCCAGTAGAGACATTGTCTAGGACAGCTCTCTGATGGGCAATGGATGGGAAAAGAAGGCTGTTGAAAGGAAGCAGAAAGAAGAACTGCGGAAAGAGAGCTGAAAGATTGTAACCTAACATGGAAAATAATTAGTAGAAAGACAGCAGAACAGCAACAATGGAAATATCTTGTGGAAACCTTATGTGTTAAACAGGACACAAATATTATATAGGTAGATATTTTAATCTATTATGCTGTGAATATAAATGGCTTGTCAAATTGAATGTTGACGAAACTGTAGTGGGTATGAGCTGTTTATACAGATAAATCCTTCTTCTACATGATGGGTCTCTTCTTCGAACGCTCCACATCGACCACTTAACCACTCTGTGAATTCTATCTGAGCCTAAGAATGATTGTACGGTGTGCCAGTTATGAGCCTACAAGTAGGCCATCACATTCAATTTCTCTGACGCTTTTTATTTACTATGGCAGCTTCCCTAGGCCCCTATTTCAGTCACCTCATGACATGCTGTGTAGGTCGCAGTGTTACAATTCTTTACCCCCCTTGAGAGTCATGGCAACACCCGGGTGGATAGATCTCTTATAGCCTGTGACAACCAAACCTACCTTCTGGCCTCCACATGTGGTTCATACCAATTTATCAGAATCATTCTTACTAAGAGGAGAACAACAAAAGATCAGTTACTGACACTTAATAGCCAGTTGCCTCTTTAGATAAGGTCTGTTGTTTGATTTCAAATTTATTTTCCTTTGCTGGATTACCTAATCACAGAAAAAGCTTTGGAAGTAAAACCAGAAGGAAATCAAAAGTGAGAGTCGATAAGACAGCCTGGTGTTATTTGTACCACAGTCCTGAAAACCCCTATAATGTCAGAGGTGCCAAACTGTATTGGCTGCTGTTGACCATTTAGAAATGTCAGTCACAGGAAGGAAGAATGTGATTCCTAGGCCACAACTTATTTCCTTATAAGAGGGCACTTCAGCTTCAAAACCTTGCAAGGAAAGATTGCTGCTAGACAAAGTTATGAGTTATTGTCTATTGTCTTTACCCAGGTCAATGATGGAATTGGTTGTCTACTCTTGTTGTTAAGTGTAGGGATGGGAGCTTTAATTTGCGTTCCAGGGCCAGATGAGTCACCCTTCTTGTGTTATATCTGTGTTAATTTAGTGTGGTCTTGATATTGTCTATCCATCTTTTCTTGGTCTTCCTATGGCTCTAGTACCTGATCTCTTTTTATAGTTTGCTGTTATTGGTGGTTGGTTGTATTCCATTCTCATTAAATGTCACAACCATTGCATTTGTTGTCTTGTAACGTATTCTGTGCATGAAGTTATGCCAATTCTGTTTCTGATGTCCTTATTTCCTAGTCTAACATTCCTGGTGATCCCCACAGCTTTTCTCAAGCATTTCATTTCACATGGGGTGAGCTTTCTGTATGTGTTGCTGTCAGGGACCAAGTTAAGAGTTATACATTGGTATTTACTTCAGAGACCCATTATCTCCCATAGTCTAGTATGACTGAATCCTGTTATGATGAAGATATTCTATAATATACATAAACATTTTGCTTCTCTTTCTCCAACTCCTCAATTCTATATATGTTTGACAAGCAGTATTGGCTCTGGTGTCTCACCTCAAAATGGGAATCTGGATTCTACTGATCTGCTGGGTCAGAGACAGCGGTGGATGGAAGAAGGAGATCAAGGTAATTCTGGAGTTAATTATAGCTATCTTATACATGTTATGTGTTGTCCTGACAAATATGCAAATATACCAGGTGGTATATTGTGGAATATGAGTTCGACCTGTATTTTTTAAAACCGATAGCACATGATGAAAGGTATGTGTTCCTTTGGTTTACACTTGAAGTTTGGTCGACCTGAGAGTTATTTGAGGTCTAAAATGTCCTACTCAAACTAGGGATCAATCCAAGACCATGTATCTAGGAAGCAAGTTCACTATCTACTGTGCTACTGTGGCTTTCAATTATTACTTATGAAGAGATGAAAGTTATGTGTAGCAACTAGACATTGCTTCAATAGCACTACTATAATTAGAGAAGAAATTAAGTCTGGAATACAATCAGGAAATAGGTATACTTTGCCCTATGCTAAAATCCAAGTGTCTGTCCCTTTACACCTTGATCACAATATACAAAACTAATAAAACCAATTGTTATATATGGATCTGAAACTTGGAGCACAACAAAACCATGATGAAATATTATTACAGACTTTAACAGTTTTAAGATGAATCTTTGGGCCCAGCAAGGAGGAAAATATTGAAGAATGACAATTATGTTATTTAACCCAGAGCCTTATGTATGAACAGAGACTTATGTATGAGCTGAAAGACGAAAGAATAGCGAAAACTCAGAAGTTGTTACAGTAAAACACTTGCCAGTTGACCGTCTGTAAAGACGAAAAGACCATACATGCATTAAATCAGAAATATGTTCTTTTTTTGCTAAGAAAATAAATTCAAATACACCACAACTAGTGTTTCAACCAAAGATCTTTATCAAAACTGAGAATAACAGAAATGAAAGTAACTAATTTACATGAATAAAGTGATAACCATAAACGGACTTGATTTGAATATCAAAAGTCCCTTTATTTCTTTTATTGTATTGTTGTACAGCATTTTGTACATTATATTTTCCATCATATCTTGTTTCTCTCTCTCTCTCTTTCCTCATGCGCAGATCGAATCATCGCTTAGACTGATGTACCAGATTTCATTATAAATTTCATTCATGTGGAAATCTAATTCATGCAGCCTTAGCATGGGTGTGTTTCATCACATCTTTAGCGCAATTTGGAGCTCTGGTGCTTATCCTTCGACGATGTGTCCGGTTTTAGTCAGCTTTATACTGGGTTCGCTCTCCGTCAGCCTTTGGCTGTCCCCAGCCAACCTGCAAGGCAGTAGATTATATTTTGTTTAATATAATAGAAGCATGAAAAACACTAATGGACATATTGTCAGCAAGACTTTGCTCTGACAGTGTTGCTCTTGTGAGAAATTTACTTGAGTGGTTTGCTTGCTCATTCATCATTTTTTTAAATAGTCACTCTTGATAACATGCATTCCTCTGTAGTTGGAGAAGGCCCGTCTGTATGGTGAGGGACACCTTTGAAACAGTAAATAGGCTTTCATGAAAAAATCAGTCAGAAGTGCTATACCAGGCACACTGTGCCTGAATTGATAGCTGAACGAGACAAAGGAGAAGACAACATGTATGGTGAGTGCAGATGTCAGTTCATTTTTTCACACTATAAGACATCACACTAAGTGAGCATCTGTAGCTAAAGCGGTAGTCACTAATTGAGCTCGGTCACCACCCAAGCGTACCTGGTTTAAATCCGCGCAGGCAGTTTGGACGCAAACCATTTCATTTGAATTTTTACAGAAGGTAAAAATATACCTCACCATTCATAAAGCAATGGCAAACTACTGAAGGGCGAAAATTATAGTGGTGCCTAGGAAAATTAAACACTTACAGTTTGTGTGTTGAAACAAATAATGTAATTTTCATTATTATCTATAACAAAATAATTTCTTGAGATGTCTTAGAAGAACTGTAGGAGTGACAATAAGACACAAAATTAGAAATGAATAAATCAGAAGATTGGATGTGAAACCGGTCATACAATTTATAAAAGAACTACAGTTCACATGGTTTGAACACCTGACAAGAATACCCTAGTATCATCTACCACAGAGAGCCACACTGACTGAAAAAGTATGAGTACAGCGCAAGAGGAAAACCATGCAAAGATGGAGTGACGGCATCAAGAAAAGTCTTTACCTATGGACCAAACGTCACACTATGTGGCGTTTTACTCTAAAAGCATACTTGCCCTGGTCCACTAAGAGTTAAGAAAATGAATAACAGCTTACAAAGTGCCTTAGAACAAGAGCACACAAGATCACTACATTATATCTGCCCCCCCCCGTATCCTTCTATAAAGAAGTGAAAGTGGGAAGAGAAGTAGAAGAATTTCTTTGATCCAGTTTGATTCAAAGAGGATTGTGCTTTGATGTCATATCCTTTACAATATTTGCTCAATCAATAAGTAGTACTTAATTAGTAGACTCATGTTTGGTATTCTGTTATCATTTAGTGTTAATTTAGTGTTAACAGAGAAGTTTCAGGGTTGTGAATCCCATGCACTGACCAGATGAGAGAGAAGAGTTTCAGCATTCGTACAGCTCGAAAATACTGATATACTAGATATGCAAAAAGATTGATTAATCAACATCAACTGGCGTGGCGGGTTGCTGGATTTGTCAGTGATGAAATTTTGTATGAGTTGTTGCTTTCTCCTAATACAATTTATATCAGCGAGTTGCTTAGTCTGACTCACCAATTTTCAGACCAGTGTTTAGTTTCTACTTACTTCAGGCAAATAATTGACAACTGAGAAACAGCTGAACACCAAGTTCGGTTCACATGGTATTTTTGACAGATGTCAGATCAACACTCCAACAAAATTGCCAGATCGATCCAATGTTGTCTGAATTGTGCAATGCATGGTCATCATGCAGTGAATATTGTCTCAATGAGGAATATCAGAAAATAAGATAACAGATCAACAGTCCAAGCTGCAGGAGTACCAGTATGGGCCAGTTACATAACATCAGAAGAGAAGAATGATTAAATCAATCAAAAAGCAACTAATACATAACATGTACCAAAATATGAGCACATTAGAACAACTTGTCATTCTGCAACTTAGAACACAATATAATCAACTTCCCAGTCACACATATTAAACAAAACAGCAAAGTACAATGACGCTCTTCAAATCAGTCATTCATGTCTTGTTTAGTTATGAATATTATTGTTACCTAAGAATCCAGAGCCATGAATTGACACTTTCCACATTTGAACACTCAATTTTCTGATCTTTATTAATGTTGTCACATTGTATGTTTCTAAAGTACTGTATTTTTGTGTTTTCTTTCTTTTCCATTGGTAGATAACACACCAATTGTAGCAGAGTACTAGTATTGCTGTGAGTACTACATTTCATATTGCATTTTTAGTTATGTGTTAAAACAACAGTATTATCGATTTAAGGGAAGAATGCAGCAAAACTATGTAGCAAAGGTGAAACACATAAAAACAAAGTAATATAGTTTTACAAAACACAATAATGCACAAGTGAAGTGGTTAAGAGGTTTTCTGGTGCTCGAAAGGTTGTAGGTTCAAATCTGGATGAATTATGTGCAGTTTTGTCTGAAGATCCCTAGAATTTTTGGTGATGCTAAGGAGGTTGTGCTTTGTGCAACACTCTCGGCAGGTGGTGTGCTAGCTCTGCTGAGAAGGATGAAGTCAAATGGGGAATCCTGGAACAATGAAGTAAATATAAGGACTTTAGGCACTTTTGTCTTGTCTGTCTTTATCATCTGTCTCTTTTTCAATCAATAAACACTTATTTCCTTCCTTTTTCCATTTGAAATATTTTCTATATATTCAATGTTGCTTAGTGTATAAACTTCACTGGTTTTTGCAGATAACATACAAATCAGTGTAGTTTTTTTTTCTAGTGTTGCTTCACTAGGCCAGTGAGTTTGCTTCAGTATATCGTAATCTGGGCAGTCATGAAGTATGTGCTCTGCCTGTACACATGATTGAATTGTCAGTCTTGAATTTTGTATCCATGTGGCTGCAAAGTCAATTATATATTTGTTTGTTTGTAAGTAGTGATTTAAAGCTGTATTGACTAGTCTTGGCAATCGCCTGTGTGGTGCCGAGGCCCACAAGGGAGCAAAGAATAGTACTACTGCGACCTACAAGGCATGTCGTAAGAGACAACTGATGTAGGATCTAGGGAAGCTACCCTAGTAAATAAAAGCATAACATAAATTGGATGTGCTAGCCTACTTGTAGGCGTATAACTAGCACAACGTACAATCGCTCTGAGGCTCAGATCAGATACAAATCGCAAAGAGTGGTTAACAAGTGGTCGTTATGGAGCGTTCCAAGACGAAGAAGACTAGTCTTGGCAGAAAGGATGGATAGTGGAATGTCTATCAAACATGGAATGTCAGTTCTTTTTCGAACTCTCCATATCGACCACTTGTTAACCCTTTCGCTGCTACATACTTTCCGAAGGCTGAGCTAAAAATAGCTACTCTTTGTTTCTAGGTCACAAACGTGAATATATGCCTATAGCAGTGGCAGTAGCAGTGTATAACATGTTAACTCGTCTTTAGCCCACAGAGGAGAGATAATAACAGACGTGTAATGCGTCTTTAGAAGTGAATGGGAAAACTGATACGTCCCTTAGCAGCTACAGGGTTAAACCATCCATATCGACCACTTGTTAAACCACTCTTGTGATTTGTATGTGACCTGATTCTAAGAACAATTGTACGTTGTGCCAGTTATGCACCTACAAGCACATCCGTTTTCTGCGACACTTTTTATTTACTAGGGTAGCTTCTTTAGGCCCCTACCTCAACCACCTCTTATGACATGCCTTGTAGGTTGCAGTGTTACAATTCTTTGCTTCCTTACGAGCCCTGGCAACATTAGGGTGATGCCAGCTCTGATCTAAGTTAGTTTTATATTGGACAAAGGAACAGTTATGGACTAAGTGATGTTTACCCAATTATATGCTGCTTAAGGGGGGATTCGGGTCTTGAAAATCAAGAATCTATTTTCGTTGTTTTCATATTAATATACAATTTGTATAAGCATTTTGAAAGAGTATGACTTAGAATAGTAGAAAAAATTAGTAAAAAAAAAAATGTCAAAGTGTTGCCATGGAAACAATACAAAATGTGCGCCAAAAACAAAATTTCAAATCCCTAAGGCTCTGAATCTAATGAATGTAAATGAATTCTGTTTTCACTCTAAGGTGCGCAATTGTAATATCTAAAATATTACACATGATTTTTAGGATATATTAAATATTTAATTTTTATAAATTTTTGGGTAAAAATTCCCTCAAAATTTGGTCAAAAAGCTGTTTTTGGAGGGTGTGTTTACACAAAAATTCATAAAACATGTAATATTTAATATATCCTAAAAGAATGTGTAATTTTGTAGATATTACAATTGCTCACCTTAGAGTGAAAACAGAATTCATTTATATTCATTAACTTCAGAGCCTTAGGAATTTGAAATTTTGTGCTTGCGCCATTTTGTATTGTTTCCATGGCACGCGCTGACTTTTTTTTTTTTACTAATTTTTTTCTACTATTCTAAGTCATAATCTTTCAAAATTGTTATACAAATTCTACATTAAAACCAAAGCAACGAAAAAAGTTTCAAGACCAGAGTCCCCCTTAAGAGGATTGATGTAGGCAAGCTTTGCACTGAATGGATAATTCATCAGTCTTGTCTAAAGAAGCTGTATTGACGTTATATGCTTGGACATGCATTGATGAAAGAAACTGAAATGGCAGATAACTTTGCTGGAACGAAACCTCTAGCAATGAACTGATAGTTCCTGTGGCGTGCTAGTGATATGGATTAGAACTGAGCTTGCACAACAGAATTTGATGATGCAGAAGTTGCACTGGTGTTTTAAATGAAATAGACCATATACCCAATGACAGAAACATCAATCAAGCAAGAGTTCTATAAGCTCCATCAGACCCAGGAAGAAAACATTGGTTGAAAAATAAAAACTTTTGCTGCATTGTAAACATCTTTGCATGTACACTTGTCTATTCTTATATTTTCTTCATCAGAGAGATATTGTCAAGAAACATTTAATATCTGATGACCTGTCACAAGCCAGTCGCAACCTCCCATTGGTGTAGACCAGGAACTTTGATCAGTGGGGTCACTGTCTCAATCACTGTTTCTAACTCATTGTCAAGAAACATTGAACAAAATTGTCTTTTATTGTTGCATGTTCAACATCTGTATGTATACTTGTATACTTTCTCTGTATATGTATACTTATCCTTTCTTATATTTCCAGACATGAGCTATGAAAACAAAGAAGCAGATTCATCATGACAGTTCATACAAAGAGCTTGGTTGCAATACATTTATGACTAATAGGTCTGAGACATCTCCAGAAACTCGAAAATAAAAAGGAAAACTAGAGTATATTAATGAGGCAGAAGAACATATTACTCAAAACTGTTTATACATTGAAACAAAAATCTTTATATGTATATATATATGACAAATTTTACATGAGAACATTGTTCAAACTATAGATGCAAAAAATGTAGCTGTGCCATTATTTAGAATAGAGGTTTTAAAGTTGGAGAATTAACATCATTGCACCAGGTTTACCCATATGGTTCGGTCCTCTTGTAGAAATAGCACATCACCTGCCAAGAGTATTGCATAAAGCACAACTTCCATAGCTCTGGCAACAATCCTAGGGGTCTCTGGAAAAAATGCACTTGTAAAAACATTGCACGGTCTGGATTCGAACTCCGACGCGCACTGCAAGGGTTTAGCCACAAAGACCCAAAAAAACTCCTTAGCCGTACTGAGGATTGAACCAGGGTCTGCCGCATTTGAGGCGGCTTTATCCATTCGGTCAGATGCTCGCTTTTATAGCCATAAAACATAAATAATAACCAAAAATAGAATAGGATAACTGGAAACTGAATTTGAAATGTGTACAGAGCTATTATTAGAACAGGAAAACATGACTAAGGATTAGAAATAGATGGATTGCTAGCCAAGATAGTTGTGACTTTAACAGTTCATGCACAAAGAACAAAGCCATCCGTTAACGATAATGTGTACTGGTAAATCTAATTTCTTTTATTGAGTAATCTTGAAACATTGTACTAGGGCAGTGGTTCTCAGCCTGGGTGCTTGCCTCCCTGGAGTGGTGTAAGGAAGTATCAGGGAAGGCATGAAACATTATGAAAATTTTGTGGATTATATGTTTGAATAAGTTTTTATACTAACTTGTTTTTCCAATTAATATTCATTTTTTCATGAAAGCTGTAAGTTCAACATTTCTTTAAAAAAATAACCAAAAATTGTTGACTTAAGTTGACACTTTTCACAAATCTCTTGTCAAAAACTAATTGTTTTTAATGTTTACAATTTTCACTGCTAGTGTTATTGTGTTTAGTGGACAGTGCTGTTATAAAGCTCAGATTGAAGAAAAAAATTTTTTTTTTCGTTTGCTCATTGAAAATTACAGTTAATTTGCAGGGGAAAAAGAAGGTGGGACATTGGCCTTGTCTAATATTTGGGGGCGCCTTAAGCTGAAAAAGGTTGAGAACCACTGTGCTGGGCATCTTGATTGCCCTGTGTATTATGGGCCCCTGAAATATTATAATAATTATAAAATGAATGTACATAATTTAAGCCTCCACTTTTGGTCTTAATTTCTGACAATGACATAATATTTCTAATAAATATGATTGTTCATGTTAAATTTGTTAGCACAGTGTTACTGAAATTTACTCCTAAAGATTTAGGATGTTTTCTTGTCACTGAACAGAATGGATTTTAAAATTTCTAGTATCTGTTATCTGACTCTTCAACTACTATTATTCCTTTGGAAGTATCTTGTGATGTGGAGCATGGGGATATGCTGTGTAGGAAATAGCTTATTTTAAAAATAAAACTTCGCCTATGCTTTCCAATGAATGCTTTGCTAGTCACAGCTAAATGATACAAATAAGTCAGTTGTTTATCTCCTAATGATGAATAAAGAATTGATTTTTCTAGAATCATGCTACACAGAACAGCAAGACAAAAGACACACTGGGCAAAACGTGCATGTGACTCGAAGAAAGTTAATGACAGAAGCATGCTATGATGATTCTTAGAGTCATGATGATTCGTAGTCATGCTGATTATAGATTCAATGATGACTAAAGAATGCTATGATGATTCTCAGTCAATGATGACTAAAGAAGGCTATACTGATTGTAGTCATTGATGACTAATGAAATCTATGAGAATTCTACAGTCATTATGATTCTAAAGTCTTGATACTGATTCTGGAGTCAATGATTGAAGAAGACTATGATGATTCTAGAGCCATGATGATTCTAAAGTCAATGATGACTAAAGAATGCTATGATGATTCTTAGAGTCATGATGGTTCTAAAGTCAATGATGACTAAAGAGTGCTATGATGATTTCTTAGTCATGATGATTCTAGACTCTTTGATATCTGTTGGGAGAGACTGAGCACCTAGGGGTCTGCCCGGAGTGCAATGGCATCAGTTTAGTAACCAATAACCACACTCCTTATTCTGTTTGACAGGTGACCAGTCCAACTCGTGTAATGTTTCACTTCAAATCTCTTTTATCATAGTATTGCCATGTTCTCATCCAACAGGCAGTCGCTGAGTATAACTGTAAAGATTTGTTAAAAGATCACAATTTAGTCCACATTAATATTATCAACAGCAGTTTTGACAACATGTAATAGTTCAACTTGTCTCAATAGTACTAATGTAATAGTACTTTTTTTTCCGATCCAGAAGCACCCAAGCTTTCAGCTCTTCGGCTCGATGCCATGGACATCGTAACCCTTGGGTTCGGTGCCACGAACACCGTAAATCTGAAGAACCTGTGGCTTTTTCTGCCAGCTCACAGAATTGAACCCACACTCACAGAGGGCTCATCACACCGTCGTCTAATACGATAGGAACACGCTGGGCAGGCGGGCATGTAATAGTACTAAATTAACCCTTTCACTCCGTAAGTTTTGTTAACCTCTGAGAGCCATTTTTATTGCAATGCGTTCTGTATTAACCAGTATACCAGCATTGCATCATTTTAAAATTAAAAAATACTGTGAGCCACTATATTGGCTCAAAGGAACAAAGGTGTTAAGTATGTGTTATCTCAGAGGAACAAAGGGGTTAAGTATGTGTTATCAAAGATCAAGACTTTGTGAATAGTTTGCACATTTTTAATGCATTATATTTATCCTGCTAATATTATATTATGTTGTCAGAATATAACATTGTCATATTATCCACTCCTCTATTATTTTTTTTTCATCATCACAGTATAAAAATTGTATACATCTCTTCCTTGTTGAGAATAATTGTCATTTCTTGTAAATTTGTTTTGTTTATCCATTTTTTCCCCAAACATTTTAGTTTGGTATCTTCTCTCTTCCTTTTAATTTGTATGTAGTGCCATATATATACGTACTGAGGTCCATATTTCTGTCTTCCATTTCTTCTTTATCCTGTTTTATTCTCTTGAGATGAAAATTATGGCATATCTTTTACAGACTTAGCCATCAACAACAGAAAACGAGTCGTTGATTTTCTAGGCATCACTTATACGTTGATTTCTGAACGGTGAGGTCTATTTTTATAGTTCGTAAAAATCCAAGGTGACTAATTTGCTTCCAAACTTGCCCGCCGTGGAGTTTGAACCAGGTACGCTGGGTGTGATCAAGCTCACTATGAGATACGTATTAATAATACATAGCTCTTTTCATGGTGGAATTAGAAATGACATCTGACAAACTCGAGTCATTCTTTGATCATCACTTGTAGACACCATATACTTCCTATTGTTAGAGACAGATCTAGCATGTTTTCTTTGAATAATTCTTGTTCCTTCATTGCTTATTCTATCTTATAGTTATGTTTATTTGTTGGTTTATTCATTTTCTTGTTTCATTTGTTATTTTATGTTGATTGGAGCACTGCTTATAAACCATAACAAATGTCTCCAGTACAAACAAATGTCTTGCTGTTTTTTTAGTTTTGCAAGAATGTAAATATATTCCTGTACATGTTTTGTTCTTTATTTTTAATTTTCACTTGTAAGTGCATTGACTTCACAAGTTTATCATTTTAAGCTGCCCTCGCTTACTAATGATTTGCTGGCTTTGTTAATAAAATCTGAGAATAGAGTAAAGTTACAACAAAGTACCCACCCATTTTTCTATTTGATTAAATTTGTCTATTGTCTTGTCAACTACTATATGTAGTGCTATATTATGGATTGAACCATTATATATTTTGTGTTATACAAAGAATGTTCAGATTTTGAGTGATAACACTAAGTTTTATAATATATTTTAATAGCAATTTTCAACTGTTTCTGCTTTTCTCTTGTTTAATGGTTTTTGCTAGAGAAATACAAGTTACATCATTCAATGAAGTATTGCTAATTTTGCACATTCATGAAGTGTGTGAGAGTTAGCAAGTTATATAACAAAGTTTGCATGCATGAAATGTGTTCTCCTGTAAGTTTGAAGTTATACAACAAAGTTTGTATGCATGAAATGTGTTCTCCTGTAAGTTTGAAGTTATACAACAAAGTATGCATATATTAAATGGGTTCTCCTGTAAGTTTGAAGTTATACAACAAAGTATGCATATTAAATTGTTCTCTGTAAGTTTGAAATTATACAACAAAGTATGCTATATTAAATGTTGTTCTCCTGTAAGTTTGAAGTTATACAACAAAGTATGCGTATATTAAATTTGTTCTCCTGTAAGTTTGAAGTTATACAACAAAGTATGCATATATTAAATGTTCTCCTGTAGTTTGAAGTTATCAACAAAGTATGCATATATTAAATGTGTTCTCCTGTAAGTTTGAAGTTATACAACAAAGTATCATATTAAATTTGTTCTCCTGTAAGTTTGAAGTTATACAACAAAGTATGCATATATTAAATGGGTCTCTGTAAGTTTGAAGTTATACAACAAGTATCTATATTAAATGTGTTCTCCTGTAAGTTTGAAGTTATACAACAAAGTTTGCATGCATGAAATTTGTTCTCCTGTAAGTTTGAAGTTATACAACAAGTTGTATTAAAATGTTCTCCTGTAAGTTTGAGTTATCAACAAAGTATGCATATATTAAATGTGTTCTCTGTAAGTTTGAAGTTATACAACAAAGTTATGCATGTTAAATTTGTTCTCCTGTAAGTTTGAAGTTAACCAAGTATGCTTTAAATGTTTTGCATATAGTTTAAGTAAGTGCATAATTAAAATGTCCTGTAAGTTTAAGTTATAAACAGTAGCATAATTAAAGCTCTCCTGTATGAAGTTATAAACAAAGTTTGCATGATAAATGTGTTCTCCTGTAAGTTTGAAGTTATACAACAAAGTATGCATATATTAAATGTGTTCTGTATTTGAAGTTAAACAACTTCTTTAAACGCTCCATATTGACCACATGTTAACACTTTCGCTTCCACCCATTTTTCAACCAAGTCTGGCTCACTGCCACGCTATTTTTGGGCATGATCAGTTTTCATGGTGGCAATTTTTAAAATCATAAAAATAAACTTAAGACTTTTAAACTATGGAATAGTGTTCATAAATTAATGAGCTACTAACCTGTCTCTATGTAGAGTATATTCTTCATAATCCACAAGCTGTTGCTGTAACTGAAATTGGCGTCGCACCCAATACCTATCCACAGTATGACATGCCCCCGTTTTCGAGGTGGGTGTCCATCACCTACTCCCATACCCCTGGGAATATCTGCTATCGATCTATAAATATCGTCACGTAAATCAAAGTTCAAATTCGTATCACATTCAGAATCCGTTTTATCACTATTACTGGCTAAAAAGTCAGAATAAGAGTCATTTTGGACATCACTATTCATCAGCTATGTCGCCCATTTTGAAAATCTTTGTTTACTTATGAAAAATCGTGAAATATTAGTTCAAAATCAGATTTGTTGTATTTTTACCACATTAACGCTAGATTCGCCATTTTGGAGAGCTCTTCTGAACAATATGGAAGCAGTACGCAAAGACACTCTCGGTTTCAGCTAGCGATACTTCCCGTTTAAAAAAGACATCAGGCGACGGTATATGTCGGCGACAAAAGTCGACCTTGACAGGGAAAGGGACTTGGTATTTCGCCGACTTTTGCCGTCGGTGGCAGGCAAAGTGTTAAACCACTCTTAGTGATCCAAGTCTAAGAGCAATTGTATGTTGTGCAAGTTATACTCTCTCTCGTGATCACCGTCCAGACCGATGTACCAGATTTCCTCATAAATTCTTATTCATGTGGAAATCTGATTCATGCAGCCTTAGCATTGGTGGGATTCGTCACATCTTCAGCGCCATTTGAAGCTCTGGTGCTTATCCTTTGGCAATGTGCCTGGTTTTAGCCAGCGTTTACTGGATTCACTTTCCGTTAGGCTTGGACTGTCCCCAGCCTTCCTGCAAGGTAGCAGGTTCCAGTTATACTAGTAGGCCAGCACATTGTTGCGACACTTTTTATTTACTAGGGTAGCTTCCCTAGGCCCCTACCTCAGTGCATCTTATGGCGTGCCTTGTAGGTTGCAGTGTTACTAATCTGGTTGCAGTGTTACTATTCTTTGCTTTCCTTGCAGACCCTGGCAACACTCGGGCAAAGCTACTCAACAAAGTACGCATGTCTGAACTGTGTTCTATTTTTGAAGGTGCTCATTTAATTTTTGTGACAAGTTGTCATTATAATTGTTAAATTGTGTACTCCTTTTTTGCTTTTGTTGATACATAATTATATTTTCTGACTTTGTTAACAATTTGACTTGTCTTCTGCAAAATCTAACAAATTATTGAATCATGGACTCATGTTAGCAAATATATTCTGTTGCTGTATGCATGTGTGTTGCTAAGCACTTATATTTGATATTTTTTGGTTTTTATTAACAGTGCACACATGTTTTTGTTATATTTTTGCTTCCATTCATTTCATAAATAATAGGGTCACAGATGCAGTAAGTTTTGGGTAACCTCAGAAGAATCTAGCAGAGAAGAAACATAAGTCTACATGATTTTTATGTATCTTATTTCACTGATCGTTATCAACTGATTCATCAATCTAGTGTTTTGTAATGACTTATTCCTCTCCGCTCCTCATGGAGTATAGGGCCTCAACAGTTGTTCCTACTTTCTCGGTCTCTGGCTGTTTTCTTTATGGTCTCCAAGGATAGTCAAGCACCCTGCAGTTCCTCAAGAAGACTTCATCTCCAGGTCTGTTTAGGACGTCCTCTTTTCATTTTCCTTGCGGGATCCACTCAAATGCTTGTCTAGTGACACTCGACTGTGTCTTCTGTGTATGAAGAGTGTTTTGTAATGTTACCAATTATTTGTTTCAGGATAAAATATAGAGCAATCCAGTTTTGAGAAAACCAGAAAATGTCTACTTATTTCATGAGACTTGTTCATGTTTAAGGTTACAATATTTCAACCACATCTGCTTATTTTCCAACTGAGATTAGAATTTTTTTTTTAAATGAAAATTGTAGCATATCCTTCACAGGGCGTAGCCATCAAGTTTATTATATGCCATACCAGATTATTACCTTTTATTACACATACTTTTTTGGGGTATTTATTTATTAAGTGAGATTTTATATGCACAAAACTATTTTTGATATTTCTTATGGATTGAATAAAGTAGTGTTTTTTTCGTATGCCTGATATTAATTCAGGACCAGTCATTGTGCTTAATATGGCACCTTGACTGATTTTTGCTGCATTCTTTATCAGTATTGTCCCTTGCCATTCAGATGAGCCTTACTCAGACTTCATAGGTACTTATAATTAAGATTTCCAGGTAAAGGATCAGGTTTTCTGTAGTCCACCTCTGTATACACTCTGATAATTTTTAGTCAAGCTGGCCTAGAACCCCAGAATTTCCGTAGTGTGTGGTCACTAGCGCTCGCAACGTGTTCTTCTTCTTTGCGTTCGTTCTTACGACCAATTTTAATCACTCTTTGTGATATGTTTGATCTTTGCCAAGACGTGTATACATTGCACATTGGTTTGGTAGGCCCCTAAACGCATAAGACTTCTACACGTTTAGGACACATGCATCCGATTTCAGCCAAACCTCCTTAGTTGCCTTTAACGACATGCGTGGCAGGTAACAGTGGTTCTATTCTTTACACCCCAAATTTGGGCCCGGTAACCACTCAGGCGACGCAAGCGTGTTATAAACTGTGCTTTCACCGATCCGCAGTAGTAATTAAAACTCAAGAACTGAGTGTGTGAGAAGCCAGTACATATTGTTTATCAGTGATCTTGTCCTCATAAAATATTTACTCATGATTAATTTTTAATTCCTAAAAGAAATCAGATAAGATCAGTATCACTGCATACATGTCCTTTCCCATAGTTGCACAGTCCTTTTCAGAATACTTAAAGTGCCAGTGTTAGAAAATTTACACACTATCTCTAAAAACTATTCAGAAGTTCTCATAGAACCCAACTCAGAAAGTCTATTATCTATTTTCAGCTGAGCGGGCCGTGGAGTTGACCCTTCTTGAGTTTTAATCTCTCTAAATTTGGTCATGGAATGTAGCCACTATGAAATACAACATAGTTCATAAGTACGGTTCCAACTTCACTGCAACGGGTCACCCCATAATTGCTCTGTTCCTGTGCCAATGAAAATCACATGAAATGCTAACAACTGTGAAATGTTTCCTGTGTGAACTAATTCCAGAATGAAACAGCCGCGTACCACCACAAAAGCAACCTGCTCCGCATAAATGCATATGGCTGTCGCTAATGTAGCAACACAAAACTGTTCATCACTTGAATTGCAATTCTTGTCGAAGGAATATCAATCATGACAAAATCCAGCTTTCTGCACTCGCAATATAACTGCATACGGTAGATTGAGCTTGTTCGTCATAACCGCTGTCCGCCATTTTCTGAATACACACTAACACACAACAAATGCACGGTTGACACGGCAAAAAGCATTCCATGTAATATTCATAGCTCACAGTGTTGCTGAAGCACTAACTCAGTAGCTCGGCAAACAAAACCGGAAAATACTCTACCAAACATGTAGGAAATGCGCTAGCAAAGTCGTGTTCAGAATCAAACAGTTCTGACTCTGAATGGCCCTCCGCATTCCGCCATTGCTGGCCAGGTTTTTCGAAATACAACAAAACTGTTCATCTCACCCAAGCTTAGAATTGTAATAATCTTATTACTTTCTATTTCATAAACTCAATTCTTATATTGTTAGATTGGATTACGGTTTTTCTATTCATATATTCTTCCTTCTGTGCCAAAGCAATTTATATGCTTCTCCCAGTGCTAATTTCTGTAATAATTTGTAATAAATGACAACGTTGCTAGTCCCAAGTACAACTTCTTTATTAACTGTTCACATAATTTTGTGATAAAATGTTTGTTCTATTTTTTGTTGCATAATTTCATATCACAGGTTGATTGGTTTATTGCTTGATACCAAACATTTTTATTATTGTATGCAGTTATATATCCACTCATTGTTTTAGCTTTGTCTATGCTGTGCTTCATGTGATGCTGTCTTGTATCACATGTTCTTATATCGTTTGCTTGATAAAAGTCTTTTGGACAAAACATCACTGTCTCTTATTTTTGTGCTATATAAAAACTACATTTAGTGTTTCCATTTTTCTCTTTGTCATCCTACATTTATTTTTCTAGTAATTTTACATTTTGTCACAATATATTCTGACATTAACAACTAATCATGCACTGAATACATTGAAAGACAACAAATGCAGTGGTTATTACATTTAATGAGAATGGAATACAACCAACCACCAATAACAGCATACAATAAAAAGATCAGGTACTAGAGCCAAGCGAAGACGAAGAAAACAGATGGAGAGGCAATATCAAGACCACACTAAATAAACACGGATATAACACAAGGGCGACTCATCTGGCCTGGAATGCAAATTAAAGCTCTCACCCCTACGCTTAATGGCAAAAGTGGACAACCAATTCCATCATCCACCTGAGGAAAGACATTAGACAACTAATCTGACAGAAGAAATCAGGATCTAGAACTAACTGATATTTGAAACAATACAAGTAATTGTAAATATTACCAATGTGACCATCAGTGTAAAGAACCATAGATGTAAACTACAAGTTTGCTAGTACAATTTTTCTGTTCAGCGAAGATATCAGTTATATGAGGACTATCATCATAGCACTCCGGACATGTCCATAGGTGCTCTGATCTCAGGAAATCCAGCAGCATCCAGCGGCCCAACACGCCAGTTCGATGTTGATTAATCAATCTCTTTGCATAATTAGTATGTTGTTCTTTTCGGGCTACACCAATATTGACACCCATCTCTCTCAATCTGGTCAGCGAGTGGGATTCACAGCCCTGAAACTCCTCTGTTCGGAAAGACTCTCAATACATGAAGAATGTCATTTCAATCCATGGCAGCTCCCTCTGATACTGTAGCCAAGCCAGCCAATCTATCAGCTCGTTCATTACCCCTAACTCCTGCATGCCCAGGGACAAAAATGAAGATATCTCTGATCATTGAGCGAAGATATATAATTGCATACTTTTAGCAATATTAATTGCTCATGGGATATTTAGATAATTTATACCCCGAAATGGAATCAAGGGGGTAAAAGGGATAGGGGAAGACCTAGAGAGACAGGGAGACAAATTTTACACAGAGGGAGAATGTATTATACTGGCTTGCTCAAGAGATATCTGGTTGGAAAAAATTTGTTGATGCCTTATACTTCAAAGGGAGTTAAGAGAAGAAGTAGTATACTCTACAATTTATGGTAAAATAATGACACATCTTTAACATAAACTTCTTTGCTGCTTGGTTGCAGAATGTAACAATTAAATACAATTTATTTGATATGCTTTGTTTCTTTTTAGTTTAGTCATCGGATCATCATCACTGCATGTCGAACCAATTAGTCCACAAGTGCTCTGATCTCCCCCTCCTTTGTCTCCCAGTGTGTGGTGGCTAACCACCCTGGCTCTGTGTTGGTTTACTATTTTATTTGGCTACCAGCATAGTGTACTTGTCTAGCTACACCACACTTGACTTGGAATTCTTGCAGTCTGGTTAGTGTTGTATATTCACCACTATTACTTGAATCATGTACATGTCCTCTCTCCCCTTAGGAATTCAGAATATCGGTTTGGTCCATTATTCGCCTGCTTTGTACAGCAGCCATACCTCCAAGTCTTCGAGCGTTCATACAGCAGCCATACCTCCAAGTCTATCGGCGCTTCACACAGCAGCCATACCTCCAAGTCTATCGAGCGTTCACACAGCAGCCATACCTCCAAGTCTATCGCGCGTTCACACAGCAGCCATACCTCCAAGTCTATCGGCGCGTTCAACAGCAGCCATACCTCCAAGTCTATCGGCGCGTTCATACAGCAGCCATACCTCCAAGTCTATCGACGCGTTCATACAGCAGCCATACCTCCAAGTCTATCGACGCGTTCATACAGCAGCCATACCTCCAAGTCTATCGAAGCGTTCACACAGCAGCCATACCTCCAAGTCTATCGACGCGTTCACACAGCAGCCATACCTCCAAGTCTATCGCGCGTTCACACAGCAGCCATACCTCCAAGTCTATCGCGCGTTCACACAGCAGCCATACCTCCAAGTCTATCGGAGCGTTCACACAGCAGCCATACCTCCAAGTCTATCAGCGTTCACACAGCAGCCATACCTCCAAGTCTATCGCAGCGTTCACACAGCAGCCATACCTCCAAGTCTATCGACGCTTTCACACAGCAGCCATACCTCCAAGTCTACTCGCAGCATCTCGCTAGCTACAGCAGCCATACCTCCAAGTCTATCGCAGCGTTCACACAGCAGCCATACCTCCAAGTCTATCGGCGTTCACACAGCAGCCATACTAGCTCCCAACAGAATCTAGTCGAGCGTTCATACAGCAGCCATACCTCCAAGTCTATCGACGCGTTCATACAGCAGCCATACCTCCAAGTCTATCGACGCGTTCATACAGCAGCCATACCTCCAAGTCTATCGAAGCCATACTCCGTCTCAGCACAGCAGCCATACCTCCAAGTCTATCGACGCGTTCACACAGCAGCCATACCTCCAAGTCTATCGCGCGTTCACACAGCAGCCATACCTCCAAGTCTATCGAGCGCTTCACACAGCAGCCATACCTCCAAGTCTATCGCCGCTTCACACAGCAGCCATACCTCCAAGTCTATCGTACAGCACTGTAGCGCTTCACTACAGGCAGGCCATACCTCCAAGTCTATCGCGCGTTCACACAGCAGCCATACCTCCAAGTCTATCGACGCGCTTCACACAGCAGCCATACCTCCAAGTCTATCGACGCTTCACACAGCAGCCATACCTCCAAGTCTATCGCGCGTTCACACAGCAGCCATACCTCCAAGTCTATCGCGCGTTCACACAGCAGCCATACCTCCAAGTCTATCGACGCGTTCACACAGCAGCCATACCTCCAAGTCTTCGCGTCATCACAGCCATACCTCCAAGCATCGGCGTTCACACAGCAGCCATACCTCCAAGTCTATCGAGCGTTCACACAGCAGCCATACCTCCAAGTCTATCGACGCGTTCACACAGCAGCCATACCTCCAAGTCTATCGACGCGTTCAAACAGCAGCCATACCTCCAAGTCTATCGACGCGTTCACACAGCAGCCATACCTCCAAGTCTATCGACCGTTCACACAGCAGCCATACCTCCAAGTCTATCGACGCGTTCACACAGCAGCCATACCTCCAAGTTTCGACGTAACAGCAGCCATCCCCGTCTATCACGTCACAGCAGCCATACCTCCAAGTCTATCGCGCGTTCACACAGCAGCCATACCTCCAAGTCTATCGACGCGTTCACAGCAGCCATACCTCCAAGTCTATCGAGCGCTTCACACAGCAGCCATACCTCCAAGTCTATCGGCGCGTTCACACAGCAGCCATACCTCCAAGTCTATCGACGCGTTCACACAGCAGCCATACCTCCAAGTCTATCGAGCGCGTTCACACAGCAGCCATACCTCCAAGTCTATCGACGCGTTCACACAGCAGCACATGCTCCAGCACTCCCAGTCTACCGTCCAGCCATACTCGTCTATCGCGTTCACACAGCAGCCATACCTCCAAGTCTACTCGTCACAGCAGCTGTCTTCACCACAGCAGCCATACCTCCAAGTCTATCGACGCGTTCACACAGCAGCCATACCTCCAAGTCTATCGCGCGTTCACACAGCAGCCATACCTCCAAGTCTATCGACGCGTTCACACAGCAGCCATACCTCCAAGTCTATCGGCGCGTCACACAGCAGCCATACCTCCAAGTCTATCGACGCGTTCACACAGCAGCCATACCTCCAAGTCTATCGACGCGTTCACACAGCAGCCATACCTCCAAGTCTATCGCGGCGTTCACAGCAGCCATACCTCCAAGTCTATCGCGCTTCACACAGCAGCCATACCTCCAAGTCTATCCGCACGCAGCTTCACACAGCTAGCCATACCTCCAAGTCTATCGACGCGTTCACACAGCAGCCATACCTCCAAGTCTATCGCGCGTTCAACAGCAGCCATACCTCCAAGTCTATCGCACGTTCACACAGCAGCCATACCTCCAAGTCTATCGGCGTTCACACAGCAGCCATACCTCCAAGTCTATCGCGCTGTTCAACAGCAGCCATACCTCCAAGTCTATCGGCCGTTCACACAGCAGCCATACCTCCAAGTCTATCGCGCGTTCATCACAGCAGCCATCCTCCAAGTCTCATCGACGCGTTCACACAGCATACCTCCAAGTCTATGTCAGCGTCTCACAGCAGCCATACCTCCAAGTCTATCGGCGTCTACCACAGCCATACCTCAAGTCTATCGAGCGTTCACACAGCAGCCATACCTCAAGTCTATCGACGCAGTTTACACGCAGCCATACTCCAAGTCTATCGACTGTCATACAGCAGCCATACCTCAAGTCTATCGAGCAGCTTCAACAGCAGCCATACCTCCAAGTCTATCGGCGCGTTCATACAGCAGCCATACCTCCAAGTCTATCGACGCGTTCACACAGCAGCCATACATCCAAGTCTATCGCGCGTCTCACACAGCAGCCATACCTCAAGTCTTCGACGTTCATACAGCAGCCATACCTCCAAGTCTATCGGCGTCATACAGCAGCCATACCTGCAAGTCTATCGCAGCGTTCATACAGCAGCCATACCTCCAAGTCTATCGACGCGCTCAACAGCAGCCATACCTGCAAGTCTATCGACGCTCAACAGCAGCCATACTCCAAGTCTATCGCATGCAAGTCTCATACAGCAGCCATACCTCAAGTCTATGCAGCGTCATACAGCACATACCTCCAATTTGCTTCTATCGATCGCGCTCACAAGAGATCCTAGCTCGCCGTCCACAGCAGCCATACTCCAAGTCTTGACGTTCATACATAGCATACCTAAGTCTATGTCAGCAGACTCACACAGCAGCCATCCTCCAAGTCTATCGACCATACCGTTTCACTTCCTCACACCTGCATGCCCTGGCACAAAATAAAACTGATTTTTGTCAGCCTAGACCTCCCCAGGACTCCATCCAATGTCTCTGAGCCCATCCTGTTTCAATCTTCCTGAGCATGCTCATTGAGTCACTGAGAAAACATACACGGATAAAAGATTTTATATGTAGCTCAATTGTTTATTTGTATAAATGAATAATGATGAAATTTAATTTCTTGGGGACATTTTATACACAATTTTGTATGCATATACATATTAGAATATACAGGGTGTTCAGGATAAACTGCCGGCAAGTGAACCAATCTGGCATATGTTTATGAAAATGAGATGGTTCAATTATGACGTAGTATAGGCAAGGGGTGGCGTCTGTGGCTTAGGGGATAGTGACTGGTCTATTAACCCCAACGTTCTGACTTCGAATAACACTGCGGACAGTTTGGTTGCAAATTGTTACGCTTGGATTTTTACCAAAAACAAGAACGATGGCACCACCCGTTCAGAAAGCAATGGCAAACTACTGAATGTAATGATGCCTAGAAAAATCACAAACAGGGATAAAAAGCTGGGGTTGATTCGCAAAGTCCTGTAAAGGATATGAAATTAACTTTATAGGTCAAGTGAGCAAGACTTTTTGTGGTATGTAATTATGATGCCCGAGGGGTGATGAACAATGGTGACAAAGAATGAGCTAGTCAGAACTGGTTTAAATAATAAATAGACAGAACGCAATACGTCGTGACTACTTGAATTTGTCATTGGGAATGCTTTTATCTTGAACACCATGTATAATGTTACACAGCTTGTTCGTCACTGCCTTACCACCTACATTAGCTGGTGTATACTTTACTTAACTCCTTGTGGACCAGGAGCCACACTAAGTGGCGTTTTACTCTATAATGGCTTTTTCCTGGACCACTAAGAGTTAACTACAACAAAGTTCACTATCAGCTATAATTATAATAATATACGGATTGCATTTTATAACTAAAAATACTATATATATATATATATATATATATATATATATATATATATATATATATATATATATATATATATATATATATATTGTACACAGAGGATCATTTATATATGTATTAGTTGACCTACAAAAACATACATTCCACAAGTATGAGATAGAAAGAAAGAAATAGGGACACCCATTATTTATTAATATATTATATAACTACCAACATCTCCATCGATAATCATCTACTAAATCAAGTAAAAGATTTCACATACCTGGGAGCATTTTTTCAGCAAATGGAAGAATAACTAATGAAATTCAACACAGATGCAACAAAGCAAATCAAATGATAGGGCAAATGGCGCCAATTTTAAGATGCAAACACGTCACCATGAACACAAAAGAGCAATGTTCAACACAATCTTTCTCCCCACATTATGTTACCAGTGCCAAACCTGGACGTTGACAACAAACGATAGAAGAAAACTAGTCACAACAGAGATGAAGTGTCTACGCAGAATGCTGGGTGTAACAAGAAGAGACCGGTTGAGAAATGAAGACATCAGGAAAAAGTGGGTACAACATCAGTACTAGACTTCATCAAGAAACAACAAATTAAATGGTTCGGTCACGTAAGCAGATTACCATCAGACAGTGCACCCCAAAGAGCAATGCTGCTCGGATACAATGGGTACAAAGCAAAAGGCAGGCCACGCAAAAGATGGACCTCAGAGATAACAGAGCGGCACGAAAGAGACTATCTACGAAGTGCATACTAGGGCCCGTTTAGAAATCTCTTCCTGACCTGACGCTGTGAGGCATACAGGATTGGAGAAAAGAAGAAGAAGAAGATTATTTATTGCACTTTACTCATACTTAGATAAACATACATCAAGATACAGTTAGAAAATATGAGCAGCAATTGTTTATGTATTTAACACAGGAAGACATGGGCGGCAGAGTGGTTAGGATACTAGTCTCTCAGTCATGAAGATATGGTTGGCAAAGTGGTTAGGATACTAGTATCTTAGTCATGAAGATATGTTTGGCAGAGTGGTTAGGATACTAGTCTCTCAGTCATGAAGATATGGTTGACAGAGTGATTAGGATACTAGTCTTTCAGTCATGAAGATATGGTTGGCAGAGTGATTAGGATACTAGTCTTTCAGTCATGAAGATATGGTTGGCAGAGTGGTTAGGATACTAGTCTTTCAGTCATGAAGATATGGTTGGCAGAGTGGTTAGGATACTAGTCTCTCAGTCATGAAGATATGGTTGGCAGAGTGTTTCAAATCAGATGTATTCTTTAAAATTTCATCTGATTCATTAGTAACTTACAGACCAGAAAAATGTCCATGTCTTAAATATAACATTCTTCATCTTATTCTTTTCTGTTCCCAATGGAATATAGGACTGCAACTTATTACTAACATTTATATTTGTTTTTCAATGAATTACATTTATGTTTGTTTTTCAATGAATTACATTTATGTTTATAGAAATATAGCGCTGAAATTGTTCCTCATGCAAATGTCAGTTATTCATTAGTTTTTGTAACAAAGCTATATTTGTATATTTTGGTTGTTAGCCGTAACCTAATCCTTGATAAACCTGGGGAAATCATGTTTTATAGGAGACACATTTGTACAAGTGGATTATTGATAACATGTTAGTAACATAAACCCCACCTCATAGTACCACATCTATTGAGTTATACTGTAGAATTGTGTCACATATTATGATAGAGGGGGATTTTAAAGCTGAAGGATTAACTTCATTGCTCTGAGTTTTACTACATATGGCTTGGACTCCCTCTGCAGAAATGGACGCCACCTGCCGAGTACTGCACAAACTCCGTAGCGGCATCAATCCTAGTAGTCTCTAGAAAAAAAGCACTTGTGAACAGAACAGAGCGGTCTGGATTCAAACATTTGATTGGCATGGCAAGGGTTTAATCACTACATATGATTGATCATAGGGAAGACAAATGAAGCTGACTCATGCTCTGAATATTACATTAAAACAAATAATAAAATTAGTAATTACCCAACAATGAATTTTAGTTCTTTTTGAATGTTATACTCGACCTAATATCAGTTCCAAACCAAATGTTATTAGTTGACAGTTCCTGGTTTCATGGTTACCATGGTCTTTTCTCTGAGTTTTATAGATGTGAAATATTTGCGTGAAACATTTTAAAACTATCTTCATATGTCACAGTAGGTAATATTTGTCAACTTTGATTTATCCATTGTTATGCTTGGTTTCATCTTTGAGTGTTGCTTAATAAATGTATATGCTATTTTGGAATGTGTGAGCTAGATTGGCTCAGGAATTAGCACACCAACCTCCTAGACTGGTGGATCTTGTTTTGAATTCCAGTGTTGGATTGTTTCTGTCCCAAGCATTCAAGGAGAAAATTGAATCTTTTGATACAAAGTGCTACAGCAAAATTCTTACAAAGTTCTGAACAAAGAAGTGAACAAAATATAGATGTCGTACAGACCTGAACATCAAGGCACATTGGTACATAAACAATATTGTGTCACAAAAACTGAAATATTTTAGTCACATTAAATGTCACAGTGATTTAAAGAACACTAATGGAAGGCATGTTCCTGGAAGATTAGGCAGAGGGGCAACCAAGATGACAGTGCCAACAGGACATTAAATAAACCTGTAACACAATAATGGAGGAGACAGGAGAACTGGCTGCAATGAGAGTGACATTCTACAAAGGACATACTACCTGATGAGCTTATATGTTAAATTTATTTGTCTGTTTTAATGTGCCTATCATTTATCTGCTATGAAGTGTTTGCTTGTCACCTAGTATGTCCACCAAGTATGTCTAATTTCAGTGGCTGGAAAAGAGAGAAGCTAACCTGCTAATCATTTTATTCACATACTATTTATTCAATTTAACAAGAGTGTCAGAAGAATTTGAGCCCCACTTTTTCAATTGTCGTTTATTTTTACTCCCAATTTTCTTACTCTAAAAATTATTCAGGATGTAACTGATGGTTTGAACATGACGGCTGCAGAGGCAGGACATCTGCCCTATGAGAGAGAGAAATTCGGAGGACTGTTGGGGTGGCAAAGTTCTGCTCAGGACAAGCTATTTGATGATGATGACAGATTTTGTTGTATTATTCCTCTTAGCTGTTTAGTTCGTTGTTTCTTTTAAATAAATCATTTCCATAATCTTTACTGCAACTCTAAAGTAGACTAAAGAAATCATGAAAATGCAATCTTCAATAAAAGTTAGATCACAGAAATAGAAGTATCGAATGTAGAAGTTAAAAAAATATCTTTCTAATGAATTTTGCCAGGGCACCGGCTTCTTTGCGATTTTGAACTGTCAATGGTTCTTTTAAGTGATCAACTTGAACCTACCTTTTATCATCCGTCTCTGATAGTACTAGGAATTCGATCTCACCTACAGGGATCAGGGATCTCTGGAAAAATATCCAGATCGCTCCAGGAAGGAGCAAACCGAGTACCTTTATAACGATAGACAAGCATCTAACCTCTACGCCACAGATTTCCTTCTGGTTACACATATTGAACAGTTTCTTGGTTGCTGATATTATTTGACCAATATAGTGTGATATTTTCCTACATGCATGTTGTATGATTTGATGTGTCTAAATGTGTTGCTTTAAATGTGTTCCTTCTGTGTTGTTCCGGACCAGTTTTCAGATCTATACAAAAGTATTCAGTTCTCATTTATCCTTAGTTTGGTTACTGTGTTGTGCTGGGATACCAAATGTTGTTTTATACCATTTAGACCAAATGTTGTTTTGATTATGGAGAAACCATGGCAACCTTAAATCCAATCTGTAACTTTAAATTGTTTACTCTGTTCACCCTGAAACTGGGTCACATAAGAAATACCTGAAATGAATGACGAGACTGTATTTTGTTTTATTTTTTACTATCAGAATATTTTTTATGTTACTGAGCAAATAATATTTTAATCTTGTATTGTCATATATCAACATGTTCAATGTAAAATGTTGTCATTGCTAGACCAACAATAAGATGTACAATATGAGCAAGTGTACTTTTGATGTGGGAAAGATTCATGTGAATGTGAGAAAGAATTGTATGTTGATATTGTTACATAATTCTTGTATGTTCTTCTCACATACAGTTTTATGTGTGTGTTTACCAAATGATGGGAAACAGTTATTATTCTCATTTGATGTAAACTATTTTCTGGGCTGGACATTTTCAATATTAATTCCAGAATTATTGTGCAACATTTCAAGCTTGAAATAACAGCACCTTTTTTGTGACCATGAACCCAACCAAATTATTGTATAAAGTGTTAACTAATAAATAATATGTGATCTTTCTTCTGCAACATTTGTTTTGTAGTATTATGTTATGTTATGAGATCAACATCATGACACATTGGGCATTCCCATGCATGCTCCATCATCAGCTGCATCAGCCAGTCTAAAGTTCACATGCCTTACCCATGCCTACCCATGAGAAGTTTATTATATCTTCTCTCTTACCACAAAACGATGCTGTCTGACATGTCCAGATGAAACTTCTTATTCTCCCAATGATTCCAGTATCTGAGACTCTACCATTTCCCATAACTAAGTGTGTACTGAAGTTATCTTGTGTTTATAATAATATCAATAATGATAATCCGAAAGGTGGAGGCTGGTTCGGTGAGCGGACAGTGGACGGAATCACTACAAGTGTCAACAATTCGTAGAATTATATTCATCTTCATTCTGGGGCACATGAGTGTCGATGGCAATGTGAGAGCAGATAGGCTGGCTGGCTCTGCCCCCATATCAGGGGGTCAGCCAATAGATAGAGCTGACATTCTAAATGCCCTCATAGAGTGTGCCTGCAAAGAGGATTTTCATTTAAACCAATTCACGTCAACTGATAGATTGCAAGATTTTGGATTGAAGATTGGAGTGACCAGAAAAGAACAGCATAACAGTTATATGAGTAGGCTCATCAATCAACATTGAACTGGTACGATTAGTTGCTTGTGAAGGAGATCGGAGCACCTATGGACACAAAGCACACACTTTGTAGGGTCTGGCAACAATTATAGGGATCTCTGGCAAAAATGCACTTATGAACAGAATGACACTGCACAGATTTGAACCCATGACCTTTAGAGCCGAAAGGAATGGCTTATCATTTAGCCACAGAAACCTCAGTGGGGTTGTTTATATGTTGATGAACCACATTGTAGTTGCTTATGAATCACCAGTTGGATGATGAAGCAGAAACTGATGACCCAATGATGCTGGGACAGATGGATTTTTCAATCAAATCTTGTATGAGTAGTACTGGACACCTGTAGTACCAAATATAGAACATGTTTTATCATCGAGCTGCAAGAAACATCTGAACCAAATCCTTCAAAATCTGCTAGAGAGGAATGAGCGCATATAGGAATGCCCTGTATAATACGAGGTTTTTCAGTAACCAATGAGGGTCTCTACGGCGCAAGTGGTTTAGATGTTTGTCTGAAGGTTGTGGGTTCGAATCTTGATTGAGTCACATGTAATTTTTTCATGAGATCCCTAGGATTGTTGTTGGATCTTTAGAGTTTTGCAACATTCTTAGTAGATAGCGTGCTATTTCTGTCAACAGGGTTGGAGCCATATGGGGAAACCCAGTGCAATGAAGTCAATCCTTGGTCTTCAGACCCTTTTTCCTTCTTCGAACGCTCCATATCGACCACTTGTTAACCACTCTGATTTGTATGTGATCTGAGCCTAAGATCAATTGTACATTGTGCCAGTTACGCCTACAAGTAGGCCAGCACATCCGATTTTGCAATGCTTTTTATTTACTAGGGTAAGAGAAGCAGAAGAGTCAGCAGCTAAGGTTAACCTGAAAGATTTATACGATACCACAAGGAAATTGGCAGCGAAATACCAACAAACAAATAAACCAATTAAGGACAAGGCTGGAAGATTACTGGGCAATACTCAATAACAGATACAGAGATGGGCAGAATACTTCAAAGACCTACCAAACAGGCCAGTCCCCCAAAGCCAACCAGACATAGATCCAACCGCAAAAGATCTATCAATCGACTGTAACAAGCCAAGCAAAGCGAAATAAAGAAAGCCATTCTTCAACTACAAAATGGTAAAGCTACAGATCCAGATGGTATTCCTGCAGAGGCCATAAAGGCAAATGCTGATATCTCAACAGACATGCTACATTGGTTGCTAGGAAAATTTGGGAGAGGGGAAAAAATACCAAAAGACTGGAGAGGCTATATAGTCAAATTACCAAAAAGGGTGATCTGCAAGAATGCTCGATCTATAGAGGAATAATGCTCCTGTCTGTACCAGGTAAAATACTAAGCCGAATCATTCTAGAGAGACTCAAGAAAGCTACAGATGCAGTACTAAGAGATAAACAGGCAGGATTTAGGCAAAACAGATCCTGCAAGGATCAAATATCAACACTGTGTATCATAGTGGAGCAGAGCATCGAGTGGAACTCATTCCTTTATATCAACTTTGTCGATTATGAAAAGACACTCTGGAAACTGCCACATCATTATGGCATCCCCCAGAAGCTAACCAACGTAATAAAGAAAATGTATGAGGAGACAATGGGTAGAGTACTGCATGAAATAAAGACGAGTGTGAGACAGGGCTGCCTTTATCACCTCTTCCTTTTCCTGCTGGCTATTGACTGGATAATGAGATAACAGCCAGGGGGAGAAATTGAATACAGTGGACCATGATGAGTCAATTAGAGGATTTAGATTTTGCAGACGATCTAGCACTCCTCTCTCACAGCCATCAACAGATGTAAGAGAAAATAACTAAACTGAAAACAATCTCACAACTGGGTCTGACTATTCATGGGGAAAAACCAAGATCATAAGATTAAATGCTAATTCCAGATACCTAATCATACTGAGAGGATCACCATTAAAGGAGGTGGACACATTTACATATTTGGGAATTGTTATCAACATTCAAGGTGGCTCAGATGAAGATGTTAGGATTAGATTACAAAAAGCAAGATCAGCCTTTGCCATTCTGAAGCACATATGGAGTTCAAGAATGATCAGGAATAAAACTAAGATGATATTTAACTCAAATGTCAAGGCTGTCCTTCTATATGGAGCGGAGACATGGAGAACAACTACGGGAACACCAAAAAGTTGCAGACATTCATCAATAGATGCCTGCGCAGGATACTCCATCTGCGATGGTATGACAGGACCACAAACAGGGAACTCTGGGATAGAACAGGACAACAACATGTGGAACAAGAGATAAGGAGAATAAGGTGGCGATGGATAGGACACACACTGAGGAAACCCCCTGACAGCATCACAAGATAGACTCCGATGGAACCCCCAGGGCAATAGAGGTAGGGGAAGACCCAGGAATACCTGGAGATGGGAGTTGGAGAAGGAATGCAAGAAAATGTGGAGAGATCTGGAAAGGACGGCCTTGAATAGGCGAGCTTAGGTTGTAGACCAATGTTTCCCTAGGAGTGAAGAGAGAGAGCGGGTAGCTTTCCTAGGTCCTAACAATAAAAAAATCCTGCAATAGCAGTCCCTGAGCAAAAAAATCCTGCAATAGCGGTCCCTGAGTATCTCTATATACAAAGTGCAGAAGTGAGTCTTCTCCCACAACTTATGTTTCACCGTGACACATCAAGACGGATAAGATGTATAAACAAATATAAATGTTTAAAGTAACATAACAGACAACATTTTTAAAAAAATCAATCACACAAGTTCAATGAAAAGATTACAAAAGATGCACATTTTAAAACATGCTGTATTATAGGTCTACAAAAACAAAAGAAATGTACAAATCTGAATATTTTACATGTGTTTTACACTGTAGTGAGCAAACAGCATGGAGGTCAGTACACAGTTAATGACATATGACTTGTATATGCTATAACACAGACATTCTTCTTTCAAACTACTTCATACTGCATACATATATCTACTAACGGTAGCTGATGTCCAGCCTCAGCTTTTCATTTATATCACAAGAAAATAAAATGGGTAATGGTAATTCTATAGGGTGTGAAGTCTACAAAAGTACTTTAAACATTAGGTGGTCAATTCCCTTCCTCGTAGAGTGGCATTTTATAGATATTGATGCCCACGCAGTGCCGGGCGCGAAGGAAGCAAAGAATAGTGCTGGCCTCCTTGTAGGCGCGAACTTACACAGCTTACAATCGCTGTTAGGCTCAGATCACATACAAATCACACAGAGTGGTTAACAAGTGGTTGATATGGAGCGCTCAAAGAAGAAGAATAGATATTGGAAGGTGGTTCCCTTCCTTGTAGAGTGGCATTTTATAGCTATTGGAAGGTGACCAATTCTCTTCTACATAGTGTGGACTTCTATAACTATTTGAAGGTGGCCAATTCTCCACAGAGTGTAGTCTTTATAGATATTTGAAGGTGGCCAATTCTCTTCCACATAGTGTGTGGTCATATACATATTTGAAGGTGGTCAATTCTCCTCCACATAGTAGGTGGCCAATTCTCTTCCACATAGTGTATGGCCTTTATAGATATTTGAAGGTGGCCAATTCTCTTCCTCTGTGACAGCCTTTCCTAATTCAACAAGCCAGGTACTCAGAGCTGGGCAGACTGCAGTGTACCAGCCATTTATAGTTTGTATTGATAAGACTTGCTAATAAGCGCTGGTGTTAAAACAACTGACATGACCTGTATGTGAAAATTGCAATTTAGAAAGTGACAATATTAATTTGACTAATTACATTAGGCAGGATCTGTATCATTTCTGTTCATCTTTAATACTCTCACGTTATCAATGACTGCTTTTTGGCAGTGATTCGCAGTGTGATCTATAGAGAGACTTAAATAACTTTATTACAAGATACTAAGATATATTTTTGGCAAGAATAATTACAAAGTAATAATGGGGCATGCCTTGGTCGTTCCCCTGTCTCTTCTTCTAGAATCATGTCTTCCATTATTGATCTCATTGAATCACTTTGACATTCAATGTAATGGAGAAGACAAACAAACCACCGATATCAGAGTCACCCGTGTGTTGTTGGGGCTGTCAAGGGGAGCAAAGAATAGCAACACCGCGACCTACAAGGCATGTCATTAGACGTGATTGAGGGATGGGCCTAGAGAATTTACCATAGTAAATAAAAAGCATAGCAGAAATAGGATGTGCTGGCCTACTGCTAGGCATGTAACTGGCACAACATACAATCGCTCTTAGGTTCAGATTACATTCAAATCACAAAGAGTGGTGTAACAATTTTCGATATGGAGCGTCAAGAAGATATCAGAGTAACAATCAATGATAGACATAGGAAAGCAGCACATTAACAAATACCAGGAGAAAGGTAGCCATCCTGAGAAAACTAAGTGGAACCACATGGGGAGTTTTCCAAAAAATACTTAGAATACAGTTTACTAGCTGGACAAATGACCACACCTGGAATATTGGTCAGTTGTATGTTATCCAGCATTAAACACTACATTACAAGAGCTGCATAAGATGCAAAACTAAGAGTTCTTAGGATCATCATGAAAGCAATGAAATCAACAAGTATAATTTATATAAAGAAAACACAAAGTTGCTAACACAGGCAGAGAAGAATTATGCAAGACCATTCAGTATAGGACAGATTTCAAAACCTAGCTGGGGGGTAGGAAAGAAATGGACGGACTTAAAAAATTCAGTTACTTTCACAAGGTCAAATGACTTCAAAGACAAACTTCAGACGTAATTGGTTGACAAAACTCTAAGTCCCGGCTAGAGCAAACCACTTGAAGAAAGGAGCCTGGACCATCAGTATACATCCAGACAAATGTGAAAGGAATATTCGACAAGGATTAACAGGGTGCAACATAGGACAGCTACATTCAGTTTCCTGAATGAAGAATACCCACAGGACCTCTTGATACAGTCATACATAGCACAGAATGTAGTAAAGAATACCTAAACAATGTTAGGGATAAAATCAGAGTACCAATGCAGAAACTCTACCATAACTATGACTCAAAACTTCTGACAATCAAGGTGGCAACTGACTGTTTTTGTTTCTGTTCGCTATATATTCAGGCATAATTGGGCCCCTAATATGGTGACCTGACTGATTTTTGCGTGGAAGCTTGTTTTTCTTATCACCAGTGTCCCTTGCCATTTAGGCGAACCTTACTCATATTTCAGAAGTACTTGTAATTTAGATCCCCAAGTAAAGGGTCTTAGTCCAACTACACACCACCAAAATGTGTTTGCTCATGCTGGAGAATTTCTACAGTACATAGTCATTAGTGCCACATGTTACTAACTTTGCTATCAGTGACCACTGAGAAACAAATAAATATCAACCTCGGCCAATAAGCTATAATATTTTTGACAGATTCAAGATCAGCACCACAAGCACTTCAGAAAATTGCCAGGTTGTACAGGCTCTACTGTCTGAATTGTGCTACTACCATTAAGACAGTTATACTGTAGATACAATTCCACTGTGAAATACCAGGCAATAAGGCATTATATTGACTGCCTAAGAAAGATGCTACAGATGAACACACTACAGATTATTATAAGAAATGGATGATCAAATCAATAAGAAAACCATCAACACAAAATGACCACCAAGCTATGAAGAGACTAGAACAAGTTGTAACTATGCATCTCAGAACAGAACACAATTGACTTGACAACCACATGCATACAAAATTCAAGATTGGCAATTTAGCCATGTGTACAGGCTGAGCACATACTTCAAAACTGTCTTGAATATGATATACTAAGACAAACTTCCTAGCCCAATTCAACAAGGCTAGAAGTAAAACTGCCCATATCCTGTATGAACTACAAAAGACAATGAAATTTATACAAGAGACAACATTGCAAATATAAATAATATATTTCAAGTGAGCAAAAGGAAGAAGTAAGGAAGTCTTCAAAGTGCAACAACAGACTAAATCTACCAGTAACTTGCCACACACAATGGAAGTCTGTGGCTTTCATCAGTTCTTGCTACACTCCCATTTTGTATGGCAGTTTCTTAACCCTTTCGCTGCTACATGCTTTCTGAAGGTTGAGCTTAAAATAGTTACTCTTTGTTTCTAGGTCACAAACATGAATGAATACCTACAGCAGTGACAGTAGCAATGTATAATGTGTTAACACGTCTTTAGCCCACAGAGGAGAGATAATAACAGACAGGTTAATGCGTCTTTAGAAGTGAATGGGAAAAACGTATATATACGTCCTTAGCAGCTAAAGGGTTAATACTTGACTGACATTTTTTTCTTGTGCTGCAGAAAAGACTTGATGGAAATGTATGTTTGGTCTATTGTTGTACTTTGTTAAACTACCATTCTATAAGTTTTAATCTGTTGACTTTAATATATAATTTGACTACAATATATACATTATAAAACTTTTCTCACTACACACAACTCAACTTCTCTTTAAATTATAGGGGACCATCATCGGTGCTAGAGTTTGTGCACTGCTGTCAAGATCTTCCTATGTAAGAAAGAGATCGGAGCACACATGCTTACTCATCGAAGTGCAATGATGATGGTCCTATCAAACAATGAAACATATTCTCTTATCATTCAATCCACAACAATTTTTCTTTAATTTTCAGCACGTTTTTTCTTTAACTGTTGCCTCTCATCTTCATTTCTAATTCTGTTTCTGCATCCGCTCAAAGTCAAGCACAAAGATTATAAACAAGCCAATACAATATTATACTTAGAATTCATCAATACTGAGACATAAATATAGAGATATTCCTAAGCTGCATATGGCTTATTTAATTATATTCAAGTTGCAAAAATTAATGACAAGTTTAATCTTCAACTTGTCACTGTATTTTACAACCAGGTCTAGTAACAGACACATGACTACATTCCTTCAGTAGGATTGTTTTGGCTGTCCTAAATGTGTAGAAATCTATGCGTTTAGGGGCCTACCAAACCAATGTGCAACGAACACACATTCTTCGCAAAGATCAAACATATCGCAAAGAGTGATTAAAATTGGTAGTAAAGAACGAACACAAAGAAGAAGTAGGGTTGTTCAATCATTTGTCTCTAACTTCCAGTAAACAACAAAACAATTGTTTTTTCTCAGGTGGATGATGGAATTGGTTGTCCACTCTTAAGCGTAGGGGTAGGAACTTTAATTTGCATTCTAAGGCCAGATGAGCTGTCCTTGTCTTATACCTGTGTTTATTTAGTGTGGTTTTGATATGGCCTATCCATCTTTTCTTGGATCTTCCCTTGTATGCTGTTATTGGTGGTTGGTTGTATTCCATTCTCATTAAATGTCCAATCCACTGCATTTGTTGTCTTTCAATGTATTCGATGCATGAAGTGATGCCCACTCTGCTTCTGATGTCCTCATTTCGTAGTCTTTCTTTCCTGGTGATCCTCACCGCCTTCCACGCGCATTTCATTTCGCATGTGGTGAGCTTTCTGTTGTGTGTTGCTGTCAGGGACAAAGTTTGGCACTGGTAACAAAGTGTTGGTAGAAAAATACTGAACAAAACAATTATTCAGGTACATAACTGGAAAATAGTTTTTCAGGGATAAATATATGTCCACACTAACATTCTTATTTGAAGTAAGTAACTCCTAACATGAAGACTTTCATAGAGGTGCTTTTCTTGTGTGAAGATAACATTCAGAATGAATACTAAATACTTTGGAAGCAAAGTGAAATGTCTTTGACTAGTTTAGCCTTGGGAATCCTGGGTAATAGAAGCTGTGGTAACAGGCAAGAATGAAAGCACCTGCTTGTGTGAGCAGTTTGGATCTTGGGATAGCTCAACCAAATACAGATGCCCTTCCATTTCCACCATATCTCCATTTCTTAGACTTGAAAGTTGATCTTCCGACAGCTCAATACCTTCTACTGCCTCTCCACTAGAAGTAGCTAAAGACTCAGTTGACTGGATTATATGTTGTAACTGACTCCCAACAGTTTCTACTGTTCCCACAACTTCTGTAGTGCTGCCATTATGTTCAATCACAACTGTCTGTTGTTCATCCAGTACAGGAACCTGGTCATGATAGACAATGTTAATAGTTAGTCTCCCACAAACTAAGTTATCAATAACAATTAATGACACAATGTTAATAGTTAGTCTCCCACAAACTAAGTTATCAATAACAATTAATGACACAATGTTAATAGTTAGTCTCCCACAAACTAAGTTATCAATAACACAATGTTAATAGTTACTTTCTCAAACTAAGTGAGGAGTATGTTTAACCAGCGAACCACATGAACCATCAGTATGCAGAACCTTCAACATATGTTGGGAGAGACTGAGCACCTATGGGTCTGACCAGAGTGCTAGATATTGGTACAGCCCGAAAAGAAAAACATCAAATTTGCAAAAAGATTGATTTATCAACATTGAACTGGCGTGTTGGGCCGCTGGACACTGTTGGAATGGTTGAGTCTGAGATCGGAGCACCTATTGACAAGTCCGGAGTGATATGATGATAGTCCTCTGATAACTGAATCTATGTCAACTATGACAACTGCTAGATTGCAAGAGTTTGAATTGAAGATTGGAGTTGTCATAAAAGAACAGCACAACAGGTATATGAGTATGTTCAGCAATCAACATCGAACTGGTACGTTTAGTCGCTGGATGCTGTTGGGAATATTGCAAAGAAAATCAGAGCACATATAGACATGTCCTGAGTGCAATGAAGATATTCCTAACTGAAAAATTGCATTAAAAAATAATTTACAAAAATAGAGCTCACAGAATCCAGCATTAGTAAATTAGTAATATGGACAGAAACTGAACGGATAAATGATGAGCACTAACCTGTTCTTCAATTATGTTGTCAATGAGTCCAGCCTGCTCTGCTAGAGCTTGCAGACCTTCTAAGGCATCAGCTGCATGAGCTGTAGTGTGTACAACTTCTGTAATATCTGCTCCCCTACTGTCAATAACCAATGCCTGCACATCATCATTTTCTCCGCTCATAGTCATCCGAGTCAAATCCTCAATCTTGATCACACTTGCAACACTAGTCAAATCTCCCGACATTTCCTACAAAGAAAAATAACTACCTATATACAAAATACAATGACAAATAATAATGTTACAAGTGTGAACTGATTATTGTACTTATAGCATTCAATAGATGGGGCATATATGGAAAAGATGGGGCATATATGGAAAAGATGGGACATATATGGAAAAGATGGGGCATATATGGAAAAGATGGGGCATATATGGACAAGATGGGGCATATATGGAAAAGTTTGCCCTATGTTCTGGAGGCTGTGGGTTCGAATTTGGATCGCTTCCATCAGTTGACATGTGCATTTTTTTTTCTGGAGATCCCTAGGTTTGTTGCTGGAGCTACTGAGTTCATGCTTTGTGCAACACTCTCAACAGGTGACTTGTCATTATGCTGAGAGGGATGGAGCCATATAGGGAAACCTGGTGTCAATCCTTTGTCTTTAGACCCTTTAACTCCTTGTGGACCAAACGTCAAACTATGTGGTGTTTTTGGACTCTAAAAACATATATGTTCTGGTGCACTAAGAGTTAAGACTCCATAGATGCTCAATCTCTCCGAATAGTATATCATATGCAAACACAGCCTTGCTGTACCATGTATCCTTACTGGGACAATACCCTCCAAGAACTGGTCAAAAGTGGTCAAATCTTCAACATCCAATATCCAGGACAGTCTGCGTAATTTTCTTATCAATAAATTTTCCAATAAAATTCTGCATGATGATTATTCTTTATTCATTAGTTTGTGTTATTCTTGCAGATTTTGGAAGAGGTTGTAGACTATGGAGCCAGTCTGTAAGTACCAAACCATTCTGAATACTTTGACTGTACATCTGTTCTAGTTTCTTGTCGTCTAGATATCACTGTACATCCTAGCTAGGCACAGGTGATATGTGTGTTGAGAAGTTCAGAACCCATTCCATGTCCTTCACTGTTAAATAAGTACTGGCAGTATTATCAATAGTTGTAGCTGTGTGTTTAGTTTAGTTTAGTCGTCGGATCACCATCACTGCACGTCGAACAAATTAGTCCATAAGTGCTCCGATCTCTCCCTCAGTATGTCCATCAGCGGTGGCGACTAACGACACCGGTTCTTTGTTGGTTTACAATTCTTCTTTGTCTGCCAGCATAGCGTTCTTGTCGAGCTACACCACACTTAACTTTGAGTTCTTGCAGTCTGGTTAGTGTTGTGGATTCACCGCTATTACGTGAATCATGTACACGCCCTCTCTCCCTTAAGGAATTTATAATATCAGCCTGGTCCATTGCTCGTCCGCTTTGGACAGCAGCCATACCTGCAAGCCTATCCGCACGTTCATTCCACCTTACACCTGCATGCCCTGGCACAAAAATAAAACTGATCTTTGTCAGCTTAGACCTCCCCAGCGATTCTATCCAATGTCTCCTAGCCCATCCTGTTTCAATCTTCCTGAGCATACTCATTGAGTCACTGAGAAAACATGCATGGATAAAAGTCTGTGATTCTAGCCAAATCATCGCTTTGGTAACCGCCATGATTTCCATAGTGAGACTGCTTGTAGTCACGGCAAAACCACCACTGTCTTCCTTCACAACATCACCTCGGACCTGAGCAGTGAAAGCCCACGAGCTCCGCACATGTCGAATCACCGAACCATCCGTATAAATGATTACATCATGCTCAGATGCGTTCTCAGAAATTAATGCCTGAACCTCTGCCTCCACAACAAGTGGGTTGTGTTGCCTGCATTCTTTATCAAGTTTGATGCATACAGAAAAGGATGTAGCGATTGCTCTTGGCACTGGTATCCATTCTTCACCGGGATCAATATCTTCAAGTGTACACACCTGTTCAATACAGTCCTCGGCCTGACCCATCCAAGATTTTCCTCTTTTTAACCTATTTCCTTTTGTCTCTTTATTTCCAAGTGCAGAGGATGTTGTGTGTCAGCATTGACTCGAAGGTATGCTCGTGCACGGCTCATCAGTATTCTATACTCCATAGTAGGATAGTCAAGGAGATAGCGCATCGCCTTGCACGACGTGTCTTTAGTGCAACCAAGTATAATGCGCATCGCCTCGTTCTGTATTCTTTCCAGTCGTTCTATCTGACTATGACTGAGAGTCAGGATCGCCAGCGCATACTCAAGCACAGAAAGGACCAGACCCTGGTATAAAAGACAAAGATGGCGCTGTTCACAATCCGCCGCAGCCATTACCCTCATCGCCAGCAAACCTTTCCTCGCCTTCATTATCACATGAGCTATGTGTTCCGTAAAAGCTAGACTACGATCAAAACGCAGCCCCAGGTATTTCATAGACTGAGACCGCTCCACCACCTCTGAACACAAAACCACAGATGGTGTTGGAGTGTGGACGATGTGGTTGTTTAAAGAGAACCGTGTCACCGCTGCTTTTGTGGGGTTGACCAATGCTCCTGCTTCAACGCACCATCTACCTATGCGGTCGAGTTCTGACTGAAGTTCCTCCACAAGCTGTTCTCTATCCTTGCCCTGACGATACACCAACACATCATCTGCATATGACATTGTCCTTCCTCTACCCGTGATCTGCTCTTTTGTGATGCTCACAGTATAGGCATTGAACAACACCGGAGATAATGGTGACCCCTGTGGTAAGCCAGGTGGATTGTTGTTGGTGATGACGCCTAACTGCCACATTTAAACACTATCTTTCGCTGGAAGAGGGCCGAAAAGATCCAATTGAGGAGGAATGGGCTGATATTGAGTTCAGTCAGCTGTGTGTTTATTCTGGATTATCCTTTTCATCTTCAGCTGTATATCTTTGACCTTTTGATCTGTCTAATCTAAATATCTCTTCAGAAGAACTTCCCATTTTTCTAGATTGATTTATAGTTCCTCTTCACTCTCATAATGCAACCAAGATATACCACCAGAGAGCTTCTGTTCCTATTCATGCTCATGTACAACCACTATAACTTCTGGAGTCCCTGTCACTTCCAATTGTCTTGCAGAAATTCCCCCATATTTGATGCCTTGCCTCATTTGCTTGACGTTTAAAGGCTTCTGCTAATTTATTCCATGTGGCCTTAAGTATTTTTTAAAGTCTGAGATACTGTTTAATTTTTGTGCTGTTTCCCATTATTTGGTGACTATGCATTTGCAGCTAAAGTTGTCGGGGCCTATTAAGGGAGCAAAGAATAGCAATACTGCAACCTACAAGGCATGTTGTAAGATGCGACTGAGGTAGGGGCCTAAGGAAGCTACCCTAGTAAATAAAAAGCGCTGCAGAAATCGGATGTGCTGGCCTACTTGTAGACACATAACTGGCACAACATATAATAGTTTAGGCTCAAATCACAGAGTGGTTAACAAGTGGTCGATATGGAACGTTTGAAGAATAAGCAGTCAAAGCTCTGTTCTGTAGATATTATATTCCTATAAGTTAAGTATATTAACCAAGTAATCAAAAAGATCAAATAAGTGAAAAGTGGCGAAAAAACACAAATTGTAGCAACAAACAACAGAAAAAGCTTACTCTTGATGATCTCTCTGATATGTCTGTTGTTGTTACAGACACAGTGTTGGTTGGTGTCATGGCCCTGTTTACAGATCCAATAATCTCACTAACTTCCATCTCTGGACCTTCCCCATCATCATCTCCATCCATGCTGTCTGACTGTCTGCTTATGTTGATGTTGTGCTTTTTTCGCATATGTTGAAATAGATTCCGCCGTCTTGGGTTAACATATCGGCACAACACGCAGGAATAAACATGGGTTGGAGGTGTTTGGTCAGTCATGTTGTGTCTGAAACATATTAGAAATTGTAAACAGATTCTGTTCTACTTACAAACTTTAATGGGACAACATTGTCTTTTCACAAAATAAATAGTTCACATTATCAAATAAGCAGAAATTGATAGCCATCAACTGAACATCATGTAAAACCCTTTAATATCTGCTGGGGGAGACTGAGCACCTATGGGTCTGTCCAGAGTGCAATGACGTCAGTTTAATAAATCATGAATATTGTGTAAAATAACACAATAATTTTGAATAAGCTGTAAACCATGAATTTTCAGAAAAGGTCATCCATAGAAGTCTCACTTGTTCTTCTTCTCTTCCACCATTTACTTCTTTATATAAGTGGGGGGACATAGTGATCTTGTGCGTGCTTGTTTTAAGGCTTATTTTGTAAGCTGATATTCATTTTCGTACAGCTGTTCTTGATGCCGTTGCTTCCTCTTTTGCATGGTCTTCCTCTTGCTTTGTACTATAGTGCGTTTCAAAACGTTCGGTCAACGATTGACCTCAAATATCTCCATATTCATTGCATGGATGAACGTGATTTTTGCATGTGGTGTTGTATTTCCGATGTCCCAACGATTTTCTAAAATTCAATGTTGCAGGTAGTGTAGTTTTCTTGCAACGGCTAATTCCTTTGATCTTTTCAAACCTAGTAATTATTTGGTGTTGGAAGAAAATAATTTACCATAAATTTAAAAAATCGCATATTTTCGGCATAGGCGTATATACAATTCGAATTTTGGAGGGTGAGATAACTCATATTATATAAATCATATAAAGTGTTTACTCACTTATTCTGAGTCCGATGAGTCTAACATATTGATGACCATTCTTGGCTGCACGAACGACAGTCCATCTTTGTCCCAGTAGTTATTTTCCTCCTTTAATACATGGTCTTCGCATTTACACCAATAATCTCTGTCTATCTTCGACAGGGCGGCATATGTTAGTTCTTTCCTATTGCTTAGCTTGAAAGTTTTATTTTCAGCTGCTACCAGTCCTTTAACTTTGGCCCAAATGAGTTCAATTGGGTTTAAGTGTGAATGATAAGGTGGTAGTCTCAAACACACATGACCATGCTGTTGAATCAACTTGTCTGTTTGCAATACCCTGGTCTTCTGTGATGTTTTAACAATAGATAGTAATTCAGGCTTCAAAACCCCCTCGTTAAATGGAATGTTCTCCTTTCTGAGCCAAAGTTTTATAGCATCTTTGTACTAAGATGTCGGGATTTTGTCTTCTTCTGACACAGTGTTGTCGCCCAAAGCATGCATAGTTCTCTGTTCAGGATTTGATATACTCGATACAGTTTTCCACGATTAGATTCTCTGATAAAATATTTATACATTTTCACAGCCACTGTATGCAGTGTAAAAAACTTGATTTTCATACCCATTGTATAACAAATCTAGAATACTAATCGTTTTGTAATACACCTATGCTCTGAAAACACAAACGGTAAATTGTAGCTAAACACACCGGAAGGATCATTATACATTTTTTAAAGTGCGATAAAGCGATTAAAATCGGGAAAAACCACGTGAAAAACGTGCAAGTCGTGGAACTTGCAACATCTCACAAATATGAAGGGTAATACTTCTCATTATATGGTTGGCTAAGGAGATGGTCACTTTTATATACTTTACATAAAGAAAATTTTAAACCATACGTTGGTTATTGAGTAAAAATATAAACCTCGACATTACGATCATTAGATCATATGCAAAGTTACAACAATTACGGTCAAGGAGTTGCAGAGATATTAAATTTTCCCTGAAAATCATTTTGAAAGCACTATAGTTATACTTTTTCTGTGTCAGCTCTTGTGGTAGACTATATCAGGCATTCTAGTCAGGTGTCCAAATCATTTAATCTGTTGTTCTTTTATGAATTGCATAACTGGTTTCACTTCCAGTCTTCTTCTGATTTCTTAATTTCTAATTTGTCTCACTTGTTCCACATCACTAAATATAACACATACTAACTAGCATCTCTTATATGGTTTACATTTTAGTGAGTGTATGCCTTTCCTACTGGTTCTCAAGTTTTCAACTTGAGAACCTCTCCTACTCTACTTTTCTACTAATTTATAGACACAGATCCATTATATATTACATAATCCATATGACTTTTACTGATGCAGATGTTTATTTTGGACTATAAAGAAACACGAAAGGTTGGAGACCATTATCGAAGGAGGCATTGCGACAAAGAGAAGAGGAAGACCACGAAGAAGATGGATTCAGGACGTAACTGATGATTTGAGTATGACGGTTGCAGGGGCAGAATAACTAGCCTATGAAAGAGAGAAATTCTGAAGGATTATTAGGGTGGCAAAGTCTGCTCAGGACAAGCTATTGGGTGATATGTTAAAGATAGTTTGATTTCATTGCTACATTTATAATTCTCAAGATATAACTATAGTCTGTTCAACAACTCATGCCCACAGTCCAATGCGAATTGTAGCAAAACCATCAATTCTACAGTAGCGAAACTTTGCACCCAACCTTAGATTTCTCTCTCGCGATCACCACCCAGACCAATGTACCAGATCTCCCCATAAATTCCATTCATGTGGAAATTTGATTCATGTAGCCTTAGCATTGGTGTGTTTTACATCACATCTTCAGCACCATTTGGAGCTCTGGTGCTTATCCTTCGATGATGTGTCCAGTTTCAGCCAGCGTTTACTCGGTTCGCTCTCCGTTCTGTAGCCATCTAGTGTTTTTCACGGTGTGGGGTAGCTAGCCCCATGCCCAACATCCTTAGTCGTCTCTTATGACATATAGCAACAGAGTTTGAACCAGGTACACTTGGGTTGTGATCGAGCTCACTACCGCTTATGGTACAGATGCTCACGCCTTTATTCATCATCATCAAATAGCTTGTTCTGAGCAGAACTTTGCCACCCCAACAGTCTTCCGGAATTTCTCTCTATCATAGGCCAGATGTCCTGCCTCTGCAGCTGTCATGTTCAAACCATCAGTTACATCCTGAATCCCATCTTCTCCGTGGTCTTCCTCTTCTTCTCTTTGCCGGTATGCCTCCTTCCATGATGGTCGTCTCCAGCCCTTCATGTCTTTTATATGTCCAAAATACCTAAATTTTCTCTTTCTTATTTGTAGCATCAGCCAGTTTTCTTTGATTTTGAGTTCTTTCTGGATAGATCTATTTGTTCTCTTCTCTGTCCAAGATATACGAAGGACTCTTCTGTAACACTTATATTCGAAAGCACTTATATGTTTTTCCACTGCTTTATTAAATGTCCATGCTCTTAGTATTCTGATCTTTGTTTTCTTATCAGTTCCGTTCCATACTGTTTTGAGTTGTTTAATTTTTGTAAAGCCATGTTTGTTCTTTTAATTTCCTTCATCCCATTTCCATCTGTTGTTAGCAGTGAACCAAGATATTCAAAACTGTTCACATTTTCTACTTTCTCTCCATTGATAAAAATATAATTTGTCATATTCATTTTATCTGTTGTCATTATTTTTGTTTTTGCCACATTGAGATATAGATTTTTCGCTTTCACTTCTAATAATTTCTCAATCATTTTTTGTGATGTTGACAGTAATACTGTATCATCAGCATATCTTAGTTCAGGTATTTATCTTCCTCCGATTATAAAAGTATCATATTGTTCTTTTCAGCTTACCTCCTGTAACATTCCTCATGATGTTTTCTGCATATATGTTAAAAAGACAAGGCGACAGAATGCAGCCTTGTCTGACTCCCTGTCCTAGTAAACCAGTCTGATGTATCATCACATGTTCTTACAGCCACCATTTGATCACTATAAAGTTCTCTTATGATCTGTATCAAATGTAATGGGAATCCCATTTCTCCCATAATCTTCCACAATTCCTGATGCTCTACACAATCAAATGCATTTGAGTAGTCAATAAAGCATGAGTATAGATCTACATCATACTCTAGATTTTTCTATGATTGTTCTCATGTTAAATATATGGTCACGTGAACCTCTGTTCTGTCTAAACCAAGCTTGTGTTATGTTGATATTTTCTTCCATTTTCCTATAGTCTTTCCATAATAATTTTTAATAAGATTTTACTAAATTAAAATCTTTACATGCCTTTATTACAGAAAGAAAATAAGTACACATAATGTATGGAAGAGCTTATATTCACCTTCGCATATGAACTAGAAGATTTTTCTTGTTGGTGGTTGAGAATTCACAAACAACACAGTAGAAGTTGCCATCAGTTTCAGTGGGCATAATGTCCCCATGTTGTGTATGAAGGTGTTTGTACAGATTGATCAGCTTAGCAAATCTGGAAGGAAACACATGAAAAAATTCTTAGTTGATAACACAATACATAGATAATATTGCATCAAATGCTTGATATGTATATTCTTCATGAATACCAGAACTGATACTCAGTCTCTGTAGCTAATCACTTGCCTTGTGTTGCAAAGACTGGGGGTTCAAATCCAGACCCTGCCATTCTGTTCACAGGTACATTTTTAGAGGCCCTAGGATTGTTGCTAGAGCTACAGAGTTTGTGCAATACTCTCAGCAAGTGGCTTACAATTTCCATGAAGATGGACAGAGCCATATGGTGTAAAACTGGTTTCAATGAAGTCAATCCTTTCAGTTTTAGACCTTTTCAAACTTTAGCTTGAGAATTGGTACATTTAAGTTATTAGAAAGCTTGATTCATAATTCTTCTCGTTTGCCCTCTATGAATTCAGACATAGTCAGGGTGATTAGTATGGTGACTGATTTTCGTATGAAGGCTTGCTTTCCTTATTATCAGTGTCCATCGCCATTCAAGCAAGTCTTCTTCGACTGCAGAGGTACCTGTAATTTAGATCCCCTAACCTGTAAGGATGATTCACAGTTGAATGACAGGTAATAAAGCAAAGGATGATTCACAGTTGAATGACAGGTAATAAAGCAAAGGATGATTCACAGTTGAATGACAGGTAATAGAGCAAAGGATGATTCACAGTTGAATGACAGGGAATAAAGCAAAGGATGATTCACAGTTGAATGACAGGGAATAAAGCAAAGGATGATTCACAGTTGAATGACAGGGAATAAAGCAAAGGTATAAAATGGTAATTTCACCTCTTAATGCTAGGAAAACTCAAGGTCAAAGAAAACTGGCTGATGCTACAAATAAGAAAGAGAAAATTGAGATATTTTCGACATATAAAAAGACAAGAAGGGTCGGAGAAAACCATCATGGAAGGAGGCATACAGGCAAAGAGAAGAAGAGGAGGATCACGGAGACGATGGATTCAGGATGTAACCGACGGTTTGAAGATGACGGTTGCAGAGGCAGGACATCTGGTCTATTAGAGAGAGAAATTCCGGAGGACTGTTGTGGTGGCAAAGTTCTGCTCAGGACAAGCTATTTGATGAATGTTAAGAACTAGTGGCGTGAGGTATGTAACACTTCACACAATCTTCTAATTCTACATGTTTAACGACAGAAGCCTATGTGCACAGAGAATGCAACACTTACAAACAACTGTTGGGAACAGTCTGACCTAAGATTTGCAAACGTCAGGTAATAATAGAATAATGTGCATGCAACAATAATAACAAAGAAACTTATCACTTAATCAGAATATTACAAACAAAATATATAATTGTATGTTTTCAAACCATCAGGAATTATGGGTTTTTCGCTATATTGAATCTGGCTTTTTTGAAGACCCAGAAACCCTTAACAACTCTATGTGTGCAGCGCTATGCTTAGTGTGCAGAGACTCCTATACTGGTAGAGTCTATTGGTGACCACTGCAGTACTTCCTCTTTTCTAGCACTGAAGTTGCTCTAGACATCATGCATTGACTCTTCTTCTTCTTCCAATGTTTTCAGACATTGATTTGTATACTTTTAAAGTAGTTAGTGTCAACTAAGTCCATGTACATCTCCATATAGCTTGTCTTGGACTGATATGGGGTTTGGCCATGTGTTTTCTCTCTGTTCTGTGTATGTTGGACATTAGTGCTTGTTCCTTCTAACTGTCCCCTGGTTCGGAGGCCAGAATCGGGAACTCCTGCCATCTGTCTAGACTCCAGTTGACCACCACACTTTTTCATATACTGACGATGTCATCGTAAATGATTTGCGCTGCACATCATGCAGCATCTTCTGCAGCGTCAGGCTGCCCACCTTTAGCCTTAATTTATTGATTAAGGCAGGTGACTACTTAGTCCATCACCATGAGGTGTGCAACCTATCGGTAACAGGTAACGCTATTCTTCGATACGACGCCGGCACGCTCAATGGCCACAATGTATGGTATATACCACTCCATATCCCATTCTATCCGCTAATAGTGGCAGAAACCATATAATCACACCGTAAAACACAAGAAATCGCACAGTTTAGGAATTTTAACAACCACCATGTTGGCGACCCATATGCATTGACTAATATTAAAGAAATCCATTCTCATACTTCTTGCACCCCAAAAAACAGCTGCTGGTGTTGAATACATTAAATCGCCTGTGTTGCCGGGGCCCACAAGAGGAGCAAAGAATAGTAACACTACCACCTACAAGGCATGTTGTAAGAGGCCACTGAGGTAGGGGCCTAGGGAAGCTACCTAGTAAATAAAAAGCATTGCAGAAATCGAATGTGACTTGTAGGTGAATAACTGGCACAACATACAATTTGCTCTTAGACTGAGATCACATACAAATCACACAGAGTGATCGATGTGGAGCGTTCGAAGAAGAATATAGTAAATAGTTTACCCACCTCATTGTACAATGGTTGCAGGCAAAAATTTTATCTCCACTAGTGAAGTCAGCCCTCTCTTTAGAGCCATCATCCATTGCAGTCTTCTTGTGTCTTCTCCATGCTGAAATAAGAATTATGTATGCTACAAATAACAGAGATAAGGATAGAAGAATAATAAGTTATATTTTAATATATTGGTAATATAAACATATAAATAGACTGAAAAATTATGAACATAAAATGGAACAAATTCAGGAGAAGTGATGAAATCAGAGAAATGTCTGGTTAACCACTAGAAACAACTGTTATAAGAAGGAGAAGATGGAGATATGTTGGAAGCACCTTGAGAAGAAATGATCAAAGAATATCAAAGCAGGCATCGAAGTGGGATGCAAAGGGCTCAAGAAAGAGAAAACACATTAGAAGACCTAAGGAGACCCTGAAACAAACTTTGCTGAGAGAGGCAAGAAATATCAGTCTCAGTTCCATGGAGGAGATTGAGCGAGTTGCCCAGGATAGAGCGGTAGGGAGAAATTGCTTGCATGCCCTATGTAATGTATTCTTTTTTTTTTTCTTTCTCGAATCCTGTATGCCTCACAGCGTCAGGTCAGGAAGAGATTTCTAAAACGGGCCCTAGTATGCGCTTCGTAGATAGTCTCTTTCGCGCCTCTGTTATCTCTGAGGTCCATCTTTTGCGTGGCCTTTTGCTTTGTACCCATTGTATCGGAGCAGCATTGCTATTTGGGTGCACTGTCTGATGGTAATCTGCTTACGTGACCGAACCATTTAATTTGTTGTTTCTTGATGAAGTCTAGTACTGATGTTGTACCCACTTTTTCCTGATGTCTTCATTTCTCAACCGGTCTCTTCTTGTTACACCCAGCATTCTGCGTAGACACTTCATCTCTGTTGTGACTAGTTTTCTTCTATCGTTGTTGTCAGCGTCCAGGTTTGGCACTGGTAACATAATGTGGGAGAAAGATTGTGTTGAACATTGCTCTTTTTGTGTTCATGGTGACGTGTTTGCATCTTAAAATTGGCGCCATTTGCCCTATCATTTGGTTTGCTTTGTTGCATCTGTGTTGAATTTCATTAGTTATTCTTCCATTTGCTGAAAAATGCTCCCTAGGTATGTGAAATCTTTTGCTTGATTTAGTAGATGATTATCGATGGAGATGTTGGTAGTGTTTTCCTCTCTGGCAAATGTCATTACTTCTGTTTTGTCGATGTTAATTCTCATGTTGTATTCGTCATGCTAACTGGAGTCTGTTGATGTGTTGTTGTAGCTGTTCTTCTGTTGTTGATATGATTGCCTGATCGCCTGCAAAAAGAAATTCATTTAAGAGTTCTCCGAGGTTGTTTCCTTCGCTGGTGTTAGCTATTTTACAAATGTGGTCAATGTACGTGATGAATAGCAGGGGGATAGTACGCAGCCTTGTCTTACTCCTGACCCTACGTGAAACTTTTCTGATAATCCTGTATTTGTTCTAATCATACATTGGCTGTCAGTATAAATGTTCTTGCAAAGGTTGATTAGGTGTTCATTAACCCCATAGGTTGTTAGTATTTTCCACAACTTATGTAATGTATAACGGTACGAAATGATTACTATACTGTTCAGATACCATCTCTACATCAAAGGTGGACAATTGTAATGATCTACAACATAGAACAGTTTGGTAGAAGACTCTAGGATGATTTACTGATCAACTGGTAATGTATTCTGCCAAACTGATCTTTATTCATTTCAATGCTGTTTAAGATGGTTGTAACATTAGTTCCAAGAAATTACATTTGATGAGTTAGGTTATTTCAGTGACTCAGTTATGAGATTTGCAAAGAAAGCAGATCAGATTTAGATATTTGGGTTTCCCATGTGAATCTCTGGACCTCTTATCCGGGTGAAGAACCACCCCACCTAACTAAGCATGCTGCAGAAGTCAAGTAAGCAGGGTTATGCACAGAGTTAGCATTATTTTCCTGCAAAGCAAATCACTACATACGCATCCCCTTTAAGAGCACAAGTGCATCTGCACAGACTACCTATATGGAAGTTAAATGCAGTGGTAGTCTCATTGAGATCTGCAAGAGAGAAAAAGGAAAGATAATGAGGGTGATATTTATATCTAATTAGCAGATGTACCAATTCTTTTTCTACTTATTCTACTTCTATACCTGAAGTAGTCTGTGTTTTGGTTTATGATTGGTGTTAACTTATGACACATAAGTTAAATACTTATTATTGTTTGATGTGATGTTTTGGGAAATCCGAAGTGAAGCTGAAACTATCAAAAACACTTTTTTTTAAAACTATTCACACCATGTTTGTAATTAAGTTAGTTTTTAAGATGTAAAGAAAAAAACAAAAAGTCCAGTTTTATAATATTTACATTGTTCACACTACGGAAACTACAAGCTTGTAAAACTTCAAGTTTATAGCATGTTGAGAAGTAGGCTAAATAAAGACAATATGCACAAATTTGCTTTTTATATATTACATCTAATAAACAATGTGATACTCAAAATTAACTCACGTCGCTTGCCATCTCTTTTGATATCAATTTTGTGTTGTGTTCGTAGATGCCTCAACACATGCTCCTTCTGGGCAGCTCTGTAGTTGCAAACCCCACACTGGAAGGGTTTCATCTTGGAATGAATGGCAGTGTGACGTTTCAATCGGCTTTGACAGTCTGTGACAAAGCTACACTCTTTGCAAAAGAGTTTGAGCTCTGGTCCATCCCTGTGAAACTTCATATGTTGTTTGAGATCTTTTCTATTCCCAACTTGAGTCTTGCATTCTGGACATGTGACCATCTCACCAGAATTTTCAGTGGAATGTTTTCGTTTGATGTGCATCTTCAGGTCGGGTTGTTCATTGGCACAGATGTAGTCACACATTGGGCACTTAATGCTCTTTTCCTGCAGAGATAAATTCTTTTGTTTTAGCCGGCAATTGAAAAATGAGAAGTAAACTAACAATATACACACTTTATAATACGTTCATATATGATGTCAGTTGTTTTATCGATGGGTCTGTACATCGTGGTGAGAAGTCAGGCTGGGATTTCTTGGCTAGCTTGCATGGTAGAGTTGTTGCAGAGTGAAACGGAGTATACAGGACAACTACTTCCAGAATGAGGATGGAAGTTGCTACTGCTGCTTTCCATTGGCTCTCTGGGACTGTTGTTGTTTCTGACTCTCAGTTGATGCTTCGGAAGATCCAGAATGGTAGGTTGCAGCATGAGTCAATGTCGTCTATAGAGATTTAAAACCTCTATAGACTCGCTTGGATATCCTATCCTGGTTATGAGTGTGTTCACTGCAGTGAGAGACCAGACATAATTGCATCGAAAGCATCGATTGTTGAGGAGTCGAGAATGGATATGGGTGATGTTCTTTGGCGACCTACTGTTGGATGAGGACACAAAAATTGAAGTTGAATCAATCCAGCAATTTAGGGAGTTTGAAATTACTTGTTGTACAAGTAGAGCTAGATGCTTAAGATGAAGTAGAGAGAGAAGTGGATTTAACCAGCAAGCCATAGGAACCATCAGTATGCATACTCTTCCACATTTGTTGGGGGAGACTGAGCACCTAATGGTCTGCCCGGTGTGCTATGACGTAAGTCCAGTAACCAATAACCAATCATATATGAACCAAAAAAATACATTAGTACACAACTTCAGGATGGTGCAACAAGAAATCAGGTCTGTCTAGATCATAGATCCCAATACTTTTTTGGCCCTCGCCCACTTTGCACAGCATAAACTCTGCTACGCGCCTTCTTCCCCTCATTATAAAGTTTGCCACCACTCCGATATATATATTTTCACTCTGACATAGAAATTGATATATATTTCTGTCATACATGGTCAATTTTCAAATGATTATATACATGAAACAGAAAATTGATGAAAAAATGGATCATGTAAGATGTGCATAAGATGAATTAAAATGTAGAATTCAAATTTTTAATGATTATTCAATGCATAATCACAAAAAACTCCCCCAAATGCTTCTGAACCCACTATCGCCCGGTACGCCTACTTTGGGAACCCATGATGGTCTAGAACAATTAGTATATTTAATATAATATTTATTCAAAGTGCTCACAACTGTTCAGTATTTCATCTACTATCTTACTGCATGTAATAATTCTACATTAAAATGTCCTTTCTCTACATCTCTTCAGAGGACAGGTATTCAACAAGACTACCATTCTTGGAGATTCTACTTCTTCTCTATCCCAGACTCTCATTAGTTCATAATTTTTGCCTGTCAATCTCTTTTCCATTAAGACCTTCCTCTTCCATATTTCTAAGGAATAATTTGTGATGCCAGACAATGACTACCTCAAGGTGTATCCTACACATCTTTGGTTGTCTTTTTCATAATAATGCTGTCTGGTGCCCCGAGTTCCACATTAGTAATCGTGTCCTATTTCAATTCTACTTTGCACAAACCATTACACTTACAACATACTATAATGTTCTTTTCAATTTCTTTCTTGTAGCATATGAAATTGTACAATGTTTTTGCCAGAATTCCATATCATGGTACAATGACCATTATATATGTAGTGCCTTATGGCATCTCCATAACAGTGGCGCATGTGAGAAGAATGGACAATAGCCGCATACCACAACAAGTATTGTTCTGTGAACTTTCGGAAGGGAAGAGTCACCAAGGCAGACTCCTGCTCAGATATAGGGATGTCTCCAAGGCCTCAGTGAACAACTTTTCTATCGGCTCCCAGCAAATGATAAAAACTAGCTCATGACAGAGTTGTGTAGAAAGTGACATTGTGAAATGGTCTTTTGAAAGGAGACTTAGGGATGAGCTGAAAGACAAGAGAGAAAAGCATATGGAGCAGAGAGAACATTCTATGTATCAGCTCCAGTCTTACCTGCAGCAACTGTGGCAAGGAGTGCCACTCCAGAATAGACCATTACAGCCACAAGAAACGTGATTCAGCACAGAACATACTACGTGACGCAAGACCTATTGTCTCCTGAGACAAAGGCCAATGATGATATATATATATATTGTGGATATATATATATATATAATATATATATATATATATATATATATATATATATATATATATATATATCTTAGTGCTTTGCTCAGGATATAACATCTTACGCTCATAGTATGTTCTGCGCTGAATCACGTTTCTTATATATATATATATATATCTATTTGTGAGTGCAGTTTCTAATATAACATCCATTACCTCATGTTTGTATTTAATATGTCGTTCCAGGTGAATCTTCTGTCGGAAGCAGAGGCTACATATGTCACACTTGTGTTCTCTAATGTCCTTATGTATTCCCATGTGTCTCTTCAGATTGCTACTGGTCCCTGCCTTGTACTGACAAACTGAGCAAACATGAGGTTTCGAACCTTACAATGAAGAAAATAAATATGGGTTAGAGAAAAATGAAGTTATAATATACGGAACGTAACTCCTAGACGTTTATAATAGTGACAAACCGAAAAATGTTGATAGGACTCTTGAACTGGCTGTATTTTTGTATTATTTATCTCAGGTTGACCCCTCCTCAACTGAGTACCAGGAAAAGCACTGAGAAGTAAAGGCAACAGGCATGATGTTGATCATATCACACATCCTGTGCTGATGGTCAATGAAAAATACAGGCCTAACACTGTATTATCCTTTATATAATGTGGTTAAAAAAAAGGGTTCCTTGACTTACTTTGCTTTTTTATGCATAGAATATGTTAACTAATGCAAAACATATGTTAATCCTATAAATTATAAAAAGAAACAATTTCGTAATATTAAGAACTCTAATCTTGTTGAAAAGAATATGCTATAAATACAGACATTTCACCATTTGGGATTTTTCATATTGACGTTTTAAGATGTGCTACTGTAAAAATTACAAATTCGCTGATAAAATGACATGTAACAACTCAGATTACTCTCTGGACTTTTGAGAAAGGCTTTCAAGTTCCCTTACCTGATACTAAAAATAATGAATTTAAATGTTTTCAGTTTGTTCCAGATGTTACCAGAAAATCAAAACAATTATGTAAGGTGTTAACGAATTAGTAAAGTTCAAAAGAAATGTAAAATTTATTTGTCAAGTTTGTAAAATTACTTGTCAAGCTTGTAAAATTTATTTATAAATTCTTTGTCAAGCTGGTAAAATTATTTGTCAAGCTTGTAAAAAGAGTTTCTGTTATTTATCTGGGAGATAACTTTTTGTCTATTAGATAACATTCTGTGCCTGGGTCAGATAAGCATTCTGTGCTCTGTCAGATAAGCATTCTGTGCCTGGGTCAGATAAGCATTCATGCCTGGGTCAGATAAGCATTCTTGTGGTGGGTCAGATAAGCATTCTGTGCCTGGGTCACTCTGTTTACAAGATGTCAGATAACATTTCCCTGCTTATTTTGTTGATCAAATATCACCATGTACTCATATTTTTGTTCAAACTGGATATTTTCCCAGAGATTCCTGATCTTAATGTAGGCGAGATTCAAGTTCATAGCACTATAGAAGATGAACGATAAACAGTAGGTCTCATGTCCCAAATTAAGCCTGTAAAGAATCCTTGACAGTTAAAAACCGATAAGAGTAGACTGCAAAGCCCCTGTCAAATAAAATTTCAATGTAGAGATTAAAATAAAATTCCTACAAAAATTTTCATTTATCTTCCGAATTACATTGGGGAGCCACACTAGAGCTACAGAGTTTGTGCACTGTCACTGAGGTTTTTCTGTGTAAGAAAGAGATTGGAGCACACATGATCACTGACCAAACTGCAATGATAATGGTCCAATCAATCAATGTGTTCCAGCAAAAAAGTTGTGCTCGCTCATAATCCTTCTGAGATAGTAACAGAAATTTATGAGCACAAGCAAACACAGAAATATATGAAAGTTAATCCACTAACTACTATGCCCACAAATAGCTATGCCTACAAATATGACAAAACATGCATGAAGAATGAATAAAACGATGGAGAAAGGAAGCACAGTAACTACATAGGTGGAACAAAAGATTAAGTAATACCTGTGTGGGATCTGCGATGTTTATAGAAGTTAGCTTTTCTGTCTGTTTGATAGTCGCACTTTTCACAACAGTACATTCCATTATCATCTATGACCCAACTTGCTGCGCTTGAGTACTGACGGTGGATAGACAGCAATAAAAGTCACTTTATGTAATGGAATTATGTGACTAAAGTTAAGAACAGTAGAACAATAAAAGTAGGAAGCATGAATGAACCTTGCAAATGGAAAAGATACCAGCTAACACAAATAATGTGATGGTTTACTCTTCAAACTTCACTGACAGATAATTCAATATCTTGTCCTAAGCAGAACTTTGTTATAATAACATTTTACTCTGTTATAGCTCAGATGTTCTGCCTATGTTGCTGTCGTGTTCATTGCTTAAGTGAAACATTATATATCTTTAGCTGTAGATACAAATTATTATCTCTCTCTTTTTAGCCTGTGGCACCCTGGTGCTTAGGACAGCAATAAATGTGCATCATTCTTCTCTATTCTTTGTATTGTGCTCCAGCTGTGATTCATTTCTTTCAGTTTTTTTTCTACTGTTCTCCTCCAGAAAGTTTTGGGGTTTTCCACATTTTCGTTTACCCTCTGGTGTCCATCTCAGTGCAGTTTTCATGACAGTAAGTCTCCATGAGTATCAAATGTCTGATCCATCTGGAGCATCTCATCCGTATCATGGTGCTTGTATTTCTTACTAATACTGTGCACGCAGTTCTTTTATAATGTATTTGGCCAGAACATGTAAAAGGTCTATCACAAATAAGTGTAAATACAAATTATTCTACCAACATTGAAATAACACAATTTTCATTAATATGTTTTAAAGAATACTGTATTAAAGTTACCATCACACTGCAACATTATGAGAAACCAAATAGACAATGGTCTGATCAAGGAAAAAACTGCCCCATGAAAACTACATGATCAGCTATGGGAAGTCAAAACTACCACCCAAGGACAATAAAATGCAATGTGGAAAAAACCCACACTAAACACAAAGCAAAGGATGAATATTGCCAACTGTCCAGAAGAGACCAGGCGTTGTACTTCGCCTCTGAACAGGACACAAGAAAATGTGACACCAAAATTCAAGATAGGCATCTTCAGCTACTGACACTATGAATTAGTAGATATGACTGCAGAACACATCCTTCAAAACTGTCCTTCAGACAGACCCCGAGAAAAGAATGTGGAACAACACCCACCATCTCTCCCTAAAAAACTGTATAGTGATGCTGAAATCCTGAAACACAATATCAGTGTCTGAACACAATATCAGTGTCTGAAGTTCCAGTATAAAATTAATGATAATCGTAGATATTAAAGTGGGTTTAATTTTTTTTTTAAAAGAAGGAACAAAAAAGTTGAATCTTGATCTTAGTACTAGATACAAATTTTAGAGCACCTACACTTTAGCTCTGGTGACAATTCAATGAAAATCTGCTGTGCTAGGATGTAAACGACAATCCATTTGTGTACAAATTCAGCTGACTACCACTTATAAATAGAATGAAAGGTCCTGCTTTCATACCATGAGGTATACTGGGAATATGTTCAGCCATTAAAAAAAACCAATGGCACATGATGCTGTGGTCAATGTAATGCCAGTAGCATTTCACTTTACAGAACTCTTCTCGAACCAGAACGAGGCTGGGTCAACCTGAGTCATTTTCAGTATGATAAGAGTACACCCACATATCACTATGTTACATAGGATGTATGCCACACATATCACTATGTTACATAGGATGCACATCACACATATCACTATGTTACATAGGATGTACACCTGACAGGACTAAACCTCAACTCCTAACAAATTCTATAAAACACTAAACATCAATGCTAAGATAAAATTCAGAAAAATTATTATTGTTTCAAATATTAAACTGAACACACACACCATGCTTGTCTTTGTTTTTGCCATGATGCCTTTGTTGGGAATGACCGAGACATAGTAAACATGTTTCTTCTCTGACCCTTCATCAACCACTGTGGTCAGGGTATGTGTGGTTGTTGCACTTGTTCCTGCCAAACTTGTGGTACTCTCTACTTGAGGGGAATATACGGTTTGTGTGCCTGATGTCTGCCTGAAGAATTGTAAATCACAGACACAATGATATTCTACTACATCTAAATTTACAGATTCACAAAAACAGCCATTAATAAATATCATCTACGTTCTACAATAAGAAACATCTCACATTCTTCAACATCTTCTTCTAACACTCTATATCAGTGATGGGCAAAGTACGGCCCAGGCCAAGTGCGCCTTCGAGAGTAGTCAATCCGCCCAGCGGCATGGTTTTGAATAACTCTATAAATAAAATACAAACAAAACACACGATCTATTTGTATTTCTAATTTAGCATCAACTGAACCTTAAGATAGTTTTTTTAGTAGTCTGTAAAACAATAGAAGATGCAGACTTTCTTATGAAAGAAATTTGTTATCGGCATTCCATTTTAGGTAATTTGAAAAATCTCATATTTGCTTCTACTAAATTAAATCAATCATCATTAAATAATTTATATAAAACAAGAAAAACAACAATGCTCATAGCAAGAGAAGTAAACTTCAAACTGTACTAAAGTCAATTTTGATTTAGTATTTTGTTTTAAGTTACTCTTAATGATAGGTTTATAAAATATTGTTTATCAATTAATTTTTCCTGCCGGTCAAATAACAATTCTGCCGGTTAATTAATTATTTTGTTGCGTTTGTAAAACAAGTGTTGCGCTTATTTTTTTATTTATTGCTGATGAAAACATTGTTTGTTGTGCAAATGACTTAAATGCTGATTTTTCTTGCCGAACGAATGGATTAATAGCCGAACAAATAATTAGTTCTTGAATATTTTGTCATATACCGAGAGCCGACGCGCATGTGTTGCTCGGCTAAGTTCGGAACGAATCGGGTTCTACCATTTTGTTTGCCTGATCTCAAGGTCAAACGTCAGTGTAGTTCGGACCTTTGGACAGTCAGGTATCGTCGATTCGCCATCTGCAGCTGTGTGTCTGGCTTGTGTTTCTATAGTTTTGCTTTGATGATAGTGTTTTTTGACATTTTTGATCGTTACAATGGCAAGTAAAAAACGTAAAGTTGATTCAGAATGTTGTGTTTTTAAAGATGAGTGGACATGGAAATACTTTTTCACGCCCATTAGGGAAAAACCTGTGTGCCTCATTTGCAATGAAGCTGTAGCAGTATTCAAGGAGTTCAACATCTCACGACACTTCATGACAAAACATAAGAACGCCACTTATGAAACTATGACCGAAGAAGAACGGAAGCAAAAAGCAGGAGCTCTACGTAAAAAAACTGTCAGGTCAGCAAAATATTTTTACAAAACAATGCTGTTCTCAAAAGCTAGCCACACATGCAAGTTACGTTGTTGCATACAATATTGCAAAAAGTAACAAAGCATTTTCTGATGGTGAATCTGTAAAAACTTGTATGCTCCAAGTGTGTGACATCTTGTGTCCTGACAAAATAAAGGATTTTGAGACAGTAAGTTTGTCTCAAAAAACAATTTCTTCTAGAATTGAAGTAATTGACAAGCAGTGGATACCCTCTCACTGTGGAATACCAGGAAATGAAACAGCAGACAGATTGGCCAAGGAAGGTGCTGCAGGAGAGCAGCCGGATGTGCCAGTTACCTACCACCAAAAGAAAGGATGATTAAATCAATGAGAAAGCCACAACTAGTCTCGAACTAGAATCAAAGATAAGCGAATTTAAATTTTTTTCTTTTGCATTGGATGAAAGTACGGACATAACTGACACAGCTCAGTTACTGATATTTATAAGAGGAATTGATGACAACTTTTGTGTAACTGAAGAATTAGCTTGCATGCGTTCATTGAAGGGAACGACAAAAGGATCAGACATTTTTCAAGAATTTCAAGAAACTATCACGTCTTTGAAAGTACCTTTGACCAATATTTGTAACATAACTACTGATGGAGCACGAATACACCAGGGTGAAATCTGGTTTGTAGACATATTCAAGGAATCATTTTCTGGGAACGAGTTGTGTTTCTTCATTGTGTCATACATCAAGAAGCTCTGTATAAATCTGCTCTAGACATGAAACATGTACTTGATGTTGTTATTAAGCTTGTTAACAACATTCGTTCACGAGCACTCAATCATAGACAATTTTGAGAGTTTCTTAACTCATTGCAGTCTGAATATTCTGATGTACTTTACTACACTAAAGTAAGGTGACTCAGTGCAGGATGGGTTTTTGAACGAGTTTGGGATCTAAAGGACGAAATAATATCTTTCATGGAAGAAAAAGGAATGGATGAATGTGAACATTTGAAAGATATTGTATGGCTTTCGGATTTTGCATTTTTTTACAGATCTTCTCAGTCACATCAATAAATTGAACCTTAAACTCCAGGGAAGAAATCAATTAATCCATGATATTTGGAGGGAGTCATATCAGGGGTTTCAAAATGCAATTGGATCTATTTTCCAAACAACTAGTCAAGAAAGACTTTACTCATTTTCCAAGACTAAAAACTATTGCAGTTATGGAAGATAAACTTAGGAGCTATGAGAAAAGCGTGAAATGTCTCCATGAAGAATTTGAACGAAGATTCCAACACTTCAAGGTTATTGAACAGGGCCTGGAGATTTTAGCATGCCATTTAATGTGGATTGTGGATCAGTCAAACCAGAATTGCAGCTGGAACTGATTGATTTGCAGTGTAACACTGAATGGAAGCAATTATTTCTTAACTTTTCTAAAGTTGAGTTCTACAAGGCCCTGCCAAAATCGAGTTTTCAAAACCTGAAATCTCATGCTCAGAAAATAATTGCGATGTTTGCATCTTCCTACATCTGTGAACAGGTGTTTTCTACCATGAAGCTTCAGAAAACAGCGTTAAAACCGATTGACTGACGACCATTTAGCTTCACTAATGCGAATCAGCTCATCCAAGTTTCTACCACATTATGAACAACTTTTAGAAGCTCAGTCACAGTTTCATCTGTCACATACGCCTTCATACTCATCTAAAGAATAATCAATTTATGTAACTTTTTGTAGCATATTATAATATAAGTTGTGTATGATTTAAAAGTCAAAAATAAAGTTTAACATTTTAAAAAATCTGTTTTGGTCTTTTTCCGCCCGCCTGGATATTTTTTATTTTATCTGGCCCTCCTCTTGGAAAGTTTGCCCATCACTGCTCTATATCGATCACTTGTTAACCACTCTTTGTGATTTGTATGTAATCCAAGCCTAAAAGCAATTGTACGTTGTGCCAGTTATGCGCCTACAAGTAGGCCAGCACATCCGATTGCGATGCTTTTATTTACTAGGTAGCTTCTTAGGCCCCTACCTCAGTCGCCTTTACGACATGCCATGTAGGTAGTAGTGTTACTACTTGTTTGCTCCTTGAGGCCCCGCAACACACGGGCCCCATTCTTCAACAAGATATATATAATTCTTGAACACTCAAATACCACATTAGGAGAACTGGATAAGGTGCAAAACCAGGCGCTCTGTGTCATCACAGGAGCAATGAAAACAACACCAATAGTGGAGATGGAAAGAGTGGGGGAATACAAGCACTGAGAGAACGCAGAGACACAAAAGTGATGACGCAGGCAGAAAAGTTTCTGAGTATGCCAAGCCATCCAATGGAAAACAGATTCCAAAATCTAGCATTGAGGCGGCTGAAAAGAAGCAGCTTTATTCACCAGGCCAAAAGACTGAATAGGCAAACCTCAGACCTACCAAAAGTTGGCATTCCCTAAAGTCTGTGCCAGAGCAAACCCCTTGGAGAGAGGAGACTGAACCAGAAGTATGTATCCAGACAGAAGTGAAAGGAATATTCGACAAGGATGAGCAGAACAGCATACAACGCAAGACAGTCACTCTCAGTTTACTTGATGAAGAATACCCACATGACCTCTGGGTCCGGTTATACACGGATGGGTCAGCAGAAAATGCAGTGAAGAATGGAGGAGCAGGAGTGTACATAGAATACCCAAACAACGCTAGAGATGCGATTAAAGTACCAACGGATAAATTCTGTCACAACTATGATGCAGAAATTCAGGCAATCAAGGTGGCAACTGAAAAACTGTTGAATACCAGACCCGATCCTCAACCTGTTGTATTTTGACTGATGCAAAATCAGCACTCCAAGAACTCCAGTCCAGAAAATTGCCAGATCTACAGACCCTACTGTCTAAATTGTCCAAGCATCGCAGGGTCGTCTTGCAGTGGATACCCTCTCACTGTGGAATACCAGGAAATGAAACAGCAGACAGATTGGCCAAGGAAGGTGCTGCAGGAGAGCAGCCGGATGTGCCAGTTACCTACCACCAAAGAAAAGGATGATTAAATCACTGAGAAAGCCACAAATACCAACACAAGACGATTACTATAATATGAGCAGATTGGAACAAGTTGTTATTCTACGCCTTAGAACAGGACACAATCGGCTCCGTAGCCACATGTATACAAAATTCAAGATTGGCAATTCAGCCATGTGTACATGTGGACAGGCAAACCAGAATGTAGAGCACATACTTCAAGACTGCCCCATATATGATACACTGAGGCAAACTCACTGGCCTAACGAAACAACACTGACAGAAAACTACACGGACCTCTGTGTGAGCTACAAAAGACAGTGAAGTTCATACAAGAGACAACATTGAATATATAGACATATTTCAAGCGAACGAAAGAAAGGAAGGAAGGATTCTTGAACATACCTTTAAATATGTGAACCTGTCTTATTCTTTGACAACCAGGACATAGAAGTAAACTATTAGTTATTGAACATAGACCTACTGCCAATGTTAATGACAGGAAGTCAGTGAACCAGAACCGACCAAGACCCTAACCCACCTTAAAATGGTGACAATGATAACATGTCTGGTTAAATGAACAGAAGTGAAAATAAATTCGGAAATTTTGATGCAGAAGGATAACCTTCACATTAGAGTGACACCCCACCACCACCTTCCTTGGCTGAGAATAAACTATGGTACAAATATATAACATACTTCTCAACTTCTGTTTTGATATCCTCAACATCCTCTGCCATTTCTTGCTTGATTACAATTTCTGGTTCTACTTCTGTTGTATTGACATCTGATTGTTTTATTTCATTCTTGAAATAAAAATAAGATATTATAAGACATTCATCAAAACTCGAGACTATTTGTCAAGACGTTTAGTATGTTACATCACTCATAAATATTGAAACTATCTTTCAGTTTGGAACATCTTCATTGCACTCCAGACATGTCCTTAAGGACAGACCGCCCTGTGGTATTATCGATTTTCCTTTAAAAAACGTAATTTGGGGTTATTTATATTTTAGATAATACATTCAATTCTGAACCAGAAACCATCTTTAGTTTATAATAAAGATTAAGCTATGTATTTTAATTAAATTGTTTAATTATGTATGTTTTTACCTTTAGTAAGCTAATTATATATTCAAAATCTTAAAATTGTCATAACTTTGCTTCTATTTGGACAATATTAATAATTTTTTCACAAAATTAAAGCTCTCCCAAGATCTGCGATCGTTTTTTATAAACAAATAAAGAACATAACAAGAAATTTCATTGGTTGATAAATAGTCAGCCATGATACTTGAAACCTCAACAATCAGAGCGGTTCTTACAAAACCTCCTGAAGTTCCTGAAATTAGTGGCTATCGATTTCTTGACATAGAAAATGTGATTTCTTTCGTTCAATTGTTACCATGTTCAAATTGTTTTGATATGAGTAGCAAAGATACATTCATAGTGAAAGAAGTGCTAATTGGAGTAGAAAGCCATTTACATTTTACCTGTACTTTATGTGCACATGTAATTTCATTGAAGTCGTGCACAGAAAATGTCAACCTGCGATTGCAGTTGGCAATGTATAGCATTGGCTGTCATTATGAGAAAACTAAACAGTTTCTTGGTAATATTTTAACCACCGTAAAGGTAATCATAAGGACTGTGGTAGCTGGTGTCCTAAAGATAAAGTTTTAGCTGATAAAAATAAACTACCTAACTTTGTTTTGGACAAGATAATGCCTGTATTTGTGGAGCTATCTTCTGAGGTTTTGTTGAAAAAATGCCTTCATGTTGGTACTCAAAATGCAAATGAATCTTTCCATCATCTTATATGGACTCGCTGTCCTAAGACCACATTTGTGGGAGGATAAGGTTGAAATAGCTGTTGATGATGCCACTATAGTCTTTAATAATGGGGAATTAGGAAGACATAATATTTTTAACAAACTGAGCTTATCCTTTGGAAAACATTGTTTTCAGTGCTTATGCGTAGATAGAAAACACATATCTTCCTCATTAAAACAAAATTTAAATACAAAAAGGTAGAAAGGTATAAAAATCATTGTTAACAGTTCAAGAGTTGGCTGGGAAGATTGTTATGTTCTGGCGGGTTTAAACTGCATTACTGCCTTCAATAATTCAGAATTTGTCGGTTTTTGACATTTTCTAAAACTGTTATTTTACTTAAATGTATGTCCAAATACAATTTTATTCCAAAACTACTCAAAGAAAAGCTGTAAAAATTTGCACACTTCTTCCTTATGCACATGTGCTCAGCCCCTACCACTTTTATTAGAATTCCTTGAATAGTTTTTATGTATTGTGTAAAAGATATCTCTTACCCCACTTCTTTTTCTTCAAAAATATGGATTTGGATTAAAAAATTCAGGTAAGTCTCATTTCTTTATATTTTAAAAATCTTTTGCTACCAGCTAAAGATATGGTGATTTAGTATAACATCTGAAATTTCTATTGTGCTTACTTTAATAGAGCTTAAATCATCCTGTATTTGGCAATGTCACTTTTTGAGCTTTTTTCACCAAAAACATCAATATTTAACATTTTTGCCTAGAATATATGTGTTTGGATTTTTAAATAATTTTATTGAGTTTTACATTATGTTGATAACTTAGAACCATATAAAAACTTGGATTCTTAAGATTTAGGGTGCCGTCTGTCCTTAAGTGCTCTGATCTCCTTTGCAATACTTTCCAAGTGTCCAGTGACTGACCAGATCAGTTCGATTTTGATTGATTACCCTACTCATATACCTGTTCTTTTCCTGCCACTCCAATCTTCAATCCCAGCTTTTGCAATCTAGCAGTTGATGTGGATTGGTTTAAATGAAAACCCTCGTTGTAGTCTACACTCTATGAGGGGGTTCATAATGTCAGCTCTATCCATTGTCTGGCCCCCTGATATGGTGTCAGATCCAGTCAGCCTGTCTGTTTTCTCATTGCCAGCTACACCCATGTGCCCCGGAACGAAGATAAGTGTAATTCTGCAAATTGTTGATGCTTATAGTTAAACTATCACTTTCTCAATTTAATAACACCACTTATTCAAATAATCCTTCAGAAATTCATAAAACTACAAACAACATAACCTGAGACAAACTACTAGAAGTGGAGATGTGGCTTATGTACAGTCACCAGTGACTGGAAAACTGAGTCTGACCAGGTCTTCCTACATCCGAGTAAGACCACAGTCTGCTCTAGCAAATCAATGTACTGAAGACAAAGGCAACTAGAAAAAGAGAGGCACAGCAGCATTCAGGATGTCATACAATAGCACAATGATACATGTCTATCCATTTTCGTCTCCAGACATGACAAAGTCAGGAGAAATGAATAAGCTGATAGATTGGCTGAGACTGCTATGATACCAGAGACCAGTGCAATGGACTGAAATGACATTCTGAATGCACTGACAGTCTATCCAAACAGAGGAGTTTCAAGGTTGAGAATCCTATGTGCTGACCAGACTGAGAGAGATGTGTGTTGAAAATGGTACAACCAGAAATGAATGACATACCAAATATGTGGAGAAAAGATTGATTAATCAACATCAAACTGGTGTGGTGGGTCACTGGACTTGATGAGGTGAGACCATCTATGGACATGTTTGAAGTGCTATAATGATAGTCCTCGTATAACTGATATCTCATAGTATGAAACAGGGTTCTCTCTTTATTATAGACTAGGGATCAAACAGTAATGAGAATGGAAAAACTATATGTTGGTGACTGAATCCAACATACTGCAACTATACTATTTAAAAAATTTGTTTTTATTTTTCCTATCCAGAAGCACTTGAGCTTTTCAGCTCTTCGGCTCGGTGCCATGGACATCGTAACCTTCGGTTCGGTGTCACGAACACCGTAAATCTGGGGAATCTGTGGCTTTTTCGCCATCCCGCGGAATTGAACCCGCACACACAGAGGGATAATCACCCGTAGTTCAACGCGCTATGAACACGCTGGGCAGACGGGCGCAACTATACTATATTACACACCTCTCCAATCAGTAGAACATATGAATTTACAACTCTTTCATTTGGTGCACATTTTCCAAAATAAGTATACAGATAAATAAGGGTTTTAGGGCCAATAGTGATTTTGGAGCTCGTTAGGATTTATAGTTTTACTGTATATGTTATGTCCGCCATCCAAGAAGTCTGAATTTCTTCACTTCTGCTGTATTCTTTGCTTGATAAAGGCCTTTTAGTTGAAATGATGATGTATATTATTTTTGTACTTGAAAAGTACAATACTTTTTACATGTTTGCCAAAATAAGTGTATCTTCTTCAGTGATCTCTGGTCATGTGCTTAATTTACTGTGGACCACAACTGGGCAGTCAGCTTTAGGTCTGTCAGGTTTCCCCAAAAGCTTAATAAGTATATGAGAATAGTCACATGAATAAGACATAATTCAATTAAAAGTAAACAAAAGAATAAGTGAAAATGTCCCTACCCGCAGGATTTGATTGGCAGCGTTGTCAATTATTTCTTCTGCAACCTCCTCTTCAGACACAATTCTGACATCATACTCCACTCCGTTATCAACAACCCTAATCTTTTCAATAAAGTTATCATTGTCTCTGCTAACAGAAGTGGCTGTTAGGCTACTAGTGTTACTTCTAAGATTAACTATTGTGGTAACATCACTCTGCTCAATGCTGCCAGATTCTGCCAGGTTGTCTACAGAAATGTTCATTTTCATGTCTTTGAGATCAACGTTTTTCAGCTCTGAATATGTTGAGGATGAGGTGGATGTCTCCGTTATGTCATCACTAGTGTTAATTACAATCCCTTCCTCAGAGCTTTCAGTCAGGTTCTGTACTGGAGTCTCGTCCACACGTGGTGTAGTTATGTCTTCCTCATGTGTAGTGTGTACAGATTCACAAAGAACATCAGCAGTTATATTTTTGGATAAATTGTCATCTTGTGTATCCACTTGAACAGTTATCACACTAAAATCTCCACTACTATCTACAATCATTTTAGAACTATTTTCAATATTCTGCGGCAACACACAGTCTGATTTTTCTGCTATTTCACCAACTTCATCATGCGATATATGAGAGATATTAAGAAGTTCAACACACTCTGAACTGATTTGTTGAGAAGTTTGTATTTCATTTTCAGTGCCACATGTTTCAGAATAGCTTGTGTCTTCACTCAATGTGACTTCTTGTACCCTGTTTTCATTTGTCGGATTTGGCTCTGTGACAGGAACAAGATTAGATTGTAACTTCAGTCGCTGAAGAAGAATTTCAGAGGCAGTTTTAGGAGTGTTAGAGTCATCAGTGGAATAAGAGAATGTTTTTAAATTGTTAGTAGGTAGTTCTTGTGAAAAATTAATGACGGTTAATGTATTTTCACTTGGTTTATTTGCTGCGGCATGAGAGGCGGTTGCTAATGAAGATTGCTGTGATGGCTGCTGTCTGATCACAATTCTTTGTGGCGACTGATTCACTTGTGATGACATAACCGAAACTGTTCTTGGTACTGAATATGTGCATTCCTCCACTTGTGGCTTTTTGGGACAAAGTAGGGAGAAAGTCACTGATGGTTTGGCTTCTGAAGCTTCCTGCTGCTGTGACATACGAGGAGGAACTAGGGTGGTTTTCACAATCATATTTCCAACTGGGCTTCTCAACACACGACCGTGTCCTTTCAAAGGATTTGTGGATTTAACAGCTGCTGTTACATGCTTGCCTTTCAGAATTGAAGAAATGTTTGTAGCTTCAACGGACAGATTCACACGTAGCTCCATCTTGTCCAACCACTGTTGCAAATGGCGCTTCTATCATCTCTCTTTTAACAACATGTCCAAGATTGTGAATGGTAGGATTCACGGTTACTAGATGGGAAAGTTTCTTCCCTTTTCAGGGTCAGCATCTCAAACAAGATCCCTGATCTTGAGTTGAAGAATCTAGAGATTTATGCTCCTGAGAATCTTCCCCTTTCAGTGAACTAGCAGATGAAATTGTGACCACTGCTACAGTTTCCCCATCCCGTTCTGTAAAGGTCAGCTGCTGATGCTGACCACCTATTTTAATGTTTGGAAAAGGGCTACATGTCCTCCAGTTTCCAATGCTGCTTGTTCAGATGAGCTTTGCTCCAGTGATAACTGTTCTGATAAATCTCCAATCTGGATTTCAACTGATTCTAAAGTAATATTCTTTATAGCATCACTTTCCTTTTGAAAATCTGCTTCATTGAAGTTATTTTGTTCAGTCATGTTATTAATGGTCAGTGGAATATTCCCATCATTCACCACCGTTTCTACTGACTGCATATCCGAAGGTTCATCTGCACTTGTACTGTGAATGGATTTCTTCACCACATTATCAATGTCAGCAGCTGGTTTATCACTGAAAAAAAAATGGATATTAATAAATGTCTGCAGATCAACCTACAAATTAAAACATATACAGATGATAACCAGTTGAACTCGAGGTAATAAAACGTATGAGGTGGAAGTGGTTGGGACATACATTAAGAATTCAGAAGAATAGACACCCTCATTGACTTTGAAATGTAATCTGGGAGACAAGAGAGGTAGGAGGTAACCTAGGAGACAAACTGAGACAGAGAAAAAGATGAGGTGGGAAAGACCTGGAATAAACTAAATTGGCTTATTCAAGACAGATCTGGTTGGAGGAAATGTGTTTATGCTTATGCTTCAATGGGAGTGAAAAGAAGAAAAATCAGTTAATGATATATATATATATGCAATACCTAAACTACAGCAAATCATTACATGTAAATTAGAGACCTTTAAAATAAATTCTTAGCAGAATCATACGCAATTTTCTTTCTCCAAAAATCACAAACTAGGGGCTGCAAGGCAAAAATAATTGCACATCATGGGCAATCACAGAAAGAAGCTTAACCCTTTGGTCCCCAGCACGCAAAAAATTACCTCATAAAAAACACTAAAAGGGAATAACTCTCAAAAAAACGCAACATGTCTTTCTAAAAATTAATAATAATAAAACTATTGCTTGTAGAACATTCAAATAATGAGCAACAATACTGTGAACTGGATAAAGTTTCACAAGAAATTATACCCATAAGATGAATTCTGCAGATAAACCTTAATTTCGCAGCAGTTACTGCATCCCACTTTGAATCAATTTTCCAGCTCTTTCTGACGTTGATCAGCTGAAAATTCAAAATACTGCTCCTCAAAAATTAAGCTGAAATAATCGAATGGTTCTGCACCTTCCTCTAGTGTATGAGAAGGCCACTCTTCCATAAATGGCTCCACAACTAATGGGAAGTGGTATCACTCCAACCATCCCTGTCAACAACGGGCACAGGGTCGGTCTCCTCGATGTCGGAAGAAAAATCCTCAAAATCTAATTGAACATCGTGGTCGACAGGTTCAGTCTTCACTGGACAATTCAACATCACTCTCAGAATCACAAGATCTAATGTAATCCCCCTATCTCACCTAGCTGCATGAAATGTCCCTCAAACTCAAAGTCCTCACTTTAACTATCGGTATTGAAATTAGAAGCCATTTCAAAAATTTCAACTATTAGCACAATTTATAAAATTCACAAAGAAATACTAGTCCGATCAGTTTTCGGCGTGAAATAAGGAAAATTTCCCTCGGTTCGTCCTACTTATAGGTCACAGTTCAAGCTATATAAAATTTGACTTCTGTTTATTTAGCAATTCTTCAAACAATATAAAAACCCGTATATTTCCGTATACGGCGCCTCTACGTAAACCCGATATTTCCGTATATGGCGGCCAAAGGGTTAAGATGGCTTAGACATGTGTGTAGAATACCACTTTGTCACTCTGATGGACAGCAGATGGAGGGAGGAGAAGGGGCAGAGGCGATGGAGAAGACCAAAGAGAACCTGGAGAAGGACAAAGAGAGGAAATGAAAGAGTGTGAAATAACACAGGATACCATGGTTGAAAGGCAGTAGACCAGCAGCTATTGGGATCAAATAAAAACATGCAAATACAACTCAATCAAGTGCAGTGCCTGCTGGCATAGGTGATCATGTCTCTCCCCAACTCTCTCTGCTTGGTGTATGTAATCAGTTCTGACTTCAATCTTGTGTCGTACCATGATTTCAGGTCATCCAACATCTTCTCCTCTGTCTTCCATGATCTCTCCTTCCCTGAATTTTACCTGTAGTCACCAAATGTTCTAAGCCTTCTTTCGCATTATATGTCCGAAAACCTTGATTGCCAGGATTCTTATTCTTTTGATAAGGTTTCTTTGTGTGCAGGCCTGATTTAAAACCTCATCATTTGTTTTCTTCGCTGTCCAACTACATGGCATATAATCAAAGAGCAAGAGCACATTGAAGAAGTCAGAATGTAATACAGGCGTAAGTGATTGAAAATAGTGGAGATACATTAAAACTGGCCTGAGATGTAACTTAGTAACCAGAATATGTTATATTTTGTGTAGTGATTATAGATATAAGGGAAGACTGCACTAAAACTATGTAGCAATGGTGAAACTTATCGTTTGATTCTACATGTTGTGTGTGGTGTTAGAAGTGAAATTCTTCGCTCCTCTTGTATCATTTGCTTGATAAATGCCTTTTGGTCGAAACGTTGCTTTGTATTGTTTATGTAAAACTGCAGTATTTTGTTTTTATGTGTTTCGCTACTGTCGTGATAACATACATACTCTGACAAAGGTAGGTGAGAGAAATATCAAGATCAGATAACTACAGGTTTGTCTCTGTGAATGCAAGAACCATATATTCCCAAACAAGTGTCTGTCAACAAATGATGTCTTTACTGTGTCAAAACATGTAGACAATTTCAATTTTTGTAAAAACAAACCTAGTTTTCCTGCTCTTCTTTACTTGTTCAAGCTCAACTTCAGACTCTTAAAAAAAAAGTTTTGAAAGAATGAATTTCGTAAACATGCCATAAACAAAAACACAACAATCTAATTGTATTTAATTGTAACAAGTTATTTTGTAATCAATAAAATCTAATAATAAACATTTTTGCTAAATTGTATTTCTTTTCCTTGAAAACAGACTGACAAAGCAATCAGTGGTCAACACATCTTATTAAGTCCTGTATGATTTAATAAGGCAGTGGAAAAACACATATGTGCTTTTGAATATAAGTGTTACAGAAGAGTCCTCCGTATATCATGGATAGAGAAGAGAACAAATAGATATATCCAGAAAGAACTCAAAATCAAAGAAAACTGGATGAGGCTACAAATAAGAAAGAGAAAATTAAAGTATTTTGGACATATAAAAAGACACAAACGGCTGGAGAAGACCATCATGGAAGGAGGCATACCGGCAACAAGAAGAAGAAGACCATGGAGAAGATAGATTCCGGATGTAACTGATGGTTTGAACATGACGGCTGCAGAGGCGGGACATCTGGCCTATGAGAGATAGAACTTCTGGAGGACTGTTGGGATAGCAAAGTTCTGCTCAAGACAAATTATTTGATGATGACGACAAACAAAAAATCTCTCCATTGTACTCTGCCTGTGGCATCGAGGGACAACCAAGACTGGCCCACACTAAGCATTTCCTTCTCTAATGTTCTCTGCACGGTCCTCTTTGGTCTGTCTCTCTTTTGTCTTCTCTCTGGGTTCACTTCAAGGCAGTTCTCGCAATGGTCTTTGGATCGCTTCTGAGTATATGTCCTATCATGTATCTTTTTCAAATTAGTATTGTATTCCTCTTACACGCTATATGTTACATAGGACCTGCAAGCAATATATTCATACAGCTCTATCCTTGGAAACTGGTTTAATCTTTTCTATGGAATTGAGCGAGATGTTTATCATATTTCTCAGTTAATTTCAGATTTTCTCTAGGACATCCGTTCTTTCTTAACCATTTGACTCACACTTCAATGCCTGCTTTGTGACTCTCCAAATATTTCTTTGCATGGTATGCTCAACATACCTTCATCTTGTCTTTCTGACAACAGTTTTTACTGTGCTTGATCATACTTAGTGAGAAAAAAAAATTATGTCTGATTGTGTCCCATTTTAGTTTCATTATCGTCAGAGACATATATTTTAACTGATTGGCTACGAATTGAAAAGAATGGGTTGTGGCTGAATTGAATTTATGTCCTATTTTCCCATTGTAGGTGTATGTATAAATTAAGCTGCAGTTTCCTTAATTATTAACCAATTTTTATGAGTAATATACCATTTTGTAGGTAAATTAATTTAATTGAAAATAGATCTAAAAGAAATACACATCGGCACTCCCAGAGGCTCATGGCAGCCAATCAGTTAAATAGCATTTAACTTACTTTCTATAGCTTTAGTTATTTTCCAACTCTCGCTGGCATATGTTAGGACTGAGACAACATTGGCATTGAAAATTTGTAAATTAGCTTTGAAACTAAATAACTTGGAATTTCAGATAACATGACATCAAAATTATATCTGTATATATTTTGTTTTTTTAATATCTTTTGATGTGGGAGTTCTCTTTGTGCTGAAATAAAGTCATTTCTCCATGAAGTAATGCTTATGATTTGTACTAGTCATACACTATTTTGTGTGATGTCTACTTCTTCTTCTTGTGTTCGCTTTACAACCAATTTTAATCACTCTTGTGATATGTTTGATCTTTGCCAAGAACGTGTATACGTTGCACATTGGTTTGGAGGCCCTAAACTCATATGCTTCACACGTTTAGGACATGTGCATCCGATTTCAGCCAAACCTTCTTAGTCGCCACGCATGTGGCAGGTAACAGTGGTTCTATTCTTTACACCCCAAATTTGGGCCCGAACCACTCAGGCATTGTGTGATGTTCTGTGAACTTCGGGGAAGAGGCACCAGGGCAGACCACTGCTCAGATATAAAGATGTTTGCAAAGCCTCAATGAAAATTTTTCTATAGATCCCAGCACATGGGAGGGACTAGCTGATGACAGAGTTGTGTGGAAAGCCAAATTATGAAAGGGCGCAGAGTCTTTGAGAAGAGACTTATATACGAGCTGAACGACAAGAGAGAAAAGCGAAAACTCAGAAGTTGTCACAGTAAAACACTTGCCAATTGACCGCTTGTAAAGACGAAAAAGGCCATATATATTGGTGATGTAATAATTATAGTTTGATCAAATATCCTATACGGTCAGAGTCTGCAGTTAACATCCTTCTTTTCTGTGTCACCCCAAATTGATATTTTTTTGGTTCTTTCAATTGACACAAATTGTCTCAAGTAAGTTGCTATCAATATCCCACCTTGTCATTCTCTTGCCAGTTGACACTCTTGGCACTTAGAGCAGCAACAAATGCACACCATTCTCTCTATTGTCCTCTGTATTGTATTCCAGCTAAGATTTCAGTTTCTGTCCTCCCTCAGCTGGTTTTGGGTCTTCCACGTTTTTGTTTACCATATGGTGTCCATCTCATTGCAGTTTTCATAATAGAGTTAGTCTTCATGCTTAACACATGTCCGATCCATCTCCAACATCTATTTGGATGAAGAAATTCATATTCTCTTGCTGACACTGTGTAAGTGGTTCATGGTAGCAGTTTGTTTGTTATTCCAATAATGTCAATTTAAGGATTTCTGTCTGCTGCTCGTCTTTGTTACATGTTAAACATAGCAAACACCGATTTCTAACATGATCTGCTGAAAATATACATCCCTGACGTGCTACTTTTATCCAATTCTCACCAAAAATATCCTGTAAATGTTTCATTGTCCTCATCTGTTACTTGTTTTATCATGTAATTTGATGGGTCTATGTGGCTAAGTCCTTCCCTTACGCTCCAAGGTCATTGGTTCGAATCCAGGCTGTGCACTCTGTTCACATGTGCATTTTTTCCAGAGACCTCTAGGATTGTTGCAGGAGCTTTAGAGTTCCTGCTTTGTGCAATACTCTCTGTAAATGAAATGTCATTTCTGCAGAGAAAGACCAATCCATATGCAATCCCAGTAGAATGAAGTCAATCCATCGACTTTATACTTTTTTAAATGTATTTTGTGAACATCTGGAAATACCAATTCATAATTTTTTTTTTTTTTTAAATAGAATTATTACAGAAGATGATTTGACAGCAAGAAGATACTACTTATTTAAAATGTTTGTAAACAGTTTACATACCTTCTATTGCACTATGAAATCTTTTCTTGCTCCTATGCGTCTAACTCCATGTCTTTGTACCTGCTTGACGGCACGAGCTCTGCCACTTCTACGAACTGCAGATGAAGGTGTGGCCATTTCTTTCTTTACATCTGGTACAGTTGCTGAGCCATTCTCTACTTCAACTTTAACTTCACTAATTATAGATACATTCTTTGTATCAGAGGTAGCTGTTTCAGAAATTGTTTCATCATCAACTTTTGCAGTTTTGCCCCTTCTTGGACTAGAAGAAAGAGGTGACTTTTTGATAGTAGCATCTTTTATCCCACCTTGTTGAATGAGCACACCATCATTTTTTGAAGATTTATCTTCCATAGAAGTCCTCTTGGGAGGTCTGCCTCTGTTTGTTGATAATGGCTTACTTGTCTTCATGTGTGATCCTGCCAAACAGAAATAGATTTATATATCATGTCCTTTGCAGAATATCACTATAATAACAGTCTTGTCTTACAAAAAAATTCTTTGTCTCTAGCAAGTTATCCTGCCTCCTCAATTATATATATATATATATATATATATATATATATATATATATATATATATATATATATATATATATATATATATATATATATATATATATATATATATATATATCAACATGTTATAAACAGAACATTAAGGAAACCTTGAACTTGACAACAGAGGAGATGGGAAAACAGGTTAGATACTAAGAATCTTTCATACATGATGTGATAAGAGCGACCTTCTGCAAAAGATATACTACATGAAAAAAGGAGAATACTGATAATTTTAGTGACTATACTACCATATAGCAACATTTTACAAAGTTCATCATTTACAATACCTATACATTTTAATCAAATATGTTTCGTGATAATCTATTTAATTACTAAAATATGTTTGGTAATATTCCACATTTTGTGAGTTCAAAACAAACAGCAGATAAATGATTCAAGTAATAGTGGTAAATCTACAACTCTAACCAGACTGCAAGAATTCCAAGTCAAATATGGTGTAGCTAGACAAAAAGCGCTATACTGGTGGCTAAAGAAGAATAGTAAACCAACACAGAATCAGTATCATTAGTTGCCACAAGCTGAGAGACATACTGAGATCAGAGTACTTATGGATTAAATGGTTCATGGCAGTGATCCTACCACTAAAATAAAAGCAAACAGCAGCAGAACACAACCTGATGTTAAAACTTAAACCTAAACTTGGACATATCAATTACCCATAAATCACACAGAATACATCAAACACACTTTCAAGAAACTATTTCAAAGAAATGCATTCTAGCATACTCAATTTCACTGATGGAGAACAATGGAGGCAGAGACACACACTGTGGATCAGGTACCTTATAAAGGATGACGATGGACCAAACAAGATGAAAGAATTTTGTTATTGTCATAGAAAATGGCACAAAGCCACAGCTGCTATGTTGTTCCACTGCTAAGAAGAACAACACTTTAGTCTATTAGAGATGTCTGCATTGAAAATAATTTTTTATGAAAGTATCAACTGTCCTTTGCACAGAAGCTATGTAGATGATTTCAAGTTTTTCATTAACTCAGAAGGGAGGGTGGGGTCTCTATGGCATGCAGGTATGGTGATTGCTCCAAATGGACTAGGTTTGTTCCCCGTCTGGAGCAATAAAGAAATATTTTTCAAGAGGCCCATGATCTCAATGTAGGTGGGATGGAGTTCTTAATCCTATCAGAGATGGAAGATAGAATGTAGGTCCTGTGTTCAAGTTGAGTATGTAAAAGAACCATTGGCAGTTGAAAATCAATAAGAGAAGACTGCAAGGCTGCAGCCAGGGCTAAATTAATTTTAAAAAAAAGGTTACATTGAAATTCCTTCAAAAATCTTCATCATCTCCAAAATTATATTGGAGATCCCCACAGCTGCTACAAACTTCATGCACTGCTACTGAGATTTTCCTGTGAAAGAAAGAGATCCAAGCACACATGGTTATTCACCTAAGTGCAATGATCCTATCAATCAATAATTAACTTACGATGTCCCTTTACAGTTGGCTAGACTGGAGAATAAATTGTATTGGAAACTGAACAGTTTATTGGTGTGCAAATCTTTTCACCATGTATATAACACAGAGGAAGGTATAAATATTTTATACCACAAGTAGGCCTGTTCTGCTTTAACTGTTCTTACTGGGGATGATAATGATACGAGTTTGTTTTATATCAGTAACTAATACTCAACAATCGTTAAACAACAATTCTTATTTTATTTACAAAAACATGATAACCTTTAGTTAATGATGCTTACCATTATCTGTATTTCTATTCATATTTTCTGCATCCGAGTTATGTTTCATCTTTACCATCCTTTCTGATCAGTGATCTTGTGGGCTGGAGTTTTGATTTGAAAGACATTTTTGATGATTAGATAGGTAGTTAAGAAGAGTATGTTGCTTAACTCACTATACTAAGACATACTAAAAATCAGTAATGAGTAACACTAGATTCTGATTCTCATTCACAAAAATCAGTAGCCAAGTAAGTGTATCATATGTAACTGTAAGCTGTAACTAGTGTAACTTACACACTCAAGAAGTAGTGTTACACTAGTCTAGTTACGTCATGCAGCGGCGCCGGTGCATTCGTGTTGTTGGTGCACGAATAATTTGAAACAAATGCTACGAGGAACGAATGTCCCTGAATCCGATTGATCAGAAAATGAATTGTAAATATTTGTCTTATTTCACATAAACGGATTGTGAAAATGGAACGAAAACATGTGGAAGTTTTTATTAGACTCGTGTACTTTTAAAGCTTGTTTTTCTATAACATAGTTGATGAAGAGTTCACAATTTGAATGACAGTTACATCGTCTTCGATGTCAAAAGGAATTCTGCCCAAAATAAGGATTTTCCAGCAAAATAACATGCAATGATAAAGTTCCACAACCATTTCATAAATAGCAAATTCTAAATTAATTAAGTAAAAATGGCAAATTTCCAGAGAATAATTTTGTTACTAATTAAAATGAAAATACATTTAAAATGCTATAAAATATAGTCAATCTGCATAATAAATAGACCTATGTAGAAGTATCCACAGTTCTAGGAACAACTGCTAAATTCTCGGACTTTAAATGATGTTTTATACTTATATATATACAATTTACAAATCCATAAATATATTTGATCGCCATCTTTTTCTAATATTTATGTATCTCAGACTTTAAATGAATATGTATCAATAGCTACAGTATGACAACCTCAGATCTGTAGAATGCATGCTTAGTCCATGTTTAGTTTAGACGTACGATCAGCCATCACTGACGTCAACTAAATTAGCCATAAGTGCTCCGATCTTCCTCAGTATGTCCACTAGTGAGGCGACTGAACGACACTGTCTCTTGTTGATTTACAATTCTTCTTTGTAATCTGCCAGCATAGCGTTCTGTCAGACTTATTCACCACACTATGACACTCTTGCAGTACCTCTTCGAGCGGTACTATGTGTCTGCAGGATTAATGCTATGCATCCAATCAGTTAAGCAACACCATTGCTTTACTGCAACTATAATATCAGCCTGGTCCATTGCTCGTCCGCTTTGGACAGCAGCCATACCTGCAAGCCTATCCGCACGCTCATTCCCTTACACCTGCATGCCTGGCACAAAATAAACTGATCTTTGTCAGCTTAGACCTCCCAGCGATTCTATCCAATGTCTCCTAGCCCATCCTGTTTCAATCTTCTTGAGCATACTCATTGAGTCACTGAGAAAACATGCATGGATAAAAGTCTGTGATTCTAGCCAATCATCGCTTTGGTAACCGCCATGATTCCCATAGTGAGACTGCTTGTAGTCACGGCAAAACCACCACTGTCTTCCTTCACAACATCACCTCCGACCTGAGCAGTGAAAGCCCACGAGCTCCGCACATGTCGAATCACCGAACCATCCGTATAAATGATTACATCATGCTCAGATGCGTTCTCAGAAATTAATGCCTGAACTCTGCCTCCACAACAAGTGGGTTGGTTGCCTGCATTCTTTATCAAGTTCGATGCATACAGAAAAGGATGTAGCGATTGCTCTTGGCATGTTTATGACAGTGAAGGTCGTTTCTGAAAACTTTGCAGTGAATGAATGTTGGACAAATTGTGCACTACTTGTTAATTTGAAATAAATCTCTACAACTATTACCCTAATCCTGGTTCCAGTCTTTCTTCAACTGTATTGTTCAATCAGCAGTATGCACACCCTTCAACCTCTATCAAAGGAGACGGTACACTTATGTAGGTCTGCGCAGGGATATGAGAGGTGTAGCGTCAATTCAGTCATTAAAAGCCAATAACCAATTGCTTTACTGCAGACTATCCATTAAAACAACAGAACGGAAGTGAGACAGATTTTCGCGGCAATGAGAGATGCTTTTGACGATAGATGTACTGATATGGTGAAGAAAGAAATTGAAAAATGTAGTAATGACAACGTTATCAAACAATACTAAAAGCTACTCAGATGTCCGGAATAGACAAACTTGTGAAATGATTGTTCTATGTGAGAAGATAGACAATAGTCGCATACCACAACAATTGTTGTTCTGTGAACTTTCGGAAGGAAGAGGACCAAGGCAGACCACTGCTCAGATATAAGGATGTCGGCAAGGCCTCAATGAAGAACTTTTCTATCAGTCCCAACAAATAACGAAAAAGAAATAGATGATCGACAGAGTTATGTATAAAACAACATGGATGAGCTGAAGGGCAAGAGAGACACGCGCAGCAAACTCAGAAGTTGTCACAGGAAAACACTTGCTAATCGACCATCTAAAAGGACGAAAAAGATCATATCTATATATATTTATATACATTTTATAGTTAACTTCATCTGTTACACTACTCTGATATGTACCTTGATGCTAATTTGCTGAATAGTTCATGAGTCAACGACCACACAATAGAAATATTCGACAGCTTTGAGTACCTTGATGCATTGCTGACAAGTGACGGGAATGTTACAAAAGAAATTAAAAGAAGGCTGAGCATTGCTTTGCAAAAATTAAAAGAACTAACAAACCAATGGAAGGGAACTGACATAACAAAAATCACATGTTTAAGAGTCTGCTTTTTTTTACGTGGCAACATATGGTTGTGAGACATGGGCCATTGACAGCTCGGTGGAGATCATTAATGTCTTTGAATGCAAAATGCTACAGATGAGTACTTAGAATAACTTGGACAGAGCAAATAACAAATGTTTCTGTTCTGCAACAGCTTGATATTAAAGAATGTTGGATATTTAAAAGAGCACACACAAACTGTTGCTACTGCCTGTAGTGCCACTTTTTAGAGCGGTGTAGGACATGTGGGACGTGAGCCTGGAAAATGTAATTGCTGCATGGCTAGTGCAGTCGTCGTTCATGTTAGAATTTTTCATTTATGACAACAACATAAAAAAATCCTTAGCTGTACCGTGAATTGAATACGGGTCTCCCGCATGTGAGTCGCGTTCTAATCTATTCGGTTAGACGATTCTACTATTAAAGAACACAAAAACAAGGACTATTAGGCATTTCGGATACATCAAACGACATGAGTGCCCAGAGAACTTAATTCTTGAGGGAATGGTGCCTGGAAGAAGAACGAGAGGAAGACCTAGACGACGATGGGCGCAAGATATCATTGACGATCTGAGAATGACTGCTGCAGAAGTATGTCAACTTGCACAGAATAGAGTTTTTCAGGGCTCCTCTCATGTGAGCTAAGTTTCGAAATGGATTACTTACCATCTGTATTTTCGTTACTTATGTGTTATATGTGTATACTACTTACATGTTTAGTCATGGCCGTGCAGTGCCGTGCTATGATACAAAGAGGCGGCCGCATCAGGCGGTCGCAATTGAAGGTTATTTAAAAGAAAAAAACTTTTAGGGACGGCATTTCGAAGACTTGCATCATACTGAGAAAATATACCGCACGTCCTGTGTTTAGTAGAACTTTGCATTTCATACAGCACCCCCTCTCTTTCCTCTCTCTAGTATTGTGTTTGTTTGCTCATGTCTCAACAGTACCTCCTCATTCGAAACTTCCACTTTGTATATCTGCGCTAACTTGTGAAACTAAATATATAAACCGAATTTATTATTTTATTTTTTCATTACTAATTTATATTAATTACCAACAATTGTGATCTTGAGCATTCAGAGAAAATGGATAATAGGGCTACCAATCTGCAAAAATGGATCTGGTAGTTATAGAGTTATATAAACACAGGTGACGGAACAATCAGAAACACCAATACTCCTGCAAAATCTTAATGATATATAGCATAAAGAACTAATTCTTGAGGAATGAAGAACATGCTTTTTAATAAGCTACCAAAGAAAAAAGAATGGAGATTTCGAAAAAGATAAAAACAATAGAGGACTAACCCTGTTATCATTAACAAATAAAATATTTAGTAGATGTGATCGTCAAAAATTAAAAGTGGAATTAAATGGTTAAGAACAAGCAGGTTTTAGGACAGGAAAATCATGCACAGATCACATTTGTATGCTGCGCCAGATAGTTCTTCTTCTTTTGTCGTCACACTGTTACCGGGTTGTTGCCCAGTGGCGTGGTTTTCTATTTTTGTCATGCGTTGTTCTGGTGGCTTGGGTGATTGTTATTTCTGCTCTTTGGCATGATTCTGCTGTGCCATCTAACCATCTTTTTCTTGGTCTGCCTCTCGCCTTCTTTCCTGATGTTCTGTTGTAGAAGACTCTGTATAATGTAGAGTTTGGATGCATTATTATTAAGTTGCCAAACCACTTAATTCTTTGTTTCTCAATGTAATTCAAGCAAGGTTCTGTGCCAACTCGATTTCTTATGCTGATATTGGTGACTCTTGTCTTTTCTGATTGAAGATAGTTGACGAACAAATAAATGGAATATTTTCATCATTATAGCTTCTATTAACTTTGAAAAAGCATTTGATAGTCTACACAGGAATTATATGGAACATACTGTAGTATTAAGGAATATCAACAAAAATGGTTAGTGTAGTTGAAGCATGGTGAAGGAAGGCAGGGTCGGAGGCAGGGGAAGATCCTCTGTCACTTGTAGGTAAGAATTCCCATTTCAAAGATACTCGACTCGTACGCCGCATCGAGTGAGCGGGATATTTGTCCAGAGTTACATGTTATCAATGTAGGGTGTGATCGAGTTTCTAGTTATATTCTAGTTATAACACGGACGATAAAACTTAGGTCTTGTATTCAAGTTGAGAATGCAATAGAACCATTGGCAGTTGAAAATTGATAAAACCAGGCTGTAAAGCCGCCGCCCTGGCAATCATCATCATCAATAGGTGCGTCTCACATCGAAGGTTGGCTGCAATGAATCTCAGCATCCTCTGTCTTCCTTGAGTGTTGCACACTGCCAGACTGTAACCTGTCCATTTCTAAAGTTTCCTCCACTTATCTCTCGTCTTCCTCTTGCCTCCTCAACTTTCCTCTAGTAAATGTTTATCATGGTGTCATGCCTTTTTATGTGCCCAAAATACTTTACTTGTCTGAATTTATTTTTTAATAATTGTTTCTTCATGCCTAGTTTCCTAAACTTGTTTATTTGTCTGTTTCTGTCCATGAAACTCTGCCTATTCTTCTATATATCACATCTCAAATGCATCAATTCTGTCTTCTAACTGCTTGTTCATTGTCCATGTATCATACATTAATATAGGATATACATAGCATTTGATCATTCTAATTTTTAGCCTGTTTGTGATTTGTTTGGATGTCAGTAACTTTCTAATACTATTGAAATTATCCTGGCCATTCTATTCTCTATTGCCCTGGCAATAGTCATAAATTTAAATTAAATTCTACAAACATTTCCGTCTTAAAGATGACATCCCGAACCTCGCCGGTGCGACGAAGCTACACCGCCGTTGAGATCTTCATGTAAAGGCAATAGTTTTGAACATACAGTTTATTCATTGAAATGCAATCTTATGATCTATCAATCGGTCTTAAAAGAACAACGGCCCGCCTGCCCAGCGTGTTCGTAGCGCTTTGGACTGCGGGTGACAAGTCCTCTGTGAGTGCGGGTTCAATTCCGCGGACTGGCAGAAAAGCCACAGGTTCTCCAGATTTACGGTGTTCGTGGCACCGAACCGAAGGGCTACGATGTCCATGGCACTGAGCCGAAAGCTGAAAGCTCAAGTGCTTCTGGATCGAAAAAAAAAAAAAAATAACGAACAACGATCATATTTGTTTCGTCACATTTTCCAGCACCACTAGTTAAAGATTTGAAGTGTCAGATCAAAGAATTTTGAAAACATGGAATACCAAAAGTAGGCAGGGCTAGCAGGAAATCAATTGTCATCCAGGAAAATGACATTCCCAGAAATCGGAACACTGAGATATGCATTGTATTCTGGCAATGACTAACAAAATTGGAATAACTTTCAATAAATCCATCTTGTTATGTCGTAAAGCGCAGACCAGACCAATGCAGATGCCCCTAGCACACGAGGCCAGATCGAGCAAAGTATTCGTCTGCATTTTGTCAAATACCGTGTTCGAGTGACATGAGGGTGACTCTTTATCTCGCTTAAGTATGTCCCCGAGGTCCGTATTCTGGGATGAGGAGCTGCCCTTCTTTCTTTTGTAAAGACACAATAAGATCGTGATGTTAATTGTAGGTACGAGGCAGGAAATGAAAAGATGAACAACCGCTAACATCTTAGATAACATTAACTTTAGTCGTTCTCTTGAACAGGCTCTTATGATGTCTTATGTTCTTTTTTTTTTATCTTCTTCTTCTTCCAAAGCTCCATATTCAACCACTTGTTAAACCACTATGTGTGATTTCTATGTGATCTGAGCTTAAGGGTGATTGTCGTTGTGTCAAGTAGGCTAGCACATTCGTTTTCTGCGACGCTTTTTATTTAGTAGGTTAGCTTCTCTAGTGCCTACATCATCGCCTCTTACGACATGCTTTGTAGGTCGCAGTGTTATTATTCTTTCTTCCTTTGGACCCTGGAAACACTCGGCGCTTTTCTTATCAATTATTAAATTAAATTATTGTATATAGCAAGTTTATCTACTGTTAGTATTATCTTAAGAAGGGTTAGTTAAAATTGTTCCCAACGTTAGTCTTATCTTAAGACGGGTTATATTAAGTTATACTTAACAAGCTTGCCTGATGTTCTTCATATCTCAACAACCCTTAACTTGAATTGATGTATACAACAAGCTGGTCTGATGTTCATCTTATCTTAACTCAGTCTATACCATGTACCACTAAAGTGGCGTTGGTTGAGGACACGAAAAAATGGTGTTGAATCAATCCAGCGATTTAAGGAGTTTAGAATTACACGTTGTACGAGTAGATCGGTGGCGTATATGGCCTAGGGGATAGTAAATCGGTCTATTAACGCCGACGTTCTGAGTTCGAATCACGCCTCGGACAGTTTGGTTGCAAATTTTGATTTTTACAAAAGGATCATGGAACCACCCGTTCAGAAAGCAATGGCAATATACTGAACATAATAATGTCTAGAAAAATCACAAACAGCGTTAAAACGTGTGAAAAAATATGCATTTAACTTTTTTTAACAAGTTGAGCTGGATGCTTCAGGGGCAGAGATAGAAGTGTGTTTAACCAGCGAGCCACAGGAACATTTAGTATGCATACCCCTCGAAATCTGTTGAGGAAGACTTAGCACCTGTGGATATGCACCCGAAGTGCTGTGACGTTAGTTCAGTAATCGATAACCAATAACTATAGTGGCGTACAAATGTCCGCCAATCACAGCGCCAGCCACTATTGTGGCTTTCACTTTAAAATTACTTTCTTTTTCTTTGTTGAAATATTTCCATGTTTTTATCATACAATAAATAGTAAAGCAAACACACACGCGCACCCGCGTACACACACACACACACACACACACACACATATATATATATATATAAACAGTACAGTGGACTAATCAACCAATCAAGCACCAATATCTAAGAAACTGATCATCAGTTAAACCTGCTATGTCTAGCGGCAAAGAAGCAGAGACGGACAAAAGAAAAATAAGAAGGACATAAAGACACGTAAATATATATAAGAGAAAAGAGTAAAGGTACACACACTATGTGACGATAACGCGATCAAACATCCGTTACATCACAGCTTACAAATAAACCACATAGTCGTGAATCAGCTATAACATTAACTCCTTCACACTTCTGAGCTGATGTACTGGCTCGTGATTGTCTTTAAGAGGATGCAAAGCCAGTAAAAAAAAACATGTCCAGTAGCAGCGTCATGCATTAGGGTATGAAGCACCTGGTACTTTAAATTTCTAGACGCGAGTGTGTAGGAGGTAGGAGTTCCATTTTCTTACCTCCCGTGTCGAGTGTGAGACTGAGCCCACAACCCTCTTGCGCTTTATACGATAAGGAAACGCTCTATGTACTTCGCCCAATCCGCTCCACAATTAAGTATACATTGCAATATAATTATTCCGGATGCACAATAAAATACAAATTGACAGGGTTAACCCATTCAGCTCTGGAAGCCAATATACTTGCTCGAAGTATGTGTTAATATGTCACAAAGCCGATATGCTGGTTTATTTCAGTACGCATTGTAATATTAATGTGTATAGAGATTTTTTTTTAAATGATGGAGTGAAAGGCTTAATCAATATATATTTACACAAATTAATTTCACCTGGTCACTTTATGCTTGAAATTTGACATTGTTTGTTGGTACTAAATTAGTTTTATTTTATCTTATCTTATCTTAACCACATTTGCCGTGAAACGGCGTAGGGAGAGTTAGTTTTCTATCTTGTGACAGGTGTGTTGCACTTGACGTTGTCAGTCCATGCTTTCGCGGGGACTCTGAGATGTTATCTATCCATCGTTTCTTGGCCTGCCTCGTGCTCTGCGCCCTGAATGTCGATTATTGTAGGTACGTGATGGTAGTAAATATGGTTCCATTCTCATTAGATGGTCGAACCACTTTATTCTTTGCTTCTCGATGTACTGTATGCATGGTATAGTACCAACGATGCTTCTGATATTCTCGTTTCTCACTCTATCTCTCCTTGTAACGTTGACAGCTTTTCGTAGACATCTCATTTCACATGTTGTAATCCTTCTTTCTTGTGTCTTAGTCAGGGGCCATATTTGGCACTTATAGCAGAGAGTAGGAATAAATATGCAGTTTATCAGTTGTCGTTTGACTGCCATGTTAATGCTTGGATGTTTTAATAGTGGTGACAGTTGGTATGTCACTGCGTTTGCCTTCTGGCATCTAGTCTCGATTTCTCTGTCCATCTTTCCATCTGCTGTGAATATACTCTCGAGATATTTGAATTCTGAAGTCTAATTCACGAAATTAGTGCGTGTGCCAATATTGCAGAAGAACATCAAGACACTTATATTGCAGAAGAACATCGAGACACCTATATTGCAGAAGAACATCGAGACACCTATATAAGACACCTTACAACAATGATGGTGCTACTAATAACATAAAAATCATCATGACTTATGCAGCAATACAGAAAAAGCAAAAATATCTCCATCAGTGTTGACGGAAGAACAGCGCCTCAACCCATTTTCCCAGAATTAATAGAGTCTCCTCTTGTGACAACATTGAGTGTAAAATTATGCTCACACAGTCGCTCCATGTTTGCCTCTTTGTTTGTTTACCACGTCCCGCCTCTGTGAAGTCTTTTTAATTCCACCCAACAATGTAGTCTTGACCAAATGTCATTGTTTGGTGATCATTTTGAAGATCTTGAACCGTTATTCTGGTTTGTGGTTTCAAGTGGTTTTCATCCAACTCTCACAAACAAGGGTGAAAAAGTTAATTTAGCAGCCACCTTCTGCCACACTGAAATATTTGACTCATAAAGAAGAAAATGTGACGTTTTTCATTTATTTTATAGCTGATTGATTGATTGATTGATTGATAAGACATGACTACAATCATTGTATTTCAAAGAATAATCATATGTGCTTCGATCTCCTTCTTGAACAGGAAGATCTCACTGACAGAGCTAGATCTACGTAGCACCGGTGAGTGTTTACGATGTAGTTTTTGAGGATGTTGAGAATTTGTAAGAATATTGTAAATTTAGTAATTTGTGCTTCGATCTTTCATCTTAAATGTTAAGTTCTCATGACGGCTAGATCTTACTTATGTTATCGGTTTTCATGGGAGTATCTTTCCAGCTTATTATTATCTGTTTTCATGGCAGTATTTTCCAGCTTATTGTTATCGGTTTTCATGGGCAGTATCTTTCCAGCTTACTGTTATCGGTTTTCAACTGTTAACGGTTCCTTGACGTGCTTAAATTGAGCATGGAACCTTCATTTTATCATCTCTGTTGAGACAATGAAATCAATCTCACCTACATTGAAATCAGAAATTGCTAGAAAATAGCTAGATAAAACCACACGAGACGCAAACTTGGTAGTTTTGGAGTCAGAGGCGTACCACTACGTCGTACAGACTCTTAACCATTTATTTTAACAACGTATTTAGTTGATTGATGCTCGTCCATCACGGGTAATGATGACCACACAATTTTCATCCAAGGAAATGTAGTTGCATTATGTTTGTCTGTGTGTGCGTAGATGACTTATCGATAAAGGAAGAGACTGCAGTAAAACTTAGGAAAGTAGAGAAACACGCAAGAACAAAGTACTTTAGTTTTACAAAAACAGTGACGATACACAGCAACGTTTCGACCAAAAGGCCTTTATCAAGCAAACGATACAACAGGAGTGATTTCATATCAAATTTCGCCCGAGTGGTTACCGGGGCCCAAATTTGGGGTGTAAAGAATAGAACCACTGTTACCTGCCACGCATGTCGTAAGAGGCGACTAAGGAGGTTTGGCTGAAATCGGATGCACATGTCCTAAACGTGCAGAAGTCTATGCGTTTAGGGGCCTACCAAACCAATGTGCAACGTATACACGTTCTTGGCAAAGATCAAACATATCATAAAGAGTGATTAAAATTGGTCGTAAAGAACGAACGCAAAGAAGAAGATATCAAATTTGACATTAATTGCACAGGTGAGCTGTTCTAAAACACTTGTTGCTACTGTTTCCCATGCATGTCATGCGTTGTTCTAATATCTATTTTGATACTGTTCTGCGAGCATTTCGTGAGCTGTTCTAACACTTCATCCTACTCTATCCCATGCACGTTGTGGGCAGTTAAACACGTCTTAATATTGTTTCCTGTGAATATCATGGACTATTCTAACACTTCTAGCACAGTCTTGTCATGTATACATAATTATTAAATACGTTTGATGGATGAAACTATCTTTAATGGTGAGCTGCATAGCGGTAAACGCTAACAGGGTGGTCAGAAAAAGCAATCCAAAGACATACTCAAGAACTCGATGAAATCCGTTGGCATAGATATTGATAGCTGGGAGAATGTTGCTCAAGACAGATCAGCCTGGCGCACACTTCTTAAACACCGTTCTTCGACCTGCGAGGCAGATATAACATCACGCATGGAACAAAACGTCAAAATAGAAAGGCAGTAAAACTACCCACAAGATTTACACAAACCCACAAAATCCACAATCCACAAACTCAACAATCCTGGTAGGCCTATCATTTCTGCTTGCTCTTGCAATGAACACATCTCCGAGTTCATTGACAGTATCTTTAATCCTATAGTCACCAAATTACCTTCATTCTTGAAAGATACGAACCACACTTTGTCTGTTTTTTCTTCCATTGAGTTGTTGCCTCGCAGGACTAACCGTCTCGTCCTCCTTGATGTCTGTTCTCTGTACACATTTATACCTCATTCAGACGGACTTCAAGCTCTCCAGTTCTTTCTCGATAGGAGAACTAATCTACTTGTCTCCACCTCGGCTCTCCTTCCTCCTGGTGTTCCTGTATCTTCCCTTACCTCTATTGCCATGGGAGTTCCATTGGAGAGCCCGTCTCGTGGTGCTGTCAGGGGTTTTTCTCAGTGTGTGTCCTATCCACCGCCACCTTCTGCCCCTTATCGCTTGTTCCACTTGTCGTTGTCTTGGCTTCCATGAGGACTTCGATATCAGTAAATTTGTCCTGTAATTTTATTTCAAGAAATCTGAGAAGTCAACTTATGGGAAAGTGGTTTACTACTACCCCAACCATCCATAACCTGTGGAAATAATGCGCAATAGAACACAGCTTTCTACATATAGGTGCAATGTACAATTTTACCAACAAAAAACCTCGCATTATAGTACCACATCTACTGAGTTATACTGTAATATGGTGTTAGATTTAATTTGTCATAAATGCTGACTCATATACGATAATTATATCTACAATGCTAAAGAAGAAAAGCGAATAAAAATGAAGCATGTACATCGCGACCGTTGGCTTTCTCATCACGAAGAAGATAGGATATCATTAGCATCTCCCTGTGGTGCGATACTTCTGTTCAGAAGGCAGTCCAGATGGGTCAATTCCTCAACCATTGTCCACCTCGTCCACTTTCAGCAGGTGACCACTCTATCGTATTACAATTTCGTCTTCCGTGACCAAAGGACCGTATAGTGTGCGAACAATTGATTCGAGAATGGTCTTTGACTATCTTAGCTCCAACAACAGTTCCTGTCTTCTTGTAGTGAGCGGACACTAGCGAACTTCGCAGTGATAGCAGTAGTTCTAAATTGAAAAAGACTGTCGAGGACTCCAACCATTCTGTCGGGAAACGATGGAGTTCAAGAGTGGTAGCTGGCTCATGAAATAAAAAAAAAAAATGAAATTATTTTTTGTACACAGTGACAGTATGCGAGTTCGTTGATCGGTGGTACCCCGACCAGTGAGTGGCGGTGCTTTTATAACATATGACAGCGGTTTTGCTGAGCTTTAAGAGTCAATGATAATTAAGTCAGACATGAAAGCCGCGAGATTTTGACAAGAATGACCTTTCTAATTTTAGTAAAAATCTTAGCTTTCGCTTTAGATTTATGAATGAGTGTACGAAATATTGACAGTCTTATTGAGCTTACATGTAATGGTTTATTTTCTTACTTTCTGTTAGTATTTTTCTTTCACTTCCCTTTATGTTTCATTTGTTTCTTCCTAGTATATTTCGTTCATTCATTAGGGTCTCTCTGGGTTGGAGGTTACATTCTCGTTTCAAAGGTACTCAGTGCGTTACACGCTTGGAGCTATCAGAATATGCTTTACAGAGATCTCTGAAGGTAAAATCTAATTTCTAGTTCTGTTGGAGATGCATGATAAAACAAGGTTACAAAGCCTTTGTCCTGGAAAAAAATTTTACATACTCAACTTGAACACAGAACCTACGTTACAACGCCAGTCTCTGATAGGACTAGGAACTCGGTCTCCCTTACAATGAGATCATGGATCTCTGGAAAATATATCCCGATCTCTCTACGCGGGAAGCGTCCCTTTGGAACGAGTGACGAGCACCTTAGCTCTACGCCACAGAGACCATTCTTAACTAAGACTAAGTCGTCACATCATTCTTTTATGGTAAGATTAACAGAGGTTTCCAAGGAGCATTGACCTTCTAATTGAAGTCATAAATGTTGATTACTTGAGAACGCAAGTGTGTTGCCATTATATGAGACCTTCCTGGTCCGTCACATCTAGCCGTGCCAAAATTTAATAAACAGTCTAATTTTTATAGGGAGTATGGAAGCTTCGATTGTGTGCGTGGTGTGTGTGTTTATTTTTAATATATATATATATATATATATATATATATATATATATATATATATATATATAAACAGATATATAGATTGATAGACATACAAACATACAGATAATATTCTTCTTCTTCTTTCTGTTTTCGTCACACTGTTATTGGGTTGCTGCTTAGTGTGGTGGTTTTCTGTTTTTATCTTGCGCTTCTCTAATGGGCTTAAGTGATAGTTGTTTTTGCATATGGACAGGATTCTGCTATGCCGTCTTTTTCGTGGTCTTCCTCTATCTTTATTTCCTGATGTTCTGTTGTAGAAGACTATACAGTGGAGTTTATTTGCATTCTTATTAAGTGGCAGAACCACTTCATTTTTTATTTCTTAATGTAATTCAAGCAAGGTTCTGTCCCAATTTTCTTTCTTATGCTGATGTTGTAGGTAGTAGGTAGGTAGGTAGGTAGGTAGGTAGGTGGGTAGTTGGGTGGGTGAGTGGGTAGGTGGGTGGGTAGGTAGGTAGGTAGGTGATAGGTGATAGGTAGATTGGTAGATAGGTAGATAGGTAGATAGGTAGATGGGTAGATGGGTAGATGGGTAGATGGGTAGATGGGTAGATGGGTAGATTGATAGATGGATAGATGGATAGATGGATGGATGGATGGATGGATGGATAGATGGATAGATGGATAGATGGATAGATGGATAGATGGATAGATGGATAGATGGATAGATGGATAGATGGATAGATGGATAGATGGATAGATGGATAGATGGATAGATGGATAGATGGATAGATGGATAGATGGATAGATGGATAGATGGATAGATGGATAGATGGATAGATGGATAGATAGATAGATAGATAGATAGATAGATAGATAGATAGATAGATAGATAGATAGATAGATGTAGATAGATAGATAGATAGATAGATAGATAGATAGATAGATAGTAGAAAATTCTTTGCGGATTTAACTGCAAAACAGTATTGACCATCTCTATGGTTACTGGGCGTGAACAAATGGGAGATAACTCTGCTGTTTTATGACCTTCTGTCGTCGGTTAGTTTGCACGAATTTAAATAACTCAAACTGTTACCATTAACCCTTGAAAGCCACTGAATCTAGGAAAACGTAACCGTGCACGCAAGGGACGTTTTATAAAGCTATGAAGTCCTTTATTAAGTTCATTCAAGTGGAACTGTCTTGATGAAAGGCCCCTACGAGTACTGTTGACTACATGAAAGTAATGTTACTACGTAACTGTATTGTTAATTAAAGTGAAACACGGCTACTGTTACCAGGGTGGAGTGTCTGAATTTTTACTGTTTACCTTGGAGACATTGTTTATAATTGTCGCTTCCATTTTGGTTTTCAAGTGAACTACGCGTGAGGCTAGAATATTAATGTGTTCATCTTATTAGAAAACTTTGTTGTGACTTTGAAGTTTGAGTGGAAATAAGTTTGGTTTTTGGGTACAACAATTAATAGTGAATATTTTCATGAAGATCAGGCTCATCCTTTTCTTCTGGTCTCCTTGGTCATCGATCGACGGATAAGCCAATGACTATCAGACACTGTTTTGTACATGGTTACAAATGCTCTCAACTATATTTGCTAAGTGGCTATGGTTGGTAGAAGTTTGAGGGTTATCTGTGTAGCGGTGGGTGTTTCTTCTTCTTCTTTTTCTTCGTCGAATGCTCCATAACTACCACTTGTTTAATCACTCTTTGTGATTTGTATGTGATCTGAGCCAAAGAACGATTGTACGTTGTGCGAGTTATGTGCCTACAAGTAGGCTAGAACATCCGATTTCTGTGACGCTTTTAAAAATTTACTAGGGTAGCTTTTTAAGGTCCCTACCTCAATCGCCTCTTACGACATGCCTTGTACGTCGTAGTGTTACTATTCTTTCCTCCCCTTATCAGCCTCGGCAACATAGCGGCAGTGGTGGCTACTATATTCACCTCTCTTATCAGCCTCGGCAACATAGCGGCAGTGGTGGCTACTATATTCACCTCTCTCATCAGCCTCGGCAACATAGCGGCAGTGGTGGCTACTATATTCACCTCTCTCTCCAAATGTACTCGTTTCATTTCAATGTGAAGCGATCATTGTTTGTGAATCCTGATCTCAATGTAGGGTGAAATCAAGTTTCTAGTCCTATCGGGGACGGGCGATAAAAATTAGGTATCATGTTCAAGTTGAGAGCTTAAAATAGTCATTTGCAGTTTAAAAAACACAAAAAAGTACTAGCTAACCATTAGTACTAACTGTCGTCAGCAACAGCGTTCAGCGATAGTACCAAGGTTTAAATTTTCTTTGTAAAAATACTGTTTTGTCTGATTTCTCTCTCTCGCGATCACCGCTTAGACTGATGCACCAGATTTCCCCATAAATTCTTATTCATGTGGAAATCTGATTCATGCAGCCTTATGTGATTGTGTGTTTCGTCACATCTTTAACGCCATCTGGAGCTTGTGCTTATCCTTCGGCGATGTGTCCGGTTTTAGCCAGCGTTTACTGGGTTCGCTCTCCGTCAGTCTTGGGCTGTCCCCAGCCGACCTGCAAGGCAGCAGGTTGCTATTTTCTTTTAGGGTAGCTACCCTTAGGTAACCTTTCCTCCTGGGTTGTTGAGCGTCATCTGCCAAGGATTGTCACTCCAGAATAGGTCATTAGAGCCACAATAGAAGTTGTGATTTAGCGCAGAACAAACTTCCAGATGCAAAACCTATTGTCTCATGTAACAAAGAGGCCAATGATGATGATGATGATGTTATATATGACACATATCCCCACTTCTGACTCGTCTCTTTGATTTTGCCTCCCATGAATTTTGCTTTCAATATTTCCTACCTTCGTCTTTCTGGTCCACCACTCTCTCTTTAATTCCGTTCACCTCTCCTATCTTCGGATCGTTCTCACTTGCTATCCTACTGTTTATCATCTCACCCCTCACTCCATCACCCTCTCTTTATCTTAATTCCTCCCTCTCATACTTAAACAAATGTTAACTCTTTGTCAGTCCCGCCCACATTTGACTAACACAGTTATCTTTGATTGAGTTCAGATGTGAGAACTAGTCAAGTAGTGCCCAACGGACATCCTAAGTGTGACGCAGTCATCAGATGTCAGTGTTGTCTAGAACGCCATCTACTATGATATAGCTCATACGTTTCGAACAATCCGAGAGGTCATCCAACTATTGTGTCCCAGTCATTCTCTCCATCCCCATATGCGAACATCCATTATTCACTTAATTAAATGTACAGACATACATCTTTTCATACCCTAATGGTCTGAAGTGTATGTCACTTAAAATTTCTAGGCTCTAGTGTGCAGGAGGTAGGAAGGTAAATTCCGTTCCTCACGTGTGGAACGTCGAGTGTGGGATTGAACCTACAACCCTCTTGTATGCATGTCGATAGGCGAACGCTTATGCACTAAGCTAATCTGTTCCATATGTACAAATATCATTATCATCAAATAGTTGTAGTGAACAGAACATTGGTATGCTCACAATTCTTTGGAATTTCTCTCTCTCTCTCTCTCTCTCTCTCTTTGATCAGATGTTATGCTCTTGTGCCGTTATGCTTAAATCACAAGCCACATCTAGAATCCATCTTCTCGGCGCGCTTCTTCTTCTTCTCTTTGTCTCCATTGATAATGGTCTTTCCTAACCATTCGTATCTTTTTTATATGTCCAAAACGATTCAATATTCTCTTCGTATTTGTAGCATCAGTTAGTTTTCTTTGATTTTTGAGTTCTTTCTGAAGGTACCAATTTCAATATTTATTATGTCCCTTGCTCTCTTGCCCTCAATGTCTCTTTTAATATAGTTCATAACAATGTATTATGTCTTTTAATGTGACTAAACAACCGTATTTCTGCAAGTTCTATTTCTTTGAGTAATTATCTTCTCTCTTAGTCGTTGAAACACGTCTTTGTTAGTTCGTCTTTCCATCAATGATATTCGTTAGGCATTTGTAAATCCATTTTTCTTATGCCTCGACACATAACTACTTAAATAATAGTATGTTCTTACTGGTTAGTTGTCCATTGCAAGCAATCGTAACAGCAGACTCTTGAGTAATTACTTATCTTAGTCGTTAATCAGTCTTTGTTAGCCTTTCCATCAATGATTTTGTTAGTTATTAGATATTTATTCTGTCTGATAGTACTACTTAAAAGATATATGTTCTTATTTAGTGTTTATTCTGTCTATATATCTATCTCCTTCTATAGATCAATGTTCTAGTTTATTTAGTGTTTATTCTGTCTATATGTATCTCATTGATAAAGATATATGTTCTAGTGTGTTTAGTGTTTATTCTGTCTATATGTGTTTCCTTGATAAAGAGCCACGATCGAAACGTGGGATTGTTGTTAGTTTCATATTTAATAAAATGTTTGCTTACTTATATGACACACGAGGTCTTTGTTCAGAAACGCCACTTTACTTAGTATCACTGCAGCCTAGCCACGATTGTTTTCAAATCTGGTCTGACCACCTTAGATCTGTAATTTCCGTACATCACTTCACCAGCTGAGGGGTCCATTTCTGAAACACAATTCCATACCACAGGTGTAGCATATACAAGATTAGGTTTGAGCATGTGGGCGTTTTGTGTTTTGTCTTTTCGTGCACTTTCTTTTATTTTCACTGCAACAGTTACACGATTCTCAACAATGCGAGTTTCTCTTGTGTTATTGTAGCGCCACATTTGACGATCTGGCGCAAAAATGTCTAGCACTTTGTGTCTATCAAAACATTTTAAGTGTCTTCGAAGAATTTTTTATGTCCACTAACTGTCCACTTTCCGCCATAAAACTCTCCTCACATCAGCTTTTTTGTGATGCTTACAGATACACACATACCACTCACTTACACACGCATAAATTCACCGAAACACATATATAAGATAACAGATGTGTGGGCGTGTCTAGAGGCGGCATTTAGTGTGAGCAATTATTCTACACAAACACGTGAGCAGGCACACGCCATCGGAGTCTTGAAGGCAATGATTGGGTATCGAAACACCATACTGTTTCCACGCTGTGCTGGAACGCATGCGTGAAGATAAAAAAAGACGAACAGGAATTGCGGAACAAAAAAAGGACAATGTAAAACATTATTGTAAGCTGTAATGCAGAGAACCTCCAATCATTTTTTAATTTGAAATTGATCATGAAGAAAGATAGCGAGAGAGAAGAGACATGCTCAAAGCAGTCGTGAAGAATAACTTAATTTTAATTGCTGCATTATTTATTCATCTGTCTCTATCACCAGCCTCCCTCCATGGAGACTAGAGCGGAAAATCCACAAAAGGCTTAGCACCCACTGCCGGGTCAACAGATGTACTAATTATATAGCGATAACAGTAGAAACAGTAACATATTTTGTGCAAGACGATGATGATGTAAGCGTTATTGTTGAGGAAAGAGGAAGTAAACAAAAAAAGATGAAATCATTGAAATAGTTGAATGTATGGAGCAGATGCTTCTCTTCTTCTCTTCCAACATTTACTTCTTTATAGAAGTGTTGGGGCAAAACGTAGTGATCTTGATGGATGACTTTTAAAAAGTTGTGTATTCATATTTTTCTTTATTTTCTTTTCCTCTTCTTCTTCTATCTCTTCTTATCTTTCCTCTTTTTCTTCTTATCTTTCTTTTCCTTATTTTCATTTTTAATTCTTTTACCTTCTTCTTCTTCTTCTTCTTCTTGTCTTTTTCCCTTTCTTCTTCTTTCAATCTTTTTCTTCCTCTTTTTCTTTCCCTTTCTTTTTCTTCTCCTCAACATTTCTTCTTCTTCTTTTTCTTTCTTCCTATTTCTAAGTTTTTCTTCTTATTTATTTTCTTTACTTACTCTTCATTCTTCTTTTGTATTATCCTTCGTCTTTCTTATTTTGCATTTTTTTCTTTATTTTTTATATTTTCTTTCTTTCTTCTTCTTTTTTCTGTTTCTTGATCTTCTACTCTTACCTTCTTCTTTATTTTCTTCTCTTTCGCTTTTAACAACACGTACAGAGTTATGGTGGGGAGGAGTCGAAAATCGTATGCTCTATTGTTTGCTTTATTCAATACCTCTTGAAAACTTGATTCATTTCTTGAAGGTTGGTCTTGGTGTCCTCGATCCATCATTTACATTGTCTTTCTTTTACAATATTGCCATTATTTCTTTAATATTACTGCTACTTAACATTCTTAATCTCAGTGTAATAGTAGGCTAAATGTTTAGTTTCCGTTTTCATAGCGTAAGGTATGTTGAGAGCACGATGTAAACACTGTAATTGTCTTTAGCCAATGACTTCTGATTGGTGATATAGTAAACGTCACGTCGGACGCCTTTACTTCCAACTGAAGGGTGCTCGACTATCCTGGGAGACTATCAAGACAAATGTCAGAGACCGGTAAAAGTGGCGAACAACTGTTGAGGCCCTATGCTCCACGAGGAGCGGAGAGGAATAAGTCAGTATCTCAAAAACTCTCTGATATTATCTAAACGACAATTAGTTAAGGTTGAGTATGGGCGTATCTTCTTACATAAATATTTAACTTTTGCTATAACTACAGCAACAACTTGTATAATACTTATTTTACTTTATCTTTCGCTAATCATGTTTTACCTCACATCGACAGGATACGAAGAGATTTTATGTAACAGTTTTTGTGTGCGCTTCATAAATAGTGTTTTTATCCGCCTCCGTTATTTCTGAGGTTCACCTTTTACGTGGACAGCCTTTTGCTTTGTATACACTGATTCGCAGTAGCATTGCTCATTTAGTCTGTTGGCAATATACATTTGTGGACGAACTATTTATTGTCTTGTTTCTTGATGAAGTTCAGCACCGGTGTTGTAGACACTTTTTTTCTGATGTCTTCATTTCTAAACCAGTCTCTTCTTTCCCAGCATTTGATGTCAGCGTTTAGTTTTGGCACTACAACTACAATACATATACAAAAGATATAAAAAGTGACACTTTTATTATTGACATCTGAAGACAAGCATGCATACATACATCATTAAATAGCTTGTCCTGAGCAGAACTTTGCCACGCCAACAGTCCTCCGAACCATCACTTACATCCTGAATCCATCTTCTCCGTGGTCTTCCTCTTCTTCTCTTTGCCGGTATGCCTCCTTCTATGATGGTCTTCTCCAGCTCATCATGTCTTTTTATATGTCCAAAATATCTCAATTTTGTCTTTCTTATTTGTAAGAAAGAGAACATACATACAAGGGATTATATTTATTTCTCTTATGTTGCAAGAATTAGAGGTTTGTGTTCAATCTTGAACCACTAAGATTAGATTATAATGTATTTGTTTCTAATATTAAAATGTGTTGGATGCACATATTCTTATAATGATGAATGTGGTTATCATATCAACAAAATCTAGTAGCAAATTTAATCATAACAGAAAACGTATGGACAACGTGTATAGATTGTGTCATCGAGCATAATCTTCAAGTTCTGAGGGTATCATGTTCTTCTACAATTATATTTGTTTAACATGTATGTCAAGATGAAGACTGAAAGACTGACGTATTAACATCAGTAGGTAATTTAGTTTCCACTTGATTTATATTATGCAAATATCAGTTTCTTTTAGCTCTTTTCTGTAAAAACAAAAATAACGGAATACCATCATTAAATAGCTTGACCTGAGCAGAACTTTGCTACCCCAACAGTCCTCAGGAAATTCTCTCTTTCATAGGCCCTGCCTCTGCAGCCGTCATGTTCAAACCATCAATTACATCCTGAATCCATCTTCTACGTGGTCTTCCTCTTCTTCCTGTCTTTGCCGATATGCATCCTTCAATGATGGTCTTCTCCATCCGGTCATGTCTTTTTATATGTCCAAAATATATAAATTGTAACAGAATATACAATGTGTATATCATCATAATCACCTCAATATCAATCCTAGTCGCTCCCAAAGGCACATATTGCAGAGACAACAATCCTAGTCGCTCCGAAGGCACATATTGCAGAGACACTAAATGTCCACTCAATTCGATATTGTGTTCTTCTTTATACGAATAGAAAGTTTAGAACATTTGGGGACTAAAGGAAATTCAGGGAAGGAGAGATCGTGGAACACAGAGGGATAAGATGTTGGATAGTCTGACATCGTGATTCGATAAAAGATCGATGTCAGAAATGATTACCTGCAGTAAAGAGAGAAAGAGTTGTGGAGAGACATGATTGCCTACGCCGGCAGGCATGGCATTGATTGATTGAGTTTTTCTTTCTACTATAAACCAAGTCCTCAGCATGTCGTTGAGTTCTACTTTCAAAGATTGCCTGCGTGTGCCCCTATGTCTCCGTTGTTTCCCTGTCCATGCGATGTCCACTGAAATGTATGTCTTGGTAGATTTTTGTATCAATTCAGGAGAAAGGAAAAGTAAAACAAACTAATTGATATATGTATACAAGAACGTAGATACCAAGCAATGCTGGATAATAACTACCAGAAAACTATCGACATTCATAAATGGATGTTTACATAGAATATGACTGAGATGGTATGAATAAGATTACGAACGAGGAACTCAGAGAAAGAACTAAGCTGATACCAGCGGAGAAAGAGCTAAGGAAGAGACACCGGCGATGGATAGGACATACATTGAGAAGACCGACGGGAAGAATTGCAAGACATGAACTGTTTTGGAACACCACATGGAAAGATGAGTAGGGGAATCCTAGACATACCTGGAGAAGAGAGTTGGAGGCTGATAGTAAAAGGATAGGTAAAACATGGAAAGAATTGGAAGGGATGGTAGGAGAGAGGAAGAGCTGGAGGAAGTTTGGTGAAGACCTGTGCTCCGTTGGAAGTTGAAAGGTGAAGAGAAGAGAATGCTAGATAATAAAGCTAGTTATTTATATTTTTGAGCAATTTGTTTCTTTATATTTGTAGGAAAAATCTCGTTGCTGAGGTACGCCCTTTTAACCAAGAACGAACCCCTTTTTTAGTTTTATCCGATCATGTAGCTCTTAACAGTGAATCCTTTTTAATTATTGCAATTTCAAAACCATAGTTTATTTTGTGTTTTAGGGGGTGAAATACTCTTAAAAACCGCTGCACTCACTTTCAACTTAAAAACGTCCCATTAAGTTATATCAGAGCGTGTAAGCCAACAAACATAACAAACAGGAAATAACTCTTTACGAAGAATTCAATATAATTTATTCTGAAGCATAAGTTAATGTATATGGCCTTTTTCGTCTTTACAGATGGTCAATGTCGGAGCTGAAAGCAAGGAAAAAGTGTCCTCTTCATTTGTGTCTAGCCTGGGCAGCTGATATGGGGAATATGTCTAGCCTGGGCAGTGATATGGGAATGTGTCTAGCCTGGGCAGCTGATATGGGGAATGTGTCTAGCCTGGGCAGCTGATATGGGAATTGTCTAGCCTGGGCAGCTGATATGGGAATGTGTCTAGCCTGGGCAGCTGATATGGGAATGTGTCTAGCCTGGGCAGTTGATATGGGAATGTGCCTTGCCTGGGCAGCTGATATGGGGAATGTGTCTAGCCTGGGCAGCTGATATGGGGAATGTGTCTAGCCTGGGCAGCTGATATGGGAATGTTCTAGCCTGGGCAGCTGATATGGGAATGTGTCTAGCCTGGGCAGCTGATATGGGAATATGTCTAGCCTGGGCAGCTGATATGGGGAATGTGTCTAGCCTGGGCAGCTGATATGGGGAATGTGTCTAGCCTGGGCAGCTGATATGGGGAATGTGTCTAGCCTGGGCAGCTGATATGGGGAATGTGTCTAGCCTGGGCAGCTGATATGGGGAATGTGTCTAGCCTGGGCAGCTGATATGGGGAATGTGTCTAGCCTGGGCAGCTGATATGGGGAATGTGTCTAGCCTGGGCAGTTGATATGGGGAATGTGTCTAGCCTGGGCAGTTGATATGGGGAATGTGCCTTGCCTGGGCAGTTGATATGGGGAATGTGCCTTGCCTGGGCAGCTGATATGGGGAATGTGTCTAGCCTGCGCAGCTGATATGGGGAATGTGCCTTGCCTGGGCAGCTGATATGGGGAATGTGCCGTGCCAATTTTGAACAAACCCCCTCTCTTCCCTACTGTTTAATTCAAAGGAAGTCCATACATTTGGAATCAAGCAGGGTTTGCAGGGGATGTCAGAGGATGGAATGAATACACATATAACCATCAACTGCCTTAGGGTCACTCCCTCCAGATTTGTGATCAATGTTTACTCCTCTAGCCCTCTACATAACCGTGCTGACCCACAGGGCAGTGGGGATTTTCTATTAGGGTTTACTCCCCTAGCCTTTAGCTCTCCCGAGCCCCCTTCCACAAGGCAGTGAGTTTAACAGTTGCAGATGGTACCGTCTACTGTAACACGGTAGCAGATGAAAACATTTGATCTGAAGTTAATATAGTTAATATAGAGTAAATATAACACTTGATAATTCTCATATGTGTTAATATATCCATAATTAAATTTACAATAATATATGAGTAGTATCACCAACAACACAAGAATCGACAGAGTAATGAATACCAGCATCAGAGAAAAGGTTGGAACAAGACCGTGCTTGAATTATGTAGCGAAACGGAGAATTAAGTGGTTTGGCCACTTAGTAAGTATGCGAACAGACCAAACTACCTATGAAGCTTTCCACAATAGAATATCAGGAAGGAAGGCGAGAGGAAGACCGAGGAAAAGTGGATAGATAACGTTGTTGAATTCTGCCAGGGGAATAAGAAAACCATCACACAAGTCACCAGAGAAGCGCAAGACAAATACATAAAACCACGACACTGGGTTAACAACCCGGTAACAGTATGCTGACAAAAGAAGAAGTATAAATGATATATTTGCGATTAACGGTTACGTAGAGAAAGACAGAAATGATCACCAGGGATAAGTAAGGACAGGGATATTAAGATATAATATAATGCAATAACAGTCGGAAGTGTTTGCGACCTCATTTTACTTGGTCTTAGTATTTGGGGATCTCTGTGACTAAGGTGTTCAGTTTTTAAACCTTGCGTGCCGATGGTCGTGAGTTCGAATCCGGACCGCCCCTTTCTGTTTCTTTTCTTCTTTTGTCCTTCTCTGCTTTTTGTCGCTAGGCGTAGCAGGTTTAACTGATGATCGGTTTCCGAGATAATGCACGCTCGGTCGCTTGATATGTTGTGGTATTGTGGAGTTTTAAGATGTCTGTAACTCCATCAATCCATCTTTTTCTTGATCTGCCCCTTCCTTTTAATGATTCCATTTTCAGGTTGTACACTCTTGCAACTGGTGTATTCAGGTTCATTCTCACCAAGTGACCAACCCATTCAAGTCTCTGTTTTTCAATGAATCTAATAGCAGGTGTTGTTCCGACTGTTCTAATTTCTTCATTTCCTATATGGTCCCTTCTTGTTTTATTTACCGCTTTTCTCAAGCATTTCATAGGTGGTAATTTTCCTTTCTTGTTCTTTTGTCAGTGCCCATGTTTGGCACTGGTAGCACAGTGTTGGTGTGAAGATTGCATTTATAATCCGTCTTTTAGTCTCTACTGGAATTGCTGGGTGTTTCAAGATTGGGGTACCTTTCTGTTTACGAGTGCATTTTTCCAGAGACCCTGGGACTGTTGCCAGAGCTACGGAGTTCGTGTAATACGCTCGGCAGGAGTGTGCCATGTCTGTGGAGACGGACCGAGCCACATGGGGTTAACCCCGGCGCAATGAAATAAATCCTTCCACTTTAGACGAATGTTAGTATTTAAAAGTTAGGTGGTCAACTCCTACGTTGCAACTGTTTTCCAGTCCTAACTTACTCGTGATTGTTATTAGTCATTGAACCGACTTGATTGAAATACGTATGTGCCTGTTATATATGCCGTAGGGGCCAAATGGGGAGTGGAACGTAGTCAAGTTTTCGGCTGGAACCACATAGATCACAACTAGTGATTAACGTGATTGTTAAAAATTAGCGCAAACAAACAAACCACATTAAACTACAAACAAACAAACCACATTGAACTGTCTGCATAGTATTCTCGACAGACCCATTTGCTAACAGTCTCGCCTAGTAGATGTCGAAAGTTTAGCTGAAATAGTTACGTTGGGAGAATGTTAGATAAAGATCCTGCGTTTCGGAAAAATATCTGGCAGCTGCTAAATTTTAAGTCATCTCTGTGGCGGAGATGTCAGGTGCTCGAATCTTGTTTCAAAGATACTCGTTGTTTCTTCCCCATACGTGGACAGGATCAGAATATTTTCTCAAAGATCTCTGATATTGGTGAAAACAGTTGCTAGTTATATCGGAGACGAACGATAACACGTAGGTTTCATGTTGAAGCTGTGGACGTAACAAAATTTAAGTCAGCTAAAAATCGATAACAGTAGGCTGCAAAGTCGCTGTCAGGGCGAAATGCATTTCAAAAATTGAAACAAAATTCTTTAAAAAACATTTTCACCATCCTCAAATTTACATCCATCAACAAATAGACAGTGTACAAGCAGTGGAGGCTCGTCAATAAGGGCCACTGGGGCCAGGCTCCACCAAAAAGAATGTGTACCGTGTTTTTATTATTTTATAAATTAAAACATAACAACTCATAACCATGATTTCCCCGAAAATTTGTGCCTGGCCCCACCAGCAAAAATTATCACGAGACGCCACTGTGTATAAGTATTAAGGGTTTCCTGGAAAAAAACTCCAAAAACTCCTAAACACAGGACTTGAACTACTTACCCATATTTCGTATGACACCCATTGCAATAGTTCACTGGTTGTGTTCGTAAAAGCACTCGTATTGCTAGGCTAGACAATGCGTGCTGTAAGAAGTAAAGATAAATGGTTCGAGTCCTGTATTTGGTAATTTGTTTCTTTTCGGAAGTCCCTAATACTTGTACATTGTTTATTTGTTGGTCATATTCCGCTTCTCCGTTGCTTCCACTTGTGTTCCTAAAAAAACTCACTGTTCTCATGTCAAAATTATATCGGGGACTCTCATCGGTGATACATAGTTTGTGCACTGTCGATGAGATCTTGTTCTCGCCCAAGTGGTTACCGGGGCCCAAATTGGGTGTAAAGAATAGAAACACTGTTACCTGCCACGCATGTCGTTAGAGGCGACTAAGGAGGTTGATCGTAGGGCTAGCCACCCCACACCGTAGAAAGCACTAGATGGCTACAGAACGGAGAGTGAACCAAGTAAACGCTGGCTGAAACCGGACACATCACCGAGGATAAGCACCAGAGCCCCAAATGGTGCTGAAGATGTGACGCAAAACACACAAATGCTAAGGCTGCATGAATCAGATTTCCACATGAATAGAATTTATGGGAGATCTGGTACATCGGTCTGGGCGGTGATCGCGAGAGAGAGTCTTGCTCAGTAAAAAAAGATCGAAGCACACATTGTTATTCATCGAAGTGCAATGATAACTGTCCTATCAATCAATCAATACATCAGATGTTGAAGGGTACACATTACAAATGGTCCTGAGGCTTATTAGTTAAATACCCTCCACATTATGTTCATAAGGTGCCAAGTTCTACTATAATAAGTTTGATTTCAAACTCACGTATACGCATTACGACTCAGTCATTTATTAATGTGTAAACACCCTACAGTCGGTTACTAAGGAAATGCTGTATTTTATCTCTAATAGTAATATCATAACTCTCCGAGAATAGGTACTTGTGATTTAATGTTGTCTGCTCTGACATTTACCGCAAGAATAAAACAAGAATAAATACCATCCGTTAATACATTACAATTTTGAAATCTCTCAAAGCATAGATTGAGTTGGATGTGTCGTAGGAAATGAGGGTAAGTGGTTCGAATCCTGTGTTTATCTATTTGTTTTTCGGAAGCTCTTAATACTTGTACATTGTTTATTTGGTGATCATATTCTTTGCTTCCGTTGCTTCCTCTGGGGTTCTTGCAAAAGAACTCCTTGTTCTCATCACACAATAACTATATTAGTGTTTGAAGTCGCAGAAAGTCGTTTAAAAGCGAAATAAAGCCATCGACCGTGACTTTAATATTGAAATAGTTGCACTTATGCTATGGTACGCTTTTGCATGTGATGGGGTTTCTGTAGATTTGAGAAGCAGTGTTCAACTCCCGCTCAAATAGTACTCGGTTCGCCATCCGCGTGAAGCGATTCTATTTATTATACATTGATTCCTGATATCAATATAGGTGAAATCAAGTTCCTAGTCCAATGAGAGACAGAAGATAAAACATAGATCCTGTATTCAAGGTAAACACGTAAAATAACAGTGGTAACTAAAAATTTCTAAAAGTAAAAAGGAAAGCCCTAGCCCGGGATAAAAATCTTTATTATTAATTAAAATAAAATTCCTATTGATATTCGTAATTTTTTTTAGTACATCGAACGACCTCTCCGGTTCAATGTTGTTCGTCCCCTGCCTTCTATGATCTTCCTGTGTAAGAAAGAGATAGAAGCATACATGGTTATTTATCGAAGTGCAATGATGATGATCATATTACTCAATCAATTAATCAATAATATCGCTTGTATGTAAAAGAATGTATAAGAAATATATTCGAATGTTATGCTTATCAATTGTAGAAGAAATGCAACATATTAAGCTAGACTAGACATCGAATGAACTGCTACAATACCGTCATGAATTCTTATATTTTCAGAAGTTATTGATTTTTTTAACAGCACAGATTCCCGCAACAGAGAACCAATGAGCAACGTCCGATCCATGATAGCGACGAGCCAATGTCTGTGACACTTGCCTGGAAATGGCTGTTGTATTGATTGAAGGCGGTGCCAGACTTTCCGGAAAATTGTAAATTTCGATTGGGAAGACTACGAAAAATGGTAGGGAGGGAATAACTTTTAATGCTTTTATTTTTTCGCTCCAGAAATTTTGACACTGGGAACATCGTGGCGCATGCCCGCGAATCCGATTATTCGCCCGGGCGTACATAAACAGCAACATTTTAGTGAATTTCTCACTTTCTAAACTCAATGATCGTTTTATCCGATCCAAGGTCTAAATTAGATATAAGGCAGATAGAATTTAGACGTGCATCTCTTTAGAGTTTGGCTGAACCAAGATCTAATCAAATCTGGTAGTGAAGCGATCTGAGTGTAGTGTTCGTCTGAGAATTAGTTGCCCTGTAGGAAAAGGTTAGTAAGATATTAGAAAAGCAACTTACCCAGGGAGGCACTTAACTGAATTTATCTAGTCAATCTACATCAGTGTTTAGATGAATTTCTACTTTCGTTATCCCACTGTTCAGTGGATACTGTTCCGTATTTTACCTATAACTTAAGTTCTTCGTTGTTGCTTAAACCTAATAACTCATTTTTTATTCATATATAATCTTGCACATATTTATACAAACACAATAAAAGACACAAAGTGGACACCCATAGCCGAACAATCTAAGAAAAATGGATAATAAAAATGAATTATGCGATGCTGGATCGTTCGCTGATATAATAAATTATGATTCGAATTTTTCTGCAGCCTTCAGTGATTAGTTTAGTATCGGTTTCTCTGCCGTCTGATATTCGATTATGGATCCGCGGTCAGCGCTAATAAATTTTTATATGACCCAGTAATGAAATATTGAGTCAAATTTGTATATTTAATTAATTTCAAATTCTATTTATGTATTTGACGAGATAATTTTCTAGCGATGGGAACAGGAAGAAAATGTTATAAATTATTGTTATGTGTTTGTCTGTATATTTAAGTAAGTTATATATTTATTTAAATATCAAATAGATATATGATTTATATGTTTGAGAATTGATGATAAATCCTCGATCAACTTTTATCAAATGTGATATAATAATGATTATTTATTTTGAAACAATTCAAGTTCATTGTGAAAAAGAAAGGAAAAATGTTAAACAAAAAAACGAATTTTCTTTAAGTTTTACTGCTTAAAATACAACAAACCTGTTGTACAACGGGTTTGTTATTATTTATACATTTTTCGCTCAGTTATAATATGTACGATACAAACGTTTATGTTGATAAGTCAACTTTGCTGAAGTATTATTTATACATTTTTCGCTCAGTTATAATATGTACGATACAAACGTTTATGTTGATAAGTCAACTTTGCTGAAGTATTATTTATTTTAAAGTGATATTTAAGTTGTGTTTATATTTTGTAATTCACATTGGAAGAAAGTCTATATGGGATTTTGAATAAAAATTTTCAAGAAAAAGTCATTCGTTAACTAAGGACAAAGAAAGAGAACAATTTGATTCATCCAGAAAGAACTCAAAAGTAAAGAAAACTGGCTGCTGCTTCAAATAAAAAAGAAATATGTTTGGCACAAAGAAAGACATGAATGTCAGGAGAAAACAATCATGGAATGAGACATTCCGGCAAAGAAAAGAAGGGGAAGACCACAGAGAAGATGGATTCAGGATGTGATATATGATTTAAGCATGACGGCAGCGGAGACGAGACATTTGGCCAATTGAGGGACTGTTAGTGTGACAACGCTCTGCTTAAAACAAACTATTCAATGATGATCATGAATTGCAGTGATGACAGATTAACCAAACTAAATACATACCATACCATTATCTAATTTTGGTGTATTTCATACGGTGTTCTTACATGATAATTTCCTCACACGGTAATGATGATTTATCGGTAAAGTAAGTGATAAGCCAACGAAAACACAATGAACATTGTATAACACTACATATTATCTCGTAACATTTATTTAGCTCACAGCGAAACAATGGTGTAACGAGAAAATGTTGTTTAAGATATCAAACTCAGAAAATATGCAATCGAAATATTTAAAAAACTAACAAGAGAAAACATAGATACATTTATAAGTTAATAACAATAATGAAACGATTTCGTAAGAACAGAATACCGCAATGTTTTTATATAATATTTAATAAACATTATCTTTATTACAATCAAAAATGTCATGATGTACCTTAACTAAGTAAAGTGTTAAACTTGAAATCAGGTTTCTTCGAAGCGCGTGTTCTAACCAGCGTGATGTTGTGATTAACAGAGGCTATCTTAACTCATTTTGGATTAATTGATTATTTGTTGTTTTTAAATATTAGTACATTTTTGTGTTTTGTAAAGTTAAATTATGATAGCGTTAACTTTTAGAATCATCATCATTATCCAATAGCTTGTTCTGAGCACAACTTTACCACCCTAACAGTCCTCCGAAATTTCTCTCTCTCATATGTCAGATATCACGCCTCTGCAGCCGTCATGCTCAGATCATCAGTTACATCTTGAATTTATCTTATCCGTGGTCTTCCCCTTCTCCTCTTTGCCGAGATTTCTCCTTCCATAATGGCTATTAGTAACCCTTTGTGTATCTTTATATGTCCAAAATACTTCAATTTTCTCATTCTTATTTGTAGCATATATCAGTTTTTCTTTGATTTTGAGTTTTTTTCTTTATAGATCTGGTTTTTTTTTCTCTGTCCATTGTATATGGAGGATTCTTTTGTAACACTTATATTTAAAAGTACATCTATGTTTTTCCGCTGCCTTTTTTTCATGTTTCCCATTTATACGTTGCCAATTGGAAAATGCATGTTTTTAGTATTTAGGTCTCTGTTTTCCTATCAGTTCTATTCCATACTTTTTTCAGTATATGTACACTAAAATCCTGTTGTTACACCATCTTATTTAATAATACAATTTGGCGTTCTAGAAAAATCAGTTGTAATGTTCTATGTTAAGTTGCAAAGCACTAGTTCAGTTATATCAAAATGTACAGAATTGAAAGCTGTATATTATACATTTACTTGATGTGCTATACAAAGATTTAGACACAAATAGCAACACAAGAATATCGTGAATTGTTCTTAATGATAATCTTGGCACGTAAGGAGAGACTGGTAGGAGAATTAGTATTGTCTGAATTGTTTGTCAAGTGGGTCGTCGCACTATATGAGTTAATGTAACATTCAAATCTAGCTGCGTCAGAAAGAAATTCATGAATACAAAATTGTTTAACTTCAAGACATATCAATTTTATTTTTGTTAACCAAATTATAAATGTAGGTACAGTCATTGCGTCTAATAAGGCATACCAGACAGATTTTTGAGTGAAGGCTTGTTTCCTCATCACCAGTGTCCCTCGCCATTCAAGCGAGTCTCACTCCGACATCAGAGGTTACGATTTAGCAATATAAAGTGAAGATAAAGAACAGTAATGTTAGTGAAGAAATTATATATAAAGTATTTGATAACTTGATGATATCTGCTGCTACTCAAAAGTAAATAGTGATAAACAATTAGAGAAAATAGTAGAACAAAAAGATAAACAATAAACATAATTATAATTGTTCAGGTTTTCACGACAACGAATCAAATTGACCCCCGCATCTATCTTCAGAAGAACTGAACATTTCATATTATACAGTCAAGTCTGAAACAGTTGTTTAATTTTTGTCAAGAATAACATTCAAAGTTGGAACTTCGTTAACATGGATTATCCGTATCTCAATCAACCAAGTTTTGATGCTTCCGGTTGTGGACTTTCATCAATGGATGCTGGAATAGTAAATCCATGCAACATCCCTTGTTCGTATCCAGACTCCGCAAACATGTTTTCTCAAATGGGTCAAGGCTACGGAAGGTACAACGGTGTAAGGACCTTCTCTGCTATGGGGGCAAATCCTCCAGGCATAGGTCCCCCAGGAAGTTGTAGTATGATGCCACGTGCAAGGGATCATCATCCTCAAGCTCCAGTTTTTGGCTCAGGTAAGAATTATTTTTAATATTCTTTCTCTTGAAAATGAAAATCGTGGCATATCCCAAAGGACGTAGCCATCAACCACAGTAAACAAGTCGTTGATTTTCTAGGCACCACTTATACGTTCAGTAGTTTGCCATTGCTTTCTGAACGGGTGGCGCCATCGTCCTTTGTTAAAATCAACGGAAACAATTTGCAAGCAAACTGTCCGCAGCGTGATTCGAACTCAGAACGTCGGGGTTAATAGACAGAGTCACTAACCCTAGGTTTTCATTTCTCTTAGTCTGTGAGCACACTTTTGCTTTTTTCTTTTCTCAATCTATTTTGCCTCACAGCGTCAGGTCGAGATTTCTAACACGGGTCTTTGTGTACGTTTCGTAGATAGTGTCTTTCGTCGTCTCTGTTATCTCTGAGGTCCATCTTTTGCGTGACCTGCCTTTTGCTTTGTACCCATTGTATCGGAGCAGCATTGCTCTTTCAGGTGCACTGTCTGTTGGTAATCTGCTTATGTGGCCGAACCATTTAATTTGTTGTTTCTTGATGAAGTCTAGTACTGATGTTGTACCCACTTTTTCCTGATGTCTTCATTTCTCAACCGGTCTCTTCTTGTTACCCCCAGCATTCTGCGTAGACACTTCATCTCTGCCGTGACTAGTTTTCTTCTATCGTTTGATGTCAGCGTCCAGGTTTGGCACTGGTAGCATAATGTGGGAAGAAATATTGTGTTGAACATTGCTCTTTTTGTGTTCATGGTGACATATTTGCATTTTAAAATTGGCGCCAGTTGTTCTATCATTTGATTTGCTTTATTGCATCTGTGTTGAATTTCATTAGTTATTCTTCCATTTGCTGAAAAAATGCTCCCCAGGTATGTGAAGTCTTTTACTTGTTTTAACAGGCGATTGTCGATGGAGACATTGGTAGTGCTTTCCTCTATGGTGAATGTCATCACTTCGGTGAGTACACAACATGGCGAAAGCAAAGAAAAGCGAGTGTTGATTTATTGATTGATTAAGTCAATTTCCATATCGAAAGTCAGCTGCTACATCTCCAATACTTTATTTCTTTGTTTTCGTGAGTAACTTTAGAAAATTTTCTGTATCCATCTTTTAATGTTTCCTTCACAATTATTAGATGGTTACTCATCTTCTCTCTAGGGCCTACAAACCGTTCTTTCTAGTTTAAAATGCTTTACTCAAGGCTTATCTAGCTGGTGTAGTAACAGTAAAATGCTTTACACAAGGCTTATCTAGCTGGTGTAGTAACAGTAAAATGCTTTACACAAGGCCTATCTAGCCGGTGTAGTAACAGTAAAATGCTTTACACAAGGCTTATCTAGCTGGTGTAGTAACAGTAAAATGCTTTACTCAAGGTCTATCTAGCTGGTGTAGTAACAGTAAAATGCTTTACTCAAGGCTTATCTAGCTGGTGTAGTAATATCACTCGATGTGTTCATCCCATAGAATAAAAGAAATTGTTATCCTTTTAAAAGAAATCCTTTTTTTGGAGACAGACCAGCAAAGCATTCCGGAACATCTTAGGGTGTCTTAAAAAGCACCAACAAAATGTCTACGCCGTGCGCATGAACCGATAAAACAGTCTGGGCTGACGTCTTAGACGCAACAATTTTTCCCTTGCTCGTCCGTGGTCATCTTTTGCAGTCCAAATCTGATCAACATTGGACATCTCCTGTTATATTGCGAGTGCAGAAAGCTGGATTTTGTCATGATTGATGTTCCTTCGACAAGAATTGCAATTCAAGGGATGAACAGTTTTGTGTTGCTACATTAGCGACGGCCATATGCATTTTATGCGGTGCATGTTGTTTTTGTGGCGGTACGCGGCTGTTTCATTCTGGAATTAGTTCACACAGGAAACATTTCATAGTTGTTAGTATTTCGTGTGATTTTCATTGGCACAGGAACGGAGCAATTATGGGGTGACCCGTTGCAGTGAAGTTGGAACCGTACTTATGAACTATGAACTATGTTCACCGTTATGTCATCTGTGTTCTGTCCGTCCTTGCTCTGAAGTTCACTGCCTGGCAGCTCTTGTAACAATTTCTTGTTCTCTTCTAAGGATGTGCCTTATCCAACTCCAGCGTCTACCTGTTAACACTCTGTATATTGTATCTTAGTTGCATCTCTACCATTGTTATCGGTTGATGATTTTGTTTAGTTAATATGTTCTGACTAATGTTGAGGTGTTGAATGAGATCTTTTTCTTCTGCGTTCTCACTAGATTGGGATTTCGGATTCTCTAATAAAGGCAGACGTCTGCATCAGATTATCAGCGTCATACAGTTTGTCTTGGACGCTAGTGTAAGTGGACCACCTCTTTCTTCTCAAGTCTGCATACTGGGGACAGTTCTGTAGTATATAACTCCTATGATTTCTGCTTCCCTGTTTGTGCGGCCTCTTCCGCAGTAAGTTTTGGCCACCCCCGTGATGGTAGGTCTGACATTCTTACTGCGTGGCTAAATCTCCGAGGCAGATTGGCGACCGTAGAATCCGTTATCCCATTCCTCATTGTGAGGGTCGTTGCACCATGTTATGCGCCTTACGGCCTGGTGCATCCGTTTTCTGCAAGCATTTGTTTCGGGTTAGCATTCCTAGCGGACAGGTACATCCGATTTCATCCAAACCCCTTAGCCGCCTCTTACGACATGCGTGGCAGGTAACAGTGGTTCTATTCTTTACACCCCAAATTTGGGCTCCCGGTAACCACACGGGCGGAATGAGATCAAGACACAGAGAAAGTTTATCATCAATATAAGAAAGAGGCATTCATTATTTTTCGGGTATGTGATGAGGAGAGGAAGTTTAAAACACATTGTGACAACTAGTAAAATCGAGGTTAGACGAGACAGGGGAAGACAGAGAGAAAAAATTTAGGATAGCCTGATTTCATGGCACGGTAGAGCGTCAACATCTGAGTTGATAGCAAACATCAACTACAGTGATTTGTGGAGATCCATGATCGCCTACGCCAACCTGCACGGCACCTGATGATGATGATGAATATGTTTTGATGACTATTCTCACGCAGATTTTGGGAAATATTGATAATCTAGATATTTCATTTCTGTTATTTTCCAGCTTTAAGACTGTCTCGTTATAAACTTTTGGTTTTTGGATTATAAGTATTACCATAGGTTTCGTGCAAAGACCTCACATCAGTGATGTCCTACGTTGTTATATATTGGGGCGCATCTGACTAATGACTGCGAAGTCGCGGGCGCCATGTAGCAATCGCAATAATAACAATAATAGTAATGAAATATTAATATTAGTGTTAATAAAACAAATAATAACAAATGAAAACTTAATCTTGACTAAAAATGTAATTCAAAAAATTATTATGTTTGCGAATAAACCAAAACATTCTGTTATTTAATTCTATATTCTCATACACTTTTTTTTCCTTGAAATTCTGATTACCGTTAACGCCGGAGAGTAAAATGGTGAACAGAATATGTCATATGAGCTCCATAACGCCCACGAGCACCTCGTTGAACAACGCTACCGTACATAATATCCCCGTTGATGACACAAGACATCTGCTTTTGATTAATTAGATGCTAAGATCATCACCAATACACTTCAGTGAATAACCATGTGTGTTTCAATATCTTTCTTGTATATTAAAATGTCAGCGGTAGTTTTAAAAACACAACTCATTAACACCAAACTTCAATACCACAGAGACCACATTATTACTGTCACCTTGGGTTTCAGTCTGTTGTGCCCATTTCGTATTCTGTGTATCGAAAAAGGGGAAGCTGCAGTAAAACTTGGTAAAATAGCGAAACACGTACAAATAAAGTACTATAGTTTTACAAAATACAGAAACAGTGACCATAACGTCACTGTTTCTGTATTTTGTAAAACTATAGTACTTTGTTTGTACGTGTTTCGTATATTTGTGTATAGATAGCGTCCACGTCCGTTGTGTCCATCTCGTATCAATGGTATAGATAACGTCCCAGTTTGCTGTGTCCATCTCGTATCAATGGTATAGATAACGTCCCAGTTTGCTGTGTCCATCTCGTATCAATGGTATAGATAACGTCCCAGTCCGTTGTGCCCATCTTGTATCAATGGTAAAGATAGCGTCCCAGTCTGTTGTACCCATTTATTGTCAATGGCTTAGGTCGCGTCATGGTCCGTTGTGTCCATCTCGTATCAATGGTATAGATAGCGTCCCAATCCGTTGTGCCATCTGTATCAATGGTAAGATAGCGTCCCAGTCCGTTGTGTCCATCTCGTATCAATGGTATAGAAGCTAGTCCGTCCCATAGGTCCGTTGTGTCCATCTCGTATCAATGGTATAGATAACGTCCCAGTCCGTTGTGTCCATCTCGTATCAATGGTATAGATAGCGTCCCAATCCGTTGTGTCCATCTCGTATCAATGGTATAGATAGTGTCCCAGTCCGTTGTGTCCATCTCGTATCAATGGTATAGATAGTGTCCCAGTCCGTTGTGTCCATCTCGTATCAATGGTATAGATAACGTCCCAGTCCGTTGTGTCCATCTCGTATCAATGGTATAGATAGCGTCCCAGTCCGTTGTGTCCATCTCGTATCAATGGTATAGATAGTGTCCCAGTCCGTTGTGTCCATCTCGTATCAATTGCATATCGTCCCAGTCCGTTGTGCCCATCTCATATCAATGGTAAAGATAACGTCCCAGTTTGTTGTACTCATTTATTGTCAATGGCTAAGGTGGCGTCAGGGTTCGTTTTGTCCATCTCGTATCAATGGTATAGATAGCGTCCCAATCCGTTGTGTCCATCTCGCATCAATGGTATAGATAGTGAGCGTCCCAGTCTGGTATGCGTATCTCGGATCAAGATCTCTAACAGTACATTTAAAAAGTAGACATTGTGGGCGTGAACGCCTGCAAGGGCGCATTATTATAACATGAACCAATGTGATTTCTCTATAGCATCGCTATTGTTACTATTATTATTAACATTTAATATAACGTGACAAATTAGTCTTCGCGTTTTTTCTAAAACATTTCATTTAATTCTTCTTTTCTCAAATCGTTTTTTGCCTCACAGCGCCAGGATAAGAAGAGATTTCTAGAACGGGAATCTTTTTGGTGCTTCATAAGTAAGACTTTTCACTGTCACTGTTATTTCTGTGGTCCACCTATTGCGTTTTACGACCTTTGACTTTGTATTCACTGTATCGGACTAGTATTGCTCTTTGAGGCGCACTGTGTGTTGGCAGTTGGTAATCTGCTTATGTGTCCGAAAAATTTAATTTGTTGTTTTTTTTATTAAGTTCAGTATTGTTGTTGTACCCACTTTTTTCATGATGTCTTCATTTCTACACAGGTTTCTTCTTGATACTCAACACATTCTGAAGTAGACACTTCATCTCTGTCGGGACTAATATTTTTCTATCGTTTAATGTCTGCGTTCAAGTTTGGCACTGATAGAACATGTTGGGGGAATGTTGGGAGAAAAATTGTGTTGTACAGGGCTCTTTTAGTGTTCATAGTGACATGTTTGAATTTTAAAATTGGCACCACTTGCCCTATGATTTGATGTGCTTTTATTGCATCTATGCTGGAGTTAGTAATTCCATTCGCAGAAAAAATGTTCCCTATGTGTGTGAATTCTTTAACTTGCTTTAATTGATGTTTGCCGATGGAGATATTGGTAGTGTTTTCCTCTCTAGCGAGTGTCATTACTTCGGTTTTGTCTATGTTTATTCTCATACTGTATTCATTTCATGTTTACTTAAGTCGGTTAATGTGTTGCTGTAGCTATTCTTCTGTTGTTGATGTGATTGTGGGATCGTTGGAAAAAATAAATTCGTTTAAGAGTTCCCAAAGGCTGTTCTTTTCATTGGTGTTAGCTATTTTATATATCTGTTTGGCATATGTGAATAACAACAGCGGTGATAGTACGCATCCTTGTTTTACTCCAGACCGAACGTGGAGCCTTTCCGATATACATGTGTTTATTCTAACCGTACACTGACAGGTTATATAAATTATATTGCATAGATTAATTAATGGGTCATTAATTCCAAAGTTTGACAATATTTTCCAAAACTTTTATCTTTCTACGTGGTTAAACGCTTTTTCCTGTTTATCAGATTCCACATTTCTTTCCACTAACTGCCTGAGAGCAAATACTGAGTTGATACAGCTTCTCCTCTTCCGGAATCTCATTTGTGAGTCGTTAAGCTTTGACTCGAAGACATGGCGCAGCCTTTTTTCAAGGATTTTTCCAAATAATTTTCCAGATGCTTTTTTTACGGTGACTTATAATCTAAAACTCAGTTGAATTTTTTCAAAAAACGTAAAACAAAGTAAAATAGTTTTACAAAGTACAAAAACAAAATACAAGGACTTCTCTATCAAAAAGGCTTTTATGAAGCCAAGAAAACAAGACAAACTGGACGTAGAAGATAGTTCTATACAAAAGACACAGACACAGTAAAGTAATTGATTCATAACTTTACTGAAATGAAAATATGTGTCTAAAGACGGGAAAAAATGTGCAAAAATAGAAATAGAAAGCATAAAAAATCTATAAAACAATAATAATAAAATATATACACAAAACATATATTTAATATACACATATATAATGGAAATATAAAAATAAAAGTCGAACGTTTACCTAATCAAAGGTAAGATCAAATATAAGTACACTGATACAGAGGTGTTAGCAAAATGGCGGATAGTACCATAAATACAAATGAAGAATGCAATAAAACTATGTTCCATAGGAAAAACAGGTAGAAACAAAGAAAGGTCGTTTTACAAACTACAAAAAAAAGATTCAACAAAGTTTCAATCAGAATGCTTTTATTAAGCAAAATATAAGACAAACGTCTGTACTCCATTTGTCTTGTATCCTTTGCTTGATACCAAAAAGGAGATAGCAAAACCAAAAGCAAGAAATTATGCTACGAGTTGTCAAAGCAACATTAGCCTTTTAAAGCTTATATAAAATATATAGGTCCAAACAATATCGTTTTAAAACTAAATTTCAAATCTGCAAATTTCAATGTTGTCTTAATCCTGCCAGCGAGATTATGAAAATAACTAAAGATATTTTAAAAAAATAAGGGAATGCATTTGAAAATAAATGTCTACGACAGAACTGCATCATAAATTGGAACAAATTCAGGAGAAGTGTTGAAAGAGACATGGTACAAGTGGAACAACATAGAAGAGTCATCTCAAATCGACTATATACTCGTTAGATAAACATGGTACAAGTGGAACAACATAGAACAGTCATCTCAAATCGACTATATACTCATTAGACAAAGACAAAAGAGGAATATAATAGATGCAAGAATAATACCGAATATAGATATAGACACAGATCACAGACCAGTCATACTAACACAATTCAAGGCAAAAGGAACTAAACAGAGAAAGAGAAATCCAATTTTCGTCACCAACTTGAAAGAAATTAGAGGAAGAGGACATACATAACGATATGAGCAACATGATGACAAATATTTTTACAGCGCGACCATCAAGTATAAGCAATGTACATCAAGAATGGGAAACATTAAAACAGCAATGATGAAAACATAAACACACTTTGTGGCAAAAAACAGTTAAGACAAAAATTCAAACAAAAAACTGCATGGTGGAACAACGAAGTCAAGGAATCAATAAAAGCAAAGAAGAAATGTTTCAAAAAATGGATAACATCCAAAAGCCAAGATGATTACACAGCATACAGAACAGCGAGAAGACATAGTAAACAAGTAATCAAAAATCAAAGACAGAATCGTGGGAAAAATACGGAGAACAACTGTCATTACTATGCAAAGAACAGCCACGAAATTTTTCAAAAGTGTCAATTCCATGAGGATAAGAGACGAAAGTTTCAACCCCACTGACATTATTAATGATAAAAACGGTACACCGATATTTAATACAAACGGAATGAAGAACAGATGGAAAGAATACTTCCAATAACTACTTAACCAACCACCAACATCAATTGCGAATAGATTTAAAAATAACACAAGCATAGAAGAACCAAATATACTCATCCAAGAAATAGAAGAAGTTGTGAAGAAGAGTCCACGTCACAAGACAGCAGACATAGACGGTATAACCAATGAAGCAATTAAGGCATGCGGAGAAACAGGAATACAATGGATACATAGAATTTTCAAGTCAGCCTGGACAGAAAGAGAAGTCCCCAAAGATTGACAGAAAGCCATCATTATACCAATATGGAAAAAAGGGCAACAAAAGAGAATGCAATACACACAGAGGCATATCAGTATTAAGTTTAAATACAATAAATAATGTACTACTCAATTTATCATCAAGTAGCTTGTCCCTTCCGAAACTTGGCTCCCATGACAGCAGTCCTGAAAAAAACTCTCTGTTCTGTGCAAGTTGACCGGCGTCAGTAGCATTCATTCTCAGATCGTCAATGACATCTTGCACCCATCGTCTTCAGATCTTTCTCTAATTTTTCTTCCAAGCTCCATTCAATGCAAAATCATCTTCTCTAGACACTCATTGTCGTTTGATGTGTCCGAAATATTTAAATTTCTTTGATTTGATACTCTTTAAAAGCCAACTCTCTTTAATATCAAGCTGTTGCAGAACAGAAGCATTTGTTACATTGAAATTGAAAATAGTGGCATATCCTTTACATGATGTAGCCATCAACCACAGTAACGAGTCGCTGATTTTCTATACACCACTTATACGTTCAGTAGTTTGCCATTGCTTTCTAAACGGTGAGGTCTATTTTTACCTTTTGTAAAAAAATCCCACGGAAACGAATTTGCTTCCAAACTTGCTCACCGTGGAGTTTGAACCAGGTACGCTTGGGTTCGTGATCGTGTTCACTACCGCTTGAGCTACAGACTCTCACATTTGTTACATTACATAATAAAACATTCTGCCCAAATACAATACTAAATGATTCCCGCTAATATAATATAGAATGTTCTACCTAAATATAATACAGGAGAATCTGTTAAAATCTGTATAGAATGTTCCACATAATAAACAATACAAAACAGTCAACAATATGTAAAGATCCACTTAAATACAATACAGAATGGTTCACTTGAATACAATGTAGAATGTTCCCCTTAAATGCAGGATAGAATGTTCCACTTAAATGCAGGATAGAATGTTCCACTTAAATACAGGATAGAATATTTCACTTAAATGTAGGATAGAATGTTCCACTTAAATGCAGGATAGAATGTTCCACTTAAATGTAGGATAGAATGTTCCACTTAAATGTAGTATAGAATGTTCCACTTAAATGCAGTATAGAATGTTCCACTTAAATGCAGGATAGAATGTTCCACTTAAATGCAGGATAGAATGTTCCACTTAAATGCAGGATAGAATATTTCACTTAAATGTAGGATAGAATGTTCCACTTGAATACAATGTAGAATGTTCCCCTTAAATGCAGGATAGAATGTTCCACTTAAATACAGGATAGAATATTTCACTTAAATGTAGGATAGAATGTTCCACTTAAATGCAGGATAGAATGTTCCACTTAAATGCAGGATAGAATGTTCCACTTAAATGCAGGATAGAATGTTCCACTTAAATGCAGGATAGAATGTTCCACTTAAATGGAGGATAGAATGTTCCACTTAAATGCAGGATAGAATGTTCCACTTAAATGCAGGATAGAATATTTCACTTAAATGTAGGATAGAATGTTCCACTTAAATGTAGGATAGAATGTTCCACTTAAATGTAGGATAGAATGTTCCCCTTAAATGCAGGATAGAATATTTCACTTAAATGCAGGATAGAATATTTCACTTACATGTAGGATAGAATGTTCCACTTAAATGTAGGATAGAATGTTCCCCTTAAATGCAGGATAGAATATTTAACTTAAATGTAGGATAGAATGTTCCACTTAAATGCAGGATAGAATGTTCCACTTAAATGTAGGATAGAATGTTCCACTTAAATGCAGTATAGAATGTTCCACTTAAATGCAGGATAGAATGTTACACTTAAATGTAGGATAGAATGTTCCACTTAAATGCAGTATAGAATGTTCCACTTAAATGCAGGATAGAATATTCCACTTAAATGCAGTATAGAATGTTCCACTTAAATGCAGAATAGAATGTTCCACTTAAATGCAGGATAGAATGTTCCACTTAAATGCAGGATAGAATGTTCCACTTAAATGCAGGATAGAATGTTCCACTTAAAAGCAGTATAGAATGTTCCACTTAAATGCAGTATAGAATGTTCCACTTAAATGCAGGATAGAATATTCCACTTAAATGCAGGATAGAATGTTCCACTTAAATGCAGGATAGAATGTTCCACTTAAATGCAGTATAGAATGTTCCACTTAAATGCAGGATAGAATGTTCCACTTAAATGCAGGATAGAATGTTCCACTTAAATGCAGTATAGAATGTTCCACTTAAATGCAGGATAGAATATTCCACTTAAATGTAATACTGTCAATGTTATGAAACATTCTGCTTAAACACATGAAATATTGTTTGAGGATCTCCGTGACGAAGTGCTTGAGACGTTTATCTTCTGTCCTGAAGGTAGTGGGTTCCAATCGTAATAACGTCGCTCGGTTCACATTTGCATTTTTCCCCGGATATCCCCAGGATTGTTGTAGGAGCTACGGATTTCGTGCAACACTCTTGACAGATTGCGTGTCATTTCTACGCATAGGAACTGAGCCATATGTGGATCCCCGGTGGAATGAAGTCAATCCTTCACCGTTAGACTCTTTAGACATTAAGAATATATTAGCAATGTTTCATATTCTTTGCTCCCCTTGCGAGCCTCGGCAACATAAGGGCGATTAATGATGTAAATCTAACATCGATATTTTTCAAGAAAAACAAACTAGAAAGTTCTACAGGGATGTCATTAATGCAGTAGATCGTACAAAGGCACATACAAAACCCGTTTTAGTACCATGAGGTATATTAGTAAATACAGTACAGATCCTAGAGAGCATTTTATCAGCACAACGGAAGAATAACTAATGAAATTCAACACAGATGCGAGCAAAGCAAATCAAATGATAGGACAAAATGGCGCACATTTTAAAATGCAAAAATGTCAACATGAACACAAAAAGCGCAATGGTAAACACAATATTTCTCTCCACATTATGCTATCAGTGCCAAATCTGGACGCTGACATCAAGGGACAGAAGAAAACTAGTCGTGACAGAGATGAAGTGTCTGCGCAGAATGCTGGGAAGGAAGGGGGTGGGTGTAACAGAAGAGACCGGTTTAGAAATGTAGACATCAGGGAAAAGTGGGTACAGCATCAGTACTGAACTTCATCGAAACAACAAATTAAAAGGTTCGCCACATAAGCAGATTACCAACAGACAGTGCACCTCAAAAAGAAATGTTACTCCGATACAGTGAGCACAAAGCAAACAAAAAGAAATGTTACTCCGATACAGTGAGCACAAAAGCAAAAGGCCATCCACGAAAAAGGTGGAACTCAGAAATAACAGAGGCGGTGAAAAAAAACCCACTATTTATGAAGCGCTCACAAAAGCACTTTCTCTAAATCTCTTCTTATCATGATGCTGTGAGGCAAAACATGATTAGAGAAATCGAATAGATGGACATTAAAAAGGTACATAAAGAACCCGTTTTCATATTATGAAGTATAATAGGAAATATAGTGTAGATTAGCACTTTTCTTTGACCAGCGGTACACGATGGGTGATGTGGTTAACCATCACGGCGGCCACGACGTTACTTTCCAGTGTTTTAATGGTAACCAATTGAGTCTGATTCGGTCTGAAAACCGTTGCATTCGGTAAAATCTCACAACTGAAGGATTTAATCCAGAGACGATGCAATAACGAATCAAATGCAGTAATTACTACAGTCTCGCGGTAGACTAATAAAACTATACTACAAAGAAAACAATTGATGAAATAATTATGTAGAATAGTTTTACAACATACATCAACAGATTGTTTAGAATTCCATCAATTGATGTACCATGTAACGCGACACAACTTCGTGTTTTAAACTCTCTTGTTGCTATTGACAACACATACGGGCTAGTAAAATTATTAACGACTTATGAAAATTAATTAAAATACAGAATTGTTCACATTAAAATTATAGAAAGACCACGTCAAATATTAAAGCATTAAAATTCGAAAAAAACATATTCAAAATGATTGACCAAAACAGAAATATGAATAGTCTTTAGCATGTCCATTCTGAAACGAAGACTAGACACAAGTCATTGAGTACGTTTGAGCATCTCTAGACAACTCAGCTCAGAATCCATGCAGGGGCTTTATATGGAGAAATGGATTCTCTTAGAAATAAGATTTGGGGGCCACAAAATTGTTTTACGCCGTCCTAATTTTGTTACGCGCGCGGATTAAGTGTTCGCTATTGAAACCGTTTATCAGATGATGTCATCTTTCCATATCTGTTTTACATAATTTTCCGTGAAGTATTATATGTGTCTGAATGTTTGTTCTATAAACAGAAATATGTTTGAAGAGATTTGAATAAAAACTAAGTGATTCTGATATCATTTTCTAGATTGTGTTTAGATTAAGACTATGTCAGATGAAATAGATTGAATTTGTGCTAAAGAATACATTCGAATATTGATTGTATAGAATCTAAACATTTGCTGTTCATACTCTAATATTTTATATTCCTACTCTAATATTTTCTGTTCAGACTTCAACATTTTCAGTTCAGACTTCAAATTTTCTGTTCAGACTTCAACATTATCTGTTCGGACTTCAACATTTTCTGTTCAGACTTCAACATTTTCTGTTCAGACTTCAACATTTTCTGTTCAGACTTCAACATTTTCTGTTCAGACTTCAACATTTTCTGTTCAGACTTCAACATTTTCTGTTCAGACTTCAACATTTTCTGTTCAGACCAACATTTTCTGTTCAGACTTCAACATTTTCTGTTCAGACTTCGTCACTGTTTATTCAGATCCGACTGTTACTGTTCTGACTAGTGTCTATCACCTAAGCATGTTTGTGTTTCATGCTTCTTTTAAGTGAATTGCATCTAGCAAGGTTACCAACCTACATAGGCTTACGTGAATCTACTGTCCTGTGCATGTGTGTGTTCGCGGCAATGAGAGAACGGACAGACTTGCATCAACAGCATCATTCTTCTAGGAGTTGAAGAGTGGTAGTAAGGGGCGACCGCCTGTTGGATTAAGATACTAAAATTGATAATGAATCCATCCAACGATTTAAGGAGATTGAAAATACAAGCTAAACTGGATGCCTAAGTCACCCGTGTGGTGCCGGGGCCCAAAAAGGGAACACAGAATTGTAGCACTGCGATCTACAAGGCATGTCGTGAAAGGCAACTGAGGTAGGGGTCTTGAGAAGCTACCATAGTACATAAAAAGCGTCGCATAAATCGGATGTGCTGACCTACTTGTAGGCGCATAACTGGCACAATGTGTACGAAGAAGAAGGATGCCTGAGTGACAGTATGAGGAGTGTGTTTAACGAGTTACAAAAATATGGACAGAAAGAAATATAAGTTGCCCATAAAGATCAGAAAGTAATAGTGGTAGGAGACGAAATAACTGTCAGTGATTACGGTTAGGGTGACAAACTGCGGAAACAGAGCTGAAATACGTTAGTAAGACTAGGTTTGAGGTAGAGAGTAAAGCACAAGATTGAATTGAGTGGAAATGTGTATCTTCCGTATGTGTTATATGGTGAGATGAGGACTGGTGATGATGAGGTTGATCACAGCCCATATGAAATACTCTCGACCTGCAGCTAGATCTCCCGCTTTTCATCGTTTTGTTGAATTTGTCCATGACTGTTCTGCTGCCACCGTTGTATTGATTGGATACTGTCTAGTCTTACAGGAACCATTTCGTCTTATGGGATCTCTATGGTGAAGTGGCTAAGACATTTGCCTGTCATTCTGAAGATATTGGGTTCGAAACCGGACGGAGTCCCATGTGCAATTTTTTCATGAGAGCCTTTTTCATGAGAGCATTTTTTCAAGATTGTTGCTGGAGCTACGGAGTTTGTGCATATCTTAACTAAACGATTGCCAAGCTGATCTATTGCATTTACTTTCTACTTATTCTTCTCTCCTCCTCATGGAACATAGAACTTCAAGAACTTCATCCATTTGTCCTGATCTTTCGCCGTTTTCTTCATGGCTTCTGAGGATAGTTCAGCATTATTCAGTTCATCAAAAAGATTCCGTCTCCATATATGCATAAGATGCCATTTTTTTCGTTTTCCATGCGGGTTCCCCTCAAGTGCTATTTTATTTGCTGCATAAAAAAATAATGCATAATGCACGCCCAATTAAAGATTTAAATCTTAAAAATAATTCAATCAACACATTGAATGGGTTTAGTATTTACAATAATTCAATCAACACATTGAATGTGTTTAGTATTTAAATTCATTTGGTAACAAAATAATATGCAATTTTCAACGCGCAAAATAGCTATAAACAGAAGGAAAAAAATTAGCTGGAAATAAAGGAAGAGTATAATAAACACTTGCAGGACAGTCCCTCTAATCAAGTTTAATCTTCTACAGCGAAAAGAAACACCATAGCCAACATTATCTTTATTAAACTATCCCCAACCGCAAAATGATAAAAATACAAAGAAGCCATCTGCCTAATCCAATCCATTAATAATTGTAACAATTTAGGACTGCATTCTTAATTGTCCAGATTTTATTACTAGCCGCGTAGCGTAGCGTAGTCGTTTCATAGCAAATGTTTTTTATTTTTTTTATTTTAACCGTGGCCTTCTATGTCTCCCATAATCATTAGTAAATATGAAGATTTAATGTTGCGTTCTTCTTTCTTTCTTTTGTCGTCACACTGCTACCGTGGTTGTTGCTCAGTGTCGTATTTTCTGTTTTTGTCTTGCGCTGTTCTGGTGGCTTGTGTGATTATTTTTGCTCTTTGACAGGATTCTGCTAGCATGCTATGACATCTAACCATCTTTTTCGTGGTCTTTCTCTTGCCTTCTTTCCTGATTTTCTGTTGTAGAAGACTCTGCATACTGTGAAGTTTGGATGCATTCTTATTAAGTGGCCAAAACCACTTCTTTCTTTGTTTCTGAACGTAATCCAAACAAGGTTCTGTACCAACTTTCTTTCTTATGCTGATGTTGGTGACTCTTTTCTTGTTTTCTTGGTAACTTTTCGAAAGCAGCGCATTGACATGTAGTGATTTTTTTGTGACTGCGCTTTCTTGTTTTGTTATTTCCCATTAATTCTATCTAAACAGAACATAACGTTGCACGCAACAATTTCTTTGTTGTATAACAACACTATAACAATTTGTCAGTGTTATGCCATAACAGTGGCATAGGTAGGTGGTCCTCTTGGTGAAGGGGTTAAGATGTTTGCATTGTGTTTTGATCGTTGTGAGCTCGAATCCAAATTGCGCCGTTCAGTTCATAGTTGCATGGTTTTCTTCCAGAGATCTCAGGGATTGTTGCTGGAGCTACAGAGTTCATGTTCGATGTGATAATATCGGCAGATAACTTACCATTTATAGCGAGAGAGACTGTGCTATATAAGAAAATCCTGTGTAGTGAAGTCAATAATTCTCCGATAACATATAATAGTGATATATAGATAATAACTGGTGGCGTCTGTGACTTAGGGGATGGTGAATCGGTCTATTAACATCGACGTTCTGAGTTCCAGTCACGCTGCTGACAATTTGGTTGCAAACTGGGGGACTGCCTAGAGTAGTTGATAGTAGCTCGGCCTGCTAGCTGTGAGACGCCTCATAGCTCGGGTTCGAACCTACCGTCCGGCATTTGTTCGAGTCCCCTGGTCTTACTCAGGACGATAACGTGAGTACCTCTGAAGTAGGAGAAAATCTGCCTGTATGGCGAGGGAATACTAATTACGAGTACATTGAGCACACGGCTGCCAGTGTAAAGTAATTTACAATGTCACGCTGCTGCCATTGTAAGAAATTGGAAAAACGGATTTTCACGCAAAAATCAGTTTCAGAGATGAAACTTCGTCTGAGTTGAAAGCGGACGAAAGAAAGAAAAGAGAGAGAGGTTGCAAATTGTTTCGCATGGATTTTTACAAAAGGACGATGGCACCACCAGTTCAGAAAGCAATGGCAAACTACTGAACGTAATAATGCCTAGAAAATCACAAACAGCGTTAAAACGCTGGGTTTGTTTCGTAATGTCCTGTAAAGGATATGTAATTAACTTTTAGATAATAACTAGTTAGCCATTGTTAAACATAAACTATGTGCATCTATTCTATATGATAATAATAATAATAATAATTCCTCTCGTACCGTTATACGTTATATAGGGCCTGCAAGTAATTTCTCCATACCGCTCTATCCTGGGCAACTCGCTCAATCTCCTCCATGGAACTGAGACCGATATTTTCTGCCTCTCTCAGTAAAGTTCGTTTCATGGTCTCTTTAGGTCGACCTCTCTTTCTTGAACCCTTTACATCCCACTTCAATGCCTGCTTTGATATTCGTTGATCATTTCTCCTCAAGGTGTGCCCAACATATCTCCATCTTCTCTTTCTTATAACAGTTGTCACTAGTGGTTGACCAGACATGTCTCTGACCAGACACTTCTTCTGAATTCGTTCCATTTTATATTCATTATTTTTCGCAGACATCTATTTTCAAATGCATTCAACTTGCTTTCTATATCTTTAGTCATTTTCCAACTCTCGCTGGCATATGTTAGGATTGATACAACATTTGAATTGAAAATAGGTAATTTAGTTTTAATACTATATAACTTGCAGTTCCATATTTTATTTAGACTTTTAAAAGCTGATGTTGCTTTGCCAATTCGTATCATAATTTCTTTGTTAACATTTCCGGTGTAATCAAAATTGCTACCTAAATAGGTGACCAGCTCTGTTATTTTTATCAAGAATAGAACAATAGTAATCAGATTAATACTAAACCGTAAGATACTATAAACATTTTATATCCTTGTAAATCAGTTTGCAAAGCGCTTTGATACTATTTATTATAAGCATTGTATATCCTTGTAAAGCAATTTGTAAAGCGCCTTGATACTATTTATTATAAGCATTTTATATCCTTGTAAAGCAGTTTGCAAAGCGCTTTGATACTATTTATTATAAGCATTGAATATCCCTGTAAAGCAATTTGTAAAGCGCCTTGATACTATTTATTAGAGCCATACTATTCAACTAATTATTATGATGTATTACTATTTATTTCAACTCGTTTACACTACCGCTTTTGGTTGCAATATAGTTACAATATGTTTTTGGGACGTCCACAATCGAAATAGATTTTGATTATATTTTAACAATTTATTCATAAAAAGTTTAAAGCCAAAGGAATGACTCCATTGCACTGGGTTTTATCCCATATAGCTCGGCACCTCTCCACAGAAGTGGCACGCAACCTGCCGAGAGTATTGCACAAAGCACGAACTCCGTAGCACCGGCAACAATCCTATGTGTCTCTTGGGGAAAATGTATTTGTGAACAGAACAGCACAGTCTGGATTGGAACCAACGACCTTCGGAATGCAAGCCTGCACAGAGACCTAATTTATACATAGCGTAATAATAGAAGACCTTCGGAATGCAAGCCACAGAGACCTAATTTATACATAGCGTAATAATAGAAGACCTTCGGAATGCAAGCCACAGAGACCTAATTTATACATAGTGTAATAATAGAAAATAATGTATCTTTTTGTGGTCCTCTTATTTGTCGTCGCCACCCCCATCCCTTTTTCATCCATCTTCCTTTAATCCGATGCTAGCAGAATCATGCATATTCCTAGCTCACAGATTGGAATATTCTATGTCGTCAAGTTAACAACACGCAAGCGCACTGGTGGTGGTGGTGGGTGGTTTCCCCACAATTCTATCAAGTTATTGTAAACGCTTAGTTCTTGTACTTGTCTGTGAGCAACTGGTTCCTCTGTTTAGCCTAATGACCTAACACAATCATACCAAATTACATACTCCAGAGGACGCACACAAAGGTTACATAAACTCAATAAAGAAAGATTAAATGCAATAAACATTAAACGTCGATTTCCCCAGACGCATGTGATGCGAATGTCTCTGGAGCGCCATTCCTGGCAAACAACCGCTGGAAAAGGTGGCCATCTTGAGACCAGTAGTCTGTTTTCCTAGACAGGTCAAAGATTAAAATTATCCAGGGAAAACTCGAGTATGGGAGCTAATTCCGCCAATGTGTAAGTGCAGAGGCAAGCGGTAATTAATAACAATGCGGCGCACACGGAAGTGCTTTCAAATAATGAAAATATCACCCAAAAAAAGAAACAGCGGGGAAAAAAGAAAATATTAACAATTAATCAAAACCAGAGCCGTTTGATCGCTGGAAAATTGCGTTAAGGGGCGTGAGGTTATACCTCACCCTTTCCAATCGGAGGACCCTCAGGGTTGAACTTACTAGACCGTTCAGACACTGTTCAACTTTCCTCAAAACGTTTGGTATGGTTTGTCGGTCGACCACGGCCATTTTGTGACAATTAGGCGTATTGCGAATCAGTCGGCAGTCGTCCACTCTGTGAGTTGTCGGTTGGAAGAAGGAAATGGCCCATGGGGTGTTTGCTATATTGTTCTGTCCGGGTAGAAAGTCCCAGAGCTGGTTTATTTTCCCTAGACTGTCCCGACACAAACTGGGATCGCAATGCAGATTGATCAAGCGAGCCAAAAGAACGCGTGGTATGAATGATTGCCTTTGAAGTCCAGGTCCGCACGATCTAAGCGAGTGTTTTTCCCCACAGTGTGACTGAGTCAACACGTATGTCTGCTGACGGTGTAATAGTGTACACGAATAATTCAACACACATTAACCCAGACACGCTCGAGTAAAAGATTTCCTTTCATAATTATTGTTTTCTTTTTTAGGACCATCTCTAAAATCTTGGCTTACAATTTCTTTGTTTGTTATTCTTCTTCCTCTTCTTCACTCTTCGCGTCTAGGAAAGGATAGGCCCGCAACCAAGGCCTTCCAATCCCGTCTATCCAAGGCCATCTTTTCCAGATCTCCCCACTCTCTCCCCATTTTCCTACTTGCTGGGTCTTTCTTCTTCCTCGGGTGGCAAGCTATGAATTTTACTGGTTGTGCTTTCTGTAGCCATCTAGTGTTTTTTTATGAGGTGGGGTAGCTAGCCCCACTTCTAACCTACTTAATCGTCTCTTACGACATGCGTGGCAGTTAGCAGTGGTTCTATTCTTTAAACCCCAATTTGTGCAGTGGTTACCCCCGGTAACCACTCGAGCGGTTGTTCGTTATGTAGGTGATTAAAGCATTTATAAGCCGAGACTCACTTATTTAAACCTAAGTACGAACATTTTTGGTTCCATGACAATCGCGAACATAGACAATTGAGCACATGCCAATTGAGCACATATACAATTGAGCACATGATAATTGCGAACATGATAATTGCGAATATATAATTGCACAGATGACAATTGCGCACATATTATAACATCGCGTTCGACAATTGCACACGCACACAAAATATTGCGCATGACAATTGCGCACATAGATACCTGAACACATATCAATATGCTGGTGTTTTAATCTGAAATAAAATGAAGCATGGCAAATAGGCAAGTGACATTAATAATCTTAAATATTACATAAATATGCTATTAAACTGTTAGTTACAACCATTCCACAACTCTATTAATTTCTCCTCGTTATCAAATAACGCCTCTAACGAAAGTAACAATTGTTGACCAGGGCAGGAGGAAAGGTTTAACTGTTGTACAGAGTTGAAATATATATCAAATCAACACAAGACCAAACTTAGACATAGAGTCACGGTTTCCACAAACAGCAAATTTACTATTGCTGTGTTCAGTTCTCCATGTGTGCAGTTATCATGTGCGAAATTGTCTTGTTTGCAATTGTCATGGGTGAGATTGTGCTGCCCGCAATTATCATGTGAGCAATTGTCCGTTTACCATTTGGTTATATCAGAGCGTGTAAGGCCAACAACCATGAAAATTTAAAAAAATTAACTCCTTGAGAGCAATGTGTTTTTTCTCGTGACTAACGCTAAATAATACTGACTAGCTCAGTCGGGAATGATACCAATCTATGTTTACGACTGTAAAGCCACATTTATCATCAACATCACCATGTGCCATGTCGACTGACATGGACAATCATGGATTTCCACAAACGTCTGTTCTAAGTACTAACTATCAGTTCGAATCATTTTTCTGTGCCATAAAACTGCGCTGTCCAGAATTTCCTCTCTCCGAATCGTCTTATGTGTCTCCCCCAGTTGTCAAGTCCCTCTCCAGTTCCCGTTCTCATGTCGAAATATCCTTCTAATATTGATGAGTTTTCCCTGTGCATTGACCCTTTTCACTACATCAACATTAGTAATGTTAGCATTGTTTTGTATTCTTACATTAGTAATGTTAGCATTGTTTTGTATTGTTAGTATTGTTCTGTAAAACTATATTTCTGTGACCGACATACATTTCATTGTTATTTTTTTCCCCTTTACTCGCTTTCATGTGTAAATAGAGGATGATTTCACATATCATTTCCGCAAACTCCATTATTTGAAAGCGTTGTGGTATAATCTACACAGCCGAAACTGGTAAGAGACTTTGTGACCGTTTCTGTAAGCATATGCACGAGATATGTTACTGCTCTTTGACACTTGTGACCACTCACTTCAATAACACTGACTATCTAGTTGCTTATAACATCCAGATCACAGATAAGCTTTTATTACACCACATGGTGATTTTTTTTTCAGAAAATGTCTAGATACAAAACAAAAATATAGAATGTTATCGACACTATATATTCGTATGGCGTATAGGTTAGGGCGTATAGGTTATGGCGTATAGGTTAGGGGCTCCTCTCTCGTGCCAAGGGTACCAGGTTCGCTCCGCCGTGGAGACATCTGGGTATTTAACCAGAGATCCATGATATCAGTGTAGGTGACATCGAGTTCCTAGTCATATCGGAGACGGGCGATAAACCGTATATCCCGTGTTCAATTTAAACACGTAAAAAATCCTTGGCAGTACAAAATCGAGAAGACCAAGTTGAAACGTTGTCCGGACAAAACTTATTAGACAAAATTTAAAAATAAAATTCCTACAAAAATATCTTCACCATCTTCAAAATTACATCGGCGACACTCGCAGGTGCTACGGAGTTCGTGCACTGCAGCTGAGATCTTCCTGTTTTAAAAAAAAAGATTGGAACACACAAAGTTACTCACCGAAGTGCAATGAAGATGGTCCTATCAATCAATCAATCAAAACAGGATATTTATTTATTCTAGTTTACATCAAAACTGTTACACCTTCACTGATTTCGTTACTTTTTCACATGTTCAATAGTTGATAAAGATATTTTGGTAGAAACTTTGACACTTTATAATTTTTCTATACTTTCACACTTCGTTTTTCCCGTATTCTTCCTCGCTGATAAATACGAAACTGCAAGTTATATAATATTAAAACTAAATTACGAGTTTTCAATTCAAATGTTGTATCAATCCTAACATATGCCAGCGAGAGTTGGAAAAGGACTAAAGATATAGAATGCAAGCTGAATGCATTTGAAAATAGATGTCTGCGAAAAATAATGATCATAAAATGGAACGAATTCAGGGGAGGTGATGAAATCAGAGAAATGTCTGGTCAACCACTAGTAGCAACTGTTATAAGAAGGAGAAGATGGAGATATGTTGGACACACCTTCATAAGAAATAATCAAAGAATATCAAAGCATGCATTGAAGTGGGATGCAAAGGGTGCAAGAAAGAGAGGACGACCTAAGGAGACCATGAAACGAACTAAGCTGAGAGAGAGAGACAAGAAATATCGGTCTCAGTTCCAAGGAGAGATTGAGCGAGTTGCCCAGGATAAAGCGGTATGGAGAAATTGCTTGCAGACTCTATGTAACATATAACGGTACGAGAAGAATTATTATAATATTTTTCTTCACTGATACTCAGTGTGGATGTAGTCTGTCATTTGTAGTATTATTAATAATCTGCTGTAATCGATTACAGTTAACTTCGAAACCAGATATGAATATGGTATTGTTGTATGACACTGAAATTGATTACATTTAACCTGGAGATCAACCACAGCAGATTTCTGTCATTCTTTCTGGGTTACGATCTGTGCTCATGATATCGATACTCTGTGCTCTACATTTCACGAAAAGCGACGGAAGGAATGGTCTTGGTGTCAAAGGACAGTCACGGCAGATGTGCCCAAGTGAATACTTTCGAGTACTAATAATTGATAACACCTTGTGTTGGTAATGAAAGCTTGTGTTTGAAAAAAGAAAAAAGGCGTTGAAAGGGTTTTGTTTTCTCGGGAAACATGAGACAACAGGGAGGTCCCATGGTGCACATGTAAGAGATATTTTGAAGTTGTGCTTTTTCAGAATTTTTTTGGGCTGGTATAGTTCATGTAATTACAGAGAAGTGTATAGGGTACACCGTAATGGCGATACAGTGGCTAAAGACGTAAACATTCACTCATGCATGTATGCTCAGCAACTCTATGAGCATGATACAGAAGAGCAAGACCGGTTATGTATGAAGGTAGTGGATGCAATTAATACAAAATGTGACAATCCATAAACTTACCTTCATCTTTGTTCCAGGTCATTCTAGGGTGAAGGGCAATGAGAGAGCGGTTGCACTGGCGGGCAATGCTATGATCGAGAATAGGTCTTCGGGGGGTCTCTGTGGCTGAGTGGTTAAGCCCTTTGCCTTGTGAGTCGAAGGTCGTGGGTTCGAATCCGAACCGCGCCGTTCTGTTCACGAGTGCAGTTTTTCCAGAGACCCTAGGATTGTTGCTGGAGCTACGGAGTTCGTGCTTTGTGCAATACTCTCGCCAGGTGGCTTGCCCTTTCTGCGTAGAGGGACCGAGCCATATGGGGTAAAACCCGGTGCAATGAAGTCAATCCTTCGACTTTCAAACCCTTTAATGGAGTCTTCTATGAATAAAAGCGACATCATCAACGCTCTAAGAGAAAGCATACGCTCTGAAGATTTCAACGAATAAGATAAAGGGTATTCTTTATATCTGTTGTGCAAATTATGCATACGGTACGGATAGATGAGGCAAGACGGGAAAACCATGAGAGATACCCCAGTAGATACATCAATCAACATAGAACGGGAGTTGTTAGTCTAAACACACTGAAATACATACTTAGTGGGAAGATCGTAGTAATTATGGACATGTCTGATGTGCAATGAAGATGATCCTCAAATGAACAATGAAGATACAGCTCATACTTATTGTACATAATAGATATCATATAAAACAGAGCAGTTCACTTATCTGGTTAGCAATTTTGATATCATAGGAGATATAAAAAAAAGTGATTATGATACCGATTGTCAAAGTAGCATCAGCATTCTTTGTATCAGCAAGCTTAAAGGACATTGCTGATAGCGAAGTTGACAACACGTTGCGCTAGTGAACACAGGTCGTGGAAAATTTGTAGTTCGAGGCCACAGTACTTGGGCAACAATTCTCGGTGTGCACACCGTATTCAGTTGAACTACATGATACCCTGTTACGTTACTTGGAGATCTAAATTACAAGTACTTCTGAAGTCGGAGTTAGGATCGCCTGAATGACGAGGTGCACTGGTGGAAAGGAAAGCACAGATTTCCACAAAAATCAGTCAGAGGCGCTATGAGTACGCGCGAATTCATAGCAAAAAAAAAACTTGGGAAAAAAACTAAATAAAATATGAAACTCCAAGTTATAAGGTTTTGAAATCAAAATTACAAAGTTCCAATTCCAATGTTGTCTCAATTCTAATATATGTAAGCGAGAGTTGAAAAATGACTAAAGATATATAAAGTATAATTGAGTGCAGCTAAAATAGATTTCTGCAAAAATAATGAACAAAAAATGAGATTCAGGAGACGTTATGAAATCAGATAAATGTCTGGTCAGACACTAGTAATAACTGTTATAAGAAGATAAATGTCTGGTCTGACACTAGTAATAACTGTTATAAGAAGATAAATGTCTGGTCAGACACTAGTAATTACTGTTATAAGAAGATAAATGTCTGGTCAGACACTAGTAATAACTGTTATAAGAAGATAAATGTCTGGTCAGACACTAGTAATAACTGTTATAAGAAGATAAATGTCTGGTCAAACACTAGTAATAACTGTTATAAGAAGATAAATGATATGTTGAACATACCTTGGTAAGACAGAATAACAAAGAATAATGGCATAAAACATATTGACAGTGCATAATGGTAAATGGAGAAAGACTGAAACAAGTGTTATTCTTTTTCTTTTTCGAACGCTGCATATCGACCACTTGTTAACAACTCTTTGTGATTTGTATGTGATTTGAGCCTAAGAGCGATTGTACGTTGTGCCAGTTAAGCACCTACAAGTAGGCCAGCACTTCCGATTTCTGCGATGTTTTCTATTTATTAGGGTAGCTTCCAAGCTCTCTACCTCAGTCGCCTCTTACGACATGCTTTGTAGGTCGTAGTTTTACTATTCTTTGCTCCCCATGCGAGCCCCGGCGACACACGAAAGTAGAAACAAGTATTAAGTTTTGTAGATCATAGACAACTAATAACAGAAGTACAGCAGATGTAAAAAGGAAGCTCAGAAGAAAGTAGGAATGGCCAAGAACAGAGTTGACATCATGACAAGTGTTTTAACATCCCAACAACTACACAAAAGATACGATTTGTAAAGTGTTACTTATATTCATATTTCTCATATAGACCGGAAAAGTAGACAATGAGCAAACAGATGGAGAGAAAAGTTGAAGTTTGTGAAATGTTGGAGAAATTAAGGAAATTATATATTTTGGTCACAGAAAGGCGTCAAGAGACATGACACTCTGTTTATACCATCTTGGAATTGTTTTTTTGTGTAAATTTTTGCCGTGCGTGAATCACGTCGAGTTCAAGATTTCCTTCGATACTAAGTTTCAACTGCAAAGTACTTCGCAAATAACAAACACACAAAAATTAGTCCCTAGTCAGTTAAGCGAAGGTTTGGGGAGTAACTTTGTTTTTAATAAATTGTTCTAATAACTATGATACTTAAACAAAGACATGGTGACAGTAAGAATAAGAGGAAATTTATAGCAAACAAGGATGTAAGCTTTAGGAAACAAATCTGTATTGTGTTTTAAGAAATTGTAAGTCAAATGAGGTCGTAGAGACACAGATCTGTTCCTGTGTTTAGCACACACACAAAAACTGCTTACAAATTGCAGCTTCGCTCATTGTTCTTCTTCTTTTATTTCGAACTCTCTATATTGATTACTTGTTAACCACTCTGTGTGATTTGTATATGATCCAAGCCTAAGAACGAATTGTACGTTGTGCCAGTTATGAGCCTACAAGTAGACCAGCACATCTGATTTCAGCGATGCTTTTTATTTACTAGTGTAGCTTCCTAGGTCCTACATCAGTCGCCTCTTACGACATGCCTTGTAAGTCGCAGTGGTACTATTCTTTGCTTCCTTGGGGGCCTCGGCACCACACGGGCGAGCAGTCACGCTCCAATTATACAGCCTTAAAAAACCAAATATAGTCAGTCATCCAACTCCTCAGAGGAAGCCAAATTCTAGCGTCTGGCAGTGAATCTGTGTTACATCTCATCCTCCAGAGAGGTCTCTTGTTTACTAACTTATCAACCACTGACAGAAATAACGAAGAAGAAGTAGAAGAAACTCTGCACAAAAAGAACTCGGCACCTGAAGCGAAGAATAAGAAAGTTCTTTTACCAGTGAGCCACAAGAACTATCAGAATGATATATTTCGATATCTGTCAGTAGAGACTGTAAGTCTATGAGGTTGGTATCAAAAGCAACTGAGCAAGTTTTTGTTGGTTTTTAATTGAAGCCCTTTTGATTGATCGATATGACCGTCATCATTGCCCTTCGGTGAGTACCCATGTGTGCTCCGATTTCTTTCTTACACAGAAAGAAATCAGTCTCAGCAAGAGTGCACGAGCTCCATAGCACCGGCGTGGGTCCCCGATGTAGTTTTGAAAATGGTGAAGATATTTGTAGGAATTTTATTTTAAATCTTTACTAATGAATTTTGGCCGAACAGCGGCTTTCCTGACTGAATTTTTCTTTTTGATTTCTAATTGTTACTGATGTGCTCAAATAAGTCGACTGCACACTTTTTCAGCCTAGACTTCTTGTGTTGGTTTTATCGTGGAGTATAGACCAACAATCTTGAAAAATAAGAATTCACTTTATGAGGAAAATCTATGTTAAGAAACGAGGATACCAAAAGCATAGTGGGCATAACTTCATGCACAGAATACATTGAAAGACAACAAATGCAGTAGTTTGGACATTTAATGAGAATGGAATACAACCAATCGCCAATAGCAGCATACAATAAAAAGAGATTAGGTAATACAGCAAAGGGAAGACCAAGACAAAGATGGATAGACAATATCAATATCACACTAAATAAACACGGATATAACACAATGAGGGCGATTCATCTGGCCTTGGAACGTAAATTAAAGCTCCGACCCCTACGCTTAACGGCAAGAGTGGAAAACCAATTCCGCCATCCCTCAGGGAAAAGACAATAAAAAACCTATGTTTATATTTTTTGACTGAGACATGATTAATTGTAAATTGTGTTTGTGACTGATGATTTGAGCATGACGACGGAAGAGATATGAGATAAGGAAATTCGGAAGGGCTGTTAGGGTGTCAACGTTCTTCTCATGACAAGCTATTTGTCGCTGATCGTTTGTTTATATTTATTTCAGATAGTGACTCTCGTTACAGGCAACCGTACACCTCATCTCATGGATCGTCGGGTCTACATCTGTTGGGTAAGTATTGTTGTCGATGTAACTGATGGTTTGAACATGACGGCTGCAGAGGCAGGACGTCTGGCCTATGAGAGAGAAATTCCGGAGGACTTTTGGGGTGGCAAAGTTCTGCTCAGGACAAGCTATTTCATGATGATGAAGTATTGCTGTCACCAACATCATCATCATTAGTGGTGATCACATTAATTAGACACATTGATTGATAGATTGTTTGATTGATATGACCATCATCATTGCACTTTGGCGAGTTACCATTTGTGCTCCGATCTCTTTCTTACACAGAAGATCTCAGCGGCCGTGCACGAACTCTGTAGCACCGGCAAGGGGCCCGATGTAATTTAGACGATGGTAAAGATATTTTGTAGGGATTTTATTTTAAAACTTTACTAATAAATTTTGCCTGGGTAGCGGCTTTACAGCCTGCTCTTCTCGATTTTGAACTGCCAATGGTTTTTACGTGCTCAAATTGAACACGAGACATATGTTTTATCGCCCATCTCCGATGGAACTAGGAACTCGTTCTCACCTACATTGAGATCTGGGGTTTCTGAAAAAATATCTCGATGGCTCCATGAGGGAGTGAACTGAACGAGAGGCGAGCATCTGACATCTACGTCCCAGAAATCTTTCATGCATGAATTCTTGGGATGAATATCGCCTTGTCCGCCACCATGACCACACAATAGAAGTACAAGTTCATTTATTACTATGTCAATAGACAGCTAGTTCTTAGCAGTACACTGAATACTTCAGAGGTCACAAAACACGTATGTGTAGCTATGAAACAAACAAATAGTATGTGTCCACTGGTTAAATTGTAGAAATTAGAAATACAGGTCAGAAAGAAAATAAAACATACCCAATCAAGACAAGATCAAAGGAGGTAATATAATACCCTTGTTTTCGAAAGACGCAAAAAAAGTGTAACATCTTCACTAACCTCCCTTGTCCTAGCACTGCCCAATAGAAATCCTGTTATTCCTCGACCAACCATAGTGGAGTGAGTGCCAAACATTGAGACTAACCAGACGTGCACAAACCCTTTATCCTATTGTTGATGAAGATGGACAAGTTATTCAATTTTCTCCAGATTTTCCTCGATGAAAATAAAAAGAAACCAATCTTTGAGGCCGGGCCGTTATTAGATAAACTTCAGATAAATAACTTAGCAGGATTGAAGTGTCTTCTATTGATCCCTAAAACACCATCATATCCAGTAACTGGGACTTATTTCTTAAATAAAAATAGCGATAGTTTTGATAAATAGTGAGTTTGTTGTTTTAACATTCAAGAGTACAAGACTGGCGTGTGAGAGAAAGTGCTGAAAGAAGTTTGTTGAAGACCTGTGCTCCGTTGGGAGTTGAAAGGTGAAGAAGATGATATATATATATATATATATCAATGGCGGCTCGTGATAATTTTTGTTGGTAGGGCCAGACAGATATTTTAGGAAAAATCATGGTTTCGGTTCGTATATATTTTAATGTATAAAATAAAAAATACACGTTACACCTTATTTTTGATGGGGCCCGGCCCCACTGGCCCCTAATGACGAACCGCCACTGATCTATATATATATGCTTAAATAGCGAATATATGCCAAATAATATCAAGTCCCAGTCATTTGATATACTAATCTTCTTATGATATCTCAATGGTGTTTAGCTACGGTGTTCGACACACTCTCTCTCTCTCTCTCTCTCTCTTCAAAAGTACTCGTTCTGTTTCCGTGTGAAATTGTTTAGCTACGGTGTTCGACACACACACTCTCTCTCTCTCTTCAAAAGTACTCGTTCTGTTTCCGTGTGAAATTGTTTAGCTACGGTGTTCGACACACTCTCTCTCTCTCTCTCTCTCTCTTCTTCTCTTCAAAAGTACTCGTTCTGTTTCCGTGTGAAATTGTTTGCTTTTTTGCTGTAATCTTCTTCTTCGAACGCTCAATATCGACCATTTATTAATCACTCTTTGTCATGTGTATGTGATCTGAGCCTAAGAGCGATTGCATGTTGTGTCAGTTATGCACCTACAAGTAGACCAGAACATCCAATTTCTGCGACGCTTTTTATTTACTAGTGCAGCTTCCCCAGGCCCCTACCTCAGTCGTCTTTTACGACATGCCTTATAATTCGCAATTGGCAGTGTTACTATTATTTGCTCCCCTTGTGAGCCCTGACAACACAAGGGCGTAGGCAACATCAAGTTCCTAGTTTTATCGAAGACGGACGATGAAATGTAAACCTCGTGTTCAGGTTGAGTACATAAAAAAACATTTGACAGCGTAAAATCGATAATAGTAGGGCGAAAATCTGCAATCCATGCACACAAAAAACGCATTACTAACAATTAAAATAAAATTCAAATAAATGTACACAAAAGAGAAGAAACAAAGACATCTTACAAGATCTGCATATCAAGAAGCATTGGACTCATAAATAACATCATGTCCCGGAAGATGAAATATTTTGGCCACATTAAACACCAAAGTGGTTTAGAGAGAAAGGTAATGGAAGGCATGGTTCCTGGAATAACATCATGTCCGGGAAAATGAAATATTTTGGCCACATTAAACACCAAAGTGGTTTAGAGAGAAAGGTAATGGAAGGCATGGTTCCTGGAATACGAAGCAGGAACGACCAGGGAGGGTGGCCAGATCATCAAAGAAACCTGAACATGACGCTAGAAGAGGCCGGAGAACTTGTAAGAGACAGAGAGCTTTTCATGCGGAGTGGTGAATGGAAGAACTTGTAGAGAAGAGGCTTTTCATGCGGATGTGGTGAATGCGAGAGAACTTGCAAGAGACAGAGAGCTTTTCATGCGGGATGTGGTGAATGCGAGAGAACTTGCAAGAGACAGAGAGCTTTTCATGTGGGATGTGGTGAATGAGAGAAACTTGCAAGAGACAGAGCTTTTCATGGGATGTGAGTGAATGCGAGAGAACTTGTAAGAGACAGAGAGCTTTTCATGCGGAGTGGTGAATGCGATAGAACTTGTAAGAGACAGAGAGCTTTTCATGCGGGATGTGGTGAATGCGAGAGAACTTGCAAGAGACAGAGAGCTTTTCATGTGGGATGTGGTGAATGCGACGTTCCGCAAGGGACATGCTACTACTACTTGATAAATGTTCATCATCCTCAAAATTACATCGGGAACCCTAGTCGATGCTACGGAGTTCGTGCACTACCACTGAGATCTTCATGTGTAAGAAAGAGATCGAAGCACACATGGTTATTCACCAAAGCGCAATAATGATGGTATTACTAATAAACCAATCATATACCTCAGCGCTATCCAACGTTTTTATATATTGGGGCGCATCTGACTGATGACTGTGGGGTAGTGGGCGCCATGTGGCAATTGTAATAAGAACACTAATAATATTAATAGTAAAATGAATAAAAATTAAAACAGATGAAAACTTAATCCTGACTGCAAGTTTAATTCTATGTTTTTAATATTGTGCTTAGGAAAAACTTACTCTTCTCTCTCTCTCTCTCTCTTACACTTTCTCTTCTCTCTATTTCTCTTTCTCTCTCTCTCTCTGCCTTTTAAACCCGGATTGGGGCATAAGCCATCAACCAACACATGCAAAGTCTTCCTATCTCTGATCAAGGTTAAAGTTGGATGAATAAAATAGGGCACCAGGGATGAATCACACGGGCGCCATGGCGCCTGCTGGCACCGCCTTGAACAGCGCGGATATACGTATAGTTGTATTAAGTATGTTCTATTAGTGAGCGTCTGTAGCTCCAGCTGTAGTGAGCTCGATCAAAAATCCAAGCGTACCTGGTTCAAACCCCAACGGTGAGCAAGTTTGGAAGCAAATTCGTTTCTGTGTGATTTATACAAAAGGTAAAAATAACCTCACCGTTCAGAAAGCAATGGCAAACTACTGAACGTATAAGTTGTGCCTAGAAAAATCAACGACTCGTTCACGGTGGTTGATGACAACATCCTGTAAAGTATATGCCACGATTTTCATGTTCTATTAATCTAACTTCAACAGTTGGAAAACTCCATCTTCGTACACATCTGACAAAAACCATGACAAGCTACCAGAAACTGAACAGAATGACAAAGCAAGGCAGCTAAATATTAAACTCCAGTTTGTCCCGGGTCCCTGACACACTGAAAAAGCCAGCGATAACAATAGTTCGCGGAGGTCTTATTAAATAAAATTCCAATTATTCTAAGCCAGCGTTGGCAGGCAATCTATCAGACTAGTTCTGTGTATGTTTTTACCCCCTTTTCTATTCCGACCAAGATGTTTGCTCGGCCATATAACCCAATTAGCAAGATGCAGCGAACAGTTTCCACTCCCGGACAAGATTTAATGTACTTGCAAAGCTTTATGTTTGAAATTCTGATGTTCCTCACTTCATCGCTCGTCTCATCTTTTTTTCTAACACATTCCATTTTCATTCCATCCGTTCTATCTTAAAACGAGCTTCTGTTAAAAGCGTTGGTCTTTGCTGTTTTAACCTTATCTCACTAGTGGGCCAAAATATGTAAACTTTCTGGCAATGCTAAAACCCAAAAGACGCACAATCTGGACAAATGACGTTCACTCTGCATCATATCTGCACATGCATTAATTTAACACTTATTATCAGGCTTTTTTATAACGGGTTGATGAATAGTAAGACGAAATTTGTGGTTTATAAAATGTTAGAAATAGAATAAGAATCTATTCTTTGATATATACAGTAGGTTCACTTATTGCAAGATTATAAAGCGATCCACAGCTAATGGCATATATAAAGAGCAAATATTAAAGTCAAAATTTCATAGAATATGCAAAACTAGTTTACATGCCATCATTAAATTAAATCTCCCACATGTCTCAAAGAGTATCACATACATATTCCACATAGTATCACCTACGTGCCCCTTCCTCCTATTGTTTAACATACATTTTCAACATAGTACCATATATTTTTTTTCCCGATCCAGAAGCACTTGAGCTTTCAGCTCTTCGGCTCAGTGCCATAGACATCGTAACCCTTCGGTTCGGTGCCACGAACACCGTAAATCTGGAGAACTTGTGGCTTTTCTGCCAGCCCGCGGAATTGACCCGTACTTACAGGGAGCTTGTCATGTATCAAACATTTTCACACACCTGCATAGTAACACATATATATATATATATATATATATATATATATATTATATATATATATATATATATATATATATTTCTCTCATCCGTTATACATTACATAGGGCCTGCAAGTAATCTCCCGCACCATATAAATGCACCACATAGCATCAGATACATACTCCACATAATAAAAATTACAACTTACTTTCTCATATCATTCGGGACTTCATCAGTAAAAATCTATGATTTCAAGTTTTGTCTACATATACAATGAAGCACATTAAAGCCAATTAAGGTAGTTTTACATAGTATAAAACAAGATACAACGACGTTTCGACCAATAGGCCGTTATCAAGCAAAGGATACAGAACAAACTGAATGTATAATATGGTTCTATACACCATATATATACACCATTTTTTTTTCAGTCTGCAGCGTGAAAGTTAGAGTGTGGTTTAAATATACATAACGTTTATCAGTAATCAATCTGTATAAATGTGTGCCCTATTGAACAATATTCCTACAAATTATCGAGGATAAGTCTAACAATTCAAATGTTTTATTTTTAAATTTTAAATAAAAAATATAAGTAGCTTTGTAGAGAAACTGCAATGGAAAGCTGATAATATGTTGGGGACAATTTCATCGCTATACTTCATTGTGAACACTGCATTGAAACGATAAGGTAAATGTTAGCAATAAGTTGCAGCCCCATGCTCGACGAGACAAAAAGGAATAATAGAGAAGAGAGAGAATTTATACAACCTCACCCATTTCGCTCCCCGTTTCCACGAGATCTCTCCCCTCCCCCCCGTACACACACAAACACACCCATGTTCATGGCTCTGCATTTGTCTCTTTTCATATATTCGCAGGAAGGTTTCATGTCAAACAATCTACACTTTGTATTTTCATATTATTCTAAACATGTCACTACCACTTTTCATCATATTTTCAGGTCTACCATATAAGATGTACCAGCACAACCACGACAGTTCGGTCAGTCCAGAAAAACGAAAGCAAAGGCGTATCAGAACCACATTCACCAGCGCTCAGCTCAAAGAACTAGAGAAAGCATTTGCAGAGACCCATTACCCGGATATCTACACAAGGGAGGAGATTGCAATGAAAACTGATCTGACAGAGGCCAGAGTTCAGGTAGATGTCACAAATGTGAACAAAAGTTCATATGCATATAAACCAACTGGGAATGATGTATAATTGAATCAGTAAAAGAGGACCCCATTTTTAAACACTTTGATGTGTGCAATGAATAATGCATATGAAGACGCGAAGGTTAATTTCTGCTATTCCCATTTTGGAAATAAAAGAAAAATAATAATATAAAGCGAACGGAATTAAACAATGTAACAGTACAAGCTATAAAACAGCAGTAAAAAATATTAATTTGGGAAGGGGGGAACATAAATGTAGGAATTGTGACGCCGGCGCCAATACAAATTTACTGAAAACATATTTTCTTTGTTGTCTAGGTTTGGTTCCAGAATCGTCGCGCAAAGTTCAGGAAGATTGAAAGAATGAAACAACAATCTCAACCAGGTTCCCAGTCGAGCAGCTCTGTTAAGCAGGAGCCCAGCAGCACCAGCAGCACCACCAACAACAGTAGTAGCAACAATAATAACACTAGTAACAGCAACAATAATAACTCTACCACCAGCAACAACAATATTAACGGCAGCAGCAGCAAGGAGAAGTTAAAGTCATCGGAAGACTCACATGGTAAGGTTTATTCCCGGTAACATAGTTATATAGTTGCAGCACATTTTAGTGGCTCAAATGTTGGTGTTTAGGCGAAAGACCCAGTGTCCATCACAGGGTGGACCTCAGAGATAACAGAGGCAACGAAAGACCCTGTTTATGAAGCGCGCACAAAAACCTGTTCTAGAAATCTCTTCTTGTCCTGACGCTGGGGGTAAAGAGGATCGGAGACAAGAAAAAGAACCAGCCAAAACATGGGTTAACTTTTCAAACAATCAATATCAAAAACTAACAAACATATAATCATTGGATTTGGCCACATGTTGCCAAAGATATTGCTTTTTAACAGATACAAAATTTGGTTTTTAGATCTACAAATTATTTATAAAAATTAAAAAAATTACAATGAAGTTATGAAAACACAATTTGAAGCCCCCTTCCATCCCCCCCCCATCCTGCATCGGGAGTGGATTTCACTAACATAGGAACTGCAAAGAATGCCAAACCAGCATATGATGTACATATCCCCATATTATAACGTAAACCTCCACTTTTACTATACGGTATATCAACAGAGATATTGCTGTTCTAAGTTGGAAATGTTTGCTTTACAGAAGGGTCATGTTGCAAGTGCCATATCTACAAAAGTCATTGGGTTATACCATGGGTTCCCAAAGTGCGCGGTACCGCCCGCCCCTCCCTCCCATGGGTGCTGAAGCCTTTCCCAAGGACGTGATAGTAGGTTCAGATGCATATGGGGATTTTGTTTTCGTGATTTTACGATTGAATAATCATTAAAAATTTGAATTCTGCATTTTAGTTCATCTTATGCCCATCTTACACGATCCATTTTTTCATCAATTTTCTTTTTCATGTATATAATCATTTGAAAATTGATTGACCATGTATGAGAGAATATATCAATTTTCATGTCAAGTGAAAATAGAGATGTATATATATATATATATATATATATGTGTAAACTGTTATAATGAGGAGGAGGATGTTACAAAGTTTATGTCGTGCAAAGTGGGCGGTGGACGGAAAAGTAGGGAATCTATGGGTTATACAGTTGTAGTGTCAGCTATAATTATGGTGATATTGCATCATATGTGGTTCAGTAATCGTTTCACTTCTACGTTAGTATAATTATGAGTGATATGTACATCATATGCTGGTTCGGTAATCGTTTCACTTCTTACGTTAGTATAATTATGAGTGATATGTACATCATATGCTGGTTCGGTAATCGTTTCACTTCTTACGTTAGTATAATTATGAGTGATATGTACATCATATGCTGGTTCGGTAATCGTTTCACTTCTTACGTTAGTATAATTATGAGTGATATGTACATCATATGCTGGTTCGGTAATCGTTTCACTTCTTACGTTAGTAAAATTATGAGTGATATGTACATCATATGCTGGTTCGGTAATCGTTTCACTTCTTACGTTAGTATAATTATGAGTGATATGTACATCATATGCTGGTTCGGTAATCGTTTCACTTCTTACGTTAGTATAATTATGAGTGATATGTACATCATATGCTGGTTCGGTAATCGTTTCACTTCTTACGTTAGTATAATTATGAGTGATATGTACATCATATGCTGGTTCGGTAATCGTTTCACTTCTTACGTTAGTATAATTATGAGTGATATGTACATCATATGCTGGTTCGGTAATCGTTTCACTTCTTACGTTAGTATAATTATGAGTGATATGTACATCATATGCTGGTTCGGTAATCGTTTCACTTCTTACGTTAGTATAATTATGAGTGATATGTACATCATATGCTGGTTCGGTAATCGTTTCACTTCTTACGTTAGTATAATTATGAGTGATATGTACATCATATGCTGGTTCGGTAATCGTTTCACTTCTTACGTTAGTATAATTATGAGTGATATGTACATCATATGCTGGTTCGGTAATCGTTTCACTTCTTACGTTAGTATAATTATGAGTGATATGTACATCATATGCTGGTTCGGTAATCGTTTCACTTCTTACGTTAGTATAATTATGAGTGATATGTACATCATATGCTGGTTCGGTAATCGTTTCACTTCTTACGTTAGTATAATTATGAGTGATATGTACATCATATGCTGGTTCGGTAATCGTTTCACTTCTTACGTTAGTATAATTATGAGTGATATGTACATCATATGCTGGTTCGGTAATCGTTTCACTTCTTACGTTAGTATAATTATGAGTGATATGTACATCATATGCTGGTTCGGTAATCGTTTCACTTCTTACGTTAGTATAATTATGAGTGATATGTACATCATATGCTGGTTCGGTAATCGTTTCACTTCTTACGTTAGTATAATTATGAGTGATTTGTACATCATATGCTGGTTCGGTAATCGTTTCACTTCTTACGTTAGTCAAATTATGAGTGATATGTACATCATATGCTGGTTCGGTAATCGTTTCACTTCTTACGTTAGTAAAATTAATCCCCGATGAAGGTGGCGGGAGGGCTAGGGTTTTGTTTTAAATAAATTCATGGTGATTATTTTTTTTAAACTTAAAAATTATAAACTAAACTTTGTTTATCATCAACAAAAATATCTTGTGCAACATGGGGCCAAATTGTATGACTGTGTTTGTTGGGATTCTCTTCTGTTAATTTTTTTTCAAAGATAACCACTATTTTTGCCTTAAGAGAGTCAACGATAACTGGAAGAGAGAATACAATACTAGATTTGCAACTAGGCAAACACTCAACTGACAGATTTACTCTAGAACACCACAAGCCACCTTACAACCCGTTCTGCTAGTACCAGTTTTCCGACAAGTCATCTCATGAAACGAAACACAAAATAGAAACAAAGTTATTCCGTAGATCTATTTCATACGGCTATTTGTGTATAAATATTTGCAAAATGCAGCAAGTGAATTTTTAAACAATAAATGTTTCAACTCTGTAAATTAAGTTTTTGTGGAGCACAATTCATTAAACAATTTTTTCTGGAAAAAGAACAGGGCTTAAAAAACGCAATTTTAGTTTCTAGTATACTAAAAGCTAATTAATTTAGTTCGTTATTTTTCTTAGACTTACAGCCAAGAAGTAACTTAGTTGATTAAGTAACTTAGTTGAGTTAGTAACTTAGTTGAGTTAGTAACTTAGTTGATTAAGTAACTTAGTTGATTAAGTAACTTAGTTGATTAAGTAACTTAGTTGATTAAGTAACTTAGTTGATTAAGTAACTTAGTTGATTAAGTAACTTAGTTGATTAAGTAACTTAGTTGATTAAGTAACTTAGTTGATTAAGTAAATTAGTTGAGTTAGTAACTTAGTTGATTAAGTAACTTAGTTGATTAAGTAACTTAGTTGATTAAGTAACTTAGTTGAGTTAGTAACTTAGTTGATTAAGTAACTTAGTTGATTAAGTAACTTAGTTGATTAAGTAACTTAGTTGAGTTAGTTTCTTGCTCTTTCTACACTCACAGGGTAGAGGTTACTTAGTTGAGTTAGTTTTGTTCATTCCTTACCTTTCCTAGGCTCATAGTCTAGAGTTCACTTAGTTGACAGATTGAGTTAGTTCCTTACTTTTCCTAGGCTCACAGTGTAGAGGTCACAGTTGACAGTTTGAGGTAGTTCCTTACTTTTTCTTAAAAGTGGTGCCACGCAGTAAAAGTGAGCTGATGTTGCGCATAAGTTAGCGATGTTCAATTATTTGAATTGCTGACTCTCCCTGTACCCAGCTGTAAACGTGTACCAGGACTTAAATTGGGGTTGGAATCGTCGTCGTTGAGAATTGGAAAAATGGGACTTTGCACCTACTGGTTCGTGTTGGATGAATAATCAATGCTTCTGTTCAGTCTTTTTAATTCCGATGTTAAGTTTCTTCGTTGCTGTAATGTTCTTTCTTCTTCTGCATCCCTCGTCCGACTGACTGCAGCGACTAACTATCACGTTCTGCGAAGTTTACTTTGTTTTGTCATGGGACGTATAATGCACCATAACTGGTTCATAATTTTAATTTCAGCCAGCATGTGTTTCTTTGTTAATCAGTCGACGACCTCGCTTTGAGGCACCCGTAGGCGCATAACTGGCACAATCGCTCTTAGGCTCAGGTCTGCAGTGTGGTGCCGGGGTCCGAAGGAAGCAAAGAATCGTACCACTGCGACCTACAAGGCATGTCGTAGGAAGCGACTGATGTAGGATCTAGGTAAGCTACCCTAGTTAATAAAAAGCGTCACATAAATCGTATGTACTGACCTATTTGTAGGCGCATAACTGGCACAACGTGCAATCGATCTTATGCTCAGATCACATACAAATCACAAAGAGTGGTTAATAAGTGATCGATATGGAGCGTTTGAGGAAGACTAGCCTCGCTTTGAGCTCTCCTGTTGGAGCTAAAGTAAAGCAGTTCTGGTAATGATGTCAGTATGTCTTCCTGGGTTTTACAGTCTTACTTGCATGAATGTTTTGGTTAGTTTGAGCACGCATTTGTCTCTCTTTCCTGGTAATTTTGTTGTGCCTGGTTGCGAGTGCTTATAATCTAATTTGTACGCAGAATCGATATCCCAGCTCATTGATTTTTATCATCGGAAGATCTCGGGCTTTTTTATTGTTAAGTGAAACGGCACAATTGTACTGACATGCGCCTAGAGACAGAGTCGCTCAAATTCAGCACCCATTGGTCAGAACATCTGTATAGTCTACTTTTTGTTGAACGATTCCATCATCTTCTTCTTCCAACGCTCCATATCGGCCACTTGTTAACCACTTTATGTGACTTGTATGTGATTTGAGTCTAAGAACGACTATATGTTAGAGTTATGCGCCTACAAGAAGGCCAGCACATCTAATTTCTGCGACGCTTTTGTTTACTAGGTAGCTTTCCTAGACACCTACCTTAGTCACCTCTTACAACATGCCTTGTAGATCGCAGTGGTACTATTCTTTTCTCCCCGTGAGCGCCACAGCACCACACGGGTGTGATTTGAGTTTAAGAACGATTGTACGTTGTGCCAGTTATACGCCTACAAGTAGGCCAGCACATCCAATTTCTGCGACGCTTTTTATTTACTTAGCTTTCCTAGACACCTACCTCAGTCGCCTCTTACAACATACCTTGTAGATCGCAGTGGTACTATTTTTTGCTCCCTTTGCGCGCCCTGACAACACACCGCCGAACGATTCTAACAACTGATGAGATTTCAAGTAGACTCAACCTAGATTCCAACAATGAATGAGAATTTACGCTAGCAGACTAAGAATCTGAGGGACGCAGTAGTATAGTTGTATAGTAGTATAGTTGTATAGTAGTATAGTTGTATAGTAGTATAGTTGTATAGTAGTATAGTTGTATAGTAGTATAGTTGTATAGTAGTATAGTTGTATAGTAGTATAGTTGTATAGTAGTATAGTTGTATAGTTGTATAGTAGTAATTGTATAGTTGTATAGTAGTAGTTGTATAGTAGTAGTTGTATAGTAGTATAGTTGTAAAGTAGTAGTTGTATAGTAGTAGTTGTATAGTAGTAATTGTATAGTAGTAGTTGTATAGTAGTAGTTGTATAGTAGTATAGTTGTTAGTAAACTCGCTTTTTAAGCTAGTGGTCCGGGTTCAACTCCATAGTGAAAGTGAAATATTTGTCAGACAGTAACGTCGACCAAGCCTAAATTGGGTACCAGGAAATGCACTGAGAGGTAAGACTACGGCATGAAGTTAACCACATTCCACATCGTGTGCCGACGGTCAATAAAAAAATACGGGTCTAACACCGTATTACCCAATATACCTCGAGGTATACAAAAATTCCTTTTCTTTACAATTTACACACAGAATCTGCACTGTCAAAATCTGTAGTATGCATTTGCCAAGCTGACCTATTTTACTTAGGGGTGATTCTCACCTAATGTGTGCCTTCATCAAACTCTTAAATTAGAATTGGTAGTGGTCAATCGTGTTATTCCTTATACCATTATTATTCCTGTCTTGCTTTAGGCAGGTTACAATTCTTGTAATAATTAACTTAGCATAAGGAAAAATAAATGTAGATATATTAAGGATATATATTAAGGGTGATGTAACTTTATCCAACAATAGTAATTATTAACAGGTTTTGGGGTTTTTTTTTCCGATCCAGAAGCACTTGAGCTGAAAGCTCTTTGGCTCGGTGTCATGGACATCGTAACCCTTCGGCTCGGTGCCACGAACACCGTAAATCTGGGAACCTGTAGCTTTTCTGCCAGTCCGCGGAGTTGAACCCGCACTTACAGAGGACTAGTCACCCGTAGTCCAACGCGCTACGAACACGCTGGGCACGCGGGCATTAACAAGTTTAAACATATCAATTCACTAACAACAAATAGTGGAAAAAGAGAAAGACTGGTACAAGATGTGATACATAATTTAACATTATATCAACAGAAGCAAGATTTTTATCATTACTAAAGCTATAATCATTATAGCAAGACAACTCATTACTTACTTGCTCTTCAACATACTCGTATTTTGGAAAGCACGTGATTGATATTGAATATTGTAGGACATCATATTTTCGTTGTCTTTTTCGTTCGATTGAGATTTTTTGTTTTTTCAGTTGTTTACAACAAGTCTGCTATATCTAAGTCTTCCTCCCATTTTCAGCATTGCATTTTTTTCCTTTTCTTCATCGATTGATTGATTATTTGATTGATTTCCTTCACTACTTACCGACAAGCAATGAGACAAGCGTTCTGTCTGGTCGAGGATACTAACAAGCTTGTTTCAATGCTTGGCGGTAAATACTGATTAGGAATAAAGGTGCAGGATTAAATTCAGTGTCTGGCATGTATGTCCTACAGGAGCAATATAATAAACCTGTGTAGTATTACGTTTATTTTGATGATTACTTATCTTTCTACTTGCCGGTCTCGATGCTCCCCCTTGGTTTAAAAAAAGACTTAATTCTATACTTACCAATGATGATCCGAAGGCGGATTATAGAGTTTATATAAACTATTTGTGCTGTGGTCAGAATACTAACATTGGAATTATGAATATAAAGTTATACAAGCCATTGGAACTATTGGTTCTGTGGTTTGATGACTGACAAATGAACGGAGAGAGGGAAGCAAACTATATAGTTCACTAAAGATTTGTGTGCTGTGATCTATCTGATGACTGACAGAAATACGATGGCGATCACTAAGATATATATATATTTCAACACATAGTGGTGCCAATCAAGTACAGGTATACATAATTAATTACTGTAAATATGAAATCAAAGTCGTGGTACATCCTTTACAGGACGTTCTCATTCAACCACATTAAACGAGTGGTCAATGTTCAAGGCACCACTTATACGTTCAGTAGTTTGTCATTGCTTTCTGAACGGTGTGGTCTATTTTTAACATTCATAAAAATCCAAGGGAACTAATTTGCTTCCAAATATGGCCGTCGCGGAGTTTGAACCAGGTACGCTTGGGCTGTGATCGAGCTCACTATCACTTAAGCCACATACACTCACTGTAAATATATAAAAGTTCAAAGTTGATAGAATACGACAGCTATTGCATGTTGAAAGAATGGCATAGAACAAAGAGTATAAAATTACCAAAAAGATGAAAAAGATGAAGGGAAGAGACCACGAGGCAGACCAAGAAAACGATGGAGAGATAAAATTAAAGTATACCTAGAAGTTGATTGATAGGACCATTATCATTGCACTTAATAACCACGTGTGCTACGATCTCTTTCTTACACAGGACGATCTCAGCAGCAGTGCACGAACTTCGTAGCACATGTGAGGGTCACCAATGTAATTTTGAAGATCGTGAAAAATGTATAGGAATTTTATGCTAATTTATTTTTGCATTGACAGCGGATTTGCAGCCTACTATAAACACTAACCACGCTTTATCGTCCGGTTTCGATATGACTGGTAACTAGATATGACCTACAATGAGATCAGGAATATCTCAATCGCTCTTCACAGGGGATGAACCGAGTACCTTTGTAGCAAACTAGAAGACCTAGAAATTCTAGAAGTGGATGGTGACATCTGCAGCTATAAACCCCAAAGACTAGGAAAACTGAAGATGGATATAAATGTTTATATGAAGATTCTATTGTTCTTTATTCGACATTATTTCTATGGGTTTTTTTTTCAAGTTAGTTCTACTGAGGTTAATCATACCAAGAACGTACTCTGTGACATTCATCTCTGTGTCGTAGAGGTTAAGTGATCGCCTCTCACTCGAAGGGTACTCGGTTCGCTCCCTCGTGGAGCCATTTTTCCAGAGATCCCTGATGTCAGATCGAGGTGAGATCGAGTTCTTAGTCCTATCAAAGACGAACGATAAAAAGTAGGTCCTTTGTTCAATTTGAGCAGTAAAAGAACCCTTTGTAGTTCCAAATCCGAAAAGAGCATTCTGAAAATCCGCTACCTTGTAAAATTCATTTTAAAAATGTTATTGAATATTTTCACCATTTTCTAAATTTACATCAGGGATCCTCGCCGTTGCTACGGAGTTCGTGAACTGCCGCTGAGATTTTCATGTGTAAGAAAGAGATCAGAGCACACATAGTTACTCACCGAAGTATAATGATGATGGTCCTATCAATCAAATAATCAATCAATCATAATTCACAATAAAACTACAATTTCACTCTTTCACATTTCAGGTCAAGTACACACCAGCCACGAATCAAAATGGACATCACCAGTGCCACAAAGTCAGTCTATCATCAATAAACAAAGCCAACCTCACAATGTACCACCGCCATCTTTGCATGGACCATTTTCCGGCATTCTGAGTGGACCTGTACATGATTTCCATTCTGTGAGCTCCTTGGATAAAAGTGTGCCACTCTCAAGTGGTCTGTTATATTGAAAACATTCATAGTCAACGCAGGAATCAGAACTCAATGTATAGTTTTTAAACGTAATAATTGTTTGTGACAACATTGATAAAACAAGGACATACGCTTGAGACAAACACGGGAAACGAAAATAAAAATACTTCTTCTTTGAAGTGACATTTTCACATCGAGGGCTGGCTATAATGGGTTTCCAACATTTCATATCTCTTGCATTTGGGTTCTTAGAACTCGTTACTCACTTGTTACAAATATACTTGAAGCTACTTATGAATGGTGTGTTTATGTATGTTATATATGTATACTTATGTGCAGTGGCGTCTCGTGATCATATTTTGTTGGTGGGGCAAGACAAATTTTTCCGGATAAATCATGGTGTTTGGTAGCTATATTTTAATTTATAAGATAATAAATACACGTTGTACATTATTTTTGGTGGGCCCGGCCCCACTGGCCCTTAATGACAAGCCGCCACTGCTTATGTGTACGATTGTTTCGTAATATATATATATATATATGTTGTAGGGTGCACCGAATAAGTGGTGAGATTAACAGTTGTATGGCCAACCAAGAAGAAGATGGCTACATGATATTAAAGAAACCATAAATATGGCCATTAACAAAGTGGGTGAACTAGCTAGAGACAGAGTGCATTTCAGATGCGCTGCAAAGAGAGCACGTTCAAATAAATGATGCGCACCTTGATGATGATGATAATTTCGAGTCCTGTATTGGATAATTTGTTTTTTCGTTAGGAAGATGTAGGTTAATGCCTGATCGGCGTGATTTAGTGATCGTCATGATGACCTATCTCTATTGATTGTCTAGTGTTATTACTTTGACAACAACAAACTCGTAAACCATACAAAGACGACAAACCACTTTCTAGTATGTTCCAGGTTTATTGTTAGGTTACATATTATGGTCAGCATGTATGGTGAGGTACTTTTAGGTGGTCAATATGTCCTTCTACTTTACCATACTCGTCATGTCCATTACTCTTTCTTTTCTGCCTCCTAGTCGCACACACATCCGTTTTTCTGCACTGTTTCTATCGGTCTTTTTATGTTACGCTATTAAATTGTCATTCTTTGTCAGGTTCTTCCTAATAGTCTGCAACATATGGTGTGCAATTGTCTTCTATGCTGTCCGTCTTATTGTCTATTCTTTGTACTGTATTTTATCTCAGTATGGAGGGATGCCTGTGTCCTATATACATAAGCAAAGTGACTAATGCGTCTATGCCAGCTCTGTTAGAATCTGACTTGATTTTTCACGTCAGGTAGTCGATGCTCATAGAAAGATACGACAAAGCGAGGATCTCTTTTTGGAGATCTAGATGGTAGTGGTCTTAAAAACGCTCATCTTCACTGCTAGACAAATTGACGCCATTAGAAATAAAGGTAGTGGTAGTGGTTCAAACTCAGTGCTTAGCCATTGTTCACTCCTGGAGAAACTCTAATACTTTCTAATGTCTAATTATTTACCATGCTCATTGATTCAATGCCATTGTTTTCCTTGGGTTCTTCGGTGTCTTTATTCATTTGTTACCATGGTGATGTATTCTACCAAACAGTTTTCCCCATTTCACGTTTTTCACTTTGCAAACGTCTCTTAAAGTTTCCTTTTTACTTAAAGCAATGGTTCTCAATCTTTCTAATACTGTGACCTTTTAATACAGTTCCTCATGTTGTGGTAACCCCACCCATAAATTATGTAACAATATTTATTTGTAATTATGATAAATATGTGTTTTCCGATCTTAGTGGTATTAGGTAATCCCTGGGGAATGGTCGTTGGACCCCACCCACAGGTTGAGAACCACTAACTTAAAGGGTCTAAGGCTGAAGGATTGACTTCATTGCACAGGGTTTTACACCATATGGCTCGGTCCCTCTCCGCAGATTTGGCACGCCGTCTGCCGAGAGTATTGCACAAAACACGAACTCCGTAGTTCCGGTAACAATCCTAAGGGTCTGAAAAAATACAATCGTGAACAGGACGTCGCAGTCCGGATTCGAACACACGACCTTCGAAACGCGAGGCAATAGCTTAACCACTTAGCCACATGTAATCCGTTTCTTTTTACTTTTATTATCCCTACTGTTCTCCTCATGTTTGCTTTCGCATTTCTCCTAGAACAGTTTTCAGAAGTTGCATTACTCTTTGAGAGAGACTGCAGCAGAGGGGTTAGCACACTAACTTCGCATGAGCGTGATCCCATGATCAAATTTTCCATTTGAATTGATACTTTTTGCTACTGTAACAGCTTCCAGCCTCAACTGAGTACTCGAGAAACACTGAAAGTAACAACCAGCTGGTTTAACATTGACCACATCGTGTGTTGTTTGTCAAAGAAATATACGGGCCTAGCACTGTATTCCTCGATATGCTTCATGATTTAAAAACGGGTTCTTTCTTAATCCTCTTTGTTTTTTGACTTGTTTATTTGTATATCTATTTCAATAATTCTTTTCTAATTCAGAATTTTTTCAGATTGTATTTATATCTTTGTGTTGTCCGCCTGCCCAGCGTGTTCGTAGCGCGTTTGACGACGGGTGAAAAACCTCTTGAGTGCGGGTTCAATTCCGCGGCTGGAAGAAAAGCCACAGATTATCCAGATTTACGGTGTTCGTAGCACCTAACCGAAGGGTTACGATGTCCATAGCACTGAGCCGAAGAGTGCTTCTGGATCGGGAAAAAAAATATATTTGAGTCAATGAAGAGCCGCGGTAGCATAGCAGTTAATGCTTGGTGCGTAGAACGTTGCAAACTTGGTCCACAGCAAACACAGAAGCTAGGAACGTTGCCAAACTTGGTCTCTAACAGCAACACACCACAGAAAGCTAACGTTGCACTTGGTCTCTAACAGCACATCAGAAGCTACTAGGGGAAATGAAATGCTTGAGGAAGGCAGTGGAGTCACCAGGAAAGACAGACTACGAAATGAGGACATCAGAAGCAGGGTGGGCATAACTTCATGCACCGAATACATCGAAAGACGACAAATGCAGTGGTTTGGACATTTAATGAGAATGAAATACAACCAACCACCAATAACAGCATACAATAAAAAGAGATCATGTACTAGAGCCAAGGGAAGACCAAGAAAAGATGGATAGACAATAACAAGACCACACTACATAAACACGGATATAACACAACAAGGGCGACTCATCTGGCCGTAGAACGCAAATTAAAGCTCCCACCTCTACTCTTAACGGCAAGAGTGGACCGTGGTCCTGATCCCAATTCCTCAGTTAAAGTGTGGTTTTCTGATCGTAGCAGCTCTCAGGTAGATCCAGTTTCAGTTCGATACCAAAGAAGTACTGGAGAACAGAGACGTCTGGCATGATGTTATCACATCAGCAATCACGTGCCGTTAATCAAAGCAAAACAATTGCAACAACACTGTTTTTTCTTGATATACTCTATGATATTACAACTAGTCGTTTACTTTACTGTATGTGTCCATGACATATTCAAAGTTTAATATAAAATACAGGGGTCAAGTGGTCAAGCTATTTTTGTGCGCTCTGAAGGTTGTGAGTCAGGGCCACGACGTTCTGTTCAGATACATTTTTAGGACATCCAATGATTGTTGTTGGAGGCACGAAGTTCTTATTTTGTGCTATACTTTTAACAAACGACATGTTATTTCTGAAGAGAGAAGAAGCAAACCATATGGAGAAACCTAGTGCAATGAACTCAATCTGTCGTATTCAAACTTTTTATTAAACATTCAAAAATCATAAAGTAAGAAGAGTATCATTGATTTGATTTAAATAGTTTGCAGGGTCCAAAGTCGAAGAATTGACTTCATTGCACCGGGTTATCCCATATGGCTCCATTTCCCAGGCAGCTGCGATGGCTCGGAGGAAATGGCACGCCATCAGCCGAGAGTGTTGTACTAAGCACGAACTCCGTAGTTCTAGCAACAATCCTAGGGATATCATGAAATAATTGCATTTGTGACTAGGTCAGGATTCGAGCCGATAACTTTCAGAATGACATGCAACATCTTAACCATTTCACCATAGAGACCTCCCTGCGTAACGGAAGGTAAGGGATATAGTCTGGTGATAGAGACCTCATGGAACGGAAGGTAAGGGATACAGTCTGGTGATAGAGACCTGCCTGGAACGGAAGGTAAGGGATACAGTCTGGTGATAGAGACCCCCTGGAACAGAAGGTAAGGGATACAGTCTGGTGATAGAGACCCCCTGGAACAGAAGGTAAGGGATACAGTCTGGTGATAGAGACCCCCTGGAACAGAAGGTAAGGGATACAGTCTGGTGATAAGATGGGAGTACTGTGTAGTTAAGTTCTGTTAGCCCATAATAAACCACATATGTTCAGTTTCTGTCACAAGTCTGAGAAGGATGTACATGATGAGGTAAGTGTAAGCACATGAACCGACCAGACAACTGATAATACGTGCCTGACAGTGTACGATTCAAACAAACACAGGAATATCAGAAAATCTTCGCGTAGGGTCAGGAGTAAGACAAGGTTATGTACTATATCCACTGCTGCTTATTACATATATCGATCAAATCTGTCAAACAGCTAACACCAGCGAGGGAAACAACCTTGGGGAACTCTTAAACGAATTTCTTTTTGCAGATGATCAGGCAATCGTATCAACAACAGAAGAACAGCTACAGCAACACATTAACAGACTTCAGGTAACATGTAATGAATATAATATGAGAATAAACATCGACAAAACCGAAGTAATATCATTTGCTAGAGAGGAAAACGCTACCAATATCTCCATCGACAATGGCCTATTAATACAAGTAAAAGACTTTACATATCTAGGAGCATTTTTGCAGCAAACGGAAGAATGACTAATGAAATCCAAAACAGATGCAACAAAGCAAATTAAATGATAGGACAAATGGCGCCAATTTTAAAATTTTTAAAATGCAAACATGTTACCATGAACACAAAAGAGCAATGTTCAACACAATCTTTCTCCCCACATTATGCTACAGTGCCAAACCTGGACGATGTCATCAAATGATAGAAGAAAACTAGTCATGACAGAGACGAAATGTCCACGCAGAATAATGGGGGTAACAAGAAGAGACCGGTTGAGAAATAAAGACATCAGGAAAAAGTGGGTACAACATAAGTACTAAACTTCATAAAGAAACAACAAATTAAATGGTTCGGCCACATAAGCAGATTACCAACAGACAGTACACCTCAAAGAGCGATGTTGCACCGATACCATGGATACACAGCAAAAGGCCGGCCACCCAAAAGATGAACCTCAGAGATAACAGAGGCGACGCAAGATACCATTTATGAAGCACACACAATGGCTCGTTCTAGAATTCTCTTCTTATCCTGACGCTGTTAGGCAAAAAGGATATGGAGAAGAAAGCAAGAAAGAAGACCTGCACCTACATGAACATTTATGACACGTGCCTGACATGCATCCCCTAGAATGTTTAGCTCTTATTATACGCAAACTAGAGCCTCTATGGCATAGTCCTTAGTGCACTTGCTTCGTAGACTAGGGGTCAGGGTTCAATTCCATAACTGAACCAGATCTCTCAAGTCAACCAAGCCCCAATTTGATATCTCTGAAACACTAGGTAGTAAAGTAGTCCTGTGTTTATTGTTTTTGCTCGGATGTTGTTTGTGTGAAAATTGGTGATGCGTTAAAGGTATCTAATGTGGCTTGTCGTGTTGTAGGAGTTAAGGGCACACGAAATAAGCAAAAAAGCTGAAAAACACGTATCTGCTTCTGATTATATATTATAAACAGTATACAAGAGCTCTCAAAACTTTATCATCATCATAATCAAGTGCCGCGCCTGCTGATGTTGACGACCATGGATCTCCACAACTCTCTGCCTCAACATTTGTGATAAATTAAGTTATTGATGCTCGCCCGTGCCATGATCCAAGCTGCTCATTATGTTCTCTCGATCTCTCTGTCCTCCTCTATTTCTCTTTCCAAATATATTTCAGTTGTCATTATATGTTTTTATCCCTGCCTTTGCATTTCATTCACAAAAACATGATTGCTTCCTTCGAATGTTTGTCAAAAGGTATCTTGTTTCATTGATTTCGCTCAATATATCTAAAATAGTTATTTTAACAGTCTATGGAATTTTTAACATTCTTCTATAAAACCACATCTTCATGACCTTCAAGTTTATCTTACCTGCTTGTTTATTATCCCCTACTTACTTCGGTATGCCAGCATTGGATGCATACATAGCTAACAATGAATGAAGAACATGTATTTACTTCCGTATGCCAGCATTGGATGCATGTAACAATGAAGAACTATACTTACGTTTTTCGCATTACTGTATGCCAGCATTGGATGCATGTAACAATGAAAGAACTATTTACTTCCGTATCAATAAATAAACATTTGTTACAATGTATGTCCTTTTTGTTTTCTTGAAATCTTGAGTTTTGGAACATATTCTATTCCTTATCTCTTAGTTACACCGCCCATATGATGCTCTCATGGCTCCTAGATATTCAAATCTATTTTATTTGCTTTAATAGCGTCCACTTCACCGTGCAGATATTACTTTTATGGTTATGAAATGTGAAAAGGTAAAGAACAAACATATCTATCAAACAAGAATTCAGGATTTAAGCAAATTTGGTAATGAGAAAAGTGAAGTTTTTTTGGAGTACATAAGTATGGTTTTTAAAAAAAGACAATTATAGAGGAAGACATTCAGGGAAAAAGAAAATAGAAGATAAGCAAAAATGGAAACATCACGTGATATGTGACTTTAAAATGATAGTTAGTTAGTTAGTTTGTTCCTTTCGTGCCAAAGGTGGCACATAGGGCAGATGTTTTAGATCTCCATGTGATGCGGTTCGTTGCTAGCAGTTGGAGATCTTGTATGGTTTTACATCCCAATAGTTTACTTTCTTGTAGGATTGTTCTTCGAAAGTGGTCTTAGGTCTTCCACGTTAAAATGATAATAACAGAACATCTGAAGGTGTTATGGTGAAAAAGTTCAGAACAGTACAGGCTACTAGATGATGAATGATGATAATATATTATCACAATATTTATAATATAGCTATGTATATAGTTTGTGTGAATTAGTATAACTTCAGAAGCTCGTATTTGAACATTTTATGTTGTATTATTCAATTATTGTATCAGGGGCGGCTCGTCATTGAGGGCCAGTGGGGCCCGGTCCCACCAATAATCGAAAGGGAGAATAATTTCTCGGAATAAACAAATAATAGTAAATACTCCAAAAACAATGATTTTTCCGAAAATTTGTGTCTGGCCCCACCAAGAAAACTGACCATGAGCCGCCACTGCATTCTATCAATCCGTTTTTGTATGAGTGTTCAAGACAAAAGCAACCCGTCAAGGAACCAATCTGGCATATGTTTATGAAAATTAGAAGGTTCAATTTGCCACGCATGTCGTAAGAGGCGACTGAGGAGGTTTGGCTGAAATCGGATGCACGTGTCCTAAACGTGTGAAGTCTATGCCTTTAGGGGCCTACCAAACCAATGTGCAACATATACACGTTTTTGGCAAAGATCAAACATATCACAACGAGTGATTAAAATTGGTTGTAAAGAACGAACGCAAAGAAGAAGAAGAAGGTTCAATTATGACGTAGAATAAGGTCAAGTGTGAGTGTCTGTAGCTTAAGCGGAAGTGAGCTTGTTCCCAACCCAAGTGTACCTGGTTCAAACTTCGCGGCGGGCAAGTTTAGAAGCAAATTAGTTCCCTTGAATTTTTACGAACTGTAAAAATAGACCTCACTGTTCAGAAAGCAATGGCAAACTACTGAACGTATAAGCGGTGCCTAGAAAATCGACGACCCGTTTACTGTTGTTTATGACTACGTCCTGTAAAAAGTATGTCACGATTTTCATAGGTCAAGTAAGCGAGTTTCTTGTGAGGATGTGTAATTATGGTGCGGGAATGGGACGATGAACAAATGGGACGAAAGGATGCGCTAGTCAGAACAGGTTTAAATAGTAAATAGACAAAACGCAATGCGTACGTGGCAACTTTTGATTTGTCAATGGGGATGCTTTTATCTTGAACACCCTGTATTTGTTCTTCATCTCCTACATACCAATTGGGTAAGTACTGGTCAAGACTATAGTTAATCGCCGCGTAAAAATGCATGCAATATCCAGACCAACAATTTGAAGCAGGACAGTATGTAGACTGTGCCGATATGTTGATTACTTTCAAATAATAATTGTCTTTGTACATGAAAGTTGTAATAAATAATGCAATGAAGCCATATTTCCTGTTTGTTTGTTTTTTTCTTGCTATAAAACGTATTCATCTGACAGTAAAACACAACAAAAAGTTCATAACGTGTGAAATGAAATGCTTGAGGAAAGCAGTGTGGGTCACCAGGAAAGATAGACTACGAAATGAGGACATCGGAAGCAGAGTGGGCATAACTTCATGCATCGAAAGACAAATGCAGTGGTTTGGACATTTAATGAGAATGGAATACAACCAACCACCACTAACAACATACAATAAAACGAGATCATGTACTTGAGCCAAAGGAAGACAAGATAAAGATGGATAGACAATATCAAGACCACATTACGTAAACACGGATAAAACACAAGGGCGATTCATCTGGCCTTAGAACTCATATTAAAACTCCAACCCCTACGCTTAATGGCAAGAGTGAACAACCATCTTCCACCTGGGGTTAGACAATAACACGTATTACACATAATGATCAGACCAGGTGCCATTCCACATCGATAGCCAACGGTAATAAATATCTACAAATTCATGCTATAGTTGTCCTTTGTCAAATTATTCTTTTGCTATCTCTTAATGTATCCCTTTCTGTTATATCTATAATTTTTTTGGGCCAGCTTGTATTCAACATCTTTTTAGTAATGGGTATGTAGCAGTGTGTACTCTTAGAGTCATCATTCTCTGGTGCTGTGCCGGTTGGCATAGGCGATCATGAATCTCCACAAATCTCTGGTGTTTGCTATCATCTCAGATGTTCATCTTCTTCCGCGCCATGAAGTCAGGCTATCCAAAGTTTTCTCTCTCTGTCTCGCCTACCCTCGATTTTACCAGTTGTTAAAATGTGTTCTAAACCTCCTTTCCTCATCACATATCCGAAAAATGATGACTGCCTCTTTCTTATATTGATGATAAGCTTTATCTGTGTCTTGACCGCATTCGACACCTCAACATTAATCATTTTGCAGTCCGTGGATTCTCATCATTCTTCTGTAAACCCCATCTCTGAGGCCCTCAGAGATATTTCTGATCTGTTTGTTTATTGTCCATGACTCGCATCCGTATGTCAGTATTGGTTCTATGTAGCACTGTTTCATATATTAGAATGTACAGAGTTAACATCTTTATTTTATAAATATTTTGATCTGTTTGTTTATTGTCCATGACTCGCATCCGTATGTCAGTATTGGTTCTATGTAGCACTGTTTCATTTATTAGAATGTACAGAGTTAACATCTTTATTTTATAAATATTTTGATCTGTTTGTTTATTGTCCATGACTCGCATCCGTATGTCAGTATTGGTTCTATGTAGCACTGTTTCATATATTAGAATGTACAGAGTTAACATCTTTATTTTATAAATACTCTATCGTATTCTTACAAAAATTAGTTACAAATAACTCAACCTTCTTATGGTCATTGTAATGCGAGTTAATGTGATGTATAATATTATATTTTTTGTTTCAATTATTCCTCCTTCATTTCATTTTATCAGCAGATCTTTGTTTCTTTATTTTTGTGCTCAATACATTTTATCAGACACTTTAAAATACATGTACTTCAGACAGTTTATTATCTTATATTCTTTTCTTCATCATCATCATCAAGTAGCGTGTCCCTTCCTGACCCCTCATGACAGCAGTCCTGAAAAACTCTCTGTTCTGAGCAAGTTGGCCGGCGTCAGTAGTAGTCATTCTTAGATAGTCAATGACATCTTGCACCCATTGTCTTCTATGTCTTCTCTTAGTTTGTCCTAAAATGTACGTTATTTTACTTTGTGTCAGTCTACGCCGAGCCTGTGGTTGTCTGTCAGGGGCTTTCTAACGTAAACCATACTTAGCTTGTGTCTTCACGTCTGCGAACCGAATTCATTCACTTCTACTTTATTGACATTGGATACGAATCGCATTGTGTCAAGCCTGGTAATTATGGCATAGATTAGCAAAATAGGAGACGGGGAAAACTACCACAGCCTGATATCAGCATAAACTGGGAAGTGGCAACGAGAATTATCACAAGAAAATATATAATGAATGTGAAAAGCGTAGTAGCATCAGGACTGCCTCCCAAACGATCCACATTGCAAGTTCATCAGAAGAAAGTATTCACGATATTCACACTCGACACATGCCACAACAGACCGATATGTTATCTTTTCTATTGTCGTTCCCCATGTGGGTGATGGAATTGGTTGTCCACTCTTGTCGTTAAGCGTAGGTGTGGGGGGCTTTAATTTGCGTTCCAGGGCCAGATGAGTCGCCCTTGTGTTATATCCGTGTTTATTTAGTATGGTTTTGATATTGTCTATCCATCATTTCCTTGGTCTTCACTTGGATCTAGTACCTGACATCTTTTTATTGTATGCTGTTATACTATTGGGTGTATGATATTCTCATTAAACGTCCAAACCACTGCATTTGTTGTCTTTCGATGTATTCTGTGCATGAATTGATGTCCACCCTGCTTCTGATGTGCCCATTTCGTAATCATCTATTCAACAAGCTAAATATAAATACTTCTGATGAGTATAACTGGGCCACTAATAAAATGACGTATTAACTGCTTTAACAAATCTGCCCAGCGTATTATGAGTATAGCAGATCGATCTTGACAATATGAGAAAGACCACTGCATTTTATTGAACATATTCAAAGTGGCGTCTGAGAGGGAACGAAGAAGAATGATATGAATCAGTCTAAATTTTGATAACAGACAAATACGAGTAGTTTAATTTGATCAGTTCAGGACTAACGTTTTTACCTTATTCTGTGCGTCTCTCTTTCTAGAATTAATATTTGTGATTTAGTCTTTTTATTCTCCTGGTTTGTATACAATTCCAGAATCGTTTCTGATAGAACAACATTATGATATCTCTTTTCTTGTTGTCTCTCTCGTCCACCACATTTCGCACTCCGTGTTCCACCTCCATGTAACTTTAATCATGGAATCCTTCCTACCTAATCGGATTAGCATCGATTTGTAACCCGAGCCACAATGTCCCTTGTGGATTTCAAAAATGAATCATTACACGGGCACTCAGTGATGGGTACACCAAGTTCTGTAACTCGGACCAACATTTGTAATTGTGCAGGGTTATTTGCCGTGGTCTGTGTTGCTTTCGTTCATGACTGATAAGTCTGGGTCGCATTGCAAACATCCAGGGATAACACAGACTCTGAAGGGCTGGTGCAAAACAATTTATGGACCTTTTTCACAAAATAAGTGTAATAACTGAGAATCTGCGTAGCATAGTAAATTGTGCGATGAATTCAGAATAGCAGATGTTCAAATCCCAGGACAGTCGAGTCCCTTGTCTACCGAGTAGAAACCACTTTCTGGGTTGCGGGAAATTCATAATCGTCACCATAGCTATTGTGTAACTTAGTGTAAGAGTTTAGAAAGCTGAAAATAACTGAGCAGTTATGGGAACACCCTGAGTGAAATAACGTCAAAACTAAGCGAGTTAACAACATCGTAATTTGAGACCAGCAAACCCAGTACTTTAAGGAAATTGCCTAATTTTCTGAACAGCCTCATAATTCCTCTTGTACCGTTATACGTTACATATGGCCTGCAAGTAATTTCTCCATACAGCTCTATCCTGGGCTGCTCGCTCAATCTCCTCCATGGAACTGAGACCGATATTTCTTGCCTCTCTCAGCAAAGTTCGTTTCAGGGTCTCTTTCTTGAACCCTTTGCATCCCACTTCAATGTCTGCTTTTATATTCGTTGATCATTTCTCCTCAAGGTGTGCCCAACATATCTCTCTCTTCTCTTTCTTATAACAGTTGTCACTAGTGGTTGACCAGACATGTCTCTGATTTCATCACTTTGAATTCGTTCCATTTTATATTCATTATTTTTAGCAGACATCTATTTTCAAATGCATTCAACTTGCTTTCTATATCTTTAGTCATTTTCCAACTCTCGCTGGCATATGTTAGGATTGAGACAACATTTGAATTGAAAATTCGTAATTTAGTTTTAATACTATATAACTTGCAGTTCCATATTTTATTTAGACTTTTAAAAGCTGATGTTGCTTTGCCAATTCTTATCATAATTTCTTTTTAACATTTCCTGTGCAATCAAAATTGCTACCTAAATAGTGAACTGCTCTGTTATTTTTATCATTTTAGATTCCAATGTGATATCTGCATTACTTGCAATTCATAACAGTGGCGTATATTCCATGAATGCCAAGCGTGCGCTGCACTCCAAGGTGAAACACCTTTTGTTAATTAACAGCAAACTATTTCACAATTTTTCCTAAATTGTTAATGACAATGATCGTTATATTGTTTAATTAACTGATACTATGTTGCTGATAACGGCAGGAAATTTAGTGTATAGCTTAGAAACATCTAATTATAGATCTTTACTTGGAGTTGTAGTTAGTGAGAACTCTTAAGCTACATTCTTAATGTTTGTGATTTGTATATCTCACAAGTGCCCTTCATTGTTTCGGTTTGGGGTAGATATGGCAGGGATGATCAAGCTGAGAGTCAGTCAAAGCAAATAAATATAAACATGCATGTGCTAGCATGAATGAGTACATTCAATTCAGGTTATTCAACGTGAGAGCTTTGTTTTATACTTCAAGAATTGTACATACTAGTTTACTTATGAATGTGATTATATAATTTTCTAGTGTATATAGTGAGATTTTAAGTTATAATGACATTATAATGCTTACCAAGATTTTATATTCCTCTAGTACCATTATACATTACATAAGGCCTGCAAGTAATTTCTCTGTACCGCTCTGTCCTGGTTTACTCAATCTCTTCTATGGAAAAGCGTCTGATATTTTTCGCTTCTCAGTAAAGTTTGTTTCAATGTTTGCATCCCACTGCCCCTTTGTCTCTATACAGTAAGACTGCACTAACGTATTTAAGACAATGAGCTGATAGATTGGCTGGAACAGCTACGATATCAGAAGGAACTGCAATGGACCGAAATGACATTCTTAACACATTGAGTCTTACTGAACAGAGGAGTTTCAGGTTGTGAATCCCAGCCACTGACCAGATTGAGAGAGAACCTGTCGATATTGGTACAGTCCAAAAAAGACATACCAGATATACAAAAAGGTTAATTAATCAGCATCCAAAAGGTGTGTTGAGCCGCTGGACACTGATGGATTTGTTGAGGTGATGATAGAATCACCTATGGACATGTCTGGAGTGCTATGATAATGGTCTTGGTATAACTAATTTCAGTAGCTTACATTGTTGGTTGAAGTAACAAGTTTTCAGTGAAATGATAAGGTTTCTAGCTCCATAAACAACCATCATTGGTTACAGTGTACAACATGCTTGGTTGGGAGCAGTGAGCTTTTCAAAGATAACTAATGAATTGTAGACAATATTTAAAGCAAATAAAAGGAAGGAAGACTATTCAAGCTAATCCTGAACAAAATATCTACAAGGTGCGTTCTATGCCTGGATCTGCATCCAGCAGAGTTGGGGGTTAGCTAGTCTCGCTTAGAAAGAGAGTAAATTGAAAATTAGTAGCATGCTGATGACTCATAGAACACACTAGCAAGCTTCCACCTCCAAGTGGTGTAGACTGGAAAACTTTGACCTTGAGGTCCAAGGCTAAAGAGGCTCTTGCTTATATAGAGGATGGGCTCCACTAGATTAGAATTTTTGTTTCCTCAGTCGCAACTTGGGCGGCTAATTATCACCTTCAAATTACACTGGAGATCTGTTGCTAGGGCTGAAGAGTCTGTGAACTGTCGCTGAGATTTTCCGGTGCAAGAAAGAAATTGGAGAGCACATAGTTATTCACTTAAGTGCAATATATATGGCCCTTTTCATCTTTACAGACGGTCAATAGGCAAGTGTTTTACTGTGACAACTTCTGAGTTTTCGCTTTTCTCTCTTGTTGTTCAGCTCGTACATAAGTCTCTTCTCAAAGACTCTGCGCCCTTCCGTAATTTGGCTTTCCACACAACTCTGTCATCAGCTAGTCCCTCCCATGTGCTGGGATCTATAGAAAAGTTTTTCATTGAGGTTTTGCAGACATCTTTATATCTGAGCAGTGGTCTGCCCTGGTGCCTCTTCCCCTCCGAAAGTTCACAGAACAACATTTGTTTTGGTATGCGATAAGTTTCCATTCTTCTCACATGTCCCAACCATCTTAGTCGTCTACTGCTGAGCATGCCCATGATGGAAGGCAGATTTGCACGTTGTAGTACTTCAGTATTGGTTATCTTGTCGTACCACCTGATGTTCATAATCTTGCGGAAACATCGAAGGTGAAAGATGTTAAGTCTCCTCTCGTGTCTTGAGTAGGCTGTCCATGTTTCTGAGCCATATAGTAAAGAACTAATTACACAGGCTCGATATATTTGAGTCTTCGTCTGCAATGTCAATTTTTGTTGTCCCACGCTCGCTTTGATAGTTTGCCGAATGTAGTAGCGGCACTCCTATCTGACGTTGATTTCCTAATCAAGAGAAAGGCTGGCAGTGACCGTGGACCCAAGATAGCAGAATTTTTGCACTGGTGTTAGATGGTCGCCATTTAAAGTGATGTTTGACGTCTTACCTCCCTGACATAATACAACTGTGATTGGTGCTTAGGCCCTGCCAGAAGAATGTGTAATTCTTTTCTTTTACTGAACCACAGTCTGGAAGCCTGGTTTCCTGTAGCGTGGCTATGTCTACCTGCAGTCTCTCAAGTTCTCTGTCTATAACAGCTGTTTTCCTGATGTCTTTTGTTTTCGTCGGGTCTAGGTTGACAAGTCCAGGACACATGGTCCTTACGTTCCATGTGCCAAATCTAAGAGGTTTATTTGTCTTGTGTCTCTGTAACTGTTGCTTACCGTGTTGTGCTCGAGCCGAAAGAAAAGATGAAGTGTCTTCTCTCTTTGTGCCTAGCCTGGGCAGCTGATATGGAGAATGTGCCTTGCCCATTTGCACAAACCCCCTCTCTACCCTACTGTTTTTTCCAAAGGAAAGACAAAGTCTATACGTTTGGAATCCAGCAGGGTTTGCAGGAGATGCCAGAAAGTGCAATAAAGATGGTATTATCACTCAATCAACATTTCTAATTTTAAAAAAAAACATTCAGCACCACACTCATGTTATTGACAGACCTCGTTTTAATGATACTGCATATTCCTCACATACTTTTCAATTGACAGCTCTGATAATAAATTAATATTTTACATTCACATTGATCATTTCCTTAGACTTCTGACAATCAAACAGAACTGCCATACAATGGACTCTAGTATGCAGATGAAAGACTTTGGGCAACTTGCCACAGAACTGTGAAGGCGGCTTGGAGAAGAAAGGCAGGCAGACTGGGGACAACCTGCCACAGAACTGTGAAGGCGGCTTGGAGAAGAAGCAGCAGACTGGACAACCTGCCAAGAACTGTGAGCTTGCAGATAAGACCGACAGTCTTGAGTTACATAGGATGGTTACAGGCCCTTGAGGGTCTCGAAGGCGAAATGGTTAAGACATTTGCTTATCATTCTGTCTGTTTCAATCCAGACTACACATGTGCAGTTTTTTATGAGCCATTTGGCTGGAGCTACAGAGTACATGTTTTGTAACACTCTAATCGTTCTGGCTCTTAGTGCGATAACGAACACCGTACAATCTGGGAATCGTTCTTAGGCTCAGATAACATACAAATCACACAAAGAGTGGTTAACAAATGGTCGATATGAAGCGTAAGAAGAAGAATTTAAAGTCTCTCAAAACTAAAACTTCATTGAAGTCACCAAAAATATTTCAAGCTAAGATCTTCTACAGCAGTGGTTTCCATTCTGGGATCAGCATTCACTCTTACAACTTGGGCATAAGAGAATTTGTCATATATTATGTATAATAAACAATGAACAACGCATGAATAAACAATCAATGTAAATTGTGTTTGAAAATATGTATATATATATAAGTTTGTATCTATGTCTTCAATAAAGTTGATACCAAAGAGTATATTGTAAATTTAATACAGCTTTCGTAGTTTGTGTGTCTGGTACATATAACATGAGAATTAAGGGACCTACAACTGCACAATATTGAGAACTACTGGACTCTCTGACTTATTGCTGTATTTTATATACAGATTCATACAACACTGATGAAAGTCATGCTAGATGAGGAGATAGAGGTGAAAATTGAGCGACCTTCGACTGCACAAGACTGACAACTATTGATCGCTGTGACAATGCTTTATTTTACATAGATTTATACAACAGCAATGAAAACAATGCTAGATGAGGTGGTAAAGGTGGGTGGGGAAGAATAATACAAATAATGGCGGGAGACAATGGTGACAAGGAAAGCTAGCCTTCCAGCATAAATCATGCCATGATTTTGTCTGAATTCATAGCAGCAGACAAGGGGGAAAAAAGCAGATAGCTGTCACAATATCTGCGTATAGTGTGTTCTGGAATGGTATTGGTAATATTAACTTTACTGGTCCTCATTTGCCCTTTAGTAACAGATGACATGCAATTATTTATGTCAATCACAAAATTACTACACATTGTATCACTAGTGAAATGCACAAGTTTCAATGACTCAAGTGTTTTAATAATGGGAAATTGAAAATGGATGAGACATTAAATACTGTACTGGGGGCCATTATACAGCTAGGCATTATGACTCTGTATTAATATAAAATAAGAAAGCATCCAAATGACACAGTATACAGAGCCTTCTAAACAGAACATTAGGAAAGTGGAAAAGATGGTTAGAGGGCATAGCAGAATCCTGTAAAAGAGCAAAATAACTATCACCCAAGCCACCAGAACAGCGCAAGACAAAAACAGAAAACCATGACACTGGGCAACAACCCTGTCGCAGTGAGACGACAAAAGAATATTTTTGCCTGAAAACAAAAGATCGTGGAATGGAAAAGAGCAGCATTCACTTTATGAATGGTGCAAAAAGAAGGTTGTTGGATCAATTCATACAACTGATGGTCCACAAGTAAGGAAAGGAATTGGCACACCTACCTCCTACATACTTTAATAATGTTAAGGGAGACATTTCACTCTCAATAGTCTGTAAAGGCAACAATATATTTTCATTTACAGAAGAATATCAAAAATAATATAGACAATTCAGATGATTGTCCCACAGATCATTAAGTAGTTCACATTTTGGAAAGCATTTTATGAATTTTATCACAATGTGATAAAAGATAGAATTGATGAGAAAACTGATAAATGATGACTAGGTGAGAAAATACTAAGACTAGATATGGAACAAAATCAACAGTAGAACTAATAAAGAGCATTAGGGATATAGAGTTGTGGAGATTAATGATTGTCTTAAGCCAAATTGGAGGCACATGATGATGATTAATCATTTAAACAAATATAATGAAAATTGTAATAAACTTGATTTAAAGCTGTAAAGTTACATGATCATACTTGCCAACTGGGCTGCACGTGATGATGTTGAATAGTCTTTAAAAAAATAAATAATTTTTCAAAAATAATAAAAGTTGATCGAAGTCAATAAAGTTGATACAGCCATTAAACACTTCTTGTCAAGGTTACCTTCTCTTTGCAATGATGTTTACCTGGTTACAATAAACTAGGTCATATTTCAAATGCAGTGACTACAAGAAGTCTCACTATGGAAATCATGGCAGTAACTAAAGCAATAGTCTGGCCGGAATCACAGACTTTTATGAATGCATGTTTTCTCAGTGACTCAATGAGTGTGTTCAGGTAGATTGAAACAGGCTGGGCTCGGAGAGAATGGATAGTCACCAAAGAGGTCTAGGCTGACAAATATTAGTTACATTTTTGTGCCAGGGTATGCTGGTGTAAGGAAATGAACGCGCAATAGGCTTGCATAAAAGGGTTTAAAAGCCGAAGGATTGACTTCATTGCACCGGGTTTTATCCCATACGGCTGGGCCCCTCTCCGCAGAAATGACACACCACTTGCCGAGAGTATTGCACAAAGCACAAACTCCAGCAACAATCCTAGGGGTCTCTGGAAAAAACTGCACTGTTGAACAGAATGGCGCGGTCCGGTCTCGAACCCACGACTTTCGACTCACAAGGCAAAGGGCAGAGACCCCCCGATATGCTTGCATGTAAGGCTTCTGTAAAAAGTGGACAAGCAATGGACCAGGCTAATATTCTTAATTTTCTAAGATGACATGTAAATGATTCAAGTAATAGTGGTGAATCTAAAACCCTAACCAGACTGCAAGAATACCAAGTTAAATGTGGTGTAGCTTGACCAGAGCCCTACATGGACAGGTTTTCTATGGCCTGTAATATGTTTGCTTTTACCATTAACACCAGGAAAACTGAGATTATGCTTCAGCCTGTCCAAAGAAAGTAATACCATGACTCGCTCATCAACATCAAACACCATTGTCTCCTACCAGAATAAAACATTGCTTATCCTAATGCAGAATCCTATTAAGAGCACAAAACACTGACCTGGAGATCTCTGGCGTAAGCCTTTACCTTGCATTCCGAAGGCCATGGGTTTGAACTCAGACTGCGCTGTTCTGTTCACAAGCGCAATTTTATCCAGAGATCCATAGAATTGTTGCCGGAGCTATGGAGTTCCGTGCTTTACGCAATACACTCGACAGGTGGTGTCCCACTTCTGTGGAGAGGGATTCAGCTATATGGGGTCAAACCCAGTGCAATGAAGTCCTGTTTTATACCCTTTTTTAAACATTGACTCTGCCCAGCGTGTTTGTAGCGTGTTGGACGATGGGTGACAAGCCCCCAGTGAGTGCGGTTCCATTCCGCGGGCTGGCAGAAAAGCCACAGGCTCTCAAGATTTACGGTGTTCGTGGCACCGAGCCAAAGAGCTGAAAGCTCAAGTGTTTCTGGATCGGAAAAAAATAGAAACCATTGACTCTGAAAGTCCGGACTGCGCCATTCTATTAACGAGCGCAGTTTTTTCCCAGAGACCCTAGGATTTTTGCTGAAGCTACAGAGTTCGTGCTTTGTGCAATACTCTAGGCAGGTGGCGTGTCAGTTCTGCGGAGAGGGACTGAGTCGTATGGGGTAAAACCCGGTGCAATGAAGTCAATCCTTCGGCTTTAAAACGCTTACCGGGTCATGTTACTCACCATTCTGTGGTATGATGTGAGACATGGACATTGTATAGCAGCAGACATACAAGAAAATTACACCCCTTCCACACAATCTGTCTCTATAGACTTATCATCATCTAGCTTGTCCCTGTCAGAACTTGGCTTCCACGACATCAGCTCTAGATGCCTCCCTTTCCTGAGTGAGGTGTCCAGCGTCTGCAGCAGTGATACTCAACTTGTCTATATCTTGCACTTTTCTCCTTGGTCTTCTTCTCCCTATTCTGCCAGTATAATGTTCTCCAAAATTATCTCCAGAGAATCATGTTTTTTAATATGTCCAGAATATTTTCTGTTTCTCATTTTTATTTTCTTGATCAATCACTTTTCTTCAACTTTAAACTGCCGTAAAATGGACACATTTTTTCATTTTTTTGCCTATGGTATTCTGATTACTCTGTTGTAGCACTTTTATTCAAAGGCAGTGATTGATTTTCAAATGTTTTATCATTAATCCATGTCTCACAACCATACGTTATTAATGAAAAATACACTCTTAAAAATAAAAGTTTTGGTCTTTTTATCAGTTCCCTTCCATAGCTTTTTTAGTTCTTTTAATTTCTACAGAGCCATGTTCATTCTTCCTTTTATCTCCTTTATAACATTGCTGTCACTTCTTAGCAATAAATCTACATATTCATAACTATATATTATTTCCAAGTTATGTCCATTGGTGCATATATCAGCTGTTATATCGGTGCTATCAGTTGTAAAGATTTTTAATTTTGTTCCATTAAGATGCAAGTTTTGTTTTTTCTGTGTCTATGTATTGATATTATCAATTTCTCAATACCTCTTTGAGGGGGTGGACAAAAGCGTTGATCATTCTCTGTATATTACTTTAGATAACAGAACCAAATTCCAGATACAGAAATTCTCTTCAAGATTTCAGATAAACACACTCTGCTGTAGAAGGAACAGTGAGATGGGTCTGCCACATTGCAGGAATGTCTGATACATGCATTCCAAAACAGCTAATGTATCTGGAGCTAAATGGGGCAAGGAATGGTTGTGAACCAACAGAAATGCTTGAGACACTTTTAAAGTGCATCTAAAAAACTTTGATACAGATATCATGTGCAGGGAATGTCTCACCAAAGATTGCCATATGTGCACACAAAAAGAACCTGCATAGCTGAGGCACGGAGTAATCAAGCTGTGTGAAAAGAAATAATCCACAACACCCACATGTCCAACCTTGATCATGTATGTCCAACCTTGATCATGTATGTCCAACCTTGATCATGTATGTCCAACTTATTGTATTGGATTGCGTTCTAAGATTTGAAACTATAGTCACCTCCGTACACACTAGAGAGGTGCAAACAACATACACCTGAGGCTGTTACCACTGCTCACAATGGATGGCTATTATTATAATTTATTACCAGAACTTGGTAAATTTCTGCAAAATAATCAGCTTTGGTTGAAACCTAGTAGTATTAAAAAACTACAATTTAATGAAGTACAACAGTAGTCACGGTGAGCTTGAATATCGACATATATACACTGAAACATGAATAACGGAAAAAAATAAAAATAACGGAAGACATAAATAATGGCTCAGTCATTACAGAATATGGGAAAGCCACACATCAAGTTAACCTTGTATATACAACAATTAATATTGTTTTGTGTGGACACAGTTGTACTGGTCCATCCGAATGTTACAGGGGGAAGAACTCAATATAAACTCGTTTTTTTCATAATCCTCAAAAATTCCTCTTGGTTGATCTCCCCATCACCATCTCTGTCAGCTTCATCAATCATCTCCTGGTGAGACAAACAAATTAATTATTTAATGGCGGTATGCATCACACAAACTTCAATATATTTTTAGACTTTAAAAAGGCCCTTCTATTAAAAGGAGGATTGACTTTACTTCACCGGGTTTCCATAAAAAATGGTTCAGTCCCTATTAAAAATTGGAAGCCACCGGCAGAGCGTGCTGCACACAGCATGAACATCATAGCTCAGACAATAATCTTAGAGATCACCACAAAAATATGCACTTGTGAGCTAAACAATGCTGCCCAGATTCAAAGTCACAATCAAATTGTATTCTCATAATTTCTGCAAGATATTTCTCATATTATAGATGTGATCCCTGGTGTTCGTGTCACATCTGAAATCCATCTGCACTTTCTGTATTTTAACTTGGAACAAATCAGCAGTAAAGTATGGATTGGGAATGGTTTTCAGAGACGATCCCTTACAGTCCATCTTTCTTTTATCCTTCTCTGCTCTTTTTGTCGTTAGGCACAGCAGGTTTAACTGATGATCGGTTTCCGAGATAATGCATGCTCGGCCGCTTGATATGCTGTGGTATTGTGGAGTTTTAAGATGTCTGTAACTCCATCAATCCATCTTTTCTTGGTCTGCCCCTTCATTTTAATGATTCCATTTTCAGGTTGTACACTCTTGCAACTGGTGTATTCAGGTTCATTCTCACCAAGTGACCAACCCATTCAAGTCTCTGTTTTTCAATGAATCTAATAGCAGGTGTTGTTCCGACTGTTCTAATTTCTACATTTCCTATATGGTCTCTTCTTGTTTTATTTACCGCTTTTCTCAAGCATTTCATAGGTGGTAATTTTCCTTTCTTGTTCTTTTGTCAGTGCCCATGTTTGGCACTGGTAGCAAAAGCGTTGGTATGAAGATTGCATTTATAATCTGTCTTTTAGTCTCTACTGAGATTGCTGGGTTTTTCAAGATTGGGGTAAGTTGGTATGTAGTGTTGTTGGATTTTTTATGTAAAATAATTAGTTCAAATTGAAATCTAACAAACAAATACACACCAAAAGAAGACTAAGTAAAGAAATATGGTACCAAAGAAATATACAGAAACGTCTCAAACCTGTAATTCCTCATCTGTCATATTTTCTCCAAGCTCCTTGGAAACCCTCTTCAAGTTACAGAAAGAAATCTTGCCAGTTTCATCATCATCAAAAAGTCGGAATGCTTTAAGAATTTCTTCTCTGGAGTCTTTCTCGCTCATTTTATGTGTCATCAGAGTTAGAAAATCATTAAAATCAATAGTACCTAGAGAACAAATAGAAATTGTTGTCACTGATATTGTATGTAAATGGAACTGTACAAAAGTTTCAGATCTCGCTTTCCTATTATTTTTGTTACCATTGAAACATAGCAAGCAAAATAAAAGACCTGTTTTCATACCATGAGGTATATTGGAAACATGGTGTTAAACTTGTATTTTTCTTTGACCAATGCCACACAATGTAGTCAACACCATGACGACTGCCTTTATTTCTCAGTGTTTCTTTAGTACTCGAGGTAGGGTCAGTCTGTGAGCCATTATCATACTCCCAGGTGCCACAGGTACAATAAAATAAAGTGACAATGCTGCACCAAAGTTAGTGGACTGGCACTAACCAAGACCCCATCTCCATGTGGTGGCCCTGGAAACAGACTGTGGCACTGTAGTCTGGCAAGGCAGGTGGGGATCAAGGGAAAACTACAGTGCAGTAAGGTAGTAGTGTGGACACAATAAGGAATGATATAGGATCTGTTCGCAATGTAGACAAAGTGGATTCATCCACATTTGTCTCTTGTCTGATGTCTAAGGATAAATAATACGTACCAATGCAGTACAAATGACAGAAACGGAGTAAGGAAACAGTATAAAGAATCGTCTGTAAGCGTAAACTAACATCCCTCAGTCAAACTTATTTGTCACATTATGTTTGTTCTCTCTCTGCAAGAATGTAAAAGGCCGATGTAACCTGTCTGTCCTATGTCAACTCGAGGGAAGACCGCAGTAAACTCTACACAGGGAATTGGGGTGGGAAATTTTTGGCAGAGCGCAAAAACAAAAGTTGCGTTCTAGCACCAAATGAAACTGCCTTTCCTGTTTATATGTCCTCAGTCTCAGGACATACAGAGGACAGACTTCAAATTAGCTGGTGGCAACAAAATGATACATGTTCGTGAATGGTTGAGAATGTTCCTAATCCAAAACAACCTCACCGAAGTCAGAAAATAATGAGGTCGCTGAAAACGAAGTCGATATCATGCTTCGCTAGTGACCATGTGCGGTGGAAAGTTAGGGGGTTCGACACCAGCATAGAACCAAAAATTTGCGAAGTGAGCACAAATATCAGTCAGAAGCGACATACTAGTTGCCCTGACTACGCCTGAATTCATAGCGGGCTTACAAGAAGATCATACTCCAACAAATGAGAGAGATAAGACCTTGAAGATAGGAATTCCTTAGACAGAAAGGGCATGGTATAGACGACAGAAGACACATCAAGATAAGATAATATCAAGAACTGTTAGAGCAGGTCATTGAGAGAGAACATATAAAGAAGCAAACATATAGTGTTTCAATCTAGCATTTTCTAAATTTCATTGTGGACACTTGCTGGTGCTATGGAGTTTGTGTACTGCCGCTGAGATCTTCTTGTGTAAGAAAGAGATTGGAGTACACATGGTTACCCACCGAATTGCAGTGATGATGGTCCAATCAATCAGACAGTATTGAATATTTAAAACATATTAGATTTCAATGAGTCTATAAATTATATCTAGTAATGACGATGTTGATCTACTATCCTGGGCATGTGGGTGTTTGCAACAATGAGAGAGCAGACATGTTTGCATCAACAGCATTGATTGTCAGGGAGTTGAGGATGGATAATGGTGATGTTCTTTAGTCTCTTCGCGGCTGCCTGTTGAATGAAGACACTAAAATTGATACTGAATGTATCCAGTGATCTAAGGAGTTTGCAATTATGCGTTTTACAAAAGCAAATGTATGTTGTCTGAGTAGCAAAGTTTGGAGTGTTGAACAATCGAGCCACGAGAATGACCAGTACGCATCCCCTTCAACATCTGTTAGGAAAGACTGACACTTATGGGTCTGCCTAAAGCATTACTATGTCAGTTTAGTAACTAATAAATGTTCTTCCATTCTAACTTCTACATCTCAGGAGCTGCAATAGGAGCTGGCTGCAAGATTAAACTCATCATCCAAGGATTTCTTATCTGCCTCTGAAATCAATTTTTTTATCTATTTCTTTTTTGGCTCAAATCTCTCATGGTAACCTGGTACAAAATACACAGTAAGATTAAACATATCACCTGAGCATTCCCTGTCTATCTCTGCAATCAGTTTTTTAATCTCTTCCTTTTTTGGTTCAAATCCCAAAGCTCTCATGGCAACCTGGTACAAAATACAAAGTTTATCTGATTTCAAGTAACAATCCAAAATTTAAAAAAACACAACTTCATAAAACATAATATAATCATATATTGCTAACCTAGGTGAGTTACTTCCTGGCATCGATTACCACAGAGAGCCACACTGAAAAAGTATAACAAGTACAGACCAAGTGGAAGACCAAGTGAAAGATGGAGTGACAGCATCAAGTACAGCCGTAAGAAAATTAATAAAGCTTACAAAGTGCCTTAGAACAAGCACACATAAAATCACTACACCCCAACACTTCCATAAAAGTAAATGGTGGAAGAAGAGAAAAAGAATATAATGAATAATAAGAATATAGAATAGATTGCTGTAAAACTAAACCAAAAACACAACTTTAAAACACCAAATAAAATTGTATCCTTAATATGTTACTCAATGTCAGTTGTCTGATAACTGCACTTTAGTCAGAGCATCAGATTCTATCTGATGCTATTATTTGTAAAACTGATAATTTCTTGTTTTTAATTTCGGACTTCATTTAATATACTAATATACCTTGAGCTCCTTTGCATCTATTGTTCCTGTGCAGTCAGCATCAAACAGATCAAAGGCCTCCCGTATCTCTTGTTTCTGCTCTTCAGTCAGCTCTGGTTTGGGATTAGTTTTCTTGCGTCCTGGACAGACTGCTTTCTTAAAGTTTGACTGAATTATCAACAATAAGCCATTAATTTCTCAATCTAATCATTTCAATTTATAGTTTCTTAACTGCATGAAAACATGCAATTATTAATAATGAGAGACAGCATTGTCGTTAATAATGCACTACTTCTTCTTCGAACACTCCATACCGACCACTCTGTGATTTGTATGTGATCTGATTCTAAGATCGATTGTACGTTGTGCGCCTACAAGTAGGCCAGCACATCTGGTTTCTGCAACACTCTTTATTTTCTAGGGTAGCTTCCTAGGCCCCTACCTCAGTCATCTCTTATGACATGCCTTGTAGGTTGCAGTGTTATAATTCTTTGCTCCCTTGAGAGACCTGGCAACACACTAATAACAATGCACAAAGTTAATGGGACAATACCTCAAATCAACAATATAATGAAAAATAGTTTCAGTATGGTGAGCACATACGCCACCCATGGGTGATGGACCTTTGCTTTTGACACGTGTTCTTATAAGTATAAGGCATAAGGACAAGGCTTATCTTATGAGCATGAGTGAGCCTGAGGCAACATAATAAAACAATTAATATAAGAGGTGTTGTGTAAGTTTAAGACAAAGTTAATGACCGAGACCTTTCAGTCACAAATTCAGTCAGTTAAGTCAGACAATCGGATTATAGATGAGTCTTGTGAGTAAACTAAACATTAGACAAAACAATGGTATACCGGTGAGTGTGAGTACACTGAACAATACTATTTTATTGTATAGTTATATATTTTATAGAGTTAAATATTAAACGGGTTAATTGAATTAATTAGACACGTCTTACTTTTACGATCTTCTTGAAATAACAATTGAATCATTAGCACAAAATGCATACATTCTTATCGTAAGGTTTGCATATATATGCACTGCAATTTTATGAAAGTGAATAACTTACCATTGTTGAATACTAACAGAATGAGCAGCAATGAATCGGAGACAGTTCTGGCTTTTCGAGAGAGACAACAAACAAAACTAAAAGACAAACCTCAACTTCAAATGAAGGTACGAAAATATATAAAAACTGAATATGATACATTAACGAAGAAACGGAACGAAATCTTATGCAAACAACAAAATACAGTTAGAATATGTCGAAACAATATTATATGTTTGCACGTGTATTGTATTTCTTTTGTACCGTTACGCGTTAAGTACGCGTAGCTACGTAGGGACTGCAAGTAATTTCTCCATACTGCTATATCCTAAACAATTAGTTCAATCTCTTCTTTAGAACTTAGTCCGATATTTCTCACATCTTCCAGTAAAATCCTTTCATGTTTTAAATGGGAAGGGGGGGCTTTTCTTTCGTTGACTTCAATACCCGCTTTCTGATTTTGCTACAATTTCTGCACAGAGTATATTTGTTCTTCTCTCTAATCCTGTTTTGCTACACAGTTTTATGATAAGAAAAGATTTATAGAAAGGCATTGTGTTGGATGAAATTTGCTGAAAAATTATCCCAAGTATGTAGTCTTGAACTTGTTTCAATTGATGTTTGTCTTATTTCTTTTCTCAAATCCTGTTTTGCCTCACAACGTCAGAATAAGAAATTTCTAAAACGGGCTTGTGTGTGCGCTTCGTCAATAGTGTTTTTCGTTCCTCTGTTATCTTGGGGTGTCCACATTTTGCGTGGGTGACCTTTTGCTCTGCATCCACTGTATCGAAGTAACATTGCTCTTTGAGGTGCACTGTCTGTTGGTAATCTGCTTATGTAGCCAAACCATTTAATTTGTTGTTTCTTGATGAATTCGGTACTGTTGTTGTACCCACTTTTTTCCAGATGTCCTCATTTCCAAACGGGTCTCTCCTTGAAACTCTCAGCATTCCGCATAAACACTTCTTCTCTGGCGTGATAAGTTTGTCTATGTAGATATTGGTAGTGCTTTCTTCTCTTGGAAGTTTCGCCAAGGCTGTCCCCTTCCCTTGTGTCAGCTAGTTTACGGATTGGTCGACATATGTGATGAACAACAACGGTGATAGTATGTATCCTTGTTTTACCCCAGAGCTAACGTGGAACTTTTTCGATAGACCTGTGTTTGATCTAATTTTACACTGGCTGCTTATTTCTTGTTAGGTAGTCGTTAACTCCATAGTTTATAATAAATTCGACGCCAATGTTTAGCCACAGTCAACTCTAGATAACTTTATAGTTGGATCTGGTTTAGCCCAGTCGTATATTTCCATCTCCGAATAAAATTACGAATACTCTAGATGTAATTTTTTGCAGCCTTGTCCTTTGGTTCGTGCGTCTGACAGTCATAGTAATGCTATTTTTGGTGAGGCCATTTATTCTATATTTTCTACCTTTTGGTTGACTGCAGATGTTGATGGCGCAAATCTGTGCCCGCCTGCCCATCGTGTTCGTAGCGCGTTGGACGACGGGTGCAAGCTCCATGTGAGTTCGGTTCAACTCCGCGAGCTAGCAGAAAAGTCACAGGTCCTCCAGATTTATGGTGTTTGTAGCACCGAACCGAAGGGTTACGATGTCCATGGCACCGAGCCGAAGAGCTGAAAGCTCAAGTGCTTCTGGATCGGAATTTTTTTAATTGGCGCGAATCTTTATTTCACGAGTCATCTCCCTTTGACCATATTACCCGATATAAGCAGCTTGATATTAAGACAGTTGACTTAAAGAACACACAAAATCAAGGAAAATTAAATATTTCGGACACAGCAAACAACATGTGTGCCTAGAGAAGATCATTTTGGAGGGAACTGTGCCTGGAAGAAGAATGAGAGGAAGACCTAGAAGACGATGGGTGCCAGATGCCATTGACGATCTGAGAATGACTGCTGCTGACTCCGGCCAACTTGCACAGAACAGAGTTTTTCAGGACTGCTGTATGAGAGCCAAGTTTCGGAAGGGTCAAGCTACTTGATGATGATGATTTTAAAGTATCAATAAGTCTAATGAGCTTAGTGGTTAGAGTACTTTACTCGCTTCGCAGACGCCAGATCCAGGATTAAATTTCACAGGGACAAAAAAATACTACTATATATTTTTCAAAATATCACATGGTATTAAATGGGATTTTTTACTTTTCTTATAAATTATTCTTAAGTTCGAATTTGATTCACCGTTAACATATTTATTCCCGTAAAGGGAGTAGGGAGAGGGTGATGAAACGGAGTAGGGGAGAGGGTTAGGGCGTCTAGTGGACTGCTATGTCCGGGGTCTCCAATGTTAAGAAGATTTGTCTGTTCAACAATTAAAACATCGTGCATTTTCTAATAACACATCTTCGTGTCTCTTCATTGTGTATCCTGATATGTTATGGCAGTTATACCTCCTTCTTTGATAATCTGTAAATGTAGTATTGAGTTTACAGTTAACAGCTTTGTGACAAAATTATTTTTAATAAACATCGAATAGAGATATCAACGGCTGCAAATCTGTTGTTATCCGGTTGTTGAAATTTGTTATACTCCGGAAAAGAAACGCATCGTAGATAAGATTTGTATATTTAAAAAAAAACATGTTTTCAAATGTTCTGTCATTATTTTGGATTGTATCATCCATTGTGGTATTTGTAGTAACTATGTGGCTGCTGTCAGGAAATAAATATGCAAGTTTTATTGGCAGTTCTAGCTTACTTGAGTACATTGTCACTTTTCTTGGGAATAATTTCTTGTTTGGGAAATTGAAACAGAAACCGATTCGAAATAAAGAAACTAACTCCAGATCACAAAACAAACGGCAAAGACAAGAAGATGGACAAGGAGGAATGCAAAACGCGAGCAACGGTCATTTTGAAAAATTCACAGTGACTGCTACGATACCAAAAAGGTAACAATTGATTTGCAAGAAATAAAACTAAATAAATTAAATATTTTTAAACAGATAGTCGTCCTGTCCACTGAGTTCAGTGAGTGATTCTCAGTGATTACTCGTCTACTACCTACTCGAGTCATTATGATACTCATACTGCTAGTGCTACTTTACTACTAAACTACTTTAGTACTGAGTAGTCAGTAGTCTACTCATTCTACTAGTCTAAGCCTACTGCCAGGCAACTGTACATACTCACTTTACCACTGTACTATCTATTACTACTATTACTTACTATTAGTAATTATATGACCTTTTTCGTGTTTTCAGACGGCAAGTGCTTTATACCGTGAAAACTTATGAGTGCGAGAGTCTCTCTTGCCTTTCAGCTCATCCCTAAATGAAGTCTCTTTTCAAAAGATTCTGCACCTTTACGTAATGGTAAATGTTGTTTTCCACATAACTCGGTCATCAGCTAGTTTTTGCCATTTGTTAGGACTGATAGAAAAGATCTTTATTGAGCCCTTGCGGACATCCTTAAATCTAAGCAGGGGTCGACCTTGGAGCCTCTTGCCTTCTGAAAGTTCACAGAATAACACTTGCTGTGATGCGCAGCTATTGTCCTTTCTCCTCAAATGTCCTAGCCATCTTAGTCTTCTACTTCTGAGCATGCCCATGATGGAAGGCAAGTTGAAGTACTTCAGAGTTGGTTATCTTGTCATGTTCATAATCTTGCGGAGTCATAAAGATGTTGAGTCTACCTAACTTTTGTGCTTGAGTAGGCTGTCCATGTTTCTGAACCAAATAGTAAAGTGCTAAGTACTCAGGCTCGATATATTTGAATCTTTGTCTGCAATGTTAACTTTGTGTTGTCCCACGCTGTCTTTGATAGTTTGCAGAATGATGTAGCCGCACTACCTATTCAAGTGTTGATTTCTGCAAGAGAAAGGCTGGCAGTTACTATTACTATTTACTATGGACCCAAGATAGCAAACTATGTGAACTGTTGTTAGATGATTACCATTTAAAGTGTTATTTGTTGTGTTACCTCCCTGTTATAAAACCACTGTAGTCACTCATCACATAAAAGCACTTATAGTCAGAGAAAATAAGTTGCAAGCTCTTGCAAAATTATTGATTAGGTATTACATGGTAGCCGTACTGTACTTTAGTACTAATTAGACCAGTGGTTCCTGAAGTGTTAATCTTGGTGCCCTGTTCACTAAAGTTGCCACGAAACACTTTGAAAACATCTCATTTAACTTTGTTTTAAAAAACAAACAAATAGTTGCTCGCTATGACTGTCAAAAATTATGACACAATGGCTGCTCAGTATATCTGATTGCCAAACTAAGAATTTTTATTAAACATTCCTAGGTCTGATTGTAACCATTGGTAATTGGCTGGAATATTTTCTTTCTTGTGTAGCTGGTTCTGTCATTTCTACATACTTGGAGCTATTGTTCATCCTGTTGTCTTCAGCTGTCTAATTTTAATTTTGATGGGTGCTGCAGGGCCACATACTGTCAGAAAGATATCCTACTGGATAAACTTAGGCAATGATAAAAGAGGTGAGCGCTTATCAAATTTATTCACAACACTATTATTCATAACACTATTATTCTATATTGTCTATTGTCTTCTCCAGGTGGATGATGGAATTGGTTGTCCATTCTTGCCGTTAAGCGTAGGGGTGGGAGCTTTAATTTGCATTCTATGGCGAGATGAGTCGCTCTTATGTTATATCCATGTTTATTTAGTGTGGTCTTGATTTTATCCATCCATCTTTTCTTGGTCTTCCCTTGGTTCTAGTACCTGATCTCTTTTTATTGTATGCTGTTATTAGTGGTTGGTTGTATTCCATTCTCATAAAATGTCCAAACCACTGCAATTTTTGTCTTTCAATGTATTCGGTGCATGAAGTTATGCCGACCCTGCTTCCATTGTCCTCATTTCGTAGGCTATCTTTCCTGGTGACCCCCACTATTATTCATAATGCTTTTATTCATAATGCTTTGGAGGTAAGACAGAGGACACACATTTTGAACAGACAAACTAACTTCATGGTAGGGAAAGCTGTCAACATCTGAACTGATAGTCAGTACACAGGACAGGCGTTTGTGGAGATTTATTTTCATCTATGCTAGCTGCAAATCAGAATACTGGAGAATGATTAAGCAAGATGTCCACAGACTGAACCGACATCATTGCACCCCATAGGTGTTCAGTCTCCCCCAACAGATGTAGAAGGGTGTGCATACTGATGGTTCGGTGGCTCGCTGGTTAACTACACTCCTCTCTCTCTGCCCCTCAGGTATCCAATTCTACTTGTACAACAAGTAATTCCAAACATCTTAAATCGCTGGATTGATTCAACTTCAATTTTCATTTTTCATCCAACAGGATGTTGCCAAGAAACCTAAGAACATTTCCCCTTTCCATCCTAAACTTCAGTACAGTATTATACCCTCCACATATGAACCAAAAACTTCATTTTGTCTTGAATCCTTACACACTTAGATTGTAGTGAGGCAGCCTGTGCTACCAGGATCACTACTTAAAGGTTGAGTAAAGTCATGGTCAGCTCTGAATCACTGTTCATAGCTTCTGGTTCTTCATCTTAGAGGAAAATGTTGTGGACAAGAGGAAGATAATGCTGTATAAATAGATTGAAAACATCAAAAGATTCAGTTTTGTTGAATGCTTACGTTATGGTCCATGATGCACACTCTTATGTTGCCACATAGAAGTTTTGTTTCCTTCCTTGTGCTAGGCTATAGTTTCTGCATACTAACCATCTTCTGAATTGTCGTACCTGCTTCAAGTGTTGCACACTAAAATTTAAGCTTGTATGATACAAGATTTCACACTTCTGACAAGTACATTAAGACAGTGAAGACAGGAGTTGGCCCTCCTACATCCTGCACACTAGGATCTAGAAATGTAAAGTGACAGGCACTTTTTACTCTGAAGGTCTGAAAAGGCTATAGGAAATAATATATTTTTTTCTACATTAAGACCTATTATTGTGCATGTGTTGCCTTACAATCAATGACTGAAACATATGGAGAAGAGATGAGTGAGAGACCAAAGAATACTGTATGCAGAACAGCAGAAGAATGTCAAGAAATTATATGCAGAACAGCAGAAGAATGTCAGGAAGTTGTCAAGAAATCTTATAATATAAACTTGTGGAGAGCACAGATGCAGCCCTATGTTTCACTGGGAATAAAAAGGCTGAGTAGTAGTAATATATTGGCTGATGTTGTAACTAGTGATGTCTTTCTATATCATTGTATTGTATATTTCTCACTAGGTTTGGTGGACAATGCATGGCCGTTGTTGATAGTCTTCACTTTGGAGTTTGTACAGATTTTGAGACGACTTTATGAATGCTTATTTATAAGTAATTTTTCTAACAGTACAATGAGCATTTTCCATTACTTTTATGGAATTTTCTTATACAGCTCATATGGAATTGGACTTTTATCTTCTGTGAATTTGGAAATGTTAGTTTTAAGTAAGTATGCAGTTTTTTTAACAATAGGAATATAGAATTTGAAATATAACAATATAGCCCATAACACAATAGTGTTGCATAGTGCTACAATGAAATCACCAACACATAAGCTCCTCTAAAAATCTCTTTGAGAGCCACAGTAGTATAGTTGTTAGTGAACTCACTTCTTAGGCTAGTAGTCCGTGTTCAATTCTACAGTAGGGATGGAATATTTTTCAGACCGTAACGGCTCTCTGGTTGACCCAGCCTTAATTGGGTACCAGGAAAAGAACTTGGAAGTAAGGACGACCGGCGTGATGTTGATCACATCACTCATCGTGTGCCGGTCAATGAAAATGCGGACTAAAACCGTATTACCCAATATCACTCGAGGTATAAACAGCCTTTCTTTACTCTCTCTTTTTAAAGATCTCTTTCCTGTTCGACCCAAACAAGTGTGGAAAAGTAATTTCCTGATCAATCCGTCATGTTATCAGCCCATGCTTTTCATAGGCCATTCTCTTCTCCTACCACCCTAGGCTGTTCCATAGTGGCTGAAGAATGTTGTTTTGAGAGGGAGTCATTTCTGTTCACATGTTTGAACCAAGCAAGCTTACAACATTTCACAGCAGCTAGAAGTGCTTCCTGCTGACCTGCCAGCATAATTCTTTGATTTCTAACCTGACATTATTTAGTTTTGTGTTTTTGATATATATCAACATATGAAGGTAAACAATAATAGATAATATAGAGAAATAGAGAAGCATATGTATATACTAAGGGGCATATAATACAGTTTTTAGATAAATTTGATGAATGGTATGGGATTGTGTACACTTTTGTTGTATATTTTGAAACACTTTTGTTGTATATTTTAAAACACTTTTGTTGTATATTTTAAAACACTTTTGTTGTATCTCTGTACACGTTTGTTGTCTCTGTACATTTTTGTTGTATCTATACACTTTTTGTATATCTGTGAACTTTTGTTGTATCAACACTTTTGTTGTATCTCTAGTACACTTTTGTTGTATCTCTGGTACACTTTTGTTGTATTTCTGTACACTTTTGTTGTATCTCTATATACTTTTGTTGTATTTTTGTATACTTTTGTTATATCTCTGTACACCTGTGTTTTACTGTACAATTTTGTTGTATCTCTATACACCATTGATTCAGCTAATTTCTTCCTCATTTCTTCCTCACTTCATCATTTCTACAGGTAGTCTAACCAGTCATATATGAACTGTTTTTATACTCTTCAAACATTGTTCTCTTTAGCTAAACCAGATGCTGCAGAAGTTGTCAGCTATTTTCTGGGTGTATGCTTGTTTTTCTGGGGTACTTACTACCAAAACAAGAGTATGTTGACATTTGCTTCACTGAGAAAGGAGAAAAAGAATGGTAAGCTTTTTGTACTCTGTTGTTGCTTTTGTCTGTAGTGTTATAGAAAAGGTACATTGAAATTGGGCTGTCTTTCTTTGACATGTCAGTTTTGGAGCATAATTAGAGTTGTAATGCCACATAAATGAAGTTTTTTACTCATTCTAGAGTTGTTACAACATATAAATGAATTTGCTGTTATCATTCTAGAGTTGTTAAAACATATAAATGAAGTTGCTGTTATCATTCTGGTGTTGTTGCAACATATAAATGAAGTTGCTGTTATCATTCTAGAGTTGTTACAACATATAAATGAAGTTGCTGTTATCATTCTGGTGTTGTTACAACATATACATGAAGTTGCTGTTATCATTCTGGTGTTGTTACAACATATAAATGAAGTTTTCCCCATCATTCTAGTGTTGTTTAACATTGAGAATAATTGAAGATTTGCCCTGTTGTGCTAGTTGTGTAATGTGTGAACCAATAACTTGACATGACTAGATACATAGTTTCATTGCATTTAACTACAATTGCTATCTTTTGTCCTCAGAATATAACCCAAATAATCACTACATCCCACATGGGCACTTGTTTAAGTGGGTATCGTGTCCTCACTATCTTTGTGAGATCCTCATCTACCTGGCTTTCTGCATTGTCTTCCAGTTCAGCAATCTGTATGTGCTCAGTGTGACTCTCTTTGTGTGGTCCAACCAGATTTCTTCTAGTCTATTAGTGCACAAGTGGTATCGGGAGAACTTCTCAGAATATCCAGCTACAAGGAAGGCTGTGATTCCATACATTTTGTGAAGAGTTTCTGCACTGAGAAATCAGATAAAGTACATTGCTTGAGAAACCGTTTTCTTTTGGAAAATTGATTAATAATCATCGGTCAAATGACAACAATATTGATGACATAAGCCATCTCTGACAGCCTCCTTATGATCAATCAGATCTGACACCATGCTACAGTATAACTACAGATGTGATACTTGAAAGTGGGTTTTTTTTCTGTTTGTAAATTCTTACAGTTACTGATCTGTATAAATTTGTGTTCTATTAGATAACATGCAAACACTTTGGCTGAAATTCGTTTGTGTCTGTCCTATATGCCATTGCGGCCTAACAGGGGCACAGCATGTTCACGTTCTTGGCACAGACCACACAGAAGGATTGACTTGGTTGATAAGAACAACTGCAAACAAGCAACACCAACATTTCAGTTGCTAACAGGTATCTTTACAAACAAAAATGCCAGTGTGTTGCAGGGGCTTGCAAGGGAAGCAAAGAATAGTACCACTGCAATCTACAAAGCATGTAGTAAGAGGCAACTGAGTAGTAAGAGGCAACTGAGGTAGGGGCTTAGGGAAGCTACCCAAGTAAATAAAAAGCATCACAGAATTCGGATGTACTGGTGGGCCCATAACTGGCACACTGTGCAATCACTCTTAGGCTCAGATGACATACAAATCACACAGTGGTTAACAAGTTGTTGATATTGAGCATTCAAAGAAGAAGAAGAAGACAAACAAAAACAGCCTTATCTTCTTATAATATATTCATTAGTGTCTGATGTGTGTCCTATACACCGCTTCAGTTTACATCCAATATTCACCATTTTTTCTGCAAATTTTATCTTGAAAAGTTTAGATCAACTAAAGAAACAGTTTCGAAATCAGATCAATATTAGATTTAAAATTAAATAAAATTGAATTTGTTATGCCTAACCACCTTTTTTACCATATGGTGAAGATAGGTTGGTATACCAGTTAAAGGGATATAATCACTAAAATGACCACATAAGCATGGATTATGTCCCTTAATGAAAATACGTTATTAGCTATTCAACGTATGCTACATACATGCAAAAGCTATGTCAGCAGTTTCAAGACAGCATTAGATTAGTGTTGCCCGGACGACAGTAAAATTGCAATCGACGTTGACATAGTTCCGGTCAACACGAGCAGACTTGAAGCGCGCCTGTAGTAAACGATGTGCTGGGATTAATTTGAGATCTGTCTGCTTTAACCATGGTCAGTTATATGTGGCATGTCTAGAGTTGAAAGTGGAAACAATTTATATATACTTACAAACAACGGGAAAACAAGGAATGTTGTTTACTATCAGGCTCTCACTTAGAAATAAATATAACTTATGCAATAATTACGTAATTTTTTCTAATTAAAACAAAATAGTACCATTAAAACAATTTTTTAAATAATCTAAATTCCTGTTACCTACGTTTTCAAATCCGAAGCGGCGTTAATTAGCTAGTACAATATAATATTCATCCCAACCTTGTGCTAAAATTGGACACTTACAGCAAATAAAACAATATAATCTTCATCCCAACTATGTGCTAAAATTGGACACTTACAGCAAATAAAAGCAATATAATATTCATCCCAACCTGTGCTAAAATGGACACTTACAGCAAATAAAAGCAATATAATCTTCATCCCAACTATGTGATAAAATTGGACACTTACAGCAAATAAAAGCAATATAATCTTCATCCCAACTATGTGCTAAAATTGGACACTTACAGCAAATAAAACAATATAATCTTCATCCCAACTATGTGATAAAATTGGACACTTACAGCAAATAAAAACAATGTAATCTTCATCCCAACTATGTGCTAAAATTGGACACTTACAGCAAATAAAAACAATATAATCTTCATCCCAACTATGTGATAAAATTGGACACTTACAGCAAATAAAAGCAATATAATCTTCATCCCAACTATGTGCTAAAATTGGACACTTACAGCAAATAAAAACAATATAATCTTCATCCCAACTATGTGATAAAATTGGACACTTACAGCAAATAAAACAATATAATCTTCATCCCAACAAATGTCTAAAATTGGAACTTACAGAAATAAAAAATATAATCTTCATCCCAACTAGATAAATTGGACACTTACAGCAAATAAAAGCAATATAATCTTCATCCCAACTATGTGCTAAAATTGGACACTTACAGCAAATAAAAACAATATAATCTTCATCCCAACTATGTGATAAAATTGGACACTTACAGCAAATAAAAACAATGTAATCTTCATCCCAACTATGTGCTAAAATTGGACACTTACAGCAAATAAAACAATATAATCTTCATCCCAACTATGTGCTAAAATTGGACACTTACAGCAAATAAAAACAATATAATCTTCATCCCAACTATGTGATAAAATTGGACACTTACAGCAAATAAAACAATATAATCTTCATCCCAACTATGTGCTAAAATTGGACACTTACAGCAAATAAAAGCAATATAATCTTCATCCCAACTATGTGATAAAATTGGACACTTACAGCAAATAAAAACAATATAATCTTCATCCCAACTATGTGATAAAATTGGACACTTACAGCAAATAAAAACAATGTAATCTTCATCCCAACTATGTGCTAAAATTGGACACTTACAGCAAATGAAAAAATGAAAATTACATAGATGCAATGTCTAAGTAAAATAGGGGGAGTAACTATTAGAGATAGATCTAAAAATGAGACTATTTGAAACAGGGTAGAAACGAGACCAGTACTAGATAATAGTAAGAAACAACAAACTAAATGGTTTAATCCTGTAACACGGTTACCATGTCACAGAAACCCAACAAGCACTATTGTTCAGATACAATGTTTTGAAGGTTAAAATCTGCTTACTCAAACATTGAACCACAGAAATATCAGAGAGCTGGTATAAACCACCATATACTTGAGAACACTTGCCAAAAGTCTTCATATACCCTGACAATGAAAGACATAACAGGAGCAGAGGAAGGAAAGAAAGAAAAATATAAATACTCAAATTTGTGCCTTCTATTTGTTATCAAATTAGGTTATATTATTGTTGTATTAACATGCATCTTTATTTAAGTTTGAATAACAAATATTTGAAAGATTTACTGTGATTTACGGGAGAATTACCATGGTGGCTATTGAACGTTCAATTCTCGACATCTGACTTCTTTGAATTTATTTGACATCAGAAAATTAGTTTGGTACATTTATGATTTTAGTCTTGTCTATTGTCTGTTCCCAGATGGATGATTGAATTGGTTGTCTGCTCTTGCCGTTAAGCGTAGGGGTGGGAGCTTTAATTTGCATTCTAGAACCAGATGAGTCGCCCTTGTTGTGTTATATCCGTGTTTATTTAGTGTGGTTTTGGTATTGTCTATCCATCTTTTTTTGGTCTTCCTTTGGCTCTAGTACCTGATCTCTTTTTATTGAATGCTGTTGTTGGTTGTATTCCATTCTCATAAAATGTCCAAAACACTGCATTTATTGTCTTTCAATGTATTCTTGTTAATATTGTATAAATATTCTATTATACTTTTATATATTAGATATAATTGCATATTATTTTATTAATAAGTTGTGATACTAATCCCGCTCGTTGGGTGCAGGGGCCCACAATGGAAGCAAAGAATAGTACCACTGCAACCTACAAGACATGTCGTAAGAGGCGACTGAGGTAGGGGCCTAGGAAGCTACCCTAGTAAATAAAAAGCGTTGCTGAAATCGGATGTGCTGGCCAACTTATAGGCGCAGAACTGGCACAGCATACAATCGCTCTTAGGCTCATATCACATACAGATCACACAGCGTTCAAAGAAGAAGAATGATACTAATGCTAACAAATAAAGACATGGCTATCCTACTCTACAAGTTGGTGATTACAACATCCTTGTTTTCATTAGATACATTTATGTATGGTTTCAATTTAGTTTTGCACATGTTTGCTAATATTGTGTATATTTTATATTGTGTATGGGTTAGACATCTTCATAAAACAAACAAAGTTCTCAAGTATGTTAGTATGTAAAACGTGTGATAATACAAATGAAAGTAAATGCAGCATTTTTGCAACTAGTTTTATGTCAGCGTAACAGAAGGCAGCGGCAGCATCCATCACTACAAGTCAGACAGAACTACAGAAGACAGCATCTACCACCATGAGCAAGACAGAACCACAGAAGGCTACATCCACCACCATAATTCAGGCAGAATCACAGAAGGCAGCACCCACCACCACAAGTCTGACCATTTTCTCTTCTTTCATTGCTTGACCATCATCTATTGTCCATCCGAAATAACTAAATAATTTGATAATTTAACTGGTTACAAAAGAACACACATTCGGATGTAAATTTAGTTTTTTTTACACTTTTCTCTAAACTGTCATTAATAATTTATAAATTCAAATTTGCCATGTTGACAATCATCATCATCAAGAAGCTTGTCCCTTCCGGAACTTGGCTCCATTGACGGCAGTCCTGAAAAACCTGTTCTGTAGTTTTTTGGCCTCATCACCCCCTTCTCTCCAAAATTACCTTCTCTAGTTGACAATAGAACTGTGCATATCTAAGTTTATGTATTTCTTTTCTATGAATCTAAAAGAACAATTTTTAAAATGCATCTTCACAGTCTTCTCTTACATTCACCCGCTACCGGTTCAATCCCATAGCAGCTGTAAACGGCCGGCACGTGTATACCTCTTTAAATTAATTTTTATATATCTTTCCGTATGAATAGGCACGCTAAATTTAGTCCTGATGTCATTGCAGATAATGGCTGCTACCATTTTAGAAGTTTGCAAGTTTCTAGCGTGATTGGTTCCGTTTCTGTGAATTTTTTTAAAAGTCCTTACATTTTCTGGAAAACTTGTGATTTATGATTCAGTTGACTGAAATTTGCCGGCGAGATCGTGGATAAATCGAATTGTTGTATAATTATTTCAAGATTTGCGTGGGAAAATATACAACGCCAGTTCTAGTGTTTACGACGGTTTGCGTAACTATTAGTTGCTATGAATTAAGATCATTGATGGATGCGAACACCACCGCTTTCCTCCATCCACCCAGATCATAAAGTAGAGAGAGAATAGTTGCGACAGCTGAGCACTATCAATATTATCTTCCAACAAATATGGCAGAGTGAAATCATCCCACAAGAAATGAAAGATGCATCCATTATCCACCTATATAAACGAAAAGGAAACAGACATGAATGTAACAATCATCGAGGCATCTTCCTACTATCTATTGCAGGAAAGATATTTGCAAGAATCCTTTTGAACTGCCTCACGGCTCATCTTGACAGAGGACTCTTGCCTGAAAGCCAGTGTGGATTCCGTAAAGATCGTGGGACCACAGACATGGTATTTGCGGCAAGGCAACTGCAAGAAAAATGCCAAGAACAACATCGTGACCTATACACAGCGTTCATCGACTTGACCAAGGCGTTTGATACGGTCAGTAGAGGTCGTCTCTGGAAGATCATGGCTAAATATGGCTGTACTGAAAAATTCATTAAGATTGTGCAGCAACTGCATGAGGGGATGCACGCCAGAGTGCAGGACCAAGGCGAGCTATCAGGGCCCTTTCCCGTCCTGAATGGAGTCAAACAAGGCTGTGTGATTGCACCAACTCTGTTTAGCATTATGTTTTCTGCCATGCTGACAGATGCATTCAGAGATGGTAACATAGGTGTCGACATCAAGTATCGTACAGATGGAAAACTCTTCAATCCAAGGAGACTTCAAGCAAAACAAAAGTAAAGTCTGATACCATCAGATATCTCCTATTTGCTGACGACTGCGCCTTCACTGCCAACACTGAGGCAGATCTTCAGACTAGTATGAACAGATTCTCACAAGCCTGCTCCAACTTTGTTCTTACCATCAATACCGAGAAATCTGAAGTCATGTTCGTACCAACCAGCTCCTGGAAAAGTATATGCCGAACCAAATATTACAAGCGGCAAGAAACTGAAAGTAGTGGACAGATTTACTTATCTTGAAGCACACAGTCCCAAAATGTCACCATAGATGATGAAATAAATACCAGAATCTCTAAAGCTAGCAGCACCTTTGGCAGACTACATAGAAATGTCTGGCACAGATGTGGTATTGGCCAAGCCACAAAACTGAAGGTATATCAAGCTGTCGTGATCCCAGTCCTTCTTCACGCATGCGAAACTTGGACTGTATATCAGAGACACGCAAGGAAGCTAAACCACTTTCACACAGTCTGCCTTAGGAAAATAATGAACATCAAATGGCAGGATATGATCCCAGATACAGAGGTCCTGAAAAGAGCTGCTCTCCCCAGCATCTATACAATCTTGATGCAGTCCCAGACAAGATGGGCAGGACATGTGGCTCGAATGCCAGATTGCAGAATACCCAAACGACTCTTTTATGGTGAGCTGCATAGCAGTAAACGCTCACAGGGGGGCCAGAAAAAGCGATTCAAAGATACACTCAAGAACTCGATGAAATCTTTGGCATAGATGTCAACAACTGGGAGAATGCTGCTCAAGACAGATCAGCCTGGCGCACACTTCTTCAACACGGTTCCTCGGCCTGCAAGGCAGGTAGAACAGCACGGATGGAGCAAAAACGTCCCACAAGTGCAAGTATACCTTGCCCACACCATACAAGAACATTTCAAGCCAGTATCGGGCTCACTAGTCATCTACGCACACACAGACAAACATAGCGCAACTACATTCCCTTGGATGAAAATTTGTGTGGTCATCATCACCCGTGATGGGCGAGCATCATCATCAATATTAAACAAATGTAGTGAAAAAGCAGGTCCTGCAAATGACATTGATTCAGATTATTCTCTAGTTGGGATTACAGCAATCGCAATTTTTACGTGAGGCATTCATTACAACTGGGCAGAGCTAACAAATGCATTTGCTTGTATGAAAATTCCAAGAAAACCAGATTCTTCATGGACACCTGTTTCCTTTGATTACATCAATATCTTTCTTTATGTAAACTATATGTGTCGAACTCACCAGTTGTTACCTTACTACATATTGTTTTGGTTTACTGATATACTGTTGAATGTACCCAAATATAGTGTCAAGAAATAGATTTGAAAGTATCAGCAAATATTTGTACCTCAATGTTAATTCCAAATTCGTTCCATGAGGACAATATGGACATGTGCAAGGTTGAACCTCTGAACTTCTGTCTTGATTGTATGAGGTCCCTCATGCCCAAAATGCAGGTTTTAACACTTTCGCTGCCACCCATTTTTCAACAAAGTCTGGCTCACTGCCACGCTATTTTTCGGCATGATCAGTTTTCATGGTGACAATTTAAAAAATCGTAAAAATAAACTAATAAACTTAGGACTTTTAAACTATGGAATAGTGTTCATATATTAATGAGCTACTAACCTGTCTATATGTGGAATATATTCTTTATAATCCACAAGCTATTGTAGTAACTGATATCCCCATACCTATCCACAGTACGATATGCCGTCGTTTTCGCGTTGGGTGTCCGTCATCTACTCTGTACCCCTGGGAATGTCTGCTATCGATCTATAAACATCATCACGTGAATCACAGTTCAAATTCATATCACATTCAGAGCTTCATTGCATGGAATGACTTCATTGCACCTGATTTCCCTCAAATGTCTGGGTTCCCTCTACGCAGAAATGGCACTCCACCTGCTGAAAGTATTGCAAACAGAAAGAACTTCATAGTTCCTGCAATAATCCTAGGAATCTGCGGGTAAAAATGCAACCATGAATAGAACGGTCCGGAACTGAACCCACGACTTTCGGAACGCAAGGTAACGACTTAGCCACAGAGACACCCAACGGTAATCATAGTACAGTAATAGCCACAGAGACACCCAACGGTAATCATAGTACAGTAATAGCCACAGAGACACCCAACGGTAATCATAGTACAGTAATAGCCACAGAGACACCCAACGGTAATCATAGTACAGTAAAACTAGCACGTAGAAGCCACAGCCCAACGGTAATCATAGTACAGTAATAGCCACAGAGACACCCAACGGTAATCATAGTACAGTAATAGCCACAGAGACACCCAACGGTAATCATAGTACAGTAATAGCCACAGAGACACCCAACGGTAATCATAGTACAGTAATAGCCACAGAGACACCAACGTAATCATAGTACTAGCTAATAGCCACAGACCCTCAACAGTAATCATAGTACAGTAATGACCACGAGAGAATGCCCAACGAAGTAACTATAGTACAGTAATACCCAGAGACACCAACGGTAATCATAGTACAGTAATAGCCACAGAGACACCCACGACTTCGGAACCATATGTACAGTAATAGCCACAGAGACACCCAACGGTAATCATAGTACAGTAATAGCCACAGAGACACCCAACGGTAATCATAGTACAGTAATAGCCACAGAGACACCCAACGGTAATCATAGTACAGTAATAGCCACAGAGACACCCAACGGTAATCATAGTACAGTAATAGCCACAGAGACACCCAACGGTAATCATAGTACAGTAATAGCCACAGAGACACCCAACGGTAATCATAGTACGTAAAGCACGGCACAACGGTAATGTCAGTTACACAGAGAACACGGAACATGCAGTCACATTAGAGCTCTCAGCCTTAGTGGATCAGGCAAAAGCCATTTAGTGTGGCTCCTGGTCCACAAGAGTTAATATATTCGAAACCATGCATGCTGATGATATACGTAGTCCATTTAAACACACTTTTTATCTGCCTTCTCACTTATCCTATCCTAGGGGCTGACCATGGCGAAATGTTAAATGTTTGCTTATCCTATCCTAGGGGCTGACCATGGCGAAATGTTAAATGTTTGCTTATCCTATCCTAGGGCTACCATGGAGAAATGTTAAATGTTTGCTTATCCTATCCTAGGGGCTGACCATGGCGAAATGTTAAATGTTTGCTTATCCTATCCTAGGGGCTGACCATGGCGAAATGTTAAATGTTTGCTTATCCTATCCTAGGGGCTGACCATGGCGAAATGTTAAATGTTTGCTTATCCTATCCTAGGGGCTGACCATGGCGAAATGTTAAATGTTTGCTTATCCTATCCTAGGGGCTGACCATGGCGAAATGTTAAATGTTTGCTTATCCTATCCTAGGGGCTGACCATGGCGAAATGTTAAATGTTTGCTTATCCTATCCTAGGGCTGACCATGGAAAATGTTAAATGTTTGCTTATCCTATCCTAGGGCTGACCATGGAGAAATGTTAAATGTTTGCTTATCCTATCCTAGGGGCTGACCATGGCGAAATGTTAAATGTTTGCTTATCCTATCCTAGGGGCTGACCATGGAGAAATGTTAAATGTTTGCTTATCCTATCCTAGGGGCTGACCATGGAGAAATGTTAAATGTTTGCTTATCCTATCCTAGGGGCTGACCATGGCGAAATGTTAAATGTTTGCTTATCCTATCCTAGGGGCTGACCATGGCGAAATGTTAAATGTTTGCTTATCCTATCCTAGGGGCTGACCATGGCGAAATGTTAAATGTTTGCTTATCCTATCCTAGGGGCTGACCATGGCGAAATGTTAAATGTTTGCTTATCCTATCCTAGGGGCTGACCATGGAGAAATGTTAAATGTTTGCTTGTCCATCTAAAGGGGCTGACCATGGCAAATTTAAATGTTTGCTGACTATCCTGAGGGCTGCCATTGGAAAATGTTAAATAGTTAGTTTATCCTATCTCTAGCTACTATAGCAAATGTTAAATGTTTGCTATCCTATCCTAGGACTGACACAGTATGTGCAAAGAAATGTTGCTTGTCCCTTCCAGGAGGGCCTGACCTGGCGAATGTTAAATGTTTGACTTAAACCTATCCTAGGGCTGACCATGAGGAGAAATGTTAAATGTTTGCTGTCCATCCTAGGGACTGATCCATGGAGAAATGAAATGATTGCTATCCTACCTGGAGGCTGGCATGATGGATCGAAAATGTTAAAAATTTCTATCTCTATCCTAGGACTAAACCTAGAAATGTTAAATGTTTGCTTGTCCTATCTCAGGCTGACCATGCGAAATGTTAAATGTTTGCTTTCCTATCTAGGGCTGACCATGAGAAATGTTAAATGTTTGCTTATCCTATCCTAGGGGCTGACCATGGCGAAATGTTAAATGTTTGCTTGTCCTATCCTAGGGGCTGACCATGGAGAAATGTTAAATGTTTGCTTGTCCTATCCTAGGGGCTGACCATGGCGAAATGTTAAATGTTTGCTTGTCCTATCCTAGGGGCTGACCATGGCGAAATGTTAAATGTTTGCTTGTCCTATCCTAGGGGCTGACCATGGAGAAATGTTAAATGTTTGCTTATCCTATCCTAGGGGCTGACCATGGAGAAATGTTAAATGTTTGCTTATCCTATCCTAGGGGCTGACCATGGAGAAATGTTAAATGTTTGCTTGTCCTATCCTAGGGGCTGACCATGGCGAAATGTTAAATGTTTGCTTGTCCTATCCTAGGGGCTGACCATGGCGAAATGTTAAATGTTTGCTTGTCCTATCCTAGGGGCTGACCATGGAGAAATGTTAAATGTTTGCTTATCCTATCCTAGGGGCTGACCATGGAGAAATGTTAAATGTTTGCTTATCCTATCCTAGGGGCTGACCATGGAGAAATGTTAAATGTTTGCTTATCCTATCCTAGGGGCTGACCATGGAGAAATGTTAAATGTTTGCTTGTCACTCTGAAAGTTGTGGGTTCGAATTCAGGCCGAATCACATGTGCAATATTTTCATGAAATTCCTAGGATTTCTGCTGGAGCTACTCTCGGTTGATGGCGTGCCATTCCGGCCGACAAGAGTAGAGCCATATTGGGAACTCCAGTGCAATAAAGTAATCAATCATTCGCCTTTATTTTTTTTAGACATCCTATCTGACCTCAGCAATGATCAATCAAAAAGTTATCACAATCCCCTAGGATTACTGGAGCTACGGAGTTCATTCTTTGTGCAACAGGAGATGGCGTGTCATTTCTGCGGACAGGGACGGAGCCATATGGGTAAGCCCGGTGCAATGAAGTCAATCCTTCGACTTTAGACCTTTTTTAGACATCCTATCCGACCTCAGTAGAGATCTTGGAAGACAGAGGGAGAAGATGTTGGATGGTCTGACATCGTGACTCGACAAAAGATCGACGTTAGAACTGATTAATTGCACCAAGAAGAGAGAGAGTTGATGAGAGAGACATGATCGCCTACGCCGGCAGGCATGGCATTTGATAGATTGATCCGACACCAGCTATGTTCAATCAAACAATTATCTCCGAATCGCATATTTCATTGATTTCTTTAACATCGTCCTTATATTGCTATTGAATGACTTCATTTGCTCTTCATTTCCACATCTGAACATTCGAAATTATACGTGCTTTCAATACTATTGCATGTGATTTAATCATTACCTCAAACTAGGGCTTCTCTTAGAAGAAATCGACTCAGGTAATGGAACTGACATGCCAAAATTCGCACATCTTCGCACAATGTGTTGATGTAAAACGCACGGTCGTTTCTAACTAAATAAACTCACCAATCAGGAACTTCTTTCTTGAAGCAACTAAGATGGCATGTCGGATGTTGACACTCTTACGTGCCATGAAACCAAGACGGCCCAGAATTTGTTGTCTCGTCGCACATTGATTTTACAGGTTATCACGATGTTCGTGCACCGACACTTAGATCTTACTGTGTAAGAAAGAGATCGGAGCACACATGGTTACTCACCTAAGTGCAATGAAGATGGTCCAATTAATCAATAAATCACAATGTGTTTTAAGCCTCCTTTTTGAGACCACAAGACCACTCTCAACACAACGCCAACGATGGGTACTATGGTCTGTCCCGTAGCGAACAAGTCGTCATCTTCCGTACCGGCCATAACAGACTCCGGGCCCACCTTCATAACAAATTTTTAATTGGCACAACTAGCCTGTGCCATTGCGAGAAGATGGACATGACGGCAGAGCACCTACTGCCAACTGCTAGCAGACATGAGAAACGAAACCTGTCAGGAAAAACCGAGTTAAATGAGAAGCTGTACGGAGGGACGGAGTCCATAAAAACAACAGCAGATTTCATGAGAAAATCTGGTACATCGTCTAAGCGGGATGGCGAGAGAAACCTCATTTTCTCATCACATGCCCGAAAAGTTATGCATGAAGCTGCTTATTATGATTAAACTACAAATTTATTGGGAGTCTCCATAATAGAGACAGAGGACGACAGAGAGAGAGAGAGAGAAAGAGAGAAGATGCTGTACAATCTAACAACATGGCATGGATTAATGTCAACAACAAAGTTGACCAACTACACGAGAGACCGATTTGTGGGATCCGTCAACGGCAGCAGAATTTGATGTTAATGTGTCGAAACCATAAGTCGGCATAAAGGAATCTGTACATTTCCTCCATTACAAAGTCGCATGTCATCAAATAGTTTGTCCTGAGCAAAACTTTGCCACCATAAAGGTCCTTTGAAATGTCTCTCACATTTCAGATGTTCCTCCTCCGCAGCCGCCAAGCTTAAATTATAAGTTACATAATTAAATCCATTGTCTCTGTGGTCTTCATCTTTTCTTTTCCAGAATGTCCTCTTCCATAAAGGTCTCCAACCCTTCACGTCTTTTTATATGTTCAAAATAATTCAATTTGATTATTCTTATTTGTGAGCGTCTGTAGCTTAAGCTGTAGTGAGCACAACCAAGGCGTACCTGGTTCAACCGTGACAGGCAGTTTAAAAGCAAATTCGTTTCCGAGGGATTTTTGCGAAAGGTAAAAATAGACCTCACCGTTCAGAAAGCAATGACAAACTACTAAACGCATAAGTGGTGCCTAGATAATCAACGACTCATTTACTGTGGTTGATGGCTACGTCCTGCATGTAAATGATATGCCACGATTTAAAAATGTTTGTTAATTTGTAGCATCAGCCAGTTTTTATTTTATTTTGAGTTCTTTATAGATAAAATTATTTGTTCTCTTCTCAGTCCGTGATATACGTAGGACTCTTCTGTTACATGTATAGTCACGGTCACACATATGTTTTCCCACTGACCTGTTAAATGTCCACTCTTCACACTCAAACGTTGCCACTGAGAGTATGCACGATCTTTGTTTTCCTACCGGTTATATTCCATACAGTTTTAGCTGCTTCATTTCATGTCCGATTATAAAAGGATTGTATTGTTCTTTTCCACTATCTTCAATATTATTTCTTTTGCTTTTTTTCTGCGTATATGTTAATTAAACAGACAAGTCTATAGAATGCAACATTGTCTGACTCCCTGCATCATGTCAAACCAGTCTGATGTATCGTCGCACATTCTCACTGCCGTTATTTGATCACTTATCCTATCTTATCTTAACCAAATTTGCCGTGAAGCGAAGTGGGGAGATTTAGTTTTCTATTTTCTGCCAGGTTTGTTGCGCTTGACGTTGCCAGTCCATGCTTTCGCGGAGAATCTGAGATGTTATTTATCCATCGTGTTCTTGGCCTGCCTCATGCTCTGCGCACTGAGTGTCGATTATTATAGGCACGTGATGGTAGTAAATGTGGTTCCATCCTCATTAGATGGCCGAACCACTTGATTCTTTGCTTCTCGGTTTACTGTATGCTTGGTATAGTACCAACGATGCTTCTGATATTCTCGTTTCTCACTTTATCTCTCCTTGTAATGTTGACAGCTTTTCGTAGACATCTTATTTCACATGTTGTAACTGATAACTGATAACTGAATCTTCATTTGATCACATAAAGTTATTTTATGATTTGTTTTAAATGTAATGGAAATCCCATTTTTACCATTATTTTCCACAGTTCCTGATGCTCTACACAATCAAATGCAATTGAGTAGTCAATAAAGTATGTGTATAGATCTACATTAGACTCTAGATTTTTCTATGAGTGTTCTCATGTTGAATATGTGGTTACGTGTACAGCTATTACATCTAAGACTAGCCTATCCCATCCCTGTTGAATGTAGGGCTAGGCTCAGGACACATGTCTAAATCCCGTAAGTGTTATTTTTATGTCTTCTTCCTTCCTTTGCGTTCCCGGCCTAGCCTGATGGACCAACTTCTATCATGAATTTTACTGTTGTTTTTAGGGACTCCGTTCCTCCGTACAGCTTTTCGAGAAGCTCTGTGTGTTGTGGCCAGTACTCTTTTCTTATACCTGCTGAACGTTGACAGTCTTGCAAGACGTGTTCTGCCGTCATGTCTGCCATATTGCATGGGCACAGGCTAGTTGTGCCAATTTTAAATTTATGGAACATGTGGGCTCGGAGCTTGTTGTGGCCGGTACGGAGGCGAAATATGGCAACTTGTTCACTGCGAGAGGACCATAGTATCCGTCACTGTCTGTGTACTGCGGGTGGTCTTTTGCCCATTTGCTTCGATAGTGCGAACCGATGGTTGTTTTGACTTCCTCATAGCTGATCTCGAGATCAGTCTGGGGTATCGCCCGCCCTCTTTGGCTAGCTTGTCGGCCGCTTCGTTTCCGCTAATGTTGCAGTGTGACGGTATCCACTGGATGACGGTGCGTTGAGTGAACTCGTTAGTTCAGCTTATGTCTTCTATTTCCTACAGTCTTTTCACAATTATTTTTACTAAGATTCTAATTCCGTGGTTAATAAATGCTACTGTTCTATATTGGTACATAATTTGGTGTCGTCCTTTTTTAGATATTGGGATAAATATTGATCTTTTCCATTTCTTTGGCCATATTCCTGTTTCCCATACCTTTTTACATATTGTATGACAACTTTTCATGCTTTGGTCTCCTCTGGCTTTGACCAACTATTTAATATTATCACATCCTGGTGATTTTCCTGTTTTCAAGTTTTTCTTTTAAATTGCTCATTCAACGTCACCTAACGATGTTCTCTGTGATTATTTCAGTGTTTGCTCTGTATTCCTTTTCGTCTCTGTTCATATATATATATATTGTTGCTGAAATCTTTCCATTTGTTGAGAATTTCTTCTTGTTCTTTTAGGGTTCTTTTCAACCTGTCATTTATTGCATTTTATGGTGCTCCTCTAGCGGTGTACGACTGTCTTGTAGCTAGTGTTATTTATCTCTTCTATGCTTTTTTCTCTTTCTATGCTTTTTTTCTTTTGTTACATTTTTAAGGTCATATATTCTTCCTTTGTTGTTCTGCCTTTTTCTCCCTTCGCTGCTGTTGTATTATCTATATTTTATCGTTTGCGATCAACTCATTCTTTCTGTCTTTTCTTCGTGGTACTTTATCTTTGGATAAGGACAATAGGATATCTCTAGCATGTGTGGTTAACTCATCCGGTGTCACATCTTCCTGGATTGTCATCATTATTTCATATCCATTCTTCGCTACTCTTTCATATTTCTCTGCTAGATTTGTAAGTGTCGAATCGTGCTGGTTTTAGTTTCTTCTCTAATTTTCTAAGTTTAAATGTTATCATCGAGACTACTAGACCGTGATATTTTCCACAGTCTGCACTTGATAGGATAGTTATATCTTCGATATTAAAATCTAACTTGTAACGAGTTCAATCTTTGAAAACAGTGGAAACGATGAATTGGATATACATGTACTTATAGCGTAAACTATAATTGTGAATACATGGAATCATTTCCCTAATGATATAAACCATTATGATAGAGTTACAAACACAGACCTGTGGATAAGAACTGAACAGGAACCCATGATGATCCAGGTCAAGAGGAGAAAATGACGATGGGTTCTGGCATACCCTGTGGAAGACACAGTTGAGTGTCACTAGACAAGCACTCGAGTGGCAGCCGCAAGGAAAACGAAAATGAGGACGCAAAAAACAAACCTGGAGACGAAGTCTTCTTGAGGAACTGAAGAGTGATGAACTGTCCTGGGAGACCATAAAGAGGACAGCCAGAGACCGAGAAGAGTGGCGAACAATTGTTGAGACCCTATGCTCCACGAGGAGGGAGATAAATAAGTATAAATCATTGATTACTAAAATTCTTTTCAAAATTTCTGATCTTATTTTCAAGGTTTCTGAATTTCTTTTTCAACATTTCTGAAAAAAATCGTTTAAACATTTCTGAAGTTCTTTTTAACAGTTCTCAAATTGTTTTCAACATTTTCAAAGTTACTTTCAAACTTTCTGAAGTTCTTCTGAACATTTCTGAAGTTCTTTTCATATACATATATTTGTAATTATTTTTTTTGGTGGTCAAAATCTTTGAAGTTGTTTTACAGATTCGTAGTTTTAAAAACTATTACATTTTTTTCTCTTCATATTTCGAATGTTCTATTTAACTTTCCTGAAGCTCTTTTCAGCATTTATGAAGTTCATTTCCACTATATTCCTATAAATTCCAGTTCTTTTTAATATATATATATATATACATATGCAACGGGGTCAAAGTTCTATTACAACATTTTTCAAGTTATTATCAACATTTCTCAAGCTGTCTTCAACATTTCTGAAGTTCTATTCAACATTTCTTTAGCTCTTTTCAAACACCCCTGAAGCTTTTTTCAGTTTTTTTGAACAAATTATTGAGCAAGATACGTACCTGTCAATAATTTGTTCTTTAATTTCTGTAACGAGATCTCCTGCAGAATACGAGACTATCTTCGCATCATTCAACAGACAGAAATCTCAGAGTGTGGGATCAGAAAAACCTGGTGGCCAAGAAATCAATTCTGCCCTATTCATTTCATTTTGCTGCACACTGGCACTCCAAGTCTGTCTTAGTGTGTTGTCTAGTCTAGATGAGGTGTACAGGGCAGATAACAAAAACCCACACAAAACGATGACTATGGGAGGTGGGTGTGATAATGAGACAGACCAACATGGAAACTATTAGAATTCAGGATACTGAAGAGAAAGAAAGAGGACGTATGGGAAAAATAAGAAGCACGTGACAGAGATATGAACTGAAAGATAAAATATTGCTACTTCATGTCTTCTCCATTGAATCGCTTCTGTGATATTATTTTATTAGTTTTAGCATCAACAATGGTAGATATAACAAATGATATAATAGCTGTTATATGCATCAATATACATAACTTTGGAAAGAGTTGATAGGTTTGAATATTTAGGTTCATTGTTAACACGCGACGGAAATGTTATTAAAGAAATAAAACGAAGAATGAACATGACTAGAAATGAAAAGAACTACAAAACATATGGAAGGAAATTGATATAAAGACGGAATTTCGATTGTCAAGAGCATGCATTTTCCCTATAGCAACGTATGGCTGTGAGGCATGGATTAATAATAAAATACTTGAGAAATCGATTAAGGTCTTTGAATGCAAGTGCTACAAAATGGTACTCAGAATACCATGGTCATGAAAAGGAACAAATATATTCATTTTGCAACAGCTTAAAATTGAGAAGTGGTTGATAAAAATGAAATATTTATAAAAGGACTCATAAAAGGACACATAAAAGGACATTATTTTCTGGAGATCATTCTGGACAACATTATACAGGGCAGACGAGATAGATAGAGGGGTTGAACTACCAATGAGAAGATAGGTACAAGATGTCTTATACGAGTTGACTAGGACTGCGAAAGACGCATGATAGTTCACGCAGGATAAGGAGGCATTAAGATATTCATTGTACCTAAGATCTGACAGGGACAAGCTAGATGATGATGAATGGTAGAGAGTCGATTTTACGCACATACATTATTTATTAACATTTCAAATTTTTTTTTTACAGATGACAGTGTTAGTTGTGTTTTTCATTGTTACAGATGATAGAGTGTAAGTTATGTTTTTCATTTGTTAGATGATAGAATGTAAGTTGTGTTTTTCATTGTTGCAGATGATAGAATGTAAGTTATGTTTTTCATTGTTACAGATGATAGAATGTAAGTTATGTTTTTCATTGTTACAGATGATAGAATGTGAGTTATGTTTTTCATTGTTACAGATGATAGAATGTGAGTTGTGTTTTTCATTGTTACAGATGATAGAATGTAAGTTATGTTTTTCATTGTTACAGATGATAGAATGTATTTGTTTTTCATTGTTACAGATGATAGAATGTAAGTTATGTTTTTCATTGTTACAGATGATAGAGTGTAAGTTATGTTTTTCATTGTTACAGATGATAGAATGTGAGTTATGTTTTTCATTGTTACAGATGATAGATGTAGTATGTTTTTCATTGTTACAGATGATAGAATGTGAGTTATGTTTTTCATTGTTACAGATGATAGAGTGTAAGTTGTGTTTTTCATTGTTACAGATGATAGAATGTAAGTTATGTTTTTCATTGTTACAGATGATAGAATGTAAGTTATGTTTTTCATTGTTACAGATGATAGAATGTGAGTTATATTTTTCATTGTTACAGATGATAGAATGTAAATTATGTTTTCATTGTTACAGATGATAGAGTGTAAGTTATGTTTTTCATTGTTACAGATGATAGAATGTAAGTTATGTTTTTCATTGTTACAGATGATAGAATGTAAGTTATGTTTTTCATTGTTACAGATGATAGAGTGTAAGTTGTGTTTTTCATTGTTACAGATGATAGAATGTGAGTTATGTTTTTCATTGTTACAGATGATAGAATGTAAGTTATGTTTTTCATTGTTACAGATGATAGAATGTAAGTTATGTTTTTCATTGTTACAGATGATAGAATGTAAGTTATGTTTTTCATTGTTACAGATGATAGAATGTAAGTTATGTTTTTCATTGTTACAGATGATAGAATGTAAGTTATGTTTTTCATTGTTACAGATGATAGAATGTGAGTTATGTTTTTCATTGTTACAGATGATAGAATGTAAGTTATGTTTTTCATTGTTACAGATGATAGAATGTGAGTTATGTTTTTCATTGTTACAGATGATAGAGTGTAAGTTGTGTTTTTCATTGTTACAGATGATAGAATGTAAGTTATGTTTTTCATTGTTACAGATGATAGAGTGTAAGTTATGTTTTTCATTGTTACAGATGATAAGGGGGTGTAGTTATGTTTTCATTGTTACAGATGATAGAATGTGAGGTATCTTTTTCATTGTTACAGATGATAGAGTGTAAGTTGTGTTTCTCATTTTACAGATGATAGAATGTAAGTTATGTTTTCATTATTTACAGATGATAGAATGTAGTTATGTTTTCATTGTTACAGATGATAGAATGTGAGTTATGTTTTTCATTGTTACAGATGATAGAATGTGAGTTATGTTTTCATTTTACGATGATAAGTGTAAGTTGTGTTTTCTATGTTACAGATGATAGAATGTAAGTTATGTTTTCATTTTACAGATGATAGAATGTAAGTTTGTTTTTTCATTGTTACAGATGATAGAATGTGATTATATTGTCATTGTTACGATGATAGAATGTAGTTATGTTTTTCATGATTACAGATGATAGAAGTGAGTTGTGTTTTTCATTGTACAGATGATAGAATGTGAGTTATGTTTTCATTATTAAGATGATAGAATGTAAGTTATGTTTTCATTGTTACAGATGATAGAATGTGAGTTATGTTTTTCATTGTTACAGATGATAGAGTGTAAGTTGTGTTTTTCATTGTTACAGATGATAGAATGTAAGTTATGTTTTTCATTGTTACAGATGATAGAATGTAAGTTATGTTTTTCATTGTTACAGATGATAGAATGTGAGTTATATTTTTCATTGTTACAGATGATAGAATGTAAGTTATGTTTTTCATTGTTACAGATGATAGAGTGTAAGTTATGTTTTTCATTGTTACAGATGATAGAGTGTAAGTTATGTTTTTCATTGTTACAGATGATAGAATGTAAGTTATGTTTTTTATTGTTACAGATGATAGAATGTGAGTTATATTTTTCATTGTTACAGATGATAGAATGTAAGTTATGTTTTTCATTGTTACAGATGATAGAATGTGAGTTGTGTTTTTCATTGTTACAGATGATAGAATGTGAGTTATGTTTTTCATTGTTACAGATGATAGAGTGTAAGTTATGTTTTTCATTGTTACAGATGATAGAATGTGAGTTATGTTTTTCATTGTTACAGATGATAGAGTGTAAGTTGTGTTTTTCATTGTTACAGATGATAGAATGTAAGTTATGTTTTTCATTGTTACAGATGATAGAATGTAAGTTATGTTTTTCATTGTTACAGATGATAGAATGTGAGTTATATTTTTCATTGTTACAGATGATAGAATGTAAGTTATGTTTTTCATTGTTACAGATGATAGAATGTGAGTTGTGTTTTTCATTGTTACAGATGATAGAATGTGAGTTATGTTTTTCATTGTTGCAGATGATAGTGTGTAAGTTGTGTTGTAGATGATAGTGTACTTTAGTGAATTTGATAACACTCTGCGCTTGTGGCTGTGCCGTGGAAATGTCGTGGTTCGAGGCCAGCTTATTCTCGACACAATTCTCGATGTGTCCACGATATGTGGCTGCACTACATGAGACCCTGATCCTTTACTTGGGCATCTAAATTACATGTACCTCTGAAGTCAGAGTAAGGCTAGCCTAAATGGTAAAAGACACTTGTGACAAGGAAAGCATGCCTTCACGCAAACACTTGTCAGAGGCACCATATGAGGCGCCATCACCACTCCTATATTCATAGCCTGCGAAAAATCACTTCTCTATATATAAACTTGTACAACTACTAGGTAGAGGTTGGTATGCTCGTCTCGACATTGGTGTTTCACCTTGTTTTACTTGTTCTGACAATGTGGTTTTTCCAATGCATTTTTTTCATTTCGAGACTTCTTGACAATTTAGCAAAGCGCACAATACCACATGCACGGCAGTCTTCTGCCCAATATAAGAACTCTTCCGTCGTTCTCTTATCGATATAAGGGAAGACTGCAGTAACACTATGTAGCAATGGGATAGTATGTAAAAGCAACGTACTATAATTTTACAAAATACATAAGACAGCAACGTTTCGACCTTCTTCACTTCTTTTGTATCCTTTGCATGATAACGGCCTTTTGGTCGAAACGTTACTGTGTATTGTTGTTGTTTATGTTTTTCATGGCAAAACACGTAATAACAAAGTACTGTAGTTTTACAAAAACAGTAACAATATACAACAATGTTGCGATAAAGGCCTTTATCAAGTAAACGATACAACAGAAGTGATGAATTTCACAGCACACTACATATAGATTACGCCAGAAACATCCCACCGATCCTAAAAGTCCTGTTTTAGGACCGTTGGAATGTTTCTGTCGTAGTCTATATGTAGTGTGCTGTGAAATTCGCCACTCCTGTTGTATCGTTTGCTTGATAAAGACCTTTTGGTCGAGACGTTGCTGTGTATTGTTGTTGTGTATGTATTTTGTAAAACTACGTACACATTACGTGTTTCGTTGTTCTCTTACAGTCGCCAGTGAACGAACACAAATAGTGTTCTAAACTGATAGATACATCGATCGGTCACCATATCATGCATTCAACAATACAAATAGTGCTTAAATCAATTGGTATATCATGAATTCAGAACTTTAGCCAACAGTGCAAACTGAACATAAGTCAATCGATAGCTATATAATTAATTCGGACATCTAATCAACACTACAGATCTTCTTTATTGCTCTCGATATGCGTGACAGAAATTGTGAAATAAATTGGCAGAATTTAGAAATAAGTTTGAACATTGTACAGTTAGGACACACAGACAAATACAATGTAAATTTTATCAGCTTAAGTGATTAGAATCCGAACATGTCTAGAAAACAACGAAAAGGAATCATCGATTGATAAATATATTGAAAACAGGGAATCAGTCTTGGATATTAACTTTCATTTTAACCAAATTATTTTTGTCGCGCATACATAGACACTTATAAACATACACACACACGGGATGCCTTGAGTGTTTCTCTCACTCTCTCTCTCTCTCTCTTTCTCTCTCGTGACTTTTAAACCCAAATCGTATCTTACGACATGCCTTGTAGATCGTAGTGTTGCTATTTGTTGCTTCAACTGTGGGCTCCAGCAACACAGGGGCTACTGAGTGCACATAAGTAAATATATTATTTTCAGTTTACCAATGTTACTTGACAATACGAGCAAGAAGAGAAAGCAATGGTCTAGTAGAAATTACAAAATTCAAAAGTAGTGTGGGAAGTAGAAAATGTATCAACGGAAAGTGTCTGCATTATTGTTTATATTATATTTATTATTGTTTCATTGTTTGGAATGTCATCTCTGCTTTTGTAGTTTTACTTTTTATTTTATAAAAAAAGGGTCTAAAGGCGAAGGATTGACTTCATTGCATCGGGTTTTCCCATATGTCTCCGTTCCTCTCAAACAGAAACGGTAAGCCACACGTCACGAGTGTTGTCCTCTCAAACAGAAACGGCAAGCCACACGTCACGAATGTTGTCCTCTCAACAGAAACGGCAAGCCACACGTCACGAGTGTTGCATAAAGCACAAAATCATTAGCTCCAGCAAAAGCTCTAGGAGTCTTCAGAAAAAATTGCACATGCGACTTGTTCTAGATTCGAACCTTCAATCTTCAGATCGTCAAGCAAACGTTGTGACCACTTTACAATAGAGATCCCAAATTTCATTTTCTGTTAATGTCAAATGAAAAAATATATACAAATGTCAGCACTATCTACCTTTCTAGCCACAAGACCAACGCATTCTTCCTTCTTCTTTCTGTCCAATATGAGATCTTCGATCAGGTCTTCTTGGAAGCATAAAGAAAGTGATGAAATAATTCCTTCACGTTATAATCACATTTCAGATGACCGACAACATCATCAAATCATCCAGGCGCGAGAGAGTAACTGATCGTTGTTGGTGGTGAGCGATGGTGTACTCTCACGGCTCAAAGCATCACGTCTATCCAGCCATGAAATCTTTCGCTTGCTGTGAAATTGAAGAAGGAATTCTTGAGCATCTCAAGTAGAAAATGTATCGAAGGAAAGTGCCTGCTTTATTGATAGAATTTGATAAGCTATTTTTCGATACGACAGCAGCGTCGTCGCTTGAGATGAAGTCAGGTATTTAATATATTGCTATCGTCCATTGTTAACTATTTTAATTACTCATCAAGATACTCATGAAGATAATGCTGTTGTTCTTTAATACTTTTTCTTTTTATTCTCTTCCAGCATTTACTTCTTTATAGATAAATATGGTGGAATATAGTGATCTTGTGTCTGCTTGTTCTAATGCATTTTGTAAGCTGTTATTCATGTTCTTAATTCTATTCTTGATGCCATCGCTCCATTTTTTCGTGGTCTTCCTCTTGCTCTTTACTCCATATACTTTTTTCGGTGTGGCTCTCTGTTGTAGACGATACCAGGGCGTTCTTGTCACGTGTACAAACCGTTTAATCTGTTGCTCTTTTATGAATTGCAAGACTATTTTCACATCCAGTCTTCTGATTTCTTCATTTCTAATTTGTGCCTCTTATTATCACACATGCTTAGTCATAATTGCTGATAATTGATCGTAGAGAAATGTACACGAGTGATTTTGATCTCATAATCTACTGACTTCTGCCTTTATGAGCAGCTGCTGGATCAAATTAACAAGACACCAAAGTCTGACTTGTTGATGATAAAACGTTGGTCGAGTGTTCACGTTGAGCGCTTTAAAGGACCTGGCAATTGAAAATCAACAAGAGTAGCCTTGCAAATTTAATTATAAAAAGATTAAAATAAAATGTCGCCAAAAATGTTCATTATCTTCAAAATATCATCAGAGATCCTCGTCGGTGCTACGGAGTTCGTGCACTGCTGCGGACATCTTCTTGTGCAAGAAAGAGAATCGAGTCCACGTGATTATTCTATTGGTTTCACATTCGAGTTCCGTAATCTTATCTATGCTATTATCTGTAAGCATTGTAACAAGGCTTATATCGGCGAGACAGGCAAGAGGATTAGTGACCGAGTCGCCAAACACTTGCGCGACATACGCCAATGTTCTATGATCCCCGTAGCCACCCATTTCAATGATACTGGCCATTTAGGAGCTCACGATGTCCAGGTCACAGCCATCCGATCATGATCCTCGGATGATTGCAGTCAATTTGCTCTGGAGAATCGGTTGATTTCGTTGTATGGTACCTTGCGACCACGTGGGCTCAACGTATTACATTCTTATGCTTCTTAGTACTTTCTCTCCCATGCTTTGTAATCTATATGTGCATATGTTGCATTCATTCAAGCTGTATATTTACTTGACTTTTTATTGTTTATCTTCTTTTCTATTTCTAGTTTTTATGTGTGTTTTTTGTGTTACATTTATTTCGTTATTCGTTTTTATTCCCAGATTTTCATTAGAAATGTTTTAATATCTCCGTATGTAATCGTCCATAGGTTATTGGTTTTTTTTTAATTCGTCACTCCTGTTGTTTGTTTGCTTGATAAAGGCCTTGTTAGTCGAAACGTTGCTGTATAGTGTCATTGTTTTTGTAATTTGTAAAACTACAGTACTTTATGATTACGTGTTTCGCCAATTAAATAGTTTTACTGCAGTCTCATTTATATTGTACTCTTCTTTACCATTTGCATTCAGACATTAACCGATTTTACAAGTGTTGTATCAATAATTCATGCATCATATCCATAAGATGCTTTTGAAAAAATACACGCTTTTACAAAATTAAAGTTAAAATAAATACTGCTCCAAAAATTTGTATTTAATGCCGAAATGCCGAGATAATGCATTTTTGCTGTAAACTGCGATACAATCTAATAATCGAGATTTGCATGGCCAACGAAGAAGTGAAGAGATAAAAACGTTACCTTTGAAACCTGAGACTGCAGCTGTCAATCTCCGTAGATATTTTAACCTCTTGTTTTGTTCTACTCAACCTCTTCTATAACTTTCTGTTCTTTCCTCTACCCGTGTTGTCTTTACGCGTCAGGGTATGCGAAGACTTCTCGTATGTGCTCTCACTTGCACCTCGTATATGGCGGTTTGTTTCTTTAATAAGGGATTACGCCTCTATATGGCCGATGCACGCCCCTTGCGGACTAGTAATTCTTTCCGACTGTATACATGTAAGCAGTGGTTGCATGGGTGTTTTTTATGATTAGACTTACTATATTTGGTTATGAGAGTGCCTAGATCTTTGGCCCAGACGTAGTGGATATTCACATATACTCGCCATAGAGTACTGCTAGATGGTAATTGTGTTTCATGGTCACACCATCTTGTTTGTTGTTTCTTTGATCTAGCACAAGTGTTATTTTGACCATGTTTCTAGTGTTTCTGATTTCTTCGTGTGATTTCTTTGATACTTGTTTCAATTTCGGTTTGGAATGTTTCAGTTTTAATGATACCTGTTTCAATTTCAGTTTGGAATGTATCAGTTTTAATTATATCTATTTACACTTGAATATCGATGTCATTTAGTCGATATTTGTTTGATCTTGGACGCCTTTAACATCTTACGAATATCTTAAGAGTAATGATGGTAGTTTTTAGGGGTAATAGTGATAGTAGAAGGTGTTCGTTGTACTCGTAGTAGGTACCAGTAATTATAGTAGTATTGATAGTAGCAATTTAACTTTTAAACAGTTTCTAACATTTCTTATTTTGAGTTTATAAAATTTGAAAAGACACAAATTGTGGGATAAACACTTCGGAATTAAATAAGTGAGCTTTTCAGACGTCTAGTGCAGATTTGGACTGGTCCTGAATTTAGAGGGAAAAGGATGATTACGTGTTTTAGTATACAAATTAAGTAAAAGTACTACAAGAAATAAATGTAATGTGTTAGTTTAAATCATTTTTTAGTGGAGAGAGAAAATGGAGAACAATGTAATGTATAGAAAAAGTAACAAATGTGGCAACAATGTATAGAACATTTAAGACGCTCTGGAAGTGTCTAACAGTAATGTACAAACGTCTTAAAACGCAGAGGCATTGTTCACGAGAAGGGCTACTTTGAGCAACTCTCTTGGGAAATGTGCAGAACTGACGCAGACAGGATGCAGGAGACATAAAGACTAATATTGAAAAGTAACACGGAAGTCGATTTCTATTTCAGTTACTCGGCCAGTTCTGACCAGAAAGTATGATCATCATAATTTCTCATTTTCTCTTCTTCGTCTTTTTCTTTTTTCGATTTCCTGTTATTTGTTGTCTTTTTCTAGAATTGTTTCATCTTGAAAAAAAAAATATTTTTCCTTCTTCGCTTTCTTTTTTTCGTTTACTTCGTCTTCTTCTACGTCGTCTTCATCTTCTTCACCATCATTGTCCTCATCTTATTCTATATTCTTCTTTCTCATCTTCTCTTCTTTTCTATTCTCCTACTTCTTTCTATGTTTATTTTTTTCATAGAAAATGTAATCTTCTTCTTTTTCATCAGAAAATGTATGAGTATGGAAAAAAAGGATTATCTGAAATTTCGAAATACAATTGAAACTAGAGAAGTAGGTAATTGAGGTAATGGAGGAACAGGTTCATGCAAACACTCAACATTTAATTGCAAATCTAACGTAATGTTAGTTCATTACAACTGCTGACTAATGAAGATACAAATTTCCTAAAAATGGACTTTCCTAAATATAAAGAATCTGATACTCAGTTTTGCTGTTCAATGAGTTCATGCAAAATCATTGTTAATCTTGATTGATCAAGAGAAGTCAATTAACAATTTCGTTTGTCATCACTTTTTGAATTATTTCGAATATCCAATGATAGCATCAAGTTGATATGACATCAAACAATAGTAGAATAAACATTGACGAAACCGAAGTAATAACGTTACCAATATCTCCATCGACAAACACCCACAGGTCAAAGAATTTACAAAAATAAGGATACATTTTTTCAGCAAATGAAAGAATATCTAACGAAATCCAAAATATCTGTAATAAAGCAAATCAAATCAAAGGACATATGGCACCAATTTTAAAATGCAAACATGTCACAATGAACACTAAAAGAGCTTTGTTCAACAGCAATTTTTCTACCAACATTATGCTATCAGTGTCAAGCCTGGACATCGACATCAAACAATAGAAGAAAACTAGTAACAACAGAGATGAAGTGCCTACGCAGAATTCTGGGAAGAGGCCGGTTTAGAAACGAAGACATCGGGAAAAAAGTGGGTACAACATCAGGGACTGAACTTCATCAGGAAACAACAAATTAAAGGGTTCGGACACATAAGCAGATTACCAACAGACATCAAGAAAAGTTGGCACAGAACCTTGCTTGAATTCCATTGAGAAACAAAGAATGAAGTGGTTTGGCCACGTAATAAGAATGCACCCAAACTCCGCAGTATACAAAGTCTTCTACAACAGAACATCAGGAAAGAAGGCGGGAGGAAGACCACGAAAAAGATGGTTAGATGGCATAGCAGAATTCTGTCAAAGAGCAAAAATAACAACCACCCAAGCCACCAGAACAGAGCAAGACAAAAACAAAAAATCACTATACTGGGCAACAAGCCGGTAGCAGTGTGACGACAAAAGAAGAAGTGCGCCTCAAAGAGTAATGTTACTCCGATGCAGTGGAAACAAAGCAAAATTATGTCCACACAAAATGTGAATATAAGAGATGGCAGAGGGGGCGAAAACATTGTTTATGCAGTGCACCTAAAGCCGTTTTCGAAATCTCTTCAAATCCTGACGATGTGAGGCAAAATAAGATTAAAGAATAGATCATGAAGTTGTGAATTAGTTCGAATATCCGCATAAATCATAACGTTTTAAATTGATTCGAATATCCGCTGATATCATCATGTTTTGAATTGAGTATTATCAATCTTTTGATTGCAAATTAAATTTCATTGAAGAAATATATTTTTGAATAGACGTCACATATGGTTGATGTTCTATTAATAACTCTGCGAGAAGTGAAGTAACATCTCTAGTACTTTATAAAATGTACAAGTGTAAAACTGTCTTGACTTTTCATGAACTGACATGTCTTTGGCGTGTACTCGGACTGAGATGGAATGTCAGAGGAGCAAACTAGATGAGAACAGGGCTGGAATCCACGATGACCTAGATCAGGAAGAGAAAATAGCGATGGGTTAGGCATATCCACCGTAAGACACAGTCGAATGTCACTAGAAAACACTTGAGTTGAACCCGCAGGGAAAACTGAAAATGGGATGTTCTAGTCAGACCCGCAGACGAAGTCTTCTGGAGGAAGTGAGTGATACTGGACTATCCTGGGAATAAATAAAGAAAACGTCAAAGACCGGGAAAGTGAAGGACAACTATGTTCCACGAGGAACGGAGAGAAATACGTAAGTAAGTAACTAAGTAAGTGAGCAAGTAATTAACTAAATGTTACTTTTATCTCGTTTTCACTTAGTAATTAATATATATATATATATATATATATATATATATTATTCTTGTACCGTTATACGTAAGATTTTTTTTCCGATCCAGAAGCACTTGAGCTTTTCAGCTCTTCGGCTCGGTGCCATGGACATCGTAACCTTCGGTTCGGTGCCACGAACACCGTAAATCTGGGGAATCTGTGGCTTTTTCTGCCATCCCGCGAAATTGAACCCGCACGCACAGAGGGATAGTCACCCGTAGTCCAACGCGCTACGAACACGCTGGGCAGACGGGCTTATACGTAAGATAGGACCTGCATACAATTTCTCCATACCGCTCTGTCGTGAGCAACAGGATCTTCTTGACGACGGGCAGCTTATGATATTCATGCAAGAAACACTTTGTTTTCAAGTTCATGATTACATTTAACGTGTCACTTTATTACTTTTGTCATTTGTATCGCTTTCTTACTTGTTTACTTCTTTACAATGCATTCTTAGATCGTCACTTTATTACTTTTGTCATTTGTATCGCTTTCTACTTGTTTACTTTTACAATGCATTCTTAGAGCGTCAGCTCATTAAAATAATAATGCTTTGTTTCTATTAAATTGTTCGTCTTGACTCGTGGAGATGTGCCAAGCATCTTTGATCAGACTCGCCCAGCACGCGCACAGAATTTGTCCAGTTCTGTTTCTGTCGACTACATATAACGCCTTCTGGTGTTCGATATCTGGTCACCTGAGACTGAAAAAGAGGTGTGTGTGGTGGTTTTGCTTTCTCACTTCATTACTTTTTATCATCCTTATCTACACAACAACCATCATCTAAACATTCAAAAACACACGTCTGTAGTATGTGCCATTAAAATAATTTAACGATAGAAGCACTTTATTAAAGAATGCTGATTACGCACCGCGCTCACAGATATGAACAAACGCGATTCCAATAGCCTCCTTTATAAGATCGGTCCGTTTCTCAACTTCTACTCTTGCTCCCAACTTTTCATCAATGTTGTGTGTCCCGTCTATTCTCGCGATATCATTTCATGGACTGTTAGAGTCGGTTGCACTTCATTCTTATTGGAGACTTTCATAAAATGAAAATAATAATGTGCAAAATATTTTATATAATCTTGACAGTGAATTGAACAAGAACTTCAGATGGTATTTACTAATGAAAGTAAAAGATTGTTTCTTTTCTTATTAGATCAAAACCATAAACTGTTTGTTGGTTTAACATTTTTAATTTATCAGCGGTGTAGTCATACTAGTGCCCCTCCCCAATACTTTTTTAATGCAGCAGGGCGTGGTCTGCCTAAACAAATGACAATAAATATTTAGTTTTTACATTTGTGTTATTTAACATTAAATTCGTTTCTTATTTAAGTAGAGATACGCACAATCTAAAGTAGTTCAGTGATTTCTTTGTTGTCTAAGTAGAAAATAATTAGTCACAGTTATAGATTAACACTCATATAGATAATAACATTGGGCAACAAATGTTGATAAAAGTCTTTGCTAGGATATAAAAATAGATTAAATTAGAATGTCTTAACAAGTTTAAGGTGTTGACAACAGAAAAGCAGAAATGTCTACGATTTCTGAGAAATCAGCCTAAATTATTGTCCAGTGTTATTGTCATCAGCAAGCTACTAATTTCCACATTTCACCCGACCTAAGAAAGACTAGCTGACCCAAACTCTGCTAGATGCAGAGTCAGGCAAAGAACACATCTTTTTAAGGCGACGAAGGATGTTAAGAACTCGGCGTTGATTCGCCTCTCTCGAACAAAATCTCTTCCATAGAAGTTTCTTTAGTTGGGAACTGTGAAATTAATACGTTGAAATTAATACTGAAATTATGTTGAAATTAATAGTTGAAATTAATACGTTGAAATTAATACGTTGAAATTAATAAGTTGAAATTAATACGTTGAAATTAATACGTTGAAATTAATAAGTTGAAATTAATACGTTGAAATTATCGTGAAATTAATGTTGAAATTAATAGTTGAAACTAATACGTTGAAATTAATACGTTGAAATTAATACGTTGAAATTAATACGTTGAAATTAATACGTTGAAATTAATACGACGAAATATGTTGCAATCTCGAATCAGAAAAATAGTGTTTAGTAATAATGACATATATACTCAATATGGAATGAGTTAATTATACATATTTATATCTGTATCTTCTAAACATGTTCTAATCAGCAAATTATATCGCTGTTTTAGTGTTCAGCGTGATGCTCAGCGAGGTTCTCATGGAGGTACTCAGCGAGGTTCTCATGGAGGTACTCAGCGAAGTGCAAAACAAAAATTATCTTTTTTTTTGTCAAGTTTGTTGATTAGTTAGTGATACGTTACCTATGAGTAATTACTTATATATGAAAATATATTATTAATAATAATAATAATTATAATAATAGTGATAATATTAATAATAATAATAATTATAATAATAGTGATAATATTTAAAATAATAATAATAATAAACTTAATGTTAACAACTATCTTTCTTCTTTTTCTTGTCCCTAATCTGGTTTTGCCTCAAAGCGACAGCATAATAAAAGATTTATTGAAAGGGCTTTTGTGTGCCCTTCATAAATAGTGATTTTCACCGCCTCTGTTATTTCTGAAGTCCACCTTTTGCGTGGAGTGCATTTTGTTTTGTATCATCTGTGTTGGAGTAATACTGCTCTGAAAGGCGCACTGTCCGTTGGTAATCTGCTTATGTGGCCGAACCATGTAGTTTGTTGTTTCTTGATGAAGTTCTGTACTCACTTTTCCCCCGATGTCTTCATTTATAAAACGGTCTCTTCTTGATACTCCCATTATTCTGCGTAGACACTTCCTCTCTGTGGTGACTAGTTTTCTTTTGCCGTTTGATGTCACAGTCCAGGTTTGGCTAATGTTGGGAGAAAGATGGTGTTGAACAATGCTCTTTTAGTGTTCATGGTGAAATGTTTGCATTTTAAAATTGTCGCCATTTATTCTATCATTTGAGTTGTTTTATTGCATATGTGTTAGATTTCGTTAGTTATTCTTCCATTTGCTGAAAACATGCTCCCTGGTTATGTTAAGTCTTTGACTTGTGTTAATTTATATTTGTAGATAGAAATGTTGGATGTGTTTTCCTCTCTAGCGAATAACAACACCTATGATTCAATCTTATGTAGCTTGGAGGTCTGTGTGACGAACTGACCAAGACGGTTGATTTGTCAACTGAAGGGTGTGGGCTCAAATTCGGCGCTCGTCATTGTGGTTAACGGTTGCATTTTTGTCGTATATCCCTAGAATTCTTACTGGAACTAAAATGTTTGTGCTTTGTGAAATACTCTCTGCAGGTTGGTGTCATTTACCTGGAGACATATTGGGCAATTCAGTGCAATTAAGTAAATGGTTATTCCTTTAATTGTATAATTTAACATTGTTTTCCCCGCTCACTTAATACTTTGATATTTGATAAATTTCTGCAGTGGGACTTAGTTCAGTAAACAACATCTTGTTCAATCGGAAGTGTTTGTTTTGCTATTTTATTAACGAGTGTTTATATATGATTCTCTTGAGTTTCCACGTGTTTACACAGTTTTATTTGTTATATTCGTATGCTCGCGTTATAATTCTGTTTTCAAGTACCCTTCCTTCCATCCTAAACAATGTAATATCAAACTTTACGCAATGAAGCGAAGCCGAAGCAGAGTCTGGTATCATTAACACTTACAATTTAATATCAGTGGCTGTGTTTTGTTTTTGAATAAACAGACGTGTTGAGTTTAGGGAAACTGTGGATTTATTTGGTTTATTTAAACAGTATATGCATAGTGTTTAGTTAAACAGTAGATGTGTTGTGTTTAGTTAAACAGTAGATGTGTTGTGTTTAGTTAAACAGTAGATGTGTTGTGTTTAGTTAATCAGTGGATGTGTTGTGTTTAGTTAATCAGTGGATGTGTTGTGTTTAGTTAATCAGGAGATGCATTGCGTTTAGTTAAACAATAGATGTGTTGTGTTTAGTTAAACAATAGATGTGGTGTGTGTAGTTACACAGTATATGTATTGTGTTTAGTTAAACAGTAGATGTGTTGTGTTTAGTTAAACAATAGATGTGGTGTGTGTAGTTACACATTATATGTATTGTGTTTAGTTAAACAGTAGATGTGTTGTGTTTAGTTAAACAATAGATGTGGTGTGTGTAGTTACACAGTATATGTATTGTGTTTAGTTAAACAGTAGATGTGTTATGTTTAATTAAACAGTAGATGTATTTTGTTTAGTTAAACAGTAAATGTGTTGTGTTTAGTTAAACAGTAAATGTGTTCTGTTTAGTTAAACAGAAGATTTATTGTGTTTAGTTAAACAGTAAATGTATCTGTGATACTCGAGTTGGCTAAGCAATTAATAGTGAAGTTACGAACTGAAAACAAATAATGAGAAATGTTCTTTGATATTCTAATTACGAAAACGCCAAGTAATATAATTTTATATTTAAATAAGCTCCATGGAGGAGATTGAGCGGGTTGCCCAGGATAGAGTGGTATGGAGATATTGCTTGCAGGCCCTATGTAACGTACAACGGTAAGACTGAAATTATGATTATTTATTATGTAAATAAGCAGGCTATAAGGAAGAGTTACTTCAGACCAGTCTAGAATTGAAGCTAGCAAAATGTTAGCCCGAGTGGTTACCAGGGCCCAAATTTGGGGTGTAAAGAATAGAACCACTGTTACCTGCCACGCATGTCGTAAGAGGCGATTAAGGAGGTTTGGCTGAAATCGGATGCACGTGTCCTAAATGTGTAGAAGTTAATGCGTTTAGGGCCTATCAAACCAATGTGCAACATATACACGTTCTTGGCAAAGATCAAACATATCACAAAGAGTGATTAAAATTGGTCGTAAAGAACGAACGCAAAGCAGAACAACAAAATGGTGATGTGTACATCAAGACAGGGAGCCAAGTTCCGGAAGGGACAAACTACTTGATGATGATTATATCAAGATAGGTCAATTGCTTAACATCAGCCTGTGCCGTGCCGGCTGGAATATGTGATCACAAATCTTCACAAACGTGTGTCCGGTGCAATGTCTATCAGTTTGGATGCTAAACAAACGTCACTAAATGTTAAGCTCCTGTATCGTTATAGATAGCGCGCTGGATTAATAATCTAGAGGTCGTTGAATTCTTCAAAAGTATTGACTTGCAAATATATAATTATCCGAACAGTTGAAGTTAAAATCTCCCATTTTAAACACTAATGTTGTGACTGATATGTAAATGAGCAGAACTATCTATTATCATTGAGAATCTGAATACCAATGTGTGTGATGTAAACGTTTAATAGTGGAGATATTTCTACGGAACTAGCCAGACATGATGAAGAGGTTGAAGAAAAACTTCATTCCGGCTCGATTGTCATGGTCAGCTTTCTGTCACATTGTCTTCTATGCCGTTGTTTTATTACACTCGTAAGTACATATTTTTTCATATGTGTATGTACATGTGTGCTTGTATGTATATTTTATGTGCATGTTTATTCGTAAGTATAGGATATGAACTTATATGTATATATTATGTGATTGATTGATTAATAGCACTATCATCATTGCACATTTACCTGTTATGGGGTATTTTAGCTCGAATGGTGTTAGAGCATAGATTCCCAAACTTCTTCGGCCCACCACCCACTTTGCATGACGAAAACAAACTTTGTAACGCCCTCCGCCCCGTTATAACAATTTGCAAACGCCCCCCATACATGATCATTTTTCAAATGATTATATACATGAAAATTGATGAAAAAATGGATCATGTAAGATGGACATAAGATGAATGAAAATGCAGAATTCAATTTTTAATGATTATTCAATCGCAAAATCACGAAAAAACTCCCCAAATGCTTCTGAACCCACTATCGCCCCGGAAGGCTTCAGTGCCCACTGGGGGCGTACCGCCCACTTTGGGAACCCATGGGTTAGAGCAAGACGTCACGGTCTGGTTCAGACGATAGGAGAGATCTTCACGCCTCATTATACAACTACCACCCGCCTAAGCTGGGCATCTATCGACCGTTGAGGTGATGTCTCGCCACGGTTTATCTACTTCAGCAGGTGTCTGGAGTTTATGGTGAGTTCCTGACAAATGAATCGCTAATTATACACGAAGCAATAAGAAAATTTGAAAGCTCTTAGCTTTAAAGCTATAAACATGGAACATATGAAATGAAGCATGTTCCCTGATCTTTCAGAAAATCTACTAAAAATTGACGTTTCTGCAAGACTACAATCATAAAAAACGAGCTATGCAAGCTGAATATGAACATCGTTGCACTCGAAGAGTTGGTGAGACTCAGTGACGGCTCGTCATTAAGGGCCAGTGGTGCTGGGCCCCACCTAAAATAATGTGCAACGTGTATTTATTATTTTATAAATTAAAATGTAACCTAACTTAAAAGCATGATTTTCCCGAAAATTTGTATCTGGCCCCACCAACAAAAATGAGCAAGAGCCGCCACTGTTGAGACTCCCTAAATGTGGAAACATCAGGGAGAGAGACTTTATATTCTTCTGTCAGGGTAAGTAACTCGTTGAGATCAGAGAGAACTGTCATCATAAGAATCAAGTTATCAGACTTCATTGTATCACCAACCGATTCCAGATGCATTATGTCGATCTTGGTAAAGCAGCAACTGAAGCTCCAGAGATACAACTACTTTTAATTTTGAAGAACTTTAACGACATAGATGGCTTAAAATAGGATTCTTTGTCCATCTGTTTTTTACACTTTGGTGTTGGGAAGATGTATAAAAATAAACAGTGTCTTTTAGAATTTTACTGTCACCATCATTTATCTCTCTCTCTCTCTTTCTCTCTCTCTCTCTTTCTCTCTCTCATGCCTATTTAACATCGATTGGGGCATAGACCCTCAAACAACTCATGCCAAGTCTTCCTTATTATTGCTATCTCGTGCAGCTCCCTCCAGCTCCTCTTTATATTGTTGAACTCTACCTCCAAATCTCATCTCCATGTATTTCTAGAGCTCCCTCTCTTTCGTTGTCCCTGTTGGTTCCAGGAAAGGATCCTTCTTGTTATAATCCCCTCTGATTTTCTCAAAGTGTGTTCTATCCAGCGCCAGCGTAATTTTTTTATATTCTTCGTTCACTGTAATACCATCGTCTATGCTTCGCCAAAATTGTATTTACGACGAAACCCTAGTACAGCGTGTCATAGAGACACCCAGGTCCAAACGATGACACAATCTCGAACTTTGTGTTCACTTAAAGGAACACGTACAAACAAAGTACTATAGTTTTACGAACCACACCTTGTCTGTTTTTCGTCTATTGAGTTGTTGCCTGGCAGGACTTACCGTCTCTTCCTCCTTGATGTGTGCTCATTGTACACCTCCATACCTCATTCCGACGGACTTCAAGCTCTCCAGTTCTTTCTCGACAGGAGAACTAACCCACTTGTCTCCACCTCGGCTCTCCTTCGTCTAGCAGAACTAGTTCTCACTCTCAACTCCTTTCAGTTCAATGACCAGTTCTTTGAGCAGATCAGTGGGGTCGCCATGGGTACTAAAATGGGACCCAGTTATGCTTGTCCATTCATGGGTCATCTTGAACACCTAGTATGGAATTCCTATGATGACCCTCTTCCGTCTGTGTATCATAGATACATTGATGATTGTATTGGCATTACCGATATGCCTGAAGCCGATTTGTCACGCTTCATTAATTTCATTAATGTCTTCAATCCGGCTATTCGGTTTACATCTCACATCTCTACCTCTTGTGTCAACTTTCTTGACATCACTATCACTATCAGCCTATCCACCATCACTACATCAGTATACTACAAGCCTACTGATGCACATAGTTTTCTTCTTTATACCTCTTCCCATTCCCAGGCGTGTCGTGATTCTTTACCATTCTCTCAACTCTTGCGCCTTCGTCGCCTCTGTAGCGAGGACGACGATTTCCTCGATAGAGCTCACGAGATGCTGGATTTCTTTCGTAGCGCTTATACCCGGATAAGGTGCTTGCTTCTGCTATGCGGCGCGTTCAGCAAATTTCTCGCCAGGTGGCTCTCTCTAACCAGCATAGAACTTCCAATTCTGACAGGGTGAAACTTGTCTTAACTTTCCACCCTCATAGTTCCCTTGTGAAGAAAGTCTTATTCCGTCATCTCTCCATTCTTCAGTCTGATCCTGATACACGTTCAATCTTCCAACACTATCCTTTGGTGGCGTACAAACGGGACAGAAGCCTTAAGGATATGTTAGTTCTCGATCGCCTCAAGCCTAACATCCAGAGTCATTTGGCACCATCCAGTGTGGCCGTCGGCGCTGTAACACTTGTGCTTATGTAATACAGACCCGCACGGTGTCTTTTCCAAAGCCACGTTCGTTGTTGAAGACAGTTTCACGTGCGAGTCCCGTAATATTATCTATGCCATTATCTGCAAGCGGTGCAACAAGGCCTATATTGGGAAACCGGCAGGAGACTCAGTGACCGATTCGCCCAACACTTGCGCGATATACGCCAATGCTCTGTGACCCCTGTAGCTACCCATTTCAATGATACTGGCCATTCAGGAGCTTGCGATGTCAGGTCACAGCCATCCGATCATGTTCCTCTGATGATCGTAGTCGATTTGCTCTGGAGAATCGGTTGATTTCTTTGTATGGTACCTTGCGACCACGCGGGCTCAACGTATTACATTCTTATGCTTCTTAGTACTTTCTCTTCCCATGCTTTGTAATCTCTATGGGTATATGTTGCATGTATTACATTCTTATGCTTCTTAGTACTTTCTCTTCCCATGCTTTATAATCTATATGGGTATATGTTGCATGTATTCAAGTTATATATTTACTAGATGTTTCATTGTTTCTTTTCTATTTCTAGTTTTTATGTGTGTTTTTGTGTTACATTTATTTCGTTATTCGTTTTTATTCCAGATTTTCCTTAGATACGTTGGTATTTGGTCGTCCATTTGTGTTTCATTTTAATTTGTCACTCCTGTTTGTTCGTTTGCTTGATAAAGGCCTTGTTGGTCGAAACGTTGCTGTTTATCGTCACTGTTTATGTATTTTGTAAAACTATAGTACTTTGTTTGTACGTGTTCCCTATTTACCAAGTTTTACTGCAGTCTTCCCCTATTTCGATGTTCATAAAGCAACAGCTCCTGCAATTTCAGAATAAACCGCAGTTACCATACTGCTGACAGCGACGCTGACCACCGACTTGTCTCCAGCAGAGTGAAGTTAAAGCATAAGAGGATTTAGAGAAATAGTAAAGAAATGGATTGCAACCAACCACCAATAACAGCATACAATAAAAAGAGATCAGGTACTAGAACCAAGGAAGACCAAGAAAAAGATGGATAGAAAATATCAAGACTTCACAAAATAAACACGGATATAACACAAGGACGACTCATCTGGCCCTGTAACGCAAATTAAAGATCCCACCTCTAAGCTTAACGGCAAGAGTGGACAACCAATTCCATCATCCACCTGGGAAAGATAATAGACAATAGATAGAAAAGAAAGATACCACGCATCAACGCTAGAGGAACTCAAAAGAGAGTTGATAAATAGATACGGAGCAGAGCTGAATTGCATTTTCAGCACAGTCTGATCAATCATGCAGAGGAAAGAAGGTATTATTACATAATGTAATCTATCTCCAGAAACTGTGACATAGACTGTTACTCCAGTATCGGACTTTACAGTCACCAACTGAACTGCTAACAACAGATATAAATAAGATGAAAGAAATTAAAAGAACAAGTATGGCTTTACAAAAATTTAAACAACTAAAAACAGTATGGAACGAAACTGTTAGGAAACAGATCAGAATACTTAGAGCATGCTTATTCCCAGTGGCAACGTATGGCTGTGAAACATCGACATTTTCAAGGCAGTGTAAAAACATACAGGTGCTTTTGAATATAAGTGTTACAGAAGAGTCCTCCGTATATCATGGACAGAGAAGAGAACAAATAGATCTATCCAGAAAGAACTAAAATCAAATAAAACTGTTTAATACTACAAATACGAATGAGAAAATTGAAGTATTTTGGACATATAAAAAGACACGAATGGCTGAGAAGACCATTATGGAAGGAGGCATACTGGCAAAGAGGAGAAGAGGAAGACCACGGAGAAGATGGATTCATGATGTAACTGATGGTTTGAACATGACGGCAGCGACGGAGGGACATATGGCCTATGAGGGAGTGAAATTCCGAAGGACTGTTGGGGTGACAAAGTTCAGCTCAGGACAAGCTATTTGATGATGAACCGAGCTGCAAAGCACATATCTAGTGACACAACTGTGTGGTGCTTCGGGACTAGAAGTGGTCTACTATATTTGTCTACATCTCTCTTTCGGTGTCTTTAATTCTAGCTCATATTACGTTTATTTCTAATCTTCTTAACATAAAACACATCAACTTTCATTTTGATCCGGACTTAGAAATTCTGATCAGATTAAGTCCACATTGATGGTTTGTCCTAATTGATTTCCTATAATTTATTTACACTGTCACGATGTTCCTTCTGCTAGAGAACTATTTGTCCATCACTTGGTGGTCTCTTGCTGATATTTTCCATTAATTTACTCTTTCCTTTTTGTATAACTTGTACACACAAAAATATATTTTCTGCTGTGGTATTCGATCAACAATATGCTGGAGGGAGCTGCAGGAGATAGCTAGAGATAGGAAGACTTGGCATGCGTTGGTTGAGGGTCTATGCCCCAAGCCGGGTTATAAAGGCAGAGAGAGAGAGAGAGAGAGGGAGAGAGAGAAGAGAGCTGTGATATTATTTTGTTTTAAAATGTCTAATATGCATCTTTTTATTGATTTTTTTAAAACGGATAACTAGAATAAACTTTAAAAATGTTTTTAGTTGCAGTTATAACTTATATTAGTAGTTTCATTATTTGTTGTTGGTAATATTGTTGTTTAGTTGCAACTATAATTTATATTAGTAATTTCATTATGTGTTGCCTGTAACATTTCTGCAAGTGGCAACGCATAGGTGTGAAGCATGGACATTTAACAAGACAGATGGTGTGCCATTTATGCCGACAGGGGCGAAGCTGTATGGAGAAACCCGGTGCAATGAATTCAATCCTTTGCCTTTAGATCAATTTTTAGGGCTGTGAGCTCACATAATTCAGTGACAGTATACCGGGTTATTTCCCCAAAGTATGGCGTTTAATTTCCGGTACTAGCTTTGAATGGTCGGTCCAGTCTTGGTCATACGCTGTCTCTGAGTCACATAGAACGACTTGTATTATATACATCTTTCAATGACTAATAATATTCTACACGTAAACAGAGGTATATTTAAACGCTAAACGAATAAGCTGAAAGTATATAAATGGATGTACGAAATAGATATCCGAATTTATCTGATTTCGCGAATATTCGGATTCGTCTTTGAATCTGTTGTACAAGTGCTCTGACGTTCTTGGCTTGAGTTCAGCTGAGTTAAAGGGGCTGAACACTTATAGAACGTCCTGAATGCAGGATTCTAATAAAATATTCAGTTTTCAATCGTAAGTAAATAAGTAAAGAACCCGTTTTCATAATATTCGTTTTCGGGATCTCTCTGTCGTAGAGGTTAGGTAGGTACTCACCACTAGTTTCCAAGGTACTCGGTTCACTTCCTCGGGGAGCGATTGAGATATTCTCATAGAGATCCTTGATATCAGTGTATGTGAGATCGAATTCCTAGTCCTATCGGAGGCAGACGACAAAACGTAGGTCGCGTGTTCCCGAGGTCCCGTAAATAGGTACCACATTTAGGCTGGACAAACTTGAGAGCCATTGGTGCCAGACAAAAATTCGACTCAGACACTCGCTTGTTCAACACTCCAAACTCTGCTATCCATACATTGGGGCAGTCAAAAATTCGACTCCAACACTCGATTGTTCAACACTCCAAACTCTACTATCCAGACATTGGGGCCAGTCAAAATTCGACTCAACACTCGATTGTTCAACACTCCAAACTCTACTATTCAGGCATACATTTGCTCATGTAAAACACATAATTCCAAACTCCTTAAATCACTAGATAGATTCAATATTAATTTTAGTGTCTTCATTCAACAGACAGGTTAAATTTCTGGATAGATTCAATATCAATTTTAGTGTCTTCATTCAACAGACTAGTTAAATCGCTGGATAGATTCAATATCAATTTTAGTGTCTTCATTCAACAGACTAGTTAAATCGTTGGATAGATTCAATATCAATTTTAGTGTCTTCATTCAACAGACTAGTTAAATCGCTGGATAGATTCAATATCAATTTTAGTGTCTTCATTCAACAGACTAGTTAAATCGTTGGATAGATTCAATATCAATTTTAGTGTCTTCATTCAACAGACTAGTTAAATCGCTGGATAGATTCAATATCAATTTTAGTGTCTTCATTCAACAGACTAGTTAAATCGTTGGATAGATTCAATATCAATTTTAGTGTCTTCATTCAACAGACTAGTTAAATCGTTGGATAGATTCAATATCAATTTTAGTGTCTTCATTCAACAGACAGTCGTCGAGAAACCGAATGAGGTTCTTCTTACCCATGTTCAACTCTCTAACACTCGTTGTAGTTTGTGCAAACCTGTCTTTTCTCTCATTGCTGAAAACACACGCATGTCCAGAACATTTAGACATGTAATCCATGTAATCCATGTAAACATTTAGAGACTGGAAACCTCAATAGACGACACCGACTGATATCACAACCTGCCAGTTTGAACCTTCTTAAGCATCGATTGAGTCAGACACAATAACACCAGTAACGGGATCTCTAGTGAACCACTGAAGGACATCAGACACAGCCTTAGCATTCGTCCTTATACATAAAGTAATCTACTGTATTCTCCATTCCGCTCAGCGCCGACCCTACCGTGCCTGGTAGTTATTGTTGCAAGATGTTACTATCAACCTATTGTTATTTCCTTCCTACTGACATCGTTATATTTCTCTTGCCTTCAAACAGCTCTTCTATTTCCCTCAACACAATACGTGTCTTTTTTTTAGACTTTTACATGTTTTTTGTATGTTTTATTCTCATTTATTTCAGTATTTTTTCTTTGCATCAGCATTGTATAAATATTATCTTATATTAATTTGATTGTATTTCTTTCTATAAAGCTCATCTTGCTATACATTTGTTATTTGTTTCCACTATTTTATAAAGCATATTCTCTCTCCCTCTCCCCCCTATCTTCCCTCTCCTCTCTCCTCTCTCTCTCTCTCTCTCTCTCACACACACACACACTAATATTACATTTCCAATTAAACTCCTTTTGTCATTCCATTCTGTATCTTGCAATTTTCCGCCTTCCTTTGTCTTTTTTATTTTCTTGGATCCCAACTTTGATTTCAACTTCTTTATTTTAATTGTTAGCTATTTCTACATCCAACTATCCTATCCAGTTTTACTCTTTCCTTCTTTTTTTTCTTCATTATCTATTCTTTTCGTTCTGTTTCTATTGACCTGCTCTCTCCATCACGTCATTCAGCACGCTAAGTCCAGCCATTGGCTGCTATCTGCGCATTGACAGGCAGCTCATTCCTAAAACAGAAGCCGCAGTTGTTGGAATCGTTTTTATCTGTCTTCAAATCTTCGAGCTCGTTTACATGGTAATCTACTCCTGCTGTTGCTGATGGGGCTGTGAATCCGCTTCCTGTATTTGGTAAAAGAGGCAAGAAATTATCACATAATTATTCCCTGATTCTTCTGGATAAGTAGAAGAAAAATAACGAATTAAAGAAATAGAGCCTGAGCGATTTAGAGAAGAAAGACGAAAGGGAGTAGGATAAAGAGAAATCATAGGAAATGTAGATACGAACGACAGCAGAGAAGTAGGATAGAGTAAGAGATAGTGAGAGTAAGAGAGAAGCAAGGCAACAGAGAAGTAGGATAGAGTAAGAGATAGTGAGAGTAAGAGATAGTGAGAGTAAGAGATAGTGAGAGTAAGAGATAGTGAGAGTAAGAGAGAAGCAAGGCAACAAAGAAGTAGGATAGAGTAAGAGATAGTGAGAGTAAGAGAGAAGCAAGGCAACAGAGAAGTAGGATAGAGTAAGAGATAGTGAGAGTAAGAGAGAAGCAAGGCAACAAAGAAGTAGGATAGAGTAAGAGATAGTGAGAGTAAGAGAGAAGCAAGACAACAAAGAAGTAGGATAGAGTAAGAGATAGTGAGAGTAAGAGAGAAGCAAGGCAACAGAGAAGTAGGATAGAGTAAGAGATAGTGAGAGTAAGAGAGAAGCAAGGCAACAGAGAAGTAGGATAGAGTAAGAGATAGTGAGAGTAAGAGAGAAGCAAGGCAACAGAGAAGTAGGATAGAGTAAGAGATAGTGAGAGTAAGAGAGAAGCAAGGCAACAGAGAAGTAGGATAGAGTAAGAGATAGTGAGGTAAAGAGAAGCAAGGCAACAGGCAAGTAGGATAGAGTAAGAGATAGTGAGAGTAAGAGAGAAGCAAGGCAACAGAGAAGTAGGATAGAGTAAGAGATAGTGAGAGTAAGAGATAGTGAGAGTAAGAGATAGTGAGAGTAAGAGATAGTGAGAGTAAGAGATAGTGAGAGTAAGAGATAGTGAGAGTAAGAGATAGTGAGAGTAAGAGATAGTGAGAGTAAGAGATAGTGAGAGTAAGAGATAGTGAGAGTAAGAGATAGTGAGAGTAAGAGATAGTGAGAGTAAGAGATAGTGAGAGTAAGAGAGAAGCAAGGCAACAGAGAAGTAGGATAGAGTAAGAGATAGTGAGAGTAAGAGAGAAGCAAGGCAACAGGCAAGTAGAAAAATGATAGGGAGATCGCTAGAAAGATAGAGAGGAATGGCAGAAGTTGAGTGCGTTTGCCTTATTATATAATTCCATACTTCGTGAAGTCGTTTGTAGATCAGTAGTAGTTGTATTAATGCGTGCGACGTAATAGTAGTTGTATTAATACGTGCGACTTAATAATTAGTTAGTTAGTTTGTTCCTTTCGTGCCAAAGGCGGCACATAGGGCAGAGGTTTTAGATCTCCATGTTATGCGGTTTGTTGCTAGCAGTTGGAGATCTTGTATGGTTTTACATCCCAATAGTTTACTTTCTTGTTGGATGGTTCTTCGAAGAGAGGTATTTGGTCTTCCACGTTTTCTTTTCCCAACTGGTGACCACATAAGGACTTGTCAATTTAGTCTCTTTTCGTCTGATCTAAGAACATGACCTAATTATTTCCACCTTCGTTTCCTTATAATATTTGATACAGGTTGTTGGTGTGTTCTATCTCTCACTGTGTTGTTCGAAACGAAATCACTCCATTTTACTTTTAGTAATTTTCGGAGACATTTATTCTCAAAGCTGTCCAGTTTCTTATCAATTTTGTTTGTTGATTTCCAACTTTCACAACCGTAGGTCAGTACAGGAATCACACAGGACCTAAATAATTTAACTTTTGTACATATACTAAGGTCTTGAGATTGCCAGATATTTGTTAACTTAGTGAAGGCACTAGCTTAATACGTGCGACTTAATAGTAGTTGTAATCATGCATGTAGCTTAACTGTAGCTGTAATCAAAGGTATTGTCCGCGTGCCCAGCATGTTCGTAGCGCGTTGGACTACGGGTGACTAGTCCTCTGTAAGTGCGGGTTCAACTCCGCGGACTGGCAGAAAAGCTACAGGTTCCCCAGATTTACGGTGTTCGTGGCACAGAGCCGAAGAGCTTTCAGCTCAAGTGCTTCTGAAAAAAAAATCAAAGGTATAGCTTAACTGTAGCTGTAATCAAAGGTATAGCTTAACTGTAGCTGTAATCAAAGGTATAGCTTAACTGTAGCTGTAAACATAGGTATAGATTAACTGTAGCTGTAATCGAAGATATAGCTAACGGTAGCTGTAAGCGTGTGTGTAGCTTAACTGTAGCTGTAAATATGTGTGCATTGCCTGTGGCTTATAGTGGTTGTATTGCAACGTGCAATGGCTATATTATTTCGTGCAGCTTCAAAGTCGCTGCAATCTTGCGTGTTGCTCAGTTGCAGATGTAATCAGGATTGTAGCTTAAAAGTTAATGTAATATTACGTGTAGCCTAACTGTAGCCATATTATTGTGTGGAACTTTATTGACCGTTATTGCGTGTAGCGTATCTGTAACTGCCATTATGTTTGTAGCTTAACAATGACTTTAATCATATATATAGCACATTGGTTCTGCATTGAATTCAAACATTATCGTCTATTGACACATTCACCCGTTTTACTATTTTTATCATTTGCGAAACAATTTGAAACCGTTGCCGTATCCACTGTGTAAGTACTCTGTCGATGGCGCTTTCAGTTAAAGAAAATAAGAGTTCTTACGAAAGAAGTGCCATGCATCGATTCTAACCAGTTTTCTGTGATTTATAAACATTTGTTAGTGAAATGGAGAAAGAAAGAGAAAATCGATAAGATTTTCCCAAACATAAACTCTACTTTGTAGTACCACATCTACTGAGGTCAAATGTAGTATGGAACCAGATTTGATTTATCAGAAGTTAGACTGTCATATCTGATTTGTGTCAGATAATGATGATAAAATAGATTGCTTCACGGGCAAAATCAGTAATTTCCCTAGACTCCGATTTAGTAATTTTAAAAACTCGCATCGGTTTAAGGGTTTTAGAAAATGAGACGCTGCGGTTAATATATATTGAGCGGGGCAAGACGATTTACGGTTTGTTTGATGGCTTCACGATATTAATTGGACAGTTTGTTGTGCTAGGAATTTTACTCTAACAATAATGAGAGTGACAGCTTCCTATACTTGGCCGGAGAAACGGGTTTGGAGATTGAAGTTAAATCATTTCTGATAGAGACGATTGTGATTGCTTTGTTTGTCTTTGTTGGCAAGAATTGCGTGAGGTGATGCTGGTAATGTCTCGTGGGGATACTCTGAAGACGATTTGTTTGATTCAAAACAATTTACTGATCTTAATGGTATAAGACAAACTCAGGGCCGTGGGGTATATTTTCTCAGTATGATACAAGTCTTCGAAATTCCGCCCCTTAAATGTTTTTTTCTTTACAATAACCCTCGCTGGTGATTTTTTTTAAACTGCACAAAATGTACCAAAATAAAAGGGTACCAAAAGCGCTTAGGCAGAGACGTGCAATAAATCATAAGTCGTATACATCAATATCAGAATAACATAGACACCAATATAGGAAAGCGTTGTGTAACGATTTTTAATAATTGAATGGTTCAAATTGTATTTTGATTTCAACACGAATGCCGCCTGCTTTCGGTGCCGCCTGGTGCGGTCCCTCTCTGTATAAAAAAACGGCACGACCCGGACACAATTATGTGACAAAACGAAATCATAGATGAAGTTCAAGGTTTATGTACACCTGGAAAGTACAGTATCACGTGATAACGTATCCAAAAAAAGAACATCATTGGAAAAGTCCAGAAAGCAAGTCAAACTTTCGTCATGCTCAACACAATCTGAAAAACCAAAAGAATTTAATCTTATAACGAAACTTAAAATATAAAGTAGAAATATCCTGGGAGTGTTGTCATACGATAGTGAGTGTTGTCATACGATAGTGAGTGTTGTCATACGATAGTGAGTGTTGTCATACGATAGTGAGTGTTGTCATACGATAGTGAGTGTTGTCATACGATAGTGAGTGTTGTCATACGATAGTGAGTGTTGTCATACGATAGTGAGTGTTGGAAAATGACCTATAATATCATAGACAAGCTGAAGACATTTCACGATAAATATTTCAGACGAATAATGTCATCACAGAATGTACTTATTAGTTATCTTATTAGTTTATTAGTTTACTTGTTAGTTATCTTATTAGTTTATTAGTTTACTTGTTAGTTATCTTATTAGTTTATTAGTTTACTTATTAGTTATCTTATTAGTTTATTAGTTTACTTGTCTTAGTAAATGAGACTGTTCTAAGACAAGTGCAGCAATTTAAATACCTCGGAGTCCTGGTAACATCAGATAACAGATGCCGATCAGAAATAAAGAGCAGAATAGGACAAGCGAAAACATCATTCCTGAAGATGAGAAGCATTATCTGCAACATGTCCTTCTCAATCTCGATCAGAATGCGAGTTATTCAGAGCTACATAGAACCAATACTGACATACGGATGCGAGTCATGGACAATGAAAACACAGATCGAAAAATCTCTGAGGGCCACAGAAATGTGGTTTTATAGAAGAATGACGAGAATCCCATGGACTGCTAAAATGACCAATGTTAAGGTGCTGAATGAGATCAAGACACAGAGAAAACTTGTCATCAATATAAGATAGAGGCAGACATCATTTTTCGGGCATTTGATGAGGAGATGAGGATTAGAACACATTGTGACAACCGGTAAAATCGAGGGTAGACGAGACAGAGGAAGGCATAGAGAGAAAATGTTCGATATCCTGACTTCATGGCACGGTAGAGCGTCAACATCTGAGTTGATAGCAAACACTAACGATAGAGATTTGTGGAGATCCATGATCGCCTTCGCCAGCCGGCACGGAACCTGATGATGATGATTAGTTATATAATCGTTTTAGAATTCTTTGTTACAGTATAGTCTATCTGCATTGTACAACACGATCTTTCTCGCGATAGTATGTTATAATTGTAAAACCTGGACGATATAATTAAACTACAGAAGAAAACTAGTCACGACAACGATGGAGTGTCTTTGCAGAGTTCTGGGAGTATCAAGAAAAGACCGATTTAGCAATGAAGACACCAGGAAACAACAAATTAAATGGTGCAGCTACATAACCAGATTACCAACAGACAGTGCACCTTACCTGGCAGTGCTATTCCTTTACAGTGAATGCAAGGCAAATAGTTGCTGACGTAATAGATTGACCACAGAATTAAGAAAGGTCAGGGACAGACACTTATGTGCTAAGCTCACACAAGAGCCCGTTCTAGAAATCTCTTCTTATCCTGACGGCAATTGGAACTTTCCAGCGTCGGAACACATTTTATTGGAACTACAGCCAGACTAAGTCCTATTCAAGAAGCTAGCCGGTCCACATTCCATTCGGAGAACATAGTTCTTCTAAGAACTTCACTTAGGCAGGACTAAGCAACAGATCGACTAAGAAACTTCCACAAGACGCCAACCAGACATCACGAGGTCCACGCTCCGGCAGGACTACCATCAGCACACAAGTCCTCGGGAAGCTAGCCAAACAGCAGAGGTGTCCGTCAAAAAAGTACCACCTACACGCCAGCCAGCTAACAACTTCAGACAAATCTATCAATAGCAGCAACTTAGAAACACACAAACACATGTACACGCACACGCACGCACACCAGGTGAGCATATAGTCCTTTGTTATATACAGAACAACACCAAAAGTCCTTCTCAATGAAACATCCAGAACAACACGAAAAGTCCTTCTCGGGATTTCACACGCATACAAGAACACAATACTCAATAGTCCTTATGTAGGACAAGTCCCAGGCCAGACGGCCACACCAAGAAGAAAGACCAATACACTCAATATATAGTTAGTTAGTCTTTCCTCTTGGGCCTGTGGCAGCGCATAGACAAGGTCATAGCTCTCCATGTCTCGCGGTTCGTTGCTATTTGTTTTAAGTCTTTAATGTTTACTAGGCCCATCGTTGAGCCTTCTCTGGTGATGGTTCTACCAATATATAGCCCCCCAAAACATCCTTCGTATGTTGAAAGAGTCGTGCCTTGGCCACATAGAGGTTTAATGCACCATCTAACAAACACGATGTGGGACAACTCAGAATTAGCCAGAAAAAAAAGAATAGCCTATTTTAGACATTTGTTTAATTTGGTTGCCTGATTTATGTTGTAAACAACCTCATTTTTTTGTTGTTTGAAATCGAAGATCTGCACAAGGCCCTACCATAAATCTTGCAACGCCACTGCTACCAGAAGCAAGCAATTTTCAGAATATTGCTTCTCATGTCATATTCAAGAAGCCAATAACTTGATAGAAGAAGAGTTCAAAAGGTCATGTCTAAATGTGATAGATCGTATAGATTTTATGCTATCAGAATCTCTTGGTTACAGGCCAAGTTGATACAATCCTGGCATTCATGTCATGATGTTTCGATGCAATTCATATTTCTTAGACTGGTTTCTCGCCCGTGTGTGTTGCTGGGACTCACAAGGGAGCAAAGAATAGTAACACTGCCACCTACAAAGCATGTCGTAAGAGGCGACTGAGGAAGGGGCCTAGGAAGCTACCTAGTAATTAAAAAGCGTCGCATAAATCCGATGTGCCGACCTACTTGTAGGCGCGCATAACTGGCACAATGTACAATCGCTTTTAGGCTCAGATCACATACAAATCACAAAGAGTGGTTAACAAGTGGTCAACGTAGAGCGTTTGAAGAAGAATAAGAATTGTTTCCTCATCCGAGATATACATTTCTCAAATATATTTCTTTCATTGATTTGATTCAAATATCCAAGCCTTAATTAAGCTTTGTTTGTTTAAAATATAATATCTATCTATACCTTCTTTGTGTCCTATTTGAGATATAATGCTTCTACAAGAGATTTCCGTTGTTGCTGCTATGCCGCATACTACTAATTGATTGTTTGATTGATTGTTTGATTGATTGTTTGATTGCTAGGACCATCATCGTTGCACTTTGATGAGTAACCATGTGTGCGCTGATCTCTTTCTTACACAGGAAGATCTCAGCGGCAGTGCACGAACTCCCAGAACCGGCGAGCGTCCCCAATGTAATTTAAATACGGGGAAAATATTTTTGTAGGAATTTTATTTTGTAATCCTTCTGATGAATTTTTTCCCGGGCAGGGACTTTGCAGCCTGCTCTCCTCAATTTTGAGCTGCCAGTGGTTCTTTTGCGTGCTTAACTTGAAAACGGGTGCTACTAATGGTCTCCCCCGTCAATCCACAAACTTTTTTTTTGCGTTCGCCCGCTATAAATTCAGGCGTAGTCATGGCATAAAATATGGCGCCTCTGACTGAATTTTGCGTGAAGGCTTGCTTTCTTTGTCACCAGCGTCTCTCGCCATTCAGGCGAGATTCACTCCCAACTTCAGTGGTACTTGTATTTAGATCTACAAGTAAAGTATCAGCACAATCTTTTAACTCACTTTCCACAATGTTCTCGATGGATGCTTTCTTTCGTGTTTCATCTCCATTTTTCACGAAACCAATATCCTGACTGACCTCGCTCCCTTTACCCGATGTAAGAAAGGTATCTCTTGCCTCCGTTCCTGTAGCAAGCTACTGTTTGTTTACAGGAATGGTTTTTTCCGCCCCTTGCCCAAACCTCACACTGGAGAACAGGAGACCACACTTCGTTCGTCCTCTGTCCTTAAATCTGTCTGACATCTGTGTCCCTACCAGAAGCAAAGCTCCTGTCTCACATCTGTGTCCCTACCAGAAGCAAAGCTCCTGTCTGACATGGATGTCCCTACCAGAAGCAAAGCTCCTGTCTGACATCTGTGTCCCTACCAGAAGCAAAGTTCCTGTCTGACATGGGTGTCCCTACCAAAAGCAAAGCTCCTGTCTGACATGGGTGTCCCTACCAGAAGCACAGCTCCTGTTTGACATCTGTGTCCCTACCAGAAGCAAAGCTCCTATCTGACATGGATGTCCCTACCAGAAGCAAAGCTCCTGTTTAACATGGATGTCCCTACCAAAAGCAAAGCGCCTGTCTGACATGGGTGTCCCTACCAAAAGCAAAGCTCCTATCTGACATGGATGTCCCTACCAGAAGCAAAGCTCATGTTTGACATGGATGTCCCTACCAGAAGCAAAGCTCCTGTTTGACATCTGTGTCCCTACCAGAAGCAAAGCTCCTGTTTGACAGGGATGTCCCTACCAGAAGCAAAGCTCCTGTTTGACAGGGATGTCCCTACCAGAAGCAAAGCTCCTGTCTGACATGGATGTCCCTACCAGAAGCAAAGTTCCTGTCAACATAGCTTTCCGTATGATGGATCTGAGGTATACAATCTCCCTGTGGAATATTCTGAGATGCTATTGAACACAAGCTAAAGAATAAACACTTAAAAAAAGCCTGTATATGGTTTTAAAGTATGCAGTCAGCCCTTATGATACACAAACCGACTGGTTTATGATCGAAACTGGAGTAAAGCTAGGTTGTATTTTATCTCCGCTATTGTTTGGATAAGAAAGCGCCGCTGGAACTACATCGGCCACACACTTAGAATGGATGAGAGAAGACTCCTTACCAATCCCTCATATGGACACCAGAGGGAAAAAGAAAACGAGGAAGACCAAGATAGACTGCGTAGAACCATCACCAGAGAAGGCTCAACGATGGGCCTAGTAAACATTAAAGACTTAAAACAAATAGCAACGAACCGCGAGACATGGAGAGCTATGACCTCTGCCCTATGTGCCGCCCACAGGCCCAAGAGGAAAGACTAACTAACTAACTAATTGTTTGGATTGGTCATTGACTGAAAATGGTAGAGGAAAAAAACTGGCATTGAGTTGGTAGAAAATAGTTAACTGGAAGATTTAGATTTTGCTGATGATATTGTATTGTTGAGTAAATGCAAATAAAAACAGACAACTTGTCATCTATATCATCAAAAGTTGGACTGCAGACAAGCTATAAGAAAACAAATATAATGAAGACATTTGTGGCAACTAATGCAGATATCACCCTGGAATCCAAAATGATAAAAATTACGCAGCAGCTCATCTATTTGTTTAGCAAGTTGAATGCATTTAACAATAGATGTCTGCGAAAAATAATGAACATAAAATGGGACGAATTCAGGAGAAGTGATGAGATCAAATAAATGTCTGGTCAACCACTAGTAACAACTGTTATGAGAAGGAGAAGGAGAAGGAGGAGATATGTTGGGCATACGTAGAAAAGAAATGATTAAAGAATACCAAGGAAGACATTGAAGTGAAATGGGTTCCAGAAAAAAGATGACGCCCTATGGAAGCCTTGAAACAAACTTTTCTGAGAGAGGCGAGAAATATCGGACTCAATTCCATGGAAGAGATTGAGCGAGTTGTCCCGGATAGAGCGGTATGGAGAAATCACTTGTAGACCCTTTGTAACGTATAACGGTACGAGAAAAAAAAAATATATATATATATATATAAATATATATATATATATATATATATATTTATATCACAAATGTTGTTTATAATGAATGGAAGGAATGGTCGGAAATGTCAACTAACTTTGATCTTATGAGTTTTGACACAAAGGAAATTGATGTAAAATATTGTAACAAAAAGTTAATTAGCTTCTTCAGGGCACACAACGTTTCCAAACGGATGAATATAGACAGCATACATGCAGTCAGCTTTAATGTAAGTAATCTTGACACGTTGTTAAAAAATCATTTGAAAGCTTGAATTTGCAGACGCAAGCATTTACGTGTAGCCTGGTCTGTATTTTTATATTCTGGCAAAATAGATTGAAACATTAAGCATCGACCATTTCAATATTAATTACGTAAGGTTGTTCCATGTTTTTGTCTTTATCTATAGAGAGATAATTCTTAGAGTTGTTCCCTATTTTTGTTTTGAATTTATAGAGAACTAATTTTTTGAGTTGTTCAATGATTTGTCCTCAATCTACTGAGAACTAATTTTTAGAGTTATTTTGCTCAGGGCAGCAACAAAATAGCACATCATTCTTCTCTGTTCTTGGATGTCCTCTATATTAAGTTACATCTGTAATTCACTTCTTATCGTTCTTGTTCTACTGTTCTCCTTGATATGGTTCTGAATTTTCCAAGTTTTCGTTTACCCTCTGGTGTCCATCTCAGTTCAGTTCTCGTGATAGAGTTAGTCTCCATGCGTAACACATGTCCAGCTTCTCCTTTTTTTAATGAGAGTGTTCATATTCTTGTGCTGCCACTGTGTAAGCAGCACTGCCACTGTGTAAGCAACACGTAAGTAGAAAGTAACTTATCATCTCTCTGCAACTCTTCTCAACAAAAACAATATGAGAGAAGAAGAATAGCAAAAAGAAGAAGCTAAATCAAAGAGACAGAGAATGACAGAGAGAGAGAGAAAAAATTGTCTACAGTCTGTTTTCATGACACGAAACATTTTCAGCATCCATACTGATAGTCAGCACTAAGGAAAGACGCTTGTGGAGATTCATGATTTCTGACGCCAGCCGGCATAGCACATGATGATGATGATAACTATCTGGAAAATACTGCGCTTATATGGTGGAAGGTTTGGGGGTGGGGGAGGTGTAGAGAAGAACTGAAGGTAAATAGAAGAGCAAATTTTCATACAATGTTGTATATACGAGAATAGACGATAAAAGGATGTGTTAAGAACCCCAGAGGAAGCAACGAAGCCAATGATTAGTAAATAGACAATGTACAAGTATTAGGAGATTCCAGAAATAAAATTTACTAAACACAGGAACCAAACAACAAACCATTTTTCTTACGGCACCCATTGATTAGCCAAGCAATACGAGAGCTTTTAGGAACACAACCGGCTGACATATGTACGAGAATGCAGTGATAGGTCTATCTTACTCGTTGACCTCTGTCTCGTGATGGAGGATGTAACCAATTTCATGCTGGCAGTCAAAGCTACCAATACTACCACATGTTGAGTGCTGTGTTCAACCTAACGCTGGCTATCAAAACCAGCAATAATACAACAAGGAGACAATTGTCATAATATGAGCAATTTAAATCAAGTTGTCATACTGCGTCTCAGAATAGGACACAATAGACTGCTCAGCTTCATTTATTAAAATTCATGTGTGGTAATTTAGTCCTGTGTACATGTCGACAGAAGATATAGACTGCAAAGCATGTACTTCAGGATTGCCCCAAATATGATATACCGTTTTTTTTTCGATTCAAAAACACCTGTGCTTTCAGCTCGTCGGCTCGGTACCATGGACATCGTAACCATTCGGTTCGGTGCCAAGGACACCGTAAATCTGGAGAATATCTGACTTTTCTGCCAGCCAGCGGAATTGAACCGCACTCACAGGGGGCTGGTCACCCATCATCCAACGCGATACGAACACGCTGGGCAGGCGGGCATGATATACAGTGCGGAACTCTGTGCGAACTAGACACGACGGTAAAATTTATAAAATAGACAACATTGAATATATAGACCAGGGATGTGTGCTTTCGCCTATACTTTTCAATATTTACATAGACAAGATAACGCAAGAAACCAAGGCAGATAACAACCTCGATAACAACTACAATTTATTCAACGAACTACTCTTTGCAGATGATTAGAGTATAATTTACAACAACGAACACAAACTTCAACAACACATAAATGCACTACAAGCGACATGCGAAAAATATGACATGAAAATGAACACCTTCAAAACAGAAGTCATGACAATAAGTAGGTCAACAGGTCAACTAAATATACATGTGAATAATGTCATAATACAAAAGACTCCAGAATTCAAATATCTCGGGGAGTATATTCACAGCAGATGGAAAGATGGACAGAGAAATCGAGACTAGATGCCAGAAGGCAAACGCAGTGACATACCAACTGTCACCACTATTAAAACATCCAAGCATTAACATGTCAGTCAAACGACAACTGATAAACTGCATATTTATTCCAACTCTCTGCTATCAGTGCCAAACATGGCCACTGACTAAGACACAAGAAAGAAAGATTACTACATGGGAAATGAGATGTCTACGAAAAGCTGTCAACGTTACAAGGCGAGATAGAGTGAGAAACGAGAATATCAGAAGCATCTTTCTTTCTTTCTTTCTTTCTCGAATCCTGTATGCCTCACAGCGTCAGGTCAGGAAGAGATTTCTAAAACGGGCCCTAGTATGCGCTTCGTAGATAGTCTCTTTCGTCGCCTCTGTTATCTCTGAGGTCCATCTTTTGCGTGGCCGGCCTTTTGCTTTGTACCCGTTGTATCGGAGCAGCATTGCTCTTTGGGGTGCACTGTCTGATGGTAATCTGCTTACGTGACCGAACCATTTAATTTGTTGTTTCTTGATGAAGTCTAGTACTGATGTTGTACCCACTTTTTCCTGATGTCTTCATTTCTCAACCGGTCTCTTCTTGTTACACCCAGCATTCTGCGTAAACACTTCATCTCTGTTCATATCAGAAGCATCGTTGGTACTATACCATACATACAGTACATTGAGAAGCAAAGACTCAAGTGGTTCGGCCATCTAATGAGAATGGAACCACATTTACTACCATCACGTGCCTATAATAATCGACATTCAGGGCGCAGAGCACTAGGCAGGCCAAGAACACGATGGATAGATAACATCTCAGAGTCCTGCGAAAGCATGGACTGACAACGTCAAGCGCAACACACCTGGCACAAGATAGGGAAAATAACTCTCCCACGACGCTTCACGCAAATGTGGTTAAGATAAGATAAGATAAGATAAGAATATATAGACACTATTTCAAGCAAAAAAGAAAGGAAGGAAGAATTTCTGATCTCCTTTACTTGATCAAATTGTCTGATAGCTCTCTGTGGTGTAGAGGTTAGGTGCTTGCCTATCGTTCCGAAGGTACTCGGTTGACTCCCTCGTGAAGTCATCGGGATATTTTTCCAGAGATTCCCTGATCCCAGTGTAGGTGAGATCTAGTTCCTAGTCCTATCGAAGACGGACGATAACACGTAGGTCCTGTGTTCAAGTTGAGCACGTAATAGAACCCTTGGCAGTTCAAAATCGAGAAGAACAGGCTGGAAAGTCGCTGCCCGGGTAAAATTCATTATCAAGATTGAAAATAACATTTCTACACAATAGTTTTACCATCTTAAAAATGACATCGGAAACCCTCGCCGGTGCTGGAGTTCGTGCACTACCGCTGAGATCTTCCTGTGTAATGAAGAGATCGGAGCACACATGGCTATCCACCGAAGTGCGATACTGATGGTTCTATCAATGAATCAATCAATTTATGATACCCAAGTGAAACTGGGTCAACCTGAGAACAGTTTCGGTTGGAAACTTCCGCTCCAACTGGGGAATTTGATAATGGAACTACAAGCCAAGAAGCACTTGAACTAATCACTACGCTATAACGACTCTTGAGTGCATTTATGTTAAATATTATATTTTTGTAACTCTCCCTCTTTGCCCGCCTGCCCAGCGTGTTCGTAGCGCGTTGGACTGCGGGTGACTAACCCTCTGTGAGTGCGGGTTAAATTCTGCGGGCTGGCAGAAAAGCCACAGGTTCCCCAGATTCACGGTGTTCGTGGCAACGAACCGAAGGGTTACGATGTCCATGGCACTAAGCCGAAGAGCTGAAAGCTCAAGTGCTTCTGGATCGGAAAAAGAAAAAAACTCTCTCTTTCTCTTACTCTCTCTCCTTTCTCTGCACACAGACACAGAGACACACACATACACAGACAAACACAGACATGCGCACTTTTTCCCGACTTATTCTACTTCTAAATCTAATGTTTTAAATAGCTCGCTTCGTATCCATTCAGAAAGCAATGACAAACTGCTGAACGTATAAGTGGTGCCTAGAAAATCCACGACTGGTTTACTGTGGGTAATGGAGACGTCTTGTAAGGGATATGCCAAGATTTTCATTTCACTTTACACTTACTTTTATTCAACATCAAGTCGCTTGTGCGTTGCCGGGGCTCGCAAGGGGAGCAAAGAATAGCACTACTGCGACCTACAAGGCATGTTGTAAGAAGCGACTTAGGTAGGCGCCTAGGAAAACTACTCGAATAAATAAAAAGCGTCGCAGAAATCGAATGTGCTGGCATGCTTGTAGACGCATAACTGGCACAACGTACAATCACTCTTAGGCTCAGATCACATACAGATCACAAAGAGTGATTTAACAAGTGGTCGATATAGAGCTCTGGGAAATTCTTACCCATTTACTTGCAAGAAAAACTTGAGCAATAAATTATTACATTTACACTGACTATAAAAGACAGTAACAAAGCCCAGACTAACTCTTCGCATATTTGGTATTCTCAAGCTAGGACAAACTAAACACACTGAGATACATGCTATTCTCTAGCTAGGACAAACTAAACACACTGAGATACATGCTATTCTCTAGCTAGGACAAACTAAACACACTGAGATACATGCTATTCTCTAGCTAGGACAAACTAAACACACTGAGATACATGCTATTCTCTAGCTAGGACAAACTAAACACACTGAGATACATGCATTCTCTAGCAGGACAAACTAAACACACTGAGATACATGCTATTCTCTAGCTAGGACAAACTAAACACACTGAGATACATGCTATTCTCTAGCTAGGACAAACTAAACACACTGAGATACATGCTATTCTCAAGCTAGGACAAACTAAACACACTGAGATACATGCTATTCTCTAGCTAGGACAAACTAAACACACTGAGATACATGCTATTCTCTAGCTAGGACAAACTAAACACACTGAGATACATGCTATTCTCTAGCTAGGACAAACTAAACACACTGAGATACATGCTATTCTCAAGCTAGGACAAACTAAACACACTGAGATACATGCTATTCTCTAGCTAGGACAAACTAAACACACTGAGATACATGCTATTCTCTAGCTAGGACAAACTAAACACACTGAGATACATGCTATTCTCTAGCTAGGACAAACTAAACACACTGAGATACATGCTATTCTCTAGCTAGGACAAACTAAACACACTGAGATACATGCTATTCTCAAGCTAGGACAAACTAAACACACTGAGATACATGCTATTCTCTAGCTAGGACAAACTAAACACACTGAGATACATGCTATTCTCTAGCTAGGACAAACTAAACACACTGAGATACATGCTATTCTCTAGCTAGGACAAACTAAACACACTGAGATACATGCTATTCTCTAGCTAGGACAAACTAAACACACTGAGATACATGCTATTCTCTAGCTAGGACAAACTAAACACACTGAGATACATGCTATTCTCTAGCTAGGACAAACTAAACACACTGAGATACATGCTATTCTCTAGCTAGGACAAACTAAACACACTGAGATACATGCTATTCTCTAGCTAGGACAAACTAAACACACTGAGATACATGCTATTCTCTAGCTAGGACAAACTAAACACACTGAGATACATGCTATTCTCTAGCTAGGACAAACTAAACACACTGAGATACATGCTATTCTCTAGCTAGGACAAACTAAACACACTGAGATACATGCTATTCTCTAGCTAGGACAAACTAAACACACTGAGATACATGCTATTCTCTAGCTAGGACAAACTAAACGCACTGAGATACATGCTATTCTCTAGCTAGGACAAACTAAACACACTGAGATACATGCTATTCTCTAGCTAGGACAAACTAAACACACTGAGATACATGCTATTCTCTAGCTAGGACAAACTAAACACACTGAGATACATGCTTGGGAGGAGATCGGAGCAATTATGATCGGAGCAAGGCAAATGATCCTAAAATGAACAATGAACAATGAAGCTAGGACAATACACATAGTTCTCGTCCTCCGCAATCGTGGGCGTCCATATGTTAAGGCAAGGGGTGGGTGTGGGAGGAGGTGGGTGAGTTCTTCCTTCTTCCCCTCGACAATGACTTTTTGAAGAAATAAAAGTTTGATGCGAATCTGATCTTTTCAAATACCACGTAGTTTTCTTCTTCTTCAAATGCTTCAAATCAACCACTTGTTAACCACTCTGTGATTTATGTGTGATCTGAGCCTAACAGCGATTGTGCGTTGTGCCAATTATGCGCCTACAGGTAGGCCAGCACATCCGATTTCTGCGATGCTTTCTATTTACTAGGGTAGCTTCCCTAGGCTCCTACCACAGTCGCCTCTTACGACATGCCTTGTAGGTCGCAGTGTCACTATTCGTTGCTCCCCTGTGAACGCCGGCAACACACGGACGTTCCGGGTAGTAAACTACCAACTAAAAAAATGTATATTCATTTTTCCCTCCCCGGAAAACTGTTCGTAGACGCCCATGTCCACAATCAACATACTTCTATAAATCATTTTCGTTTTTACATTCGTTTACGTCACTTCCTACTTCGAAGTAATGGTATCTCATTGTGTAGAAGGTTGTGTACACTCTAAAGATTTCGTTACTTTTCGGGCACTCGTCTATCTATACGTCTTTGTCCGCAAAAAGCAAAGATTTACGAGCGACTTCATCATATAAGAAAATATCCTTATCCTTGTGCAAACTTTAGATCGCGAGTTATGGTACTTGCTTGCTAATGGCAGGACACTCACTATACTTGTTCAAGAAAGTCTAAGAAAGCATTGAGGTCATTCCCTTCTACTTCAGAGCTTCAGAGAACAGCTAGAAAAGGAAATGGCGACTTAGTGTAAGATACTTAAGTTAACTCAATAGAGTTTAGGTGCCGGAGTAACGCTGTCTGAGCCCAGGACGGGAACTGTGGGTCGAACCAGGAGATTCTAGCAAACAAGAGTATTTAGTTTTTTGCGAATATATATTTGAGAATATACTTAAGTATACATAATATAAATTTAAGAATATACTTAAGCAGTGGCGGCTCGTCATTAAGGGCCAGTGGGGCCGGGCCTCACCAAAAATAATGTATAATGTGTATTTATTATTTTATAAATTAAAATATAGCAACCAAAACCATGATTTATCCGGAAAAAATGTCCGGCCCCACCAACAAAAATGATCATGAGCCGCCTCTGTACTTAAGTATACATAATATATATTTGAGAATATACATAAGTGTACATAATATACTTTATAATATAATCGCCCGAGCGGTTACTGGGGCCCAAATTAGGGGTGTAAAGAATAGAACAACTGTTACCTTCCGCGCATGTCGTAAGAGGGGCTATGGACGTTGGATTAGCTGCCCCACCCCGTAAAAAATCTAGATAGCTACGGAAATAACAGCCAATAAAATCCATAGCTCTCCGCCCGAGGGGAGTGGGGCCGTGGGAGAACACGTGAAACGATTCCATGAATGCAAGGGAGTGGGTAGAGAGTGGGTTGGGCTTGGGGGTGGCGTTGGATTAAGAGATTGAAAGACCATGATTGTGCACATATGCCTCCCTAGGGGCGAAGGGTGAAGAAGAAGAAAAAATACATAATATATACTGAGAAATATTCGTAAATACACGTAACATTGCAGGGAGATGATAGCATACACGTACATTCAATTAATGTAGTCAGAGATGGTAGTAAACACGTACATTCAATTAACGTATTCAGAGATGATAGTAAACACGTACATCCAATTAACGTATTCAGAGATGATAGTAAACACGTACATCCAATTAACGTATTCAGAGATGGTAGTAAATACGTACATTCAATTAACGTATTCAGAGATGGTAGTAAACACGTACATTCAATTAACGTATTCAGAGATGATAGTAAACACGTACATCCAATTAACGTATTCAGAGATGATAGTAAACACGTACATCCAATTAACGTATTCAGAGATGATAGTAAACATATACATCCAATTAACGTATTCAGAGATGATAGCAACTACGTACATCCAATTAACGTATTCAGAGATGATAGTAAACACGTACATCCAATTAACGTATTCAGAGATGGTAGTAAACACGTACATCCAATTAACGTATTCAGAGATGGTAGTAAACACGTACATCCAATTAACGTATTCAGAGATGATAGCATACACGTACATAAAACTAACTCACTGAGCGATGACAGTAGATGCGTACATCCAATTAACGGACTGAGCTTTGATCTATCTATATATCTGTCCGTCTGTCCCTGTTTCCTTCCGTCTGAGAGATGCCAGTAAACACGCTCGTCATAGAACTAATGTATTGTCCTAACATGTGGTATATTGGGAATACAGAGTTTGTCTCGTATTATTCATTGACAGCCGTCACACGACGAGGGATGTGATCAACATTACGCTGCCAGCTATTCAGCCATAAATTCAGTCTGTCTATGTCTGTATATCTGTCTGTCAGCCTATCATATCTTGTTTGAGGACAATGTCTTGATTTGTCATCAATTTACGTTTATCAGATATCAGTTGGGGTTTTTTCTTCTTTTTTTCTGCGATCTCTGGTCAAGAGCATGAACCACAAAATGAAAAGTCAGCTTCAGGTCTGTCAGGTTTCCCCAAAGTTTGAGTTTTGAGATCGACTTGGTTTTTTTTCTTCTAATTCTTGGTTTTTTTTTCACAACACATTGTCATTAGTAATGATTAAAAATATAAATGGCGAAACATGTAAAAACAAAGTACTGTAGCTTTATAAAATACAAAAACAATGACAATACCCAACAGAAGTAAAGAATTTAACAATATCAACTTCATTATAATCATAACGTACAATCATTTGTGACATAGTCTTCACCCTTCGACCCTAGGGAAGCATAGGTCCGCAACCAAGGCCTTCCAAGCCCGCCTATCCAAGCTCATCCTTTCCAGATCTCTACACTCTCTCCAAATTTTCTTGCATTCCATCTTCAACTCTCGTCTCCAGGTGTTCCTGGGTCTTCCCCTATCTCTATTGCTCTGGGGGTTTCATCGAAGAACCAGTCGTGTGATGCTATTAGGGGGTTTTCTCACTGTATGTCCTATCCATCGCCACCTTCTTCTCCTTATCTCTTGTTCCACCTGTCGTTGTCCTGTTCTATCCCATAGTTTCCTGTTTGTAGCTCTGTCATACCATCGCAGATGAAGTATCCTGCGCAGGCATCTATTGATGAATGTCTGCAACTTTTGTTGTTCCCGTAGTTGTTCTCCATGTCTCCGCTCCACATTTGTGACATTAAATTAATTCTTAAAGAAAAAACTGCCACGTTAGAGATTTATTACATGTAAACTTGTCATGTAGCCCAGAGACAGGACTCAGAACCAGGAAATATTCTGGTCAAGAGGATTATGCTTCTTATCTCCGTAGCCATCCTCGGATGCATATTCGTCTGGCTAACAAAGAAAGAAATAACAGAACCTTTGCTGTAATGAGGCCTGTTGCAGACACATGCCTGATTTGTTTGTCACGTAATTAATTATTTATTTTCTGCACATTATTCTGTGCAGTCTTGAAATATGGTTTCTGCAGTATAAGGTAGCTGTCTAAATGTACTGATGGCTAAATGTACTGATAGCTAAATGTACTGATGGCTAAATGTACTGATGGTTAAATGTACTGATGGTTAAATGTACTGATGGCTAAATGTACTGATGGCTAAATGTACTGATGACTAAATGTACTGATGGTTAAATGTACTGATGGCTAAATGTACTGATGGCTAAATGTACTGATGGCTAAATATTCAATCTTTAAATGTGCATACATGTTCGCCCATGTAGTGCCGAGGCCCGCAAGGAAGCAAAAATAGCACCACTGCGATCTACAAAGCATGTCATAAAAGGCGTCTGATGTAGGACCTACGGAATCTACCCTAGTAAAACAAAATCGTTGTAGAAATCGGATGTGCTGGCCTACTTGTAGGCGCATAACTGCCACAATGTACAATCACCCTTAGGCTCAGATCAGATACAAATCACACAGAGTGGTTAGCAGGTGGTCGTTGGGGAGCTTTCGAAAAAGAAGTATACATGTTGCTACGCTGCCATTATATCATGTTCTGGTGTGCATAATGACAAATTGTTCTAATTCGTTCATAGTTTAGTAGTTGTTTTGTCTTGTACATATTTCCCTACAGGTCTACATACAAAGGAATGATTTTATTGCACCTAGTTTTACTACATATGTCTTGGTTTCTCTCTCTCTCTCTCTCTCTCCCTCTCTCTCTCCCTCTTCAGAATTAGTACGCCATCTACCAAGAGTTTGCACAAAGCAAGAAATCTGTAGAACCGGTAACAATTCTAGGGATCTCTGGAACAAATGCACTTATGAACAGAGCGATGTGGTCCGGATTCGAACATACGACAGTAACGACCTCCCATAGTCAGGAAGGGCGCATAGTGTAGAGATACTCTTAATCGAAGATCATAAAGCCGAAATATACGGCGAAGAATGATCGTAAAAGAACAATGAATACACGAAGGAAGGGAAAGTGTTGGGGACCTACTGTCATCGAAACAGACTCAAAATATTTCCTGTAGGACTAAATCGAAAGACCTGCCCTACACGTGTTTAGTACCATACACAAGTAGGGGCCTAAGAACCAGAGTGCAACGTAAGTCGTTCTTGTTAAAGATCAATTATTTATCTCAATAAAAGTGATCAAGTTGCTAGCAAAGAACGAACGAGAAGAAGAAAAGGAGAACTCACGAGCTTCGGAACGCAATGCAGCGGCTCAACCACTTAGCCACATATACCCCTCCCCATGTGTTTCCATGTGAAATTAGTATGGTTTCTCCTTGTTCTAGACTCCAGTGAGTCAGAACAAGATACACCTGTTTACACTATTAAAAGATAGACAATGGTCTACATATCTGCAGGAACTTGGACAGTGTCAATTAAAAGTTAAGAGCTCTTGTACCATATTGCGTATTTTTGGGATAATACGTCACTAGGCTCGTTTTTTCTTTAATCAACGGCTCACGGATAGCAATGGGGCTTAATCATATTGGTCGCCTCACCCATGTGTTGCTGGGGCTCGCAAGGGGAGCAAAGAATAGTAACACTGGAACCTGCAAGACATGTCGTAAGAGACGACTGAGGTAGAGCCTAATATACTTGCAGTCTAATCCGAATGAATTCAGTAATGTTTAGTATCCTCTTGCTATGCGTCTCTGTCTTTCTCATCTATTTTCTTTGACGATGTTTCTATCATTGTTGGCTGAATGATCGATAGATTTTGGTGTTTAAGGAAGACAAAGAGAGTGTGCTGGCTTCGTGATGTCACCAAAGGAATACTTTCCACCGATCGAATCATAATATATCCGGCACGTACATCCCAAGGCACGTATATCTTGGAGCGCAAGAAAGGAGAAACTCAGCCAAGATTGAATTTGAGTTTCTTAAGCGTGAGGGATTATTCATCTAATATATTTAGTATTTGACTGCTCCCATTATTCTCGCTAGAGAATGTTAAAGTAGTTGCCAGCTTGCATTTATAAATATGGCTGAGACTGTTTTGGTCTGAAGTTGGCAACCGATAAATGTGTTAATGAGCAGTAATCATTTCAACAGTATACATATATAACGTATTGTTATAACTATTGTTTTCTATTTTTGTTTTGTTTGTTTTATTTCAAATGTGATATAGATTTTAACATTAATAATAGCCGTGCATCGCAAATGATGATGACAACTGCCTCAGACGTGTGTTGCAGCACCTCTCTGATGTGTGCGGAGGTGACTGTAAAGTCCAATCCTCGAAATTTCCTACCACAGGTGGGGCATACCAGATCATGGTTAGACATGTGGGTGTTGAGATTTTTCGAGTAGTTGTGATAAAGGTATACATAATCAGATGCAATATAAGCTAAACACACTTGAACAAAGGTGCTAGAAACTAGGGCTAACCAATCATAAGGGAAAGACAAAGATAATGAGAATTAACCAAGAAAACGATAATTCGATCTGCCTGGATGAAATCCCACTTCAAAAGGTAGAATCATACACATATTTGGGCAGCAATGTAGACAATGTAAATAATGAATATAAAATGGAACGAATTCAGAAGAAGTGATGAAATCAGAGACATTTCTGGTCAACCACTAGTGACAACTGTTATAAGAAAGAGAAGATGGAGATATATTGGGCACACCTTGAGGAGAAATGATCAACGAATATCAAAGCAGGCATTGAAGTGGGATGCAAAGGGTTCAAGAAAGAGAGGTCGACCTAAGGAGACCCTGAAACGAACTTTGCTGAGAGAGGCAGGAAATATTGGTCACAGTTCCATGGAGGAGATTGAGCGAGTTGCCCAGGATAGAGCGGTGTGGAGAAATTACTTGCAGGCTCTATGTAACGGTACGAGAGGAATTATTATTTAATGTAGACAAAGAGCGTAAAACAGACAGAGATGTTAAAATAAGAATATTCACAATATATATATATATATATATATATATATATATATATATATATATATATATATATATGAGACTGCAGTAAAACTATTTGATTGGCAAAACACGTAATCACAAAGTACTGTAGTTTTACAACTTACAAAAACAATGACAGAATACAGCAACGTTTCGACCAACAAGGCCTTTATCAAGCAAACGAACAACAGGAGTGACACATTTTTTTTTTAAATGGACGACCAAATACAAACGTTTCTAATGAAAATCTGGGAATAAAAACGAATAACGAAATAAATGTAACACAAAAACACACATAAAAACTAGACATAAGAATACAGAAGGCAAGAGAAGCTTTCATTGCACTGGGAAACATGAAAGTCTAAAGAAATCAAATCTAAAACAAAAATTCGGATATTTAACTCTAATGTTAAGGCAATTCTGCTGTAGGGATCAGAAGTATAGAGAAATACTGAAATAATAACGCATCAATTTCAAACATTCATTAACTGGCGCATAATAAAGGAACTGAGACGGTATGATAGAGTTACAAATGAGGAACTTATGGAGAGAACAAGACAGAATAGAGGAACTGAGATGGTATGATAGAGTTACAAATGAGGAACTTATGAAGAGAACAAGACAGAATAAAGGAACTGAGATGGTATGATAGAGTTACAAATGAGGAACTTATGGAGAGAACAAGACAGAATAGAGGGCCTGAGATGGTATGATAGAGTTACAAATGAGGAACTTATGGAGAGAACAAGACATATTAAAGAGCGAACCAAGAGGTTAATAAAGACGCATGCGCGGATAGGACACACTTTGCCAAACCTTAGGAATATAACACTAGGGTCCTTTCCTGAACCGAGGGACAGAAAGAAGGAGGCCGAGAAATACATGGAGACGAGATTTGAGACAGGAGATCAAACATATAAAGAAGAGCTAGAGGGGCTACAGGAGATAGCTAGAGATAGGAAGACTTAGCATGATTTAGTTGAGGACATATGCCCCAATGCGAGTTAAAAAGGCAAAGAGAGAGAGAAGAGAAGAGATAGAGATAGAGCTAGTATCAGATATTCTCATTGCATTTTGGCTCACTTGCCGATCTCAAAGCGTAGGTATCAGTTCTACTTGTTCTTTTGTTCTGTTGGTTACATTGGCTTGCAAGGAAAAGCAAGAAAGCAAAGGCGCAGTACATAACCTTCCAGACATGTCACAAGAGGCGATTAATGATTGTTGAGAAGGGGCTGACATTCTATCTTGTAGAATAGCCTAAGTAGTAAATCTCTTCACACAATAATTTACTCATATTTAAGAGGACACATAGTAATAAGTGGACAACCGAGAACCACACACACACATACACATAGGCCAGATCAGCACAAATGTACTGCTCAGAGCAATACACACATACCAGAATATAATACCAACAATTCTTTTTATTACTAGTACCATGCCATAGGGCCACAACTAAGAAAAAAAGCCAATACACTATGATTTAACCAAAAGATATCCATCTTAGGTTAAAAGTGGTGCATCGGCTACAGAACTTAATTCACTAACAAACAAACAAACAAGAGCATGTACTAAATATTTAATGTGGAGGAAAATTATATCGTCTAAGGAGATTGAACGTAAGTTTGCGCAAGCCGAAAATATATTATGTTGGTGACTTATATTTTCTTTATTAGAAAAATATTCTTAGCTGTTATTGTTGTTGTCTGAAGTATTCAAACGTTGCATGAACAGGGAAATACTTGTAATCTCTGTGGCGGTAAGATAAGATGTTTTCCTCTCAATCTAAAGGTCTTCAGTTCATTACCCGCATCGAGTGCTCGGAATATTCTACCGGTATACCCTGAAAGGTGTCGTTTGTGGCTTAGGGGATAGTGACTCGGTCTATTAACCCGACGTTCTGAGTTCGAATCACGCTGCGAACAATTTGCTTTCAAATTGTTTCGCGAGGATTTTCACAAAGGACGATAGCACCACCAGTTCAGAAAGCAATGGCAAACTACTGAACGTAATAATGCCTAGAAAAATCACAAACAGCGTTAAAAAGCCGGTGTTGATTCGCAAAGTCCTGTAAAGGATATTCAATTAACTTAATCCCTGATAACAATGTAGGTGAGATTGAGTTTCTAGCCTTATCGAGTACAGACGATAGAACGTAGCTTCCATGATCAAGTTGAGCTTGTGAAAGAACTCTTTGAAGATCGGCAAGAGTAAGCGTCAAAGTCGCTGTCTGAGCTAACTTAATTAAAACTATTTTTTTTTAAAGTGAGAGGTTTCACCATCTTTAAAATTACATCGGAGACAATTGTCGGTGCTACAGAGCTCGTGCACTGCTGCTGCTGGGATCTTCCTTTGTAATAAGTAGATCTAAACACACATAGTTATTCACCGAAGTGCAATGATGATGGACCTATCAATTATAAATCGGCAAGGAAAGATTTCACAATTAGCAGTAGAAATCAGTAATTACAATATATAAATCTCAGCAGAAGATGCATTCAGGGTGGAACTATCAAAATATAAAAAGGGGGCAATGAAATTCAAAGAATTAAATTTGTGGTTTTTTTTCTGATCCAGAAGCACTTGAACTTTTCAGCTCGGTGCATGGACATCGTAACCCTTCGGTTCGGTGCCCGAGCACCGTAAATCTGGAGAACCTGTAGCTTTTCTGCCAGCCTGCGAAATTGAACCGCACTCACAGGGGCTTGTCCCCCGTCGTCCAACGCGCCATGAACACGCTGGGCAGGCGGGCAATAGAATTAAATAAGTACCAGAGCAATGGTACTGACTTTGGATCACAACAGAGAAGGAGCACAATGGCAAAGGAATAGCTCTAACGTTATCGAAAGAAACGCAGTAGACACTTTTAGTATCGTAAGCAGTAGAAACAATATTTACATTAGCAACATTTGAAATAATAATAAAATATATTTATATAATAAGGTAGACATTCATTTTTATGCACCAGTAAATAACAAGGAAGAGCCAGTGAAAGAAAAGTTGTACAACACATTCGTATTTTTGATTAAACTATTGAATATTGGACACAAATAAATCTAAAAGACTTTTATCAAGCATATGATATATATATATAGCGTTTTTCGTCTTTAGTAAAGGAACCTTTCATACCTCGTGGTATATAGGTCAATACAGTGTTAGGCCTGTATTTTTCATTGACCGTCGACACACGATAGGTGATGTGGTCAGCATCACGCCGGCCGCCTTTACTTTCCCAGAGCATGTCTGGTACCCAGTTGAGGCTGGGTCGACCTGAGAGCCGTAGCGGTCGGGAAAAATTCCACGCGCACTGCGGAAGTTGAACCCAGATCACCAGCCTTGAGAAGCGAGTTCACTAACAACTACGCTACCGCGGCTCTCAGTTTTTTCGTCTTTACAGACGGTCAATTGGCAAGTGTTTTACTGTGACAACTTCTGAGTTTTCGCTTTTCTCTCTTGTCGTTCAGCTCATGCATAAGTCTCTTCTCAAAAGACTCTGTGCCCTTTCCCAATTTGGCTTTCCCCACAACTCTGTCAGCTAGTTTTTCACATGTTCTGTGACCTATAGACAAGTTTTTCATCTAGGCTTTGCAGACATCTTTATATCTGAGCAGTGGTCTGCCCTGGTGCCTCTTCCTCCGAAAGTTCACAGAACAACATTTGTTTTGGTATGCGACAAGTTTCCATTTTCACACATACCCCAACCATCTTAGTCGTCTACTGCTGAGCATGCCCATGATGGAAGGCAGATTTGCACGTTGCAGTACTACAGAGTTGGTTATCTTGTCGTACCACCTGATGTTCATAATCTTGCGGAGACATCGAAGGTAAAAGATATTAAGTCTCCTCTCGTGTCTTGAGTAGGCTGTCCATGTTTCTGAGCCATATAGTAAAGAACTAATTACACAGGCTCGATATATTTGAATCTTCGTCTGCAATGTCAGTTTTGTGTTGTCCCTTTGATAGTTTGCCGAATGTAGTAGCCGCACTCCCTATACGAGCGTTGACAGTTGATATATGACTAAAGGAAATGTGACTATAGTCCTATACACCAGACATCACAGACAACATAGATAATATTCTGTGTCTGTGATGTTTGGTATATAGGATCTAATCTCTATTCCGTTTGTTCTGTATCTTTTGCATTATAAGGACCTTTTGGTCGAAACGTTGTTCTATTCTGTTTTTGCATTTTGTAAAACTGAGATAACTTTTTCATGATAGGAGAGCGTCTGGTCGAAAGGATTAGAGCGCGAGCTCCCATGTTGGAGACCCCGGTAATGCAAAGGCGTTTTTTATGTCAGGACATAAAGAAAAATTATAACCTGGACAGTTTCATGGCAACTGTACTAACCATACGGTCATTAAATTCCACGGGCACATCACCCTCTTGTCTTACACGGCCCCAGAAAGTGATATTACAGACTGTAGCGACAGTTTTGTTTCTTAGAGGATAAATATAGTGCAGTCTTACTGTTGACTATTTGTTTCATTGGGAAGTTCATGTAGAGACTTTTCACTCAATCTCTGTCCAGGTCGTGATAACTTATTAAGACATGGGCGGTTTACCAGGTGCCTGTCGCTGACTCATTTCTTATATATTTGACAGCTTGTCTGGTGTTTTATATTCGGTTCTTTATTATACTATCTCTCTTTCTCTTTCTCTCTCTCTTTCTCTCCATTTGGTGTTTTATATTCGGTTCTTTCTCATACTATCTCTCTTTCTCTTTCTTTCTCTCTTTCTCCATTTGGTGTTTTATATTCGGTTCTTTCTCCACTTTCTCTCTCTTTCTCTCTCTTTCTCTCTCTCCAGTTATTTCTCACACTTTCTCACTCTCACTCTCTCCCTCTCTCCCCCCGTGTGGTGTCTTATGTTCGGTTCTTTCTCCACTTTCTCTTTCTCTCTCTCTCTCTTCTCTCTAGTTATTTCCCCACTTTCTCACTCTCACTCTCTCCCTCTCTCTCCCCGTGGTGTCTTATGTCGGTTCTTTCTCACCCTTTCTCTCTCTCTTCTCTCTTCTCTCTATGTGCGTCTTATGGTCGTTCTTTCTTCCACTTTCTCTTATCCCCTCTCTCTCTAGCCTCTCTTTCTTGTTCAGACTGACGCAGCCTATCATGGACAACCACAACCTCTTGAATAGGTAATGTTATTCAACTTTGTTATTGACGTTATTCCGAGTGTGAGAGGCTATGTGATTAAGACAATTTGTCTTGCCTTCTGAAGATTGTGAGAGGCTATGTGATTAAGACATTTGTCTTGCAATCTGAAGATTGTGGGTTAGAAACCAGACAGGGTCGGTCAGTTTACGTGTGGATTTTTTCAGAGATCTCTAGAACTGTTGCTGAAGCTACGGTACACTTTCGGCAGATGGCGTGTCAATTCTGCCGAGAGGGACGGACATATGGGAAAACCCAGTGCAATGAAGTCAATACTTCGCCTTTAGACCATGTCGAGATAAGTTGTCTATAAAAAAAAAAGACATTTGTATGCCGTCCCGTGTCTGTCTGTTCTATTAGCCTTGTAATTCCACTTCTATTTGCATGTGATAAGAACAAGGATTAATTATACCTTTCTGATTCATTAGATAACTTTTATTATTATGCACTGGCTTCCTTCATTACTGTCTTATTGTGTTATTTTAAGCTGTCCGCTATTGTACCCAAAGTCATCTAGTTAGAGCTAGAAAACTGTGGATAGTCATCTGATCATATTGCCACAATGTTTTCTATCATCATCGACATCGCCATCATCATTTTCACCATCATGATTATTTTAGACTGTCTGAACACTGGTGACAAAGTCATCTAGCCCTACCGCTACAATTTACCTTGTCATTATCATCATGTTATCTGAACACTGATGACAAAGTCATCTAACCCTACCGCTACAATTTACCTTGCCATTATCATCATGTTGTCTGAACACTGATGACAAAGTCATCTAGCCCTACCGCTACAATTTACCTTGTCATTATCATCATGTTATCTGAACACTGATGACAAAGTCATCTAACCCTACCGCTACAATTTACCTTGTCATTATCATCATGTCATGTTGGATGGTATGCAGATGTCGGATTAGTCATCTTTATTATACCGCTATGCCCGCCTGCCCAGCGTGTTCGTAGCGCGTTGGACGACCGGTGACAAGTCCCCTGTAAGTGCGGTTCAACTCCGCGGGCTGGCAGAAAAGCCACAGATTCTCCAGCGTTAGGTTTTCGTGGCGCCGAACCGAAGGGTTACGATGTCCATGGCACTGAACCGAAGAGCTGAAAGCTCAAGTGCTCCTGGATCCAAAAAAAAATGATACCGCTATAAGTCACAGCAGAAGCAGATAAAAGGGTAGATGAACTTGCAATAGATACATTTGGAACCAATAAATACGAGTTTATATTTGGTCACAAAGCTGCTCTGTGGTTAATAAATTCAATATGGCAGAACTTAAAATCATGAACTGTCTACAATTAAGAGACAGGTTTTACAATGTCTATATGCTTCACTAATTATTTCATCATAAATTCAAATGAAACATGGACAAGAACTGTGGAAAGAACTTTAAAAGATTGTCGCTTGATGTTCGAAACAACTTGTAGAATGGCGACATAATGAAACAATGGACATCACTTGCGATTCTCTCTGACTGAATCATGCTTTTCTTTTTGTGATAGTTAACTGATCCATCTGGTTGCTCTACTAGGTCGACAAGTGTCACTCTTGACAATCGTGAAAAGGCATAAACTTGAGTGGTTCAGGCATGTGATGAGACTTGGCTCACTCTCCAAGATTATCCTACAGGAAACAGTTGAAGGTGGCAGAAGGAAAGGAGGGCAGATAAAACTCTGGTTTGACAACATCAAGAGCTGGTCAGGACAGAGTTTCTCCACACTCGCTCGAAGAGTTGAAGACAGAGACTCATGGCGTGGTTTTTGTACTGATGTCTCCACAGTGACACTTCTACGACCCTAACGGGTTATGGACTTTATTATTATTATTATTATATCTACTGCAGCACCTTTCTTGGCTTAAATCTACATACGATGTGCGATTGATTGAATGATCATCATTTCTCTTGATTGATTGACCATATTTGCTGATATATTTCCTACACAGGAGAATCTCAGCTGCAAGATTTTTACAAGAACTCTGTAACAGCGGCGAGGGTCCCCTATTCGATTTCGATAATTCTTCAAATTTGTAAGAATTGTATTTTTTTATTTTCTAATGAGTTTTGCAATTTCAAATTTCAAAATCATTTTCATAAATTTTCTTCGAATTTAAATTTTGAATTAAGAAGTAAAAGAATTTAACAAAATATATTGACAGAGAGAGAGAGAGAGAGAGAGAGATAGAGAGAGAGAGAGAGTGAAATATGTATTTATAAGTATAGAATAAGGAATACTACAGTTAAACTTTCGTAAAGGTTCTGAGGTCGACCCAGCCTCAATTAGGTACCAGCAAAAGCTCTGAGGTCGACCCAGCCTCAATTAGGTACCAGTAAGTCAGGTCGCCCAGACTCAATTAGGTACCAGCAAAGCTCTCAGGTCGACCCAGCCTCAATTAGGTACCAGCAAAAGCTCTCAGGTCGACCCAGACTCAATTAGGTACCAGCAAAAGCTCTCAGGTCGACCCAGACTCAATTAGGTACCAGCAAAAGCACTAGAAGCAAAGGCATGATGTTGACCATATCATCTATCGTGTGCCGACGGTTTAAAAAAAATACGGGCCTAACACCGTATCCCCCAATATACAACGAAGTACAAAAAAAGTGTTCCTTTACTATTTAAAAAAAAACCAAGTTAAGCTATACAGAAAAAAGATAAATATATATAAAGGATGCATGGTAGTTTTGTTTTGTTAAATACGGGATTTTTTTTTTCCCGATCCAGAAGCACTTGAGCTTTCAGCTCTTCGGCTCGGTGCCAGGGACATCGTAACCCTTCGGTTCGGTGCCACGAACACCGTGAATCTGGGGAACCTGTGGCTTTTCTGCCAGCCCGCAGAATTGAACCCGCACACACAGAGGGTTAGTCACCCTCAGTCTAACGCGCTACGAACACGCTGGACAGGCGGTCAAATAGGGGATTAAAGCCTCTTTAAGCCGGGGCACGCCTCTTTCAATCTAATCATGAGCCTTTTATTGTTTATATTAGAACGTGTAGGAAACAAAACTAAAAACTACTGCTTGCAGTACCGCTTGTTAGGGCGGTGTAGGACAAGTAGGACGAGAGCCTGAGGAATGTAATGGCCGCATGACTAGTGCGTTCGTGGCGAAGCTGTTCAGGTTAGGATTTTTCATTTATGCCCACAACAGAAAAAATCCTTGGCCTTACTGTGAATTGAGCACGAGTCTCCGGCAGGGGAGCTGCGCTTTAACCTAGTCGACCAGACGCTCGCTCCTCTAACAAACATTGTTGGACAACAAACATGAAAAATAAGAAGTAACTAATTGCAGAGAATCACAGTTAAAAAGTATGGTAGGGAAGACCACATATTATTATATGTAAGATGGTTACCGGGAGTGGTTACTTACAAGAATCATGACTAGATTAAACAATAATATTAGGTTTGTGATGGTACGTGTGGTAAAGGTATTAGTTAAAGAAACAGTGGTAGACATGTACAGACTGAGACCATACCGAGGGCTAATAAGTTTAGTTTGATAGTGTGTGAGTAGAGCGTTCGTATAGAGAGCATACGAGGCTCCCATTTTGGTATTAGATATGTTTCGTTGTTTCGTGTCTCTTTTGTTGTTCATGTGTCTGTGGTTCTCTTCATGGTTCTCTCCTTCACTCGCTCTCTCTCTCTTTTTATTTTTGCTGTCCGTATGTCTATAATTCTGTATTTTATCTCTCAATCTCTCTTTCTTGCTGTGTGCATGTATTTCGATGTCTGTCTCTCTCTTTCTCTCACTTTCTCTATCTCTATCTCTCTCACTCTGGTCTCATGTATGTGTGATTAGTCATAGATGGCCGCCATCAGAGCCCATCAAAGACGGTATAAAAAAGAAATGTACAAATGTATCCCACTTCAATACCTGCTATGCGAGTTTTTAATCATTGTTTTTCGCAGTACACCCAACATGTCTCCATCTTCTCTTTCTTATAAAAGTTGTCACTATTAGTTGAATAGTTTCCTTTGATATCATCCCTTCTCTTGAATGCAACCCATTTTATGCTCATTGTTTTTCACAGTCATCTATTTTACAAAAAGAAATAAACTTACTTCCTATAACGTTATTTTCCAACTCTCGCAGGCATATGTTAGGATTGTTACAACTATGGCATATGTTAGGATTGTTACAACTATGGCATATGTTAGGATTGTTCCAACTATGGCATATGTTAGGATTGTTACAACTAAAGCATATGTTAGGATTGTTCAAACTATGGCATATGTTAGGATTGTTACAACTATGGCATATGTTAGGATTGTTCCAACTATGGCATATGTTAGGATTGTTACAACTATGGCATATGTTAGGATTGTTACAACTATGGCATATGTTAGGATTGTTAAACTAAAGCATATGTTAGGATTGTTCCAACTATGGCATATGTTAGGATTGTTACAACTATGGCATATGTTGGGATTTTAAACTATGGCATATGTTAGGATTATTACAACTATGGTATATGTTAGGATTGTTACAACTATGGCATATGTTAGGATTGTTACAACTATGGCATATGTTAGGATTGTTAAAACTGTCGCATATGTTAGGATTGTTACAACTATGGCATATGTTAGGATTGTTACAACTATGGCATATGTTAGGATTGTTACAACTATGGCATATGTTAGGATTGTTACAACTATGGCATATGTTAGGATTGTTAAAACTGTGCTATGTGGTTCTTTACAACTATGGCATATGTTAGATTGTTAAACTGTCCTATGTTAGGATTTGTTCCAACTATGGTCATATGTTGGATTGTTACACTAAAGCATATGTTAGGATTATTTACACTATGCATATGTTCGTTTTCAACTATGGCTATGTTAGTTTTCTCAACTATGGTCATATGTTGGATTGTCAACTATGGCAATGTTAGCGATTACAACTATCATATGTTAGGATTTTACAAATGGATATGTTAGGATTGTTACAACTATGGCATATGTATGGATTGTTAACTATGGCATATGTTGGGTTGTATACAAACATGTCATATGTTAGGATTTTTACAACTAAGGCATTGTTAGGATTTTTATAACTATGGATATGTTAGATTATTACAACTATGGATATGTTAGGATTTTAACTTGGCATATGTTGGTTTTTCAACATGGCATATGTTAGATTTTACAATATGCATATGTTAATTTAAATTTATGGCATATTAGTATTGTTCCAACTAAGGCATATGTTAGGATTGTTACAACACAGGCATATGTTGGGATTGTTACAACTAAAGCATATGTTAGGATTGTTACAACTATTGCATATTTAGGACTGTTCAACTAAGGCATATGTTAGAATTGTTACAACTATGGCATATGTTAGGATTGCTACAACTCAGACATATATTAGGATTGCTACAGCTAAAGCATATGCTAGGATTGTTACAACTAAGGCATATGTTAGGATTGTTACAACTAAGGCATATGTTAGGATTGTTACAACTCAGGCATATGTTGGGATTGGAATTGAAAATTTGTAATTTAGTTTTAAAACTAATGAGAAAACGAGGTTTAGAAAACATTGTGACAAACGACAAAATCATTGAGAGATTAAATAAAGGATGACAGTGAGAGAAAATACTGGACAGCATGGCTTTATGGCACGGAAGATGTCAACATCCGAACTGATAGTAAGCACCAATTACAGACGTTTATGGAGATACTTGATCGCCTACGTATTGCCCTGGAAACTGAAATACTTTGGTCAAATTAAACGTCACAGTGGTTTGGAGAGAACAGTAATGAACTTGATGGTTTATAGAAGACGAGGCAGTGGTTAAACAAAACGACGGTAGCAACATGATAGAGAAACATTGAACATGACGCTTTAGGAGACGAGGGAAATTGCTAGAGAGGGCTTTTCAAGAGGACTGGGATGAAAATGAGGTCGTGCAAATGCTATGCTAACTGACGAGAGATGATTGTCTACACCAGTCGGTACGACACATGATGATGTTCACTGAATTAATCAGTTTTTGAATGTCTTGTGTCCCGTGTATGATAAGGTCTTATTTGACTTCACAACTCAATTTGTGGCTGGAATTTATTTTTTATTCTGTAACTGCAACATTTTGTCTCCTCATTTCTTATGAGTATTTAGTGTCTTACTGCAGTCACACGAGTATCGATTTTTACTGCATACTCGTTTACTGCAAATTAGTATCGATATAAGGTAAGATAAGAGTAAAAATATGTAGCAAAATCAAAATATGTAAAAATCGAAGTAATATAGTTTTACACAGTACAAAAACAAGATGCAGCGACGTTTCGACCTAAAGGTCTTTATCAGGTAATGGATAAAGAACAAACGACAGAACAGAAACTGTTCTTCTTCGTCGAACGCTCCATATCGACCACTCTGTTAACCACTCTGCGTGATTTGTATGTGATCTGAGCCTAAGAGTGATTGTACGTTGTGCCAATTATACACCTACAGGTAGGCCAGAACATCCGATTTCTGTGACGTCTTTTATTAACTATGATAGCTTCCCTATGCCCCTACATGAGTCGCCTCTTACGACATACCTTGTAGGTCGCAGTGCTACTATTCTTTGCTCCATTTACGGGCCCCGACAACATGTAGGTGTTTCACCTTTAGACTTTCTTCAATGAAATCTTTGAGGTATTTCTGTGTTAAATTTGAGTATAACTATTATCATTGTGAGAGCTGAAGGATATTAGTTGTTAGTGACTGAACTCGCTTTTTAGAATAGTGGTCTGGGTTCAATTCCATAGGGGGCGCCGCACTTGTTTCCTACCGTAACGGCTCTCGAGTCGACACATTCTCAATTGGGTTCAAGGAAAAGCACTGGGAAGTAAAGGCGGACGGTGTGATGTTGAGCAAGGAAGAAAATGGTAACAACGATAGATAAAGAAAGAAAGAAAGACAGGCAGACAGATAAACAGATAGACAGGCATACAAATAGACAGATATACAGACAGACAAATAAACAGATAGATAGATGCTGGGGCTCTCAAGGAGAGAAAAGAATTGTAACACTGCGACCTACAAAGCATATCGTAAGAGGTGGCTGAAGTAGGGACCCAGAGAAGCTACCCTGGTAAATAAAAAGCGTTGCAGAAATCGGATGTGCTGGCCTTTTTGTAGGCGCATAACAGGAACAACGTACAATCGCTCTTAGGCTCATATCACATACAAATCACAAAGAGTTGTTAACAAGTGGTCGATATGGAGCGTTTGAAGATGAAGAAAGAGGATAGATATATCTAAAAAAGATGACGGTAATTAACAAACGTGCAAGAAATACAAAGAAAGAATACTGTGGAAAAACTAACCAAATACAAAGAAAGAATACTGTGGAAAAACTAACCAAATATGAAGTATGCTGAGCAAGAGCAATGAAAATGTAGTTATTGTTTTAAAAGACCGGATCAATTTCCAAGGGATTTTCTTCTCTGGTCGCTGGCGACAGACAAATGTTGAATGATGGGATATAAACGAGACGAGTCCGTGCATTATTATTTATGCAAATAGTCCCAGTAATAGATTTCCAGAGAATGTTTTGAGGTTGAGTACCAAACGGGGCAGTGTCCGTTTGTGCCATCAATGCCCTATTTAAAGGTTTCAATAGATATTTATGATTTGTTAAGCATTATTTCGTTGCAGTAAGAGACTAAAAAAACGACACATTTTTTTCGCTGCATTAAGAGATTAAGAAGAGGACATATAAGAAATGAGGAAATTAGATGAACAGTCGGAGCAACACCTGCTATTAGATTTATTGAAGCCCGAGTGGTTACCAGGGCCCAAATTTGGGGTGTAAAGAATAGAACCACTGTTACCTGCCACGCATGTCGTAAGAGGCGACTAAGGAGGTTTGGCTGAAATCGGATGCACGTGTCCTAAATGTGTAGAAGTATATGCGTTTAGGGGCCTACCAAACCAATGTGCAACGTATACACGTTCTTGGCAAAGCTCAAACATATCACAAAGAGTGATTAAAATTGGTCGTAAAGAACGAACGCAAAGAAGAAGAAGAAGATTTATTGAAAAACAGAGACTCAAATGGTTTGGTCACTTGGCGAGAATGAACCAGAATACACCAGTTGCAAGAGCGTACAACCTGAAAATGGAATCATTAAGAGAAAGGGGCAGACCAAGAAAAAGATGGATTGAGGGAGTTACTGACATCTTAAAACTCCACAATAACACTGTATATAAAGCGACCGAGCGTGGACTATCTCGGAATCCGATCATAAGTAAAACCTTCAACGTCTAACGTCAAAATTACAGAGAAGAACAAAAGAAAGTAAGAGACTAAAGCTTGCATCCACAGTAAATTACAGAGAAGAACAAAGTAAGAGACTAGAGCTGGCATCTGTACAGTAAATTACAGAGAAGAACAAAAGAAAGTAAGAGAGACTAGAGCCTGGCATCTGTACAGTAAATTACAGAGAAGAACAAAAGAAAGTAAGAGAGACTAGAGCCTGGCATCTGTACAGTAAATGGAAAAAATCAAAATCGTGGCATATCCTACAGCACGTTGCCATCAAACGCAGTAAGTGAGTCGTTGATTTTATAGACACCACTTATACGTTCAGTAGTTTGTGCCGTAGCTTTCTGAACTATGTGGTCTATTTGTACGGTTCGTAAAAATCCACGAGAACTAATTTGCTTCCAAACTGCCCGCCGCGGTGCTTGAACGAGGTAAACTTGGGTTGGGATCGAGTCACTACCGATTAAGCTACAGACGACCACAGTAAATTGCATGAATGAAATGTATCAACAATACTGGACTGGATTATGTAGGCCTTGTTGTTTTTTTCTTTTGGGGGCCATTTTTACTTTTAATTGTCTTGCATTGGTCAGAGGGTGTTTTTTTTTTATGTCGTTTTGTTAAAAATCTGCAATATTTCATTTTACTTTAATTGTCTTGCATTGGTCAGAGGGTGTTTTTTTTTTATGTCGTTTTGTTAAAATCTGCAATATTTATTTTACTTTTAATTGTCTTGCATTGGTCAGGGAGTGTTTTTTTAATATGTCGTTTTGTTAAAAATCTGCAATATTTATTTTACTTTTAATTGTCTTGCATTGGTTGGGGGTGTTTTTTTTATATGTCGTTTTGTTAAAAATCTGCAATATTTATTTTACTTCTAATTGTCTTGCATTGGTCAGAGGTTTTTTTTTTTTAATGTCGTTTTGTTAAAAATCTGCAATATTTATTTTACTTTTAATTGTCTTGCATTGGTCAGGGGTGTTTTTTTTTATGTCGTTTTGTTAAAAATCTGCAATATTTATTCCGTGTCATTTATTGTAATATAATTTTGTTGGGTGTAACAAATGCTCGGTCAGATGATATCTCGGTCAGATGTATCTCGGTGAGATGATAACAGATGATGGCAGATGTATAACAGAAATTAAAAAGAGAATAGGAATGGCCAAGGATAATTTCAATAGTATGAGAAAGTTACTGACATCCAAACAAATCACAAACAGACTAAAAATGAGAATGATCAAATGCTATATATATCCTATATTAATGTATGGCTCGGAAACATGGACAATGAACAAGCAGTTAGAAGACAGAATTGATGCATTTGAGATGTGGATATATAGAAGAATAGGCAGAGTTTCATGGACAGAAAAACAGACAAATAAACAAGTTTTAGGAAAACTAGGCATGAAGAAACAATTATTAAGAGAAATAAAATTCAGACAAGTAAAGTATTTTGGGCACATAAAATGGCATGACACCATGATAAAACATTTACTAGAGGGGAAAGTTGAGGGGGAAGAGCAAGAGGAAGATCGAGAGATAAGTGGGAGGGAAACTTTAAGAAATGGACAGGTTACAGTCTGGCAGTGTGCAACACCAAGGCGAAAGACAGAGGATGCTGGAGATTCATTGCAGCCAACCTTCGATGTGGAGACGCACCTGATGATGATGATGTAACAAATGCTACTTTTTGTATCCACAGGTCGTCTAAGTGGTTACCGGGGCCCATATTTGGGGTGTAAAGAATAGAACCACTGTTACCTGCCACGCATGTCGTAAGAGACGACTAAGGAGGTTGGGTGTGAGGCTAGCTACCCCACACCGTAAAAAACACTAGATAGCTACAGAACGGAGAGCGAACCGAGTAAACGCTGGCTGAAACCGGACACATCGCCGAAGGATAATCATCAGAGCTTCAAATGGTGCTGAAGATGTGACGTAAAACACACCAATGTTAAGACAGCATGAATCAGATTTGCACATGAATAGAATTTATGGGGAGATCTGGTACATCAGTCTGGGCGGTGATCGAGAGAGAGAGAGAGAGTATCCAAAGGCCAAGGATCTACTTCATTGCACAGGTTTTCCCCATATGGCTCCGCCCCTGTCGGTTCCGTAGCTACGGCGGGATCTCATAAAAACTTTTCACATGTGTCTCAGTCCGGACTCGAACCCACAATCTTCAGTACGACAATCAAACGACTTAACCCCTTCACCATTGAAGACCCTCAACTTTCTGTGTATTTATATTTACCAACTATCATTGAGACCCTCTACTTTCTGTGTATTTATATTTACCAACTATCATTGAGACCCTCTACTTTCTGTGTATTTATATTTACCAACTTTCATTGAGAACCTCTACTTTCTGTGTATTTATATTTACCAACTATCATTGAGAACCTCAACTTTCTGTGTATTTATATTTACCAACTATCATTGAAGACCCTCTACTTTCTGTGTATTTATATTTACCAACTATCATTGGGACCCTCTACTTTCTGTGTATTTATATTTACCAACTTTCATTGAAGACCCTCTATTTTCTGTGTATTTATACTTACCAACTATCATTGAGAACCTCAACTTTCTGTGTATTTATATTTACCAACTATCATTGAAGACCATCTACTTTCTGTGTATTTATATTTACCAACTATCATTGGGACCCTCTACTTTCTGTGTATTTATATTTACCAACTATCATTGAGACCCTCTACTTTCTGTGTATTTATATTTACCAACTATCATTGAGACCCTCTATTTTCTGTGTATTTATATTTACCAACTATCATTGAGACCCTCTACTTTCTGTGTATTTATATTTACCAACTATCATTGAGACCCTCTACTTTCTGTGTATTTATACTTACCAACTATCATTGAGACCCTCTACTTTCTGTGTATTTATATTTACCAACTATCATTGAGACCCTCTACTTTCTGTGTATTTATATTTACCAACTATCATTGAGACCCTCTACTTTCTGTGTATTTATATTTACCAACTATCATTGAAGACCCTCTACTTTCTGTGTATTTATATTTACCAACTATCATTGAGACCCTCTACTTTCTGTGTATTTATACTTACCAACTATCATTGAGACCTTCTACTTTCTGTGTATTTATACTTACCAACTTTCATTGAGATCCTCTACTTTCTGTGTATTTATACTTACCAACTTTCATTGAAGACCATCTACTATCTGTGTATTTATACTTACCAACTATCATTGAAGACCCTCTACTTTCTGTGTATTTATATTTACCAACTATCATTGAAGACCCTCAACTTTCTGTGTATTTATATTACCAACTTCATTGAAGACCTCTACTTTCTGTGTATTTATACTTACCAACTATCATTGAAGACCTTCTACTTTCTGTGTATTTATATTTACCAACTTTCATTGAAGACCCTCTATTTTCTGTGTATTTATACTTACCAACTATCATTGAGACCTTCTACTTTCTGTGTATTTATATTTACCAACTATCATTGAGACCCTCTACTTTCTGTGTATTTATACTTACCAACTATCATTGAGACCCTCTACTTTCTGTGTATTTATATTTACCAACTATCATTGAAGACCCTCTACTTTCTGTGTATTTATACTTACCAACTATCATTGAAGAACATCTACTATTTTGTGTATTTATATTTACCAACTTTCATTGAAGACCCTCTACTTTTTTGTGTATTTATATTTACCAACTTTCATTGAGACCCTCACTTTCTGTGTATTTATATTTACCAACTTTCATTGAAGACCCTCTACTTTCTGTGTATTTATATTTACCAACTATCATTGAAGACCCTCAACTTTCTGTGTATTTATATTTACCAACTTTCATTGAAGACCATCTACTTTCTGTGTATTTATATTTACCAACTATCATTGAAGACCATCTACTTTCTGTGTATTTATATTTACCAACTTCATTGAAAAACCCTCTACTTCTGTGTATTATATTTACCAACTTTCATTGAGACCTCTACTTTCTGTGTATTTATACTTACCAACTTTCATTGAGACCTCTCTTTCTGTGTATTTATACTTACCAACTATCATTGAAGACCATCTACTTTCTGTGTATTTATATTTACCAACTTTCATTGAGATCCTCTACTTTCTGTGTATTTATACTTACCAACTATCATTGAAGAACATCTACTATCTGTGTATTTATACTTACCAACTATCATTGAGACCCTCTACTTTCTGTGTATTTATATTTACCAACTATCATTGAAGACCCTCTACTTTCTGTGTATTTATACTTACCAACTATCATTGAAGACCATCTACTTTCTGTGTATTTATATTTACCAACTTTCATTGAAGACCCTCTACTTTCTGTGTATTTATACTTACCAACTTTCATTGAAGACCTCTATTTCTGTGTATTTATATTTACCAACTTTCATTGAGACCTCTATTTTCTGTGTATTTATATTACCAACTTTCATTGAGACCTCTACTTTCTGTGTATTATATTTACCAACTTTCATTGAGACCTCTACTTTCTGTGTATTTATACTTACCAACTTTCATTGAGACCTTCTACTTTCTGTGTATTTATATTTACCAACTTTCATTGAGACCTTCTACTTTCTGTGTATTTATATTTACAACTTCATTGAGACCTCTCTTTCTGTGTATTTATACTTACCAACTATCATTGAAGACCATCTACTTTCTGTGTATTTATATTTACCAACTTTCATTGAGATCCTCTACTTTCTGTGTATTTATACTTACCAACTATCATTGAGACCTTCTACTTTCTGTGTATTTATATTTACCAACTTTCATTGAGATCCTCTACTTTCTGTGTATTTATACTTACCAACTATCATTGAAGACCATCTACTTTCTGTGTATTTATATTTACCAACTTTCATTGAGATCCTCTACTTTCTGTGTATTTATACTTACCAACTATCATTGAAGAACATCTACTTTCTGTGTATTTATATTTACCAACTATCATTGAAGACCATCTACTTTCTGTGTATTTATATTTACCAACTATCATTGAAGACCATCTACTTTCTGTGTATTTATATTTACCAACTTTCATTGAAGACCATCTACTTTCTGTGTATTTATATTTACCAACTATCATTGAGACCCTCTACTTTCTGTGTATTTATATTTACCAACTATCATTGAAGACCATCTACTTTCTGTGTATTTATATTTACCAACTTTCATTGAAGATCCTCTACTTTCTGTGTATTTATACTTACCAACTATCATTGAAGACCTCTCATTTTCTGTGTATTTATATTTACCAACTTTCATTGAGACCCTCTATTTTCTGTGTATTTATACTTACCAACTTCATTGGACCTCTACTTTCTGTGTATTTATATTTACCAACTTCATTGAGACCCTCATTTTCTGTGTATTTATACTTCCTAACTATCATTGAGACCCTCTACTTTCTGTGTATTTATACTTACCAACTATCATTGAGACCCTCTACTTTCTGTGTATTTATACTTACCAACTATCATTGAGACCCTCTACTTTCTGTGTATTTATATTTACCAACTATCATTGAGACCCTCTACTTTCTGTGAATTTATACTTACCAACTATCATTGAGACCCTCTACTTTCTGTGTATTTATATTTACCAACTTTCATTGAGACCCTCATTCTGTGTATTTATATTTACCAACTATCATTGAACCTCACTTTCTGTGTATTATATCTTACTCAACTATCATTGAAGACCTATCACAAACCTGAAGATACATTGAGTTTGTATTCTCTTCTATCTCTTACCTAGTTACGTTCATAGGTCAAGGCCTTCCAAGGCCTCCAAGCCTCTACTATCCAATGCCATCTTTCCAGATCGTTCCCCTCTCCTCATTCTCTTAAATTCCGTGTCCAGCTCCTGTCTTCATGTGCTCCTGGTTCTTCCCTTATCTCTATTACCCTGGGGTTCAACTGAACGGCCCGTATCGTGATGCTGTCCAGTGTGTCTCCTCAGTGTGTGTCCTCTCTCCACCTTCTGTCCCTTATCTCATTCCACTTGCCGTCGTCTCGCTCTATCTCACAGCTCCCTGTTTGTGGTCCTGTCATATCGTTGATCATGCATATCGTATGTATACTTGTACTGTACGTATGGGTATTGGCTTGGACAGCTCTCAGATGGCTAGTGGGTGGATGATGAAGACCTGAAGTCCCAACAGAATCATGGAGCAGAACTGTGGAAAGAGTTCTGAATTATTTTGACTTGACGTGGGAAACAGTTGATAGAAAAGCGACAGATTGGCACCAGTGGGAATCTCTTGTGAAAACTTTATGTCAAACGGAACACGGAAAGGATATAGATCAGGGCTGTCCAAACACGTTGCGCGTGGGCGCCATGCCACCATTGTGATACATCCATGGCGCTTCTTTTTACTCACCAAGCTAGCATATAATGTACATATCACCCATAATTATAGCGTGAACTTACAATTTTATATATTTAAACTGTATATAAGCAGAGATATTACTGTTCTAATTTCAATTTGTTTTATTTGGAAGGGTAATATTGCAAGAATCATATCTACAAAACGAATTGGGTTAAACATTTTTGGGAGGTTCATGTTTAATCGTCTTTTACACTCCTTATGTTACTGGAAATCCACTGCACAATCCCAGTGGGGAGGGGGGAGAAATTACAATATATTTTCCAAAAATGTATTTGTTGAATAAATAATTACAATGCATACACTACACGTTGTTTATCATCAAAAACAATGGCTTTTGCAACATGTGGCTAAATTGTATAACAATATGTTTGTTAGTTTTTTTCTGTTAACTTTGAAAAAAGACAACCATTTTCTGGGTGGATCTCCTCCTTAACGCTAATTAGAATTTCAGAGCAGAAAAAGTATTTATAATAACACTATGTTTCGGTTTTTTCGTAAGCACAATTTTTGTTTAATTAAACGTTTATTCCGGATTAAGTTTTCACCTGCTATTATTTGTTTTAATTAGTGTTACATCATCATCAAATAGCTTGTCCTGAGCAGAACTCTGCCACCCTTCCGGATTTCTCTCTATCGTAGGCCTCTGCAGCCATAAGTTACATCCTGAATCCATCTTCTCCGTGGTCTTCCTCTTCTCTTCTTTGTTGATTTGTCTCCTTCCATGATAGTTTACTCCAGCCCTTCGTGTCTTTTTATATATCCAAAATACCTCAATTTTCTTGTCTTATTTGTGTATCAGCCAGTTTTCTTTGATTTTGAGTACTTTCTGGATAGATCTATTTGTTCTCTTCTCTGTCCTATAAATACTATTACTATTACGTTATTATTATTATTACTGTTGCGATCGCCACAAGACGCCCGTGTCACTACAGTCATAAGTCAGATGCGCCCCAGTTTATAAACACGTTGAAGAGCACTGTGTATAGATATATATCGGTTTTGTTCCGAAATAATAAATAAATGCTAATACTTTAGTTGCGTAAGACGATATGAAATAACATCAGTTTAGTAACAAGATCTGATATATATATATACTACTCGTGATCCCTGGCAACATTAGACCGACTAACTCGGACGGGAAATCGGAAATTCCAGTTTAATGGGGCTGGCTTTTGTATACGTTTGATAGAATACTGTAAGCTTTTTTACACATTCTATGAGTCTATGGTTATTTATTGATGAAAATATTAATAATACTGATATTCCTTAGTATTTAACTGAACTTGTAACATAATATAACCTTGATTTAGCATGTTATGATGTTATTAAATGAATTCTCTTTATATAACAATACTGGAATGCGAGGTCACGGGACGATTGTGGTCTTATTTCCTATAATTTTTACATGTGCCCGCCGGCCATATGTTAACGGTAGCCACGATACGACTAAACTATGTAGTTTTTCTTACTATAAAAATATTCCCAAAAATATCCTGATGGAAATCGCGATAATTCATATAAACCTTGATTGACCTAAATAGATTTCTTTCTTGCACAATACGGCATCCATTTTTCCCGTGATGGTATCTTACTGCCATCTTGTTTAAGCCAAAGAATAAATCGTGGTCCTGTGTAATTACATTCTAACCAGATCCAGAGGCTTAGCTGGAAGGGATGTTCTTACAAGCGGCTTATCATGCTTATCTTTATGGAATCTTGTTTACTCCATTATTTTATGTTATTATCGCCTGAGAAAGAAAAGAGACTACACGGTTCCTGGGTATAATGGGGATTATCTGCTTTGTATCGTCTCAAGTTTGGTTTCAACACTTGGGGTAAGGTGTGCTGAAGTGGTTAAGGCATTTGCCTGTCGTACTGAAGGTTGGGGGTTTGAATCCGAACCGAAAACATAGTGTTATTTTTTCATGAGATGCTTATAATTGTTACTGGAGCTACGGAGTTCGGGTTTTGTTCAGTACTCTCGGCAGATGGCATGGCTTCTCTGTCGAAAAAGGGCGGAACCATATGGGGAAACCCGGTGCAATGAAGTCAATCCTTCGCCTATGGACCCTTTTAGGTAGTGAGTTCAGTCACAGTCAACTCTAGATAACTAGGCCAGACAACTGACAAGGGGTTCCCTGACCTAGATCAGAAAAGGGGTCGGAAAAATAGATGTTTGATAGAACACTGCAAGCTTTTTTGCAATTGTACTCAATTCTGTGAGTCTATGGTTATTTATGGTGAAAAATATTCATTATATTGATATTCTATTATTGTTAAACTTAACTTGTTGCATAATATAACTTCGATTTAGCATTTTGTGTTGATTTTAAAATGAATTCGTCTATATACACTAATACTGGAATGCAAGGTCACGTGGTGTAGTTGTGGTCTGATTTCCCATAATTCTTACCTGAGTCCGAAGGCCCATACGTTTATAGTTGGCTCTGGTTCAGTCCGGACAGTCGTTTATTTCACGGGTGTACATTGTCCAGAGATAGCTAGGATTGTTAACGGATCTACAGATTTCATGTTTCTGGAAAATACTCTCTGCAGGTGATGTGCAATATTAGTGGAGAGTAACCGAATCATGTAGGAAAACCCAGTACAGTGAAGTCAATGCTTGACCAATAATAGGTTTTGAAGAGCTGGAGTTTTAGTGCAATGAAGTCAATGCTTGACCAATAATAGGTTTTGAAGAGCTGGAGTTTTAGTGCATGAAGTCCTGCTTGGCCATTAATAGGTTTTGAAGAGCTGGAGTTTTGAGTGCAATGAAGTCAATGCTGTACCACCAATAGGTTTTGAAGAGCTGGAGTTTTAGTGCAATGAAGTCAATGCTTGACCAATAATAGGTTTTGAAGAGCTGGAGTTTTTTGTTGTTGTTATTTCGGCCTTCTCTGCTTTTTGTCGTTAGGCCTCGCAGGTTTAACTGATGATCGATTTCCCAGATAGTGCACGATCAGTCGTTTGATATGATATGGAGCTTTAGATGTCTGTAACTCCACCAATCCATCTTTTTCTTGGTCTGTCCCTTACTCTTGATGATTTCATTTTCAGGTTGCATGCTCTTGCTATTGGTGTATTCGGGTTCATTCTCACCAAGTGGCCAACTTATTTCAGTCTCTGTTTTGCAACGAATCAAACAAGAGGTGTTGTTCCGACTGTTCTTCTAATTTCTTCCCTTCTTATATAGTCTCTTCTTGTTTTATTAAGCGCTGGAGTACCAGTAAATATTTGAATTCTTCTTCGAACGCCCCTCAATCAGTTGTTAACAACTCTTTGCGATTTGTATGTGATCCAAGCCTAGGAGTGAGTGTACGTTGTGCCAATTATGCGCCTACAAATAGCCAGCACATCCGATTTCTTCTCCGCTTTTTATTTACTAGGGTAGCTTCCTAGACCCTTACCTCAGTCGCTTCTTACGGAATGCCTTGTAGGTAGGAGTGTTACTATTTTGCTCCCTTGCGAGTCCCGACAACACTATTAAATAAATGATTTTCTTTTGTAAAAGATAACGTAGTCAGTTTTCTTCTATCCTAGAGTTTTCTTCTAACCTGGAGTTTTCTTCTATCCTGGAGTTTTCTTCTATCCTGGAGTTTTCTTCTATCCTGGAGTTTTCTTCTATCCTGGAGTTTTCTTCTATCCTGGAGTTTTCTTCTATCCTGGAGTTTTCTTCTATCCTGGAGTTTTCTTCTATCCTGGAGTTTTCTTCTATCCTGGAGTTTTCTTCTATCCTGGAGTTTTCTTCTATCCTGGAGTTTTCTTCTATCCTGGAGTTTTCTTCTATCCTGGAGTTTTCTTCTATCCTGGAGTTTTCTTCTATGCTGGAGTTTTCTTCTATCCTGGAGTTTTCTTCTATCCTGGAGTTTTCTTCTATCCTGGAGTTTTCTTCTATCCTGGAGTTTTCTTCTATCCTGGAGTTTTCTTCTATCCTGGAGTGTACAGGTCATCCATAGAGAAAGTCAGAATATATGATCAGCTGTTCTTCTTCTGTGCAGATTCTTGTTCAAACCTCTCGACCTTGTCTTTTCCATGGTAATCTAGGTCTTCCTTGAGGACAATAAGATCGCTGACTGCTGGCTTCACATGCATGCCATTACAATCAGTAATCTTCCACCCTGAACGTGTGTCCAAACTATGTGTAACTAATAAATATTAAGGATAAAACTATAGTCTAGATATATGGAAGTCCAATTCACTCAGCAAGCACTTAAAATTAAAGATCTTAAACTCTTGTGTGATTCCAGTATTAACTTATGGATGCGAGAGTTGGAAAGCAACAAAAGCTCTAGAAAGAAAATTAGATAACTTTGAGAATAAATGTCTTAGAAGAATACTGAACCTCAAATGGTCAGATTTCAGACCCAATACACAAATAAGACAAGAGACCAAGCAAGAAAATGTATCAAATTTTATAAGAAAGCGCCGCTGGAACTACATCGGCCACACACTTAGAATGGATGAGAGAAGACTCCTTACCAATCCCTCATATGGACACCAGAGGGAAAAAGAAAACGAGGAAGACCAAGAGAGACTCTGCGTAGAACCATCACCAGAGAAGGCTCAACGATGGGCCTAGTAAACATTAAAGACTTAAAACAAATAGCAACGAACCGCGAGACATGGAGAGCTATGACCTCTGCCTATGCGCCGCCCACAGGCCCAAGAGGAAAGACTAACTAACTAACTATAGTCTAGAAATGTGAATAGAATCTTCGTCTATATCGCCAACGCGCTCGCAAATATTTTGTTTCTCAATTTTTACTAATAGTTAAAGGTATGGTTAAAAGAGCATTTGCGCAGTGGATTCGGACAAATATTCCGCATTTGCCTTAGTACAAGAAAGTTCATGTACCAATTTTCAACTATTTGGGAGATTGAATGTTTCAGGAACTGAATGCTGTACTTAGTTGCACAAATGTAACTCATTGTCACTGTGCTGGACCGACTTCCAAATTCGATTATTTAAGTAATATAACTCATTGTCATTATGCTGGATCGACTTCCAAATTCGATCATTTAAGTAATGTAACTCATTGTCACTGTGCTGGACCGACTTCCAAATTCGATTATTTAAGAAATGTTACTCATTGTCACTATGCTGGACCGACTTCCAAATTCGATTATTTATGTAATATAACTCATTGTCACTGTGCTGGACCGACTTCCAAATTCGATTATTTATGTAATGTAACTGAAAATCAAAGAAAACTGCCAGATGCTACAAATAGAGTGAGAAAAACTGACGTATTTGGGAGATATAAAGAGACACGAGGGGATGGAGAAGACCATTATGAAATGATGCATCCCGGCAAAGAGAAGAAGAGAAAGCCCACGGAGAAGATGGATCCATGATAAAACTGATGATTTCAGCATGACGGCTGCAGAGGCAGGAGATCTGGCCTATGAGAGAGAGAAATTCTGAAGGACTGTTAGGATAACAAAGTTCTGCTCAGTACAAGCTATTTGATGATGAACCGTAAGAAATATCAATGTGGATGACAGGCACACACGCAAGCATTTGAGGGAAAAAAAACTCGAATTATTTGAAACAAGTGTAAAAGAAAATTTCTTAGAACCTTCTAGACACCAGAAGAGGAAAAATATAGATATCCTTAAGAGCTTAACATCCGGGAGTATTAGCTCATAAACAGTATCATATTCCAGAAATTGAAATATTTGGATTACAGTAAACATCACAATGTCATAGGAAGCGGTGGAAGAATGATTTAACGTGGCTCTGTTTAGTGGATGTTATGGAGTATCCTCGTTTTGTAAAGTACATGATACAGGACGCAGATCGTGAGATATCAAATATATAAAACTACACTAATGAGGGGGGGGGGGGGAGGGGAGAGAAACACAAACTTCAAACACAACAACATACATCTAGAGAAGTAAACTTCTTGTGTAGACATTACTAACAGTGAACTTCTTGTGTAGACATTACTAACAGTGAACTTCTTGTGTAGACATTACTAACAGTGAACTTCTTGTGTAGACATTACTAACAGTGAACTTCTTGTGTAGACATTACTAACAGTGAACTTCTTGTGTAGACATTACTAACGGTGAACTTCTTGTGTAGACATTACTAACAGTGAACTTCTTGTGTAGACATTACTAACGGTGAACTTCTTGTGTAGACATTACTAACGGTGAACTTCTTGTGTAGACATTACTAACGGTGAACTTCTTGTGTAGACATTACTAACGGTGAACTTCTTGTGTAGATATTACTAACAGTGAACTTCTTGTGTAGATATTACTAACAGTGAACTAGAAGAAGAAACAGAGGCAGAGACAGCGTATCGTGATGTGTAAATAATATATCAGATTGTTGAAAATAGAAACGAGAAAAAAATAAAGACAAGTTTCACATGGATAATGTAAAAACGTAAAGCATATCAGTTATCAGACGACTATCATCATAGCACATAGGTGATCCGATCTCCGCTTCAACAAATCCAGCATCTTCCAAGGCCCAACACGCCAGTTCGATGTTGATTAATCAGTCTCTTACAGATTTGGTATGTCGTTCTTTACGGACGTACTAATATAGATACCCATCTCTCTGTCTGGTCAGCGAGTGGGACTTGAAACTATGAAACTCTTCTGTTCGAAAAGACTCTCTCAGTGCATAAAGAATGTCCTTTCGGTCTACTGCAGCTCCCTCTGGTACCGTAGCTATGCCAGCCTCTTTGTTTTACGAAAGTAAAAGGGACCTCACAGTTCAGAAAGAAATGACAAACTGCTGAACGTATAAGTGGTGCCTAGAAAATCGACGACTCGTTTACTCGGTTTGATGACGAAGTCCTGTAAGAGATATTCCACGATTTATATTGTCAATGGAAGTATGCTGCTCTCTACTGAGCTGGTGCATTTCAGGAATCTGTTACATTGCTCAAGTTTACCGGAAGTCATGCTGCTTCATCTACTGTGCTTCAGGCACAAGTTTACAATCTGATTTTATTGTCAATGATGCTTCAATGATTAGGCACCAAGTTTACCAATCATGATTTATATTGTCAATGGAAGTATGCTGCCTTCATCTACTGTGCTTCAGGGCACCAAGTTTACCAATCATTTATTTCCTCTCATCATGTTCAGGAAATCTGAGAATCGTTATCCATAGTGACTGGTATTTTCTTCTCTATTGACATATTCCAGATGTAATTTTCATAAATATTAAGATTTAAATTGAATATTGTCTTTCTGCTTAGAACTATTGGAGATATTTCCAATTCCATTTGTCACTGGAAGAGATTCTATTTTCTTGTCTCGATTTTATTAAACTTTTCTAGCTGTAGACACATTTTGTACATTTTTGTTTGAGAGGAGGAGGGGAATTTGCAAGCGCATTACTTTTCTTTCTGGTACTACTAATAGACGTCCGTTTCGGGGGGGAAAGGAAATGCGAACTTATTTTGCTGTTATTTAGTAATGTCTACACAAGAAGTCTTGTTCTCTGGTTACGTTGTTATTGTTTAGTAATGTCTACACAAGAAGTCTAGTTCTCTGGTTGTACGTTGTTATTGTTAGAATGTCTCACAAGACGTCTAGTTCTCTGGTTTACTGTTATTGTTTAGAATGTCTACCAGAAGTCTTGTCTCTGTTGTACGGATTGTTAGTAATGCTACACAAGAAGTCTGTTCTGTACTTGTTGTTAGAATGTCTAACAAGAGTCTTGTTCTCGTTACGTTGTTATTGTTTAGTAATGTCTACACGATCTTGTCTCGTTGTACTTTATTGTTTAGCAATGTCACACAAGAGTCTAGTTCTCTGGTTGACTGTTATTGTTTATAATGTCTACACTAAGAGTCTTGTTCTCTGGTGTACGTTGATGTTTAGAAAATGTCTACAAGAAGCTTGTTCTTGGTACGTTGTTATTGTTTAGTAATGTCTACACAAGAAGTCTTATTCTGTTGTAGTTGTTATTGTTTAGTAATGTCTACACAGAAGTCTTGTTCTGTTGTACGTTGTTATTGTTTAGTAATGTCTACACAAGAAGTCTTGTTCTCTGGTTGTACGTTGTTATTGTTTAATAATGTCTACACAAGAAGTCTTGTTCTCTGATATATGTTTCATTGAACTTCAACCTTACCTATTGAGTATACGTCAAGTAGTATGTCCTTTACAGAATGTCACTCATCACAGCAGACCTGACAAACTCTAGAAGATATCCCGCCTCCTAACGTTATGGTCAAGTTTTGTCAACGTCATGGCTGATGCTACAAATAAGAATGAGAAAATTGTAGTATTTTGGACATATAAAGTGACATGAAGGGTTGAAGAAATCCATTGTGGTAGCATCCAGGAAAAGAGGAGAAGATGAAGATTACGGAGAAGATGGATTTAGGATGTAACTGTTCATTTGAGCATGATAGTTGCATAGGCGGAACATCTGGCCTATAAGAGAGAGAAATTCAGAGAGGCTGTTAGGGTGACAAAGTTCTGCCCATGACAAGCTATTTGTTGATGGTGAAAACGAGCTCTTACTATTGTCTGTTGTCTTTCCCCAGGTGGATGATGGAATTGGTTGTTCACTCTTTCCGTTAAGCGTAGGGATGGGAGCTTTAATTTGAGTTCTAGGGCCAGATGAGTCGCTCTTGTTGTGTTATATCCGTGTTTATTTAATGTGGTCTTGATATTGCCTATCCATCTGCTTCTTGGTCTTCTCTTGTTCTTCTCTTTTGGGCTTCTCTTGGTCTTCTCTTGGTCTCTCTTGGTCTTCTCTTGGTCTTCTCTTGGTCTTCTCTTTGTGGTCTTCTCTTAGTCTTCTCTTGGTCTTCTCTTGGTCTTCTCTTGGTCTTCTCTTGGTCTTCTCTTGGTCTTTCTTGTGGTCTTCCTTGTCTTCTCTTGGTTTCTCTTGGTCTTCTCTTGGTCTTCTCTTGGTCTTCCTTGGTCTTCTCTTGGTCTTCTCTTGGGTCTTCTCTTGTGGTCTTCTCTTGGTCTTCTCTTTGTTTTCTCTGGTCTTCTTGGTCTTCTCTTTGTGTCTTCTCTTGGTCTTCTCTTGGTCTTCTCTTTGTGGTCTTCTCTTAGTCTTCTCTTGGTCTTCTTTGGTGCTTCTCTTTGTCTTCTCTTGGTCTTCTCTTGGTCTTCTCTTGGTCTTCTCTTGGTCTTCTCTTGGTCTTCTCTTGGTCTTCTCTTGGTCTTCTCTTGGTCTTCTCTTGGTCTTCTCTTGTTCTTCTCTTGGTCTTCTCTTGGTCTTTTCTCTTGGTTCTTTCTTGTGTCTTCTCTGGTCTTCTTGGTCTTCTCTTGGTCTTCTCTTGTGGTCTTCTCTTGGTCTTCTCTTGTGTCTTCTCTTTGGTCTTCTCTTGGTCTTCTCTTGGTTTCTCTTGGTCTTCTCTTGGTCTTCTTTGTGGTCTTCTTTTTGGTCTTCTCTTGGTCTCTCTTTGTGGTCTTCTCTTGGTCTTCTCTTGGTCTTCTCTTGTTCTTCTCTTGTCTTCTCTTGTGTCTTCTCTTGGTCTTCTCTTTGTGGTCTTCTCTTGTGGTCTTCTCTTGGTCTTCTCTTGGTCTTCTCTTGGTCTTCTCTTGTTCTTCTCTTGGTCTTCTCTTGGTCTTCTCTTTGTCTTCTCTTGGTCTTCTCTTGGTCTTCTCTTGGTCTTCTCTTGGTCTTCTTTGGTCTTCTCTTTGTGGTCTTCTCTTGGTCTTCTCTTTGTGGTCTTCTCTTGTGGTCTTCTCTGTTTTCTGGTCTTCTCTTGGTCTTCTCTTGTGGTCTCTTGTCTTCTTGTGGTCTTTCTTTGTGGTCTTCTCTTGGTCTTCTCTTGGTCTTCTCTTGGTCTTCTCTTGGTCTTCTCTTGGTCTTCTCTTGGTCTTCTCTTGATCTTCTCTTGGTCTTCTCTTGTGTCTTCTCTTGTCTTCTTTGATCTTTCTTGGTCTCTCTTGGCTCTAGCACCTGATCTCTTTACTTACTTTAAAAAAAATAACACTTTTACGCCAGTCGGCATGGTACACGATGATGATAGTGATGATCATTTCTTTCGATGCCCGTACTATCCGCGTCTGTCCGTCTGCATATAAAAATGTGAGTACTTAGATGCATCTTAGAGATAGATCACCAATCTACTTCTAAAAATAGCATAGATGAGATAAGACCAGCTCTTCAAAGGTTAAAGTTGACACTAGATCTGATGTACACATAATCCTCAAGAGTAATGCAGACTGTAACATGTCTGTCGATGCTAAGGCACCAAGTTACGCTGCTGCGAAGATGTAAAATGTGTTTTGTTGTCAGTTTACGGTTACCCTCGAAGTTATCCCACTATTATTATTGATTAAGATCTGGTGATATCATAAATATAAGTAATGGCTGCAGATCTAAACATTTGAATGTACAAAAATATATTTTATTTATTTTATGCACTTTTGCAGAAAATGGGCTCTGTGGCTAAGTGGGTAAGCCTTCGTCTTGCGACCGAAGGCCATGGGTTCGAGTCTGGACCGAACGAGGGCATTTTTTTCACAGGCCCTAGGATTGTTGCCGGAGCTAAAAGTTCATGCTTTGTTTAATACTCTCGGCAGATGGTGTATCATTTCTGCGGAGAGTTTAATACTCTCGGCAGATGGTGTATCATTTCTGCGGAGAGTGTCCAAACCATATGACGTTTTAAAAAAGACCCGGCGCAATAAGGTTAATCCTTCGGCCTCAAACTATTTAGATTCTAGCAGAAAAGTATATTCATCTATTCTTTATATCGTTTTGATGAAACTTTGCGACGATAACTTTTAGAAAGTTAAAGTTACATTTTGTGGTGAGTATTGCATTTTAGAGAATTATTTGCGAAATGTATAGAACAGAAAAGACAGAGACATCACCATAAGAAAGAAAGTTGGCACAGAACATTGTTTCAATTACATTGTGAAACAAAGAATGAAGTGGTTCAGCCACTTAATAAAATGCAACCAAACTCCATTGTATACTGAGTATTCTACAATAGAACATCGGGAAAGAAGGCCAGAGGAAGAAAATGAAAAGGATGAATAGACGACAAAGCTGTCAGGTCAAAAAAAGCAAAAATAACTATTACCCAAGCCACTAGAGCAGCGCAAGACAAAAATAGAAAACCCCGACACTGGGCTAACAACCCGGTACAATGTCGCGACAAAAGAAAAAAAGAATAGAACGTTTTTCTTCCAAATCGAGCAAAAACTCGCTATCTCTTCAAATCACATACCCGACGTTCCACAAGTGATGAAATGAACTGATCTACCTCCCGCATACCGCGATTAGAAATTCGAAGTGCTAGACTTGCCCCACCTTACGATCTGAATAATCTACGGAACGTTTTTATTATTGTTAAATACACTAAGTTGCTCTGTAACGCAAGCACATTCTACAAGCATAAAGAGAATAAACATTTTACGTACATCCCTAGGGTCTCTGTGGCTTGGAGGTAAGGTGCTCACTACTCTTCTTCTTCTTCGTACATCCTAGGTCTCTGTGCTTTGAGGTAAGGTGCTCACTACTCTTCTTTCTACGTACATCCCCTAGGGTCTCTGTGGCTTGAGGGTAAGGTGCTCACTACTCTTCTTCTTCTACGTACATCCCCTAGGGTCTCTGTGTGAGAGGTAAGTGCTCACTACTCTTCTTCTTCTTACGTACATCCCTAGAGGTCTCTGTGGCTTGAGGTAAGGTGCTCACTACTCTTCTTCTTTTCAGTACATCCTAGGGTCTCTGTGGCTTGAGGGTAAGGTGCTCTACTACTCTTCTTCTTCTTGTACATCCCTAGAGGTCTCTGTGGCTTGAGGGTAAGGTGCTCACTACTCTTCTTCTTCTTACGTACATCCCTAGGGGTCTCTGTGGCTTGAGGGTAGGTGCTCACTACTTCTTCTTCTTACATGTACATCCTAGGGGTCTCTGTGCTTGAGGGTAAGGTGCTCTACTACTCTTCTTCTTCTTACTTACATCCCTAGGGGTCTCTGTGCTTGGAGGGTAAGGTGCTCACTACTTACTTCTTCTTACACAAACCCTAGGGTCTCTGTGGCTTGGAGGGTAAGGTGCTCACTACTCTTCTTCTCTTATACATCCCTAAGGGTCTCGTGGCTTGGAGGCAAGGTGCTCACTACTCTTCTTCTTACGTACATCCCTAGAGGTCTCTGTGGCTTGGAGGGTAAGGTGCTCACTACCTTCTTCTTCTACGTACATCCTAGGGTCTCTGTGGCTTGGAGGGTAAGGTGCTACTACTCTTCTTCTTCTTACGTACATCCCCCTAGGGTCTCTGTGGCTTGGAGGGTAAGGTGCTCACTATCTCTTCTTCTTACGTACATCCTAGGGTCTCTGGGCTTGGAGGTAAGGTGCTCACTACTCTTCTTCTTCTTACGTACATCCCTAGGGGTCTCTGTGGCTTGGAGGGTAAGGTGCTCACTACTCTTCTTCTTCTTACGACATCCTAGGGGCTCTGTGGCTTGGAGGGTAAGGTGCTCACTACTTTCTTCTTTTTCTTGAATACATCCCCCTAGGGGTCTCCTGTGGCTTGAGGGTAAGGTGCTCATACTCTCTCTTCTTTTACGTACATCCTAGGGTCTCTGTGGCTTGAGGGTAAGGTGCTCACTACTTTCTTCTTCTTACGTACATCCTTAGGGTCTCTGTGGCTTGAGGGTAAGTGCTCACTACTCTTCTTCTTCTTACGTACATCCCCTAGGGTCTCTGTGGCTTGGAGGGTAAGGTGCTCACTACTTTCTTTTCTTACGTACATCCCTAGGGTCCTGTGGCTTGAGGGTAAGGTGCTCACTACTCTTCTTCTTCTTACGTACATCCCTAGGGGTCTCTGTGGCTTGGAGGGTAAGGTGCTCACTACTCTTCTTCTTCTTACGTACATCCCCCTAGGGGTCTCTGTGGCTTGGAGGGTAAGGTTCTCACTACTCTTCTTCTTCTTCGTTCGCCCGCTGTGAATTCGGACGTTAGCCATGACGCCTGGTATATCGCTTCTAACTGATTTTTGCGTGAAAGCCTGCTTCACCATTTGACTGGTGTCCCTCGCCATGCAGGCGGGCTGTCGCTGATTTCAAATGTGCTCACTTCTCACTTCAAATGTACTCGGTTTGTTCTCTGTGATGAGAGATGGTGATACTTTCCCTAAGATTTCTCATCTAATTGTAGTTCCTACTTAGATTGTTAGATTGAGTTACTTATACTATTGGAGACGGACGCTAAAATCTAAGTGCCGTGTTCAAGTTATGCACATATAAGCGAACCCTTGGCAGTTGACAGTCGATAAAACTAAGCTACAAAACAGTTGCCATGGTAAAAGATATTAACTCTTACAATACACATACTAAAACTCTCCTTTTTACCCACTGTTTTTGAGGAACAAATTTTAAGGCGAAGGTGTCCTTACAAAATTTGTTATAACGTTATTGTATTCAACAGCAGATACAAACTGCATACACCAAAGTGTGCGCAATTGAAAGATCTATTACAAACACCCACTTGTTGTATTTGAATTTTAAAAATACACTTAAAGCATTAAATGAATTTAGGAAGTTAAAACAAGTGGTTAGAATCATATGGTCCGTGAAGTGGCTTTTCGTAAAATGGGAACTAACTTTATGGTCTGTCAGATGGCGTTTCGTATTGTAAGAGTTAAGACGATTCAAATAAAATTTATACACGTTTTTACCATCTTTAAAATTGCATCTGGGACCGCGCCGTTGCTACGGAGTTTGTGTTCTACCGCTGAGAACTTCCTGTGTAAGAAATAGATCAGAGTATACGTGATTATTCATCGAAATGATGAATTCCTTGAGCTCATGATGTACTTGATGTATTGAGTGATTGATTGGATTATCATTACTGCATTTCAGTGAATAATCATGAAGGGGTAGTAAGACTTACTATGAAAAATAAATTCTAAGTTTATCGGGTAAGCGGACTAACAAATAGTGACATAGGGGAAGAATAGATACCGGTGCTTTCAATATACAGGAACACCTTTTCGACTATCATTAATTAAATTCGACAAAGGTTGCAGAGAGAGGAATCCCGTGGCGTTTGATGCAAACGCCAAGACCCAATCATTAATGAATACTGTAATGATAGTGAGGGTTTGACACATTGATCGGGTTAGTTCGTCACGGAAAGTCTTCATGATAGAAAGGTCAAGGAAGCCGGTGATGCATTTAGTATGGCAACAAGTAACATGACAATTAAAATACTACGGCATTACTCTGGCTGGAATTATAAAACTACACTCGTGCGTGCAGTCTGAGTGATTCATTGGTGAGGGTGACACACTATGAAGAAGCCGATCACTATCATCATGTCGTGGTTGTACATATGAAACTGTCAGAATGGAAGAAAATGATGTTGCTTCAAAAGCATATATACTTCGTAACGGCACTCAGGTCGATCCAGTAAAGCATTGAGAAGTAAAGGCGACCTGCGTGATGTTGACCACAGCACCCATCATGTGCCGATGGTCAATGAAAAATACGGGCCAAACACCGTATTACCCAGAGCCAATTATAAACTTATGGACCTTTGGACTCAGGTAAGAATTATGAGAAATCAGACCCCAACTAAACCACGTGAACTCATATTCCAGTATTGTTGTATATAGACAAATTGATGTTAAAATCAACACAAAATGTTAAATCAAAGTTATATTATACAACAAGTTCAGTTTAACAATAAGGAATATCAATATTATAAATATTTTTCACAAATAAATAACCATAGACTCACAGAATTGAGTAAAATTGAAAAAAAAAAAAAAAGCGTGCCGTGTTCTATCAAACATCTATATTTTCTGGCCCCCTTTTCTGATCTAGGTCAGGGAACCCACAGTCAGTTGTCTGGCCTAGTTATCTAGAGTTGGCTATGGTATTACAATATATACCAAGTGGTATAAAAGGGTCCTTCACTTTTAGTTTTACTTTACAAAAACATATAACGCCAAAAGACGGAAAAGAATTTCAAAAGGATATCGACGCAGAGCAAAAACGAAGCTATCAATACATGATGATGATATGAAAATATTCAGTGGAAACGCTCGCTAGGCGGCATGTTGATTAAGAACAAATAGTAAGTATTGACAACAAATCTTTTCTCAGAAGCTGAATATCTTTATTGGAATTTGCGTGTTGATGAAGGCGGTGTTGAGGACAAATTTCCCCCCAGGCATATATTGTTTGAGAATCTCAGATAAACTTAGATTGATTACATTAAACGTTTATTAAATGATAATAATCACACATCCCTATCTCATGTGTTTAGAAAATGTAGCGAAATATGTCCTCAACAATAACGAAACAATTGTTGTTATTTGTTTGTGTTTGAGTACAGTCCGTGATATATGGTGATGCAACGAATGGGACATTTATGCCGAGTTGAATTCTTAGCCTGACGGATAATATTTGTTTTCTAGGTGTAGTTCTTATCTACAGTTTAATTCTTCCTCGTGGCATCAGTCCGTTATGAAAGCCTTCCCTATGACAAGTCAGATCTGTCACCTTCCTACGGTGTAACTCGAAGCCCCGTTAACATAAGGCCGAATAGCTAAGCCGGCAAATTGGAAATTCCTGTTAGATAGTGGCTGGTTTTTTGTATATGTTTGATAGAACACTGTACGCTTTTTTGCAATTTTACTAAATTCTATGCGTCATGGTTATTTATTGATGAAAATGTTAATAATATTGATATGTCTTAACTTTAAACTGAACTTGTAACATATATATAACCTTGATTTAGCATGTTGTTTGTTTTTAAAAATGAATTTGTCTTTATACAACAAAACTGGAATGCGAGGATCACGGACGATTGTGGTCTTATTTCCTAGAATTTTTACCAGAGCCCTCCGGCCGTATGTTTATCGGAGGTCACGTGTATAACTCAGCAGATGTGGTACTAGAAAGGAGGTTTTATTTTGTTAAATCTTAAACAGTAGTCCATCATTACAAATCTATGCCTGATTCGATAATATACTGTTCTTCTTCTGGCAAAATGATACTACTAGGCCTGTTTTAATCATTCTCATTGTGATATATAAACAGCCAAACATCCGAACGTAATGTACGTGCACCAGCCTTTAGCACCTATTGGAGCCCAGTTGCTTATCCTTCGTGGGGTGTTCGTTTTCAGCCAGCTTTTGATTTACTAGGTGAGCTTCCTAGGTACGATCAGCTTTGCCGTATTTTGGGCTTTGTGATCTACGCCGGGACAGTGAGTTACGCTGTTTATGCCCGTTCTGACTGAAAAATATTTCTCGGGGCTTGTAAGCTTATCCTCGGACGGCGTCTTACTCGTATAAGACACCGTGTAAAGTATCGGCCTTCGCCAATGTTCAGACCGGACTTCCTGTTTGATCCGTACATTGTCGGCCTTGCTTTACCGTACATTTTGAGTTTGATCCGGGGAGGAACATTCTCAGCCTTTTCTAGACGCGTATCGGTACGTGTCAATTTGCAATTAACCTCGAAAGCACTGGCATGGGGCCGAGTACAACAATGTAGAGGGTCGTTTCAGTCGGCACTATCAGCGTAACTGAGGATTTTGCACTCGCCGCCATCACATACATGTATCCTCTGCTGCTGGGAAGAAACCAGAATGATACTGACTAGAACTGAGAATAGAGAATTAATATGTGCAGCTTTCTGTCGACTGTTACTTATTGTAAATTCGCATGGACTCAGGATGTGATGACTATATTGCCATAACTCATTCTATCATTGCAAATTCACATGGACTCAGGATGTGATAACTATATTGCCGTAACTCATTCTATCATTGTAAACTCACATGGACTCAGGATGTGATGACTATATTGCCGTAACTCATTCTATCATTGTAACTAGAATCAGGATGTTAATATGTGCAGCTACTTTACTGATACTCATTGTAAATCCATGGACTCAGGATGTGATGACTATATGCCGTAACTCATTCTATACCATTAATCTCTATAACAGCATATAAATGTGCGCCAATTTGGCTTTCAGCCGTTTAGCAGCTTTTCACATAGAACGTTTTCTTTCTCGTTCTACAGTGTGTTCAAGATAATTGCAGCCCCATTCACAATTCGAAAGTTGCCAGGTACAAATTGAGGTGTGTTTATTTACCTATTTAAACCAGTTCTGACTAGCTCGTCCTACGTCACATTTGTTCATCGCCCTTCCCGCACTACAATTACACACCATCACATCCTTGACCTACGTCATAACTGAACCTTCCCATTTCATACATATATGCCAGATTAGCTCCATTCACGGGCTGCAATTATCTTGAACACCCTATACCTGTCACGTTCTTATTGTAGCTTTAAGCCCGCGTGCCCAGCGTGTTCGTAGCGCGTTGGACTACGGGTGACTAGTCCTCTGTAAGTGCGGGTTCAACTCCCGGACTGCAGAAAAGCTACAGGTTCCCAGATTTACGGTGTTCGTGGCACTAAGCCGAAGGGTTACGATGGTCATGACACGAGCCGAAGAGCTTTCAGCTCAAGTGCTTCTGGATCGGAAAAAAAAATTTGTAGCTATAAAGAGTAACGCATATATATATATATATATATAGTGTATATATATATATATATATATATATATATATATAGATATATATATATATATATATATATATATATATAGTATATATATATAATGATATATTTGAGTATGTATATATATATAATTTTGAGCTATTGATATATATTATAGTATAGTGTGAAAAATTAGAGATCTCTGTGGCGTAGAGGCTAGGTGGGTGAGAGGTGTTCGTACTAGTGCTCGTTCTCGTGATAAAGATACCAGGCTCGTCCCTCGTGGAGTCATCTGGATATGTTTCCAGAGATCCCTGATCTCAGTGTAAATCGAGTTAATAGTCCTATCGGAGACGGACGATAAAACTTAGGTCATTAGAAAAGATTAAAGATAAAATTCCTACAAAAATATCTTCACCATCTTCAAAATTACACCGAGGACCCTTGCCGGTGCTACGGAGTTCGTGCACTGTAGCTGAGATCTTCCTGTGTAAGAAAGAGATCAGAGCACACATGGTTACCTGAAATGCAGTGATGATGGTCCCATCAATCAATCAATCAATCAATCAATCAATGAGATATGTATACTGCGAGCAACGTAAGTGCAAATATTGAGGGTGTAATAAAAATTAGGGTGTTATTAAAAAATTGCTCTTTACAGAATCTACATTTTTTTAAACTGTCTGTTATTTCAACTGTTTGTCTATCAACGCTTCTGTTAGTATCTCCAAGATGATTGATTCTATTTAGTATTTTTCCTGGTATTGATAGTAACATCATGTCTTATTAATCGTTACAATGTGGGTCTATGTAGCGAAATTGTCAAGAAGTTTGAAGACCATGAGTTCCAATCTGGATTGCACTTTTGGCTACCTATACATTTTTCCGGAGTTATACTTTTATAGTCGTATACTATTATACTTTTATAGCTTTAACTACGCAGTTTGTGCTTTGTGCAATACTCTCATCAGACAGCGTGTCATTTCTGTGGAGAGAGATCGAGACACTTAAAGAAAACTCGGTGCAATGAAGTCAATCCTTCAATTTTATCAACTCTTTTTTGTTTCATTTTATTTCGTACATTCTTGAAAATCCCCCCTTTTCTATGCAGATTAACAAGATATCCATTTCCCTAGTCTGCTTGTATTTCCTCTTTCCTTGAAACTTTGCCTAATAATTTATTCAACATATCTGTTAATGTCTTGGTGTCCGCTTTGATGATTTCTGCTTGGATGTTGTCTGATCTAGCTGCTTTTCCTTCTTTCATGAGTTTTTGCAACGTTCTTTCTTGTTTTGTTTTTTTAAACTTGACATTTCACAGTTAACCGGTTGATCTTGTTCTGTCGGTTGTACATCCGATACATTATGTGCAGCTATTCTATTGAAAAATTATTTCAAAGTTTCTGTCCATCTTTTTTTTTTTTTTTTTTGGTGAATATGGTGTGTTGTTTAGCAAGTTTTCATTTTTGTTTTTAATGGAGTCATAACAAGAGTTGTTGCATTTAAATACTTAGGAAGCATATTCACAGAAGACGGAATACTAGACAGAGAGATGAAGACTGGAGTTCAAAAAGCACATGCTGTAACCTACCAGCAAGCCTCATTTTTAAAGCAACCAAAAATTTCACTGACAGATAAACAACAGATGATCAACAGCATTTTCATATCTACTTTGTGTTACCAGAGCCAAACATGGACAATGAACAAAGTGCAGTCAAAGAAAATAACAAGGCGTGAAATGCGGTGCCTGCGAAAAGTTACCAACAACACCAGAAAAGACAGTCACCAACATCAGCATAAGAATGAAGGTTGGCACAGAACCTTGCTTGAATTACATTGAGAAACAAAGAATGAAGTGGCTTGGCCACTAAATAAGACTGCATCCAAATTCCACAGCATACAGAGTCTTCTACAACAGAACATCAGGGAAGAAAGCGAGAGGAAGACCACGATAAAGATGGTTAGATGGCATAGCAGAATCCTGTCATAGAGCAAAAATAACAATCACCCAAGCCACCAGAACAGCGCAAGACAAAAACAGAAAACCACGACACTGGGCAACAACCCGGTAACAGTGTGACGACAAAGAAGAAGAAGAACAAAAGTTGCATATCTCTGTTGTTTACTTAGTAGTGTTAAACACGTTCGGTACATTCAATATGGCAACAGCTTCTGTTGGCTCCCATCCCAGTTGATCTATAATTTGTATCTTGTTTTTTTCCTTGTATTGTTCCTACTTCTCTGTTCGTTCCTACATGTCTGTTTGATATTACATTGAATTGTCTACGCAACTGTGTTATTGCTGGTGCTGGTCAGTTAGTAGTTCGGTCTGTGCGTCTGTCAGTCAGTCCTTTAGTAAGATAATCAGTTAGTCAGGTAGTTAGTGACAATCAAGAATTTTTGTATCAGTCAATCAGTAGCTAATTAATTAGCTGACTAGTTAGTTTGCCCGTTAGTTGCTTACTTTGCTGTTTGGTTGGTTGTTTGATTGGTTGGTTGGTTAGTTAGTTAGCTAGATAGATAGTTAGCTAGTTAGTTCATCAGTCAGTCAGTTAGTTAGCTAGATAGATAGTTAACTAGTTAGTTCATCAGTCAGTCAGTTAGTTAACTGATGAAGTTAGCTAGTTAGTTCATCAGTCAGTCAGTTAGTTAGCTAGATAGATATTTATCTAGTCAGTTAGTTAGTTCATCAGTCACTCAGTTATTTATTCATTCAGTCAGTTAATAAGCTAGTAATTTTGTCAATTAGAAGTGTATTCTGTTTATTGTTTGGTTGGTTAACTTGTTAGCTAGTTAGTTACTTACTTCGCTAGTTAATTAGTTATATAAATATATATATATAGACATACAGATACATGGACGGACGATCAGATGATTGGTTGCTTGATTGGTTAATTAGTTAGAAAATCGAAACTGCTGTTCCTGCGGTTCAGCACTTGCTTTCTTGGACAAAACACAGTAGAGCCGCTCTTGTATCTGACTCTCAATCCAAGCTTCGACATTTCCAAAAACGGGTGTCTCTGACATGAGATGACCACAGCAGGACCTCATGGGAAGCTTATGTCCTGGACAAGCAAGGAATCGCAGTAATGAGACCGATGACGTGTTAGCTTCGAAAGTGAATATTGTGGTCATATATCTTATATTGTTAGGTGGCAGGAATCCACTGTAATTCTTACAGAAACTGATATACATCGGCTGTTATTGCTTATAAGCTTTTGCTCTTGAATAGTCACTTGTTAACCACTCTGCTTGATTTCTATGCGATTTCTATGTGATTTGCATGTGATCTGTATGTGATTTCTATGTGATTTCTAGTGATTTCTTGATTTATGTATTTCTATGTGATTTTATGTGATTTCTAGTGATTCATTGATTTGTGATTTCTAGTGATTTGCATTGATCTGTATGTGATTCTGTGATTTCATGATTGATGTGATTTATATCCATTTCTATGTGATTTGTATGGTGACTTCTATCCGATTTCTATGATTGTATGTGACTATCGATTCTATGTGATTTGCATTTGATTTTAGTGATTTCTATGTATTTCTATGTGATTTGCATTGATCTGTATGTGATCTCTATGCGATTTCTAGGGATTTGCATATGATTTCTATGTGATTTCTATGTGATTTGTAGGGACTTCTATCGATTTGTATGTGATTTCTATGATTTGTGTATGATGCTTTGATTTATGATTTGTTGATTTGTGTGTAATTTGTCTGAGTTACATATCCTTGCATGTGATTTATACATTTGATTTTATGTGATTGATCTAATATCTGTATGTGCGTGTATGTGATTTGCATCAAAAGCTTTCCCACACTATGGTGTGATTTGGTGGGGAAACAGCTGCAGATAAAGAACGTGCTTCTCAGCTGTTTTTTTTTTTTTGTGAACACAGATCGCTGCATATCGTCAAGAAAATTATTAGTTTTCGTTCTGTATTGTTTTCCTGGTGAGGGTACGGAAACGGCAATCATGAAGTAGATCACAGCAGTCTAGTTATAAGACCGTTCAAATGAAGTGAAAACTTTTGAAAATCAGTCCCTTCTCATCTCGTGACCTTTGTATTCCAGTTTTGATAGATAAAGACGAATTGAATTTTAAAATAACACAACATTGGAAATCAAAGTTATATTATGTCACAAATTAGATTTAACGCTAAAGGATATCAGTATTTTCAACACTTTATCACTTTATCAATAAATAATGATAGACTCATAGAATTTTGTCAAATTGCAATGAAGCTTACAGTGTTCTATCAACCACATATATATAAATGTTTGCCCGCATCAACTGGAATTTCCGATTTTCCGACTGAGCTGAATGGCATTATGTTACTGGGGGCCATGACCAGATAAAGTGAGATCAACGATACAAGAAGGAAAAATAATGTGTAAATCTAACGTGCTACGGTATCTATATGCTTATGTTTGCTTATTTGCAGAAATAATAAACAAGGCACCTATGTCAGTGTTGCAGTTGAGGTGGTTCTATTAACTAAACAACTATTTAGTTATCGATGTTGAAAGTTCAGTGAAGTTTTAGTTTGCAATTTTAGAATTAAGTTATGTGTTTGTGTGGGTACTTTTCGACTTATACATGTCGAATAAAGAAAAATAATCGACAGATCATCCTCACCGCATATTGAACCAATTATTCCATAAGTGTTCCGATATCTCCCTCAGCGTGTGATGACTAACGATACCATTTCAGGGTTCGTTTACTATTCTTCTTTAGGCTCCATTATCTCGATATTGTTTGGCTACACCTCGTTTGATTTGATATACTTGCAGTCTCTTTGTGGTTGCAGATTCCTTCATATTCCTTGAATAGTTTACTTTAGTTTGATTATCTTCTTTATGACATTCATACCATCAGCCCGGTTCATTGCTTGTAAGCGTTGTACAGTGAAAACACCCACAAGCCAGTTGTCTTGTTCACTCTTCGTTATGCCAGCGGATCCTTGTTCATTCTTCGTTATGCCAGCGAAGTGGTTAAGTGGCATTACGAAGAATGCAGCTGTGGCTTAGTGGTTAAGCCCTTTGCCTTGTGAGTCGAAGGTCGTGGGTTCGAATCCGGACCTCGCCGTTCTGTTCACGAATGCAGTTTTTCCAGAAACCCCTAGGATTGTTGCTGGAGCTACGGAGTTCGTGCTTTGTGCAATATTCTCGGCAGGTGTCTTGCCATTTCTGCGGAGAGGGACCGAGCCATATGGGGTAAAACTCGGTGCAATGAAGTCAATCCTTCGGCCTTAAAACCCTTAAAACCCTTAATGCCAACGAACCCTAAAATACAAATAAAACTAATACCTGTCCGCCTAGATCTTCTCAGAGACTTCAACCATTATCTTCGGACCCGTCCTATTATTTCGATATTCTTGAGCATACTCATTTGTACAAGTGGTAGCATGTCCCATGCGGACCTTGCTTTCATCAGAGCCAGCCTGAAAAACTCTTTGTCTCTATCAAGTTCTTCATCCTCTTGCATCGTCATGTTCAAGATTTCTTTGATGTCTTGCTGCCACCTTCGTTTTGGTTGTCCCCTACCTTGTACTCGAGGAACCATTTCTTCCACCGCCTGTCATATGTGCCGCTGAGAAAACATGCATGGGTAAAAGTACAACCCATGTGTGTGGGCTCCAACAAGACCATCGCACGATCTACATCATAGATTCCTAAAATTTTCGGCACACCGCCCACTTTGCACGACATAAACATTGTAACGCCCCCTTCCAATTATAACAGTTTGACAACGCCCCCATATATAATATATATATATATACATTCTCTATTTTCACTTTGACATAGAAAATTGATATATATTTCTGTCACATATGGTACATTTTCAAATGATTATATGCATGAAATAGAAAATAGATGAAAAAATGGATCGTGTAAGATGGGCATAAGATGAATTAAAATGCAGAATTCAAATTTTTAATGACTATTCAATCGCAAAATCAAGAAAATAACTTCCCCCAAATGCTTCTGAATCCACTATCGTCTCCCCCGGAAAGCTTCACGCCAACTGGTAGGGCCGTACCGCCCACTTTGGGAACACATGATCTACATAGTCAGACTACTTGTAGTCACGGTCAAAATCACCACTGTCTTCCTTTACAATACCCCTCCGTTCTGAGCATTATAAACCCAAGAGCTTCGTATGTGGCGAACCACCAACCAATCTGTGTCAATAACTACATCGCCTTCAGATTGAAGGATATGTATTGTGTTATTGTTCTTGTTTTGGTACCAAGTCAAACAGCAAACAAGTGGAATGTACAGGACAACTACTTCTACATGTAGTATGAGGATGGAGGTTGACGCCGTTATTTCTGTCCTCCATTGGCTCCCTGAGACTCCATTTACTGGGATCGTTGTTGACTCTCAATCTATGCTTCACTAGATCCAAAATGGCAGGTTTATGTATGAGTGGATGTCGTCTATAGAAGTTTCTAATCTCCAGAGGCTTTCGTGGATCTACTGTCCTTGGCATGCGGACGTTGGCAGTAATGAGAGAGCGGACAGGCTTGCATCAACAGCATCTATTGTTCTGGAGTTGAAGATGGATAAGAGGGATGTTCTTCGATCTCTTCGCGACTGCCTGTTGGATGAGGACACTAAAATAGATGTTGAATCGATCCAGCAATGTAAGCAATTTGGAGTTACGCGTTGTACAAGTAGAACTGGATGTCTGAGGGCAGAGTGAGGAGTACGTTTAATGAGCGAGCCACGGGAACCATCAGTATGCATACTCTTCGATATCTATTGGGAAAGACTGAGTACCTACCAAAGAGTGCAATGACATCAGTTTAGTAACCAATAGCCAAACGGCAAACAATGAAATAATATATAACACAACTACTAAATCTCCTTCAATCACTCAACTATCCCATGTTGGCAAACGAATGCAATCTACCACTACTCATCAATATCCTTTATTTGTCTTCAATCGAAGCCCGCACATTCAAGTCTAAGGCAATTTATCATTTCTTTCAAAGAAACCTAGAAGGCGAAGGTTAGAAGTGCAAATTAATCTCTACACCAGTCATCTCGTTTTCTTTATTAGCACTTTTAGCGAGGATCTGTTTAATGTTTTGGTGTAGAGATTTCAGAAGAAAGTTGTCATGAAATTCTAATAAATGATGTCATTAGTAAAGACTAGAGGGTTGTTATCACTAGGACCGACATGAAACTGTTATCGTTGCCATGCGCACACAACATGTTTTGTTAAGGATTCTCCATTTTCTTGAACCTCTATTTGAACCAGAAGTAATTGACAAAACTTGTGTGTTTTATATTTCTGTTTTTTTCAAATTCATTAGACGCCCTAGATTTTAGGAATTTATTGTCCGATTCTATTTGTTCTGTGCAGTGTAAGAAGTGAAATTCTTCACGTCTATTGTATACTTTACACAATCTGTGTATTGTTATTGTTTTAATGTATAACTACAATACTTTGTTGTTACGTGTTTCGCCATTGCTATATAGTTTGACTACAGTCTTCCTACATATTGATAATACGAACGTCCTAGGGAAACTCTGAACTGAACTTTGCTGAGAGAGGCAAGAAATATCAGACTCAGTTCGATGGAGGAGATTGAGCGAGTTACACAGGACAGAACGGTATGGAGAAATTACTTGAAGGCCCTATGTAACGTACGAGAGGAATATATATATATATTCAAATTCATCACCACTTCTTCTCTTCTGTCTCTAATCATGTTTTGCCTCACTACACAAGAATAATAAGAGATTTATATTACGGGTTCTTTGTGTGCATTTTCGTACAATTTTTCACTGCCTTTATTAATTATGTGATCGATCTTTTGCCTTGTCTCCCACTGTTTCTGAATAGAATTGAATTCTGAGGAACACTGTCTGTTGGTATTCCACTTAATCTGAACAATTTAATTTGTAGTTTTCTTAATGAAGTTTAGTACTAACATACCGATGTTCGCTGATGTTCTCCTTCATTAACCGGTCTTTTCTTGATGCTCCCAGCAGCAGTCTGCGTAGACACTTGACTCTGCGTAGACACTTGACACTGCGTAGACACTTGACACTGCGTGAGACCCTGACACCGGGTAGACACTGACACTGCGTAGACACTTGACACTGCGTAGACACGCCTCCTTGACACTGCGTAGACACTTGACACTGCTAGACACTTGACACTGCGTAGACACTTGACACGCATAGACACTTGACACTGCAGACACTTGACACTGAGACACTGACACTGCATAGACACTTGACACTGCTAGACACTTGACACTGCATAGACACTTGACACTGCGTAGACATGACACTGATAGACACTTGACACGTAGACACTTGACACTGCATAGACACTTGACACTGAGTAGACACTTGACACTGAGTAGACACTTGACACTGCGTAGACACTTGACACTGCGTAGACACTTGACACTGCATAGACACTTGACACTGCGTAGACACTTGACACTGCATAGACACTTGACACTGCGTAGACACTTGACACTGCATAGACACTTGACACTGCGTAGACACTTGACACTGCATAGACACTTGACACTGCGTAGACACTTGACACTGCATAGACACTTGACACTGCATAGACACTTGACACTGCGTAGACACTTGACACTGAGTAGACACTTGACACTGCATAGACACTTGACACTGCGTAGACACTTGACACTGCATAGACACTTGACACTGAGTAGACACTTGACACTGCATAGACACTTGACACTGAGTAGACACTTGACACTGCATAGACACTTGACACTGAGTAGACACTTGACACTGCATAGACACTGACATAGAAAACCTCTGACACTGCTAGACACTTGACACTGAGTAGACACTTGACACTGCAGACACTGTGACACTGCGTAGACACTTGACACTGCGTAGACACTTGAACCTATTGAACGGTAGACACTTGACATTCTGTCAGAATTCATTAGACCCTAGATTAGGAATTATTGTCCGACAGTCTGCAGTGAAGAATGAAACTTGACGTCATTGTATACTTACACTCTGTGATTGATTGTTTATGATAACTGACAACTGTTACGTGTCGCCATTGCACTGATTTTACACAGCTTCCACATCGATATACACGTCTGAACCTGAACGAACTTGCATGAGAGACAGATATCAGACTCGCGATGGAGAGATTGAGCGAGTTAGGACACTTGGAGACTGAAGGCTAGACTGACATGAGGATATAATATATTCAAATTCATCACACACTTCTTCTGTTCTAATCACTTGACACCAGATTGAGAGTTATACAGGCTTGTGACATTTCTTAAATTTCACTGCCTTAGAATTAAGGGATGACCTTGCCTTGCTACCCACTGTTTCTGATAGAATTGACACTGAGGAGCACGTCTGTGGTATCCCACTTAATCGAACAATTTTGAGCAATGATTTAGTACACATACCGATGCCTGAGTAGTCCTTCTAAACCGGTCTTTCTGAGCTAGCACGTCTGCGTAGACACTTGACTCTGCGTAGACACTTGACACTGCGTAGACACTTGACACTGCGTAGACACTTGACACTGCGTAGACACTTGACACTGTGTAGACACTTGACACTGCGTAGACACTTGACACTGCGTAGACACTTGACACTGCGTAGACACTTGACACTGCGTAGACACTTGACACTGAGTAGACACTTGACACTGAGTAGACACTTGACACTGAGTAGACACTTGACACTGAGTAGACACTTGACACTGCGTAGACACTTGACACTGCGTAGACACTTGACACTGCATAGACACTTGACACTGAGTAGACACTTGACACTGAGTAGACACTTGACACTGATTAGACACTTGACACTGAGTAGACACTTGCTTGTCGTACTGAAGATTGTGGGTTCGAATCCGGACTGAGACATATGTACAATTTATTTATCCGATAACTAGGATTGTTGTCGGAGCTACAGAGTTCGTGTTTTGTGTAATGCTCTCGACAGATGGCATGCCATCTCTGCCGACAGGGACGGAGCCATATGGGGAAACCTGGAGCAATGAGGTCAATTCTTCGCCTTTGAACCCTTTGAACTTCATTTCTGTCGTGACTAGTTATGTTATGTTATGTTATGCGATCGACGTCACGGCACATTGGGCATTCCCATGAATGCTCTGTCCTCCGCTGCAGCAGCCATCCTAAAGTCCATTTGCTCACCGTACCCATGAGAAGTTGATTACTATATCTTCTCTCTACCACGAAGACGACACTGTCTGGCATGTCCAAACTGAACGCCTAATTCTCGAACTCGTTCCAGTGTCTGAAACGGGCCCATGTCACATAATTGAGAGCGTAAACTAGTGTTCATCTATAGTTTGATGTCAACATCCAGGCTAAGCAATAAAAGCATAATGTCGGGAAAGGGGTCGTGTTGTACAATCTTCTTTTTGTGTTTATAATGATGCTCGTCTCTCGCTCCAAAGGTACTCAGTCGTTCCCGGCAAAGAACAATGGAGATATTTTTATATCGACCCCTAATGTCAATGTAGATGAGAAAGAGTCCCTAGTCCTACCTGAGATGATCGATAAAAGGCAGGTTCCGTGTTTCGTTTCAGAAAGCCATTGCAGTTGACAATGAGTAGACTGCAAAGCTGCTACCATGTAAATTTATTAAAATAAAATTGATTTAAAAATTGCCACAATCTTTAAAATTACAGTAGCGGAAACTCGCTGGTGCTACGGGTTCGGCACTGCCATTGAGATCTTTCTATGTAAGAAAGAGATAGAATCATATATGGTTATTCACCGAAGTGCAATGATTATGGTTCTATAAATCAATCAATGCAAATAGTTATTATTGTTATACGGACTTTACTATCGGGGAAACTAGCAAATATATATCGTTGTATTTCTGGAAGAAATCTTCTTCTTCGGCGATCTCTGGTCATACGCTTAATTTACTGTGGACAACACACTGGGCAGTCAGCTTCAGGTCTGTCAGGTTTCCCAAAGCTTAGTTTTTAGGTCGACTGGGTGTTGCCACATGTTGCTTCTCAGCTCACACAGGAGAGGACAGTCTTGCAGGACGTTTTCCGGTGTCTGTTCCGCCTGTGACACTGGCAAAGAGCTGAGTGACTTATTCCTAGTCTATGTAAGTGTTTGTTGAGTCTGCAGTGTCAGCTAATAGACGAAATACAATGACCTGGTCTGTTCTGCATAGGTCTTTGAGGAAGTCTTTTCCATCCAGTGTTTGACTTCCAGTCTATGCAGATTTTCTCTGTATGACGATTTTGATCTGAAAAGACAGGGGTTGGTAAATAGTTGATTTTTTGTTGTTGATTTTTTTTATTTTTGCAAAACATTCTGTCATACACGTTACAGACCGGAAACATTGTTTTTGTTATTGATTTCTGTAGACATAAATACTCTCCTGTTTACAAAAAGAAACGAAACGAAAGATCAAAAGTTAATCTAGATTGTAAAACCTAGAAACATGCACGCATGAAACTGCTCTACCGTTAAGAAACATCCTGTCGCTGGAAATTGTATTTTTGGACTCCATTATGAGAAATGTAATGTTTTCTACAACGACACTGCTTCTGGAGTGGAAGTAATGAAACTAACAGAAGTAGATGCATGTTATTGATTCATATCTGTTGTGGTTCTGATTCTTGTTGGAGAGAATAAATAAGAAATAAATAAAGTGTATGGAAGGAGTGTACTCTTTATACGTCTGTTCTTTATATTATTTCTTACGTGTGTTCTCTTTATCGTGTCTCTAGTGTTCTTATAGTGTTCTTCTTATGTGTTCTTATAGCGTTTTTAGTGTTTCTTATACTTTCTTCTAGTGTGTTCTTTATAGTTTCTAGTGTTTTTTATATGTTATCTATGTACGTATTTTCCTAATACGTGTTTACTCTAGACGTATTTTCTCTATACGTGTTATATTTATATGTGTTTCTTTGTTTCTCAAGTGTTTCCTATACCGTTTTCTCTATACGTGTTCTCCTCATCTGTATTTTTCTTAACGTGTTCTCTTTGTAGTGTTTTCTCTGTACGTGTTTCTCTATACGTGTGGGGATCTCAGTGGCTAATGTTGCCTTTTGCCTTGTGAGTCGAAGGTCGTGGGTTCGAATCCGGACTGCGCCGTTCTGATCACGAGTGCAGTTTTTTTCCAGAGACCCCAAGGATTGTTGCTGGAGCTACGGAGTGTGTGCTTTGTGCAATACTCTCGGCAGGTGACGTGCCATTTCTGCCATTTAAATATATATATTTAAATTATATCTGTTTACCTGTCTGTCTGCAGGCCTGGGTAGCTAGCTGTCTATCTGTCTATCTATTATCTATCTATCTATCAATCTATATATCTATCTACGTCGATCTTTCTATCTATATTTATCTCCCTGTCTCTATCTTTAGATCTCCAAAAAAATTTATCTAAAAACAAATCGTGTTTAAATATGATTAAAACTTATCGTTTGTAAAATTCACCATACTAAAACCTTGAGCACTACTGACTGCTGAGACAAATACATCAGATTGGATGGCCTCTTGTCAAACATTTACAAGGATGTCATTAAAATGATGAAAAGGTTTGAGAAATGTTCTAAGTGAGTTATGCATCTTGACCGGAAGCACTGTCAGAGTAGAACATCACTTATTATATTTGGTCACGTGATGGTGTTCTCATTTTTTTTTATCTTTTCCCTCTAGTTCTATTTTTCTTTTTCGTTTCTTTCTAACTGAATTGTGTTCTAAATGTGCATTTTTTCTATTTTGTTTCGTTTCTTTCCAACTGAATGGTGTTCTAAATTTGCATTTTTTTTTCTATTTTGTTTTCTTTCACTCTCTATGAATTCAAACATAGTCATGGTGCCTAATATGTCACTTGATGCTGATTTGTGTGTGAAGACTTGCTTTCCTTATCATCAGTGTTCTTCTCCATTCAGGCCAGATTTTTCCCGACTTGTAGGTACTTATAATTTAGATTCCCAAGTGCATGATCAGGATCTGTTGTTCAACCGGGTACTGTGTGGACACTGATAATCCTTTTTTGTTTTTAGGGTGTAGGGAGAGGGCCAAACTAGCTTTGAACCCAGGAACTTTCTCAGCAGTGGTGACTAGCGTAGAGTGTTATCAACTACGCTATTGGCGACCTCGTCTGATATTTAGCAAAATACATAATACAACGCAATACGGCATACACACACACACACACACGACACACGAAAGTCGAAGTAAAACTGCACAGTAACTGTTACACACGCATGTTTATAAAAGTGATCTCATCACACAAACATCAAACAACATAGAATCAAGAGATAGCATATCAAATGTAATATATTTTATACAGACACTACTACGTTACAACCGGACGATGTAGCAGCCTAAGCTCTTTTACTTCTGATCTGCGTTTTTATATTTAATCTAGTATTTTGTGTTTTGTATGTGTTGCCCTCATTAGCGTTACGTGTAAGCGTTTGCCTATCAACTCGGGCACAAGAGGGTTGTAGGTTCAATTCCACACCAGACGTTCCGCTCGTTAAGAAAGGAATTGACCTTTCTACCTTCTGCTCACTATATACAAGAAATGTGAAGTGACAGACATTTCATACCCTAAGGTCTAAAAAAGGCTATGATATTTTTTTTAATTTATGTGTTTCTTTGAAAAAAGACTTACGGCTGAAACGTGGATTGTTGTTACTTTTTATATCTGATTATTGTTATTTTCCTAGCTAATGTAAAACGGTTGTATACATGTCTTCATCCATATCGCATAGCTACAAACATTTCATTCCGCAAGAAACAGACGAGTGACCATACTTCAAGACTACCCTGAATATGATATACTCAGGCAAACTCACTGAGCAATCGAAACACCACTCGACAAAAAAAACTACACAGACCTCTGTGGGAGCTACAAAAGACAGTGAAGTTTATACAAGAGACAACATTGAATATATAGGCAATATTTCAAGTGAACGAAAGGAAGGAAGGATACAAGAGACAACGTTGAATATATAGGCAATATTTCAAGCGAACGAAAGGAAGGAAGGATACAAGAGACAACATTGAATATATAGGCAATATTTCAAGGGAACGAAAGGAAGGAAGGATACAAGAGACAACATTGAATATATAGGCAATATTTCAAGTGAACGAAAGGAAGGAAGGATACAAGAGACAACGTTGAATTATAGGCAATATTTCAAGTGAACGAAGAGAAGGAAGGATATCAAGAGACAACGTTGAATATATAGGCAATATTTCAAGCGAACGAAAGGAAGGAAGATTCAAGAGACAACATTGAATATACTAGGCAATATTTCAAGCGAACGAAGGAAGGAAGGATAAGAGACAACGTTGATATATTAGGCAATATTTCAAGCGAACGAAGGAAGGAAGGATACAAGAGACAACATTGAATATATAGGCAATATTTCAAGGGAACGAAAGAAGGGAAGGATACAAGAGACAACATTGAATATATAGGCAATTTCAATGAACGAAAGGAAGGAAGGATACAGAGACAACATTGAATATATAGGCAATATTTCAAGCGAACGAAAGGAAGGAAGGATACAAGAGACAACATTGAATATATAGGCATATTTCAATGCGAACGAAAGAAGGAAGGATCAAGAGACAACATTGAATATATAGCAATATTTCAGCGAACGAAAGGAAGGAAGGATACAAGAGACAACATTGAATATATAGGCAATATTTCAAGCGAACGAAAGGAAGGAAGGATATCAGAGACAAGTTGAATATATAGGCAATATTTCAAGCGAACGAAAGGAAGGAAGGATACAAGAGACAACGTTGAATATATAGGCAATATTTCAAGCGAACGAAAGGAAGGAAGGATACAAGAGACAACATTGAATATATAGGCAATATTTCAAGCGAACGAAAGGAAGGAAGGATACAAGAGACAACATTGAATATATAGGCAATATTTCAAGTGAACGAAAGGAAAGAAGGATACAAGAGACAACGTTGAATATATAGACAATATTTCAAGTGAACGAAAGGAAGGAAGGATACAAGAGACAACATTGAATATATAGACAATATTTCAAGTGAACGAAAGGAAGGAAGGATACAAGAGACAACATTGAATATATAGACAATATTTCAAGCGAACGAAAGGAAGGAAGGATACAAGAGACAACGTTGAATATATAGACAATATTTCAAGTGAACGAAAGGAAGGAAGGATACAAGAGACAACGTTGAATATATAGACAATATTTCAAGTGAACGAAAGGAAGGAAGGATACAAGAGACAACGTTGAATATATAGACAATATTTCAAGCGAACGAAAGGAAGGAAAGAAGGAAGATGAGTGACCAATTTTATCAATGGTTTATTCCTTGCACGATATTCTCTGCAGACAAAATATCAGATTTTGTTTCCTAAATTCAACATTTGAATCCGTATTATTGTAAATTACATTTCCAAGACAAATTGGATCCTGTTCTCCATGCGCAAAAATTCATTGTGTTTGTGTCCTATATGTTCTGTGATGTATCGATCAATATAGATCATGATTGATTTATCACTATGATGTTACGGTGAAACACGTAAAGTACTGTAGTTTTACACATTACAAAAACATTATACATCGACGTTTCGACCAAAAGGTTTTTATCATCTTCTTTTCTTCATCTAACTCCCATACTGACCATTTGTTAACAACTCTTTGTGATTTGTATGTGATCTGAGCCTAAGTGCGATTGTACGTTGTGCCAGTTATGCGCCTACAAGTAGGCCAGCACGTTCAATTTCTGCGACGCTTTTTATTTACTATTGTAGCTTCCCTATGTCCTACCTCATGCCTCTTACGACATGCCTTGTAGATCGCAGTGTTACTATTCTTTACTCCTTGTGAGCTCAGGCAACACAGGGTGGGCCTTTATCAAGCAAAGGAATTCAGACTTCTTCTACGGTCCACATAACACATACACCGTCCACATAACACATACACGGTCCACATAACACATACACAGTTCACATAACACATACACAGTTCACATAACACATACACGGTCCACATAACACATACACGGTCCACATAACACATACAAGGTCCACTAACACTAACATGTCCACATAACACATACACGGTCCACATAACACATACACGGTCCACATAACACATACATGGTCCACATAACACATACACAGTCCACATAACACATACACGGTCCACATAACACATACACAGGTCACATAACACATCACGGTCCACATAACACATGCACAGGTCACATAACACATACACGGTCCACATAACACATACACGGTCCACATAACACATACACGGTCCACATAACACATACACAGTCCACATAACACATACACGGTCCACATAACACATACAGGTCACATAACACATACACAGTTCACATAACACATACATGGTCCACATCAACAGCCCTACACAGTGTCCACATAACACATACACGGTCCACATAACACATACACGGTCCACATAACACATACACGGTCCACATAAAACATACACGGTCCACATAACACATACACGTCCATAACATACAATTAGACAATAAATCCATAACGGGCCTAAAATGAAAATATGTAACTACAAACGAAAAATAAATATGAAAAACCAGAATGGGAAACAGAAGATAATAATAATAAAATATATACATAGAATATATACATCTAACCAGTGGCGGCTCGTCATTAATGGCCAGTGGGGCCGAGCCCCACCAAAACAAATGTGTAACATGTATAAATTAAAATATAATCTAACCCAAAACCATGATTGTCCACCAAAAAAATATATCTGGCCCCACCAACAAAACTTAGCAAGAGCCACCATTGCATCTAACACATACACGTATATTATGGTGCATGAGAAGAGAAAGTATTCAGAAACATAGAAATGTAGTACGTTGAGTCCATGTGGTCGAAAGGTACCATAAAAGGTATAAAGCGATTTTCTAGAACAAATTAACTTCGATCATCAGAGAAACATGATAGGGTGGCTGTGACTTGGATATTGTGAGCTCCCAATTGGTCAGTTCCATTGAATAACAGTTGTTAGACACATGTTTTATTCTTCGTCATATTGTCCTATTTCTGGTGTGTGTTGATTATTTTCTTTGACATTTTCGTCTCTGATTTTATATACGCATCTTCATCTGTACATTTTTCTATACATCTTATTCGTGGTCTTTTTCCTTTTTACAGAGGTTCAACAACTAAAGAAATGTCTTAGAGGTTTTTATTTTTTCTTGTTTGTAGATACATAGTTTTACATCCGATTTTGTTTTACTTTTTTGGTCTACTCATGTGTGCCTTACAGGGCAGGCAGATGTGGCGGGTCAGCACCTTACTGGCTGGAGGCTGCCTAGTTCAGGACAGGAGGTAGATGATCAGTGCAGCTGAAAATATAATCTTGGATTCTTCGCAATGAGTTAATTCCTATTTTTGATGTTTGTTAGCCTACACGCTCTAATATAACCAAACAAAAGGTTCGTTCTGAGGTTGAAAGGTGAATGCCTCGACTTAAATAGTCTTTAATCCCCTACTTAACAAACAACAAATGAAGCTTAACAGCTTCTCCCGTCGAAAGCAACTCGTGGCGCCCTCCCATTCGCCAATTTGGGAGGACTTATAACCTGTGACTGTTGCCTTCTGTGTTGTATCCGATCCGAAAACAATGATGAAGGGTTCTATCCATTTACGCCTGTGCATCTAATCTATATATGTATATAAGAATCAGTTGCATTTAATTGTATGTGTGTCTTTTCCCATTGTTTCAAGATATCTGGACATCCTACGGACTTGAAATTTGGCAAAAGGGTAGCTTTCATAGATGGGAAGATGTAAAAATTATAAAACCGAACTATTGGATCGTCTCTATATCTAAATTCCACATTAAGGAAATGTGCATGAAAAGTTTAAAACCGAAAAGTTCTATCCATGTTTTCACGTTCTGGTCACATATTACAGCGATTATAAAGTCACTTGTTACGCTGATATTTGATGTTATCTATTGGTATTTCAGTACGTTTGGCAACGGCCGAATTGCGTGGTTGCTATGCGGGAGACCCGTTATAATATAACATTTGATCAGTTTTATAATCTGAATCAATTCAATCTGTCAATGTTCACGGGAATTCTATTATACCAGGTTTAACTGGCAATCGAAATGAGGGACATTTTAATCTTATGTGGTCAACCGACAAAGTTTTCCCACCAAGCATGGCGAGTAAACGTATTGCTTTTAATAGGAAAGAAGCCGATTGTGAGGCAACGGGGCATGTTTCTTAATATGCTCAATCTCGCACTGCTTGGGGACTTTACAACTAGATTTAAACTAAATTCACTGTGCGAAGAACGGGTAAAACTGCTAGTATATATATGCTTTTCAATATACACATAGAACACATTATGCAGGAGACACTGCAAGACCATCAAACATCAATAACCATCGGTGGCCGACCTCTTTCTGATCTACGATTTACTGACGATATTGACCTCATGACAAGCACTGAAGAAGAATTACAAGAACTAACCTTAAAATTAGAGACAGTGAGCAGAAAATATGGAATGGAAATTGACACATAAAAAAGTAAGATACTGGTGAATAGCAGCAACAACCACGAGCACACTAATATCTGGCTAAACGGACAAAAGCTGGAGGAAGTGGAAACCTTTAAATACCTCGGGTCCTACATATGCATCGATGGTAACTCTAGTAAGGAGATCAAGTCAAGACTTGAGATGGCTTCAGCCGCTATGTCTCGGCTAAACATGATAGGGAAAAGCAAAATCAGTACTATTGCAAAAATCAATATCTACAGATCGCTGGTGCTATCCATTCTTTTATACGGTTGTGAGAGCTGAACACTAAATGCAGAACTGGAACGAAGAATACAGACTTTCGAATATAAGTGTTACAGACGGGTACTACGTATTAGTTACATAGAACATAAGATGAATATAAGTGTTACAGACGTCTACGTATGTTACATAGAACATGAGATGCATCATGTAAGACAAATATGTCGGCCTTGCAGTTCGACAAGTACCACTCTTGACAATCGTGAAACGGCGTAAACTTGCGTGGTTCGGGCATGTGATGAGACATAGACTATCTCTAAGACTATCCTACAGGGAACGGTTGAGGGTGGAAGAAAGAAAGAAAGAAAGGAGGGCAGAGAAAATCCTGGTTTGGAAACATCAAGAGCCGTTCAGGACATAGTTTCTCCACACTCGCTCGAGGAGTTGAAGACAAGAGACCCATATCGTGCTTTTGTGCTGATTCTCCACAGTGACACGCTACGACCTAACGGGTTATGGGCTTTATTATATTATTATTATTATTATTTATATACATATTCTTTTAAGAGTATGTGTGACGTTAAGGTAGGGCTCTCGCCGACTGTTCCAGCAGAACTTAGTTTGTTTTCGTGTGTTGGCAATTGGGCTATTTTTTTCAAGTCACTGTGATCTCAATTTCAATGTAGGTGAGATCGTGTTTCTAGTCCTATTGGAGACAAACACTAAAACGTATTTTCCGTGTTTAAACTGATCACGTAAAAGAACCCTTGGCAGTTTAAAATGGATATAGGTAGGCTAGAATACATTGAGAAGACCGACCGGTAGCATTGCAAGACAGGCACTGTTTTGGAACCCGCAGGGAAAGAGAAGTAGGGAAAGCCCTAGACAGACCTGGAGAAGAGAGCTGGAGGCTGATATTAAAAGGATAGGTAAAACATGGACAGAATTGGAAGGGATGGAAAGAGAGAGGAAGAGCTGGAAGAAGTTTGTTGAAGACCTGTGCTCCGTTGGGAGTTGAAAGGTGAAGAAGAAGAAAGAAGAAGAAGAAAAGTAGGCTGGAAAACCCATTAAAACCGGAGGAATACAATGTTGCTCAAGGAATGTATCGCACGGACGCTATGGCGCCCGAGGGCACCACGTTGGACAACATTTGCCAGTCAATCAACAGATAGCATTGATTACATATACAATGTTGCTCAAGGAATGTATCGCACGGACGCTATGGCGCCCGAGGGCACCACGTTGGACAACCTTTGCCAGTCAATCAACAGATAGCATTGATTACGACAAAGAAAAATATAAATGGTAACGTGAAAGACATAAAAAGAGGAATGATTGGAAGAACTTGCATAGAAACACATAAAACAGAACATGAATGCAGGAAGAAAATGCTAGAGCGCAAGAGAGAAAAATAAAATGAAAGATTGAAACAAGATATTGAGATGAAGAGATTGATTGAAAGATTTTGTGTTCTTTATTGACATACAATTATGGCAAGTGACACTTAATGTGACAGATTCTAGCATCTTCATCCCTGGATGGAGATGTCAAGTTGACAAGAGGAGTCCGAGTAAGAGACAGGTTTCCAGAATAAGCAAACTTTCCAAGAAAATGCTCAATCAACTTGTGTTTACGTAGAATATTTTGGCACTTTACGGTGGCGCTGTTGTTGTAATTAAGTGTGGTGTGGTTATAGTTTCTGTAGTTGCATGTGCTGTATTTACGTAGGCTTAATTTGCATGTGTTGTAGTTACATTGTTGTATTTATGTGTTGTATTTATGTGTTGTATTTGTATGTGTTGTATTTACATTGGGGTATTTACGTGTGTTGTGTTTACATGTGTTGCATTTACATGTGTTGTAGTTACATGTGTTGTAATTAAATGTGTTACAATTAACTATTACATTTACATGTGTTGTAGTTGCATCTCTCTCTCTTGCGTTCCCAGCCTAGACTGATGGACCAACTTTTATCATGAATTTTACTGTTGTTTTTAGGGACTCCGTTCCTCCGTACAGCTTTTCGCGAAGCTCTGTGTGTTGTGGCCATGACTCTTTCCTTATACCTGCTAACTGTTGACAGTCTTGCAAGACATGTTCTGCCGTCATGTCTGCCATTTTGCAGGGGCACAGGCTAGTTGTGCCAATTTTGAATTTATGGAACATGTGGGCTCTGAGCTTGTTGTGTCCGGTACGGAGGCGCAGAATGGCAACTTGTTCACTTCGAGATAGGCCATAGTATCCGTTACTGGCTGTGTGCTGAGGGTGGTCTTTTGCCCATTTGCTTCTATAGTGCGAACCGATGGTTGTTTTGACTTCCTCATAACCGATCTCGAGATCAGTCTGAGGTAGTCGCCCGCCCTCTTTGGCTAGCTTGTCGGCTGCTTCTTTTCCCCTAACGTTGCAGTGTGACGGTATCCACTGGATGACGGTGCGTTTGAGTGAACTCGTTAGTTCAGCGAGGGACGTTTTGAGCTCATTCATCTCTGTTTTGCCAACGCATTTAAGTGCCGTGATGACCGATAGAGCATCGGTGAATATCACGACCTTATTACGTGTAGTGCTTCTTCTCTCCAAGATCATTTCGGCCGCCTCTTTGATTGCCTCTGCCTCTGCTCGGTAGTTATTCGAGTATTTGCCAGTTGCAATCGCTTTCTTGACCGTTACTTTCTTTGAGATTTTAAGCACTATTCCTCCTCCGCCATCGCTTATTGCGTTATTTGCCGATCCGTCCGTGTAGACGTGCGTCCACTCTTTTTCAGGGTACTCTGATTCTATGTACTCTTCTGTTGCAATTTTTCTCTCGAGGTTTTTTGGACCCTTTTGTTCATTATGCCTGGGATTGATTCCCTTAGTTCTGGCATTGTGGTCTTCCATGGCGGGCACTTGTCGATTGCCGGGATTGGTTTGGGTGTGCATTTGGAAAGGACTGGATGGTCTATGGTCAGTGCCTTAGAGATTCTAACGAAGTTAGATCTCTGTATTCTCCACTTTCCGAATTCATACATTCTTTCATGCATTGGATGAGATTCGAGCCGTTTGAGTTTTTCTGCAAGTACTACTACTTTTTTGTCCCTTCGGTCAGTCATTGGTTGGATGCCGGAGATTGTCTCCATCGCCTTGATGGGCGTGGACTTCATGGCTCCAGTGATGATGCGTAAGGCCCGGTTTTGACTGCTGCTCACTTTTGCAAATTGCTTGTTAGATGCATTGCTCCACGCTGCCATACCGTACTCTAGGATCGGTCGCACTCTACCATAGTAAAATGTCTTGAGAATTCTGGTGTTTGCTCCCCATGTGGAACCTGCGAGTTTGCGCATCATTGTTAGCCTATGCCTCGCTTTTGCCGTAGCATTTTCGATTTGGGTGCACCAAGTCAGCTTTCTGTCGAGTGTGACTCCTAGGTACGTTGGGGTTTTATTCTCTGGAAGGCTCAGCCCATTGACTTTAAGCGTTATCTTGTAATCCTTGTTGTTCTGGGAGAACACAGTGTAAGTGGTCTTTGAAGGATTTATTTTCATATTCCACTTTGCTGACCACACTTCAAGGTTATTTAACGTAGCTTGCAGTCGATTTTCTGCTGTGGGCATTGACTCTTCTCGCGCCCATATTGCCAAGTCGTCGGAATACATGGCAGAGTGTACTCGTTCAGGGAAGCATGTTGCAATGTCATTGACGAAGATTAGAAAGAGAGTCGGTGAGAGCACTCCTCCTTGGGGAACTCCTTGCTCAAGTGTGGTCTTCATGCTTTTGTACCCCCGAACCTGAACTCTTGCTGTTCTGTTCTCTAGGTATCTATCAAGCCAATTGTACATTCTTCCCTTTACGCCGAGGGTGAGGAGTTTCAGCCTTAATCCTTCTTTCCAGACTGTGTCAAATGCCTTCTCCATATCTACCAAGACCGCCAGTGTCTGTTTCTTTTCTTGGAAACCATCCTCGATTTCCTGGACAATGTAGGTTACTTGATCCTCTGTGGATCTGTATCTCCGGAAGCCTCCTTGTTGTGCCATAAGCAGCCCTTTGCTTTCCAAGTGCCAAGATAAGCGTTTGTTCACCATGCGTTCCATAAGCTTGCCCGTGCAGCAGTAGTTGCATCTGTTGTATCTACATGTGTTGCATTTATTTCATCATTTATATAATTATATCTGGGAGTTTCGTCTGCACTGCGGTGTTTGTGCACTGTCGCTGTGATCGTTTTGTGCAAGAAAGCAATTGAAAAATATTTGGAGAGGCGTGTTTTTTGTGTGTTTATAAGGTAAGGCCTATCATTCAGAGACAAGTGTGCAACATATTACTGTTTTGTTATGGGTGTTATCCTGACATCTAATCCAAAACAAAAATGAGTTTTCACTATTTTTCCGTTCTTCCTTTGGTGTGGAGTTCATAACTTTTTGAAAAAATTGGCATTTCAAACCAAGAAGAGCAGGCTGAAAAGCAACTGCCCATACATAATTCATTAGAAAGAAGAGATAATATAAATTCCTTCAAGATATTTTTCCTAATCTTCTAAATTACATTGGGGACCTTCCCCCCGTGCTACGGAGTTCATGCTCTACCGTTGATATCTTCCAGTGTAAGAAAGAGATCGGAGCACATATGGCTACTCACCGAAATGCAATGCTGATGGTCCTATCAATCAATCAATCAATCGATCAATCAACCAATTATAACATTTTGTTTCCCCTCCCAGAGGACTTTCTACTTCTCAGAATGTACAAATCTTGAAATGCAACCTTCTATTTAGGGGAAGATCACTCACTTTAATTTAAAGCGTTTACAAAAACCACGGTGAAAAATAAACGAAGATGTTAAGAGCCATCCAATCCGCTCGTTGCCACAGAAACCAATTTGACTAAGGTCGTATTACTTGAATTTTGAATTTACCTTCGAAAGTACAACGTTAAAGCGCGTGTGTACAGATTTTCCAGCCAGACGCCAAATAGCCAATCAGGAGAACCAAAGTGAACCGGAAACGGAAATACTCTAAGATCTCAAAAGTCACCGCAGCAAATGAAGATAGGGCAAGTAGAATTAATGAAATGTCTCAACAACAAAAATGAAATCAGAAGCAAAGATTTTCTTTAAAAAGTATCAGAGAAATATTGATCAGCAAATTGCCCGTGTAGTGTTGAAGTCCGCAAGGGAAGCAAAGAATAGTACCACTGCGACCTAAAGGCATGTCATAAGAGGCGAATGAGGTAGGAGCCTAGAAAAGCTACACTAGTAAATAAAACAGCCTCGCAGAAATCGGATGTGATGGCCTACTTGTAGGTACATAACTGGCACAATGTACAATCGCTCTTAGGCTCAGATCACATACAGATCACACAAAGTGGTTAACAAGGGATCGATATGGAGCGTTCAAAGAAGAAGAAGAATATCAGCAAATTAAAGGTACAAATTGATTTTATTCTTAATATAATAATAATAATAATAATTCCTCTCGTACCGTTATACGTTACATAGGGCCTGCAAGTAATTTCTCCATACCGCTCTATCCTGAGCAACTCGCTCAATCTCCTCCATGGAACTGAGACCGATATTTCCTGCCTCTCTCAGCAAAGTTCGCTTCAGGGTCTCCTTAGGTCGACCTCTCTTCTTGAACCCTTTGCATCCCACTTCAAAACCTGCTTTGATATTCTTTGATCATTTCTCCTCAAGGTGTGTCTAACATATCTCCATCTTTTCTTTCTTATAACAGTTGTCACTAGTGGTTGACCAGACATTTCTCTGATTTCATCCCTTCTCCTGAATTCGTTCCATTTTATATTAATTATTTTTCGCAGTCATATATTTTCAAATGCATTCAACTTGCTTAATATAATATAAAAACCTAAAGCCGAAGGATTGACTTCATTGCACCTGGATTTACCACATATGACTCTGCCCCTCTACTCAGAAATGGCACTCCACCTGCCCAGAATATTACACAAGACCCGAGGTCCTGCAACAATCCTAGGAATCTTCTGGAAAAAATACACTATTGAACAGAACGACGTGGTCCAGACTGGAACCCATGACTTTCGGAACGCTAGTCAATATAATTATAATAAACAAATAATATAAGTATCTACAGATAGATTATTCGTAAAACAATAATTATAATAAACAAATAATATAAGTATCTACAGATAGATTATTCGTAAAACAATAATTATAATAAACAAATAATATAAGTATCTACAGATAGATTATTCGTAAAACAATAATTATAATAAACAAATAATATAAGTATCTACAGATAGATTATTCGTAAAACAATAATTATAATAAACAAATAATATAAGTATCTACAGATAGATTATTCGTAAAACAATATTCAAAGAATTAAAACAATAATTTAGGTTTAGTTCAAGTCGTCGAATCATCATCACTGCGAGTCGAACCAATTAGTCCATAAGAGCTCCGACCTCCTCCTCGGTATATATATATCTGCGTGTGGCGACTAACGAAGCCGGTTCTGTATTGGTTTACTATTCTTCTTTGGCTACCAGCATAGTGTTTCTATCTAGCTACATGAGAACAATGGGTTTTTTTGCAAGAACCCCAGAGGAAGCAACGGAAGCGAAGAATATGATCAACAAATAAACAATGTACAGGTATTAAGAGCTTCGGAAAAAAATAAATAGACAAACATAGGATTCGAACCAGTTACCCTCATTTCTTTAAGTGGTTCGAATCTTGTATTTGTCTATCTAGCTACATCACGTTTGATTTTGAATTCTTACAGTCTGGATAGTGTTGCAGATTCACCACTATTTGTAAACAATATTAAAGAATGTGCTTTCCTACTATGAAGTTACATGATATTAAAGAATTCGATTGAGAATTCGTAGTTTTCTTTGACCAACAGAACATCAGGAATGGACCAGGATGATGTTCTGAATTCACTAAGGAAGACAGACCGTGTAAAGCATGGATTCCCAAAGTAGGCGGTACCTGCCTTCCCCGTGGGCGCTGAAGTCTTTCAGGGGCGATAGTGGATTCAGAAGCATTTGGTGGATGTTTCTTTTCGTGATTTTGCGATTGAATAAGTATTGCAAATCTGAATTCTGCATTTTAATTCATCTTATGTCCATCTTACACGATTCATTTTTGAACAATTTTCTATTTTATGTATATAATCATTTAATAATTAACCATGTATGACAGAAATATTTATCAATTTTCTATGTCAAAGTGAAAAAGAGCATGAATAAATATGTGGAGGGGACGTTGGCAACCTGTTATAATGGGGAGGGGCGTTACAAAGTTTATGTCGTGCAAAGTGGGCGGTGTGCCGAAAAGTTTGGAAATTTATGGTGTAAATCATTCAAAGAATGTTGGTTAATCTACATACCTAACTATGCTGTAAGAATATCACATCAAATGAGATGTAGCCAGACAAGAGAGCTTTGCTCGAAGTCAAAGATGAATAGTAAACCAACCAAGGACGTGTGTCGTTAGTCATCCCACGCTGAGAGAAATACTGAGAAAGAGATCAGAGCACTTATGGACTAATAGGTTGGATGCGTGGTGGGGATGGTCTGACAACAAAACTACACTTGATGGGCGATGTGGTCACCACTATTCCAGCCGATTTTACTTCTCATTGTTTCTCTGAAACCCAAATGAGGCTGGGTTCAACCTGAGAGTTGTAATTTCTGAAAAATATCCCGCTCATCTTGTGAAATTGAACCCGCACCACGAGCCTACGGCACATGTGCCTTAACCACTATACTATTTCTGCTCGATTTTTAATAAATGTATGTCTACTCATTTATGTCTTTTTTAAAGGTATATTTTCTCAGCAATAATATTATTTACATTATTATCCGTAATATGTATACATAATATAAATGGCGGCTCGTGATCCTTTTGTTGGTGGGGCCAGGTACAAATGTTCGGGAAAATCATGGTTTTGGATTAGCTTATATTTCATTTATTAAATAATAAATGCACGTTACACATTATTTTTGATGGGGCCTGGCCCCACTGGCCCTTAATGACGAGCCGCCGCTGCATAATATACTGATCAACTGTATATTTCTGCAAACTTTCTGTTATGAATGTCAAGCATATTCCATAACTATTTTTTCGCTCGCTTTGAATTCAGAAGTTTTCAAGGCGCCTAATTTTAAAACTCTTAGTCTTAGAATATATTAAGACTTATTTGTGCGTGAATGCTTGCTACTCTTATAATCAGTGTCATTCGTCATTCAGACGAATCTTATTCCGCCTACTGAGGTACTTGTAATTTAGATCTCCAAGTAAGGGATGACGGAACGTGTAGTCAAAACGCGTAGAAAAACGCAGTAGAAAATGTAGAAAATACATACAGAAATATTGTTACTTCCAAATTGCTCTCGAACCCAGGAGTTAGCACAGCTCATGTTTCCTAGCGAAGGGTGTTATCGAATTCTCTATCGGCTCCCCTGGTTCGTAACTAAAAACCCAAAAGAGAAAGATCACAACATGTGAAACGTTTAATAAAAGCCGTCGATGCTACAAGATAGAGTAAGAAATGAGAATATTAGAAATATTATTGAAATCACACCTTGTATCAAATATATTGGAAGATAACAATTTTAATAGTTCCATCACATAATGAGAATTAAACCAAATCTACTACCAGTATGCGTCTATAACAACCGACAACCCGGCTTGATAAGTTCCATACATAATGAGTTAACCAAATCTACTACAGTAGGGTTATAAAACGACAACCCGGCGAGATACAAGAAGACTGAATTCCCGATGGATATATACCATTGACTAACATATATATATGCAATACATCTTGCCCAAGATAGAAAATTACAACTCCCCCCGACGCTTCTCGGCTCATGTTGCCATCATAAAATAGTTAATTTCTTAGTGGTCTCTATTGCCTTTGCCTTGCATTCGAATGTCGTTGATTCAAATCCGGATCGAGCCGTTCTTTGCACGTGTGCATTTTCTTCCAGAGACCAAAAGGGTTGTTGCCAGAGCTACTGAGCTTGTGCTTTTTTTAATACTCTCGGCAGGTGGCGTGCCATTTCTACAGAAAGAGCGAGCCATATAGGGTAAAACCCAGCGCAACTAAGTCAATCTTTCGACTTTAGACCCGTTAGTTATATTAGTTTAGTCGTCACATCAGCATCATCAAACATCCAACCAATTAGTCCATAAGTGCTCTGATATCCTCAATATGTCTCTCAGCGTGTGGTGACTTGATATCCTCAATATGTCTCTCAGCGTGTGGTGACTTGACATCCTCAATATGCTTCATTTGGTGACTATATCCTCAATATGTCTTTCAGCGTGTGGGACGATATCCTCAATATGTCTCTCAGCTTGGTGACTTGATATCCTCACTATGTTCTCAGGTGTGTGAGTATCCTCATCCTAGGGGGGACTGTTCTTATGCTCAGCGTGGTGACTTGATTCCAATATGTCAGGTGGACTGACTCAATGTTCAGGTGTGACTATCCTCAAGTCCAGCGTGTGGTGACTGATATCTCAAATGCTTCAGGTGGTGACTTAAGACACCACATATCGGCGGTACGACTATACATTTGTTTGGTATTCTGCTCAGTTCGAGAGTCATGATAAGAGAGGAGAAGAGAAAATTAGATAATAATGACAGCATTGATAACACAGTGGTTAGAGCACTCGACTGTAGACGCGTAGACTTAGATTCCAAACCCTGCCTGAAGTATGACTTTTTTCCGACCACATTAACCCCCTCACCCTTCTAAGCCGATATAGTGGCTCGTGAACATTTGTAAGATGTTTCAAAGCCGATATACTGACTAATTCAGTATACATTGCAATAAGCATGCATCCGGGGTAGCAAACATTACGGAGTGGAAGGGTAAATTCTCAAGTCGACTCAGCTTCTTTCAGATATGAGAGAAACATTGAAGAGTAAATACATCCAATATGATATTATTAAATACATCCCTTAACTAGCGTGTTCAGTTTGTAAAAACAAAAAACAGTATACATTTCAATGTGTTAGTTTAAAAACAAAAAATTCTTTACTAATTTTCATGTTACTTTAGTATATATGTGATGAAGGAAGGTTTAAAACACATTGTATAATGACAACCGTTACAATAAATGCGACACGAGAGAGAGAGAGAGAGAATGAGAGAGCGAGAGAGCGAGAGAGAAAGAAAGAGAGAGAGAGAAAAGAAACATTCTGAAAGTGTCGTATTGCTCTTGTGAATAACTTTATTTCTATTTTATATTTTGTTTTGGGGTGTGGTTTGTTGAAAAGTTGAATCAGCGAAAACGGTTTGTATCTTGACTTGGCCTATTGTGAGACTTAGCGTATTGTGAGACTTGGCGTATTAGCTTAGGAGAGTTATATGTGAATTACTTTCAACCTTTCCTCCTGGATATTGTTTTTCAACATAGATTTCATAAAATCAGATTGCTTGTTTTTAACGGAGATGTCTCAAACATCTACTAAACATTGCATTTTACTGGTACCTGTCATCTTGCCACGGAATATATCTATATATATATATAAAACTAAAGACAAGGAGATGGGTTGGAAAGCGGTCTGTTAACTATTGGACTCACCTCTCCGAAAAGAGTTAATTCTTGTTTTTCATGTTTGTTAGCCTACGCGCTTTGATATAACCAATAAAAGACTCGTCCTTAGGGTTGAAAAGGCGTTCCCCGGTTTAAAGAGGCTTTAATCCCTTACTTAACCAATTCGCTCATCTGATCCGATATGCCGGCTCGACGTATTTATTTAGATAACGTAAAACCAGTTTACTGGCTGCGCTAGTATAAATTGTAATATAGATGCATCAGGAGATAAAAGAAATTACGAAGTGGAAGGGTTAGCAAAGAAACAAACAAATATAAATTATTGATATTTTCTAGCCAAACACATTTTTTTAAAAAGGAAGCTTGAAAAAGACGTCTGGAGTAGAGTGCTCAGATTTAATAATATCTACTGCTGTCTCTACGAGATGATAATGTGTTCAAGATAGCATCAGACATCCTAAGAGAATTTCTCGGAAGTCCATGAGAAATAGTGGAACGTACTTTTCCTTGTTATAATGAGGCACCTAACGATCTTTAGTAATAGCGGTAGCTACGGAAAATTGACCTCTCATCCGGGTGCGGAAATCATGCATTACAAAGACCCCAGACAATAAATATGGAAAATAAAACAAAAATACTGTTGCAACAGTGATAAAGAGAACAGTAACAAATAGTGAAAAATATGAGAAACTTAAGGGCAGTTCTAGCAGACATTAGGTGTTGTTAGTAGACACAAAAATAAAAAATTTCAATTTTAAAAATTTCACAGATTTTCAGATATACTTAACAAATCATTAAACTATGTACAAATGTAGTTGTCTCAATATAGGTCTCAATGAGGTTCAATAAATACAAGAAGGTCAATGAGAATTTTGACATGAAAAATTATTTCAAACATGTGCAAAACAAAGGTCTCACTTTTTACACAGTTTTTGTGTGAAAAGTAACAGTCAAATTCAATAAAAATGAAACAGCATACACACAGATTGTGTGAGTTTGGCAAGTACTATAGAAAATAGTACATGTTTAATAGATTTTAGTTTTGGGCCACCTGAAAATTATTTTTGTATGGTTTTAAAATTGTCTAATGTGAAAAAACATAAAATTTAATGTAATTAATATTTTGAAATGCCCTTAGTATACGCACGCTATAGACAGTTCTAATGTAAACAAACATGCAAAATTACATGCCGATTGGTTAATATTTGACAAAGTTATGATGTAAACATTATCATGAACTGTTAATTTTCGAACAAAATCGAAAACCATTCATGTGAAGAAGATTTAAAGATCTTTGAGTCATCATAACTTGAAAACTATTTAACCAATTCTAAAATTTACAAAAAGAAATGTGCCCACAATTCGTTAACCTTTCATTGTATCTCAAGTACGTCGTGAAATTTAAGATTCGCATTTTTCGGTATCCTGCTAGAACTGCACGCTTAAGAGAATCGAAGAGTATCAACTTGAGACACCAGCCGAAGTAATTATATCATTTCAATGAGATACAATTGAATAGCGCTGTCTTCTCAAAAAGTGAAGAAAAGTTTTTTTAAATATCGAAATGAAAAATATAATAATTTTGATCAAAGGGTCTCCTTTCTGCTTCTTCTTCTTGCGTTCGCCCGCTATAAGTTCAAGCATAGTCAGGGCGCCTGGTATGACACTTATGAATTATTTTTGCGTGTAGGTCTGCTTTCTTGTTGTCAGTGTTCCCCACCATATAGAAATATCTTTTCCGATTTCATAGGTACTTGTAGTTGAGATTCTCAAGTATTGATATGGGAAATCAAAGGGTATAAAGGCGAGAATTGACTTAATTGCATCGGATTTCCGCATATGGCTCCATCCCTCTCGGCAGAAATGGTACATCCGACAGGGTTGCAAAAAACACAAACTCCGTAGCTCCAGCAATAATCCTGAGGATCTCTGGACAAAATATGCAAGTAATAAAAATGTAGACAGTGTGTAGAAACATGATTTTCAGGTGTGTTAACTGTCTACTGTCTACCGTCTACTGTCTACTGTCTACCTGTCTACTAAAAATTAAGTAAAATGTACATTTTAATATTTGCTTACTGAGGGAAAAACCATGGAAAACTTGTTGCTAAAAATGTTCAGTCATTCTCAAGTAGTTGAAAGTATTAGCGACAGAGCACTTAGACAGTAGCTCCGGTAATGATTCTTAATTTGTCTTGAACTCAGAAATTTAGGTTACCAATTTTACTCTGGTTAAATTAGGGAATCGACCGTACTTGAAATTTAACCTTATACATTAATTCTTGTCTTCAGATTACTGCTAATATACTATTTAAGCTTTCTGATCACTGAGAAGATTTAGTAAAATGTTGAATATTAACTTTGGGTAATGGAGGAAAGTGAAAAACAATAAAAATTGTAAGGATTACAAAGAATACTCTAGCCAAACGCTGATGATAGAAGAAAGTTTGTCATGACAGAGATGAAGTGTCTAGCAGAATGGCTGGAATATCAAGAAGAGACTGGTTTAGAAATGAAGACAGGGAAAAATGGGTACAACATAAATACTGAACTTCATCAAGAAACAACACATTAAATGGTTCGGCCACATAAGCCGATTACCAACAGCCTCAAGGAGCAATGTTACTTCGATACAATTGATACAAAACAAGAGGCCGTCCACGCAAAAGGTGGACCTCAGAGATAACAGAGGGACGAAAACTGTTTAGGAAGAGGCACACATACGCGCGTTCTATAACGTTTCTTCTTATTATGACGCTGTGAAGCAAAACAGCATTAAAGAACAGAAGGAGAAGACTCCAGTTAAATCACGGACGCTTCTTTGTTTTATGTCAGTCATACATGCTTTAGATACAAATCGTAAATAGTGATATGTTAGATCTTATCGCTAAACTTTCAGCCTTCTTAGTTAGAAATGTCCTGCCTTTGTTGTTAAATGGTTTTAAAGCCGAACCATTGACTTCATTGCCCCTGAGTTTTACACCATATGGCTCGGTCCCTCTCCGCAGAAATGGCACGCCACCTTCCGAGAGCATTGCATAAAGCACGAACTCCGTAACTCCAGCAACAATCCTAGAGGTCTATAGAAAAAACTGCACTCGTACAGAACGGCACTGTCGGATTCAACCACGACCTTCGACTTACAAGACAAAGGGTTTAAACACTTAGTGTTGTCCTCTACAAGTTATTGACTTACAAGACAAAGGGTTTAAACACTTATGTTGTCCTCAAGTTATTGACTTACAAGACAAAGGGTTTAAACACTTAGTGTTGTCCTCTACAAGTTATTGACTTACAAGACAAAGGGTTTAAACACTTAGTGTTGTCCTCTACAAGTCATTAATCACTTCATATAACAATCCTCTTGTTTTTTTTCTGTTGAGGAATATTCTTGATTTTTTAATGTATTTTGGTATTTTGATTTTTGTTCTGATCATGCCAAGTATTGTATCTTATATTCGCTTTTCTTTAGAGTGACTTTTGACTGTGTGATGTGAAAATAATGCAGAGGCGGAACTGTCATCGAATGACTAGAAAAAAAGACGATTGAAAATGTATATATTACAGATAATATTGTTTTGTTCAGTACAAGCAACAAAGATATGCAAAGAAAAACAGACAACTTATCCATAGCATCAAAAGTTGGAATGCATATATGCTATGAGAAAACAAGTATAATGAAGATACCTATGATGAGTAATGCAGATATCGCTGGAATCCAAAATTATAAAAATAACGGAGTAGTTCCCTATTTTGCGATCAATTTTGATTGCACTGAGTATACTAAAAAACTTACGCTAGAATTATGAAAACAGCATCAACCTTTTAAAATATAAATAAAATATGAACTTCCTAATTAAAACTAAATTTAAAATTTTCAATTCTAATGTTGCATCAATCCTGATTAATTGATTATTTGATTGATTGATTGATTGATTGATTGGACCATCATCAGTGCAGCAGTTAAACAGTAAAGACAGTAGAAAGACAATGAAAATTGTTGACAACAGGAAATGGGCGTATGTTATGATTTTTATGTCACGACTTATGCTATTTTTAAAATTTATGGAGTCACAGAAGACAGAAATTGTATGACAAACTTTCGTAAAGGAAAATTTCAGCTTTGCAACCGTATAGTGTAAATTTTCAGTGATCCAGATTCATTGTTGTGTAAGTTGATTAAGCAAATTTTGATTACCTTAGTGCTTGGGTGTTTACAAACGATTGTATGAAATAAAACTATTCTTAAACAGCCAATGAGAGCGTTCGGTTTATAAAGCACATGACATGAATAATTCACGTCAAAATCTCTAGTCTGTGTTGCCAGATATTCGGTTTTCTAGCCAAAATCTGTTAGTTTAAAACATGCGTGACAATTTTGTCAGTTGCATGTTGCAATGTTTTTGGGTTGGTTTGTATTTATCAGCAATTTTTTCAGCTAATGCTGTTTCTGAGCGCTACTTGGCCATTTGTTTGCCTAGTTTTGGTTTGCATTTGGCATGAAAATGCACGAAACTGTTGTTGAATCGATCGACAGTTGCAAGATCCTCAGGCTTCCATCCCAATTGTGCTAATTTGAGACCATTTCTGCATTACTAGCCTTGATGCGGTTTTTTGGGGGCTGGTTTGTATTTATTCGATATTTTTGGACTGCTGCTGTTTTGGATTACATATGCCAGGACATTGAGAAATATATCTATTTACTGATATATATCTTTGATTGATTGATTGATTGATTGGACCATCATCATTACACTTCGGTGAGTAACCATGTGTGTCCCGATCTATCTCTTACACAGGAAGATCTCATATGCAGTGCACTAACTCCATAGCACCGGCGAGTGTTTCCGATGTAATTTTGAAGATGATGAAGATAATTTTGTTGGAATTAAAATAAAAAATTTTCTAAAGAATTTTTCCCTAGCAGCGGCTTTCCAGCCTGCTCTTTTCGATTTGGAACTGCCTATGGTTCTTTTACGTGCTGAGATTGAACACGGGACCTACGTTTTATTGTCTCCTATAGGACTAGAAACTTGATCTCACCTACACTGAGATCGGGAATCATTGGACAAATTTCCAGATGGCTTCCTGGGAAGCGAACCTAGTACCTTTGGAAACGACAGACGAGCGTTTAACCTCTACACCCCATAGACCCCGATTTATCTTTGATTGTTTGATATGTAGGGGGTTGGGGGAGTAAGGCCTCTTTAAACCGAAACACGCTCCGAGCTCTCAACCTAAGGACCAGTCTTTTTGGAGGGTTATATCAGAGCAAACATAAAATATCAGAATTAACTCTTGCGAGAATCGAAATTTACTTAATTAAGTATATTATTTCCATTTCTCTCTGCTTTAAGTATTGTTCATCACTTTCTTATGTAACCAAAGAATATTATAATAATTCCTTCTGCATTTCTGCAAAATCTATACTCCTGCTATTTGTTATTGGTTACTAAACTGATGTCATTGCACTCCGGGCAGACCCATAGGTGCTCAGTCTCTCCCAACAGATATCGAAAAATGTGATACTGATGGTTCCCATGGCTCGCTGATTAAACACACTCCTCACTCTGTTCCTCGGGCATCAAGTTCTATTTGTACAACGGTAACTTCAAACTTCCTAAATCGTTGGATCGATTTAACATCTATTTTAGTGTCCTCATCCAATAGACAGTCGCGAAGAGACCGAAGAACATCCCCTTATCCATCTTCAACTCCCCAACAATCGATGCTGTGGATGCAAGCCTGTTATAGTTTTCGGAAACTAAATTGTTTCAATCGACCTGGTCACTGGCAGCGATCATTAATTGAATTGTCAGAAAATGTTTTAGCCAATGTTTGTGCGATGTTTACGTTTCCAGATTCCATGACAGAAAATACAATTGCTAACTTTTCGAATTATTTCCCTTGACAGTCTAATGACCTCCCCTTGCACATTTGGGGGGAATTGCTGACAATCATAACTATAGTTCGTTCCAAAATTCGTGATCATCTTTACCGACCGATATAAAATCATCCACTTGACATAAATTCTTGATTTTTGCATTTCTATATAGGTAAGAGTGACGACGTTCCAAAAGTATTTTTGCCCACCCAAACCTTTAGTTCTGTAAGAATTGTATTATATGTTATTACTAAATTTACCGCGATGTTGATCTGGTATACTTGTCGAAATTTTACAGTATATTGTCCTGTTATGTATGCCCTTTCCTAATGTCTGGCACAAGCCCTACTCAATATATTCCTTGCTGTAATACCCTCCCCTCGTCCTTTCTCAGACTTGATACTCTAGGGATATGCTTCTTTCTGTGCTGTATAACTAATTTATCTTCGCTAACATTTTCTCATCTCCCGTTTCACAGTCTCTTGATTGTTTATATTGGCATTTATGTTGGGTAACTGCGCTGAAGTATCAGCGCCACGCACAGAAAGCATCAATAGAAAAACAAGTAGAGAGATAGCTTTACTCAGCTGCTAACGTGACAAAATTAACAAACCATTGTATCGGAGAAAATGTCTTCATCAATGTAATAACACACAATGTTGAAGTATCAGCGCCACGAAGATCAGGCATCAATAGAAAAAACAAGTAGAGGGTAGCTTTATCAGCTGCTAACGTGACAAATTTAACAAACCATTGTATCGGAGAAAATGTCTTCATCAATGTAATAACACACAATGTTGAAGTATCAGCGCCACGCACAGATCAGGCATCAATAGAAAAACAAGTAGAGAGATAGCTTTACTCAGCTGCTAACGTGACAAAATTAACAAACCATTGTATCGGAGAAAATGTCTTCATCATAGTAACAACGCACAGTGTTAAAATTAAAATATGGTTAGGTCAGTTCCGGTCTCCACGGTGAAATCACGTGTGATAGATCTTCACAAACCCTTTACAACAAAGCTTAGTCTTACTAATTATTGTCAAATGCTCTAATGACGAATTGTTGACTTCATCGCACCGGATTTTACTCCATAGGACTCAGTCTCTCTCCGCAGAAATGGCATGTCACTTGCCGAGAGTATTACACAAATCTGTGTAGACTTTTTTACTCTAAGGCTTGCAGTTTTACAAGTTGTAATTCACACGGGCGTGAAACGAAGATGAGATTATATCTTCACATTTGAATTGTGTAAAGTGCATTGAACATGTAATGTAATCCTAAACTGCTAAATCATAGTCTCTTTTTAAAGTTTCTGGAGGTTTCCAAAAAATGAAATTGAGTGAAACAAACCCATAATGGAAATAAATGAACTTGAAAGTGTATGATAATACAGTATTGGACGATTTCTTATTCTGGACAAGGAAAGTTGATTATCTTCGTCCTAAGTGGCCTTGGTGAGGACTTTAGTACACTTGACAAGTAGAAGAGTAGAAGTAGAAGATTAGTTTTCTTTCTGAGCTACAAGACCAAAGATAGTTCCTTGCACTTATCCCGGTGTCTCTAAACCACAACCAACTCTAATATTGGGCCATATTACTGACCGGGAAACCCTGACCTAGTTTTGAGTTGGGGGCTTATTTTTGTATATGTTTGATAGGACACTGCAAGATTGTTTTGCAATTTTACTCAATTCTGTGAGTCTATGGTTATTTATTGATGAAAAATGTTAATAATATTGATATTCCTTATTGTTAGACTTAATTTGTTACATAATATAACCTTGATTTAGCATTTTGTGTTGATTTTAAAATTAATTGGTCTTTATACAACAATACTGGAATGCGAGGTCACGAGAGGGTTGTGGTTTTATTTCCTGGAAATTTTACCTGAGCCCGCTGGCCATATGGTTATCGGAGGCTACGGTCTACACTATCTACTTATGGGCATCCATAAGTTAAGACAATGTGGTGCGTGCCCCATCCACGGAATATGACTTTGTTGATAAGTGAGTTTTATGCGAATCTGCTCTTCTCCATCTCCGCTTAGTAATCTACAAGCTAACAAAAATTCATTATGTTTGTCCCACGCCCCTCCACCTTTCCTGAAAATTTTGTGTCTACGACCATGTATCCACTCGTTAAAAAAAAATTGAAACATCCACTAACGGTTTCCATTAAGTAGTATCTTTTTCGTCTGTGGCCTAGGGGATAGTGACTCGGTCTATTAACCTCGACGTTCTGAGTTCGAATCACGCTGCGGACAATGTGGTTGCAAATTGTTTCGCGTGGATTTTTACAAAAGGACGATAGCACCACCCATTCAGAAAGCAATGGCAAACTACTGAACGTAATAATGCCTAGAAAAATCACAAACAGCGTTAACAAAGCTGGGGTTGATTCGCAAAGTCCTGTAAAGGATATGCAATTAACTTTTAGTATCTTTTTGGCTTATGCGCTAGTGAACTCGATCACAACCCAAGCATACCTGGTTCAAACTCCGCGGGCCTTGTAGTTAGGTTGAGAACAATCAAAGGCTAGCGGAGTAAACCGTAGACACAACTGGACGGCAAGCAAACCAAGTAGTCCAACCTGGGCAGATGACGCTCAACAACCCGGGAGGGGAGGTTGTCTAAGGGTAGCTACCAGAAAAGAAAATAGCAACCTACTGCCTTACAGGTCGGCTGGGGACAGCCAAAGGCTGACGGAGAGCGAATCCAGTAAGCGCAGGCTGAAATCGAACACATCGCCGATGGATAAGCACCAGATCTTCAAATGGTGCTTAAGATGTAACGTATCACACCCGTTCTTGGCGAAGGCTGTTTATATATCCCAATAAGAATGATCAAAATGGCAGGAAAGAACGATCGAGAAGAATAAGAAGAAGAAGAAGAAACTCCGTGGCAGGCAGTTTGAAAGCAAATTCATTTTCGTAAGATTTTTGCCAAAGGTAAAAGTAGACCTCTCTATTCAGAAAGAAATGGTAAACTAACGAACGTATAAGTGGTGCCTAGAAAATCAATGTCTCGTTTACTGTGGTTGATGACTACGTCCTGTAAAGGATATGCTACGAATTTTCAATATCTTTTAATACATTGTTTTAGGTAATATCCACATGTCATTTCCTCTTATTTATTTCGTATGTTTATGCCTTCAGTTGTTCGCATTTTCTCTTATTTATTGTCTATGTTTATGCCTTCAGTTATTTGGACACTTCTCACTGAAATGAATTATCCTCTTTCGTTATCTCAACTTCTTGTCCCTTGGGGAGAGATCAGGTTATTTTCTAGTGGTAATTGATATTAATGTAATGGAGATCAAGTTTCTAGTCGTAAAACAAGACAGACGATGAAATGAAAGACCCGTGTTCAAGTTGAGCGCATAAAAAGAGTCATTTCCAGTTTAAAATCGATAAGATTAGGCTGGAAAACTGCTGCCCGAGTAAAAAAATCTTTAATTTAAATGAAATAGATTTTCCTACAAATATTCACTATTCTCAAAATTACATCGCCGACCCTCAATAATACTACGGAATTTGTGCACTACCACCGGCATCTTCCTGTGTAAGAAAGAGATCGAAGCACACATGGTTATTAGCCCAAGTGCTATGAATTCTTACTTTCAGTCAATCAATTTTCACAACTTTCTTCGATCGTATTATCTACTTTTTGTTACTGCTGAAATAATACACAAATGTAAAATCGAATACCAATACGTTCTGGAGTAATACATAAATGTAAAATCGAATATTAATAACTAGGAGAATGGAATATTACTTTTACCAAGTTATATTTCTCGCGTACCGTTCGTTAGACGATACATAGGATCTGCAAGCGATTATTTCTATACTGCTCTATCCTGGGTAGCTCGTTCAATCTCTTCAATGGAAGTCATCCCGATATTTCTTGCCTCTCAGTAAAGTTGCTTTCACTGTTTCATTATGGCGTCCTTTTTTTCTTAAACCATTTGTTTCACACTTCAATGCCTGCTTTGTAATTTTTTTGATAATTTCTTTCAGAGTATGCTCAAGATATCTTCATCATCTCTAATTTATATAACTGTTGTTACTACTTGTGATATCAAATGATATAAGAAAAATAGACACAACATAAATGAAGTGTCTAGCAGAATGTTGAGAGTATCAAGAAGAGACCGGTTTCGAAATGAAGACACCAGGAAAATGTGAATACAACGTCAGTACTGAACTTCATCCAGAAACAATAAATTAAATAGTTTGGTGACATAAGCCACAGCCAGGTTTCAGCATAGGCCAGACAACTGGCCGGGTATTCCTGACCTAGATAAGAAAAGGGATCTGAAAATTACAGATGTTTGATAGAACACTGCAAGCTTTTTTTGCAATTTTATTCAATTCTGTGAGTCTATGGTTATTTATTGGTGAAAATATTTATAATATTGATATTCCTTATTGTTAAACTTAACTTGTTGCATAATATAACTTCGAGTTAGCTTTTTTGTGTTGATTTAAAAATGAATTCGTCTATATACACCAATACTGGAATGCGAGTTCACGTGGTGTAGTTGGGGTCTGATTTCCCACAATTCTTATCTGAGCCCGAAGGCCCAGTAGTTTATAGTTGGCTGTGCATAAGCAGACTACCAACAGATAGGGCACATAAGCAGACTACCAACAGATAGGACACATAAGCATACTACCAACAGATAGGACACATAAGCAGACTACCAACAGATAGGACACATAAGCATACTACCAACAGATAGGACACATAAGCAGACTACCAACAGATAGGGCGCATAAGCAGACTACCAACAGATAGGGCGCATAAGCAGACTACCAACAGATAGGGCGCATAAGCAGACTACCAACAGATAGGACGGATCAAATGACAATATTATTCAGATACACAGATAACAAAGCAAAAAGTTGGCTCCGAAATAAAAAAAAAGAGTACGCAAGAGCCAGTTCTTGAAATCTCTTCATCTTCTGCCAATGTGAAACAAATCAAGATTAGAGAAAGCAAAATAAGAAGTTACTAGTCGTTGATCTGACATTTCTTTCTTCTTCTTCTTCTTCTTCTTCTTGCCGTCGCCTGCTGTGAATTCAGGTGTAGTCAGGCCTCGTATGCACTTCTGGTTTTTGTGGGAAGGCATGCTATCCTTATTATCAGTGTCCCCGCCATCAGGCGTGCTTCGACTTCAGAGGTGTACATTCTTTCATTTCATCCTTTTCCAGAATTTGTCCGTTTATGTTTATTCTTTTTGCAGACATATCTTCAAAAGCGTTCAAATTATTATCTATATCTTTAGTTATTTTCCAACTCTCGCTGGCATATGTTAGGATTGATAAAATCTCATTTGATTTCACTCGTAGTAATACCTGCTATTAGGGTATATGATTGTACAACTCTCTGCTTTTTCTCTGCGACATATGTTAGATTGATACACCATATTATTAACACTTGATGTAATTGATAACTATATGTCTTCAATATTTTCAACTCGCTGATATGTTAGATTGATACAACTCGCTGACATACGTTAGGATTGATACAACTCGCTGACATATGTTAGGATTGATACAACATTGGAATTGAATATTGTCCAAATATCAGTAAATTCATGATGCTGCCAGCACACAGACTATAATTCATGATGCTGCCAGCACACAGACTATAAATTCATGATGCTGCCAGACCTTCAGCCACAGACTATAAATTCATGATGCTGCCAGCACACAGACTATAAGTGTAAACGAAATTGCTAGAGAAACCCCAGATACAATCACACGTAATAATATATACTTTGTGATCCGCTTCCTAGAATGATGATCAGTTGTGTGAAGCATGATGGTAAATGATGATGATGATATTTCGGGGGAAAAAGAGGGAGATATGGATAGAGGAAGTAAGAGTGATAGAAAGAGAGAGGGATATATATAAATGATGGGTGGATGGATAGTTGGACAGACAGTCAGACATACAGACATATGTATAGATCTATAGATGTAGTATGTAGTATGTATGTATGTATGTATGTATGGATGGATGGATGGATGGATGGATGGATGGATGACAGGTGGAGAAATGGATATTTTGACAGATAGACAAATAGACAGACAGACGGACAGAAGGAAGGACGGATGGGAGTGTGGCTGACGGGTGGGAGTGGTTTTATTTATGGATGGATGATGGAAAAAGGAGAAATCAAACAAAAATCTGGAAAGAGAAAAAAAAGGAAAGAAAGACACACACAAAAAAGAAAGGAAGAAAGAAAAAAAGAAGGAAAGAAGAAAGTTAAACACAAAAACTAAGAAACAAAGAAACTAAAGAAAGACAGAATGTTGTCAGTTCTAGCTTTAACCTCCAAAAGCAAAACTGAATAAAATCTCAAACAAAGAAATGAAATGTGTAAAACAGTAACGCTAATAAAGTGTTGTAAGCTCTCTAAAGAAGGTTCACTCACCATTTTAATCGAACACGTGGAATTCACAGCAAGAAAATATCATACTTGGGAAAACGCACAGGAGGATTCTATTCTGCAGCAAGAAAATATCATACTTGGAAAACGCCAGGAGGATTCTATTCTGCAGCAGAAAATATCATACTTGGAAAACGCACGGAGGATTCTATTCTGCTGGCTAGCTTAATGTGTCGTTACAACTGTTACTTTATGTTTTCAATGTAATTCTATGTTTTCAATGTAATTCTATGTTTTCAATGTAATATTTTCAATGTGGTGTTTTCAATGTAATTCTATGTTTCCAATGTGATGTGTTCAAAGGGGTTCTATGTTTTAACGCGTGTCTACGTTTTTAATGTGATTATATGTTTCCAATATGTTTTAATGTGATTCTATGTTTTAAAAAGAACTCCATGTTTTCAATGGGATTCTATGTTTTTAATCTGATATTTTCAATGTGATTCTATGTTCTCAATGTGATTCTATGTTTTCAATGTGATGGTTTCAATGTATTGTTTTCTATGTATTGTTTTCTATGTGATGCTTTCTATGTGATGTTTTCAATGTGATGTTTAAATGTTATGTTTTCAATGTGATTTTTTTCAATGGAATTATATTTTATCAATGGTATTGTATGTTTTCAATGTTATTACATGTTTTCAATGTGAGTCTATGTTTTCAATGTGAGTCAATGTTTTCAATGTGAGTCTATGTTTTCAATGTGAGTCTACGTTCTCACTGTGATTCTATGTTTTCAATGTGATTTTATCAATGGGACTCCATGCTTTCAATATGAGTCTATGTTTGCAATGTGAATGATTCTAACACCAGCTAGTTGTGGTTTAGTACTGCATGTTTAATCGTTTTGTGAAATGGTAATGCAAATAACACTTTCATTCAAAAATTAGACGTTTCATCTAATTATGTATCCATTTTACTTTAATTTTGTAAACATTCCCCTCCACTTCCCTTCTTTATCTACCGTTGAGAAACAAATTGTAAATATATGTACGAGCTATGTAGCTATATGGAACATTTGGGATTGCGCAAGGGCGACAATACCCATTGCAAAAGGTCGACAATAACCCGTTGCACAGGTCGACAATAACCCGTTGCCCAGGTCGACAATAACCCGTTGCACAGGTCGACAATAACCCGTTGCACAGGTCGACAATAACCCGTTGCCCAGGTCGACAATAACCCGTTGCACAGGTCGACAATAACCCGTTGCCCAGGTCGACAATAACCCGTTGCACAAGGGCGACAATAACCCAGGAAGTGTCATCTAATACTCAAGATTCCAAGAAAATTTGAGTAATTTCAAAAGTGAACAGATGTAAAAACAACGCTTCTTCCTAATTGGATTGATAACGATGAAGATGCACGAGTATTCTCGTGCAAGCTACTCCAACTAATGGCTTTTATCATCAAATAGCTTGTACTGTGCAGAACTTTATCACTCTAACAGTTATTCCAATTTCTATTTTTCATATACTTCTGCTGCCATGATACTCAACTCATCAGTCACACCCTGGATCCGTCTTCTCCGTTGTCTTCCTCTTCTCCACTTTATCGGAATACTTCTTTCTATAATTGTGTTTCCCAACTGGTTTGTCTTTATATATGACTCACTCGTGTGTTGCCTGGGCTTGCAACTGAAGAAGAAGAAGATAGGATCAAAATATTTCAATTGTCTCTTTCTTATTTATAGCATCAATCACTTTTCTGTGATTTTGAGTTACTTCTGGATATATCTATTTCTTCTCGTTTTTGTTCGTGGTATACGGAAAACTCTTCTCTCTCTCTATATATATATATATCTTGTTCTTTTCTCTCTCCGCCTTTTTTAACCCGGATTGGTGAATAGGCCCTCAACCAATTCATGCCAAATCTTTCTCTCTCTCTCTCTCTCTCCGCCTTTTTAACCCGTATTGGGACATACAATGAACAAGCAATTATGTATTTGAGATGTAGATATATATAAGAATAGGCAGAGTTTCATGGACAGAGTTTTAAAACAGACAAATAAACAAGTTTTAGGAAAACTAGGCATGAAGAAACAATTATTAAGAGAAATAAAATTCAGACAAGTAAAGTATTTTGGGCACATAAAAGACATGACACCATGATAAAATATTTACTAGAGGGGAAGTTGAGGGGGGAAGAGCAAGAGGAAGACCGAGAGATAAGTGGGAGGAAACTTTAAGAAATGGACAGGTTACAGTCTGGCAGTGTGTAACACCAAGGCGAAAGACAGAGGATGCTGAGATTCATTGCAGCCAACCTTCGATGTGGAGACGGCACCTGATGATGATGATTGGGACATAGACTATCAACCAACTCATGCCAAGTCTTTCTCTCTCTCTCTCTATTCTCTCTCTCTGTCTTTTAACCTGGATTGGGGCATAGGCCCTCAACTAACTCATGCCAAGTCTTCCTATCTCTAGCTATCTCATGCAGCTCTCTCCAGCTCTTCTTTATATTGTTGATCTCTGCCTCCAACATAGGCTCTCAACCAACTCATGCCAAGTCTTCCTATCTCTAGCTATCTCATGCAGCTCTCTCCAGCTCTTCTTTATATTGTTGATCTCTGCCTCCAACATAGGCTCTCAACTAACTCATGCCAAGTCTTCCTATCTCTAGCTATCTCATGCAGCTCTCTCCAGCTCTTCTTTATATTGTTGATCTCTGCCTCCAACATAGGCTCTCAACCAACTCATGCCAAGTCTTCCTATCTCTAGCTATCTCATGCAGCTCTCTCCAGCTCTTCTTTATATTGTTGATCTCTGCCTCCAACATAGGCTCTCAACCAACTCATGCCAAGTCTTCCTATCTCTAGCTATCTCATGCAGCTCTCTCTAGCTCTTCTTTATATTGTTGATCTCTGCCTCCATATCTTATCTCCATGTATTTCTAGGCCTCCCTTTCTTTCGCTATCCCTGTGGGTTCCAGGAAAGTGCCCTTCTTGTTATCCTTCCTTTGCGTTCCCGGCCTAGCCTGATGGACCAACTTCTATCATGAATTTTACTGTTGTTTTTAGGGACTCCGTTCCTCCGTACAGCTTTTCCGAAGCTCTGTGTGTTGTGGCCAGTACTCTTTCTGTATACCTGCTGAACGTTGACAGTCTTGCAAGACGTGTTCTGCCGTCATGTCTGCCATATTGCATGGGCACAGGCTAGTTGTGCCAATTTTAAATTTATGGAACATGTGGGCTCTGAACTTGTTGTGGCCGGTACGGAGGCGAAATATGGCAACTTGTTCACTGCGAGAGAGACCATAGTATCCGTCACTGTCTGTGTACTGCGGGTGGTCTTTGCCCATTTGCTTCGATAGTGCGAACTGATGGTTGTTTTGACTTCCTCATAGCTGATCTCGAGATCAGTCTGGGGTAGTCGCCCGCCCTCTTTGGCTAGCTTGTCGGCCGCTTCGTTTCCCTTCTTGTTATATTCCTCTGGTTTTATCAATTTCTCCATAACTTCCTTATTTGTGACCCCATCATACCATCTCAGTCAGTCTATTCTGCGAGACACCAGTTGATGAATGTTTTCAAATTATGCGTTATTGTTTTAATAGTTCTCCATGTTTCTGACCCATACAGCAGAACTACTTTAACATTGAGTTAAACATCCGAATTTTTGAAAACTTTTCTGTAACACTTAAATTCTTCTCCATCTTGCGTTCCCACGCTATGAAATCGTACGTAGTCAGGGCAGCTGGTATGGCGCTTTTGACTGATTTTACGTGAAGACATGCTTTTCTTGTTATCAGTATCCGTGCCAAATATATACTTTTCACTGTCTTACTAATTGTCTTCACATCCAAACGTTGCCACGGGAAATATGCATGCTCTTAGTATTTTGATCTGTGTTTTTCCTATCAGTTTCTTCCATACTGTTTTTTTAAATCAGTTCCCTTCCATCAAGTTTTTGTAATGGCCTTCGTAAACAACAATTCCTAAATGTAGGAACACGAACAATATTTTGCTAACAACGGACTAAGAATGTCAACGGAATAAGAGAGAGTACTAGATACAACTTTATAGATGTAGCTTTACGCACCTGTGTGTTGCCAGGGATCACAAGGGGAGCACGGAATAGTAAAACTGCGATCTACAAGGCATGTCGTAAGAGGCGACTGAGGTAGGGACATAAGGAAGCTACCCTAGTGAATAAAAAACGTTGCAGAAATCGGATGTGCTGGCCTACTTGTAGGTGCATAACTGGCACAACGTACAATTTCTTTGGCTCAGATCACATACAAATCACAAAGAGCGGTTTAACAAGTGATTGATATGGAGCGTTCTAAGAAGAAAAAGATGTAGATTTACAAGAAACTGTTTACTTTTGACTCATCATTATCAAGTGCCTTGAAGCTAACGCTTAGGATCATGGATCTTCAAAATTCACTGTCATTAGCGTTGAAGATCAGGACTCTTGTTGGGGATCTCTATGGCGAAGTAGTTAAGAAGTATACCTTGCGTTCTCGTGGTCGTGGGTTCGAATACGGAACACGACGTTTCGGTTCACATGTGTATTTGTTTCCGGAGATACTTTAGTATTGTTCCTGAAGCTGCGGAGCTCTGCTATGTGTAATACTGTCAGAATGTGTCGTGGCATTTCTACGAAGAGATGCTAACCCATTTGGTGTCAAATCCGGTGCAATGAAGTCTCAAATCCGATAAGCAAGTGCAATGAAGTCTCAAATCCGGTGCAATGAAGTCTCAAATCCGGGAATGAAATCTAATGCAAAGTCTCAAATCCGGTGCAATGAAGTCTCAAGTCTAAATCCGGTGCAATGAAGTTCAATCCTATCTCACTCTTATCTAAACTGCATTTTCCCTTCCTAATTTTCTTTATACTCGAAAGCATTTATACAGGTGTTCAAGATAAAAGTAGCCCAGGGGAAATAAACCAATCTGGCATATGTTTATGAAAATGAGATGGTCCAATTATGACGTAGTATAGGTCAAGTGAGCAAGTCTTTTTGTGGTGTGTAATTATGATGCGGAAAGGGACGATGAACAATGGTGACGAAGGACGAGCTAGTCCGAACCGGTTTAAATAGTAAATAGATAGAACGCAAAGTGTACCTGACCCATTTTAATTTATCAATGAGGATGCTTTTATCTTGAACATCCTGTATTACAATGTATACTAAAATACAGCACGAAAATCAACACACACAAAAGCGAGACCGTGAAAATCAGCAGAACACCAAGCCAAGCAAACATACAAATAGATAACACCAGAGTAAAGCAAGTTTCTTAGTTCAAATATTTAGGCAACATTTTCATACAGGACGGAAAACTCGATCGAGAAAAAGAGACAAGATGTCAAAAAAGTAAATGCAGTGACCTACCAACTGGCACCATTACTACAACACCCAAAGATCAAGATGGATGGGAAAAGACAAATGATAAAAAGTATTTTTCTACCAACACTTTGTTACCAGTGCCAAACTTGGTCTCTGACAGCAACACATCACAGAAAGCTCACCACGTGTGAAATGGACTGCTTGAGGAAGGCAGCTGGGGGAGGAGAGGGGGAGAGGGGGGTCACCAGGAAAGATAGATACGAAATGAGGACATCAGAAGCAGAGTTGGCATAATTTCATGCATCGAATACATTGAAAGATAACAAATGCAATGGTTTGGACATGTAATGAGAATGGGATACAACCATCCACCACTAACAACATACAATAAAAAGAGATCGGGTACTAGAGTCAAGGGAAGACCAAGAAAAAGATGGATCAACAATATCAAAACCACACTACATAAACAGGGATATAACACAACAAGGGCGACTCATCTGGTTCTAGAATGCAAATTAAAGCTCCCACCAATACGCTAAACGGCAAGAGTGGACAAGCAATTCCATCTTCCACCTGGGGATAGAGAATAGACAATATACTAAAATAGTCAGTATACTAGCTTTTCGTCATTTAAAAAATACTGGAGCCAGTAGATTGGTTCAGAAGAGCGAAGGGTTAAAATATGTTGACACTTTAGAAATGCTTTTGACATCAGATAGCATTACATTTCTATAATGTCTGTCATTCTTGACATTCTCCTGTAGACAGAATAGATACTGTAGACAGAACAGATACTGTAGACAGAACAGATACTGTAGACAGAACAGATACTGTAGACAGAACAGATACAATTACAGATAATGGGTTCCTTATAGCCATCTTTCTCAAGAGATGTCTACTTCGCCTTAGCAACCACTTCAATGTTCTTCAAGAACTCTTCCATGTTCTTCAAGAACTCTTCCATGTTCTTCAAGAACTCTTCAATGTTCTTCAAGAACTCTTCCATGTTCTTCAAGAACTCTTCAATGTTCTTCAAGAACTCTTCCATGTTCTTCAAGAACTCTTCAATGTTCTTCAAGAACTCTTCAATGTTCTTCAACATTTATGAAAAAGAGGTCAACAACTTGCATTGTCCACTATTAATCTATCCTCTATTTTAATCTGAATAAATGATTTCAAGAAAAATTCAGCTTTTTAAAAGTGACATTCTGGCATTGTTTGAGCCGTAATAATATAGCTTGGGGGCTTCTGTTTTAATTGTGTGTATTTGTGTAAATGTGAGACCTCTAGCATGCTGTATTTTGTTCGTTATAAATTATAAATTAAAAATATATTATAATAAAGTGATGATGGATGCAGATAAGAAGGGAAAAAAGTAGAATAGGTCAGGAAAATAACAGCATTTAAGAAAATGAAAAGCATTATATGTAACAAGCCATTGTTTACTGAAGAGAAACTTATAGCTCTTCAGCGATACGTCATCGTCATTATTATCCACTAACTTGTTCTGAGCAGAAACTTGCTACTATTAGTCTTTTGGAATCTTTATATATATATATATTGCAGTAAACAACCGTTTACTGTGAGCATCTATAGCTCAAGCTCGATCACAAACCTAAGCGTACCTGGTTCAAACCCCACGGTGGGCAAGTTTGAAGCAAATTGTTTCGCGGGATTTTTACAAAAGGTAAAATAGACTTCACCGTTCAGAAAGCAATGGCAAACTACTGAACGTATAAGTGGTGCCTAGAATAGCAACGACTCGTTTACTGTGGTTGATGGCTACGTCCTTTAGGTTATACCACGATTTTCTAACAACCGTTGTATAACTGGCTCCTTGTCTGATCCGAATAACGAAAACAATGAAAATGATGATCAGAATTGTATCTCGTACTTTGAATCATTTTAGCTTGAATCTCACATAACTTGTAATTTTTTCTTTGACCAGATGTAGCAGCTATGAAGTACCACAAACCAAAGCTGTATCTGCTGTACTGGACAGTTTGCTAACTGGCTACAACAAGGAACCTGACCTGGCCTAGGAGGTAAGAACAATCTGATGCACGAATGAATTTGACAGTTAATATGTTTATTACACATCCAGATTTATATAATTAATCTGATGATTTTAAATTACATAATAAATAATAATAATAATTCCTCTCATACCCTTTTCGTTACCTATGGCCTGCAAGCAATTTCTCCATACCGCTCTATCCTGGACAACCCGCTCAATCTTCTCCGTGGAACTGGGATCGGTATGTTTTGCCTCTCTCAGCGAATTAGTTTCAGGGTCTCCTTAGTTCGTCTCCTCTCTTTCTTGAACCATTTGCATCCCACTTCAATGCCTACTTTGATATTCTTTGATCATTTCTTCTCTAGGTATGTCCAACATATCTCCATCTTCTCTTTCTTAAAACAGTTGTTACTATTGGTTGACTAGACATTTCTCTGGTAACATAGGTTCAAATTACAAAGAGATGAAGAAAGTTAGCAATGTAATTCATTTGGTCATGAACAAAATGTTTTTGGGGTTCTCTCTATGAATTTAAACGTAGTCGTGGCGCTTACTATGGCACCTCTGACTGTTTGTAACGTCACATAGACTAATCAATGGAATCTATGATGTAGGTAATTTGTATGTGTATGTATGTGTGTATATATGTATGTGTATATGTATGTGTGTATGTATGTTGCATGAGTGTATGTGTGTGTATTTGTTGGACACACCTTGAGAAGAAATGAGCAAAGAATATCAAAGCAGGCGTTGAAGTGGGATGCAAATGGTTCAAGAAAGAGAGGACGACCTAAGGAGACCCTGAAACGAACTTTACTGAGATAGGCAAGAAATGTTGGTCTCAGTTCCATGAAGGAGATTGAGCGAGTTGCCCAGGATAGTGCGGTATGGAGAAATTGTTTACAGGCCCTATGTAACGTATAACGGTACGAGAGGAATTATTATATTATGTGTATATTTATTTATGTATGTATGCATGTATTCGCCTTTACGTATGTGTGTCTGTGTGTGTTTGTCTGTTTGTCGTGTGTGTAGTCATGCATGTATGTTCAAGAGTGCGTGTGTGTGTGTATATGTATATATATGTGTGTGTGCGTACGATTAATTATGAATACTGCTGTGTAGTATATGTGTGCGCGCAGGCTTCCATATTTGCCAGTCTCAACCGATGCTGTTAACCATTTGCTGTCAAGCTAAAAATTTCACATCTTACTTAAGTTCTTACTCGGGTCATTGTACAAGATCATTTTGAAAGTCGTATCTCTTCCTGATGAGCGTCTGTAGCTTAAACGGTAGTCAGCTCGATCACAACCCATGCGTACCTGGTTCAAACTCCGCGGTGGGCAACTTTGGAAGCAAATTAGTTCCCTTGGATTTTTACGAACGATAAAATAGACCTCACCGTTCAAAAAGCAATCGCAATTTTCTGAACGTATAAGTGGGGCCTAAAACATCAACGACTCGTTTACTGTGGTTGACGGCTACGTCCTGTAAAGGATATACCACGATTTCATCTCTTCCTGTTCTAGTCAAGGGGCACCAACTTAAACCACATCTATTTTCGAGACCCTGTCCCCATCTCTAGACTGTGAAGTCAAGCAGATTTTTTTATCCATCAATTTCAAGAATTCTGGTAGGTTATAATGAACCACTGATTCGCAACATGTGGCTCCACAACAGCCAATACATTTGCATTCTATTCCTGAGGGCTCTGGCGTGCCACTGTTAAGTTTGTGATGCTAACAGGCTAGTCTGAATAATGACTATTTAATGCACGACTCTTTTACGTCTGTGTTTGAATTATCTGACATTCTCTAGAGCTCGACTGGTCAACGAATCTAAAACACTCGTCTCTTGGCTTTGTGGCGGTGTTGATTAACAATAAGGGTCTGGGATCTATTTCAGTGTCTGGTACTTATGTCACCGAGAAGACTAATATGGATTATTAAGTTTGTATCTGTTATTAAGTGGCCTCTGTGGCGTAGAGGTTAGGTGCTTGTCTCTCGTGCCAAGTGTACCAGGTCTCGCCTCGTAGAGCCATCTTGATTTTTTTCCAGAGATCCCTGATTTCAGTGTAGGTGAGATCGAGTTTATAGTCTTATCGGGACGGTTTAAAACGTAGGTCCCGTGTTCAATTTCTGCACATTAAAGAACCTTTAGCAGTTCAAAATCGAGAAGAGCAAGCTGGAAAGCCGCTGCCCGTGCAAAATTCATTAGAAAATATTTAAAATAAAATGCCTACATAAATATGTTCACCATCTTCAAAATTACATCGGGACTCACGCCGGTGCTACAGAGTTCGTGCACAACAGCTGAGATCTTCCTGTGTAAGAAAGATGGGTGCACACATGGTTACTCACCGAAGTACAATGATCATGGTCCTATCAATCAATTAAGTTTGTCTGAATACTTATCTCCTGACTATAGGTGATTAAACATTTTTTTAGATGGCTCTACTGGATGTGAAACCAGTCATACAATTCATAAAAGAATATCAGATTAAATGGTTTGAACACCTGACAAGAATGCTCTGGTTATCGTCTACCACAGACACCCACACAGAAAAAGTATTAAGAGTACAGAGCAAGAGAAAGACCATGCAAAAGATGGAGCGACGGCATCAAGAAGAGCCTTAAAAATGAATAACATTTTCCAAAGTGCGTTTGAACACGTACATATAAGATCACTGCATTCCTCCCTAACATTTCTATAAAGAAGTAAATAGTGAAGAGAAGAAGAAGAGTCAATTCTAAACTTGACAACAGTTTGTTAATTTAGAGATGGACCGAACAAACTGTAATTCGTTGAGGTTAAGTTGCGCTTAACGTTGTAAATTTAACATGAGTCAGCTCTGATAGTCTTCCTATGACCAATCAGATCTACCACGCGACAGTATAACTACAGATGTAGTACTTTAAAGTTAGGGTTTTCTATTTATTACGAAAATCAATTGGATATAAGGATAAGTGGTTCGAATCCTGTGTTTGGTAACTTTTTTTTTTTCTGAAGCTCTTAATTCTTGTACACTGCCTACCTATTGATCATTTCTTTGCTTCTGTTGCTTCCCCTGGGGTTCTTACCAATTAAAAAACTCCTTGTTCTCATCTTATAATAAATTTGAAGCTACTTTGAATGATGTATGCATGTTTGTTGTATGTGTATACATGTGTGCATGTATAATATTGTCTCATCTCAAATATACAAGTACAATACACTTATAGTATGTGTTTGTGTAAACATTATATCATTAAATGTACTTTTGGTCATTCCTTTTCTCTTCCTAATTTTCTATTTGTTCCCGGTGCACTAAAAAACAGAAATTGCTAATATAGTTTCGTTTTAAATTTAGGTCATAAATATCTAGAAAACAAATACTTAATAATAATAATAATTATTTGGTCTTTCTTTCAAACCTTCAACACCTTCACAATTTTATATTTGCTTGAAAATCTGTAAAGAAAACGTGCTTCATTGAGATCCGATGCACAGCTAAGATAGCCTGTTTGTGTTGCTTGCCTATTGTACGGAATGGCTAAATTATATGGGCTGGATATATGATTCTTTTATTTCAGACCAAATGTTTTTTTATTCCAAACAAAATGTTGGGAATCTCGTTCTGATCGATTGTCACCGATGCAAGTCCCGGAACTCGCGCCTGATAGGAAGAAAGACATTCTTGATTGACAAGATTTCATTACAATTTTTCCAAAAGGATGAAAGCAAATAGCATATTTTGGCAGCAAATAAAGGAACAAAAGGAATGACACTTGCAGCATTCTTTTACAATAGAAGGAGAAGAGAGAGAAGGAGAGGTGTAGAGAGATACAGAGAGAAAGAAGATGTGGTTTATGTGGTGTGTTCGTGCGTGTGACAAGTGTGGTAATGTGTGTGTGGGTGTTTGTGGGTTGGTGGAGGCCTATAGGGGTGTGTGTATGTGAGGGATGTGTGTGTGTATGTGAGGGGTGCCTGTGGATGTGTGTGGTGAGTGTGTGCGCGCGTTCCTGTGTGTGTGTGTCCTAGCGTGCGAGTATGTATATATATATATAGAGAGAGGGGGGTATCTGTGGCTATGCGGTTAAGCCCTTGCCTTGCGAATCGAAAGCCGTGGGTTTGAACCGGGACCGCGCCGTTCTGTTCACGAGTGCATTTTTTCCAGAGATCCCTAGGATTGTTGCCGGAGCTACGGAGTTCGTACTTTGAGCAATACTTTGGCGTGCCATTTCTGCAGAGAGGAACCGAGCCATATGGGGTAAAACCCGGTGTAATAAAATCAATCCTTTGGCTTTAAAACCCCTTGATATATATGTATATATTTACTTCACGCTGTCTTCTCTACTCACGCTGTCTGCCTCTACTTCACGCTGTCTCCTCTACTTCCCAGAACTGAGGCAGTAACGACTTGAGAGCCTCTACATTCTCTTTTTAAAATTATTTTCACTGTAGAAATTGATCATAGGAACACACGTCTACTAAAAAAGGGCAGTAACCACTATGATATCGCGACTCCCATTCTTCTTTCTAAAACTAGAAAGCAAAGATGACAGTCGTGATTTTGAACACATGACCCACAGTAAGCCGTTGGTCAAAGAAAATAAGGACATATAGTTTGTTTAGAAATGATTGTCACCAAATTTCATCAATTATTTCTGAAATAATGGTTGGTTATTGCAATATCTTCTTCTGCTTGCGTTCGTCCGCAATGAATTCATAAGGTAACCAGGGTGCCTGGTAAGGCGTTAATGACTGATGTTTTTGCGTGAAAGCCTGCTTTCCTTATTATCAGTGTCACCCGTCATACAGGCGTACCTTCTTCGAGTTCAGATATAATAGCAATATCTCAGGCATTACACCGTTATATCTGGGAGAGTGTTCCAGTAATGTGCATCAATCGCTCGGTACAGACATTGCTTGAATCATCAACTGTTGTTGCGGGTCTACAATCTGGAAGTCATCTTAGCAAGATTGTCACAGTGCTCCCCGGACGCTAAATCGTCTACTCTAGAAGTGATTGGTTATTGGTTATTGGTTATTGGTTACTAAACTGACGTCATTGCACTCCGGGCAGACCTAATGGTGCTCAGTCTCCCCAACAGATATCGAACAGTATGCATACTGATGGTTCCTGTGGCTCGCTGATTAAACACACCTCTCACTCTGCCTCTCAGGCATCCAGTTCGACTTGAACAACGGGTAACTCCAAACTGCTTAAATCGCTTGATAGATTCAACATCAATTTTAGTATCCTCATCCAACAGAGTCGCGAAGAGACCGAAGAATATCCCCTTATCCATCTTCAACTCCCCAACAATCGATGCTGTTGATGCAAGCCTGTCCGCTCTCTCATTACCGTAAACACCCGCATGCCCAGGACAGTATATCCACGTAAGCCGCTGGAGGTTAGAAACTTCTATAGACGACATCCACTCATACCGAAACCTGCCCTTCTGGATCTTGTGAAGCATCGACTGAGAGTCAGATACAACAACGGCCCCAGTAAATGAAGTCCCAGAAATCCAATGGAGGGCAGCAGTAACGGCCTCAACCTCCATCCTCTTACTAGAAGTAGTTGTCCTGTATGCCCCACTTCGCTCTGCAACAACCCTACCATGCGCATTAGCCAAGAAACCCCAGCCGGATTTCTCACCACGTTGAACCGACCCATCAGTATATACAACAACATCATCATCCCTTGCATTATCTTCTATCAGCTGCTTAACTGCGAGATCAGCCTTCATGTTGCCCCAATCTCTACATTCTCTTCCAAGAGTAATGATAACGTTGAGATAGTTCATCATGCTACCATCTGTTAGGATCCATTCTTCCCCTTTGGTAGAGTCGCAACCGTAGTCACCTGGCCAATTGTTCTCTCAGCCTGGGCCATCCACGACATGCCACGCTTGATTCTCGTGCCCTTAACATCATTAGTGTTCTTGTGAAGTGGATGTCTCTTATCCGAAGTAACTCGCATATATGCCTTGGTGAGCATCCTGCAAATGCGACACTATCATAGACTCTAAGATGTTGTAGACCGATTCGTCTGAAACAAATAATGAGACTATAGTACATTATCGTATTCATTGTAAGCTGAAGATAATTCAATAAATATGTGTCAATTATGCCCATATATGAGATTAGGAGGCAGAGATCTACAATATAAAGAAGAGCTGGAGGGAGCTGCAGGAGATAGCTAGAGATAAGAAGACTTGGCATGAGTTGGTTGAGGGCCTATGCCCGATCTGGGATTAAAAGGCAAAGAGAGAGAGAGAGAGAGAGGCCCTATATGTAATAAACCTCACTTGTATAGTTGAAAGTATCAGTGACAGAGCACTTACGAAATAGTTCCGGCGACAATACGGAATCTGTTCTTGTCTCAAATTGTTTTTGTACCCATTTTACAACATACTAGCAACTCCCGATACATTTTTAGTTACCTGGGACCTGATGATTTTTAGTTACCTGGGACCTGATGATTTTTAGTTACCTGGGACCTGATGATTTTTAGTTACTTGGGACCTGGTGATTTTTAGTTACTTGGGACCTGATGATTTTTAGTTACTTGGGACCTGATGATTTTTAGTTACCTGGGACCTGATGATTTTATTACCTGGGACCTGATGATTCTAGTTACCTGGGACCTGATGATTTTTAGTTACCTGGGACCTGATGATTTTTAGTTACCTGGGACCTGATGATTTTAGTTACTGACCTGTGATTTTTAGTTACCTGGACCTGATGATTTTTTACTTGGGACCTGATGATTTTAGTTACCTGGGACCTGATGATTTTAGTTACCTGGCCTGATGATTTTTAGTTCCTGGGACCTGATGATTTAGTTACCTGGGACCTGATGATTTTAGTTACAGGACCCGGTGATTTTAGTTGCTTGGGACCTGATGATTTTTAGTTACTTGGGACCTGATGATTTTAGTTACCTGGACCTGATGATTTTAGTTACCTGGGACCTGATGATTTTTAGTTACCTGGGACCTGGTATTTTAGTTACCTGGGACCTGATGATTTTAGTTACCTGGGACCTGATGATTTTAGTTACCTGGGACCTGATGATTTTTAGTTACCTGGGACCTGGTGATTTTTAGTTACCTGGGACCTGATGATTTTTGTTACTTGGACCATGATTTATTCATGGACCTGATGATTTTTAGTTACTGGGACCTGATATTTTAGTTACTTGGACCTGATGATTTTAGTTACTTGGGACCTGATGATTATGTTACCTACTTTATATCTATATTCCCCTGGTACCATTTATCAGTTACATAGGGCCTGTAAGTAATGCTCCATTCTATGTCCTGGCAACTTGCCCAGTCCATAGCTCCTACAATGTTTCAGATAATATAGTTACTCCATCCACTATGTTCCCGGTACAGTTTACTCTCCAGTCACCCACTATGTTCCAGGTACAGTTTACTCTCCAGTCATCCACTATGTTCCGGTACAGTTTACTCTCAATCACCCACTATGTTCCAGTACAGTTTACTCTCAGTCACCACTATGTTCTGTACAGTTTACTCAATCACCCACTATGTTCACAGTTTACCTCAATCACCACTATGTTCCGAGTACAGTTTACTCCAGTCACCCACTATGTTCCCGGTACAGTTTACTCTCCAGTCACCCACTATGTTCCCGTCAGTTTATCTCCAGTCACCACTATGTTCCCGGAAGTTTACTCTCAGTCACCCACTGTGTTCCCGGTACAGTTTACTCTCCAGTCACCCACTATGTTCCAGGTACAATCAACTACTTAACCATTAATTTGTTTCACCTTATTGATTTCTAAGTCGCTACGATGATTTCTACAGCTGATATTCCGTAATCCATTATGTACCTGATGGTCGATTCAACATTCACACATTCTGTACAGTCATCAACCCTCACTGTTTTCCCGGTACAATCGATTACTACAGTCACCCACTATGTTCCCGTACAATCTATTATACAGTCACCCATTATGTTCCCGGTACAATCTATTACTAAGTCACCCACTATGTTCCCGGTACAATCATACTAATCAGCCATTGTTCTGCATTATGAGTTCCTCCACAGGCTGTAACAACAGTTCTGTTTGTTTTGTTGTTTCCCGATCCAGAGTACTTACTGAAGCTCTCGCTCGGTGTCATGGACATCGTAACCTTCGCTCGGTGCCCGACACCGTAAACGACTGCACTTCTGCCAGTCCGCGGGTACACTACAGAGGACTAGTCACCGTAGTCAACGCGCTCAACACGCTGGCAGGGCAAACGAGCAACAGTTCTGTTAAAAACAACCGTCTGTGTCAAATTCATTACAGAAAATTATTGGATTAACTCGCTTATGGTAAAGAGAAAGAGAAAGAGAGAGAGAGAGAGAGATCTTTTGAAATTGTTTGTTCGCAACGTACTCACACTCTTGGCAAAAATCATATCAATCACAAATCCTGATTTGATTGACAGAACGAACAAACACGCACACACACACACAAACTAACATTGGTTTTCATCAATCAGTCATATTTACTGAGACTTTCAGAACTTGTCTTAAGTTAGATATCCCATAATTTTGATGAGTGACTGGTAGACTCCGTCGCTGGGGACCCAGTTATAGTTTGTCTGATTTCCCTAGGGTTATTTGTAGCAGTAAGCGAGACTTTCCGCGTCGTGGGCTTTTATCATTCAAAGCATTAGTCTTTCATTAGCGCTAGTGGTCAGTAAGTATCTTGATGTTATTTTGTTAAAGTGTCAGTACTTTACATAATAGATAGATTGATTGATTGATCAACTGACTGACATTGATTGATTGATTGATTGATGGATTTGTGATAGGACCATCATCATTGCAATTTGATGCAATTCGACATATGTACTCCGATGTCTTTCTTAAACAGGAAGATCTCAACAGCTATGAATGAACTACATTGCATCTGCGAGGGTTTTGTATGTGTTTTTAAAGGTTAATACTTTAAAAGGAATTATGCCCTGGCAGCGGCTTTGCGGCCTACTATTATCGAATTTACTGCCACGTTTCTTTCATGTTTATCTTGAACATGGATTAGCGTTTATAGTCCATCTCCACAGGATTAGAAGCATCAGGATTACAGTAGTGTAGTTAATGTAGGTTAGTAGTAGTTAGTATAGTTAGCTAGTAGTAGTTAGTAGTAGTAGTAGTAGTAGTAGAGTTAGTTAGTAGAGTTAGTAGCTAGTAGTAAGTAGTAGTAGTAGTAGTGTAGTAGAGTAGTAATAGTAGTAGTAGTAGTAGTTAGTAGTAGTAGTAGTAGTAGTAGCGGTAGGTAGCAGAGCAGTAGAGTAGTAGGACATAGTAGCAGTAGTTAGTAGTTAGTATAGTAGCTAGTTAGTAAGTTAGTATATAGTAGTTAGTAGTAGTAGTAGTAGTAGTATGTAGTTAGTAGTGAGTAGTAGTTAGTGTAGTATATAGTAGTAGTAGTAGTAGTGAGTTAGTAGTAGTTAGTAGTAGTAGTAGTAGATTAGTAGTAGTAAGTTAGTAATAGTAGTAGTAGTAGTAGTAGTATGTAGTAGAGAGTAGTAGTAGTAGTAGTAGTAGTAGTAGTAGTAGTTAGTAGTAGTAGTTAGTAGTAGTAGTTAGTAGTAGTAGTTAGTAGCAGTAGTTAGTAGTAGTAGTTAGATTAGTATTTAAAGTAGCATGTAGTAGTAGTAGTAGTAGTTAGTAGTAGTAGTAGTAGTAGTAGTGTTAGTAGTAGTAGTTAGTAGTAGTATTGTAGTAGTTAGTTAGTAGTTAGTAGTAGTAGTAATGTGGTCTAACTCCTCCCCCTCCTCCACATCCCACTTTACACATCTTACCACCAAGTGATGAAGAGTCAAGTGCAACAATTTACTACAAGAAACGAATTGCTGCCTGAAAATGTTTGAGATTGTTCTGGAATCCGCGAAAGTGCTTTACATTTTCTTGATTACATACTCTGGAACTCTTGTCTCTTACGTTCTTGTTTCTCTTTGTAGATATAGAAACGAGATTAATATGCAGGTCTCTGATATGTGTCATATAGACATGATATTGGTTTATTGTCTTTGATGTTGTACATAGACACGATGTTAATATGTTGTCTCTGATACATATAGAATAAACATGAATATGCTGTCTCGGCTAGATAAAGTAGCAGCAGCAATAGTAGTAGCAGCAGCAGCGGCAGTAATAGTAGTAGCAGCAGCAATAGTAGTGGTAGTAGTAGTAATTGTTGTAGTACTAGTAGTAGCAGCAGTAGTAGCAGTAACAGTAATAGATGTTGTAGTATCAGAAGCAATAGTAGTGGTAGTAGTAATAGTAGTAGTAGTAGCAGTAGTAGCAAAAGTAGTAGTAGTTGCTGTAGGCGCAGCAGTGGTAGTAGTAATAGCAGCAGCAATAGTAGTGGCAGCAACGGCAGCAGTAATAGTAGTAGTTGTAGTAGCAGTAGTAGCAAAAATAGTAGTAGTAACACTCGCTACAATAATAGAAGTAGAAATAGTAGTAGTAGCAACAGTAATAGTAGTAGTAGCAGCAGTAACAGTAGTAGCAACAGTAATAGTAGTAGTAGCAGCAGTAACAGTAGTAGCAGCAGTAACAGTAGTAGCAGCAGTAATAATAGTAACAGCAGTAATAGTAGTAGCAACAGTAATAGTAGCAGTAATAGTAGTAGTAGCAGTAATAGTAGTAGTAGCAGTAATAATAGTAACGGTAATAGTAGTAACAGTAATAGTAGTAGTAGCAGTAATAGTATGTAGCAGTAATCGTAGTAGGAGCAGTAATAGTAGTAGTAGCAGTAATCGTAGTAGTAACAGTAATAGTAGTAGCAACAGTAATAGTAGTAGTACAGTAATGTAGTGCAACAGTAATAGTAGTAGCAACAGTAATAGTAGTAGTAGCAGTAATAGTAGTAGCAACAGTAATAGTAGTAGCAACAGTAATCGTAGTAGCAACAGTAATAGTAGTAGCAACAGTAATAGTAGTAGCAGTATTAATAGTAGTAGCAGCAGTAATAGTAGTAGTAACAATCAATCAAGTGTCATGTATACCCGCGTAGGTGATCAAGTCTCTACACAACTCTCTCTATTTGGTGCATGTAATCAGTTCTGACGTTGATCTTGTGTCGAACCATGATGTCAGGCCATCCAACATCTTCTCCCTCTGTCTTCCACGATCTCTCCTTCCCTGAATTTTAGCTGTTGTTTGTTTGTTTATTTGTTTGCTAACTAGGGGATTAAACCTCTATATGGCCGAGGCACGTCACTTTCAACCACAGCTGTCTTAAAATATAGATGTAACATTGCTTTGTATCCACTGATACTGCATGGAAGTGCATTGATCTTTATGTTTGAACTAACAACCCAAAGCTACAGGGTGTTCAAGATAAAAGCAGCCCCGTCAAGGGCACCCATCTGGCATATGCTTATGAAAATGAGAAGGCTCAATTATGACGTGGTATATGTCAAGTAAGCTGTCCTATTTGTGATGGTGTGTAATTATGGTGCGGGAGGGCGATGATCAAATGATACGAAAGAACAAGCTAGTCAGAAAGGTTTCAACGTAATTTTGATTTTTTCAATAGGGCAGCTTTTATCGCGAACACCATGTATAAAAATGGATTTGGTAAAGGAACTTCAATGGAAAAACTGTCATAATATTAAGAACGATGTCAACGCTATGTTCCTTTGGGATTTCTGAACTGAAAAATGAATGTAAATATTAATGATAAGTAACAGCTCTTAGTTGAGCAGGGCTTAAAAGAAATAAGTGAGAGGGAGGAGAGAGAGGAGAGAGAGAGGTAGAGAGAGAGGAGAGAGAGAGAGAGAGAGGAGAGAGAGAGAGGGAGAGAGAGAGGGAGAGAGAGGGAGAGGAGAGAGAGAGAGAAAACAAAACGAATGAAAACTCATCATCAAATAGCTTGTCCTGAGCAGGACTTTACCACCCCAACAGTCCTCAGGATTGTCTCTCTCTCTCATAGGCCAGATGTACTGCCTCTGCAGCCTTCATGTTCAACTCATCAGTTACATCCTGAATCCATCTTCTCCGTGGTCTTCCTCCTCTTCTCGGTGCCGGTATGCCTCCTTCCATTATGGTCTTCTCCAACCCTTCACTTTTTTATATGTCGAAAATAGTTCCGCTTTCTCTTTCTTATTTGCTACGCATCAGCCAGTTTTCTTTGATTTTGAGTTCTTTCTGTATAGATCTTTTTGTTCTCTTCTCTGTCCATGTTATGCGGATGACTTTTCTGTAACACTTATATTCAAAAGCATATATATTTTTTTCCCCTGTCTTATTAAATGTCCATGCTTAACACCCATACGTTGCCATTGAGAATATGCATGCTCTTGAAAAATGAAAACTCAGATGAGAAATAAGAATAGAAAGAAAGGTATAGAAAAGTAAACATCTACAAATTAAAGAATAAACACTATATCTAAATAAGGAAGGTTTTGAATAAGGGGAAGTAATAATCTTTATCAAATATCTCAGCAGATACTCGATATGTGTTATTCAAGTTTCCTGGTTAGCCATTTCTAAATGTTGATCTGACAGTCCTCTTTCGTAAGAAATCCCGTGAGATGTGAAGATATTACGTGATATCATCGTCTACACGTCTGCTCTGTTGTCGGTTAATGGAAGGGAGAGAAATATAGTATGAATATATATCAGAGTGATGAAAACAACGAAGATTTTGTTTCTTCTTTTCGTCTCATTTACGTCGCTACTGTTCTCAAGATGTTTCGCCACTCATAATTGATTGAATGATGTAATGCAACTCATCTAAACCAATCCACGTCGACTGCTAGATTACAAGAGCTTGAATTAAATATTAGTGACTAGAAAATAACTGTACAACAGGTGTACGAGTAGTCTCATCAATCATCATCGAGCACGCCTGCCCAGCGTATTCGGGGCGCGTTGGACGACGGGAGATAAGCCCCCTGTGAGTGTGGTTCAATTCCTCGGGCTGGCAGAAAAGCCACATGTTCTCTAGATTTACGGTGTTCGTGGTATCGAACCGAAAGGTTACGATGTCCATGGCACCGAGCCGAAGAGCTGAAAGCTCAAGTGCTTCTGGATCGGGGAAAAAGGCAAAAATCAACATCGAACTGGCACGGTTAGTCGATGGAAGCTGTTGGAGATACTAGCACAGTCGATGGAAGCTGTTGGAGATATTGCATAATGGATATGAGCATATATGAACAAGTCCGAAGTACAATGAAGATATTCCAAACAAAAACTGAAACTCAATTCATCTATGACATATTGCATCCACCTTCTCCTTGGTTTTCCTCTCCTTGGTCGTCCCAGTATCGCACCCTGCAGGGTGAATTTTAACCAGCGAATCATGTCTTTATTATGTCTCAATTATTTCATTGTCTCGTTTTATTTTCTTTATCAAACCATTTAGCTTAATTGATTGATTAATTGATTGTGTTCCATCTCCTATCGGAAGGGTTTGTGTAAGTTAGTGATGCCTATTATTGTAGAGGTTAGTGATCGCCTATTATATTGTAGAGGTTAGGTGATCGCCTATATTTTTAGGTTGATCGCCTATTATATTGTAGAGTTAGGTGATCGCTATTATATTGGAGGTTGGTGATGCCTATTATATTGTAGAGTAGTGATCGCCTATTATTGTAGAGTTAGTGATCGCCTATTATATTGTGAGTTAGGTGACCCTATTATATGTAGAGTTAGTGATCGCCTATTATATTGGAGGTTAGGTGATCGCCTATTATTGTAGAGTAGTGATCGCCTATTATATTGTAGAGTTAGTGATCGCCTATTATATTAGAGTTAGGTGATCGCCTATCGGAAGAGTTTGTGCGTAGAGTTAGGTGATCGCCTATTATTCAAGGTACTCAGTTCGATACCTAGTGGAACCATTAGAATATTTTCCCAGAGAACCTGATCTAAAGTGTACGTGAGATCAGTTCTAGTCTATGAGACGGACGATAAAAGAAGGTCCCATGTTCAAGTCGCACGTAAAACCTTGACAATTTCAATATCAAGAAAAGCAAGTTAGAAACCCCCGGGCAAAATCATTAGAAAATAAAAATGCCTACAAAATATTTTCACATCTTTTAAATTACATTGGGATCCCTCGACGGTGTTACGGAGCTCGTGCACTGCTGCTGAAATCATCCTATGTAAGAAATATATCAGAGCACACATGGTTACTCACCGAAGTGGAATGATGATGGTCATATCAATCAATCCCTATCGAAGGTCGCCTGCAATGGATCTCAAACGTGTCGTAGGGGTTAATTTTGTACAACTACTCTTTTGTCTATTTTCTAATGTTTCTCAATGATAGTATTGTCTTTCTCTTGACCGCTCACCCTCAACCTTTCCATCCTGTATATACAATATCAACTTGGACGATTTCAGGAGAAGTGATGCAATCACTGTTTTCTTTAGATGGGAAAGTGAGTGAGAGAGAGAATGAAGGAGAGAGATCGAGAGAGAATAAGGGACAGAGCGAAACGGTGAGAGATAGAAAGAAAGTGAAAGAGAGAAATAATTAGAAATAAGCAAATTCGCGATAATTAATGAATGAAAAGCATGAGAATGAATAGATGTGTGAATAAGTGTGTGTGTGTGTGAGAGGAGAGAGAGAAGAGAGACAGAGAGAGAGAGAGAGATAAAGGTAAAGAAGAACAGTGAGTGAATTAATGGGAGAAAAACTAAAAATGAGAGTGAGAAGAGAAAGAGAACTAATCAGAGAGAGAAACAATAAGACAGAATGATAGAGATATACATTTATGGAGAGAGAGAGAGAGTGAGAGAGTGAGTGAGAGAGAGTGGATGATAGAAAGATTAAGAGAGAATTAATTAATATGAGAAAGACTAAGAATGAGAGAGAGAGAGGAGAAAGGGAGATATTCAGAAAGAGAAACAATAAGGCAGAATAACAGAGATATAAATTGATGAGTGAGGAGAGAGAGAGAGAGAGAGAGTGAGGGGAGAGTGAGGAGAGGGAGAGAAGAATGAAACAGACAGGGAGGATGAAAGCGGAACAAACAATCAGAACGTTATATAAAGAAAAAGGGAGAGAGTGAGTGAGTGAAAGAGCACAGAGTGGAAAAAGATAGAAAGAAAGTATGAGACAAAGAGAATGAGTGAGAGGCCAACTTGAGGCTTCTATTATCTGTAACCTTCTGCTGCAGGAAATACAAACAGTTTGGTTGTCACGAAATCTTTCAACTATTTCCGCCTGGACACAGGCTATTATAACGTCAGAGAACGGCTAATGGTATGTGACGTGTGTTGTTTTCTTCCAAATGTTGGCACCAGCGAATCAGACAAGAACGATTTTCTTCCATGTAGACTTCTGACATATTTCAATATAATTAGTTTCTTTTTTGATATATGGGAAGTAGATCGGTTATAATTTCGATTCTGTTTGAAACAACACACAAATGTGAAGTGTGCTTGGTGTCTCAATGACGAAGTGGTTAAATCGTTGGAGTCTCAATGACCAAGTGGTTAAATCGTTGGAGTCTCAATGACCAAGTGGTTAAATCGTTGGAGTCTCAATGACGAAGTGGTTAAATCGTTGGGGTCTCAATGACGAAGTGGTTAAATCGTTGGTGTCTCAATGACGAAGTGGTTAAATCGTTGGAGTCTCAATGATGAAGTGGTTAAATCGTTGGAGTCTCAATGACCAAGTGGTTAAATCGTTGGAGTCTCAATGACCAAGTGGTTAAATCGTTGGAGTCTCAATGATGAAGTGGTTAAATCGTTGGAGTCTCAATGATGAAGTGGTTAAATCGTTGGGGTCTCAATGATGAAGTGGTTAAATCGTTGGGGTCTCAATGATGAAGTGGTTAAATCGTTGGTGTCTCAATGACGAAGTGGTTAAATCGTTGGAGTCTCAATGATGAAGTGGTTAAATCGTGCTCTGTGTGTCTCAATGACGAAGTGTTAAATCGTTGGGGTCTCAATGACGAAGTGGTTAAATCGTTGGGGTCTCAATGATGAAGTGGTTAAATCGTTTGCCTGTCGTACTGAAGGCTGTGGGTTAGAATCCGGACCGAGACACATGTACAATTATTTCATGAGATCCCTGGGATTGTTGCCGAAGCTACGGAGTTCGTGAAGGTTCTCGGCAGATGACATGTCATCTCTGCCGACAAGGGCGGAGCCAAATGGGGAAACCCGGTGTAATGAAATTAATTCTTAGCCATTGGACCTTTGGAAATATGAAGTTCCAAACTTTGTCAATAACAGTAGCTAGTGATTGGAAAATTATAACAACGGAGAGGAGATGCATTAGAAGAACTGCAGGTGTGACAATAAGAGACAAAATTAGAAGTGAAGAAATCAGAAGAAGACTGGATGTGAAACCAGTCATGCAATTCATAAAGAACAACAGATTAAATTGTTTGGACACTTGACAAGAATGCCCTGGTATTGACTAACACGGAGAGCCCCACTGAAAAAGTATAATGAGTACAGAGCAAGAGGAAGACCCCCGCAAAGATGAAATGGCGACATCAAGAATAGTCTTAAGAAAATTAATAACAGCTTACAAAGTGCCTTAGAACAAGAAAGAACACTCATGATCACCCACCTACCCCTTCTCTCCCCATTCCCCAACACTTCTATAAAGAAGTAAAGAATGGAAGAGAAGACAAGAAGAGCACCCACATATTTGTGCGGCGTAATTTGAACGGATAGTGACTCGGTCTATTAACCCCAACGTTCTGAGTTCGAATCACGCTGAGGATAATTTGGTTGCAAATTGTTTCGCGTGGATTTTTACAAATGACGATGGCACCACCCGTTCAGAAAATAATGGCAAACTACTGAACGTAATAATGCCTAGAAAATCGCAAACAGCGTTAAAAGCTGGGGTTGATTCGCAAAGTTCTGTCAAGGATATGCAATTAACTAACTTCAATGTGAACGATGTTCATGTTCAACTATTGTGTCGTTACCAAATAACAACAAGGATACAATGTAGGATATCAAATACAGAAAATATATTGATGTAGACAGATGTATTCTTCTAGTTCCGTTATACATTACATAGCGTCTGCAAGCCATTTCTCCATACCGCTCTATCCTGACAACTTGTTCATTCTCTTCTACGGAATTGAGTTAATTATTTCATTCTCTCTCATAAAGTTCGTTTCAGTGTTTACCTCACGGCGTCCTTTCTTTCTTGAAGCATTTGCTTCCCACTTCGTTGCCTGTTTTGTGATTCTTTGATAATTTTTGCTCCTAGTATGTCCACCATATCTCTATCCTTTTATTCTAAATAGCAGTTTGAATAACTTAGCATAAGTCAGCTATGACACCATCTCTATGTCTAATCCGATATGAAACCAAACTTCAGTATAACTCCAGATGTCCTACTTTAAAATGGGGTTTTTGTTTTGAAAATCTTGAAGTTACCTGTCTATACAAATTTGCTTCCTATTGAATAGTATGCATCCAGTTTGGTTGAAATTCGAACGTGCCTGTCCTACATCATGTAGAAGTCTAGCGGTTGCGTAAAGTACTCACATTCTCAGCTCATGTTACACATATCACAATGAGTGGTTAATTTTGGTTGATAACAATGAACTACGAACGTAAAGAAGAAGAATATATTACCGCTTTTCAGAAACGGTCTTTCTGATTGCAGTCCAGCCACCTGCCCAGCGTGTTCGTAGCGCGTTGGATGACGTGTGGCAAGCCCCCTGTGAGTGCTGTTGAATTCAGCGGGCTGGCAGAAAAGCCACAGGTTCTCCAGATTTACGTGTTCGTGGCACCGAACCGAAGGGTTGTGATGTCCATGGCACTGAGCCGAAGAGAAGAAAAGCTTAAGTGCTTCTGGATCGTTAAAAAAAAAAACTGGAACAGAACTACACATTATTTATAGATCGAGTTTTGCCATCTTCATTCCGACTTGCAGAGGACATTGACTGTTACAGAACTAGTACATGTTAAGTTTGTCTATGGAGAACATCAATTTTAACTTGTCTTGTAGAATGTTCTTGTCATGTCTCCAGGTGAGAGTGTGGGTCATTCTTACAGACTACTTGTCTACTTGTCTTAAGAATGTTCTTGTCATGTCTCCAGGTGAGAGGGGGGTCATTCTTACAGACATATATTATCTACTTGTCTTAATAATGTTCTTGTCATGTCTCTAGGTGAGAGGGTGGTCATTCTCACAGACATACTTATCAAGAGTATGGGTCCAATCTCGGAGCAAGACATGGTAAGTGAGTGACTAATCATTGTAAACTATTAACATAGCATTGCCTCCCTTAGTCTACTTTCTTTTAAATCTCTCTCTCCTCTCTATCTCTATATATATATATATAATGATGACTGGTGTATTACCTAGGGAAACTACTTAGCAAATAAAAAGCCTCGCAGATATTGGATGTGCTGGCCTACTTATAGGTGCATAACTGGCACAACACACAATCGTTCTCAGGTTCAGATCACATACAAATCACACAGAGTAGTTAACAAGTGATCGATATGGAGCGTTTGAAGAAGTAGAAGAAGAAGAAGTTTTTTTGTTTGTTTTTTTCGATCCAGAAGCACTTGAGCTTTTCAGCTCTTCGGTTCGGTGCCACGAACATCGTAAATCTGGGGAATCTGGGACTTTTTCTGCCATCCAACACAGTGAATTGAACCACACACACAGAGGAATAGTCACCCGTAGTCCAACGCGCTACGAACACGCTGGGCAGACGGGCAAGAAGAAGTTTATGAACAAATGTTCCTCAATGTTCAGATCTAGTTATCATCATCATTATCATCAAATAGTTTATCCTATGCAGAACTTTGCCACCCTAACAGTCCGCCCAGAGGCATCCGACAAAGAGGAATAATTTCTCACTCTCATATGCCAGATGTCTCGTTGGCAGATTCGAATCAACCCGCAGACATGACGAGCAGCAGTGAGGGGTCTCTCAAACAGAAGAGAAGAGAAACTCCATCGCATGTGGAGGAAAAAGAGAGTGTAGAGGGCGAGTGGCAATCCTCTGCATCAGCTCTAGCCACCAGTCTCACGTGCAGCAACTGTGGTGTGGATCGCCACTCCAGAATATGCTATTGACATATAGGCTATTACATATCATAACTCCGGCAACAATCATAGGGCCTTATGAAAAAATGTACACGTCAACAGAACAACGCGTTCCGGTTTCGAGCTCACTACCTTAGGAACGTAAGGAAACGATCTAACCACCAAGTCAACTTTTGACCCTTTCTGAGATCCCTTTTGACACTTCTAGAAGATTCCTTTTTGACACTTTTCGATGACCCCCTTTTGACACTTTTGAGATCCTTGACACTTTTGAGATCCCCTTTTGACACTTTTCGAAGATAGCTTTTGACACTTTTATGGGATCCCCTTTTGATATTTTTCTGAGATCCCCTTTTCACACTTTTCGATCCTTCAATCCCAAACCTGGGGAAGAGCAGTGTCAGTGTAGTGATTAGTGCATTTGCTTCGTAAATGCGTGTTCCTAGGATAAAACTTCACAAAGAAAATTGTAGTTTTTTTTTAGAACTGTACCGTTTTTCCTGCAACCCAGCCCTCCCCTCAATTAAGTTCTAGAAAAGTACTGCGACATAAAGACGACCTGCGTGATGTTAATTAGATTATTCATCGTGTGCGGCTGGTCAAAGGGAAATTACAACTCAACACCGTATTCCCCAATGAACCTTCTGGTTTAAACACGGGCTCGCCCGTCTGCCCAGAGTGTTCGTAACGTGTTGGACTACGGATGACTATCTCTCTTGTGTCGGGTTCAATTCCGCGGGATGGCAGAAAAAGTCACAGATTCCCCAGATTTACGGTGTTCGTGGCACCGAACAGAAGGGTTACGATGTCCATGGCACCGAGCCGAAGAGCTGAAAAGCTCAAGTGCTTCTGGATCGGAAAAAACAAAACACGGGTTCATTACTATTTACAAAAACAAAGGTCTCTTACAGTGAGACAGTGACGCGAAGTGAAATAAATGGGTTCGATTCTGGGTTGTTAAAGGTTCCTTTCAATCGTTTGTGCATAAAGGGTTTAAATGCCAAGGATTGACCTCATTTCACCGGTTTTTTTTCCTTTGTCGCTCGGTAACTCTCAACAGAAATGCTATGATACACCACCTGCCGAGAGTATTACACAAAGAATGAATTTCGTAGCTCCAGTAACATGCACTGATGAATCGAACACACAACCTTCAGAACGCAAAGCAAACTTCTTAACCACTTCGCCACCGAGTAACGCTAGTCCCCCCCCACTCCCCTGCCCCACTCTGTTGTGTGTATATGTTTCCTAGTGATAATTGCACATGTCTCAAATATTTGTTTGCGGCTGTGTTGATGTTGTACACAAATATCAAACTTTACTCTGCTGCTGTATTGATCTCACAGTGAATCTATCAAAACTTGACTGGAAATAGTTCTGAAAAATCTAACATGTAGATTTAATAAGGGTTGCAGGGAAGAGACACAAAATGTCTTTAAAAACGAAAATAGTTGAAGAAAAAATCTTTCCTCATGAACTTAGTGTCAGATATATAGGGTGTTCAGGATAAAAGTAGCCCGATTGACAAATCAAAACTTGCCAATGGGGCTACCTTTATCTTGAACACCCAGTAATATAACTGTATGGAGTTATATAACAATATGCAAGCATTCTATGTTGTTGGAAAAAAGTCAGAACAATACTGACTAGATTTGAGAATATACAGGGTGTTCAAGATAATAGCAGCCTGTGAATGGAGTCAATCTGGCATATATGTATGAAAATGAGAAGGTTCAGTTATGACGTAGTGTAGGTCAAGGTTATGTGACGGTATGTAATTGTAGTGCGAAACACGTACAAACAAAGTACTATAGTTTTACAAAATACAGAAACAGTGACGATAATTGTAGTGCGGGAAGGGGCGATGAACAAATGTGACGTAAAACGAGCTAGTCAGAACCGGTTTAAATAGTACATAAACATAACGCGATAGATTATCTGGCAACTTTCGATTTGTCAATGGGGCTGCTTTAATCTTGAACACCCTGTAGAATCAATATGTGCAGCTTTCTGGTGACGACAATCATTGTAAAGGAACAGAAACTCGTGACGTTGATGAGCTTCTTATCTTGAACATATGTCCAGAGTATAGTAGAGCTCGACATGGCAAGCAATCTGAGGGCTGGGAATGAGCGCAGTGAACCCTAACTTAGATATTGTATCAATGAGCAGCACACTCGTCTATTAGGACTATCGCAGTTATGGTTCCTGTGGATGAGAGATTGGGGAAGGGGGTATATAAAATACACCGACACCCCAATTTTCCAATAAATTACACCGACACCCCAGTTTATTCCAAATGTTATGTCAACATGGTGTTGGGTGAAAGGCAAGATTCCAGGTGCGCTAGATCACGGAATAAGAAGACAAAAATACGTAGCATTAGGTGGAAGAAGAAAATGATAATAAAAATGTATGTTATGTAGCTTAACTGGATAAAGAAAATTAAAAGAACAAACTTGACTTTTATTAAAAAAAATTAAAACTAAAAACAGTAAGGAATGGAACTGATAGGAGAACAAAGTTAGAATGCTATAGCATGCATATTCCTAGTGGCACCTATGGGTGTGAAAGACGATATTTAACAAGGCAGTGGAAAAACATATGGTGCTTTTGAAATATAAGTATTACAGAATAGTCACTTGTATATCATGGACAGACAACGCCCGGATGTTGCCAGGGCTCACAAGGAAACAAAAATAGTAACAATGTGACCTTAAATGCATGCAGGTCGTAAGAGGCGTCTAAGGTAGAGAAACCTAGGAAGATATCCTTGTAAATAAAAAGCGTCACATAAAACAGATGTGCTGGCCTACTTGTATCGAAATAGGAGAAGACTTTCAGTAAAACTTGGTAAATAGCGAAACACGTACAAACAAAGTACTATAGTTTTACAAAATACAGAAACAGTGATGATAAACAGCAACGTTTCGACCAAAAGGCCTTTATCAAGCAAACGACACAACAGGAGTGACGAATTATAGAGAACACTTACAAATGGACGATAACGGAAACATGCAAATGTATCTAATGAACTGGAAATAAAAACGAATAACGAAATGAGTGCAACACAAAACTAGAAGTGGAAAAGAAGAGAAACAATATACAATCAAGTGAGAATATAATTATACAGATGGGACAGAAGTCTAAGATATGATTGGCATGTAGATAATATCCAGAGTCATTTGGAAATTCAGCTGGACATCCGTGCAGGGCTATCGTTCAGACCCGCACTTGTCTTTTCACCTCGTATGAACAGTTTAGTGCGTCCGAATTATCTATGCATTATCTCAAGCGTCAACATACCTTATTCCGGAAGATACTAACCGACACCCACCTGTCTGTTTCTCTATTGCTCTGTTGCCTGCAGCTACCCTTTCAATGATACTATGGCCATCGGTACACCTCGCATGCCTCATTCGACGATTAAGCTCTCCAGTTTTTTTCGTTATATGGTACCCTTGCGCACTCAGGACTCAACCTTCATTCCTGAAGCTTTCTGGTACTCTTTCATCTCATGCCTTTGACTATATGTGTGTTTGCTTCATAGTATATAATATACCATTGATGTTGTTATTCATGGTCTCTTTCACCTTCTAGATTTTTGATGACTCTTTCTTATTCGTTTTATTAGTTCATAGATACATTGATGATTTCGTTTGCATTGAATATGCTCATAAGCGTTTGTTGTGCGCTTCTGATAATTTCAACGTTAATGTTATCAAACCGGTTTCTGATTTGTAAACTACATCTCTTCTTTGTGTTCGCTTTCTTGTAGCATAACTATCACTATCAAGCCTATCTCACTCACATTACATCAGTATTGAACAGCCTACTGATGCAAATATGTTTTCTTCTCTATACCTCTTCCCATTCCCAGGCTTGTCGTGACTCTTTACCATTCTCTCAACTTTTGCGCCTTCGTCGCCTCTGTAGCGAGGACGACGATTTCCTCGATAGAGCTCACGAGATGCTGGATTTCTTTCGTAAGCGCTTATACCGGATAAGGTGCTTGCATCTGCTATGCGGCGCGTTCAGCAAATTTTTCGCCAGGAGGCTCTCTCTAACTAGCATAGAACTTCCAATTCTGACATGGTGAAACTTGTCTTAACTTTCCACCCTCATAGTTCCCTTGTGAAGAAAGTCTTATTCCGTCATCTCTCCATTCTTCAGTCTGATCCTGAGACAAGTTCAATCTTCCAACACTATCCTTTGGTGGCGTACAGACGGGACAGAAGTCTTAAGGATATGTTGGTTCACAGTCGCCTCAAGCCTAATATCCAGAGTCATTTGGCACCATCCAGTGTGGCCGTCGGCGCTGCAACACGTGTGCTTATGTAATACAGACCCGCACTGTGTCTTTTCCAAAAGCCACGTTCGTTATTGAAGACAGTTTCATGTGCGAGTCCCGTAATATTATCTATGCCATTATCTGCAAGCGGTGCAACAAGGCCTATATTGGGAAACCGGCAGGAGACTCAGTGACCGATTCACCCAACACGTGTGCGATATACACCAATGCTCTGTGACCCCTGTAGCTACCCATTTCAATGATACTGGCCATCCGGGTCACAGCCATCCGATCATGTTCCTCTGATGATCGTAGTCGATTTGCTCTGGAGAACCGTTTTATTTCGTTATATGGTACCTTGCGGCCTCTTGGACTCAACGCATTACATTCCTAAGCTTCTTGGTACTTTCTCATCTCATGCCTTGTAATCTATATGTGTATTTGCTTCATATATATAATTTATATTTTCACTTGATTGTATATTGTTTCTCTTCTTTCCACTTCTAGTTTTGTGTTGCACTCATTTCGTTATTCGTTTTTATTTCCAGTTCATTAGATACATTTGCATGTTTCCGTTATCGTCCATTTGTAAGTGTTCTCTATAATTCGTCACTCCTGTTGTGTCGTTTGCTTGATAAAGGCCTTTTGGTCGAAACGTTGCTGTTTATCATCACTGTTTCTGTATTTTGTAAAACTATAGTACTTTGTTTGTACGTGTTTCGCTATGGCCTACTTGTAGGCGCATAACTGGCTCAATGTACAATCGCTCTTAGGCTCAGATCACATACACATCCTAAATATTAGTATTTGAAGAAGAAGAATGGACAGAGAAAATAATAAATAGATCTATCTAGAAAGATCTCAAAATCAAAGAAAACTGGTTGATACTACCAAAAAAAAAAAAAATGAAAAAAATGGAATTAATTTCACAAATAAAATGTCGCGACGGGTGTAAGAAAATCATTCTGAGAGGAGACAAAGAGGAGTCAAAGTTGTAGAAGAAGAAGTTCACGGAGAAGATGGATTTATGGTGTCACTGATGCTTTGAGAATGACAGCCGCAGAGGTAGGACATCTGGCTTATGAGAGAGAGAAATTCCGAAGGACTGTTGGGGTGGCAAAGTTCTGCTTAGGACAAGCTATTTGATGATGAATATAAAAGGAAGTCATAATAAAAATGAATAATGTATAGATAGGAATAATGGGAATACAAAACCACTGTAGATTTATTATGCATTGAGTGATTGATTGATCGATTGATTGATTGATTGATCGATCTATTGATTGATTGGACCAATATCATTGCACTTCAGTGAGTAACCATGTGTGCTCCGATCTCTTTCTTACACAGGAAAATCTCAGCTGCAACACATGAACTCCGTAGCACCGGCGAGTGTTCCGATGTAATTTTGAAGTTGATGAAAATTTTTTGTAGGAATTTTTGGGTAATCTTTTCTAATGAATTTGGCCGGGCAGCTGCTTTCCAGACTGCTCTTTTCGATTTTGAACTGCCAAGAGTTCTTGCTCAAATTGAACACGGGACCTACATTTTATCGTCCGTCTCCGATAGGACAAGGAACTCGATTTCACCTACACTGAGATCAGTGATCTCTGGAAAAATATCCAGATGGCTCCACGAGGAGCGAACCTGGTACCTTTGGCACTAGAGATGAGCACCTAACCTGTACCCTATAGAGACCCCCCCCCCAACTTTATTATGTATAACACAAAGACAATATGAACATAATAATAGCATGGCCTAGCAAAACCTATTAAGAAAGTGAATTCGTTCATTGATTCGAGTTTCATGGTACACATTGTACTCGTGTCTGGACATACTTGTCTGTTAGACTTTGACCTCGATGGCTTCGCTTGTGATGTTGCTCCGGCACGTACAGAAATCTGAACAAATAATTATAGACATCGAACTAGCGGTCGTGTGACTTGCCGTTTGTCGTTCGAGTGTAAGATAGGTCTCGTTAGATCAATTGTCTAGTGGTCAGTTCTGTTATACTCTTAGTTAGCTGTTGTACTTGACCAAATAGTTGCTGATTAAGAGGCCAGGGAAACGCAGAGGGAGAGGTCAAGAGCAGTAATTTAGTTAGCTCTCCTTGGGGTCTCTCAAAAATGTGTAGTAGTTTTTTTTTAAATTTAATTTATAAAAATAGTCCTCAAAAATTGTTGTCATCAAGCTCGTGGAGAATTGTGTGCATGTTTCAGAAAGATATTTTCCACGCTTAACAGAGTTTTTTATTAGGTTCCATAGACAATTTGCACTAGCTTGTTCTTGTCTGTTCGTTCCTACCAACCAAGTTAATGCCTCTTTGTTATCTATGTGGTTTGAACTGAGAACGTGAGTACTTTGCTCCTACAGTTAGGCCACTACGGCATGTAGGACAGGCAGAGTCGAATCTCAGCCACAGTATAGGCATAGTATTAAACAGGGTACAAACTTGTCATCATCATATAGCTTGTGCTGAGCAGAACTTTGCCACCCCAACAGTCCTCCGGAGAACTCTTAAATGAATTTCTTTTTGCAGACGATCAGGCAATCATATCAACAACAGAAGAACAGCTACAACAACACATCAACAGACTCCAGTTAGCATGTAACGAATACAACATGAGAATTAACATCGACAAAACAGAAGTAATGACATTCGCCGGAGAGGAAAGCACTACCAATATCTCCACCGATAATCACCTACTAAATCAAGTAAAAGATTTCACATACCTGGGGAGTATTTTTTCAGCAAATGGAAGAATAACTAATGAAATTCAACACAGATGCAACAAAGCAAATCAAATGATAGGGCAAATGGCGCCAATTTTAAGATGCAAACACGTCACCATGAACACAAAAAGAGCAATGTTCAACACAATCTTTCTCCCCACATTATGTTACCAGTGCCAAACCTGGACGCTGACAAACAAACGATAGAAGAAAACTAGTCACAACAGAGATGAAGTGTCTACGCAGAATGCTGGGTGTAACAAGAAGAGACCGGTTGAGAAATGAAGACATCAGGAAAAAGTGGGTACAACATCAGTACTAGACTTCATCAAGAAACAACAAATTAAATGGTTCGGTCACGTAAGCAGATTACCATCAGACAGTGCACCCCAAAGAGCAATGCTGCTCCGATACAATGGGTACAAAGCAAAGGCCGGCCACGCAAAAGATGGACCTCAGAGATAACAGAGGCGACGAAAGAGACTATCTACGAAGCGCATACTAGGGCCCGTTTTAGAAATCTCTTCCTGACTTGACGCTGTGAGGCATACAGGATTCGAGAAAGAAGAAGAAGAAGACAGTCCTCCGGAATTTCTCTTTCTCTCATAGGCCAGATGTCCTGCCTCTGCAGCCGTCATGTTCAAACCATCAGTTACATCCTGAATCCATCTTCTCCGTTGTCTTCCTCTTTTTCTCTTTGTCTGTATGCCTCCTTCCATGATGGTCTTCTCCAGTCCATGTATTTTTATATGTCCAAAATATCTCAGTTTTCTCTTTCTTATTTGTAGCATCAGCCAGTTTTCTTTGATTTTGAGTTCTTTCTGGATAGATCTATTTGTTCTCTTCTCTGCCGATGATATACGAAGGACTCTTATGTAACACTTATATTCAAAAGCACATATGTGTTTTTCCTCGGCCTTATTAAATGTCCATACTTCACACCCACACGTTGCCACTGGGAATATGCATACTCTTAATATTCTGATCTTTGTTTTCTTATCAGTTCCGTTCCGTACTGTTTTGAGTTGTTTAATTTTTAGTAAAGCCAGATTTGTACAGACAGATAACTAGGAGTCTCTGTGGGGTAGGGTTATGTGCTCGCCTCTCGTATCAAAGGTACCAGGTTCGTTCCCTCATGGAGGCATCTGGATACTTTTCCAGAGCTCCTTGATCTCATTGTAGGGGAGATCGAGTTCCTAGTCCTATCGGAGACGGACTATAAAACGTTTATCACGAGTGATAAAGATAACTAACTTAATCGAATACATATATCTAAAAGTTACTCTAGTGGTAACAATCTAGATGTGTAGATATGGAGTGAAACAGATAGTTACTGTGAATTTGCAAATAAATATTTCAATTAATTTAAAAAATGATGCGGGATCACAATTCCCGCCATTACTATAAAAAACAAAGAATGAATTGATTTGGTCACTTAATAAGAATGCATTCAAACCGCACAGTATACAGCGTCGTGTACAACAGAACATCAGGAAAGAAGGCGAGAGGACGACTACGAAAAAGATGGTTAGATGGCATAGCAGAATCCTGTCAAAAGAGCAAAAATAATCACCCAAGCCACCAGAATAGCGCAAGACAAACACAGAAAACCACGACACAGGGGAACAACCCGGTAGTAGTGTGACGTCAAAAAAAGAAGACTATACAAATGCGTCACATAAATGTATGACCACACAAACGCGTTTTTAAATAAATGTATTTCAATTCTTTCTCGGACATCCGCTAATCTAATGAAATATTCGTGTTTACCAAAATGCAAACCGGCGAAGAAATGATAGCAGTTAAGGATTGACTGTTGGCTCACGCCAAACTATGCATAACTAGCAGGAGGTGCTGGCAATTATGCATAGGCGTCGACCTTAGCTGGCCTCCAGGTCTTCATATACTTCAATGTATGTACCTACCAATAACGTCCCTGTGGTTAAAAAGAAAAAGGCACGGCAGCACTCCCAACACCAGACTATACAAGCAAAATGAAGACTTCCTACAGCAGAGAAGAAAACAAACTATCTTCAGTGGAGTGACTGCTTTGTCTGGTAACGTACATACATTGGAGCAATATGGAGATCTTCTATCATTTCTAGCCCATGGGAACAGGTCCCAATATTTTTAATTTGTCACTTTCTGGTGTTTATGGTTTTAAATACTTAATATTGTATATTTTTTTCAGTTGTTACTCTATGAAACTCATAAACAACTTACATTGGAAATACAAGCAATATAATTGTTGCATTAAAGACCAAAACAGGAAAACTTCTAAGAAACACACACAAGAGCAACTGAAAAGAGGAACAAAACATTTCGGACGTCCTGTGGCTAGTAGTTAGCCTTTCTTGCATTCCGATGTCAGGGTTCCAATCCGACCGCATCGTTCTGTTCACGTTTACATAATATACAGAAACATCAGGATTGTTGCAGAAGCTACAGAGTTTGTGCTTGTGCAATATTCTGCACAAGACAGATGACGTGTCATTTTTGTGGAAAGGGACCGAGCTGTATGATGTAAAACCCAGTGCTATTCTTCTGCTTTAGATTTCGAAGATTCTTTTGAAATAGTCAAGATCCACCAGATATAAAACCCGTAACTGAGATGTGGGTTAATGAACTCTTAGTGACCAGGACATAGGTCATTATAGAGTAAAACGTCTTAGTGTGGCTCCTGGACTACAAGGAGTAAAACGTCACTTAGTGGGCTGGGCTCAGGGTAAAACGCTACTAGTGTGGCTCCTGGACTACAGGAGTAAAACGTCATTAGTGGACTCCTGGCTAAGGAGTAAAAACGTCCTTAGTGTGGCTCCTGGACTACAAGGAGTAAAACGTCACTTAGTGTGGCTCCTGGACTACAAGGAGTAAAAACGTCACTTAGTGTGACTCCTGGACTACAAGGAGTAAAAACGTCACTTAGTGTGACTCCTGGACTACAAGGAGTAAAAACGTCACTTATTGTGACTCCTGGACTACAAGGAGTAAAAACGTCACTTAGTGTGACTCCTGGACTACAAGGAGTAAAAACGTCACTTAGTGTGGCTCCTGGACTACAAGGAATAAAAAAAGTGATACCAAGTGATAATGAAATAATGAAATATTTTAAACGCCTAAAATAAGGAAAGACAGCTTGACCAGACATCATTCATAAAGGGACCATCACATCGGACATCGAAACATTAACATAGATGTTATACAAATTACTAGACAAAGTCTCAGAAATATAGAAAATAACATCCGACTGGAAAGAGCAATCCAAAGAAATGGGATCTAGTCAAGCTGCCAAAGAAAAGAGTTTTAAAATAATGTACCAACTGGGTATATCAGAAAGGGGCAGTCAGCATTTTTCGGGCATGTGATGAGAAAGTGAGGTTTAGAACAAATTGTAACAACTGGTAATATCAAGGGGAGACGAGACAGAGGAAGACAGAGAAAGAAAATGTTGGATAGCCTGATGTCATGGCACGGAAGAGGGTCAATATCTGAGATGATAGCAAACACTAGAGACAGAGATTTGTGGAGATACATGATCGCCTACGCTAGCAAGCACGACAACTAATGATGATGACCAACTTGGTCGCCGACAGCGATGTTGATAACACGCTGCGCTAGTGACAACGTGCCGTGGAAATTCCGGAGTTTGAGGGTCACAAAAATTGTCGATGTGTACACTGCATGTGGTTGAACACTAAACCTTGACCTTCACCAACATAGACTAAATTCATAGCACACAGACCAACAAACAAAATATAAAAATTACCGAGGGATCAATGTCAGTAAGAAGCCGTCCATTGCAAGCGATGATGACAACAGCCTTAGAGTGTGCTGCTGCACCTCTCTGGTGTGTGCGGAGGTAACTGTAGAGTCAAATCCTAGAACACAATCCCCTATCACATGTGGGGCATATAGAATCAAGGTAAGAAAGAACACTGATGTCCTGAAAGAACTAAATGTTAAAGAGAATTGGCTGATAAACAACATACTATACAGAAAATTACATACTTTGGTCACATCAAGCGTCACGATGGCCTGGAAAGAACAATACTAGAAGGCAGGGTCCCAGGACACAGAGGCAGACCAAGAGGAAGATGGCTACAAGATATTAAAGAAACCATGAACATTACCATTGGCGAAGTGGGTGAACTGGCTAGAGACAGAGTGAATTTCAGATGTGCTGCAAAGAGAGCAACGTCCTATAAAGGATACGCACCTTGATGATGATGACAATCAAGGTTAGACATGTGAGTGTTGTGTGTTCCGCCTTTTCGAGCAGCTCGTTTTCTCTGTGCCTCAACGGCACGATGATTCTCAGCTATATGGGTTCCTCCTCAGTTTCAGCTCGGAATATCTTCATTGCACCCCGGGCATGTCCATATGTGTTCGATCTCCGCAATATCTCCAACAGCGACTGATCGTACCTGTTCGATTTTGATTGATGAGCCTATTCATATACCCTTTTTGTGCTGCTCTTTTCTTGCTACTCCAATCTTCAACCCCAGCTCCTGCAATCTAGTAGTTGACGTGGATTGGTTTAAATGAACATCTTCTTTGCAGCCATACTCTACGAGGGCGTTCAAAATATCAGCTCTATCCATTGGCTGGGCCCATGATTTGATAGCAGAGCCAGCCAGCCTGTTTGCTCTCTCATTGCCAACGACACCCATGTGCCCCGAAACGAAGATAAGTGTAATTCTGCAAATTATTGACGCTTGTAGTGATTCACCTGGGCACGAAACCAGCCTCCACCTTTCGGATCATACCAATGAATCACTCAGAATGCACCATGAGTGTAATTTTGTAACTCCAGCCAGAGTAGTGCCTTAGCCACCGCCAATACACCGCCAGCATAAAGTAGGCCACACCTTCTCAACTTGTCTTAACGTACATTGTCGTTCACAGATGTAAAGTGATGGAACGGGTGATTACCTTAAACTATTCTATGATGATCAGTTAATTATTTTCAATTATTTTTATATATCATTCAGTATTTACTAATCCGGACTAATTATTTAGCGCAATAACACCGTTTATCTTTGCACTGACTTAGCCGTGTAAGAATCTCCCTACTGAATGAATAAAAATAACAGATTTTTCTCTGATAAAAAGCAGTCTAGAAGAGGCCAGAGGTCGCTATATATACAGAAGGTCTAAATAGACTACATTTCTACTGGCCTAAAAATAGAGCGCTGGAAATGCGTAAAGTGTACTAATTAGGGAGGAAAGACACTGAATTTCAGATTGTAAATAATACTTTTATAATGATATTTTATATTATTATGATTGCTATATTATTATGATATAATATTTTATCGTTATATATCAAAATTTCAAAGCTAATCAGTATCACGTTAAAAGTAATAATATGAACAAATAATTTAAAAATTAATAAATACACGTTACACATTTATTTTGGTGGGACCCGGCCTCACTGGCTTTTAACTCTTAGAATACGAAACGCCACCTGACAGATCATAAAGTTAGTTCCCATTTTACGCAAAGCCACTTCACGGACCATATGGTTCTAACCAGTTGTTAATATATCGTAGAGGACTTTAATGCTTTAAGTGTATTTTTAAAATTCAAATACAGCAAGTGGGTGTTTGTAATAGATCTTTCAATTGCGCACATTTTGGTGTATGTAGTTTGTCTCTGCTGTTGAATGTAAGAAAGTTATAACAAATTGTGTAAGGACATCTTCGCCTTAAAATGTGTTCCTCAAAAACAGTGGGTAAAAAGGCGGTTTTAGTATGCGTATTGTAAGAGTTAATGACGAGCCGTCACTGTATATATATATATAGGGAGAGACCACCAGAAAGAATTGTCATAATATTACTCACACCACACCACGGTTATTTCTGTCTTACTTGTTTGCCAGACACCTGAGGCGTTTATGAATATCAATAATCTAATCATCTTATGCCAGTTGTACTTCTAACCTCAGAAATTGAAAATATTATATCATCCCTCGGGGTCCAGTCGCGAAATCTGAGCAAATATTTCGCTTCCAGTCAGCAGTAAAATTTCGGTAAATATCTTGTCACTGGCGAAATTTCGCCTATCGGGATCTGGGCAATTGGGAACATTTTTGATTCAAATATGCTTGAACTATTTAGTGTCTACTAGATTCAATATAAAGATTCTGTTTAACTTTCAATATAAGGGAAGACTGCACTAAAACTGTGTAGTAATGGCGAAGAACGAAAAAAACAAAATACTGTAGTTTTAGCAAATACAAAAACTATACATTACACGGCAACGTTTCGACCAAACGGCCTTTATCAAGCAAAGGATTCAACAGAAGTACCTTTTGATCGAAACGTTGTTGTATATTGTTATTGTTTTTATAATTTGTAAAACTACAGTATTTTGTTTTTATGTGTTTCGCTATTTAACTTTCAGTGTGAAAATGTTACGTTATTGAGAAAGAAACAGAGGTATACCCTCAAAACTGGACAAGAAACAGTGTCTGTCCTCAAGTTACTAAGAAAAAACCAGAGATATATATTTATAATTGAACCAGAAACAGTTAAGTTACTAAGTGAGAACCAGAACGGTTAAGCTGCTAACAAAGAAATAAAGGTATACCTTCATAGCTGGACATGAAAAAGTTCAATTACTAAGTAAGAAACAGAAGTAGACCTCCAAAAAGTTACCAAGAAAGAAACAGTGGTATACCTTCATAAGTGGGCAAGAAAAAGTTAAGTTACCAAAGAAAAGAAAACAGTGGTATACACCTTCATGACTGGACGAGAAACAATTCAGAGATTGAAAACTGATCAGAATAATCCTAGATCGTATAAAAGACGTTGTTACTGATGTGTTCGAAAGGCGGGAAATGATTTAAGCACAAAAGACAGAAGAAATCAGGATGTCGGTGCCAGAAATAAACAAGTCAAATTTGCTTCAACTCTCTCCGTTTATTTCAGTGTGCATGGCATCATATATCTTGACAACAAATTAAGTTTAACTAGCTTTTACAAATCTAACTTGAATATGGAACTCCAAATTATATAATATTAAAGCTAAACTACGTTATACTTATTCCAGTGTTGTATCAATCCTAACATATGCCAGCGAGAGTTGTATCAATCCTAACATATGCCAGCGAGAGTTGTATCAATCCTAACATATGCCAGCAAGAGTTGTATCAATCCTAACATATGCCAGCGAGAGTTGTATCAATCCTAACATATGCCAGCGAGAGTTGTATCAATCCTAACATATGCCAGCGAGAGTTGTATCAATCCTAACATATGCCAGCGAGAGTTGTATCAATCCTAACATATGTCAGCGAGAGTTGTATCAACCCTAACATATCCAGCGAGTTGTATCAATCTAACATATGCCAGCGAGAGTTGTATCAATCCTAACATATGCCAGCGAGAGTTGTATCAATCCTAACATATGCCAGCGAGAGTTGGAAAATAACTAAAGATATAGAAAGTAAGTTTAAAGCATTTGCAAATAGATGTCTCGAAACAAATTTTACATAATATGGGACGAATTTCATAAACGTTTTAAAATCAAAGAAATGTCTGGTCAACCATTAGTAACATCTGTTATAAGTAAGAGAAGATGGAGATCTGCTGGGCATACTCTGAGAAGAAATTATCAAAATATAGCAAAGCAGGAATTGAATTATGAGACAAATGGTTCAAGAAAGAAAAGACACCCTAGGAAAACCCTGAAACAAACTTTATTGAGAGAAGTAAGATCCAATAAAGATACTCAACGAATTGTCCAGGATAGAGCGGTATGGAGAAATTGCTTGCATGACCTATGTAAAGTATACGATAGAAATATAATAATAATAAAATAATTTGTTGTATAGCTCATTATGAATTTAAGCGTAGTCGTTGCTTCTAATATAGCGAATCTGTCTGATTTTAGCGTTAATGCTTGCTTTCCTTACCATCATGATGGACTCACCATTTAGACGTGTCTTACTCTGACATCATCTTATTTCTTTTCTATAATACTGTTTTGTCTCCCAGCTCAGGATAAAAGAGATTTCAGAACGGGTTTTAGTGTGCCTTCATAAATAGTGTTTTTTCACCGCCTCTGTTATTTCTGTTGTCCACCTTTTGCGTGTGTGACCTTTTGTTTTGTATTAATGTGAGGAGATAATTGCTCTCTGGGTATGTTCGTAGTCTGATTATGTGACCGAACCATTAAATTTGTTGTTTCTTTATGAAGTTCAGTACTGATGTTGTACCCAATTTCCTGATGTCTTCATTTCTAAATGTTCTTCTGATACTCCCAGTATCTGTGAGACACTTCATCACTGTCTGACTAATTTTTCTTCATTTGTTGAAGAAATCTAGTCACGACACAGATGAAGTGTCTACGCAGAATGCTGGGAGTATCAAGAAGAAATCTAGTCACGACACAGATGAAGTGTCTAGGCAGAATGCTGGGAGTGTCAAGAAGAGATCAGTTGATACTACATGTCAAAATGTTGCTCATTTTCTTTTTCTTCGAACGCTCCATATCGACCACTTGTTAACCACTCTGTGTGATTTGTATATGATCTGAGCCTAAAAGCGAGTGTACGTTGTGCTAGTTATGCGCCTACAAGTAGGCCAGCACATCCGATTTCTGCGATGCTATTTATTTACTACGGTAGCTTCCCTAGTTCCTACATCAGTCGCCTCTTACGACATGCCTTGTAGGTTGCCGTAATACTATTATTTGCTTCCCTTGCGGGCCCAGGCACCACACGAGTGTCGCACATGTTCAAATACCTATGGAAACGTCTGCATTGCGTTGGTCACCCCTTCTACCACACAGAACGATCAAATTTTCAGAATTCTGTTGTACTTACTTATTGCAAGTTTACGTTTCTGTTTATTTCACAGTCATACTCAATGCAAGTGTACTTCCGTCAGCGTTGGAAAGATGAGCGTTTGTCGTTTTATCTTCCAAACATCACCAAGTTCACACTCAGCAACAAGTTTATCAATAACATATGGAAGCCTAACAGTTACTTCATTAACGGCAGAAACAGCAAACAGCATAATATCACAGTACCTAACGCATTCATTCGACTTAGTTATGACGGCAGTATTTACATGTCCATGAGGTAAATATCAGATTTGTATGAGAAATATAGTGTTATATGAGTTTCTAGATGAGGTGTCTTCTAGATTCATAGATGAGATGTTATCTGTGTGCATAAGATGAGTTCTAGCTTCATAGATGAGATGTTATCTGTGTGCATAAGATGAAGCGTCTTCCAGCTTCATAGATGAGATGTTATCTGTGTACATAAGATGAAGCGTCTTCCAGCTTCATAGATGAGATGTTATCTCTGTGCATAAGATGAAGCGTCTTCCAGCTTCATAGATGAGATGTTATCTGTGTGCATAAGATGAAGCGTCTTCCAGCTTCATAGATGAGATGTTATCTGTGTGTATAAGATGAAGCGTCTTCCAGCTTCATAGATGAGATGTTATCTGTGTGTATAAGATGAGTTCTAGCTTCATAGATGAGATGTTATCTGTGTGCATAAGATGAAGCGTCTTCCAGCTTCATAGATGAGATGGTATCTGTGTGTATAAGATGAAGCGTCTTCCAGCTTCATAGATGAGATGTTATCTGTGTGTATAAGATGAGTTCTATCTTCATAGATGAGATGTTATCTGTGTGCATAAGATGAAGCGTCTTCCAGCTTCATAGATGAGATGTTATCTGTGTGCATAAGATGAAGCGTCTTCCAGCTTCATAGATGAGATGTTATCTGTATGCATAAGATGAGTTCCAGCTTCATAGATAAGATGTTATCTGTGTGCATAAGATGAGGTGTCCTCTATGTCTTTAAGATAAAGTATAATATATTTGTTTAAGATGAAATACCCTACGCTTCTATTATGAAGTGTTATGTGTATATCTAAAATGACGTGCCATCTATGTTTGTAACATAAAGATTCGTGTACATCTCTAAGACAAAGTGTCATCAATGATTCTAATACGATATATCATATATTTCTTTAAGATGATGTTATATATATATGTCTCTATATCATATATTTCTTTAAAATGATGTTATATATATATGTCTCTAAGTTGGAACCGATAGAAAAGTTCTTCATCGAGTCCTTCCAGATATCCTTACATCTGAGCAGTGCTCTGTCTTGGAACCTCTTCCCTTCGGATAGTTCACAGAACAACACTATTCACCAAATTACTAATAAAACTATGTAGCAAACGCTGAAACATAAACAAGGAAGAAATGTGGTTTTTACAGAATTTGTTTAAAAAATTGTGGTCGTCGGCGTTGCAACACGTGTGCTTATGTGATACAGACGCGTACTGTATCTTTTCCTTTAGGCACGTTTCTTATTGACGATGGGTTCACATGTGAGTCCCGTAATCTTATCTATGCCATTATCTGTAAGCGGTGTAACAAGGCTTATATCGGCGAGACAGGCAAGAGGCTCAGTGACCGATTCGCCCAACACTTACGCGACATACGCCAATGCTCTGTGATCCCTGTAGCCACCCATTTCAATGATACTGGCCATTTAGGTGCTCACGATGTCCAGGTCACAGCCATCCGATCATGTTCCTCGGATGATCGCAGTCGATTTGCTCTGGAGAATCGGTTGATTTCTTTGTATGGTACCTTACGACCACGCGGGCTCAACGTATTACATTCTTATGCTTCTAGTACTTTCTCTTCCCATGCTTTGTAATCTATATGGGTATATGTTGCATGTATTCATGTTATATTCCATTCTTATGCTTCTTAGTACTTTCTCTTCCCATGCTTTGTAATCTATATGGGTATATGTTGCATGTATTCAAGTTATATATTTACTAGATGTTTCATTGTTTCTTTTCCTTTCTATTTCTAGTTTTTATGTGTGTTTTTGTGTTACATTTATTTCGTTATTCGTTTTTATTCCAGATTTTCCTTAGATACGTTTGTATTTGGTCGTCCATTTGTGTTTCATTTTAATTTGTCACTCCTGTTTGTTCGTTTGTTGATAAAGGCCTTGTTGGTCGAAACGTTGCTGTATTTTGTCATTGTTTTTGTAATTTGTAAAACTACAGTACTTTGTAATTACATGTTTTGCCAATCAAATAGTTTTACTGCAGTTCCATATATATATACTGAATATTTAAAAAATTACCTCATTTCGTTTTATTTACTTGTTAAAAACATCTGCCACTGTGACTATGGTGTCCTTCCTCCTTCCTTGCGTTCGTTCTTTACGACCAATTTTAATCACTCTTTGTGATATGTTTGATCTTTGCCAAGAAAGTGTATACGTTGCACATTGGATTGGTAGGCCCCTAAATGCATAGAATTCTACACGTTTAGGACATGTGCATCCGATTTCAGCCAAGCCTCCTCAGTCGCCTTTTACGACATGCGTGGCAGGTAACAGTGGTTCTATTCTTTACACCTCAAATTTTGGCCCCGGTAACCACTCGGGCGTTTATGTTGTCTAAATATTCTTTATTTTACATTAGTGTATGTTTTCTTAATAGCAGCTTGATTTTATGTCTTATTGAATTCTCACAGGTTGACTGTCAATGCACGATGTCCCATGATGTTATCACGATATCCTATGGACAGAGTTATCTGTCCCCTTTTTATTGGAAGCTGTGAGTATGCTCATTAATCCTCGTCTGATTGTTTACATCGGGTTGTCATACGTCCTCACTTTTCTGCGGACACGTCCTCATTTCATGAGTAGATCTGAGCGTCAGCAAACAATTTTAGAATTTCGTAGATTTGTCAGCAATTTTATAAGCCATAACTAAATTAACACTTTCGGCGACATCGTGAGGTTTTAAAAAAAATATCGTTACTGCCGGTAGTCCCGCTTTTTAGGACAGTGTAGGACAGGAGGAACGTGAGCCTCATGAATTTAATGGCCTCATTGCTAGTGCAGTCACACACCGAAACTGTTCAGGTTAGAGTTTTTCTTTTAACCACCGACAGAAAAAAATTCTCGGTCTTAACGTGGATTGAACACAGGTCTCCTGCATGGAAGCCGCGCTCTAATACATTCAACCAGACTATGTGGTAACCATAGCATTAAAAGTGGTATGACTATATTGAAAACTGTAGGAGTATTGAAATGTACTCTCGCCCGAGTGGTTACCGGGCCCAAATTTAGGGTGTAAAGAATAGAACCACTGTTACCTACCACGCATGTCGTAAGAGGCGACTAAGGAGGTTTGGATAAAATTGGATGCACATGTCCTAAACGTGTAGAAGTCTATGCGTTTAGGGCCTACAAAACCAATGTGCAACGTATACACGTTCTTGGCAAAGATCAAACATATCACAAAGAGTGATTAAAATTGGTCGTAAAGAACGAACCAAAGAACACAAAGAAGAAGAAGAAATGTTCTCTGAAATTGTGAAGATATAACAGTTATTCTTTGCTATTCCAGCACACAATGCTTCGGTAGATGTACTGTTTTCTTTAATCCTTGCTCAATGGGCCAGTGGTCATGTTCTTAGATCAGACGAAAAGAGACTAAATCGACAAGTCCTTATGTGGTCACCAGTTGGGAAAAGAAAACGTGAAAGACCAAAGACCACTCTTCGAAGAACCATCCAACAAGAAAGTAAACTATTGGGATGTAAAACCATACAAGATATCCAACTGCTAGCAACGAACCGCATCACATGGAGATCTAAAACCTGTGCCCTATGTGCCGCCTTTGGCACGAAAGGAACAAACTAACTAATGGACCAGTGACAGAAACCGTTTCAGTGTGAATTCAGTCAAGTCAATTTCATTTGTAGAATTTAACTTCCAACATTTCATATGCAGGAAATGTTATGGACATTTGATGCAAAAGAAAGACATTCTAACAAAAATCATCAGCTCATTAGAAAAATATACATGGAACACAATTTAAATGGAATTTAAAATGTTACAAGAAGTGTCCTTCTTCTTCTTCTTCTTCTTTCTTTCTTTGCTATCGCTTATTTGGATGATTATACAGTTAGGATGTGTTCTTAAGCTGATGAAGTCGACTGTCTGTTCTGAAGTTTTATCTCTGGTACCACATGTAGTTTTGATGATTATACCTTTAGAATACGTTCTTATGATGAAATCGACTGTTGTCTGAAGCTCATCTCTGGTGCCATGTAGTTTTGAATGTAGTGTTGTGTTGTAGAAGTGTCCTCATTTCGGAAGATCAAAATTTGCCAGTTTTAGTTTATTATAGTTGTTGAATCATCCTCAACATTATCATTTATAACACATGAATGTCCATCTTGAGGAACATCGCCGGTATCTTTCTTATATCGTGTCGTCCACTGTCTCTTTTTCTTTTTATTCACTAGTTGGTTACACAGCAGATGACCTAGTTTACATGTGGGAGAACCAGGTGGATATTGATCCTGGTGTTACACTGTCCCAGTTTGAGCTGGGAAGAATAGAGCAACAGAACACATCTAAGAAAGGCAGATATGGTAAGTTGGACCGTGACCCCCAGCAACTTAAGACCGACTAGCTCATACGGAAAAACCAAATTCATATTTAATTATTTTTGTATATGTTTGATAAAACACTGTAAGCTTTTTTTTTTGTAATTTACTAAATTCTATGAGTCTATGGTTATTTATTGATGAAAATTATTAATAATACAGGTATTCCTTAATACAGGTATTCCAGGTGTTAAACTTAACTTGTATCAAAATATAACCTCGATTTAGCATGTTGTGTGGATTTTAAAATGAATTTGACGTTAACCAACAATACTGAAATGCGATATCACGCGATGATTGCAGTCTTATTACTTAGAATTCTAACCTAAGCACGCCGGCCGTGTGTTATCGGTGGCCACGGTTGGGCTATGACTTGTGTGGGCATGAGTCAACTTTGACATTCTCACCTGTATGACCAACCATATCTGCTCACCTGTATGACCAACCATCTCTGACACCACGCTACAGTATAACATAACGATGTGGTACCACAAAGTAGAGTTTTCTGTTTATAAAGTTCATCGACATTTAGATTTTTTGTATGTGCGCTCTGTCCCCAGGTGAGTTGTCTATCTTGGAGATATACATTCATATGAGCCGAGCTGTTGGGTTCTACGTGTTGCAGACTTACGTCCCTTGTTACCTAATTGTTAGCTTGTCCTGGGTATCGTTCTGGATCAACAGAGATGCAGCTCCAGCCAGAGTTCTATTAGGTAGGTCAGATGTCTGTAACTTCAGCAATACATCAAACAGCAGTAATAGTATGGGGGATGTCACTGTGGCGCGAGGTAACGGGGATGCAGCTCTAGCCAAAATTATATTACGTAGTTCAGACGCTGCCCTAAAAGAAAATAGAAACCTGCTGCCTAGCAGGTCGGCTGGGGACAGCCAAAGGCTGACGGAGAGCGAACCGAGTAAACGCTGGTTGAAATCGAACACATCTCCGAAGGATAAGCACTAGAGCTGCAAATGGTACTGAAGACTGTGAACGTATCCCACCCGTTCTTGGTGTTTGGCTGTTTCAGGCCGTGCTGTGCTATGATACAGAGAGGCGGCCGCACTAAGCAGAAAAAAATCAAAATAAAAGGTTATTTTAAAGAAAAACATTTAAGGAGCGACATTTCGAAGACTTGCATCATACTGAGAAAATATACAGCACGGCCCTGGCCTGTTTATATATCACAATAAGAATGATAAAAATGGCTGTAAAAGAACGGTTGGAGAGAGACGAGAGAGATCGAGAGAGAGACAGAGAGAGAGAGAGAGATCGAGAGAGAGATCTGGATGTTGGATTGAAGTTCACGGACAGACGTCGGCCTGACTGGACAGCTTAACGTAAGTAGTGTGGATTAGACCACGCGGTTCAATTCGAAATGTGAAATTCGTCCGTGCTGTGCCGGGCTCGCAAGGTGAGCAAAGAATAGCACTGCAACCTATGAGCATGTCGTAAGAGGTGACTGATGTAGAACCTAGGAAGCTACCGTAAATAAAGCATCCAGAAATAGGATGTGCTGGCCTACTTGTAGGCGCATAACTGGCACAACGTACAATCGCTCTTAGGCTCAGATCACATACAAATCACATGGAGTGGTTAACAAGTGGAGCGTTCAAAGGAAGAAGGATGTGGATTTGTTATTGAGATTGAAAATGAAGATAATAACGTAAACATGATGCATAAAACAAAGGAGAATGTTGCAGCAAATGAAGAATACTACGAAATAAAACATAGTGCATAACAAAGGAATTTGTGCAGCAAATGGAGAATAACTAACGAAATAAAACATAGATGCAATAAACAAGAAATTGTAGCAAATGGAAGAATAACTAACGAAATAAACATAGATGCAATAAACAGGAAATTGTGCAGCAATGGAAGAATAACTAACGAAATAAAACATAGATGCAATAACAAGAGAATTTCAATGGAAATAAATACGAATAAACATAAGATGCAATAACAAGAGAATTTGAAGCAAATGAAGAATAACTAACGAAAAAATAATGCAATAAACAAGGAATTTGCAGCAAATGGAAGAATAACTAACGAAATAAAACATAGATGAATAAACAAATCAATTCATATGACAAATGTCCCCAATTTTGAAATGTAAACATGTCACCCTGAACACTAAAAGAGCAATATTCAACACATTCTTTCTTCTAACATTATGCAAATATAATATCAAACGATGGGGGGAAAAAAGTTTATCGCGACAGAGATGAAGTGTCTACGCAGAATGATGGAAGTATCAAGAAGAGACTGGTTTAGAAATGAAGACGTCAAGAAAAAAAGTGGGTACAACATCAGTACTGAACTTCATCAAGAAACAACAAATTAAATAGTTCGTCCGATTATCAACAAATAAGCAGATTACCAACAGACAGTGCGCCTAAGACAGCAATGCTACTCCGATACAGTGGATATAAAGCAAAAGTCCGTCCACGCAAAAGGTGGACCTCATAAATAACAGAGGCACTGAAAAATACTACTTATGAAGCCCACACAAAAGCTCGTTCTAGAAATCTCTTCTTATCCTGACGCTTTGAGACAAAACAGGGTTAGAGATAAGAAGAAAAGAAGAAAGATATGTCTGTAACTTAAACAATACATCACACAGAAGTTAGCGTACGTGGTGAGTCAGTCACAAAGCTGAAAGTTTACCAGGCCATAGTGCTAACCACGCTGCTGTACGCAAGCGAGACATGGACAGTGTATAGCAGACACGCAAGAAAATTAAACCATTTCCACACAAGCTGTCTACGCAGAATACTAAAAATAAACTGGCAGGACAAAATTCCAGACAGCGAAGTCCTCACAAGAGCAAAGATCCCAAGCGTCAACACCCTGTTGCAGAAGGCCCAACTGAGATGGGTCGGTCACGTTGCTCGAATGCCTGATAAACGCATCCCAAAACAGTTGATGTATGGCGAGCTTGAAGGGCAGACGTTTAGCTGGTGGACAGAAAAACGCTTTAAAGACACTCTTAAAGTGTCTCTGAAATGCTTCGATATAGACAATACGTGCTGGGAATCCCTTGCGCAAGATCGCCAAATGTGGCGCTGTAACAACAAAGAGGAACCCGAATAGCTGAGAATCATCGTATTGTTGAGTCACAGAGAAAACGAGCAGCGCGAAAAGACAGAGCACACAACACGCACATGTCTAACCTTGATCATGTATGCCCCACCTGTGGTCAGGGATTCTGTTCTAGGATTGACTCTACAGTCACCTCCGCACACACCAGAGAGGTGCAACAGTACACGTCTGAGATTGTTGTCATCATCGCTTGCGATGGACGGCTATTAGAGGTAACGGTGCTTGCATCTAGTTTCAAAAGTAGTCAGTTCGGTTCCCGTGCGGAGCGTTCGGGTTATTTTCTTAGTGCTAGTTGATCACAATGTATGTGAGATCGAGTTCCTTGTTACATCGGAGACGGATGATGAAACTTAAAACAAAGTTGAGCTTGTAAAGAACAGTTGGCTGTTAAAAATTGATAAGAGTAGTCCGAAGCCCGTGAAAAGTTTTTAAAATTAAATTCCTACAAAAAATGTCACCATCTTCAAATTACATCGGTGACCCTCGCCGCTGCTACTGGGTGTGTGCACTGCCGCTGAGATCTTCCTTTATACGAAAGAGAATGGAACATGTATGGCTTCTTTTAATCGAAGTGCAATTATGATGGTCATACCAATCAATCATTCTTGCAAAACAATAGTGTACACACTGTATTACAAAAAAATACTCACACTTGCCAATGTATACATTCTTATAGTGTACACACAATCTTACAATTAATCAACGTACACACTCTTTTACCAGCGTACACACTTTCTTATCAACGTAGAAATTCTTTCGTAATTGTACATTTCTCTTACTAGTGTACATCTACTATCTTACCAATGTACACACACTTTTACCAGTGTAAATCTAATATCCTATCTATATAACACTTTTAACTAGTATAAATTTAATATCCTATCTATGTAACACTTTTCACGACTGTACAGCTACTATCTTATCTATATAACACTTTTTATGCCCGCCTGCTCAGAGTGTTCGTATTGCATTGGAGGACGGGTGACAAGCCCCCTGTGAATGCGGTTCAATTCCGCGGGCTGGAAGATAAGCCTCAGGTTCTCCAGATTTACGGTGTTCGTGACACCGAACCGAAGGTTACGATGTCCATGGCACCGAGCCGGATAGCTCAAGTGCTTCTGGATCGAAAAAAATACACTTTTATAACTGTAACTCTATCCTATCTATATAACACTTTTTACAATTGTAAATTTAATATCTTATCAATGTCAAATAATGTAAAGTGTTATACATTCATTATCATGTATATGACTTGCACATTTCTTGGCTACCAGTTGCTTTATAGGTATGATAACTATACGACCCTTGACCTTCATTGTGTGATAAAGGTGTGACAATCATATTTAACCTTGATCAAACTTTTCCCTACAGGTGTGACAACCATACTTAGTACTGCAGCTATTGGAATGACTGTGAGAGAAGGCCTGCCTCGTGTTCCCTATGCTACCGCTCTAGACGTCTTCCTGAATGTCTGTATTGTTTACGAGATGGCTGCCTTGATAGAATATGCTGCTGTTAACTACTTCACCAAGATCATGCCCAAGGAAGGTGGCGCTGATGACGATGACGAGGACGATGTTACTGTATGTTCCATTACTAGTGGTAGTAGTGATTGTAGTAGCTATCTTATCTATTACTAGTTGTAGTAGTGATTGTAGTAGCTATCTTATCTATTACTAGTTGTAGATGTGATTGTAACAACTCTCTTATCTATTACTAGTTGTAGATGTGATTGTAACAACTCTCTTATCTATTACTGGTTGTAGCTGTGATTGTAACAACTCTCTTATCTATTACTGGTTGTAGCTATAGTAGCGCAAAAGGTGGATCTCAGAAATAACAGAGACAGGGAAAAATACTGTTTATGAAGCACACACAAAAGCCCCTTCTAGGAATATCTTCCTATCCTGAAGTTGTGAAGCAAAACAGGATAGGAGAAGCAAAAGGTAGAGCAGTTGTTGTTGATGAGCTCGTTTTTAGGTGCGTGTTCGGGTTCAAATCCTCAGTGAGCGTGGAATATTTTTCCGACAGTAATGGCTTTATGTCGACCCAACTTCTGCTTGAGTGCCAGGAAAACACTGAGTGACCCGCGGGATATTGACCACATCACCATCGCGTGCTATGAAAAATAACATTTCTATGAAAAGTACGGGCATGACACTGAATTACCAAATGTACCTCAAACTATGAAAAATGTTCCTTTACTTGTTCCTTCTTGAAGTACCAATGACAATGAATCAATTCGACGATATGTATCCATGGAAACCGTACCGGCATACAGGATGTAACCACTTATGAGCTTCATTATGACTGACTAATGGAATGGATAAGAGTTATCTTCTCATAGGTTTATTTATTCAGGCTTGGAGCGCGGCCATCGTAAATACAATCGTAATTTGATCTACATTTTGGTACACAGCACTTACTAGGCATCGTTGCTTTGTTGTTATGTTTACTAAAGAGTCCATATGTTTACTAAACACATTTGAATAATCCACCTCACCCTCCATCTTGAAAAATGGTGCGATGAGGCCATTATTTACGATGGCCGTGGCTCGACTCCCAGCATACTCATCATCGGCCCAGGAGAGAGGGCTCAAGAGAGAGCATGCACGGGTTTCTGAATTTCGCCCATCACGGGTAGTTAACAAGAGATCGGTATGGAGCGTTTGAAGAAGATATATATAGTGAAATAGCAGTAGTAGTAACAGTTGTAGTAAGTAGTAGTAATAGCAGTAGTAGTAACAGTTGTAGTAAGTAGTAGTAATAGTAGTAGTAGTAACAGTTGTAGTAAGTAGTAGTAATAGCAGTAGTAGTAGCAGTTGTAGTAAGTAGTAGTAAAAGCAGTAGTAAAAACAGTTGTAGTAAGTAGTAGTAATAGTAACAACATCGTAAGGAAGTAGTAGTACTTGTAGTAGGCAGAGCAGTTAGCAATAATAACAATAGTAGCTAGTGGTAGTTAACCCTTACAGAAGCAATAGTAGAGTAGAAAGCAGTAGTAGATAGTACTTGGTGATAGCAGCAATAGTAACTGCTGCTGTAGTAGTAGTAAAGAAGTAGGGCGCTAGAAAGACTGCCTTGAAAAGAAAATACGGGGCTCAAAGAGTTAGATAATGAAGAATTAGTGAGAAACCTAGGTAAACTAGCCACATTAGCTCCAGACTTTAAAATACCTTTGAAAGTCAAGAATTAGCTTCTTTGTACCGGATTTCCTCACATTCTGCCCCTTTCTGCAGAAATGGCACGCAAACTGCAGAGAAAATGCAGAACACAGCGCAAACTCCGTAATTCCTGCAACAATAATAGAAATCTTTGGGGAAAAAATTGCACTCATGAATCAAAAGACGCTATCCGGATTTGAACCTACGACCTTCCAAAAACAATGCAAATGACTGGAACACCTTTCCCAAGAGACTCAGAAATGCTTTAGATGCTCTGAACTAATATTGTGAGATGTCTAACACTGCATATCCCTGTGTCATTATATGCTACATAATGTGTACTTATTGTTGACATACATACATTACTGTTCTCAGACAAACACTATTGTCAACAAAAAAGGTGTCAAGCTCACGGATGACAATACACTTCCTGAGGGAGAAGCTCTATTAAGTGGGAACAACCAACATGAGGACAAATCTGGACAAAGGAGCATTAAGCCTGGAAAAAGTATGTATCTCCCTTCTGATGAATTTGTTATAGTCTAGTTATGTATGTGACAACACTAGTTGATAGTCATGTTTTGTCAATAGTCTAGTTATGTATGTGACAATACTAGTTGATAGTCATGTTTTTGTCATAGTCTAGTTATGTATGTGACAATACTAGTTGATAGTCATGTTTTTGTCATAGTCTAGTTATGTATGTGACAACACTAGTTGATAGTCATGTTTTTGTCATAGTCTAGTTATGTATGTGACAACACTAGTTGATAGTCATGTTTTTGTCATAGTCTAGCTAGATGTGACAATACTAGTTGATAGCCATGTTTTTTGTCAAGTCTAGTTATGTATGTGACAACACTAGTTGATAGTCATGTTTTTGTCATAGTCTAGTTATGTATATGACAACACTAGTTGATAGTCATGTTTTTACTAGTCTAGTTATGTATGTGATAAAACTAGTTGATAGTCATGTTTTTGTAATAGTCTAGTTATGTATGTGACAACACTAGTTGATAGTCATGTTTTTGTCATAGTCTAGTTATGTATGTGACAACACTAGTTGATAGTCATGTTTTTGTCATAGTCTAGCTATGTATGTGACAATACTAGTTGATAGTCATGTTTTTGTCATAGTCTAGTTATGTATGTGACAACACTAGTTGATAGTCATGTTTTTGTCATAGTCTAGCTATGTATGTGACAATACTAGTTGATAGTCATGTTTTGTCATAGTCAGTTATGTATGTACAACACTAGTTGATAGTCATGTTTTGTCATAGTCTAGTTATGTATGTGACAACACTAGTTGATAGTCATGTTTTTGTCATAGTCTAGTTATGTATGTGACAATACTAGTTGATAGCCATGTTTTTGTCATAGTTTAGTTATGTATGTGACAATACTAGTTGATAGTCATGTTTTGTCAAGTCTAGTTAATGTATGTGACAACACTAGTTGATAGTCATGTTTTTGTCATAGTCTAGCTATGTATGTGACAATACTAGTTCATAGTCATGTTTTTGTCATAGTCTAGTTATGTATGTGACAACACTAGTTGATAGTCATGTTTTTGTCATAGTCTAGTTATGTATGTGACAAAACTAGTTGATAGTCATGTTTTTGTCATAGTCTAGCTATGTATGTGACAACACTAGTTGATAGTCATGTTTTGGTCATAGTCCAGTTATGTAGTGACAACACTAGTTGATAGTCATGTTTTGTCATAGTCTAGTTATGTATGTGACAATACTAGTTGATAGTCATGTTTTTGTATAGTCTAGTATGTATGTGACAAACATTAGTTGATAAGTCATGTTTTATCATAGTCTAGTTATGAAATGTGACAATACTAATTGATAGTCATGTTTTTGTCATAGTCTAGCTTGTATGTGACAACACTAGTTGATAGTCATGTTTTTGTCATAGTCAGTTATGATGTGTACAGTACTAATTGATAGTCATGTTTTTGTCATAGTCTAGTTATGTATGTGACAACACTAGTTGATAGTCATGTTTTTGTCATAGTCTAGCTATGTATGTGAAAAACACTAGTTGATAGTCATGTTTTTGTCATAGTCGAGTTATGTATGTGACAACACTAGTTGATAGTCATTTTTTTGCATAGTCTAGCTATGTATGTGACAATACTAGTTGATAGTCATGTTTTTGTCATAGTCTAGCTTTGTATGTGACAACACTAGTTGATAGTCATGTTTTTGTCATAGTCTAGTTATGTATGTGACAACACTAGTTGATAGTCATGTTTTTATCATAGTCTAGTTATGTATGTGACAATACTAGTTGATAGTCATGTTTTTGTCATAGTCTAGCTATGTATGTGACCACACTAGTTGATAGTCATGTTTTTGTCATAGTCTAGTTATGTATGTGACAATACTAGTTGATAGTCATGTTTTTGTCATAGTCTAGTTATGTATGTGACAATACTAGTTGATAGTCATGTTTTTGTCATAGTCTAGTTATGTATGTGACAACATTTAGTTGATAATCATGTTTTTTGTCATAGTCTAGCTATGTATGTGACCACTAGTTGATAGTCAGTTTTGTCATAGTCTAGTTATGTATGTGACAATTACAGTTGATAGTCATGTTTTTGTCATAGTCTAGTTATGTATGTGACAATACTAGTTGATAGTCATGTTTTTGTCATAGTCTAGTTATGTATGTGATAAAACTAGTTGATAGTCATGTTTTTGTCATAGTCTAGTTATGTATGTGACAATACTAGTAGATAGTCATGTTTTTGTCATAGTCTAGTTATGTATGTGACAATACTAGTTGATAGTCATGTTTTTGTCATAGTCTAGTTATGTATGTGACAAAACTAGTTGATAGTCATGTTTTTGTCATAGCTTAGTTTTTGCGTCACAATTCCAGCTGGCTTCATGTTTTGTTTTTGTTGAACAAAGCTGTTACTTGTTTGTGGTAGAGTGACTGATGATGTTTGTGGTGGAGTGACTGATGATGTTTGTGGTGAAGTGACTATGATGTTTGGGTAGAGTGACTGATGATGTTTGTGGTGGAGTGACTGATGATGTTTGTGTGGAGTGACTGATGATGTTTGTGGTAAAGTGACTGATGATGATTGTGGTGGAGTGACTGATGATGTTTGTGGTGGAGTGACTGATGATGTTTGGGGAGTAACTGATGATGTTTGTGGGGAGTGACTGATGATGTTTGTGGTGAAGTGACTGATGATGTTTGTGGTGGAGTGACTGATGATGTTTGTGGTGAAGTGACTGATGATGTTTGTGGTAGAGTGACTGATGATGTTTGTGGTGGAGTGACTGATGATGTTTTGGTGAAGGACTGATGATGTTTGTGTTGGAGTGAATGATGTTTGTGGTGGAGTGAATGATGATGTTTGTGGTGGAGTGACTGATGATGTTTGTGGTGGAGTGACTGATGTTTGTGGTGGAGTGACTGATGATGTTTGTGGGAGTGATTTGATGATGTTTGTAGTGGAGTGACTGATGATGTTTGTGGTGGAGTGACTGATGATGTTTGTGTGGAGTGACTGATGATGTTTGTGGTGGAGGATGATGATGTTTGTGGTAGTGACTGATGATGTTCGTGGTGGAGTGACTGATGATGTTTGTGGTAGAGTGACTGATGATGTTTGTGGTGGAGTGACTGATGATGTTTGTGGTGGAGTGACTGATGTTTGTGGTGGAGGAATGATGATGTTTGTGGTGGAGGACTGATGATGTTTGTGTGGAGTGACTGATGATGTTTGTGGTGGAGTGACTGATGTTTGTGGTGGAGTGACTGATGATGTTTGTGGTGGAGTGACTGATGTTTGTGGTGGAGTGACTGATGATGTTTGTGGTGGAGTGACTGATGATGTTTGTGGTAGAGTAACTGATGATGTTTGTGGTGAAGTGACTGATGATGTTTGTGGTGGAGTGACTGATGATGTTTGTGGTGAATTGACAGATGATGTTTATGGTGGAGTGACTGATGATGTTTGTGGTGAAGTGACTGATGATGTTTGGTGAGTGACTGATGTTTGTGGTGAAGTGACTGATGATGTTTGTGTGAGTGAATGATGATGTTTGTGGTGGAGTGACTGATGATGTTTGTTTTAGAGTGACTGATGATGTTTGTGGTGAGTGACTGATGATGTTTGTGGTGGAGTGACTGATGATGTTTGTGGTGGAGTGACTGATGATGTTTGTGTGGAGTGACTGATGTTTGTGGTGGAGTGAATGATGATGTTTGTGGTGGAGTGACTGATGATGTTTGTGGTGAAGTGACTGATGATGTTTGTGTGGAGTGACTGATGTTTTGTGGAGTGACTGATGATGTTTGTGGTGGAGTGACTGATGATGTTTGTGGTGGAGTGACTGATGATATTTGTGGTGGAGTGACTGATGATGTTTGTGGTTAAGTGACTGATGATGTTTGTGGTGGAGTGACTGATGATATTTATATTTAGTATTTAATTAAAACTTTGTATTATCTTTATTTCCTGGACACAACCAAAAAGTAGATAATGGCTCATGATGGGAAGGAAGGAGAAGTGAGTTATTGTTTTTGTATTTTGTAAAACTACAGTATTTTGTTATTTTATGTTTCGCTAATGTATCTTAAAAAAATATTGATCAATTGATTTTGTATATTTGCCAGAGTGTCGAATATGTCTGTATGCATTCTGGGGATGCATTGTGGGAAACTCTGAGTACCGTATGCGCAGAGAAGAGTCTGCAGATCCAGAGGCTGGGAACAGTGTTAGCGATATTGACATGGTGGCAAGGTTTGTGTTCCCACTGACTTTTGGCGCCATCAATCTGTGCTACTGGTTGATGTACTTTTATCTGGAAGTTAGTTGACTAGATGGTAAAGTCTGCATCAATATCACATGCTTTTTATAAGGTTGCCATCTACAGCAACCTACTTTAGTAGATGACAGTAGAGTTATTGTTTCCTCAGTTCACTTGGCAGATTTTGGGGATTTAGTTCAGTCCGTGAATATTTTAATGTGCTTTTCTTCCTCTTCAATGATCTGGTGGTGTCTGTGCTCTACCTCTTTTGAACCAAAGCTATATCTGTTTTAACACACTTAAAGCTAAACAATTAGTTCCACACAAAGCCATATCTGTTTTAACACACTTAAAGTTAAACAATTAGTTCCACACAAAGCCATATCTGTTTTAACACACTTAAAGCTAAACAATTAGTTCCATACAAAGCCATATCTGTTTTAACACACTTAAAGCTAAACAATTAGTTCCACACAAAGCCATATCTGTTTTAACACACTTAAAGCTAAACAATTAGTTCCACACAAAGCCATATCTGTTTTAACACACTTAAAGCTAAACAATTAGTTCCACACAAAGCCATATCTGTTTTAACACACTTAAAGCTAAACAATTAGTTCCACACAAAGCCATATCTGTTTTAACGCACTTAAAGCTAAACAATTAGTTCCACACAAAGCCATATCTGTTTTAACACACTTAAAGCTAAACAATTAGTTCCACACAAAGCCATATCTGTTTTAACACACTTAAAGCTAAACAATTAGTTCCACACAAAGCCATATCTGTTTTAACACACTTAAAGCTAAACAATTAGTTCCACACAAAGCCATATCTGTTTTAACACACTTAAAGCTAAACAATTAGTTCCACACAAAGCCATATCTGTTTTAACACACTTAAAGCTAAACAATTAGTTCCACACAAAGTTTACTCAAGAAATTAATTTAGAACCACATTAGCATAGATATGTGGTCTTGCTTTGTTTTGTATATATTGAACCGACTATGATTCTTTAACATAAAAGTAACAACAGATGGGGAAGCATTTGAAACTAATGAGGTTTTATGACATAAAAACTAGTGTTTATTCTAGTAATTATCATATTTCATGCCTAGTGGCATTAACAAATCAACAAACCAAATGTCTTTTGTTAACTAAACTTAATAGAATTGACATCTGCAAAGGTAACTGAAAGTATCAGTGATAGAGCACTGTCTCAGCAGCTCTAGCAACACTTTCAAATCCCATCCTAGCTATGCAGATAACAAACTGTTGAACTGATATGGGAGATGCATGGAGACTAACTCTGTCACAAAACTGCACTGAGATGATACCAGAGGGTAAGCAAAACCTGAAGACCAAACTCAATAGCACTGTTTGTGAAGCATACACAAAGCTTGTTCTAGAAATCTTTCTTATCATGACCCTGTGAGGCAAAACAGGATTAGAGTAAAGAAAGAAAGAAGTATTTGATATGCTCATTGCTTTTTTTAGCTGTCTCATCATGACATCAAGATTTTTTAGCTGTCTCATCATGACATCAAGATTTGTTAGCTGTCTCATCATGACATCAAGATTTGTTAGCTGTCTCATCATGACATCAAGATTTTTTTCTCTCTTATTAGCTTATTTTTTATTAGACATTAAAAATAAACCACATGACACGTTCCATTGCCATTTTTACACTTTTATTTAACTTTTGAATGCTGATGTTTAACAAAAAATGCACTATTTAGGCAAACATATGCATTGAAGATGTTACACATAAATATATATAAACAAAACTTGCGTTAACAAAAGGCCGTCCACGATCATGGCGAGCCTCAGGGATAACAGAGGCGATGAAAAAACACTTTATGAAACACCAAACAAAAAGCCTGTTCTAGAAATCTCTTCTACTCCTGACAATGTAGGAAGAACAGATTAGGAGGAAAGAAAGAAAGAACAAAACTTGCATCTCAATGAACTAAAATGAAAACAACTTTACAACTGATAAAACAGATATAACATGATGGTGCAATTAGAAGTGCAATGATGATGGTCCTATCAATCAATCTGATAAAGCATCCTCAAAACAGTTGATGTCTGGCAAGCTAAATTAGGACAAACGACCTGTTGGTGGACAGTAAAACACTTCAAATGTTTCTCATTGTTCTAGCATCAAGTTTATCTTTGCTATTCTCAGAGGTATAACCTTACAGAATCAAGTAAACTGTTATACTATGGACACTTATTTCCCTTTACGATAATTCTTCTTTCTTTACACTAATCCGGTTTTGCCTCACAGCATCAGATAAGAAGAGATTTCTAGAACAGGATTTTTGTGTGCACTTCATAAATAATGTTTTTCATGGACTTCCGTTCATGATGACGCGGCATGCTGGCCGACCTCTAACCGGAGTCTATTTTCAGTTTTTTGATGGAATTTTGGTATTCTAACCTGAATGTGATGCCCTAGTGCACTGTGTGTGCTCATCTAGAGATTCTAAGCCACTGTGACAGGCTTAGAAAGCCAACAGAAGATGAATCTAACTTATGCTCGTCGAATATGAAAAGATTATAATACATGCAAACATGGAAAATAAATCATACATGGCTAAAATTTTTTTAATAAAAATAAATGCAAATGTAATCTTTTTATTTAAAATCAATTCAAAGTTATATACAATAATATACATTTATATATAAAAGATATGTTTAGAAAACAGGTAAATTCATATTTTTTTATATTATAGAAACAAAAAGGCATTTTAATTGTCTTTTTCTTACTCAGATTTCAAGCCATGTTGCATTGCTGCAGATATCCCCACCTCCATTTATCTCTGTTCTTAGTCTTATCTTTTCAATTTTGACTTCATATATTACTAGGTCTATGATCTCTCAATTATTTGATTGGTCTTCCTTAGAACAGTACACAATCGGCTCTGCAGCCACATGTATACATAATTCAAGATTGGCAATTCAGCCACATATACATGTGGACAGGCACACCAGACTGCAGAGCACATACTTCAAGACTGCCCTGAATATGATACATTGAGGCAAACTCACTGGCCTCACGAAACAACACTTGACAGAAAACTACACGGACCTCGTGTGAACTACAAAAGATAGTGAAGTTTATGCAAGAGACAACATTGAATATAAAGACATATTTCAAGCGAACGAAAGGAAGGGAGGATTGGTCTTCCTCTTGGTCTCTTCCCCTTTATTTTTTTATTTTTTTTGTATATGCAATCTTAGACAGTTGAGATACGAGGATTTGGGGCTGTAGAACAGTCAGTTGACTTCGAGATGAAAATAGAAGATACAGACTGGAGCTTTGTTTCTCTTAGAGAGAATTTAAGTGACTTGAGCTGAAATTATAAGAAGTTACTTGCAGTGAGTTCAGTTGAAGACTACAATCTTCATATGTTGTTGAATGCACAATCGATGTATCAGAAGAGAAATACTTGATGTATGCTCCATCTGATGTATATAGACTCAGACTTGAGTAGTCTCACTGTAGTTGTGAAGAGACTTTTTGGGAGCGGAATCAAGTCATTTGTGACTCATAACGAGATGACCAGTCAAGAAAGACTCGTTTTGCTTTTATCTGAACATTATCTGCAATCAAGAATTTGCAGAGAATAGTGTGTACCAACACACTGCTCGATAGAACACAGCAAAAGTGGTCCCAAATAGTTTACTTTCTTGTAGGATTGTTCTTCAAAGAGTGGTCTTAGGTCTTCCACATTTTTTCTTTCCCAACTGGTGACCACAGAAGGACTTGTCGGTTTAGTCACTTTTCATCTGATCTAACATGACCGAAATATTTCCACCTTCGTTTCCTTACAATATTTCATACAGGTTGTTGCTGTGTTCTAGCTCTTCAGTAGTTCAGGTTAAAAGGGTCTAACATGACCGAAATATTTCCACCTTCGTTTCCTTACAATATTTCATACAGGTTGTTGCTGTGTTCTAGCTCTTCAGTAGTTCAGGGTTAAAAAGGATCTAACATGACCGAAATATTTCCACCTTCGTTTCCTTACAATATTTCATACAGGTTGTTGCTGTGTTCTAGCGCTTTAGTAGTTCAGGGTTAAAAAGGGTCTAAAGATGAAACATTGACTCCAAATGTCGCTTGGTAACTCTCCACAGAAATGGTACGCTATCGTCGAAGATATTGCACTACAATTCTAGGAGACTCTGGAAAAAAGCAATCGTGGACAGAACAATGCAATCCAGATTCGAACCAACAACTTTTCAGAACATAAGCCAGCCAAACAGCTTAATACTTTTAGCCACAGAGACCTACCAAAATTGTTTGCCTCTGTTCAGGGTGAAGAAGAAGAAGAGGAATAAGAAAAAGCATGTAGTTTGTAGAAGCTTTTAAGTTTGTTCTAAGCATTAACATACTTACTATGTTTATTTATATTTTTTTATATTGAAAACTGATCCAAATAACGTGATCTGTACATAATATTAATGTTTGTTTTGTCTTTTCTATAATTTGTGCTTTTGTATTATTCAACTATTGTTTATAGATATTTGTACTGACAATGTCTGATATGTGACACAATAAAACAAATATGTAAATGTTGATTATGAGACATTCTTTTAATAATATTAATAAAAATACTTTGTTGTTTTTCAAATAAAACTGGGTATTCAGAAGCTACTGTGACAGCAATGTACGTCCTAAAGTTATTCAATACTGGAAATGTAAATCGTGGCATATCCTTTACAGGATGTCACCATCAATAACAGTAAAAGGATCGTTGGTTTTCTAGACATCACTTATACGTTCAGTAGTTTGCCATTGTTTCTGAATAGTGAGATCTATTTCATTGTTTATAAAAATTGACAGGTAAAAATTTGCTTCCCTGCTGCCCATCACGAAGTTTGAACTCTTGGGTTGTGATCGAGCTCATTTCTGCTAAGCCACATACGCCCACATTAAATACTAACTTGCGTATTAACTTTACAAAAAAATGTTTGGCCCTATCAAGGCAATACTTGTATAACATTAACTTTACAACAAAATGTTTGATAATATAAAGGCACTACTTTTAAAATATTAACTATTAACTTTATAACAAAATGTTTGACCATATCAAGGCACTACTTTTAAAACATTAACTTTACAAAAAAATATTTAGTCATATTAATGCAAAACATGCAAAACATTTTTTCATGAATTTTTCAGATTCATGAACTTGCCTCCTTGGGGTTTGCCACCAATTTTGCCAGAACTTCAATGTTTACTGCATATATATTCATGCCCTTATTCTTTTCTCTTATCCTGTTTGGTCTCAAAACGTATTTCTAGAACGGGATTTCATGTACGCTTCATAAATAGTGTTATTCACTCTCTCTGTTATTTCTGTAGACCATCTTTTACGTGGACGATTTCTTGCATTGTATCTATTGTATCGAGCAGCAACATTGCTCTTTGATGCACACTGACAGTAATCTGTTTATGTAGCCGAACCATTTAATTTGTTATTTCTTGATGAAGTTCAGTACTGATGTTGTACCCACTTTTTTCCTGATGTCTTCCTTTCTAAACCTGTCTCTTCTTGATACCCCCAACATTGTGTATACATATCTCTGTCTTGACTAGTTTTCTACTATCGTTTGATATTTATGCCCTGAATATCACAGATACATAGAAATTAAAGCTATACCATTGGTTTTGATTAATTTTATGGCATATAAGTTGTTCGACATATCAATTCTGGTCAGCCTGGCTTCATGGCACAGAAAGGTTTCAAAATTTTAACTGATCGTCAGCACGCTTCTTCTCATTCACTGTTGTTCAATGTCTACACAATGAGTCCGGTTCTCTGGATGTATGTTGTTGTGTTTGTTATAGTCCACAAATGTTTGTGAAGATCTATGATCACCTACACCGCCGGTATGGTACCTGAGTAAATTCATTTCATCATTTTTCCGAGAAATCTGTCAGTACAAGGTGACTGTTGTGAAAATCGATGATGGCCGTGGCATGGAATCCAGCGTTGGTCAAAACCACAATAATCTCACAAATGGCAAACAGACTGTACACTGTGAATTAAATGAAGGAATACAGGTTCAAGATTGCAGGTCAACTGAATGATAGGTCAGATATAATATTTATTGCAAAATATTAAGTCAATTAGCTGAAAGTAATACTTTAAAATTAGAAAGACAAATCACACACACACACACTTTATAACAACATACCTGTCAAATTGTATGTTAACCCAGATATTTTACTGGTTTACTTACTTAAGTAGTAGCATATCTCTCGCGGAACGTTGCTTTAATCACAGCCTGCCTGAAAAACTCTATGTCTCTAGCAAGTTCTCCCGTCTCTTCCAGCGTCATGTTCAATGTTTTTTATGTCCTGCTGCCACCTTCGTCTTGGTCGCCCCCTGCCATGTACTCCAGGAACCAAGTCTTCCATTACCGTTCACTCCCAAACCACTGTGATGCTTATCGTGGTCAAAATATTTCATCTTCTGGGACATGATGTTATTTATATGTCAATAACTCAAATGCAGGTCTTTGTTTTTTCTCTTATCTGTCCAGGATATTCTAAGAACATTTCTATAGCTCCTTGTTTCAAAAGCTTCAAATCTGTTCTTTAATGTTTGTGTTATGGTACACAATTCACATCCATATGTTGGTTTTCTTACTATTTCAATGATGTATATGCCTTTATATCGATGGTATCCAATATCAGTCCACACTCATTCATTTTGCTGTCCACCATCCTTCACAATGCTTCCTTTAGTTCGCCCCTTCTCCTCCTTCCAACTGCTATCCATAAAAGAGCTGTCTTGTCAAAAAGCATGACACCATTCTACAAACATGTTCACATCATCTCCATCTTCTTCTTCTGATCTTGGTTTACCCTCATCAAATAGCTTGTCCTGAGCAGAAATTTGCCACCCCAACAGTACACAGTCCACTGGAATGTCTCTCTCTCATAAGCAAGATGTCCTGCCTCTGCAGCCGTCATGTTCAAACCATCAGATACATCTTGAATCCATCTTCTCCGTGGTCTTCCTCTTCATCTTTTTGCCGGTATGCCTCCTTCCATGATGGTCTTCTCCAGCCCTTCATGTCTTTTTATATGTCCAAAATAACTCAATTTTCTCTTTCTTATTTGTAGCATCAGATCTTGGTTGCTTAATAAAATAAATGAAATTTCCCAAAGCCTTTTCAGACCTTAGGATATGAAGTGCTTGTCCCTTCATATTTCCAGTCCTTACTGGGCAGGAGGGCCAATTCCTTTCCTCCCATGTTGGACATCGATTGTTGGATTGAATCCACAAAACTTTTGTGTCTGAGTCGAAAGCTTATTACTTAGTGATGTACAATTACTGTCTTCAACATCTCATTTGTGATATTTTATATCCAAAATATTTGCAGTAATATCATGTCTATTTTGAAAGGTCTCTAATTATGTGTAATGTTTGCTATCATAGCTATCACTCGTTATTGTATAGCTTCTTCTTCTTCTTCGAACGCTCCATATCGACCACTTGTTAACCACTCCTTGTGATTTATATGTCATTTGAGCCTAAGAGCGATTATACGCTGTGCCAGTTATGCTTCTACAAGTATGCCAGCACATCCAATTTCTGCAACGCTTTTTATTTACTAGGGTAGCTTCCTAGGCCCCTACCTCAGTCGCCTCTTACGACATGCCTTGTAGGTCACAGTGGTACAATTTTTGCTTCCTTGCGGGCCCCAACACTACACAGGCGGAATTCTTCTAAAGGAGTTAATTCTTATTTTTCCTGTTTGTTGGCCTATATGTTCTGATATAACCAAAACAAGGTTTCTCCTTAGGTTGAAAATAGCGTGCCTTGGCTAAAGAAGCTTCAATCCCCTACATAACAAACAACAAACAAATAAACACTGTGCGTGCCTAGACCTGTGACAGTGTCTTCAGAAACCTAAATATGATCACACCATAGCATCATTATACCAACAGTACAATATCTTACCTCCTTCCTCACAGTAGACACTGTGTCGATGGAAGAAGTACAAGGCAGCAGAGAAGAACACAGCATTAATAATGAACATGATCAGCTTGTACTTCAGTGATGACTTTTCCTTCAAAGACAACAAAAGCAGAACTTGCAATAATTTCTTAAGCTTATTTTATCTTTTATTTATGTGCAACCTGACATTACTTACAGAATATTCTATATCTAAGTGGTTAGAATAAAATAAAGAACCTGTTTTGAGTGCTGGATTCATGATGCATAGGCACCATTAAGTACTTAATGGCAGGAAAAAGCTCAAATCAGTTGTAGATGTTCACCTGTCTCACCAAACTAGTGAAGGTAAGGTGGCCTAAGATATATCCATGTCTTAAGCCGAATAATTTCAAAAGTGAAATCTGCTGGAAGACGGTCATTTTCTGTGTTGTCCAATATTGAACCTAATAAGAAAAATTATTGATAGTGACAGGTATTTTTTGCAAAACTTGTCTTTCCTAATAGTTGAAACTAACTCTTGAACTTTTTCCTCATTTGCCATAAACAAGGTGTTTGATATTGTGTATTGTAGTTAACAACTAGGTTGTGATATGTGCACATTCCGGCTCTATACATTTATTTTCAGCACACAATTTTATTAATAGTTTTTTGTTGCCTCATTGATTACTTAACCGGATTACAATGATGAAGTCTGTTATGAGGGGCATTACCTAGACGTGAAGCAGGGCCTATTCTATGTCAGTTTTGATTCACTGACCTTGACTTTTGTCATCTCGTTCATTATGTCTCCATCATCATCAGTCCTTGTCATGACCACGGGCACACAAAGCAGAGACAAAAATGTCCCTAAAACGAGACATTTTTGTTTTTCTGTCTCTGTTTCTATAGCTGTTGCTTTTTAACATGATTGATTGATTGATAGGACCATCATCATTGCACTTCGGTGAGTAACCATATGTGCACCGATGTCTTTCTTACTGAGGAAGATCTCAGGCAGCACACTGTACTGCTCAGTACCTGCACCGGCAAGGGTCCTCAATGTAAGTTAGAAGATGGTGACAATATTTTTGTAGGAATTAAAAATTTTTAATAAATTTTTATTGTTTTAACAGTGTGAGGCAGTCAACTCAACTGCCTTTTGGTTCTTGGTTCTTTTTTTATATATGAGAGGAGACAGTGGTTCTATTCTTCACTACTTGGAAACCAAACGGTGGCACTGCGTCTTATAGCTTGTCATATTCAATTATCATTTAATGATTTTATAGATTCTGTGTATCACTATCTAACATCGTCATTATCGATGCTAACCTGCCATGTCTGATATTACAGCAACTCCTGAACCTCCTAAACCTCTAGAGATGTAAGGCTTGCATACAAGACATTCACTAAAACTGCAGTGAGAATCTCAAGAGCATAGTAGTTAGTGCACTTGCTTCATAGGCACTTGGTCCCAGGATCAAATTCCACAGTGGAAGTGGGATTATTCCAACCATAACAGATCTCAGCTCAATCCAGCCTCTATTATGTACCAGAAAATCATTGGAATGTAAAGACGGCCATCACGAGGCTAACCACATCACCCATCATGCACTTCACTTCTTCTCTAATCCTGTTTTGCCTCACAGTGTTAGGATAAGAAGACAGGTTCTGGAATGGGTTTTTTTTTGTGCTATTCATAAATAGTGTTTTTCACCGGTTCTGTTATCTCTGATGTTTACCTTTTTTGTGGTCAGTCTTTTGCTTTGTATCCAATGTATTGGAGTACCATTGCTCTTTGAGGCTGTTGATCTCTTCTTCTTTGTGTTTGTTCTTTACAAGCAATTTTAATCACTCTTTGTGATATGTTTGATCTTTGCCAAGAATGTGTATAAGTTGCACATTGGTTTGGTAGGTCCTAACGCATAGACTTCTACATGTTTAGAACACGTGCATCCGATTTCAGTCAAACTTCCTTAATCGCCTCTTACGACATGCGTGGCAGGTAACAGTGGTTCTATTCTTTACACTCAAATTTGGCCGTAACCACTTGGGCGTAGAGAGGCTGTTGAGTAATCTGCTTATGTGACCGAACCATTTACTTTGTTGTTTCGTTATGAAGTTCAGTAGTAATGTTGTACCTACTTTTTATCCTGATGTCTTCATTTCAAGAATGGTCTCTTCTTGATACTCCCAGCATTCTGTGTAAACACTTTACCTCTGTCATGACTAGTGCCTCATCATGCACTAATGTTGAAATAATGAGCTATCCCTGTATTCCACAATATACTTCATGATATGAAAACCGGTTTTTACACTTTACTATTGCTGCAGTTGTTACAGAGGAGTATCTGGTCAATTAGTTTAGAGTGTCGCCAAGTGGTTACGGACCCAAATTGGGGTGGAAAGAATATAACCACTGTTACCCGCCAGCATGTCTAAGAAGTGACTAAGGAGGTTGGTCATGGGCTAGCTATCCACACCGTAAAACACTAGATGGCTACAGAAAACTGTGAGAGCAGATACCGAGTAAATGCTGAAGTGAAAACCTGACTCATGCATTACAGAAGATATGTCACAGTAGCTTCCAAAATAGGTGCTGAAGTATGTGACAGTTTCGCATAAACTACTATAGTTGCTCAATGACTATAGGCTGTCATGAATCATGATTTCTCACAGGCTGAATCATGATATTTATTATGTGGGGATCTGGAGTACAATCTGGTCTTGGAGGCACAGAAATGATCACTCGCAAGAGAGAGAGAATTGAGATCAGATTTAGATGCAAGTCTCCGTTGCATGAGACACGGAGTTATCATATCCTGAGTACATCCAGCACAGAAAGCGAGTATGACAGTGCAGTGACAGTTACAGTTGTTGGGGTTTGTTTTAAATTCTTCAGTGTTTAGTTTTGAATCATTTGAAAAATGACCGGAAAGTCCTAACATGATAACTGTCACAGTAAACTGAGTTTTATGTCATGCTAATTCACATTCTTAAAATGAGTGAACATATTTTGGGTTAATTTTTTCCAGAATGTTTAATAAGTGTTCACGGTACCTCACGAGATAAGTTGAATTTGACAGCTTTCTTTCCTACGCCATGGAGTATACACATAGAAATCATGTTCACTATAGCACACAGCATAAATGTCATAAAGCAGAACTTGTGAATCTCTAAGGGAAAAAACACAATCAATTGTTAACTTTTATAAATGATAGTAAATCTGTTTTGAAACTTTCACAAATAAGTTTGAGGACTTTGTGGTGTAGAGGTTAGTTGGTTACCTCTTGTTCCAAAGGTACTCAGTTCACTCCCTTATGGAGCTATCAGGATATTTCTCCAGAGATCCCTGATCTCAGTGTAGTTGAGATCAAGTTCCTAGTCCTATTGGAAATGGATGATAAAACGTATGTCCTGTGTTTATTTTGAGCACGTTAAAGAACCCTTGACAGTTCAAATTGGAGAAGCAGGTTAGAAAGTTGAAATCTGGACAAAATTCATTAGAAAAGATTACAAATAAAATTCCTGCAAAATCTCTTCCCCATCTTCACAATTACATTGGGAACCTTGCGTGCTACAGAGTTTGTGCACTGCCACTGAGATCTCCTGTTTAAGAAAGAGATCAGAGCACACATGGTTACTCACTGAAGTGCAATGATGATGGTGCTATAATCACTAACAAATAAGTTATTGTAAAACTGAATAGAAACAATGTCTTAACCTCAGGTTGATGTGATAGATGTTTTGTTGAATAAAAGGAAATGAAATTGCTAGAGTTAGCCTTGTCTTGTCCACATTCTCGTAAGCGTTGTAGGAGTGTTAGTCTTCTATTATGTGCCATATGTGTTTCATCTGTAGATGTTAGTGTTAGATGTCGCAGGATATATATGATATAATCTATCCATTGGGTTATTAGTCTTTCTTGGCTCCAGTCCGGTTGCAGTTTGTTATAGGCCGAGATGATATAGACCTGGTTTCATTCTCATTAAGTGACCGACCCATTTTATTTGTTGGTTTCTAATATGTTGGTATGACGATGTGATTCCAATGACATTTCTAATGTGTCTGCAGTAGCATCCTGTGCTTCAATATTCCTAATATGTTGTAACAGATGTATTCAATGTCATTTAATGTTTCAGTTAATAACATCTCTGGGGCTTCCAATAAGTTCAGTCTATCTGTTGTTTATCTGTCATGAACCACATCCTATAGTCCATAATTTGCTCTATTGCACAGAATAACTCTCATTCTGATCTCAACTGACAGTGACTTGTTGTATATAATGCTCTATTTTTGGACGCTGCCTTGGCCTGCCCTATTCTGCTCTTTATTTCTTATCTGCATCTGCCCCCCTCCTGCCATTTGATGTTATGAGAATTCTGAGGTATTGAAGTACTTGTCTCAGCTCCATCCCATTTACTGTGATTATAGAAATATGCAATTAAGTAAACAGAGAAAATAGGTTTTTAAGAACCAGGAAGCACTGAAGCCAATGAATTGTAAGAACCCCTGGAAGCATGAAGCAATGAATATGTAAGAACCCCAGGAAGCACTGAAGCCAATGAATATGTAAGAACCCAGGGAAGCACTGAAGCCAATGAATATGTAAGAACCCCAGGAAGCACTAAGACCAATGAATATGTAAGAACCCCAGGGAAACTGAAGCCAATGAATATGTAAGAACCCAGGGAAGCACTGAAAGCCAATGAATATGTAAGAACCCAGGAAGCACTGAAGCCAATGAATATGTAAGAACCCAGGGAAGCACTGAAGCCAATGAATATGTAAGAACCCCAGGGGTAGCACTGAAGCCAATGAATATGTAGAACTGAGAGCCCATGAATTGAGAGAAGCACTGAAGCCAATGAATATGATCAATAGATAGTGAACAAGTATTAGGGCTTCAGAAAAACTGTCCATTTATTGATTATATTCATTGGCTTCAGTTGGTATACTTGTGTGTATGTATGTTAGTTAGTATACTTGTGTGATGTATGTATGTTGGTATACTTGTGTGTGTAGTTGTTGTATACTTGTGTTGTGTATATTATGTTGTATACTTGTGTGTGTATGTATGTTGGTATACTTGTGTGTTGTATATTATGTTGGTATACTTGTGTGGTGTTATGTTATGTTGGTATACTTGTGTGTTGTATTTATGTTGGTATACTTGTGTGTATGTATATTATGTTGGTATACTTGTGTGTGTATGTTATGTTGGTATACTTGTGTGTGTGTATGTATATTATGTTGGTATACTTGTGTGTGTGTATGTATGTTGGTATACTTGTGTGTATGTATATTATGTTGGTATACTTGTGTGTATGTATGTTATGTTGGTATACTTGTGTGTATGTATATTATGTTGGTATACTTGTGTGTATGTATATTATGTTGGTATACTTGTGTGTATGTATATTATGTTGGTATACTTGTGTGTATGTATATTATATTGGTATACTTGTGTATATGTATATTATGTTGGTATACTTGTGTATGATATGTTATGTTAGTATACTTGTGAATGTGACCTGACCAAAATGGAGGAGGGACTAAGGCATTGATGGTTAAGTAGTATATTGTATATTCTGGCATTATATGTAGAACCCTGTGGTATTAAGCGTATAGACTTGTGTTATGTCATGTTGGATAAAACGTAGGGTAAGAGGGATATTGTGAGAATGAGTTTTGTAATATAGAACTTTTTGTATATTTTCGTTATGTTTTGTATGTATTTGTTTACTTGTGTATTATTAGTATACTGTTTGTATCTGTATTGTTGGTACTGTGTGTTATATGTATATTGGTTAAGATTTAATATTATTTATGAGCTGTGAATAAGGATGTATGTATATTGATTTATGTAATAGTGATACTGTGTGAATTTAATATTTGTAACTGTGTAATATATACTTGTTGTATATATTTTATACTTGTGTTATTATTATTGGATTGAATTAACTGGAAAAATGAGAGACTCAGTTGATGGTATCCATCTTCGCATTCTGCAACCTTGATTAGACTTGTTTCTGAACAGTAGGGAGGTGTAAATGGGCAAGGCACATTCTTCATATCAGCTGCCCAGGCTAGACACAAAGAGAGACGACACTTCATCTTTGCTTTCGGTTCGGGCACAACACGAAAAGCAACAGTTACATAGAAACAAGACAAATAAACCTCTTAGATTTGGCACATGGAACGTAAGGACCATGTGTCCCGGACTTGTCAACCTAGACCCTACAAAACAAAGACATCAGAAAACAGCTGTCATAGACAGAGAACTTGAGAGACTGCAGTTAGACATAGCTGCACTACAGGAAACCAGGCTCCCAGACTGTGGCTCAGTAAAAGAAAAGAATTACACATTCTTCTGGCAGGGCTTCAGCACAAGTCAACCTAGACTGTATGGAGTCGGCTTTGCTGTGCACAATAGACTTGTGAAAGCTATCCATACACCAGTAGCTGCATCAGAGCAAGTAATATCACAACGACTCAACGTAAAATGTGGACTCCTAAACATCATATGTGTCTACGCACCAACCCTAGCAGCGTCTGCAGAAGATAAAGACAGGTTTTATGACTCATTACAGAATGTCGTTAACTCATTTCCAGTAGATGAGCAACTGTTTATATTGGGTGACTTAAATGCACGGATAGGATCTGATCACCAGTCATGGCCAGTATGCCTGGGTCATCATGACATTAGAAATATCAACGATAATGGTCAAAGACTGCTTGAATTCTGCTCCCAAAACAACATGTGTGTGACAAACACATTTTTTTCTGTCAAACACAGACACAGGGTGTCATGGTGCCACCTAAGATCAGGTCACTGGCATCAGCTTGATTTTGTACTCACACGCAGACAACACCTCAACACAGTGAAAATCACACTACTTTCCACAGTGCAGACTGTGATAGATAGTGAACACGTACACAAAGTACATAGTTTATTACAAAACATAAACAGTGACGATAAACAGAACGTTGACAATCAAGTGCCTTTATCAAGAAGGAACAAACAGGAGTGACAAATGAAATGAAACACAAATGGACTGCCAATACCAAGATATCTAAGAAAATTGGAATAAAAACAATTTAACTGAATAAATGAAAAAACACAATAAAAACAGAAATAGAAAAATCAATGAACATCTGTAAAATATACTTGAATACATGCAACATATACCCTATAGATTATAAGCATGGAAAAAAGTACTAGATAGCATAAGAATGTAATACATCAAGTATATACCCATAGAATTACAGAAGCAGTGGAAAGAAAGTACTAAAGCAAAGATGTAATAACTTGAGCCAGCCAGTGATCGAGTACATACAAGAAATCAACCGATTCTCCAGAGCAAATCGACACAACTCAGAGGAACATGATCGATGGCTGTGACCTGGACATCAGCAAGCTCCTGAATGGCCGTATCATTGAAATGGGACTTCGATGTCAGGTAGGCCATCCGATCATGTTCCTCTGATGATCGAGTCGATTTGCTCTGAGAATCGGTTGATTTCTTGTAGTGTACACCTTTGCACTCAGCCTTGGCTCAACGACACTTGTTCTTAGTACTGTCTTCCAATGCTTGTAACTCTATGGTATATGTTGCAGTATTACATGCTATGCTTTAGTACTTTCTTCTCCATGCTTTATAATCTATATGGGTATATTTATGTATTCAAGTTATATATTTACTAATGTTTCATTGTTTCTTTCTATTCTAGTTTTATGTGTGTTTTTGTGTACATTTATTTCTTATTGCATCTTATTCCAGATTTTCGCTTAGATCGTTGGTATTTATCGCTCATTTGTGTTCATTTTAATTGTCACTCCTGTTTGTCCGCTTGCTTGATAAGGCCTTGTTGTCAAACGTGCTGTTTATCGTCACTGTTTATGTATTTTGTCAAAACATGAGTACTTTTTTGAAAGTGTTCACATTTTATCAAGTTTACTGCAGTCTTCCCTATTTCGAGACTGTGAATAGATCATGCACTAGTTATCACAAAGTCAATGAAACTTCTAAGGAAAACCCATTCAACAAGAAGACCACCCAAACCCAAAGTCAGCGTCACCAAAATGGGGATGACAGAGAATAGGTAGACTTTCAGAAAGGCGTTTACTGCTCTGTGTGAAAATGGAAATGGAGAATGTAGCTTAGATGAAAAATGGAACATTCTAAAATCTAACATATATGACTGTGCATGACTCCTTTGGCACAAGAAATTCTCAACAAAGACTGGGTGGAACAAATGAAACAACCTAAGCCCTTCTACTTGAGGAAAAGAAAAGAGCCTAATAAATACAAAAGAAACCTCTGAAAGTTCCAAGGACCACTTGCAAAAATAGTATTGCACGAGAGTCAGGAGGTGTGCAAATGAATACTGAGTCAAATCTATTTCTGACGATACAAAATGCTGAGATATGAGGCAACAAAGGTAATGTACGAAAACATCAGAGAGTCTGGACCAAACATAACAAAATTGACCACTAAGATCAGAAACAGGTGACCAATAACAGATATGACCAAACAGCTGAAGATGGGTGGAACACTATTCAAATCTTTACTCTGTGGAGAAACCAGCAACAGCCCTTGATCAGATCGTACCGAAACATCTGCTAACGAGCTGGATACGAACCCACAGAGCTAGAACTTTCGAAGCAATCAAAAACTTTCAAATGGAAGGCATCAGGACTAACAACATTCCTGCAGAAATCCTCAATACAATGGATGTCCTCCTGCCCCACCTCTACAATCTCCTTATTCAGTGTTGGAGAGGGAACATTTCTCAGGACATGAGGGATGCAAGATAGTGACACTCTATAAAAACAAAGGGATAAGGGTTGAACAACTACAGAGGCATCTCCTTCTAAGTGTAACAGGCAAGGCTTTTGCACTAGTGCTTTCAAACGACTTAGAAACTGGTGGAGCATGTTCTTAGAGTCACAATGTGGATTAGAGCTGGACGGTCAACAACTGACATGATATTTACCTTGACAGCTACAGAGAAATTCAAGAGCAGAAAGCTTATGTATTGTTTATGATCTGACTGGCATTTGACACAGTCAACAGGCAAGTCTTTATAAAATCTGAAGCTATTGGCTGTCCCAAAGTTGCTAATTGATTGTCTCCTTCCAGAGGGCATGAAAGCCAGCATACAGTTCGATGGCTAGCATCTGATAGTTCAGAGTTGAAGTGAGTCAAGCAGGGCTGTGTCCTGCCTCCACTCTCTTGGCATCTTCTGCCAGTCCTTTTGAACCACGCCTAGGGGAGCTGATGGTGATGTTTTCATCCTGCACTAGATCTGATGGTTCATTTTAACTTGGCTGCTTAAGAGCAAGACAAAACACAAATTCTTCCAAGGACTCTTTTGCTGGATGCTGCCTTAGTGCCTCACGAGTGAGCTACACTGTTGCCTAATCAACAATTTGTCAAAGACATGCAACCTATTTTCTCTGACAATAAGTGTCTCCAAAACAGTTGTATTATGTCAGGAGGTAAGACATCAAATATCACCTTAAATGGCAACCATCTAACACCAGTTCACAAATTCTGCTATCTTGGGTCCACGGTCACTGCCAGCTTTTCTCTTGATGAAGAAATCAACGCTCGTGTGGGAGTGCGGTACTACATTCGGCATACTATCAAAGCGAGCGTGGACAACACAAAACTGACATTGCAGACGAAGATCCAAATATATCGAGCCTGTGTAATTAGTTCTTTACTATATGGCTCAGAAACATGGACAGCCTACTCAAGACACGAGAGGAGACTTAACATCTTTCACCTTCGATGTCTCCAAGATTATGAACATCAGGTGTACGACAAGATAACCAACTCTGAAGTACTGCAACGTGCAAAACTGCCTTCCATCATGGGCATGATCAGCAGTAGACGACTAAGATGGTTAGGACATGTGAGAAGAATGGAAACTTGCCGCATACCAAAACAAATGTTGTTCTGTGAACTTTCGGAGGAAGAGGCACCAGGGCAGACCACTGCTCAGATATAAAGATGTCTGCAAAGCCTCAATGAAAAATTTTTCTATAGATCCCAGCACATGGGAGGGACTAGCTGATGACAGAGTTGTGTGGAAAGCCAAATTATGAAAGGCGCAGAGTCTTTGAGAAGAGACTTATATACGAGCTGAACGACAAGAGAGAAAACGAAAACTCAGAAGTTGTCACAGTAAAACACTTGCCAATTGACCGTCTGTAAAGACGAAAAGGCCATATATACTTGTGTGTATGTATGTTATGTTGGTATACTTGTGTGTGTGTATGTATGTTATGTTGGTATACTTGTATCTACGTATGTTATGTTGGTATACTTATGTGTGTGTATGTCATGTTGGTATACTTGTGTGTGTGTATGTATGTTATGTTGGTATACTAGTGTCTGTGTATGTTATGTTGGTATACTTGTGTGTATGTATGTTATGTTGGTATACTTTGTGTGTGTATGTTATGTTGGTATACTTGTGTGTGTGTATGTATGTTATGTTGGTATACTTGTGTGTGTGTGTATGTATGTTGGCATACTTGTATGTATGTATGTTATGTTGGTATACTTGTATGTGTGTATGTATGTTATGTTGGTATACTTGTGTGTGTGTGTATGTTATGTTGGTATACTTGTGTGTGTATGTATGTTATGTTGGTATACTTGTGTGTGTGTATGTATGTTATGTTGGTATACTTGTGTGTGTGTGTGTATGTTATGTTGGTATACTTGTGTGTGTGTATGTTATGTTGGTATACTTGTGTGTGTGTATGTATGTTATGTTGGTATACTTGTGTGTATGTTATGTTGGTATACTTGTGTGTGTGTATGTATGTTATGTTGGTATACTTGTGTGTGTGTGTATGTATGTTGGCATACTTGTATGTATGTATGTTATGTTGGTATACTTGTGTGTATGTATACTGTTGTTTCGTCTCAAATATACAAGCACAAAAAGCTTATCGCATGTGTTTATGCAAACACTGTTTGATCAAATCTTACCTGATTATTCTGTGTTCAACAGACAATGCTGTTTATGTTATGAAAGATCTGACTTAGTGGAGCTTTTTTGTTTTAGAGCTAGCTGGTTGTGTTCTTAAAAATGCTCTTCTGTAGGGCCAGGTAATGTGTGCCGTAAGAAATAAAGGTTTGTGGTTCGAATACTGTGTCTGATTTATAAGTAGATTGAATGATTAACAAAATAAAAACAAATGCAATAGTTACCATAATCCTCTGATGATGATACAAAGCTAAGTCCTATTATTGCTAAAATTTCAACTAAGTGAAAGGTATATGCTGCATTTGCAAGATGACTATAAATGTTCATATTCTTGTCTGCACAAAACATTATCTTGTGCATATTGTGGTAACCGGCTGCTATTAAAAATCTTGGAGTACAATGCAATGCAATACATATTCTCCATATATATTTCTGTGGTGGTAGCTTGCCTGTGGCCTCACTGATTGAGGGCAAAAAGTTGTTTACCTAAACAATTATAATAATTCATATATTAAATTCAGACAATATCACTTTCATTTAATAACAACAATGGGTCTAAAGGTGAAGGATTTACTTCATATCATCGGTTTCTCCATATGGCTCCATCCCTGTCAGCAGAAATGGCAGGCCTTTACCAAAAATGTTGCACAAAGTACAAACTCTGTAGCTCCAACAACAATCCTATGGATCTCATGAATAAATTGCACATTTGACTCAGCGGGATCAAATCTTCATTTATAATGATGGAATGAGTCAGCTCTAACAGCCTCCCTATGACCAATCAGATATGATACCATGCTACAGTGTAACACCAGCTGTGATACTTTACAGTGGGATTTTTTTGTTTGCAAAATTTGATAGTTACTCCACCTGTACAAATTTGATAGTTTCTCCACCTGTACAAATTTGATAGTTACTCCACCTGTACAAATTTGATAGTTACTCCACCTGTACAAATTTGGTAGTTACTTCACCTGTACAAATTTGATAGTTACTTCACCTGTACAAATTTGGTGCGCTGCTGGATAATAAGCATACAATTTGGCCGAAACTCAAGTGTGTCCGTCGTACATGCTGTAGGGGTCTAACTTGGGTGCAATGTAACTCACGCTCTTGGCACAGCCCACACAGATCATCACATGTGCACAAAGAGTGTTTAAATTGGTTGATAACAACGAATGCAATCAAAAACATACATTTACCATGAGATTATAATAAGAGCAAAAATGTAGTAAAGGAACCCTTTTTCATACCATGAGGTATATTGGGAATATTGTCCTTCCTTCCTTCCGTCTGCTTTTCAAACCCCAGATGGGGCATAGACCCTCAACTAACTCAAGAGCGTTCATGGTTAGTTGGATTTTGTTTGTAACTAACGTTTTGGCTTCATAGTTATTTACGACCGCTCCACAAACATTGGAAGGATCCTAAACTGCTCAGCAGCTACCGCATACTCACCTTGCAAAATGTATATGGCAAATTACTAGAGAAGATAGTGGCCAGAAAGGTAATGTGTCACTTGGAGAATGACCACATCCTCCCTGACACTTTGGGTAGCTACCGCCCAATGAAAGGGACATGGGACAATGCTGGCACGTTTGCATATGATGTTTATGAAGGCTTCCAATCCAAGCAAGAGACTGTTGCTGTGGCCATCGACTTGGAGGATGCTTATAACAAGGTGAATTTTTCCATAATGGTGCGCTCTTTGATTAAATGTGAAGTTAATCCTTGGCTGGTGAACTGGATAGCTGCTTCTTTAATGGAGAGAACCGTTGCACTCTGTTTAGAAACATGGACATCGGATCCTGCTCGTATATGCCCAGGATTACCCCAGGGTTCTCCTCTATCACCCGTGTTGTTTAATATTTACACAGCAAATGTAGCTAAAATTCAGCCAACCGGATTGGGTCGGACATTGACATTTGCAGATGATATCTTAATATATAGGACTGGGTCAGATAGCGAGAGATGGTTGACTACATTCAGAAAACATTGCATACCATATCGGGTTGGTGTAGAGAGTCTCGCTCTCAGGTCAATCCTGAAAAAGCGTGTATGTTGTGGTGCTCATTGAATAATCACATTGTCAAGGCTGACCTACCCTGTGTAATCTTTGATGTACATACCATCGAGCGCAGAGACAGGCTGCGCTATCTTGGAATAAACTTTGATCGTAGTCTATCTTTCAAACACCATATTGAACAGACGATACAACGGTGCAAGCGTGGTCTTGCGGCTCTCAAAGGTATGGTGGCTGCACACCTTGAGCAGAGGCTACTTGTCATTTTGTTCAATAGACTGGTAATGTCAGTGGTAGATTACGGACTCGGAATTCTTACGATATCAAGATCACAATGTGAACGACTCGAACGGGTTCAGAATGAAGGTATGCGTATAGTTCTGGGCTGCACTAGAGATACCCCATTGTGAAGATGAGATATATGCTTGGCCTTCTGTCACTATGCTCCCGTTATGCAATCGCCCAAACCAAGGCATATATGCGGGTTACTTCGGATAAGAGACATCCACTTTACAAGAACACTAATGATGTTAAGGGCACGAGAATCAAGCGTGGCATGTCGTGGATGGCCCAGGCTGAGAGAACAATTGGCCATGTGACTACGGTTGCGACTCTACCAAAGGGAACAGATGGTAGCATGATGAACTATCTCAACGTTATCATTACTCTTGGAAGAGAATGTAGAGATTGGGGCAACATGAAGGCTGATCTCGCAGTTAAGCAGCTGATAGAAGATAATGCAAGGGATGATGATGTTGTTGTATATACCGATGGGTTGGTTCAACGTGGTGAGAAATCTGGCTGGGGTTTCTTGGCTAATGCGCATGGTAGGGTTGTTGCAGAGCGAAGTGGGGCATACAGGACAACTACTTCTAGTATGAGGATGGAGGTTGAGGCGTTACTGCTGCCCTCCATTGGATTTCTGGGACTTCATTTACTGGGGCAGTTGTTGTATCTGACTCTCAGTTGATGCTTCACAAGATCCAGAAGGGCAGGTTTCGGTATGAGTGGATGTCGTCTATAGAAGTTTCTAACCTCCAGTGCTTACGTGGATATACTGTCCTGGGCATGCGGGTGTTTACGATAATGAGAGAGCGAACAGGCTTGCATCAACAGCATCGATTGTTGGGGAGTTGAAGATGGATAAGGGGATATTCTTCGGTCTCTTCGCGACTCTCTGTTGGATGAGGACACTAAAATCGATGTTGAATCGATTAGCGATTTAAGCAGTTTGGAGTTACCCGTTGTTCAAGTCGAACTGGATGCCTGAGAGGTAGAGTGAGAGGTGTGTTTAATCAGCGAGCCACAGGAACCATCAGTATGCATACTCTTCGATATCTGTTGGGGAGACTGAGCACCTATGGGTCTGCCAGGAGTGCAATGACGTCAGTTTAGTAACCAATAACCAATTTTGGTATCAAAGTTTACAAGGCAGAGGATCATCACATTTTGGATCACATCTGTCTGTGTGAGGGGTTTCACAGTGACAATTACATAATTATTTTGAGTTAGGACCCATATGGGTTTTGTCTGAGGTATGACACTAGGTGTCATATACGAGCTAGGTGAAGAGATTAGGACCAATTAGAATCATGATTATCATTAACTAGGATATGGTTAATACTTTCCATGAGATACTAATCCTTTCTCCTCACCAAACACTCCAAGGTAACAAATAAATCTTCCTACTTTGCATGCTTCACAAGTTGCCTCAAGTTAGGTCCACACAGCCCTCACTGTTTTCCCCCAGGTTGTCTTTGATGTGAGTCTCTTATGTTTTCCCTCTGGGGTTCAATGCAAGGCAGTTGTTGTGAAGATTTCTGAGATACTTCTGAGAGTGTCCTATTCAGCTCCATCAGTTTTATAACTGTAGACATTCCCTCCTGGATGTACCTGTTGTGCAGTTCTTGGGGTCTTATTTGCCAAAATGATCTGAAAATGTTGGTCAGGTAGGTTGTGTGAAATAATGACAGTCTAGATGTCTCATTTTATGTTGCACTAATTCTTTCAGATCCATAAAACAGCACTTCCAAATCTCAGCTCTCATAAATCATTAGTTTGGTTTTTGTGTTGCACTGGGCAAGATCTTCAGATGTTTAGATTAGCAGAAGTCATTCTGGTTTTATTCATCTTGTCGTGGCTATCCTGGAAGTTCCATATCTGATGTTACTATGCTTTCCAAGTATGTGAATGTATTTGTCAACTCTTGCTCTCTATTTTGTGTCCGGTTTCTGAAATATAACTTCTGAAGTTTGAATTCAATTCAACTTGTTTGTTGGCAAATAATGTATTTGAATGATTGAATGTGTGCAGTCTCTTTGGCAATTAAAAGACTAAGTGAGTATATATATATAAATTGTTAGCTATAATGAGATACACAATGCTGTGTTTATTTTATTTGATAGAGAAAAAGTATGCATTTACCAAGCGTATATAACCATTTTACTTACATTCTCAATATGGTCGCAACTAGTGGTGGTCGACTGCTTAAAGAAAAATATCAAACAAATGGCTTGACATAGGAACAGGCCAGCAAGTGGAAGAATACAACTAATGGTAATCAAAATTTTAAAATTTAAGTTTATGAAAGTATTATTTCTTTTTGCTGCCATCATCTTCACTTGTAATGCATAACATGCATCATATGCGGTACTAAATGCTGTGAAAAATGAGGTGTTCACGAATGTTGAACTTTGACATCGTAGCGGGGAAATTACGCCTACTTATTACTTCCGCATTGTACCGTTATCTCGAGTCCTCGACAGCCACCATCTACTGATATAATATCATACGTATCCATTGTTCACCGTTCAAAGTCACCGTCACTTTTATTGCCGACAGATTCTTCCTGGCTTTGTTTATAATATGGTTTATATGTTCTTTAAATAATATGCTTCTATCGAATCTCATAATCAGATACTTCATGGAGGCAGTCTTCATGGAGATATTCAATCTCGTCCACAGAAATCCATTGTTGACATAGATGTTTTGACAATTCGATTGTACAGTGACTCGTGAAAACCAAGTCACGGTAGCTATATATAGACCACGACCGACTTTAGTATTTACGATGGCCGCGTATAGACCGACTATTATCATCATCAGAGTGGTTTGCCATAGGCCAAGGAGTTAGACTGACCTGCATTTTGTCACCGTACCTATTCAACATATATGCTGAAAACATCATGAGGTATGTCAGAAGAACTGCAGAGATAGAGAAATACGCCGCTCTGGTGATCGGAGGTCACGAATTACCAGAATTAAGATATGCTGACGATACAGTGCTATTATCTACAGCCTGATAAACGCATCCCAAAACAGTTGATGTATGGCGAGCTTGAAGGGGCAGACGTTTAGCTGGTGGACAGAAAAACGCTTTAAAGACACTCTTAAAGTGTCTCTGAAATGCTTCGATATAGACAATACGTGCTGGGAATCCTTGCGCAAGATCGCCAAATGTGGCGCTGTAACAACAAAAGAGGAACCCGAATAGCTGAGAATCATCGTATTGTTGAGTCACAGAGAAAACGAGCAGCGCGAAAAGACAGAGCACACAACACGCACATGTCTAACCTTGATCATGTATGCCCCACCTGTGGTCAGGGGATTCTGTTCTAGGATTGGACTCTACAGTCACCTCCGCACACACCAGAGAGGTGCAACAGTACACGTCTGAGATTGTTGTCATCATCGCTTGCGATGGACGGCTATATTATCTACATCACAAATTGGTATATCGAACTTGATACGGTCACTTCAAAAACCAGCGAAGATCAAAACCTTTATCTCAATACAATTAAAACGAAGATGTTTACAACTATTAAACAGAATTGATGACTAATATATGTGTCAACGATCACACAATAAAAAGAGTCGACAACTTGGAATACCTTGGGGCATTGCTGACAAATTACGGGAATGCTATAGAGAACATTAAAAGAAGGCTGAGCATGCAAAAACTAAAAGAACTAACTAACCTATGGAAAGGAACTGACATAAGAACACAAATCATGTTTTTAAAAGCCTGCGTTTTCCCCATGGCAACATATGGTTGTGAGTCAGTTTCATAATTACGGCTTTATGGTTGTGAGACATGGAACATTGACAAAGTGGCAGAGACGATCATTAATGTCTTTGAATGCAAATGCTACAGAAGAGTACTTAGAATATCATGGACAGAGAAGAGAACAAACGCTTCTGGGAATGAATGGTGACTGGAAGAAGAACACAAGGAAGACCTAGAAGACGATGGGTGCAAGATGTCATTGGCGATCTGAGAATGACTGCTGCTGACATCAGTCAACTTGCACAGAACATAGAGTTTTTCAGACTGCTATCATGGGAGGGACAAGCTACTTAATGGTGATGATTACTATCATTTCAATATACTGGAACACTTTTTCAATCATTCAATTTGACAAAGTTTGCAGAGAGGGAAATCTCGTGGCGTTGGATGCAGACGTCAAAGCCATCATATAGGAAAACTGCAATGCCGGCAACGATGGAATTTACACGGATGGATCGGTAGTTCGTCACGAAAAATTCGTATAAGTCTTCTCTGCAAGCTCATGTGGCAGAATGATCAAGGAAGCCAATGTTGCATTTACCATGACAACCAGCGGCAGGACAATAGAGGTACTGGCGGTGACTAATGCAAGCTCATGTGGCAGAATGATCAAGGAAGCAAGTGGTGCATTTACCATGACAACCAGCGGCAGGACAATAGAGGTACTGGCGGTGACTAATGCACTACTCTGGCTGTAGTCACAAAACTACACTCATGCGTTCATTCTGAGTGACTCGTAGAGTATTATCCGAAATGTGGAGGCTGGTTCGGTGCGCAGGCAATGGACTGAATCACCGCAGGCGTCAACAATTTGCAGAATTACACTTGTCTTCATTCCGGGGCACATGTGTGTCGTCGGCAAAGAGAGTGCAGACAGGCTGGCTGGCTCTGTCGCTATATCAGAGGGCCAGCCAATGGACAGAGCTGACATCTTGAACGCCCTCATAGAGTGTGGCCGCAGAGAAGATTTTCATCTAAACCAATCCACGTCAACTACTAGATTGCGGGAGCTGGGATTGAAGATTGGTGTGACAAAAAAAGAAGAGTATGACAGGTATATGAGTAGGCTCATCTATAAAAATCGAACTGATACGGTCAGTAGCTGGACGCTGTTGGAGATATTGCGAAGAAGATCGGAGCACCTATAATGTCCGGAGTGCAAGAAAGATATTCCAAACTGAAACTGTGTGGGAGCGGAAGGGGATAAGTGTAGCCACAAAGGTGAAAGTTTACCTGGCCATAGTGCTAACTACGTTGATGCACGCAAGTGAGACATGGACAGTATAGCAGACACGCAAGAAAACTAAACCACGTCCACACAAGATGTCTACGCAGCATACTAAAAATATACTGACAGGACAAAATTCCAGATAGCGAAGTCCTCACAAGAGCAAAGATCCCAAACGTCAACATCCTGTTGCAGAAGGTCCATGTGAGATGGGCCGGTCACGTTGCTCGAATGCCTGATAAACCCATCCCAAAACAATTGATGTATGGCGAGCTTGAAAGGAGCAGACGTTCAGCTGGTGGACAGAAAAAACTCCTCAAAGACACTCCTAAAATGTCTAAAATGCTTCGATATAGACACCACATGCTGGGAATCAGTGGCGCAAGATCGCCAAATGTGGCACTGTAACAGCACAAGAGGACCCTGAATAGCTCTGAGAATCATCATGCCGTTGAGGCACAAAGAAAACGAGCTGCGCGAAAAGACAGAACACACAATACCTACATGTCTAACCTTGATCCTGTATGCTCCACCTGTGGTAGGGGATTGTGTTCTAGGATTTGACTCTAGTCACCTCTGCACGCACCAGAGAGGTGCAGCAGCACACGTCTGATGCTGTTGTCATCATCGCTCGCGATGGACGGCTATTATTATCACTTTCGGAGAAAGTACAAAGATAAATCTAGTGGGTGTAGAATTCGAGTTGCATGCATTGGTCAGCTACATATCCACAGATGGTGGCATTGTTATTTACACGGATGTGTCGATTGTTCGTCATTTGCGTAGAGCGAGCATGGTCTTTACAACGCAATGTAGCGGGATAGTTGTTTGTGAAAATAACGGTACTTTTGCTGTGACTACAAGTAGCTTGACTATAGAAGTTATAACTGTGGACAATGCAATGTAGCGGGATAGTTGTTTGTGAAAATAACGGTACTTTTGCTGTGACTACAAGTAGCTTGACTATAGAAGTTATAACTGTGGACAATGCAATGTAGCGGGATAGTTGTTTGTGAAAATAACGGTACTTTTGCTGTGACTACAAGTAGCTTGACTATAGAAGTTATAACTGTGGACAATGCAATGTAGCGGGATAGTTGTTTGTGAAAATAACGGTACTTTTGCTGTGACTACAAGTAGCTTGACTATAGAAGTTATAACTGTGGACAATGCAATGTAGCGGGATAGTTGTTTGTGAAAATAACGGTACTTTTGCTGTGACTACAAGTAGCTTGACTATAGAAGTTATAACTGTGGACAATGCAATGGTCTTATTGGAGATGCAGAGCGCATCCTGTTTGCATTTTGATTGACCAAATGAGCATAATTAGTCAGGCCAGAGTGGGTTGTGTACGTAGACAATAAATTATGTATGTGGTGAGTTCACAGTCACTTTCATACTCCGACATGCGTAGTTGAGTGACATGAACGAGCAGACTAGCGGGCACGGCTACCGTGTGAAGCGGTACGGCAGTAGACATTACATATATTCTGAATGTCATTAGGTAGAATGCCTGGATAGAGAATTCAGTGGGTCTTTCTTTCTTTCGTCCTCTGATTTTTTGCCGCTAGGCGTAGCAGGTTTAACTGATAATCGGTTTCCGAGAAAATGCACGCTCGGTCGCTTGATATGCTGTGGTATTGTGGAGTTTTAAGATGTCTGTAACCCTATCAACCCACCTTTATCTTGGTCTGCCCTTCCCTTGATGATTCCATTTTCAGGTTGTACGCTTTTGCAACTGGTGTATTTGGGTTCATTCTGACCAAGTGGCCAAACCATTTGAGTCTGTTTTTCAATAAATCTAATAGCAGGTGTTGTTCCGACTGTTCTAATTTCCTCATTTCTTATATGGTCTCTTCTTGTTTTATTTACTGCTTTCCGTAGGCATCTCATTTCACGTGGTAATTTTCCTTTCTTGTTCTTTTGTCAGTTAGTTCTTTTAGTTTTTGCATGCACAGCCTTCTTTTAATTTGAGTGTATTTGAGTGTTGGTATAAAGATTGAATTTATAATCTGTCTTTTAGTCTCTACTGGAATTGCTGGGTGTTTCAAGATTGGGGTAAGTTGGTATGTAATGTTGTTGGCTTGCTGGATTCTAGTTTTGATCTCTCTGTCCAGTCTACTATCAGATGTGAAGATACTTCCAAGGTATTTGAATTCTCTCACCTGCTTTAGCGTTTGGTCATTTATTTGTATGTTGATATCTTTATATTCTCTGCTTATAGTCATGACTTCTGTCTTTTGAATGTTGATCTTCATGTTGTATTTGAGGCAGCTATTGTTGAGTATGTTTTGTGTTCTTGAAGCTTATCTGTTTTGTTACTATTTATTTGGTGTATCCATCACAGTACTGTTATTTAATTCTTCTTGGGTCGTCACACTGTTACCAGGTTGTTGCCCAGTGTCGTGGTTTTGTTTTTGTCTTGTGCTGCTCTAGTGAATTGGGTGATAATTATTTTTGCTTTTTTTTGACAGGATTTTGCTATGTCCTCAAACAATCTTTTTCGTGGTTTTCCTCTCGCATTCTTTCATGATGTTCTGTTGTAGAAGACTATACAGCGGAGTTTGGTTTTTAAGTGGCTGAACCACTTCATTCTTTCTCAATATAATTCAAGCATTATTCTATCCCAACTTTCTTATGCTGGTGACTGTCTTTTCTGGTGGTGTTATAGTAACTTTTCGTAGGCATTACATATCACATGTAGTTACTTTTGTGACTGTGCTTGGCTCATTGTCCATGTTTGGCTCTGGTAACACAAAGTAGGCATGAAATGCTGTTGTTTAGCTGTCAGTGAGATGTTTGGGTGCCTTAATTAACAATGGGGTTAGGTGACAGCATTTATTCTCACCAAGTGGCCAAACCATGTGAGTCTCTGTTTTTCAATGAATCTAACAACAGGTGTTGTTCCGACTGTTCTAATTTCTTATATGGTCTCTACTTGTTTTATTTACCGCTTTCCTCAAGCACCACAGGTGGTAATTTTCCTTTCTTGTTCTTTTGTCAGTGCCCATGTTTGTCACTGGTAGCACAGTGTTGGTATGAAGATTGCATGTATTATCTGTCTTAATAAAATAAGGAATATTGAACAATACAACCAATTCTATGAACCACAAAGATACCACAAAGTAGATATGAGAAAAAACATGTTTAATGTGCATATATCACCAGGTAAAATATACAGTTTCTAGCCATAAGCAGAACTTATTTACATTATATAAACACTTCAAATGAGAATAATTGAGTGGATTTAGTCAGGTTGAGATTCAGCTATTTGTTAAATGGATTAGAGTGACAGACTCTGATGCGGAAGATCAGGGTTAAATCCCAAATCCCCGGTAAGGCCATTCATTTCTCTCTTTTGGGGGCGCAAAGAAAAATCCTAACCTGAACAGATACGTGACAGCTGCACTAGCCATGCGGCCATTAAATTCCACAATCACATGTGTCCCCTGTGTCCTACACTGCCCTAAACAGGCAGTTAATTTCAGCTGAGGTTCAATGGTCACACCAAAAGAACAGGACTTTGTTACAGTCAAGATAAATCAACAATGAGTTTATTATTTCAATTGTGAATTTAGTGTGATGTGTGTGGGAAGACAGAGAGAGAGAGAGAGAGTTGTAAATAGACTGTGTGATCTACAAGGTATGTTCTGTGCCTGACCACTGCATCAAGTCGAGTTAGGGTTGGCAAGTCTTTCTTAGAAAGGGTGAACAATGAAAATTAGTAGCCTGTAAAACACTCCAGACAACCCCACCTCCTAGTGGTGTAGACCAGGAAACTTTGGCTGTGAGGTCATAGGCTAACAGACTTCCATATATAGATTTCCCTAGGTCAGGGTGTGGTTTTTTTTGCTTTGCCCACAACTTAGGGAGGTGAACCCGAATCAAAAGCGTGCAGGACTGGATATGCTGGCCTATGGGTATGTAGGTGGTTAACTGGAACACTAAATTCTTGCTCTACAGCATAAACCACATATATTGGTTTAACAAGTGGTTAATTTAGAGTAAATAATGAAGACGCTCATATGTGGTTGGTGTGTGGGGAGGAATAGGGGGAGAGAAAGAGACAAATAATACAACATAACTATAAATTCATAGACAATCCTTGTGTTGGTCATATAACTGCCACAGATGATTAATATACATATATATATATACACTAGTTGATATCTACACTTGTGTGTAGTGTTCTGTAATGATAACAAAATAAAGCTATGATGATAAGTCTAATGTTTAAGTAATAAATGGATAGCTATGAAGGAATGTACAAGTAGATGTAAGCAAATAACAAACACACAAAAACTGAGAATCATCAAGTGTTACATATACTCAGCATTGTTCTATGAGGGAGAAACATGAACAATCTGGTGGAATACAGAATTGAGGCTTTCAAAATATGGATATAAATAAGCATTTTGAGAATATCATGGAAGAAAAGAAAAACTAATAAAGAAGTTCTGCAACAGAGAATTACTAAATTTTAAAAAAAAATTGATAAATATATTTTGGTCACAATAAGAGACTTGTTTGCTATATTAGATTGTATTGAAGGATAAAGTTGTGAGAAAAGTGATATAACTGGGAGTGAAATATCAAGAGATGCACAGACAGCTGCTTGGTGGCGCGTACCATCAAGGAAAGATTTTTGGAAATCCATACGCCTGTGTGTTGCTGCGACCCTCAGTGGGAGCAAATAATAGTAGCACTGCGACCTACAAGGCGTCTTTTAAGAGGTGACTAAGGTGGGGGCCCAGGTAAGCTACACTAGTAAACAAAAAGCGTAGCAGAAATCGGATGTGTTGGCCTACTTGTTGGCACATAGCTGGCACCACGTACAACTCTTAGGCTCGGATAACATCGAATTCACAAAAAGTGATTTACAAGTGGTGGATATGGAGCGTTCAAAGAGAATTTCAAAATATATTGAATTGAAACCAACCAAAGATGTGGTGACAGTAAATGCGGATGATATACGTTATAACTTGTGAATATAACAAACACATCTGACTACATACTTTTCTACTGTTACAATCACAACCATTAAGCAAAAATGCTACTGCTACAGAAATTGTTTTATTGTGAAGATATGAGAAACCATATGTCTTTGTTCATACAATATAGTTTCAATGAGAACATGATTATCTAACATACATGTGACTGTCCTGTCTATAATTTAACATACATATTATTTACTTTTTTCTCATGTTTTGCCCCACAGTTCTTCTGCATTCGCCCGCTATGAATTCAGGCGTAGTCATGGCGCCTGGTGTGGCACTTCGATAGATTTTGCGTGAAAGCCTGCTTACCGTTTGATTGGTTTCCTTACCCAACAGGCGGGCCTTCTCCGACTTCAGAGGTTGCCCCCCAGTGTCAGGATAAGAAGAGATTTCTAGAACATGTTTTTGTGTGTGCTTCATAAATAGTGTTTTTCACTGCTTCCATTATTTCTGTGGTCAACCTTTTGTGTGGACAGCCTTTTGATTTGTATCCACTGTATCTGAGTATTTGGGTACCATTGTTAAGGCACCCACAAATTTCACAGGCAGCTAAGAAACAAATGATCAACAGCATTTTTATACCTACTTTGTGTTACCAGAGCCAAACATGGACATTGAGCAAAGCGCAGTCATAAAAAAATAACTACATGTGAAATGCGTTGCCTGAGAAAAGTTACCAACAACACAAGAAAAGACAGAATCACCAACATCAGCATAAGAAATAAAGTTGGCACAAAACCGTGCTTGAATTATATAGATAAACAAAGAATGAAGTGGTTTGGCCACTTAATAAGAATGCATCCAAACTCCACAGTATACAGAGTCTTCTACAACAGAACATCGGAAAGAAGGCAAGAGGAAGACCATGGAAAAGATGGTTAGATGGCGTGGCAGCATCCTGTGAAAGAGCAAAGATAACAATCACACAAGCCACCAGAACAGCGCAAGACAAAAACAGAAAACACGACACTGGGCAACAACCTGATAGCAGTGTGACGACAAAAGAAGAAAGAAGAAGTATCTGAGTAACATTGCTCTTTGAGGTGCGCATTCTGTTGGTAATCTGCTTATGTGAGCCAAACCATTTAATGTGTTGTTACTTGATGAAGTTCAGTACTGATGTTCTACACACTTTTGTCCTGATCTCTTCATTTCTAAACCGGTCTCTTCTTGATACTCACTGCATTCTAGGTAGACACTTTACTATAATCTAACATACATGTTACACATTACTTTAACCCTAATACAACATAACTGGTTTCCACTGTCATGTTAACATATGATCAAGATTTCAAACTGTGAGACCAAGTCAACAATTGTTATATTTATATGAAACTGACATGTTCAGTGCTAGAATGATTGAGTACAAATAAACAGAACGAAAAACAAATAAATTTACTTCTTCACCCCTAGGGAGGCAGAGATCTGCAACAAAGACTTTCCAATCCCTTCTATCTAAGACCATATTTTCCAGATCTCTCCACTTTCTCCCCATTTTCTTGCATTCCGTTTCCAACTGATATCTCCAGGTGTTCCTGGGTCTTCCCTTACCTATATTACCATGGGGGTTCCATTCGGAGGGCCTGTGTTGAGATACATTTACTACTAAAACATGAAATGTTTGCCAAACTTCTTAAATTACTTCATTCAACATGCTGAAAAGATATGTCCATATACAAGCTAAAGATAACACAAACACTGATACTGAGCTTTATATACAGACAGCTTTAACAAATTTTATAATACATTACCATTTGGTTTTAGTACTGGGAGAAGCTGCCCAGATCAAATAATTACCCTGACTTGGATAAACAACCTCTTACATTAAATGTCATCGATTTGAAGAGAAGTAAAAAGGGTTTTGTAGCCTACACAAAATCTCACTGTGGAATATTCTGGAAAACCAATCAAAATAATAAACGTTATCAAAAGCTTGCATTATGTTCCACAGTGTCCATTCTGCACTAAAAAAGGGCTAAATGTGAATAATTTCACAGATAGCACAGAGTTTTCCCATATGCACACCCTGCCATGACAAAACATGAACTCCCGAGCTAGATTTGATTATAGAGAACTATGTAACAGCTTATAAACATATGCAGATACCACTACATGACATTTAGTCAAAGGCCCAAGTGACACTGGAACATTGAAGACAACTCTCTGAGAGGATCCTTGTAGTTAATGTATTCTATTACAGAGGGGAAAAATGAAGTCACTGCACAACATCTAATATTTACTAAAATTACTAAGGAGCGTTGGGCATGGGGATAGTAACATTATTAAATAAAATAAATTGTTACAGAAACTATTACTATAAAAGTACATCAATGTTGTCGTTGGTTGTCCAACTTAATAAGGAGGAGCATTTGGCAGAAAGGATTAAAGCGCTGCTCAAATGTGGGAGACCCGTGTTCAACCTATGGCACGGCCAAGGTATTTTTCTGTCGTTGGCATAAAAGAAAAATCCTAAAATGAACAGCATCGCTGCGACTACACTAGCCATGCGGCCAATAAATTCCTCAGACTTCGTCCACACCGCCTAAAAGCGGTACTACAGTCAGTAATGACAGTTTTTCCAATTCATGGAGAAGTAAACAAAAGGAAGGATTAGAGTACACAACCAATAATTTTATATACATCAATGTTTTAGTGGGTTGCTTAATCCATGGAGACCATCCATGCTTCAGATGAAGTAAACAAAAATAAGGATAAATGTACACAACCAACAACTATGTAAAAAAGAAAATCAAATATACTATAGAGCAGCACCATTGCAGCAAGTGATGTAAAAACTCATCAGATAACTGCAAGCAATATAATTTCCTAGGATTAATCCCAGCTCCACAAACCACCAAAAAATGTGTTCATACATGAAAAACTTGATGTCTCAAAGGCCAGTTTCCAAAAAATTTCGTGTTGAAAGTGGTTTCCGGTTATTCTGAAATGATAAAATTGAAGAAACAGTGAGGGAATCAGTTTACTTCAACACTTGCTCTAATGATATATCAAACAACTAGCGAATCTATCAAATAATACTGATATGTAATACATTTACAATACAGAAGTAATTGCACACATGCTAAACATTGAAAGAAGAAAAGAGTTAATGGAATGAGGACTTATGTTTTGTTTAACGTTGGACATGTGCTCAAGTTATTTATTTCAAGTATTCAACAGAAATGAAATTTTGATAACTACATGTGATTTTCTAAAACATTTGGTTATTGGTTACTGAACTATGTCACAGCACGCTGGGTAGAACCATAGGTGCTCAGTCTTCCCTAACAGATGTCGAAGTGTATGCATACTGATAGTTCCTATGGTTCGCTGGTTAAACATACTCCTCTCAGTTTCTGAAGCATCCAGTTCTATTTGTACAACATGCAATTCTCTCTCTCTTTCTCTTGATCATCAACATGCAATTTTCTCTCTCTCTCGATCGATCATCAACATGCAATTCCAAACTCCTTAAATCACTGGATCGATTCAACATCTATTTTAGTGTCCTCATCCAACAGTAGATCGCTGAGCGATAAAAGAACATCCTCCATATCCATCCTAAACATACACAAGTCACTGTCCACTCTCTGATTGTAGCGAACACCCACATGCCCAGGACAGTAGATCCATGTAAGTCACTGGAGGTTGGAAACCTCTATAGAGGACATCCACTCATACCACATCCTGCCTTCTGGGTTTTCCTAAGCATCGACTGAGTCAGAAACAACAACAGCCCCCAGCAAACAGTTTGACCTCTCTAAAGTATTCAATATTAAAATCATTTATAAACAGTTTATATTTTAGATATAAATCAAATATAGCAGTGGTTTTCAAACAGTGCTAAAGTAAGATATGTTTAGTGATCCCATAAACAAACTCCCTGACAAAGAAAACAGAATTGTTTAGCAAGCTCTGTGACACTTTAGAAAGTTTGATCATAAAATAAGAAAGATATAGAGGCAATGTATACACTTATTACAAGATAAGGGTTCAGCAATACGGAAAGCTTGAGAACCACTAAAAAAAAAGTAATTCAATTATGTCAGTAAATAAAATCAGTTAATCCAAACAAAAGAAGGAACGAGAGATTAGTTGATAAAATATTCTGTACATATCACATACCTACTGCTGTTTTCCTTTCTTAAGACACTACAGAGCAAACAAGTAATTGGCAACATTTCAGATGACAGGGAGGGTTGCCAAATAGCAATGTTTTCACATAATTCTAATCACAACTCATACCTCCATGCCATACCATAATTGATGTTATGTTGCTGATGGTTGTCAATGTTTCAACACTCAATACTTTTTTTATTTATTTATTGGTGGGGTGTAGAAAGGAAGAGGGTTGTGTGTGTGTGTGTGCGCATAAAGGAGCACTTTTCATACCTGGAGGTACATTAAGAAATACAGTGTTAAGCCAGTACTTTTTGACCATCTGCACTTGATGGGTTATATGGTCTACATCACGCTGGCCACCTTTATTTCCTAGTGCTTTTCCTGGTACCCAATAGAGGCTAGGTCGACCTGAGAACTGATACGGCTGAAAAATATTCCCCGTCCACTGGAATTGATCCCGGATCGCGCACCTAATAAGCGAATTCACTAACAGCTATGCTAATGCAGCTCTCTGGGGAAGTCTAAATGTGAAAGACTAATTTCACTGCACTGGTTTTCTCCCCATGTGGCTTGGTCACTCTTTGCAGAAATGACATGTCACCCGCCAAGAGTGTTGCACAACCTCTATAGCTCAAGCAACAATTGTTTGGAGTTCTAAGGGACCTCAGAAAAAGAATGCACCGATAAACCCAACAATGCAGTTGCAGTCTAGATTTGAATCAACTTTCAGATCATAAGGAAAACTGCATGAACACTTTACCAGAGAGGACTCCAGTATTTACATATCAATGTTATTCAAAGGAGAAGGATAAATGATACAAAATGTACTCCCTACAATGACTAGGAACTGACAGCAACAAAGGCAGGACACTCATCATAACAAATAAGGCTATCAAATAACCTTTTCTACTTTCACGTCTGCGATTTTGTGCACTGTATAAACTAAAGAAAATTGCAAATAAATTACACAATTTTAACAAATAGAATTAGGTATGTAAAAAGAATCATTTAAAGAGGCCAAAAATAGGCATATCAAATATGAACACAATATTTGTTTTAAACTGCCATGACTACAGAATGTTGACAACTTTATGTCTTTGAAGACAATAGTTATGTAAGTTCTAATCTAAAGAGTTCAAACCTACAATACTTGATGATGATGCATGTGACTAACAAGATTATTCTGTGTGAAGAACAGGAACTTGATTATAGAAAATTGTTGGAATATTGCTGTTGGTTTGTATCCGCATTCAGTTTGTAGTATGCTATTCAAAACATGAAGTGTGCAATTATAGTTTGTATGTTGCAATAAATAGGATTTGGGTTTGGACAGTACAAACATTGCAATCTCATTCCGTTGTGTCATATTTATATTCTCTTCATGCATAATTGACACATAAGGCATTTACACTTTATTTCAGTTACAAAATTAGTAGTTTTATTTTTAACAATGACCTTATTCTGGTTATTAATGTGATCAAATGTTTAATGGCAGAGTTGCCATATTGGCTTTTATATGCCAAATTTCCAACATATTGCTTTCTTTTCCATTTAGTTATCTGCATGGCATTTATTTGACTTTATTATTGTTAATATTGCATTACGTTTATATTATATTTTATATTATATACTACGATATCATTTTATAATAGTACTATTATTACTATATTACTTCCAAATTATTTTAGACACATCTTTGAGTATACTATTACAAATAGCCAACCATGACGAAGTAATGATACCAAGTATTTTTTTTAAACATAACAAAGTGAGAATTACTTAAAAGTAACTGAGGTCCTCATTACTACTATCAGTATATATTTATAGATGTGTTCAATTTTTGCTGGGAATTTTTGGATGGCGTATCTGGTAGCTATAAGATTCTTTCTCTTCTTCATACTGCTACATGTTTTTGTTTTCAAAGCATGAGATGAAATTGTTCAGCTTGAGAAAACACTTTTTGTCCTGGGAGAGTGTGTATGCATATGTGTAGAGTTTTTCAGATTTAATCACCAACATGGTACGTAAACTCTAAAAAATATAAACTGAAAATAGATTGGTACAAATCCGAGGTTTCTGAGGTTAATGTAAATGTTATTTCAAACAAATATTTCAACTTGTAAACTTTTGTATGAAAGTTAGCAATGATGTTATTCAGAAAATGTTATCTGAACAAAATATTGAAGTCATACCATCTCCGTTCTTCTTTTCTTCCACTATTTTCAACCTAGAATCAAAGAGCAGGTAGCAGAGCCAGCAAAGCCAAGTTGTACAGAAAATATGACTATTACACAGTTGATATTATTTGCTTATTCAACAAATGAATGAATGATGTCCACAACACAAACATGAGCAATGGAAGAAAGTTAGTTAGTCGACCAAAAGGCCTTTATCAAGCAAAGAATACAAGAGAAGTGAAGAATTTCATTTCTCACACAACATGTAGAATCAAACAATAGGTTCCTAAGTTTCTAACATTATGAACTTATTATTTGATTCTACATGTTTGGAAAAGTTGAAATTCAGCACTTACCTGAAGGTAGTCACATGTTCGACACAACTATGACCCCAACCTCAAGAAGAAGGTACATAAAATAACTAGCAATCCATCAACCAAAGTTTGTGTTTATATTTATGTTTGTCAAAAGACTGCTTATGGCTAGGAAGCAGACACTCCAAACTATTTCCTATATACAAAACTAATAAATGAAAAGACATAAATTTAAGACTAGAAAATACATATACACACATGTATAAGAAACAATGTAAAAACTGATGTAACAATCAACAAATAATTTGATTTTTTGTTAAATCAAACAAGGTTTTAAAAAATCAATTTCTCAAGAACAATAACAAAACATGACTTGCATCAAGATGTATGTTAGTCTGTTCTAAGTGTGCAAACACACATCATTTCTATATTGCATGTGTAAATAACTACAACATTAGGAAATGTCTGAAAGTGAAATGAGCGTCAATTGTTCTCATTTTAATTTGCAACATATGCAAAAAAAAATTTGAAAACTGTAGCAACAAGAACCATAACAATGAAGAATACATTAATGTAAATCTTAATGTGGCTTTCTGTCATGTTGTGACAGTACATATAGAGTAAATGTCGTTGAGATCTTTGGGGCAGAAAATGGATTTTTAAACTGTCATACTGTGACAGTACTTAAGAATATAACTTAGATCTTCAAAAGAGAAGTTATTTTTGACTTTTAGTTTTTTTATCACGTAAAGGTGTGACTTTGTTTCCACGGAACCATAAAAACTTGGATTTTTTATTGCGTGGAGTAAATAAAGCATTGTTATCTGGATGAACAGTTTTCATGCCACAAACTGAAGGAGTTATTTCTTGACTGCGGAAGGCGATCTGAATGTTGCTAATCATTAGGGGGGATATTTTATTTTCTTGCAGAAACCTTCTAGCAGGTGTATTTGTAAGTGATATTGTCCTTTCAAATAAGGTCTCACTGTATGGAGAAAATGTTCCAGGTTTCTTTGTGTTATTATGCGACTTGATTGCGTGTATGACTTCATTATTTGAATTCTTCAAAACATTGGTAGACAAAACCACAGGCTGAAAGTTAGGAGATATTTGCCTTACTGAAGATTTCTGCACCTTGAGGTTAGTGCATTCTATTGTAATATTTTCATCTGCTGCACCTTGCTTGAGAATAACTGCTTTAGTATTGCATTGAGTTTCTTTAGATCCTGGCTGTTCAAACTTTGTTCGAAGTTTGGCTACATTGAAACCATATTTCTTACCTTTAGGAGTAGCAGTGATCTCTAATTTTGCTTCTTTCAGAGATGTGTTCTGTGATCCTAGAACACCTAATGATGTAGCTTCCTTCAGTTTTGCTTCTTTCTGAGTATCAATGTGTTCTGTATCCTAGAATGTCTAGTGTTGTAGCTTCTTCAGTTTGTCTTTCAGAGTATCAATGTGTTCTGTATTCTAGAACATCTAATGTTGTAGCTCTCCAATATTGTTCTTTAGGTACAATTGTGTTCTGTGTTTCTAGAACATCTAACGTTGTAGCCTTCTCCAATATTGTTTCTTTTAGCGTACCAATTGTGTTCTGTGTTTCTAGAACATCTAATGTTGTAGCCTTCTCCAATATTGTTTCTTTTAGCGTACCAATTGTGTTCTGTGTTCCTAGAATGTCTAAGGTTGTAGCCTCCTTGATTTGCTTCTTTCAGGTATCAATTGTGTTCTGTGATCCTAGAACATCTAATGTTGCAGCCTCCTCCAATATTGTTTCTATTAGGTATCAATTGTGTTCTGTGTTTCTAGAACGTCTAAGTTGTAGCCTTCTCCAATATTGCTTCTTTCAGGTATCAATTGTGTTCTGTGATCCTAGGACATCTAATGTTGTAGCCTTCTTCAGTTTCACTTCTTTCAGAGTATCAATTGTGTTCTGTGATCCTAGAATGTCTAACGTTGTAGCCTCCTCAATTTGCTTCTTTAGAGTATGAATTGTGTTCTGTGTTCCTGGAACATCTAATGTAGCTTTCTTCAGTTTCACTTCTTTCAGAGTATCAATTGTGTTTCTGTGATCCTGGAACTCTAACGTCTAGCCTTCTCAATATTGCTTCTTTCAGAGTATCAACTGTGCTCTGTGATCCTAGAACATCTAACGTTCTAGCTTTCTCCAATATTGCTTCTTTCAGAGTATCAATTGTGCTCTGTGTTCCTAGAACATCTAATGTTGTAGCCTCCTCCAATATTGCTTCTTTCAGAGTCTCAATTGTGTTCTGTGATCCTAAAATGTATAATGTTGTAGCTTCTGATTCTAAGTCCAAAGATGGTAGGTCAAACTCATTATTACACTGTGCAAAAGTACATGATTCATCAGAAGGGACATTGTGCTTAGAAGTATTCTTTTTCCAAAATGGGAGAGCTTTTCTCATGAGTTTAGATAACTTGGTTTTCTTTTTAGCCTGAGATACTTTGATATTATCACAGTGCATATGTGTTTCCTTTTCATGGTTCACTTTAGAATAATTTAATGGGACTGTTTTGACATCCAGCAGATCCTGAAGTGTTTCCTTCTCTGTTAAGATGTCACCAATACAATGATTCTCACTTAGAGCACAAGTAGTGTTGGTACTAAGACTTTTTGAGACTTTCTGTGTATCCTTTCGTGGTATGGATAACTCTGACTTTCTTTTGGTAGGTTTCAAATCAATCTTACTCTTGGAAAAATCTTTGTCTCTGGAATTAGCATGGAAAAAATGTAAGGCTCTTTCAACAGTAGTTTTCTTATACTTTTTTGATGCACGGTTACTTGTTGATATCTGACCATTTTCTGAGTTTATGTTTTGTAACTTCTCAGGTGAATTGTCTTCTGAGAACACCAGCTTGCGTTTTGTGAATGGCTGTTTGACTTTGATATTCACTTCATCTTCTTCTACCAGCTTCTTGACTGGTAATGGATCTTTAGTGAAGTTTTGCGTTAAACTTTGTTCACTGTTTAACAAACAATCATTTGAGCAATCTTTGTCTGTTTCTTGTGATTGAGCCAAAGATATGTCTCTGTTTAATGAAGGATCTGACCACTGATGAGATGTTGACAGAATTAATGTTTCAGTTTGGGGAAAACTTGATACAGTATCAAAATTATTAATGCTCACAGCTTTAGAGAAAATATGTGATTTATATTCTGTATCAGTGTTCATTGATTTGTTCATGGCTATTGTAAATTGCTGTTTAGTTGACAAATTTGATATTTCAAAATTTTCATGTGATTCCACTTCTGGCGGTGATATGCTGTCTTCTTCTATGAATATTTCCTTGAGGCTGGTTGGTTCATGTGCTGTTTTTAACATCTCGGTGATGATACTCTTTTGTAAGTCAAGCTTCAGCTCATCTTCAGTTGTCATGCAAGTATTATCAAATATTTCATAAGGGACACTTTGATGTAAGGTAGTTGATAAACTAACCTGCCCTGTTTGTAGACCAGCTTTGCCCGGACGATAATGGGTGGTGGAATCTGCGACAATTGTGCTTTTGTCTGTTGAGACGAAACCTTTTTGTCGCATCATTCTATTGGGACCACTGCTTTTCATGGGTGTAAATCCAATGTTGTATGCTATACTCTCACGGCGCTGCAATATGAGAAAGAAATGATTTGATGAGAAATTATTCAATAGTAAACATCAAACATTTATAAACTTTCTATCTGTATCTATTCTCTAATCCCGATTTGTCTCACAGCTTCAGGGTAAGAAGAGATTTCTAGCACTGGCATTTGTGTGTGCTTCATAAATAATGCCTTTCGTCACCTCTGAGGTCCAACTTTAATACGTGGTTTTACACACTGTAATCTACTAAGAATTTAAGGCTCACAGTTAATGTATATTACAAACATGATTTTGGTGTCCCATATGCTTATACATTTGTTGTGTAGTTTCAATCACAGAAACTAAATTCTGTTTCAGAATTTGTTATGCTGTGCTATCTTATTGCAGTCTAGAACGCTAATTAAAGCAAACGATACCAAAGTCACTTCTTGGTGTTGGTTACTACAGTCTAGGGAGCATAATATAAAATCAAAATATACCAGCCACTTCTTGGTGTTGGTTACTACAGTCTAGGGAGCAGAATGTAAAATCAAAATATACCAGTCACTTCTTGGTATTTGTTACTAGTCTAGGAACAGAATGTAAATCGAAATATACCAGTCCTTCTGGTGTTTGTTACTACAGTCTAGGAGCAGAATGTAAAATCAAAATATACCAGTCACTTCTTGGTGTTTGTTACTACAGTCTAGGGAGCAGAATGTAAAATCAAAATATACCAGTCACTTCTTGGTATTTGTTACTACAGTCTAGGGAGCAGAATGTAAAATCAAAATATACCAGTCACTTCTTGGCATTTGTTACTACAGTCTAGGGAGCAGAATGTAAAATCAAAATATACCACAATAACTTTCTGGGATGTTTGTTAAGTGCTGAATGAATGAATCAGACTTTCCAATGTATGAGCTACCGAGTCTAACATGGTTTTATTTGTGGTCCTTCTCTGCTTTTTGTCATTGGGCGTAGCAGGTTTAACTGATGAACGGTTTCTGAGCTATCGCATTCACTGTCTCTTGATATGCTGTAGTATTGTGGAGTTTTAAGATGTCTGTAACTCCATCAATCTAACTGCCCCTTCCTCTTGATGTAGTCATGTTCATTCTTACCAAGTGGTCAAACCATTTGAGTCTGTTTTTCAATTAATCTAACAACAGGTGTTGTTCCGACTGTTCTAATTTCTTATATGGTCTCTTTTTGTTGTATTGACCACTTTTCTCAAGCATCTCATTTCGCAGATGGCAATTTTTCCTTCTTGTTCTTTTGTCAGTGTCCATGTTTGGCGCTGGTAGCACAGTGCTGGTACGAAGATTGCATTTATAATGTATTTTAGTCTCTACTGGAATTGCTGGGTGTTTCAAAATTGGGATATGTTGGTATGTAACACTATTGGCTTGCTGGATTCTAGGTCTAACATAGTAACTACCATAAATAAGGAGATCCAAGTGACTTTCTCAATTTCCATTCTTATACAGAATGTTGTCCTATAAATTTTGTTCAATAACATCTCTGCCCTCTCATGTTAAAAAACGCTAATCTGATTTTTCACAAGGTATCTTGGATCCATCGTCTTCTTTTATCGTCACACTGCTACCGGGTTGTTGCCCAGTGTCGTGGTTTCCTGTCTTACGCTGTGTGGTGGCTTGGGTGATTGTTATTTTTGCTCTTTGACAGGATTCTGCTATGCCATCTAAACATCTTTTCATGGTGTTCCTCTTGCCTTCTTTCCTAATGTTCTGTTGTAGAAGACTCTTTAAACTGTGGAGTTTGGGTGCATTCTTATTAAGTGGCCAAACCACTTCATTCTTTGTTTCTCAATGTAATTCAAGCAAGGTTCTGTGCCAACTTTCTTTCTTATGCTGATGTTGGTAACTGTCTTTTCTGGTGTTGTTGGCAACTTTTCGCAGGCACCACATTTCACATGCAGTTATTTTTTGTGACTGCGTTTTGTTCATTGTCCATGTTTGGCTCTGGTAACACTTGGATCCATAAGTATATGAAACAGTATCATTGACTGGGGGACTGCCTAGAGTAGTTGATAGTAGCTCGGCCTGCTAGCTATCAGACGCCTCATAGCTCGGGTTCGAACCTACTGCCGGCATTTGTTCGAGTCCCCTGATCTTACTCAGGACGACAACGTGAGTACCTCTGAAGTCGGAGAAAATCTGCCTGTATGGCGAGGAATACTAATTACGAGTACATTGAGCACACGGCTGCCAGTGTAAAGTAATTTTCAATGTGCACGCTGCTGCCATTGTAAGAAATTGGAAAAAGATTTTCACGCAAAAATCAGTTTCAGAGATGGAACTTCGTCTGAGTTGAAAGCGGACAAAAGGAAAAAAAAAAAAAAAAAAGTATCATTGACTGTTTAGTTACAACGTGCACTTTTTGATAGCATTTAAACTCTGCATTTTCAAACTAGGCACTGATTCCAGCTTTTATAAATGTGGCTGGTCATATTCTTCTAAATCAACTATGGCTGACATTTGTGTGTAGTCAGTCTTCTATAAAAATACATAACCACAAGCACATCTTTATTATCATACAGTTCACAATGAATAAATACCTCTTCTTCTTCCCTCAAACTTGAGGCAGGAGTGATTAGGGAGCTCAACCGTGGTGATCTTCGTGGTGTGTGTGTCTGGCGAGGATTATGTTTAGCACTAGGAGACCCAAGCAATTTGACTTTGCCACTGTGCACAGGGGATTTGCCATGAGATGGTGTAAATCTGCCAGAAATCCGTCTTGGTTGTTTCCCAGGAGTAGGGGGACCAGGTCGCTGATAAACTGGGCCTGTTCGGAGCTGCAAGATGTACAACTAAATATATGATGCAAGCTTAAAAGACAAATGAAAGACAAGAAAAAGATATGTAATGTATAAACATAAAACAGGAAAATAAAACTCTTTGAGATAGGGAATGGCATTCTAACATACAGTGAGAATGGTGTATTTGGTTAAAGTGTTAACTTGTGCTAACATTTTTCAAGAATTCATTCATTTATTAAACATTTGTACAAAAGTCTGCTCCCATTGGGAGATGTGAAACAAAACTGTACTTCTATCCTCAAATGTTCAAATTGTGACATATAATGAATGATATTTTAAGCAAGTTTATAATTACACATGCATTAGCATTTTTAGATTGCTGTAGCTGATGTGATTAGTAGCCATTGATTTTATGTTTGTTCATAATTACTTGCTGTCAATTATTAGAAGTACGGACAATTATTTTCAAACACCCACACAAAAACATGTTACTGTTGTGAGATCTGGACTTGTGTACACTGCACTTAATTTTATTATAAAATGTGGAGACCATTTAAAAACAATACACCTCCTGATCAGAACGGATGTTTATTACATTGTATGCTTTTGTTGGATTTCTGAAGCTTAAGCGGTAGCGAGCTCAATCACAACCCATGCGTACCTGGTTCAAACTCTGCTGCAGGCAGTTTGGAAGATTCTTCTTAGAACACTCCACATCGACCACCTGTCAACCACTGTGTGATTTGTATGTGATCTGAGTCTAAGATCGATTGCATGTTGTGCCAGTTATGTGCCTACAAGTAGGCCAGCACATCTGATTTCTATGGTTTTTTATTTAGTAGGGTAGCATCCCTAGTGCCTACATTAGTCGCCTCTTACGGCATGCATTGTAGGTTGCAGTGGTGTTATTCTTTGCTTCCTTGCGGGCCCGGCACCATACGGGTGAGTTTGGAAGCAAATTCGTTTCCGTGGGATTTTAACGAAAAGGAAACCTCACCGTTCAGAAAGCAAACTACCGAACGTATAAGTGGTTCGTAGAAAATCAACGGCTTATTTACTATGGTTGATGGCTACGCCCTGTAAAGGATATGCCCCGATTTTCGATGCATTTGAATTTAAGTGTTCCAGAAGACTCCTCCGCATACCATGGACAGAGAAGAAAACAAATACATCTATCCAGAAGGAACTCATTATCAAAGAAAACTGGTTGATGATTCAAATAAGAAAATTGAGACTGAGAATAATAAGAAAGTTTTTTTTTTACATATAAAAAGACATGAAGGGTTCCAAAAGACCATTATAGAAGGAGGCATACCGGCAAAGAGCAGGTGACCCACAGAGAAGATGGATTCAGGATGTGAGTGATGATTTGCGCATCATGGCAGCAGAAGCCTATGAGAGACAAAAATTCTGAAGAACTGTCAGCGCAACGAAGTTCTGCTCAGGACAAGCTATTGAATAATGACGATGGCAATGTGCCTAAGTGCGAGTGTCTAACGATCAATTTATATTATTCTGTTATTGTCGAGAGCCAATGTATCTAGCCTACATACACATACAAACATAAATCTATAAAAATTGGTAGAGTAACTTCCACAAAGATAACTGCAAAGCAACTTTGCTGTGTACACTACAACTATAAGCAAACTACACATCAGCTTATTAAACACCAAGAAAGCATTAAACTGATAAGCAACTCTCAGGTAATTGTAATTGGTGTCAACACAGCTAATGACAATTTACACATTTTGAATGCACATCCACTGAACAATTTGTCAAATCCCAAATATTTGCTACTTAAAAGTATACAAATTCAATACATATCCTATGTATAATTCATTGTTCAACCAATACTACTACTAATGTCAACTATCTTTCAGTAAATTGTAAACAATACCCATCTCTTCTCTTATTCCTTTTCTTTCTCACTGAAACTTATTACTAATATTTATATCAGTTTTTCGAGTGGTTACCGGGGCCCAAATTGGAGTGTAAAGAATAGAACCACTGTTACCTGCCACGCATGTCGTAAGAGGTGACTAAGGAGATTTGGCTGAAATTGGATGCATGTGTCCTAAATGTGTAGAAGTCCATGTGTTTAGGGGCCTACCAAACCAATGTGCAACGTATACACGTTCTTGGCAAAGATCAAACATATCGCAAAGAGTGATTAAAATTGGTATTAACAAACGAACGCAAAGAAGAAATCAGTTTTTCAATTCAGGGTTTCTAATGAAATATAATGTTAAAATTGTTCCTAGCACTTTTCTGTTTTCTATAATTGCAGTTACGGTTAACAATAAAACTAGATAAATCTGATAGATTTGGGTCCAAATCTGATAGATTTGGGTTGTTAGCTGTAATCCAACCATATTGTCTATTATAATTTAATATTATAAAGTAGTTTATATTGCATTAAAGAGAATTTTTTTTAAACAGGAAGAACAATAAATGATGATGAACAATGAACTGAACAATGATTGAATCGACCATGATCATTGCACTTTGGTAAGTAACCATGTGTGCTCTGATCTCTTTCTTACACAGAAAGATCTCAGCGACAGTGCACAAACTCAAACACAATTAAAACATGGCCTGCATAGGTTACATTCTACTTAGTAAACTTTATGTGTTAATGGACAACCATTATTCTCTATTAAATCTTGGATTTACTTCTTCTCTTCTTCTTTGCGTTGTCTTTATGACCAATTTTAATCACTCTCTGTGATATGTTTGATCTTTGCCAAGAACATGTATACGTTGCATATTGGTTTGATAGGCCCCTAAACGCATAGACTTCTACACGCTTAGGACACATGCATCCGATTTCAGCCACACCTCCTTAGTCGCCTCTTACGACATGCGTGGCAGGTAACAGTAGTTCTATTCTTTACACCCCAAATTTGGGCCCGGTAACCACTCGGCGTTGGATTTACTGTGTATACTTATTTGAAGAAGCAAAATACATGCTTTTGAAAATAACAGAAAACTTGTTTAAAACCCAAATGTTCAGAAATATTTCTGTATCAATGTCAAATAGATGTTTCCATTGAAAACTTAAACTCTTAGTGAACCAGGGCAAAAGCCATGTTTTTACAAGACATTTGTTTTTAGAATAAAAACACCCTTTAGTGTGGCTCCTGGTAAAAAGGCGTTCAGTCCAGAGCCAAGTAGTGTGGCGCTTAGTTCACAAGGAGTTAAATATGCAAGATAAAAATGTAGATATTACATAAACCTTTCATATTAGACTTGTAGTCAGTAAAATGTGCATATTTTCAAGCTAATTGTAATGTTAGATTGCACATTGACATCAAAGTCACTAAAAGCATACAAGTATGAGTACATTGTCAAAGAAATAAATATGAATTAATATATTTCTTGGTTATTGGCAATTCAGCCAGGTGTATATGTGGACATGCACCTCAGACTGTATCTTTCAAGGCTGTTCCAAATATGATATATTGAAGCAAAAACACTGGTCTAGTGAAACAACACTGGGAAAAAGCTATGTGGACCTATGTGTGAGCTACAAAAGACGGTAAAGTTCATACAAGAGATGGTTTGAATATATAGACAATATTTCAAGCAGACACTAGGAAAGGAAGAATTTCTTGGTTATGTTATCAACAACAAAATATTTTTTAATGTCACAAAAGAATTGATGTGCATGATCCTTATAAGTTTAATGTTTTTATTTATTTCTTCTTTGTTTGTACTGAAAAGGCTCACCTGTGTTGCCAGGCCCACAAGGGAAGTAAAAAAAATAGTAACATTGAACCCCAAACCGTGTCGTAAGAGGCGACTGAGGTAGGGGCCTAAGGATGCTACCCTAGTAAATAAAAAACGTTGCAGAAATAGGATGTGCTGGCCTACTTGTAGGCGCATAACTGGCACAACATACAATCACTCTTAGGCTCAGATCACATACAAATCAGAAAGAGTGGTTTAGCAATTTGTCAATATTGAGCATTCAAAAAAGAAAAGACTGAAAGGGAGTTTGTCAAGGGACTGCTATATCTGAATCTTTCTTCCCATATTTTCAAAGATATATTATTGGGACCGAATTTGACTTTCATATTGGATGTCGTAGGGAGCCAAATCAGAATTTTTAAAAAACATACAGAAACCAGATATGTTGGTCTACGAGTCTGTAACTGCCTAACTGGCACAACAAACTCACACTATAAAGCTCACAACATATACAGGACACAAAGAGTAGTTTAACAAGTGATTGATGTAGAGTGAGCGAAGAAGAAGACCAAAATATTAAGACAATAAATGAAGCAACATTAACAAAACAAAACCTGTTTCTCAGGCAAATGACAAAGTTAAGCTAGGCAAATAATTTCTTGTGAGAGAGAAGCCATTTATAAGCAAACAGTATAGATCTATAGTAACTACTGAAATTATAGAGAAATACCACTGGACAATAAACAATTTTTCCACTTGAAATTTCATCTGAATTCTGAAAACAAAATGAACCTAGCAATGTAAAGGTACAGAAAGAAAACTAAATTTACAGAAAATTATTCAAAATTATTTTGTGGTTAGTGTTCTGGATATTACTGTTATAATTGCATTGATTCATTATGTAACATCACTATGCTGTTTCCATGAAACCATAACACATGCATTTCATCATCATTTGGTCATGGTTATGTAAATATTGGAATATCGCTTTACATAGATGAAACAAGCATGACAACTGCATTTGACATGTTATCTCTCAGGAAATTTCTACATCTAGTTATGCACTTCAATGAAAGAAACGTGCCAATCATTAAAGCTGACAACAAATGATAGAAGAAAACTAGTCATGACAGAGATGAGATGTCTACGCAGAATGCTGGTGTAACAAGAATAGACCGGTTGAGAAATGAATACGTCAGGAAAAAAGTGGGTACATCAGTACTGAACTTCATGAAAAAAAAAAGTTAATTGCATATCCTTTACAGGACTTTTGCGAATCAACCCCAACTTTTTTAACGCTGTTTGTGATTTTTCAAGGCATTATTACATTCAGTAGTTTGTCATTGCTTTCTGAACGGGTGGTGCCATCGTCCTTTGTAAAATCCACCCGAACAATTTGCAACCAAACTGTCCGCAGCGTGATTCGAACTCAGAACGTCGGGTTAATAGACCGAATCCTATCCCCTAAGCAACAGACGCCACCGAACTTCATAAAGAAACAACAAATTGAATGGTTCGGCCACATAAGCATATTACCAACAGTCAGTGCGCCTCAAAGAGCAATGTTGCTCTGATACAATGAATACAAAGCAAAAGGTCGGACACTCAAAAGGTGGACCTCAGAGATAAACAGAGGCGACGAAAGACACTATTTATGAAGTGCACACAAAAGCGTGTTCTAAAAATCTCTTCTTGTCCTGACACTGAGAGGCAAAACAGGACTGGAGAAAAGAAAGCAAAAATGCAACAAATCACCTTTTACAAGAGTATTAGTGATACGAATTTGACATCCATAGCTATACCCCAACACTTCTATAAAGAGGTAAATGGTGGAAGAGAAGAAGAAACTATTCACTTCAAAAACATAAATTCTATGTAGTGGCTACAAAGGAACAGTACAACAGGTATATGAGTAGGCTCATTAATCAACATCGCACTGGTGCTATTAGTAGCTGGATGCTGTTGGAGATGTGAAGGAGATTGAAACACCTAAGGACATGTCAGGAGTGAAATTAAGATACTCCAAACTGAAATTCTATGTAGATCGGTGATTTATACACCAATGGATGGTATTAAATTCCATTTACAAATCTACATTGCCCCCAAACACAAAGAATCAGATATCCATTTTCAGCTGTGTGACCTAGCCTGTAGTAAATAAATTATAGCTGTTTTATACTTCTTTTGTATTGGTGATTGAACTTAATAACCGTTGTACTAGACTAAGTTCTCTTATGAAAACAGACATTTGCTTTTTTGGCAGAAATGGGAAATAATGAAGCTAGGTCTTTTATAAGACAGACATTTTACCTGTTTTGGGGGACTTTCACCAGATATCTCTTCGTAAATATGCTTGATTGGAGCTTTTCTTTTATTCAAATTAGATTCTGTTTCTGTTATGGACTGCTTTGCCCTTGTTTCCTCTCTCTTGTTTCTTATGTAACTTGCTGGGCTGGCCTACAATCATATATATATATATATATCAAGTTGTCAGTAAAATGATCACAAATATCAATTTTACATGCTACTATATTTAACTAGATTTTAATCATAGCCATTGAAATGTCTGGTTCACCCGTGTGTTGCCGGGGCCTGCAAATGGAACAAAGAATGGTAAAACTGCTACTTACATGGCATGTCGTAAGAGGCAACTACGGTAGGGGCCTAGGGAAGCTACCATGGTAAATGAAAAGTGCCGCAGAAATCGTATGTGCCGACCTACTTGTAGGCGCATAGCTTTCACAACATACATTCACTCTTAGGTTCAGATCACATACAAATCACAAAGAGTGGTTTAACAAGTGGTCAATATAGAGAATTTGAAGAAGAAAGAATAAAACATGTCTGGTTGAAATGAGAGTTAAAAGTTGAGAAACGTATGAAATTGTTAGTATGAAAGAGAGAGAGAGAGAGAGAGAGAGAGAGAGAGAGAGAGAGGAAGATGTGTTAACTTAAATCTCAAGGATACATTGTGTGCAGGAACATAGATTTCTGCTGCATTAGAGGATGAAACACCATTGAGTTTGCTAAATATGTGACAGACTTCTCAACCACATAACCAATATTTCTCGGTTCATTTTTCTCACTGTCATGACTTTGTAGCAACTTCTTTTGTCAACCAAGCTTGTTTAATTTGTCATTTCATCAGGTTGGTTGCAAGGATAGAGTCCTAGTGGCATTCTGTCTCAATATACATATTCTCTTTTTTTCTTGCTCTGTATTCATTATATTTTTTCAATGCTGTTCTATGTGGTAGATGATACCAGGACAACCTAGTCTGGTGACCAAACAATTTAATCTGTTGTTCTTTAGGGAATTAAATGACTGGTTTCATTCAGTCTTCTAATGTTTTTTTTCTTCTAATTTTATCTATATTAACTCCTAGTGGACAGTGCAAAAGCCATGTTTTTACACACCATTTGTTTGTATAATAAAAAAAAAAGTCCTTTAGTGTGGCTCCTGGTAAAAAGGAGTCCAACCCAAAGCAATATAGTGTGGCGTTTGGTCCACAAGGATTTAACCTAACGGCTGCAGAGCCGATATATCGGTTCAGAGTAATGTTCATGATGTCGCAGAACCGATATATTGGCTTTTGGATGTCTGTTCACGGAAACGAATGTATCTTCACAACCCCTTTACTGAAGTTAAAAATCTTCAGAAACGGAAAGTACATATATGTAGGTACATTATTATCTCCATTTAACAAAGATTTGAAAGAGGGAAAGTAGTGTATTATTGTGTTCAAGTCGAGATTTCTTTTTTAAACATTAATGTTTCCGATGATGTTTACAGTGTAATCTTGAGTACTGTTAGATCAAATTATAACTTGTGATAGTAATAAAGAAGATTTAAGTGATGGTAATAATGACATTTGATTGTTTATGAAATGCAGTATCGATAGTTGTAAGTCTAATGTAATAATTGCATCTAAAGAATGGCGTTCCACATTCCATTTATTGACGTGTCCGCACTAAAAGTGAATATTATAAAAACTACTGCACCTAGTTAGATGAAACTTATAGAATATGTTCGACATAGGTTTATCTTCATTTAAATACTACTTCTGGTAATATCTATGAATATTAAGATGTAATACAAACCGAAAGTAAAACATTTTTATGATTTTTCGTTTTTTCAAAATAGTCATGCTACAATAATCTAATTTTCTCAAACGTTTATCACCTGATATAAAATATTATTATATTAATGTATTCCACATCCAATTAGCAATAATTTAATATATAATATGTCATACTTTAGAGAAACAGTACAAGAGTTATAAAGGATTAAACTAATTGACATTGAATGTTAAATTTGGATCGCAAAATAAATGCGTCCAGAGGTCAAAGTAACACAGGGCGAAAGGGTTAATGTAACATGCATGACCTAGAAGTATCAACATAAATAGGTTTTAAAACACATACAATGGAAGAAACAATGGGAAAAGATGGATATACAGTAAGAGATAAAGTGGAATAGGGAAACAAAATTGTAATTTGAAATGGTGTCAAAGAAAGTGTCATAAATGAACATTTAAAACTTATTCACAATGACAAATTTGCATGATAGACCAGAGAATTATTAATAGAACAGTTAAAAAATAATCCTTTGAATGCTTGAGCTCCAGAAGAGCACTCCGGATATCATGAACAGAAAAATACAGGATGTTCAAGATAAAAGCAGCCTCATTGATAAATCAAATGTTGACAGGTACGCATTGTTTGTCTACTACCAGTTGTGACTGGCTGGTCCTTTCAATACATTTGTTCATCATCCCTTCCCACACCATAATTACACACCATCACATAAAGACTCTGTTGACCTATACATCATAATTGAACCTTCTCATTTTCATAAACATATGCCAGACTTGCTGACTAGGTGGGGCTGCTTTTATCTTGAACACCCTGTAGAACAAATGTCCATTTTACAACAGCTGTAAAATGAGATGTGGTTGCTAAAGAAAGATAAAAATAAAATACTTTGGACATATAAAACAACATGACTCTCTGGAAACTGTCATTCTGTAGGTCATGAAACAGGGCAGACTGGAAAAATAAGACAAAGAGGGTGGGTGGAAGATGTTACAGATAAGGTTGAGTATGACTAATGTCAGATGCCTGATATCTTACACAAGCAGGGAGGCAGTTAGAGCTGCTGTCATGGGAGCCAGGTAAGACAATGGACCACGGGGAAAGCAAAGAATAGTAACACTGCAACCTACAAGGCATGTCGAAGAGGCGAAGTGAGGTAGGGGCCTAGGAAAGTTACCCTAGTAAATAAAAAGCGTAGCAGAAATCAGATGTGCTGGCCTATTTGCACAATGTACAGTCACTCTTAGACTCAGATCACATACAAATCAAGCAGAGTGGTTAACAAATGGTCGATATGGAGCGCTCAAGAATAAGAAGATCATAGAACTATCAGTTGGTAGGAAAAGAAGACAACAGACATGATTTTCTTTGTGCACATTTTCTTGAAAATTGTAATCACAAAAACATTACAATTTATTTACCTTTCCTCTCTTGTTTGGAACAAGACTGAGACGCAACGTATCATCAGAAAACTTTTCTTTACCAACTATCTGCATCTCCACTGGATAGGCTGACTTCAGATGTGGGAGATAAAGTGTATTTCTACGCTGCAACTCACTTAGCCTGTCCCACTCAAAATCTGGGCCTTCAGGTTCATTCGCACATGACATGGCATTCGGAAGGCATCCAGCTATAAAATAAAGCATTTTTTTTTTAGAAAAGATCAATTTGATAGCTCTTGAAGATCAGGATGTAGTTTATGTGTGTATGTGCACGGTTGTCTGTTTATAACAGCGCTAAAGTAATGGGGGACTCCTCTCTGCTATCTCTTTCAGTCAAGGACTTGATACACTGTGTTAGTACATGTGGGAGTTTAGATATCTTAGAACAAACATATTAGATGACCTACCAATGCACACACCACTGCTGATACCCAATCTTTACCCTGTACCCTGGGAATAAGTCAGTGCTACACAAAAAAAATCATTACATCAATTAGTGGGCTCACAGCTGGAGAGATATACAATGACCAGCAAAAGAGATTCGCTACTATATCCATGATTCAAGAAAACTGCCCCAAACAGTCGTGGATACATGCATACACTGATGGGTCTGCAACAAATGAAATTAATAATGGAGTGGCTGGTATCTTTATTACATACCCCATCAACCACAACAAGACGAAGCTCATTCCAAATTCTGTTCAAATTACACAACAGAGGTAGCACTACTACAGGCTGCAATCATGATCAATAGCACCAGCTCCGACTCCCAACAAGTAGTTTTTTTCACAGCTGCACTATCCATTTTGCAAGCCCTCCAGAGTAAACTTCCATCCCTTAGAAGTGAGCTCAGCAAAGTTTCCATCAACAAGAGTTGCACTCCAGTGGGTACCACCACACTGTGGAGTCCCAGGTAATGAGAGGCAGACAAACACGCAAAGAAGGGAGGAGAATGTGACAAGTAGAAAATGAAATCAAATGCTGTGGGTGGCGCTGATCATTAGAAGAGACAAAACTATCCAGCGACGGCTTATCACACACTGACAGACCATTACCTTCCTTCTCAGGACACGACATAACAGACTAAATAAACACTTGAGCAGACTACGATTGTTTCATCCTCTCTAGTCAACAGTTATATCAAGCACATTTTTCCCACTGCCTTGTTAAGTGTCCATGTTTCACACCCATATGTTGCCACTGGGAATATGCATGCTCTAGTACACTGATCTTTGTTTTTCTGTCAGTTCCATTTCATATTTTTATTTGTTTAGTAAATCCCTGTTGTTATTTTAAAACTTCCTTCATCCATTTCATATCTTGTTAGTAGTAAACCGAGATATTCAATACATTCATATTTTCTCTCTGTGTCATATGTTCTCTTGATTATCTTATGTAGAACTGCTTTCTCTTGAACTTTGTTACACCAGATATAACATATATATAATTTGAGTTTGGAATATCTTCATTGCACTCGACATGCCCATAGGTGTCTCGATCCCGCAATATCTCCAACAGCGCCAGTGACTGATCGTACAGTTTAATTTTGATTACTCATATACCTGTTATGTTATTCTTTTCTTGCTACTCCAATCTTTAAACCAGCTCCACAATCCAGTAGTTGACGGATTGGTTTAAATGAAAATCTTCACGCACACTCTTGAGGGTGTTCAAAACTGATATTAGTTAAATATATAACTGACTGCTACATAGCTGATTTCATAACACAGCCAGCAACCTATCCAGCATGTCATACCTGGTACACCATTCATGGACTTGATGGACTAGAAGATAGTGAACAAACACTCAGATCTTCTGTCTGTTTCTGCCCCTGTCTTTGGGTTCGTTCCACTAGCCAGCTTTTCTCACAACAAGAAAGTAAATATTATAATGAAGTTACTAGTTTTATTCTTCAAATAATTATTTTGTTGATGGTGTGTGTGTGTGTGGTGGTGGTGGTGGGGAGAGCAAATTAAACTATTTCATTTATATAAACTTAAGATATTGTCAAGTCATGCACGCTATCTTGAACGCCCATATCGACCATTCGTAACCACTCTTGCAATTTGTATGTGATCTGAGCCTAAGAATGATTGTACATTGTGCAGATGTGCCTAAAATAGGTCAGTACATTCGATTTCTGTGAAGCTTTATTTGCTGGTAGCTACCCTAGGTCCTACATCAGTCTACTCTTTCGACATGCCTTGTAGGTTGCAGTGGTACTATTCTTTGCTTCCTAATGCGGACTCTACCACGGTGATGCACACCTTGACAAGACGGCATATGGAAAGGATGTTAACATGAGAATAGGAACAGGCAAGAAAATATTTAATATGAAAATTGTATTAACATCCAAACAAACCAATGCACAAAGATCATACTTGCAAGTGCTAAGATATTCATCATTGTTGTATGGAGGGAAAATTGAACAATGAACAAACAGAAAGAGAAAGAATTGAAACTTGCAAAATATGGATTCACAGATGAATAGGGCAAGTGTAATGGAAAAAGAGGACAACTAAAAAACAAGCACTTTAACAACTCAAAGTGAACAAAGGACTGCTATAGAATTTAGACAATTGAATTATATCAGTTATAAGAGGACTATCATCATAGCACTCCGGACATGTCCATAGGTGCTCCAATCTCCGAAATCCAGCAGCACAACACGCAAGTAGCATGTATAATTCATTCTGATCTCAATTGACAATGACTTGTTGCATATATACTTGTTGCAATAATAATTCCTCTTGTACCGTTATACGTTACACAGGGCCTGCAAGCAATTTCTCCATACTGCTCTATCCTGGGCAACTCGCTCAATCTCCTCCATGGAACTGAGACCGATATTTCTTGCCTCTCTCATCAAAGTTGCATATAAATAACACTAAAAGCAAAAATAAAAAAAAAATGAGAACATCATTTCCAGAAGGAAAAAAAGCAACATCAGAAGATAGACACTAACATGAAGGTATTACCTTTTCAACGAAACACTGTCAGTAGATGATGTTGTCTCATTAAGACTGCCTTTTTGGGAAATGCTATCTGTAAACAGAAAAGTAGCATATCTGTGAAGCACACTGACATTTGTAGAGAAATCAATGACAAGTGTTAATGATATACATATGTTATCTTTTGCTAAAAATAAGAGAATAGTGTTCGTTCTTTCTTTCATCTATATTTGTTGTACCTTTGAGTGTCAGGGAATGCAAATAGTTTTGGTTAGCGCTCACTAGTGCACCTTGTGGTTCCTACTGTCTGATATTTGTGGTCCATTACTTGTGTCTGGAAACCATTGCAACTTAAAAGTAGTACTTGCTGTGGGTTACTTTTGGGTGCTAATTGTTTTACATGGCCGAACCATTTAGTTGTTTGTTAATATTGTCTAGAACTGGTGTTATTCCTACCATGTTTCTAATATCTATTTTTTAAATCTAATTTCTAATAGTCTCATTTTTTATTTCTTCTTTGTGTTCGGTTTTGTATGCTCATCTAAACCATGAGATGGGTTGCCTCTATGAAGCTGCATGTCAGTTGGAGTTTCTCGAGAGTTCCCATAGCTTGCTCTGTAAGCTTCGCTCATGAGGCCATGTTTCGTTTTGTTGTCATTTTTTATTTAATCTCTCCTTGTTACTGCCACTATTTTCCAAAGGCATTTCATACCTATCGTCATTTTCCTTTTTCATGTGTGTAAGTGTCCAACTTTGGCACTGGCAGCACAAAGTTGGGATAATAATAGTATTGTTATCAGAGGATTATCATCATAGCACTCCGGACATGTCCATATGTGCTCCAATCTCCGTCTCAACAAATCCAGCGACGCGCCAGTTCGATGTTGATTAATCAATCTCTTTGCATATTTGGTATGTCGTTCTTTTCGGGCTGTACCAATATAGACACCTATCTCTCTCAGTCTGGTCAGCAAGTGGGACTTGCAACCCTAAAACTTTTCTGTTCTCTCTCACGATCCCCAAACTTTTCTATTCTAAAAGTATCTCTCAGTATGTTAAGAATGTCATTTCGGTCCATTACAGTTCCCTATGATATCGTAGTCATGCCAGCCAATCTATCAGCTCATTCATTACACCTGACTGCAATCTTTTTGTTGACTTAGAAAACAAAGAATCATGCTAATAGATATATCCCTACAGACTTTTATATTTTCCATCAAGTCTATTCATGCCATCTTGTCATGTTTCTCACACTATAAAGATTCAACATTGTTTCTCCTGACTTCTCTTGATGTCATATCAACATTTCTGACTGCTGCTCTTCCCATCCCTTACAATATCAAAATATTCTTAACTGGTTTTTAATTCATTTTGTTAATTAACTATTTTCCACTGGATACATAACATTTCTATTCCTAAAAGCATGACTTAAAAATTAAATTTGCATTTCCTTTGAATATCTAGAGTTTTTTGTATAATGAAATAGCTCTTTGTAATTCTATGACAAAGAATGTTTGCTGAAACTATTCAGAAATTTATTTTTACTGTTGGTTGGACAAAATTGTGTCAGACAGAATAGTACAAAACATAGTATGTGGTTTTTCTTAATCAAACAAAAAAAAAGTAGGTAATTGGTACACGCAATCAAAGTTCCACAAGTAAGGAAAGGAACTGACTTATGACCTGGGGTTAGAAATATGAAGTGATGGGCATTTAACACGATACAGTCTGCAAATCCTCCCCATGAGGCCATTACCTTGTAGTGGTGGGGAGGCTTGGTTCCAATGATACAGTGAGCTAGGACGGCGGGAACTTATGTTCCCGGAAGGGTTACCCAAGCCGGAAAGGTCACTGAAGAGGGACAGACGAAGCATGGTCTCCTGGTCCTCCAGGTTGGGGTTGGGCTTGGGACTAACGATCCCATCCTTTAAAAAATTAAAGTTACGGAAACAACAACAAACATACAACCTATCTACAGGCATGAAGGGCTACCAGAGTCATTGACTCACATGACTGGAAGTGGTGAAGCCGAAAGGAAGCTACTTCATGAGGACGGAAGTCCTGAATGCCAAAACCAAGACCAGAATTGGATGCTGGAATGTAAGAACAATGTACTAAACCGGAAAACTGTCACAAATAACAGCAGAAATGAGAAGATATAATCTACATATCCTAGGGGTTAGCGAGAGCAGATGGACAGGAAATGGAAGAAGTACCACTGCAACAGGTGAAACAGTCCTTTTTCTGGACGAGACGATGACCTACACCATGAAGGAGTAGCAGTAATCCTAAGAAAAGGCGTGGAAAAGTGTCTGTTAGAATGGAAACCTATCAGTAGCCGCTTGATTAAGATCAGACTAAAGGGAAGCATACAAACATCACAATCCTACAATGCTATGCGCCAACTAATGATAGCAAAGATACAAAGAAAGACTTCTACTACGAAAACCTACAAGCAGAATTAGACAAGTCACCATCCCATGATGTTATCATTGTTATGGGAGATCTAAATGCGAAGGTCGGACAAGACAACACGCATAGTTATAGAACTATGGGAAAATATGGATGTGGTATGATGAACGAAAATGGGGAACGCTTAGTAAACTTCTGCAGCATGAACAATCTCGTTATAGGAGGAACCCTATTTCAACATTTAGATATCCACAAATTAACATGGTATTCCCTAATGGCAGAGATAAAACCAAATAGACCTATAATGATCAATGGACCCTGGGGACGCTGCTGCTAGATGTTGTAGTCAAGAGAGGTGCAGATGTTGGTAGCGACTACCACCTAGTCACAGCTTATGTCAAACTTAAACTAAGAAAAACAGGACAATAGAAAACTTCCAAAGAGGTTCGAGTGGATAGACTAAAAGACACGGAAGTAAGGGATAAGTTTATAATGCAGATAAAGAACAGATTCCAAGCCCTAGAAAGTAATGAAACTACAGATGAAACTGACAACATAGATAGAACATGGGACAACATAGCATCTATATATAGCCAGAGCAGTGAAACATGTCTAGGGTACTGCACAAAGAAAAGAAAAGAATGGATAACACCAACAACATGGAAAATAATAGACAGCCAAGAATATTAAAAAGAAATTGTTAGAAGCAAAGTCCAAAGACTGAAAGCAAGATACCAAGAACAGTACAAAAGCGCAAGTAAAGAAATCAAACGGGCTGTGAGAGCTGACAAAAGAATGTATGTTGAAGACCTGGCAGCGCAGGCAGAAGAAGCAGCAAAAAGGTGATAGGAACAGTGTACAAAATTACAAAGCTAATAAGCGGAAACATTACAGGAGACCAAATACTTATAAAGGATAAGAATGGAATACTATTGACAACGGAAAAGGAACAAGAAATAGGATGGACAGAGCATTTTAAAGAATTGCTAAATAGACCACCACCAACGGTAGTAGCAGACATACCAGAGCCAACAGAGGAATTAGAAATTGGCATTGAAACACCCAGCCGGGATGAGATCATTACATCAATTAGATCTCTTAAGAATAACAAGGCACCAGGGGAAAGATAACTTAAACGCAGAACTATTCAAAATAGACCCAGAACTTGCAGCTAATATATTGCAACCCTTGTTTACTACTATATGGAATACCCAAATAATACCTGATGCATGGAACAGAGGAGTCATCATCAAGATCCCCAAGAAGGGTCTCCTTGCGATTGTAATAATTGCGTGGAATAACACTGCTTTCTGTCCCAAGTAAAATCTTAAGCAAAATCATCGTACAACGTATTACTGATGCTGTGGATAAGAAACTAAGAAAGGAACAAGCAGGATTTCGCAGAGGACGGAGCTGTATAGGCCAAATATTTGCTCTTAGAAATATCATAGAGCAATGCACAGAATGGCAAAGCAAACTCTATATCAACTTTGTAGATTTTGAAAAGCTTTTGATAGCATACACCGCGAAGTCTATGGCGTATCTTAAGATGGTATGGAATCCCACTGTGTTTTATAAATATTATAAAAGCTGCTACAGCAAGTTTGCATGCAGTGTTGAAACTTCAGAACTAAAGTTTGAAGTAAAACAGGCGTGCGACAAGGATGTGTTATGTCAGCCCTATTATTCAACACTGTCATAGATTGGGTGATGCGTAAACAACGGAAGATAAGGCAAGAGGTATTAGATGGACGCTCACATCCACTCTGGAAGACCTAGATTTTGCAGATGACATCGCACTCCTATCTCATACACATAGAGATATCCAGGAAAAGACCTGCCGCCTTAACCAATATAGTGAGATGGTTGGGCTGAAAATAAATCAGAAGAAAACTGAAGTAATGACTCTGAACATAGCAACCCCAGCACCAGTCAAACTAGAAGGTAAAACCCTCCGAGATACAACCGCTTACACATACCTTGGAAGTGTTATTAGCAATGAAGGAGGCGCTGGATCTGACATTAAAACAGACTGAGTAAGGCACGAGTGCATTCATGACCCTTCAGACCGCCTGGAAATCTGCCCAATACAGCATCAGAACCAAGACTAGTATCTATAACAGCTGTGTGCTGTCAACATTGCTGTACGGATCGGAATGCTGGAGAATGACAGAACAGGATATGTCAAGACTCTCCGCCTTACATACAACTTGTCTGCGAAAAATCTTACGCGTGTACTGGCCGACTACTATCTCGAATCAAGAATTGCTTGCACGATGCCAACAAGAGAATATGGGCACTATCATCCGAAGACGACGCTGGAGATGGATTGGACATGTGATGCGCATGGAGACTGGCTCCGACACGAAAACTGCACTGAGATGGACTCAGAGGGTAGGCGAAAGCGTGGAAGACCCAAGACGACCTGGAGGAGAACGAAGAGCAAGAGCTGAAGGAAATGAATCATAGCTGGAACACAATACAGAGGAAGGCCATGAACAGGGAAGAATGGTGTACGTTTGTTGCTGCCTAAACGCCAAGGTCGTAACAGGCTAAAGAGAGAGAGAGAGAGAGTCTGCAAATGCCACAAGACATTTTTTTGCCAGGACAAAATGAATACGAGAGCATGATTTCATTTATGCTTAATATAAAAATCATATACATTTATTAAGATAGTTTAGTTTGCGCTTAAACAAAAAAAGTTATTAACAACTGTATACAAGAACAAAATTTAAGACGGCGGGCTGAAAAGATTTGCCTCTACTGTTACATTGTAAGTGATGTCGGACATGTCTGGATAAATTTGATTCTCTCGTCACTTGGCATCTCCCTCACCATGTGCACAAAGAGGATAACATTCATTATAACAAATATATTGAACTCTTAACAACGGAAGATGTTCCTGCAATTGAAGTTCTCAAACAATGCAAACAGTTTTTGGTGATCAGTGTGATCAAGATGCTGGTAAAGCGTTAAAGATGGAGAAGTTTGCGATCTGATTGACAAACCACAAAGAGGAAGGCCTGTGACTGCAAGTGATCAGTTTCATAAAGATCCCATTGAAGAACCGATGTGTAAAATGTTGCTCTTGCAGACTTTGTTTAAACAAGAACAATAAACTCTGAACATTACATTGAAACTCTTACTGTACTAAAAAGATAAAACAAAAGGATTGTAATAAGAAATGAAACACTTCTTCAGCATGACAACGCCAGACCTCACACAAGTGCAGCAACAGGGGATGCAATTCCAACACCTGGACTGTTTAGTGTGGCAACATTCAATAATCCACCCAGACCTGATATCCTCGTGATATCCAACTGTTCCCAAAACTTAAGGAACACTTGAAGGGTCAGCATTTCAGCTGTAATGTCTTAAATGAGGAAATAGTTTTAAAAACAAAACAATGATTACTTTATAGACAGGTTTCAAAAACTAGTGTGACGTTGGCCAAAATGTATTCTTCTTCTTTGCGTTTGTTCTTTACAACCAATGTTAATCACTCTTTGTGATATGTTTGATCTTTCGCAAGAAAGTGTAAACATTGCACATTGGTTTGGTAGGCGCTAAACGTATAGACATCTACACATTTAGGACACATGCATCCGATTTCAGCCAAACCTCCTTAGTCGCCTCTACGACATGCGTGGCAGGTAACAGTAGTTCTATTCTTTACACCCCAAATTTGGGCCCCTGTAACCACTCTAGGGCGCCAAAATGTATTGACTTGTGTGGGGATTTTGTAGAAAAACTATTGTGCAGCTTTTGATACTAAGTAGTGTATATATATATATTTCTTTTATTATTTCATTAAAATATATTTTCCTTTCCTTTTTATGTAAGTGAAGGTAAAATTTTTCAGTCTATACTTGTAGGGATCATATTTATAATAGAATATGTAGATGGAGAAACAAAATTGTTTGGCCATTTTATGAGAAATAGGTCCAGTTAAACACATCCTTGTGTCTGCAACAGTAGATGATTTGGCCTGAGAGATCAAAAAGGGACAAGATCCATATAAAACAATAAAGACATACATACTATAACAACATGAGATCACAACACACTTAAATCAACGAGAACATAAGCTGTAATTGATGCACCACAGTATTACTGAACATTACAAATAAACAAACCTGATGATACTCTTGAACTTGATCTTAAAGCTCTGGTTAAAGTACCAGAGTCTCTACTGACAAGTGAGTCATCCAGACTGTCATAATCTATTTGAAGACAACAATGATCGTCAATAAATATTAATTTGTATACAATTCTGTAATATCTATTATAACATGTTTTAGATAGGAAATAAAATCTTTATGAACAAAGTACTATACACAGTCATAGAATGCCATAGACATATAACAAGGAATATAAAGACGTTCTACAAGATGAACAAATACAATTTCGTTTATGGAAAATTGAAATATTTTGGCCACACTAAACGTCACAGTGATATTGAGAAAGTAGTAATAGAAGGTATGGGTGTTGGTTATACAGCAAGGGATGACCAAGATGATGGTGGCAACAGAACCTTAAGGAAACTTTGACCACAGCGATAAAGGGGGACAGAACTGACCAGAGATTGAGTTTTTCAGGCAGACGGTTCTACAAAAGATATTCAATTTGAGCATTTTAAAGAACCTGTGGCAGTTCAAAATCAAGAAAAGCAGGTTGGAAAGTTGCTGCCCAGTCATAATTCATCAGAAAAAGATTTAAAATAAACAATTCCTACCAAAAATCTTCACCATCTTCAAAATTACATTGGGAACCTTCGTCGATGCTAAGGAGTTTGTGCACTGCAGTTGAGATCGTCCTGTGTCAAAAAGATATTGGAGTGCACATGGTTACTCACCGAAGTGCAATGATGATGGTCATATCAATCAATCAAAGATATGCTGGATGATGAACATCTGTTAATACACTTGGACTATGCATGACTGGTAACAACAAATGATCTAACATGGTTATACTAATGATCTAACATGGTTATACTAATGATCTAACATGGTTATACTAATGATCTAACATGGTTATACTAATGATCTAACACGGTTATACTAATGATCTAACACGGTTATACTAATGATCTAACACGGTTATACTAATGATCTAACATGGTTATACTAATGATCTAACACGGTTATACTAATGATCTAACATGGTTATACTAATGATCTAACACGGTTATACTAATGATCTAACACGGTTATACTAATGATCTAACATGGTTATACTAATGATCTAACACGGTTATACTAATGATCTAACACGGTTATACTAATGATCTAACATGGTTATACTAATGATCTAACACGGTTATACTAATGATCTAACACGGTTATACTAATGATCTAACATGGTTATACTAATGATCTAACACGGTTATACTAATGATCTAACACGGTTATACTAATGATCTAACATGGTTATACTAATGATCTAACATGGTTATACTAATGATCTAACATGGTTATACTAATGATCTAACACGGTTATACTAATGATCTAACATGGTTATACAAATGATCTAACATGGTTATACTAATGATCTAACATGGTTATACTAATGATCTAACACGGTTATACTAATGATCTAACACGGTTATACTAATGATCTAACACGGTTATACTAATGATCTAACATGGTTATACTAATGATCTAACACGGTTATACTAATGATCTAACACGGTTATACTAATGATCTAACACGGTTATACTAATGATCTAACACGGTTATACTAATGATCTAACACGGTTATACTAATGATCTAACACGGTTATACTAATGATCTAACATGGTTATACTAATGATCTAACATGGTTATACTAATGATCTAACATGGTTATACTAATGATCTAACACGGTTATACTAATGATCTAACACGGTTATACTAATGATCTAACATGGTTATACTAATGATCTAACATGGTTATACTAATGATCTAATTAGAAAATCATAAACACATCCATGTGATGAGTCAAGAAGATTAGTTGAACGACAGGTAATGATAAACTGCAACAGGAAAATAACTTCGCATTTATAGCATCAAAAGTTGGACTGCGGATAAGCTATGAAAAGACAAATATAATGAAGACACTTATGGCAAGTAATGCAGATATCACCCTGGAATCTAAAATGATAAAAATAACAGAGAAGTTCACCTATATAGGTAGCAATTTTGATTGCACAGGAAATGTTAAAAATAAACTATGCTACTAATTGTCAAAGCAACATCAGTCTAAATAAGATATGGAACTGCAAGTTATATAGTATTAAAACTAAATTATGAATTTTCAATTCAAATGTTGTATCAATCCTAACATATGCTAGCGAGAGTTGGAAAATGACTAAAGATATAGAAAGCAAGTTGAATGCATTTCTTCTTCTTTGTGTTCGTTCTTTACGAGCAATTTTAATCACTCTTTGTGATCTGTTTGATCTTTGCCAAGAACATGTATACGTTGCACATTGGTTTGGCAGGCCCCTAAACGCATAGACTGCTACATATTTAGGACACATGCATTCGACTTCAGCCAAACCTCCTTAGTCGCCTCTTACGACGTGTGGCAGGTAACAGTGGTTCAATTCTTTACACCCCAAATTTGGGCCCCGGTAACCACTGGCGTAGAATGCATTTGCAAATAGATTTGCAAAACAAGTGGTCGATATGGAGCGTTCAAGAAGAAGATCTCTGATCTCACTGTCTGTGAGATTGAGTTCCTAATCCTATCAGAGATGAACGATAAAATGTAGGTCTGGGTTCTGTTTAAGAGCGTAAAAGAATCTTTAGCAGTGCAAAAATAAATAATAGTAGGCAGAAAGGTAGCAGTGGGTGTGTGCCCCCACAAACAATTGCTAATAATAATAAACATAAAATTCCAACAATCCTCAAAATACACCAGACTCATCGGTGCTACAGAGTTTGTACACTGCTGCTGAGACCTTCACTGCTGCCGTAAGAAAGATATCGCGGAGTACAGATGGTTGGTTGTTCAACAAAGTACAACAATGATGGTCTAATCAATAAATAGAGTATAAGAGTGAAAAGTTGATTATATGTGTTTGAAATGTTCATCTCTTACGTTTATCTTCAGTGATCTGCTTAAAATGGGAAGCATCGCCTAACAGAGCAATGCCCATTTCATCCAGCTGTAGTTTGTAGTTTTTTATCGCTCTGTCTGAAGAATCCACTAATGCCTTTAACCTGTTCACTTCAGATGCTGCAACGAGTGAAGACAAAGTTATTTCAATATAACAACAAAAAGTGACAAGAACATGTATTTTGAGGACTCAACCAAAGCACAGAATCTTGCTTGAGAACCTTCTTTACATTAAGAAACAAAGAATGAAGTGGTTTGGCCACATAATAAGAATGCACCCTTCTTCTTCTTCGAACGCTCCATATCAGCCACCACTATGTGTGTATTGTGCCAGTTATGCGCCTACTAGTAGGCCAGCACTTCAGATTTCTGCGCTGCTTTTTCTTTACTAGGGTAGCATCCCTAGTGCCTACATTAGTCGCCTCTTACAACATGCATTGTAGGCCCCTTTGGTACTATTTTTGCTTCCTTGCGGGCCCCGGCACTACACTGGTGGAATGCATCCAAACTCCACAGTATACAGTCTTCTACAACAGAACATCAGGAAAGAATGCGAGAGAAAGACCATAAAAAAATATGGTTTGATGGCATAGCAGAATCATGTCAAAGAGCAAAAAAATAATCTACCAAGCCACTAGAACAGGGCAAGACAAAAACAGAAAACCATGACACTGGGCAACAATCTGGTAGCAGTGTGAGGACAAAAGAAGAAGAACCGACAGTTTTGAGTTAGTGACAACTAATCTGAAATATAAAAATTAAAGTGAGAAAAGTAACTGGTCTGCCTACATCCCATATACTTGGGTCAGACATGTTACATGACAAACATTTCACACTCTACAGCAGCGCTGATTAGTGTTTCAAGACAAGATATTATTTCTGGATAACAGTACGTTTCAGTTTTTTCATAAGCAAAATATTTTTTGTAAACATTGAATCAGTATTACGTTTTTGTTTTACTATTATTAATGTTACTATTATAGAACTATTATTATTATTGCAACTGCCCCATGATGCCAGTGTCTCCGGTCATTAGTCAGATGTGCCCCAATAATTAGTGAGCCACGAGAACCATCAGTATGCATACTCTTTGATATTTGTTGCTGGAGGCTGAGCACTTATGGGTCTGCCCGGAGTGCAATGACGTCAGTTTAGTAACCGATAACACCCAATATATAAAAACGGACAGCACTGTTCGACAGTCTGTAAAGGTTAGCGGACAATTTCATGGCGAAACCGGGCAGCTTCCCTAGGCCACTACCTCAGTCACCTCTTACGACATGCCTTGTGGGTTACTATTCTTTTCTCTCCTTGCGAGCCATGGCAACACATGGATGCTATCAGTACAGAGGTTGACACTCAGCTGTTCCATGAAGCTAGTCTGTTCAGAATTGTCTCTGTCTTTTTCTGTCTCATCTCTAATTTATTTTACTGGTTATCACATTGTGTTCTAAACATCCCTTTCACCTCATATGTCCCCAAAAATGATGACTGCCTCTTTCATATATTGATAAGTATTTTTCTTTGTGGCCTCCAGAGATTTTGCTGTTTGGAGTAGACTATGTTTTAAACTTCTTTTAAAACCAGTGTCCTGTCACCATTCAGGTGATCCTTACTCTGACTTCAGAGGTAATTGTAATTTAGATCATCAAGTAAAGGATCAGAGTCTCCTGTAGACCAACACATGGAAACTTTTGTTCTTTTTTTTTGGCCCAAGCTGGCCTCAAACCCATAGAATTTCCAAAACATGTGGTCACTAGCACAGTTTTATCAACTATGCCATCAACTACTCCTACAAATGTAATTAAAAGATAACATAACAGGCAATCAAGGTGGCAACTGAGAAAATGTTGAATACCAGACTTAATCCACAACCTGTTGTATTTTTGACAAATGCAAAATTAGCACTCCAGTCCAGAAAATAGCCATGTCTACAGACCCTATTGTCTCAAATGTGCAAGCAGCGTAAGGTTGTCTTGCTGTGGATACCATCTCACTGTGGAATACCAGGAAATTTTTTTTTTTTTCTTTCGTCCGCTTTCAACTCAGAGGAAGTTCCATCTCTGAAACTGATTTTTGCGTGAAAATCCGTTTTCCAATTTCTTACAATGGCAGCAGCGTGCACATTGTAAATTACTTTACACTGGCAGCCGTGTGCTCAATGTACTCGTAATTAGTATTCCCTCGCCATACAGGCAGATTTTCTCCGACTTCAGAGGTACTCACGTTATCGTCCTGAGTAAGACCAGGGGACTCGAACAAATGCCGGACAGTAGGTTCGAACCCGAGCTATGAGGCGTCTCACAGCTAGCAGGCCGAGCTACTATCAACTACTCTAGGCAGTCCCCCGACCAGGAAATGAAACAGCAGACCGACTGGCCAAGAAGGTCCTGCAGGAGAGCAAGTGGATGTGCCAGTTACCTACCACCAAAAGTAAAGGATGATTAAATCAATCAGAAAGCCACCAATACCAACACAAGAAAACTTCTATAATATGAGCAGATTTGAACAAGTTGTCATTCTGCGTCTTAGAACAGGACATAATAGACTCTACAGCCACATGTATACAAAATTTAAGATTGACAATTCGGCCATGTGCACAGACACATCAGACTGCAGAGCCTGGGCAGATGACGCTCATCAGTCCGGTAGGGCAGGTCATCTACGGGTCACTGCCCTGAAAGAAAATAGCAACCTGCTGCCTTGTGGATTTTGGCTGGGGACAGCAAAAGGCTAACGAGAGCGAACCCAGTAAACGCTGGTTGAAATCGAACACGCCACCGAAGGATAAGCACCTGAGCTCCAATAGGTAATGAAGGCCGTCCACGTACATCCGTTCTTGATGTTTGGCTGCTTATATATCACAATTGAATGATAAAAGCGGCCTAAGATCGATCATGAGAGACTGTAGAGCACACACTTCAAGATTGCCCCGAATATGATACTCTGAGGCAAACTCACTAGCCTAACGAAACAACACTGGACATAAAACTACACAGTCATCTGTGTGAGCTACAAAAAGACAGTGAAGTTTATACAAGAGACACCATTGAATATATAGACAATATTTCAAGCGAATGAAAGGAAGGACAATAATAAGAAATCTCTGATGGTACAACAAATAACTGAATTATAAAAAAATTTACTAACCATAAGACTTTTGCATGTTTTCATACTTTGCTTTCAAGTCCTCATATTTACTGGTGCCTCCTCCAATACGTTTCTGCAACTTCATGTTTGTGTCTCGTTCTATCTGTAAAGCATTGGTCAGGCTGGTGTTTGCCTCTTTCATTTTCATCACTTGCTGCTCACATCGCTTAGACTGCTCGCTAAGACTTTTCAATTCCTTCTCAGATGACTCCATCTGATGGTGAAGATTAATATTGTTACAGACCATACTGTGCAGCTTTTAATTTTCAACATATCTTTAAATAACTAAAACATTACTAATGTCCTCTTTTAGTTTTCAATGCATCTTCAAACAGCCAAACATCAAACTGTCGTTACTGCCTGTAGTACCGCTTTTAAGCGTGGCGCAGGACAGGTGGGACGAGATGCTGCGGAATTTAATGGCCGCATGGCTAGTGCAATCGCCGCACAAGTGAGGATTTTTAATTTATGCCTACAACAGAAAAAAGCCATGCATTACTAGTACCATATTTTTTTTCTTTCTTTCGCCCACTATGAATTCAGACTGTGATTGGTTTTTGGATTATATTCCTTATCATCAGCGTCCCTGGCAACTCAAGCGAACCATATTTATTCTTCTTCACATGTCCCATATCGACCACTCTGTGTGATTTGTATGTGATCTGAGCCTAAGAGTGATTGTACATTGTGTCAGTTATGCACCTACAAGTAGGTCAGCACATTTGTTTTCTGCTATGCTTTTTATTTACTAGGGTAGCTTCCTAGGTCCTACATCAGTCGCCTCTTACGACATGCCTTGTAAGTCGCAATGGTACTATTCTTTGCTTGTGGGCCCCGGCACCACACAGGCAACAACTGTACTTTAAATTCGGAGGTACTTGTTATTTAAGATCCCCAGAGTAAAGAATCAGGGTTTTATGTAGTCCAACTGCACCTTTTTCCCATTTCTTAATTGATAATTTCTGCTCTGAACACACTATTCTCATGATTATCATATGGCAGCTACTTTTAAAGATCTTTAATTTATGTGTAATGAGCGCTATCATTTTCATTTGAGTGTTTACAATTAAAAATTTCACTAATTTCTTCAATTTTCCTAGCTGTTATATTGTGCAATCTTGAACAGAAGGGAAAAAAACTAGAATAATGAAGTAGCAATGTGAAGCTTTTAATGACAAAAAAAACCCACTGCATTTGCAGATGTTGTAGAAGATTATTCTCCTGTTAACCTCTGCAGCAAAAATTAAACAAAAACATAATGGTTATTCTGTAGAATGAATATTGCAAAATAAAAGCACAAAGATAAATAGAAGTTGCAGCACCTTTTTGTTGGCTGTATCAAGCTGCTTCCTTAAATTGTTGCAGAATTCATTTGCAGTTCTCATTTGGGAATCACTCTCTTTCAGTCTTTTGTTTTCTCTCTCTCTAAAACTAGTGTTCTCTTCTTGAAGAATCTTGATCTTTCTCTCATGCTGAGCAATAAGTAACTGGTAGAAGAGAAATATATATTTAAAGATACAAGAATGTTTCTAGTTATTCATAAGAAAATCTATATCAATCACAATCTTCTGTGTTAGATTCTGTAAAGTTGTACAGTAAACGATAAGAAACATATAAAAACAATTGATCTTTTTATGCACCTGTGTGTTGCCAGGGCTCGAAAGGAGCAAAGAACACTGTGATCTACAAGGCATGTCGTAAGAGTCACCTAAGGTGGGGTTTAGTGTAGGGCTGGCTACCCCATCCAGTAGAAAATTTTAGCCAAAAGAAAGTTTGTGAAAACCTCAGGGGGAATATAACAAGGGTCCTTTCCTAGAACCCACAGGGACAACAAAAGAAGGGGGAACCGAGAAATACATGGAGACGAGATTTGGAGGCAGAGATCAACAATATAAAGAAGAGTTGGAGGAAGCTGCAGGAGATAGCTAGAAATAGGAAGACTTAACATGAGTTGATTGAGGGCATATGCCCCAATCCGGGTTAAAAAGGCATGAGAGAGAGACTTTTTATGTTTAAATGTGAATCCAGGCGCTATTGGTTACTAAACTGACATCATAGCATTCTGGGCTTACACACACAAGCGTTCAGATGTCAAACAATATGCATACTGATAGTTCCTGTGGTTTGTTGGCATCCAGTTCTACAATGTGCAAATTCAAACATCTTAAATTCAACATCAATAGTGTCCTCATCAAACAGGCGGTCATCAAGAGACTAAAGAACATCCCCCTTGTATCTTAACTTCCCGAAGATCAATTCTGTTGATGCAGGCCTGTCCACTCTTATTGTTGCAAACACCAGCATGCCCAGGACAGTAGACCCTTGGAAACCTCTATAGATGACACACACTCATACCGCAACCTGCCATTTTGGACCTTCTCAAACATCGACTGTGAGTCAGATACAACATCTCTTGTAAGCAGAGTCCCTGATAGCCACTGGAGGGCAGCAGTAATGGCCATAACCTCCATCCCCATACTGGAAGTAGTTGCCATGTATGCTACGCTTCTCTCTGCAACAGTCCTACCAAGCCAGGAAGCCCCAAAATAAATTGTCACTACAATGCAAAGACCCATTGATATAAGCAACATCATCATACTCCAGGTGGGTTATGTATTAGAGAGACAAGAACAGAACTCTACTGTTAATGTGCTAGCAACTTTAACCTCAATACACACAAAAAAGGACTAAACAGAACTTCTACATAATACAACTACAAAATAAACATTCTCTTTTCTATCCCAGAAAAAAGGGCTGTGAGTTAATTTCATGCAAATGATATGCTTCTTCATTTCGCCTGTTATGAATTCAGACGTAATCAGGGCACCTGGTATGGCGTGTCTGACTGATTTTTTGCGTAAAGGTCTGCTTTCTTATTATCAGTGTCGCCCGCCGTACATGCATGCCATCTCCAACTTCAGAGGTAAAATGGTGTTCCATAAATGGGGAAAGGAAATGGCCCAACGCATACTTGGACATAAAAATGTGAACTGACCGACATTTCAAACTAGCAGTGCGCAAAAGCTACTGAGTATTTTCATTTGGTTATATTCTATGAGCGGCGTTTGTCACTTAGGGGATAGTGAATCGGTCTATTAACCCCAACGTTCTGAGTTCGAATCACGCTGCGGACAATTTGATTGCAAATTGTTTCGTGTGGATTTTTACAATAAGGACGATAGCACCACCCATTCAGAAAGCAATGGCAAACTACTGAACGTAATAATGCCTAGAAAAATCACAAACAGCGTTAAAAGCTGTGGTTGATTCGCAAAGTCCTGTAAAGGATATGCAATTAACTTTTGTTATATTTTATGACCAACTGATAGAATTGTGTGAAGAATTTGATAATTTCCAAGCACAATCTATAGCTGATAAAAATGTCTATAGAGTTCTCTATAATAAACATCCATTAGATCAGTGTCGGAAGTGGAGCAAATTAGTGAGTAGGAATTATAAGCACTTTTTAAAATTAGTTATTTGACATTGAAAAACAAAATGGAAGATTACACTACATAAGTTGACAAAATGATTACAAATATAAGAAAACAAGCACATACTTGTATTGTTGTTAGATTTCCTTGTATATTTTCCTTGTCCTCTGTCAGTTTTTCTATCTCTTCTTGTTTAGTTGCCAGAGATTCCTGGAAAGCATGCCTCTCTGTGTCCATCATCAAGTTCTGTACCTGCAACTGTTGTTCTTGTTCCATTTTCAAGTTTGATTCTTCAGAAATTAAGTCTTGGAGAATCTTCTGGTGGTCTTCATTGATTGTCTTGATATTGTCTAACAACGAAAGGCAAGATTTATTAATCTATTTCAGTTCTTTTAGATAACAGAATTTATATACAGAAACAATCCGATAGAAGTCGCACTCACTAATTGTTACTGTCCGTAAAGTTCCGAGGGTATGATGACTCATGGCAAGTGGTTCGGACATGTTTCCTGAAAAGATCACACTTGAAGGATCTAAACTTCAAGTACCTCTGAAGTCAGTGAAAACCCGCCTGCATAGCGAGGGACTCCAGTCAATGGTAAAGTAGGCTTTCCTGCAAAAATCAGTCAGATCACCAAACCAGGCGTCATGGCAACTGCCTGAATTCATACCGGGCGAGCACAGATGATATACACAAACTGTGTTGAATGGGATGAGCTTGTTTAGTTTGTGAGTAATAATCTGTGTCGGAAAATGGTAAAATGAATACTATTGTGGAACACAATCGGTTGATCCGTAGCTAACAAATGTACTGAATACTGATGATTCAGTTGAAAATGTATAATCCCTATCTTTTCTTTCGCATAAAAAACACTCATATTTAGTGTAACCAATATTAAAACATTTAACAAGGCCGTGAAAGGGCATATGTGTGCTTTTAAATGTTTTATAGAAGAGTTTTCAGAATACCTTGGACATAAGAGACCAAATAGATCTAGAAAGAAAGGAACTCAAAATCAAATAAAACTGGCTGATGCTACAAATAAGAAAGAAAATTTTGGACATATATAAAAATATGAAGCGCTGGAGTAGATCATCATTGAAGGAGGCATAACGGCAAATAGAAGAAGAGGAAGACCACGGAGAAGATGGATTTAGGATGTAACTGATGGGTTGAACATGACGGCTGCAGAGGCAGGACATCTGGCATATGAGAGAGAGAAATTCCGGACGACTGTTGGGGTGGCAAAGTTCTGCTCAGAACAAGCCAGTTGATGATGATGATTTTAATTCTAACATGTTTCCTTATTTTAACGTAAGAAGAAAAGTTTAGCAGACTTACCATGTAACTCAGCAATTCTGGATGTAAACTCTTTATTCTCTTTCAAAAGTGCATTTTTTTCTGCCATGGCAAGAGCTATTTTATTTGAGTGATTCTCTTCCAGGGAAGAGATCTGTCTAGTATGTTCTTCAATAACCTGCAAGATTTAATCATTGAGAATGTAAGTTGCGTACAAAAAAGATATGTATTATGTTCATTATATTATATATTACTGTATGATGTACTTTTGCAAACCAAATCCAGTTATGAATCAGTGCCAGTAGAGTTATGAATCAGTGCCAGTAGGAGTTGTGAATAGGGCAGTTCACCCGAGCTCAACTACTGCTACCCATAATTTATCTTGAAGGGTTGCTTCCTAAGACCAGGTATTCACTCTTTGACAAAGACAGGGCAGTCTTGCAACAAGTGTTATGGGATATGACTGGGTGCTGGATCCATTTTTTACAATTGCACTCTGAGACTGCAGTGTCCCATTCTGAGCACAAATATCTCTGTCTTTTTATTTCTGCTCTGGCCTGTAGTTTTCATTTATTTCCTTCATGGATGGTTTCAGAAGTGTATTTACTTTTCTTTTTGCAGCTCTCGGAAAAGACTGCTTCCAGTTTCCTTCAGAAGTTACAAGCTCATCAGTCTTCACATTTCCATAAATATAGCAGTGGGCTGGTATCATCATCAGCGCCAGCTCTTATTTTCTGGACAACAATCCAACATTGACTTATACTTCTTGGCTGAGTCTGTCTTGTTTTAAATATAGATCAGCTTGGAGAAAGTATGTTGAGTAACTAGAAAATGAAAATTTTAGGGTGCGGTCTATCTTTGCTACTAAAGACTGATCATTGTGGAAGGACACATACTGGCAAACAGGAGAAGAGGAAGACAAAGTAGAAGATGCCATCTTCCGACTCAGGATAGGTCAAAACAGACGGAACAAACACCTACACAGGCTACAATTGTCCCCATCCCCACTGTGTCCCTGTGACAGCGCTGATCAAACCACAGAACATGCCCTGATGTCCTTCCTAGAAAGGAATGCTGGCCCTACAACACAACACTCAAAACTATATGGCACCAGAGATGAGCTCCAGACAACAGTCGACTTCATCATAAGAATGCATCTAACGGTAAAATCATCAAAATAGCGATCGCAAAGAAAAAGCATGACGGCTGCAGAACTGGTCTCTTCTAGAGAAATTCCGAAGGACTGTTAAGGTGGCGAAGGACTGTTAGGGTGGCAAAGTTCTGCTCAGGTCGAGCTATTTGATGATGATGATGACTGGATGCACAACAGTCGACCAGTATCTATAGAAGACATAGGAATAAAGTTGTAAAAATAGGGAAAAAGGTGTGCCGGCCAGTTCCTAAAATACCTTCTCAAGAAGGAAGGAGAACAGAGAAAATGATTAATTGATATACCTTTTGCACAACATTCTCATGCTCCTTTATCTTTTGTTCCATTGTCCTGTCCAGTCTATCAGTGATATGTCTTTGAGAGATTAGTTCCTGCTCCATTTGCTTCTGTGCTAGCTGTTCACGCTGCAGATTCTTGCGCAACTGTTCAAGTTTGGTCTCATTTTCAGTTTTAATGGCCTGGAAGAAATAAAATTGTGCACAAACCATTAAAAAATGAATAAAGTGACACTTGTAATCGATTCTTCTTCGTCGGTTTGTTTAGTATTTCTGAATGACATACTTGCAAGTTCAACAAGATCATACATTGTCCATTCTCCAATGCAACTGTCATCCCAGTGTTCCTATTCTCACTGTGCCTACATGATTTTGGTTGACATATCTTCTCTCTATCTATCTATAAGCCACATTTCCTTCCTGCCCTCTGTGTAGAGCTGACATGCACAAAGGATGTGTGCTGCAGTTTTTAGGTTCAGTCTAGAAGAGAACAAGTCTGTCTCATCAATGTTAAGCTTTCTGCCCATGTGGCTGCTCAACCCGTTGTCCTGTTTGGAGTCTGAAGATAATGGCACACTCTTTGCATGAGTTATGGTATAGGAGTCTTTGTGTGAATTTTCTTAATTTCTGCTTTATCATAGATTTTGATTTATGATATACGATGTTTGCATTCGTTTTTATCAAACACGTTAACACCTCCTCTTTCTGATCTGTATGGTTTGAATGAATGTGAATGTCCGTGTGCCCAGCGTGTTCATAGCGCGTTGGACTACGGGTGACTAGTCCTCTGTAAGTGCGGGTTCAACTCCGCGGACTGGCAGAAAAGCTACAGGTTCCCCAGATTTACGGTGTTCGTGGAACCGAGCCGAAGGACTACGATGTCCATGACACCGAGCCGAAGAGCTTTCAGCTCAAGTGCTTCTGGATTGGAGAAAAAAAAAGGAATGTGAATATTTTGCATCTCCGTTAGGCAACTACAGCATGTAGAACAGACACATCTGAATTTCTGCAAAGTGTATGCATATTGTCCAACAGGACAGAAATTTGTACAGATAGATAAATGTAAGATATCACATCTGGAGTTATACTGTAGCATATTAGATCGGATTGGTAACATGGAGGCTGGCAAAGCTGATGTATGCCAATATAAGCTGCAATTTTTAAAGGCCACCATCCTTCGTTAAGAGGTAACTCTTCCATTTTATATTATGCACAGCATTTATTTTCATATTATACATTTTATTACACAGCACCAAATTAAATTAAATATTTCTAAGCAAAAGATATCTCTTCTCTCTCATATTCCTTTGCATTCCAAAATGTAACATAGGGCTGCAACTTATTAACATTTATATGAATTTTTCAATTCAGTGTTCCTATTAGAACATATAATTCCCAAACATGATGTATTGATGATTATAGGCGACTTCAACGCACAAGTAGGTAATGACAACAGAGGCAGAGTAATGGGGAAACACAGAATAGACCTAGAGTCAAACAATGGAGAATGATTGTGTGAATTTAGTGAGATAAATGATGTCGTTATTGGTGGAACAACGAAGATGGAGGTGGATTGGACATGTATGGCAAGTAGGGACATTGGCCAGACGGACAGAGGATGGGAAGAGAAGGCCTGGACGTCCAAAGGAAACATGGAGAAGAACTGTGGAGAGAGAGTTGAAGGAGTGTAGCATGATGTGGGAGACGGTCGGTAGAAAGACAGCAGAATGGCAACAGTGGAAGTCTCTTGTGAAAGTCTTATGTGTCAATCGGGACATGAAGATGATACAGATAGAATAGAACATAGTGCTGAAATGGTTCCTAAAACAATGGTAGTGCTTTATCTAAGCTTCTGCAGTAGTAATTTTTCTAGATTTAAATTTTGAAAGTTCTAAATGCGAAGGATTGTCTTAATTGCACTGGGTTTCCCCATATGGCTCCGTCCTTGTCAGCAGAGATGTCATCCCATATAGCACAAACTCTGTAACTCCAGCAATAATCATAGGGATCTCATGAAAAAATTGCACATGCAAACTGTCCGGATTCAAACCCACAACCTTCATAATGACAGGCAAACATCTTAACCACTTTGTCATAGAAAACTCCTAGTTGTTAGTAGCTATAGCCCAACCCCAGACAACCTTGATGGATATTGTTCAACAAGAAACAAATTCCTACTGATGGGTTACTGATAAAAATGTTATGAATTTAAAACTCCACATAGTAGGACATTTATTGAGTACAGATTCAATTGGTTGTTCGTAAGAAAGTTAGAGAAGACTCACATCCCTCAGTAAAAGATGGACATTAAAAAAAAATAAAGCATCAATTATTTCAACATGTGTGTATACAGAGACTAATGTACAGTCCTACCTGAACTGTAATCTCGTACTCCTTAGTCAAAGATGTCACCTGTAAACAGTAAATGTAAATCATTGTTAAATGTCTTAATAAAAAAATCTCCATGTTAATATAGTAGTGATACAGACTAATATCAATGACCTAAAGGGGATCTTCTTCTGTGTGTTCGATTTCATATGCTCATCTAAAACCATGAGATGGGTTGCCTCTATGAAGCTGCATGTAAGTTGGAGTTTCTAGAGTTCCCCATAGCTTGCTCTGTAAGCTTCAAAGGGGGTCTAAAGACAAAGGAATGACTTCATTGCATCAAGTTTTATCCCATATGACTTGGTCCCTCTTCACAGTAATGGTACGCCCCCTGCGAGTAGATTGCACAAAGGACAAACTCTGTAGCTCCGTCAACAATCCTATGGGCATCTGGAAAAAAATCCATAGTGCTCGATCTCATCAGTATGTCTTACAGCGTGTGGCGACTAGCGACACCGGTTCTGTGTTGGTTTACTATTCTTTTTGACATATTAGCCAAGTGTTCTTGTCTAGCTACACCACAGTTGATTTAGAATTCTTGAAGTCAGGTAAGTTTTGTAGATTCACCACTATTACTTGAATCTTGTACATTTCTATATCAGGGAATAATATCAGCCTGGTCCATTGCTCTCTGGCTTTTTACAGCAACAATACCTGAAAGCCTATCGCCGCATTCATTTCCAGTAATTATGTTCCCTTTAAATAAAGAGAAGATAGAGATATGTTGGACACACCTTGAGGAGAAATGATCAACGAATATCAAAGCAGGCATTGAAGTGGGATGCAAAGGGTTCAAGAAGAGAGGTCGACCTAAGGAGACCTTGAAACGAACTTTGCTGAGAGAGGCAAGAAATATCGGTCTCAGTTCCATGGATGAGATTGAGCGAGTTGCCCAGGAAAGAGCGGTATGGAGAAATTACTTGCAGGCCCAATGTAACGTATAACGGTACAAGAGGAATTATTATTATTATAATTTCCCTAAATTATAAAACAAAAACCGAACATTTCGGAATGATTTACTCCTCTCCTCGTGGAGCATAGGGCATCAGCATTTTGGAATACAGACCATATTTAAATTACTAAAAACCACAATATGAACATTAAAAAAACCACCAACTAAAAATATGTATATAAACAATGTAGGCTGTACATATCAGAACTAGAAACTACAAATAATGAGACAATCACACTAGTTGGCATGTATGATAATAGCAAGAATGCTATCAGCAGCTAAAAATAGCGGACATAATGAGTGTGAACAATAAACTAGAAGTTTAATATGTCAATCTTAAAAAGTTAGTACCATTTTGAGCATGCAATGTGAAAGAGTAGTAGTGTTTGGAGGTACAATACAAGTTACACAAAAATAAGACAGCAGAAGACATGGATATTAACAAATGTGATACAAAGCACCAGCAAAATATAAAAAATAGTGGGAACATGCATTTTTCCAGTGGCTACTTATGGTTGTGAATCATGGACCATTACACAAACAAGAACGAAAATCCAGTCCTTCAAAACTAAATGCTACAGAAAGATCCTATGAACACCATATACAGAAAAAAAGAAAGAACACCGATGCCCTGAAAGAACTGAATGTTAAAGACAATTGGCTGATGAACAATATACTATACAGAAAAATTAGATACTGTGGTCACATCAAGCTTCACGATGGTCTGGATAGATCAATATTAGCGGGCAAGGTCCTAGGACACACAGGCAGACCAAGAAGAAGATGGCTACAAGATATTAAAGAAACCATGAATATGACCATCTGCGAACTGGCTAGAGAGAGTGAACTTCAGCGTGCTGCAAGAGGCAACATCCTATACAGGATACGCACCTTGATGATAATACAAAGCATAACAACTTGAGAAATAAGAAATAAAGACAAAAATTCTTACCTGTTGCTCCAACTCTACTTTCTCAGCACTAGTAATCTCCTGATGCTGAGACTCAGCTTTACAAATGACTCTGGCATGCTCTTGAGAAACATTAGACAAATGTGCTTCATGATCCAACCTCAAAGCTGCCATTTCAGAATCAAAATTTTGTTTCTGTTTAGCAAGAGCAGCGATCTCAGATTCTCTGGCGCTCTCAAATTTGACTTGAAGATTTTTCAACATATTTTCAGTTGCCTCTTTCATTGTTAAGATCTCGTTTAAGTGTTCGTCTTTCAGAGAGTCTATGATACCGTTCTTGGTTTTAATTTCATCTAATTTCTCTTGTAATGTTAATGTTATTGCCGAAAGCTTCTTGTTCATGTCTTGCTCTGCTATATCTTTCTCTGCTGTGACTTTCTCCATGACAGCTAACTTTTCAACTGTACTGTGCAGAGATAAATTTACCTCTTTCAACTGTGCATCTAACAGTTGATTAGCAGTTTCTTTGCAGGTAAGCTGTTCCTGGACAATGCTCAGAACAGAACTAGTTTTTTCTAATTCCCCTCTTGTCTCTGACAAAATATCACTTTTGTTCAACAATTCACTATTCACCTTTTCCAGCATTGCACACTTCTCTTCAAGTTCTTTCAATGCTGACTTTAGCCGTGCTTTCAGGTTTTCAATTTCTTGTATATGTTTCTGAATCTGTTCCACAAGTTCTGCATTCTCATTCATTTTCAGTCGGTTGGTTGAAATCTGTTTTTCAAGCTCACAGTTCAGTTCAGAGATAGAAGATTCTTTTGATTGCAGAATGATTGTAAGGTCACCTATAGAAGCACTTTGTTCTTGGTTAGTTTTTAATAATTGTGAGACATGTTGTTCTTTTTTCTGAATCTCCTCCTGAAGGTTGATGATGGAACACTTGTTTTTTTCTTCTTTGATTATGAGATCAGTAATTCTTGATTCTTGAATGTCTATAGTGTTTTTAAGATCTTTCATCATTTGTTCTTTATCCAGTAAATCTGCATTTTTAATGTCCAGAGCTTCTGTTGTGACATCAATAGTAGAAGAATTTGTAATTTGTTGTTCTTTCAAGTTATCAATCTGTTCTTCAAGTTGACATTTATCAGCACTAAGTGATTTTAGCTCTTCATTCTTTTGGTGCATAGATTCTGTCAACACTTTAACTTCATTTTCAGAGCAGATTAACTCATCCTTCATTCGGTTCATTTCACTGCCCATTTTAACCAGTTCACTTGAACTTTGAGACATTATATCTTGGTACTCATTGCACAAAGCAGACTTTTCCTCCATTGATTTTTTCAATCTCCTCAGTTCTTCATTCAAAATTGACAGCTCCTCCTGTGCTTTAGTCAACTGCTCTCTAACTTCTTTAAGACATGACTCTGTACTACTTAATTGTTGTTTATAATCTTCATTCTCAGTCCTCAATTTGTTACATATGGTTTCAAGATCATGTTTTGAATCATCAATAAATATTTTCTGAGACTGTAAATCCAATATTTCTGTATTCTTGATGTTCATGGTATCTGTCAGTTCAGTAATAACAGTACACTTTGCATCAAATTGTTCTTTAACTTGTAATGTCTCTTGTTTCAGCTTTGCAATCATCTCACAAAGATTCTCATTCTCTGTTTCTTTGCCTCTGAGAAGTTCTTGGACACTGTCTCTATCAATGTGAAGCTTTGACATATCATTGTGCAGACTGTTTAGTTCTTCTTCTTTCTTATTCAAAACATCTTCTAGATTTGATTTTATGTCAGACAATGCAATCATTTCCTGACTTTGGTATTGAAGTTCCTTCTCTAGATCTGAAACCTTGTCTGTAAGACTAGACATTCTGTGATTGTATTCTGTACATTCATCTATCTTGTCTTTTATCTGACTGTTCAATATGTCAATCTGTTCTTCCAGTTTACATTTAACAGAATCCAATGTTTGCAGTTTCTCATTCTTCTGCTGCACAGATTCTGTCAACTCTATAACTTGCTGCTCAGAGATGATCAGTTCTTCATGCAAAGTTGATATCTTCTCGTGTCCCACAGTCAACTGATCTCTAAGTTGTTTAAGATCTGACTCTGTGCCATTTAGCTGTTGATCATATGTTCTTATCTTAGTCTTAAGTTCATCACATGTGATTTCAAGGTTCTTGTTTTCGTTCTCAAGACATGTTTTCTGAGTTTGCAATTCCAATACTTCTGTACACTTAATATTTAGAGCTTCAGTCAATTCATCAGCAGATGAGGACTTTGCAACCAGTTGGTCTTTAACTATCTCTGCTTCTTCTTTCAGCTTTGCAATCATCTCACAATGATTCTCATTCTCTGTTTCTTTGTCTCTGAGAAGTTCTTGGACACTGTCTCTATCAATGTGAAGCTTTGACATATCTTCATCCTTACTGGACATATCATTGTGCAGACTGTTTAGTTCTTCTTCTTTCTTATTCAACACATCTTCTAGATTTGATTTTATGTCAGACAATGCAATCATTTCCTGACTTTGGTATTGAAGTTTCTTCTCTAGATCTGAAACCTTGTCTGTAAGACTTGACATTCTGTGATTGTATTCTGTACATTCATCTATCTTGTCTTTTATCTGACTGTTCAATATGTCAATCTGTTCTTCTAGTTTACATTTAACAGAATCCAATGTTTGCAGTTCCTCAATCTTTGAGTGTGTCAACTCTTTCAACTCACGAACTTCATTCAGAGAACCAATTAACTCTTCCTTGATTTCATCATTTTGACTTGCCATCAAAACAAGTTCATCTGATTTTTGAGATACTACATTCTGCAGCTCATAGAACATCTTAGAGGTTTCGTCGGCTGAATCCTTTAATCTGTTGAGTTCTTCATTTAAAGTTAACATTTCTACATTTCTTGCTGTCAACTGATCTCTAACTTGTTGAAGTTCTGATTCAATATTAGTTACAGACTGTTTATAAGTTTCATTTTCCACTCTCAATTCTTCACAAGTTGTTGTCAAATACTTTTCTGAGTCACTAAATGATAGTTCTCGAGAATGCAAATCTAATAGTTTGGTATTCTTGATGCTCAGAGTCTCTGTCAGTTCAGCAATAACAGCAAACGTTGCATCACATTTCTCTTTAACTTGTACTATCTCTTGTTTCAGCGTCGCAATCATCTCATTAAGATTCTCATTCTCTGCCTCTTTGCCTCTGAGAATTTCTTGAAGTTTTGACATATCTTCATCCTTACTGGACATATCATTGTGCAGACTGTTTAGTTCTTCTTCTTTCTTATTCAACATATCTTCTAGATTTGATTTTATGTCAGACAAGGCAATCATTTCCTGACTTTGATATTGAAGTTTCTTCTCTAGATCTGAAACCTTGTCTGTAAGACTTGAGATTCTGTGATTGTATTTTGTACATTCATCTACCTTGTCTTTTATCTGACTATTCAATATGTCAATCTGTTCTTCTAGTTTACATTTAACAGAATCCAATGTTTGCAGTCTCTCATTCTTCTGCTGCACAGATTCTGTCAACTCTATAACTTGCTGCTCAGAGATGATCAGTTCATTCTTCACTTGGTTTCTCTCACTTTCCATCTTGAATATCTCATCTGATTGTTGAGCCATTAAGTCTTGTAGATTATTGCACAAACTAGACTTTTCCTCCATTGATTCCTTCACACTGTTTAATTCTTTGTGCAAAGTTGATATCTTCTCGTGTCCCACAGTCAACTGATCTCTAAGTTGTTTAAGATCCGACTCTGTGCCATTTAGCTGTTGATCATATGTTCTTATCTTAGTCTTAAATTCATCACATGTGATTTCAAGGTTCTTGTTTTCGTTCTCAAGACATGTTTTCTGAGTTTGCAATTCCAATACTTCTGTACACTTAATATTTAGAGCTACAGTCAATTCATCAGCAGATGAAGACTTTGCAACCAGTTGGTCTTTAACTATCTCTGCTTCTTCTTTCAGCTTTGCAATCATCTCACAATGATTCTCATTCTCTGTTTCTTTGCCTCTGAGAAGTTCTTGGACACTGTCTCTATCAATGTGAAGCTTTGACATATCATTGTGCAGACTGTTTAGTTCTTCTTCTTTCTTTTTCAACTCATCTTCTAGATTTGATTTTATGTCAGACAATGCAATCATTTCCTGACTTTGGTATTGAAGTTCCTTCTCTAGATCTGAAACCTTGTCTGTAAAACTAGACATTCTGTGATTGTATTCTGTACATTCATCTATCTTGTCTTTTACCTGACTGTTCAATATGTCAATCTGTTCTTCCAGTTTACATTTGACAGAATCTAATGTTTGTAGTTTCTCATTCTTCTGCTGCACAGATTCTGTCAACTCTATAACTTGCTGCTCAGAGATGATCAGTTCATTCTTCACTTGATTTCTCTCACTTTCCATCTTGAATCTCTCAGATGATTGTTGAGCCATTAAATCTTGCAACTTATTGCACAAACTAGACTTTTCATCCATTGATTCCTTCACACTGTTTAGCTCTTCATACAAAGATGACAGTTCTGACTGAGTGATTTGTAGCTGTTGATCAGATGTTATATTTTTAATCCTCAGATCCTCATTTACAGTTTCAATGTTGACTTTTGTTTCCTCGAGAGATGTTTTATAAGTTTGCAAATCTAATACTTCTTTGTTCATAATAATCAGTTCTTTAGTCAATTCTTCAACAAGGGTACACTTTGCATCTAGTTGCATTTGAACTTGTTCTGTCTCTTCTTTTAACTTAGCATTCATTTGACAAAGATGTTCATTTTCTACTTCCTTGCATCTGACATCTTCTTGGGCATTGTCTCTAGCAACTTGAAGTTTGCAAATATCTTCAATCTTACTAACTAGATCATTGTGCTGACTAATCAGTTCTTCCTCTTTCGTCTTTAACAAATCTTCCAGATTAAATTTTGAAACAGACAGCGCATTCACATCCTGGTTTCGCATTTGTAGTTCCTCTTCAAGTTCTGAAAACTTCATCTTCATACTTGAAACTTCATTAATGCCTTGTAAGCATTGCACATCCTTTTCTTGTAACTGGCAGATCAGAACTTCAATCTCTTTTTTCTGTGTACACTGAAGATCTTCTAGTGCATTTATTTGCTTGATTTTGTTATTTGTAGATTCTTTCAATAATCCTAGCTCATTTTCAAAACTGCTAATAATTCCATTAAGTTCTTCAATATTCTCTTCTCTCTGCTCAACTCTTTCTTTAAACATCAACTTCTCTTCTTGATGACTTTTTAACAAATTACTCATTTCTGTGACTACTAAATCTTTCTCTGTCAATGAATATTTCAGTTGCTCTAGTTCATCATCCCTGCTGGATACTGTTTTCTTGAGCTCATGCAGCTGCTGCAGTAGAGATTCCTTCTCTTGTCTAAATTCCTCTAGCTGACACTTGAGTTCTCCTAATTGGATGTCCATGTATATACCCATAGATTCTCCAGGTGAATTTTCTGATGACAAAGGGGAAAAAGGGCAGTAATAATAAAGTAAATTTTAAAAAAATAATTATATAATTGTATTTTAGTGAATTCTTGACAGAAATGAATATATATATATATATTTCAGTCAAACATGTCTGTTAGTTAGTTAGTTTATTCCTTTCGAGCCAAAGGCGGCACATAGGACAGAGGTTTTAGATCTCCATGAGATACGGTTCTTTGCTAGCAGTTGGAGATCTTGTATGGTTTTACATCCCAATAGTTTACTTTCTTGTTGGATGGTTCTTTGAAGAGTGGTCTTTGGTCTTCCACGTTTTCTTTTCCCAACTGGTGACCACATAAGGACTTGTCGATTTAGTCTCTTTTCGTCTGATCTAAGAACATGACCTAAATATTTCCACCTTCGTTTCCTTATAATATTTGATACGGGTTGTTGTCTGTTAACCTTCATGAAAAATAGATACTTCTGTTGTAAACTAGTTTTAGTGTGTTAGAAAGTGGACACGCCCAAATGGTTACCGGGTCCCAAATTAGGGGTGTAAAGACTAGAACCACTGTTACCTGCCACGCATGTCGTAAGAGGCAACTGAGGAGGTCGGGCACTTTGGCCAGCTACCCTAACCTGTTAAAGAACATTAGATAGCTACAGAAACCACAACCAAGGAAATTCATAACTCGTCACCTGAGAAAGAAGAAGGACCAAGCAATGTAGGACTCAAGAATATCCAGAAACGGAATGCAAGAAACTGGTAAGAGAGTGGAGAGATCTGGATAAGATGGTCTGGAAAACCTTGGTTGCGGACTTATGCCTCCCTACGGGTGAAGAAAGAGTGCACCTATCTGTCAAGATAGTCAGGGAGGTAGACCACCAGGACAACCCAAAGTTCATTGTCGAACAATAGCATCAAAGTGCGAAATAAGAAAGAAACCGATATAACTGGGTAGCTTTAATTCTGGACAACATCTGCGCCCTTGGGAAGAAGTGAAACAACTAAGTAACATAAGAGTTTACCTTCCTGCTTGGCTTGCAGTTCCTCCAGCTCATGTCTCAGTTTATTGATTGTCTCTTTGGCCATCTCCAGGTTACCAGTCATAGCTCCATGTTTTCCTTCCCATTCAGTCTTCAATGTGTGCATCACTTCTAGCTGAAGCTTCAGATCAGTTACCTGTGTCTCTAGCTGACTGACTGCTTTCAGAGAGTCTCTGTATTTGCTAGATTCCATTTTAAGAACCTCAATCTGAATGAAGATAATGTCTCAGTAAGTCACACAAGATAAATGCACAACAGTTATCACAAGATATCACATCACAAATATCACAAGATTATGAACAATGTGATGTAGACATGTCTGTGGTAACATAAAAATATTGTTATATCATACTCACTAAATTGTTTGGGGGAAATAAAATGTCGTTACTGTCTGCAATATAGCTTGGGGAGAGGGGCAGAAGAAGAGATGGGATATGCTGTGCCTCTGGAATTGAATGGCTGCATGGCTAGTGCAGTCTCTGCAAAACCGTTCTGGCTATGATTTTTCTTTGTGCCCCTGACACAAAAAAACAAACTTATCCTTACCAGGGATTGAACCCGGGTCTCCAAACGAGAGCCCCCAATTCATAACCAGCTTTAAATGTGTCAAAAATGTGCTGCATATCAAATATACTGAAATGAAGTTATAGTGTGCTTTGATATTTCAAAAATTGTAGTTAACCCTGGAAGACAATTTACTGGTGATTTAAAGATGAAATCTAACAAAAATAGTAGTAGCTCACTAAATTGAGGTATCACACCACTTATATTAAAAACCACATAGCTTGATAGCCCCTTCAATTTTGCTTTCCAACCCTATATAACATGCCTTTTTTTTTTCAATGAATGGAACTTATATGGTAGCTAGTATTGCAGCAGATCATCCTAAAAATAAAAAAACTTCTAGGTGTTTAGAAGTTAATGCAGCTGGGTAGATGGTGAAACCAGGATCCCAAACAGGAAACTGTGTGCTAGAGAGGGACAATGGCAAGTGGAACAAGTGGTAGAAGGTGGTGATGGAGACGGACCTCCGACAGTGTCATGAGACTGGCCCTCTGATGGAAATCCCACGGTAATAGAAGACCCAGGAACACCTGAAAGCGAGAGCGGAGAGATCTGGAAAAGATGGCATTGGACATTAAGACTTAGAAAACCTTAGTTGCGAACCTATGCCTCCCTAGGGGTTAAGGGTGAAAAATTAGATGGCGGAACAAGACAGCTTGACAGCGGAACAGACTATTCTACAACAGAATGAACTATAACTTACTTCCTGATGAAGTTTCTCAACTTCCTCACATTGAACACTGCTCTCCTTTTCTAAATGTTGGCACTGTTCCTTGTACTCCTGAAAGTTCAACACTTTCTTGTTCAACCTGAAAAAAAAGTGTAGATCCAACTTACAGATAAGCAGTCAGTCATTCAAGATGAATAAAATGATGGAATATCTTTTACAAGTGAACAGGGTTGATTTTCTAGTCACCACTTGAACATTCAGCGGTTTGCCATTACTTTCTGAACAGAGAGGGTTTGAACCAGGTACTCATGGGTTGTGATCAAGCTCACTACTGCTAAGTCACAGACATAATTACAATATGAATACACGATGTTAAAACTTACAATGAGACGAAACTTAAATTTCAGCTTTTGTGTGTGAATGCAGTGAGATATGTGTAGCAGTTAACTTGTCATGGGTTTTTAAAAAATTTTCTTCAAAATATGAGCAATTATTCAAAGTATTACCAGCCGTAAAAACATAACAAAATAATACAGCCATGATCAGTTTATGTATCAAAGGATTGACTTCATTGCTCAGATTTTACCCATATGGCCCTGTCCCAGTCTGCAGAGATGGCATGCCATCCGCAGAGTGTTGCACAAAGCACAAGCTTCATAGTTCTAGCAGCAATTCTACAGATCTCATGAAAAAATTGTACATGTGACTTGGTCCGGATTAGAACTACTTAGTCAGAGACCCCTATAACAATAATAATAAGTCCATGTTCCACATTATGCCTGTGTGTTGCCGAGGCCACAAGGGGAGCAAAGAATAGTAATACTGCGACCTACATGGCATGTTGTAAGAGGTGACTAAGGTAGGGACCTAGGGGAGATACCCTAGTAAATAAAAAGCATCGCAGAAATTGAATGTGCTGATCTACTTGTAGGCGCATAACTGGCACACAGTTGCTCTTAGATCACAAAGAGTGGTTTAACAAGTGTCGATATGGAGTGCTCCAAGGACAACTATTAGGTAAATAGGAGTTCAAGGACAACTATTAGGTAACATCATGGCCTTATATCAAGATAGCCAGAGTACAGTAAGAACTACAGAAGGAATGACCGACTGGTTCTCCATTACATCAGGTGTTAGACAAGGTTGTGTCCTCTCACCACTACTCTTTATTGCATATATGGATAAAATAACTCAAGAGTCAAATTCAGATAATGATGAAATAAATGAACTGCTTTTTGCAGATGATCAGTGCCTGATACATCAAAATGAACAAGATCTACAACATCATATTGACACTTTGAACAATAATTGTGTGAAACATGACATGAAAATCAACAACACTAAAACAGAAATAATGAATATGGGAAGAAAACATAATAATCTAGACATCCATGTCAATGGAAACTAAAATAAACCAAGTGAAAGAATTCAAATACTTAGGAAGCATATTCACAGAAGACGGAAAACTAGATAGAGAGATAGAGGCTAGAGTACAAAAGCAAATGCTGTAACCTACCAGCTAGCCCCATTGTTAAGGCACCAAAAATTTCACAGGCAGCTAAGAAACAAATGATCAACAGCATTTTTATACCTACTTTGTGTTACCAGAGCCAAACATGGACATTGAGCAAAGCGCAGTCACAAAAAATAACTACATGTGAAATGCGTTGCCTGAGAAAAGTTACCAACAACACAAGAAAAGACAGAATCACCAACATCAGCATAAGAAGAAAGTTGGCACAAAACCGTGCTTGAATTATATAGATAAACAAAGAATGAAGTGGTTTGGCCACTTAATAAGAATGCATCCAAACTCCACAGTATACAGAGTCTTCTACAACAGAACATCGGGAAAGAAGGCAAGAGGAAGACCACGGAAAAGATGGTTAGATGGCGTAGCAGCATCCTGTGAAAGAGCAAAGATAACAATCACACAAGCCACCAGAACAGCGCAAGACAAAAACAGAAAACCACGACACTGGGCAACAACCCGGTAGCAGTGTGACGACAAAGAAGAAGAAGAAGAAGATATGGAGTGTTCAAAGAAGAATATTCAACATTAAGATATCATTTTGTAAACAACTCACTGTTGCATCTCTCTTTCCATTTCAGAGTTTCTTGACTTCAGATCTTGCAACTCATCATATGAGTCCCTCAAATAAAGCAGTTCTTTGATTCTGTCCTGCAACTTTGAGATTTCCGCATCTGAATAAATACATAATAATAGGCTCTGTTTCACAACATTAAGTAAAGTGAGGCTACAACTTTTAGTTGTAGTAGTTCGAGGTGTTAAAAACATGAATGTTGAAAATATTTTAGGCTGTACATGAACAACGGATCTTAAAATTAAAGATCTTATTTGAGGGATCTGCCCGTGTGATGCCGGGCCCCAAGGAAGCAAAGAATAGTACCACTGCGACCTACAATGCATATCGTAAGAGCCGACTGATGTACGACCTAGGGAAGCTACTCTAGTAAATAAAGAGCATCACAGAAATCGGATGTGCTGGCCTACTTGTAGACGCATAACTGGCACAGCGTACAATCGCTCTTAGGCTCAGATCACATACAAATCACACAGAGTGGTTAACAAGTGGTTGATATGGACCGTTCAAAGAAGATTTGAGGAGGGATGTGTATGCAACTATTTGACAAACCTAATAGTACATCAATCACATCACTTTCTCCCAGCAAAGATGGCAAAGGGAATGGATACGTATGATTACTGTGGCTCACTGGTTAAACAAACTTAAAAGGCAAACACCTGTACAACTTAATGTTATACAAAGAACAAACCATTATCTCCAGACTCCAAAAAAAAGAACAATGACGTCATAAGTACAGAAAGTTTTAAATCAGCAATGCTGACTTGTACACTAAGCTCAATACTAGGAATAAGTCTCCTCCTTCCACCGGTAGTCTTAGAGAGACTGCAATATATTCGCCTTATCCATCGCTGATGTCCTGATTCCAGGTTCAATTGATGAATACTGTCTGAGGTTCTCTGTGATGTAGAGGTTAAGTGCTCACCTCTCACTTTAAAGGTACTCTGCTGGCTACAAGGAACCTCAGGATATTTTTCCAGAGATCCCTGATCTCAGTGTAGATGAGATTGAGTTCCTAGTCCTATTGGAAACGGATCATAAAACATTGATCCTGTGTTTGAATTGAGTACGCAAGAAGAACCCTTGGCAGTTCAAAATCGAGAAGAGCAGGCTGGAAAGCCACTGCAGTTGCAAAATTCTTTGGAACCATTACAAATTCCGAGAAAAATATTTTTACCATCTTCTAGGATCTTCCTGTGTAAGAAAGAGATCAAAGCATACATAGCTGCTCACCAAAGTGTAATGATAATGGTCCTATCAATCACTCTGTTCTTTTTTTTTTTCACTACCGTGAACATGAACAGGTTCTGGGTGACTATAAATTCTTATGAGACCATTAAATTTAGGAATGTCTATACTTACAACTCACTCAAAATAAAGTCTATTGATTTGGACATTTCAAAATATTTACCTAGTCGGATACAATAATTATTAATAAATAGGTTATTGGGAAAATCATGACAATGTTAATAAAAGTTACGTGTAACTATATCAAATTGATATGTAAAAATCTAACCTTTATTGACACACTCTGCCAGTTTGTCTTGCAGTGAGAATTGAAGCTCATATTTGAGATAACTCTGGTCATTCATCATCTGCTTCAGCTTTCTTATTTCAAGCTCCTTTTGTTTCATAATAGCCTGAAATATTGACGGATTAGTAATAAAAAATAAATATCAGACTGCATAATTACAGGCATTAAATTTACAATTGTGATGTACGTGGTTTGAGCCTAAGAGCGATTTACGGTGCTAGTTATGAGCCTATAAGTAGGCCAGCATGTTCGATTTCTGCCACGCTTTTAATTTATTAGGGTAGCTCCTTATGTCCATACCGTAGTCGCCTTTTACAACATGCCTTGTAGGTCGCAGTGTTACTATTCTATGCTTACCTTAGGGCCCCCGACAACACACAGGCGAATTTACAACTGATGACACAAAGATTACCATATACAAAATGCATACATTTACCAATAGAGTCTCTGTTTCATATAACTGATGACAGAAAGTAAAAATCTTGTCGAGTGAACACCAACATAACTGAATACTTAAACAGGAACACCAACATAACTGAATACTTAAGGGGTTATTCTACAGGATTTCTCAACTTTCTTACCTGTCAATAAAATTATGTGATACATAGCAGTTACTACTAAAATGAAAATTTAGATATCTTTCGCATTAATAAATTATCGGGTTGCCATGGAAACGGCAGCCATGTTGGATTGTAAACAATGTCGTGCGGTCTCCAAACAGAGTGAAATAAATAACAATTGCAATTTTTTTGACTGCACAACCTAAATATACCAATATTCTGGCCCACTGACAACTTTAAATTGTTCTGTAACATGTTGTATATCTCTGGGGAATATCAAACCTGGAGCCTAAATACTGTACTCCTACTGATCTGGGCAGCATGCCGAATGTTTCACCACTAGAGCCTTGCACATTCTCATTTTGGTGTCTAGTGTATCTTTATGCTGTCTGAAGGTTTCTCATTCCAACCTACTGGAACCCCTTCCAACAAATTTCTTTGTTCCCTTTTGGAACCTATGAAGCATCAGATGATTCTGCAGCCTTTTGAGCTTTAAAAACTGGAAAGTTGCAGCTCAAAGAAATGAAATACTTTCTGCATTCCAGAATTAAAATCAGCTTTGTAATGTACAGGCTACTGTTTAACAAGCAAATCACCTTTTGTATGAGCTGAGGGGACTGCACAAACTGAGCTAAAGGTGATGATGGTAATGTTGTGTCAATGCTTAGTCCTCTCAAAGGTGATGTGATTTCTTGCAAAGAATGACCAAGCAAAGAAATATTTCTCAATGGACTGTCCTTCTGTAACATGGTAGCTAATGTAATATTGCTTGCACAATAGTGAATCTCTTTAGGTGTTGAAGTCTGTGATGGCTCCATGAAATGAGACTTGAGTAGATTGCATACTGGTGGACTTTTCCTATCATCTGAGAATGCATAAAAATTCATCAATTATGTAGAGCTAAATATGAGAATGGAAAAGAGATTACATCTATGTATAATAAATACATAATAAAAACAGCAATATTTATTAATAACATGCAGTATGGAAGACACAAAATAATTGATGTCTGTTTTCCTTTATCTGTATTGTTGCCCGCCTGCCCAGCGTGTTCATTGTGTGGACAATGGGTGACAAGCTCCCTGTGCGTGCAATTCAATTCCACATGCTGGCAGAAAAGCCACAGGTTCTCCAGACTTACGGTGTTCGTGCATTGAACCAAAGGGTTGCGATGTCCATGGCACCGAGCCGAAGAGCTGAAAAACTCAGGTGCTTCTGGATCAGTGGAAAAAAATCTGTATTGATTATCATGGAAAAAGGGCCCTATTTATACATTACCAGTCTCATTCTCACCCATAGTTAGATGCTTTAAATCTTGAACTAATGTACTGTTCCCCTCATAAAAACACAGGATTAAAAACAAAACAATTTGGGATGAATTAAAATGTGAATGCTATCTTAAATGATTTTATTTTGCCAGTGGACATAATATTAGTTGTCTTTGTATTCAGAACAAGGCTATGGTACTTCTATTGCACACTTGCAAAAACTAATTAACACTACTTGATGATTTAGACTGAGTCCTTGTATTACTTGAGGGATTGCAAGTTGATGAGTTTATATATATATATATATATATATATATATATATATATATATATATATATATATATATATATATATATATATATAAAATTATATCAGAAAATAAATTGAATAGAAAAGAGTTTTGTATATGAATCCAAGCGTGGGTTCTATGACCCATGTTGGTAGGAGATTATACATTCTCTGTAATACTGTCAGTTATCATAAACCTAGTGCAATGTGAAATCCCCAATAAAAGTGCTTATACAACCTTTAGCAGTCTTTCTTCTAAAAGACCAAACTAACAGATATTTTAATGAAACTCATACCGAAATGACCACTTGAATGAGGTAATAAAAATGAGTAATATTGTTGCTTTAAATGAAGCACTAACTACAATGAAATGTCAAATAATGTATATACTCATGAATAAGCTGGGAAATGAATTCAGACAAAGGTCTTAAATATCATAAAATGGTCTACATTGTCAAAACTATGGCCATGGGTAAATAGATAATAGACGTAACTCAGTCGGGAAATTCCTATTTGATAGAGGTCATTTATATAGGTTTTGATAGAATACTGTAATCTTTATTACAATTTTACTCAATCTTATTTATTGATGAAGTGTTCATAATTCCTTATCATTAAATCTAATTTCCGGCGTGATGCTGACCACATCACCCATCGTGTGCCGACGGTCAATGAAAAATACAGGCCTAACACTATATTGACCTATATACCAAGAGGTATGAAAGGGTTTAAAAAAATAAATATAATTTGTGAACATAATATAACCTTGCTCTTGCATATTGTATTATTTTTAAATGAATTTGTCTTTACCTAATAATATCGAAATGTGAAGGTCAACCAATGGTTGCATCTGATTTCTGCAAATATTTACCTGAACTCGCCAGCTGTATGTCCCTGGGGGTCACACAACAGACATAAAGGAGGAAACATCCAAAATTCCCACTAAAGATGTACCTAACTACGTACAGTTAACCCATAACCATACAAAAGATTATAGTATTGACACCGATATATTTCAATACAAGCTTGATGAATGCCAAAGACACTGGTGCATAGAAAACTCTGCCACTTAATTTCAAGTGTGGTCCATTTTCTGATCCAGGATTTAAATTAGTGGTGGAAAAGCAAAGTCAATGATAATTTGTCAAATAAAATGCTAATGACGGATTCAGTTTCAAATATCTTCATCGCACTCCGGACATGTCCATAGGTGCTCTAACTTTCACAACATTTCCAACAGCATCCAGCGACTACCATACCCGTTCGATAATGTTGATTGATGACCCTATTCATACGTCTGTTGTGCTGCTCTTTTCTGGCCACTTCAATCTTCAATCCAAGTTCTTGCAATCTAGCTGTTGACATGGATGATTATGATAAATTATAGCCAAATGTTTTACGGAAGGAATACAATACGCAAGTATTTTGTTGAAACATATACTTGTATATTTAATATAAAAATAATTGTTATCTAAACACATAAGAACAATTAAAATATATTATGAACCAAAAACATCTATTTTTAATTTAATTTTGTTTTTTTTTAAACAAGGAAAATAATTGAATTTCACATTGTTAAAACAGCCTGTCAATTTTATTTTATCCTAAGAACAATATACAGTTTCATTACGGGGTAAGATATAGTTCGAGAATTGTTTCCTTTTTCTGCACACATTTTTGTGCTAATAGATATCGACAAAACACTTATGTTTTGCATGATTTGTGCAATCTACTATTTAAAGTGTAGAGAACATGAATGTACATGAGAGAATAGCAGAGTAGTAGTGTAGTATCTATGACTGATATTGCTAATAATACATAGTCAGCAAAGGTTATCTTTCATTTGATAAGTTTAATAATAATTCATATCTCTCTTTTGTGCCTGTTTAAGCTAGGTTGGGGCATAGACCCTCAACCAGCTCGTGCAAAGTCTTTCTATTTTTTATCCCTTGTAGCTCCATCCTTCCGTATATTATTAATCTCTGCTTCCAAATTTATCCATGTACTCATTTGTTTACAAGGCTTGCATGAATTATTGGCTACTGTGGTGATTTTATTACTACATCTATATTATCATTTGCTAATTGTTCCAAAATTATTGAAATTGCCCTCCTGTGGGGGCATACGTGCCATGTTGAGAAACACTGCATTAGGACTACTGGATTGTGCAAGCTACTAAATTAAGTCATGTATTGGACACAACAAATTTGAATATATTTATGTGTATAAAAGAAAACAAATAAAATGCAATCAGTATGACATGATGGTATTAGGTGGGTTAGCGACAAAATAAAAATATTGAAATCTATGATTTTGATTAAGTGTGATCTATGACACAGGAAGTAGAGTAGGAAATGACTACTGACAGCATTTAATTATTACCTGACAATTTAATGGGAGACGCTGTGAGACAGGCTTGCTCCGCTTTTGTTGCTAAGAGAATAGAATTCTGAGAGGTCTGAAGCCATGTAAGCAGTTTTTCTGCATTTGTTTGGGTTTGGGGATCTAGTTTATAAAACCATGTGCAAACAGAGAAAAAAAAACAAGTTACTGTTAGTGCAAACAGTGTTTTGAAGTACCTGATTAGAAACAAATTGACAGGCTGCATGTAACAAGACGTAAATAATTGATAGTGACCATTGACTACTTAAAAGTTACGCTTTAACATCAACCAATCGCACTATTTTTATGTAACATTTAAATATTAATATAGATAAAATTATGGCATTTAATATGACTATGTTACATTATTTCAGAGAGCCACGATGGAACTGTGGTTATTACACTCATTTCATAGATGAATAGAGGTCCAAAATCCGGTTGCGTGGGATCAACATCATGTCACCTTTAGTTCCTAATGTGACCAACTAAGATTAAACTAATGGCTTTAGAGCCTATAGTTTCGCCCATGTGGTGCGGCAAGGAAGCAAAGAATAGTACATCCGAAAGAATAGTCATCCAGACCTACAAGGCCGACTGATGTAGGACCTAGGAAGCTACCCTAGCAAATAACAAGTATTTCTAGCAATCGGATGCGCTGGCCTACTTGTTGGTACAACATACAATCCCTCTTAGGCTCAGAAGACATATAAATCACAGAGTGATTAACAAGTGGTCAATATGGAGCATTCGAAGAAGAAGACCCTTTAGTTTTTGTAAGGCAACACTTAGAAATAAAGTTGACAACAAACCCATCATGTGCCGTTAGTTAAATAAAACATGTGTGTGTGGTTGGCTGCCCCTTCTGCAAGGATACCATACCTGCAGGCATAGATAATCAAGCAACTCTACACGACTATCTGTCTCTAGTGTACGTTAATCAGTTATATCGTTTACTTTTGACGACAAAAGTCTCTGTTCTGTCCTAGTTAATTTTTCTATCAGTTATATTACTCTCAGAAATTTGCTATCAATATTAAGGTATTCTAACATTTTGAAACGCCCGAGTGGTTACCGGGGCCCAAATTTGGGGTGTAAAGAATAGAACCACTGTTACCTGCCAAGCATGTCGTAAGAGGCGACTAAGGAGGTTTGGCTGAAATCGGATGCACATGTCCTAAGCGTGTAGAAGTCTATGCGTTTAGGGGCCTACCAAACCAATGTGCAACGTATACACGTTCTTGGCAAAGATCAAACATATCACAAAGAGTGATTAAAATTATAGTAAACAACGAACGCAAAGAAGAAGAACATTTTGAAAAACTTTCTTATATTTTACCTTGGAGTAGTCTGTAAAACAACAATACAGTTTTGACACCAAGTGCTCTACTAATATTCTAAATATGTTATATTATTTATTCCTTTTCAACAAACCCATATTATTTCTTGGTTTTATTCTTCTCTTAAATATACCATTTAAACTACGACAAAGGATCTTTTTTAAATAACATGAACTTCCCAACATTTTGTTACTGTCATGCTCCATCCTTTCTTCCATATATCGTTAATCTCTTCTTTCAAATTTCTCTATGTATTTTTGGTCTTCCTATCTTTTATTTATATGGTGGTTTCCAGGAAAGCACCCTTCTTGCTATATTCCCGTTGATCTCATATACTCAAAAAAACTAAGTTTTTAATAATAATAAAATGCAAAAATAAAACGTGGAGAAATATAGTAAGAGGAGAGTAGAAAAGTTAATATATAATACTATTAGTAGAATTATAATCAACATACTCCAAAACAACTTGCTAGTTTTAAAACATTGAAACTGTGAATTGAAATGTGCTAAACTAGTGGAAGTATAAGAAAAGCAATACAAAGTATATGTAACTATTTGAAATTATTAAATAAATAAACAAAGTCACGAACTTGTCACCAGTATATGTGAGTTATGTCTTACACTGAGAATAAAAACTGCAATAAATCGTAGTTTTGTTTATTAATAAGACAATGTTCGTGATGTGTTCACTTTTGTTTATTATAAGGAACTGAGAAATGTTGGGATTAACTCCTAGAACCAGAGATACCAATATATAGCTCTGGAATATAAACATCTCACATCCTGACAAATCCATCTAGAAAGACTGTCATTTGTCTGCAAACGAAGATAAATTGTGACAAATTTAGCGTCAAACACAACCCAAGTGTTTACTAGTTGGTTTAGATAGATGCTGACATGTTCCTGATACTTTGTGGATAATTCAAATAATTTGTTCAAAGTTTATTCGTGATGAAAAGTTGAGAAGAAAATTCGTAAAATTGCTACTGAAAAGGGATAACAACAGAGCCAGCCGATGAACTTGTTTTAAATTATTCTGAAGATGAATCAATTAACTGACTTCGACTGAGTATTTTGATAAGGATATAGAAAGTGAGTAAGACAATCATTTAGACGACGAAGAATTGCTTGAATCGATTTGATGTTCGTGTCATATATGTTAAACCTGGAGAACAAGCTACAGTAGTTGGGAGCGTAGTGAGGAGTGCTATACATAAAGTATCAAGTAAATTTAATACAATTTGGTCACATACAAATATATAATAAGCAGGAATAGCGGAGATGATGGGGTAAGTCAATAACAGATTATAGAGCATGTAGCTGACCTAAATTATCTTGTTTCTTAACACTGATATGTGCTGTTTTTGCTCAGGAACTCAGGGTTTTAAAGGTACAGATGGCCAGGGTTCAAAAGGTTAACGCACTTTTGCAGTCAAGTTGAAGATTACACAAGTATTTTATAACTGTGGAGAGGTGTACGTTAAAGAATGTTTGTAACCATTCGTTGGTCTAATATACTTTGGATACTGTATACACACACACTGGACATCTAAGTTTTGATATAAACCGTAGACATTCCTGTTTACATGTGACTGTCATCAAATCACCAGACATCAGTCGTTTTGAATTCCGCACATCACAATTACATAGAAAAAGACACTCCCAAAACTGTAATATATAAAGTAATTTAGCAGCAACACGACTGACTGAAAATTTCATTATAAAAAGGACTTGGAAAACAGATATTAACGTTGAGGTCCAAAAATGGCTTGACAAACATGAAATAAAAAACTGGCTATCAAAATTTTAAGAAACACGGTTACAGAAATAAAAGAAATGATTTTGCAACTAAATATCTGACAGAAACACAAATTTTAATGACATAAAAAGTAAAATACATTTAAAAGTGAAACATGCAAAGCAACATACCTGACTGTTCCAGCAAAACTTTCTCAATGTTGGCTGTTAAACACACTTCTGTGATCCCTGCCTGTACCACTGACTGAATGATGGCCATGACATCAAAGTGCAACTCTGAAGGTAGCTGCATAGCTGAATCAACAAAATATTGTCCATTTTTGTCCAGAACACCAATTCCAAGAAGAATAACGGCTATCTGTGAGAAGAGAAAAGAATTCAGTTAACCAAAGGAACACAAACTGTGGGATAGAGCAGGACAACAGCAGGTGGAACAAGAATTAAGGGGCAGAAGGTGGTGATGGATTGGACACACACTAAGGAAACCCCGTGAAGCATCACGAGACAGGCTCTCCGATGGAAGCCCAGGGCAATAGAGGTAAGAGTAGACCCAGGAACATCTGAAGATGGGGGTTGGAGACGGAATGCAAAAAATGGGAGAGATCTGGAAAAGATGGCCTTGGTTATATGGGCTTGGAAGGCCTTGGTTGTGACCCTATGCCTACCAAGGGGCGAACAGTGAAGAAGACAATAAATCATGTTACTGGAGTCATTAGGAAATAATTTTTTTAATGTTAAATACAGAATTGAGAACATGAAGCAAAGAAGGAAAATAAATGCTTCAGAAACTGGTCAAAATGTGAAAATATTTGCACCTGAGTCCTTTATTTAACAAAAACCATTCCGGAATTTCAAGAGAAAAAACATGCAACATGAAAAAATGTTAAATCTCTAATCATAGACACATTTAATGAACCTAAGACAGAAGTCAATGAGCCAGAGCTGACTAAGACACCACTCCATCTCTAAGTGGTAACCTTGGTAACTCAATGTAGTCTGGATCAGCGAGAAGGTATCAAAGAGGGAAGGCAAACAAGTTCCAAAATGGTGTTACTAAAAAGTGCCGGGCCAGGTCACACATTGCAGATATTGACTGCATACAGCATAACACACCCTTTTAAGGTCCAACAAATAAGTAAATAGAAAAATTACAACAATTATTTTATGTCAGGCATGACATATAGCCTTATATTTTATATAAGGCTACCTGCTGGTTCTTAGACCCGTTAGCAAATTTGTTAATCATTAGTATTTCTATATATAAACCTCTATTGTGACAATCAAATGATTACCTTTGCCAGCTCAAGCTCTACCTCACTTGCAGAACATGTTACATCTGTCTGGAAAATAATCTCAAACTTAAGGAACTGATCAATCTGGACATCTTCACCATAATACTCTGTAACAATCAGAAATAACAATAATTAACGGACATCAAGAATGTGGTTGTGTGTTAATTTTAAAGCAGAAATATAATAAGAATAACTAAAATTCTATACATGAACTACATCTGCTGCTATGCTTTATGTGTGTAGGCCAGTTTTTCTTATTATCAGTGTCCCCCTCCATATAGGTGTGCCTTCTCCGATTTCAGAGGTTTCGTGAACTACTTTTTGATAACATAAATAATGAAGATAAAAATATGAGATATATATTATTCATATTCAATTATCAGAGGACTATCATCATAGCACACCGTTGGCTTAAATCGGATGCATGTGTCCTAAACCTGTAGAAGTCTATGCGTTTAGGAGCCTACCAAACCAATGTGCAACGTATACTCGTTCTTGTCAAAGATCAAACATCAGCCTAGCACGCCAGTTCGATGTTGATTAATCAGTCTTTTGCATATTTGGTATGCCGTTCTTTACGGGCTGCACCAATATTCACATCCATCTCAATCTGGTCAGCGAGTGGGACTCGCAACCATGAAATCTTCTGTTCGAAAAGACTCTTCAGTGCATTAAGAATGTCATTTCGGTCCATTGCAGCCCCTCTGATACGTGGCCATGCCAGCCAATCTGTCAGCTCGTTCATTACCCTTGACTCCTGCGTGTCCAGGGACAAAAATAAAGGTGATTTCTTTTATCCCTGTATGTACTAGTACATCAACGCAGTTTAGTCTCACCATTCCTGTTTCGACTTTACGAATCATACTCACGGAGTCACTGAGTATAAAAACGCGAGCAAAGTCATACGATGCTAACCACGTCACTGCCTCTGTAACAGCTGTGGTTGTCATGAGAGGCCCCACTCGCCTCTACTATTTTTTACCTCCTGAGTGGGTGGAAACGCCCACCAATAGAAACGGATACCAATGAAATTAGTTGCATGGACAAGCTCAAGAAGATAGTATCCGTTGGAGAAAGATAGTATATAAATATATATTTCCAACATGGCCACAATCTTCATCTAATGTTCATCCTCGTGTGACATGATATCTGCTGCAGGTGACCATAGATGATGATAAACATCTGTCAATACTGAATATCAGTTCGGATGTTGACCTACTTTTGTGTGATTTGAAGTCAGGCTTTTCAGAATTTTCTCTCTGCCCTCATGTATTCTTCTCTCTCGTGCATGATCATAGCTTAGACTGATGTACCAAATTTCTCCATAAATCTCATTCATGTGGAAATCTTGATTCATGCAGCCTTTAGCAGCAGTGTGTTTTACGTCACATCTTCAACACCATTTGGAGCTCTGGTGCTTATCCTTCAGTGATGTGTCCCGTTTCAGCCAGTGTTTACTGGTCGCTCTCTGTCAGCTTTTGGCTGTCCCCAGCCTACCTGCAAGGCAGCAGGTTGCTATATTCTTTTACGGTAGCGACCCTTAGACAACCTTCCCTCCCGGGTTGTTGAGCGCCATCTGCCCAGGTTACCAGTCTTTTCTTGGACTACTTGGGTTGCCTGCCGTCCAGTTTTGTGTACAGTTTGCTCCGCTAGCCGTTGATTGTTCCCAATCAAACTACAAGGCAGTAGTAGTTCTCTGCGAGGACCCACATCTCTTTTCTGGATGCACCTCTCATCCCTTTATGTTTATTTGTTCAGCTTTTCTCATCGGCCGGAAGAGACGAGCATTTATAGTCACTCTGGGGGACAGCATCTTACTTGTGTAACACATCGTGTAAAGTGTCGGCTTTCGCCAATGTTTGGATCTGGACAACCTGTCAGATCTTTACAATGTCTGCCTTACTTTTCTGACCACATTGACTTTATTCCAGAGCTGGAACATTCTCATCTTTTCGAGTGCATGTCGACACTTGGCAATTTGCGGTTTATACTCTGCATTTCCCTGATCCCGGAAACACTGGACTGGGGTGTGCACAAATAATGTAGAGGGCCGTTTCATTAGGCGCTATCCTCGCAACTTAGATTTTGCGCTCGTCATGCATCACCTGCCCGACTTTTTTCCCAGGTGTTACTTGTGAGAACAACAGTACAATGCCCCGGGTTGTTTTCAGGGAAGGTAGTTTCGTTAGGGCCCTCGTGTATTCTATGTGTAATTGTTTTTAAAAAAAAATTACATATAAAAGACATTATGTCCACAATAATTACAATATTCTGATAACGAACATGTATTGATACAACAATTTCATATTTTCTGGGTACATACCTTGAAGAAATGATTTCACATAAGTGAGTCTGTCCTTGTCTGTTTCAAAGTTTTCTTCTTTCTTATTATATTGTTCTCTGGTTGGGAAAAAAAAACCATGGAAATATATAGATGAAACAATTGTTAGCTAGATCTATATCTAAAATAAATGTTTACTTATAAATGTGTTATATATTGTTCTTCCATTGATGCATGTTTCATATATAAATGACTTAATTGATTTATTCCGCTTTACTCCTCGTGGACCATAGGCCCTCAACAGTTGTTCACCACTCTTCTCGGTCTCAGGTTGTTTTCCTTATGGTCTCCCATGATAGTTGAGCACTCTTCAGTTCCTCAAGAAGACTTAGTCTCCAGGGATGTTTAGGATGTTCTATTTTTCGTTTTCCTTGCAGATTCCACTCAAGTGCTTGTCTCTCTCTCTCTTGTGATCCGCCCCTACACTGATGAACCAGCTTTTTCATGAATTTTACCGTGTTTTTAAGGTTCCTCCATGCAGCTTCTCGCGAAGCTCTGTGTTTTGGGGCCAGGTTTCTTTTCTTATACCTGCTATCAGTTGACAATCTTGCAGACGTATTCTGCCCCATGTCCGCCTTTTGCAGGGGCACAGGCAAGTTGTGCCAATTTTGGGAAACATGTGGGCGCGGAGTTTGTTGTGGCCGGCTAGTCTTGTCTAGTGACACTCACCTGTGTCTTCCGTAGGGTATGTCCAACCCATCGCCCTTTTCTCCTCTTGACCTGGGTCATCATGGGTTCCTGTCCGGTTCTTATCTACAGGTTCTGTGTTTGCAACTCTACCATACAACCTCAGTCTGAGAATCCGCCGAAAACATCCGTTGACAAAGGTCTGAATTTTAGTTTTTAACTTGGTGACTCACGCATTTCTGAGCCATACAGCAACAAAGATTTCACATTTGAGCTGAGATACATATATAATAGTAAAAAATAGTCAACTAGAAGATTTGGATTTTGCAGATGATATTGCCTTGTTAAGTAGAAACAACCAAGATATGCAAAGAAAAACAACTTGTCATCTATAGCATCAAAAGTTGGACTGCAGATAAGCTATGAAAAAACAAATATAATGAAGACACCTATGGCAAATAAGGCAGATATCACACTGGAATCTAAAATGATAAAAATAACAGAGCAGTTCACTTATTTAGGTAGCAATTTTGATTGCACAGGAAATGTTAAAAAAAATTATGATACGAATTGGCAAAGCAACATCAGCTTTTAAAAGTCTAAATAAAATATGGAACTTCAGGTTGTATAGTATTAAAACTAAATTATGAATTTTCAATTCAAATGTTGTATCAATCCTAACATATGCCAGCGAGAGTTGGAAAATGACTAAAGATATAGAAAGCAAGTTGAATGCATTTGAAAATAGATGTCTGCGAAAAATAATGAATATAAAATGGAACGAATTTAGGAGAAGTGATGAAATCAGAGACATGTCTGGTCAACCACTAGTGACAACTGTTATAAGAAAGAGAAGATGGAGATATGTTGGGCACACCTTGAGGCAGGAAATATCGGTCTCAGTTCCATGGAGGAGATTGAGCGAGTTGCGCAGGATAGAGCGATATGGAGAAATTACTTGCAGGCCCTATGTAACAGTATACGGATCGAGAGGAATTATTATTATTATTATATATATATATATATTATCTCTTCTTTATATATATATATATATATATAGCGAGAGAATAAATGTATATATATGATTGAACGATTAATTACTGTGATGTTATACACAAGTAGTAGAAACAAAAAGATTTTGAAAATATTCGAATATCTAAGAAATAATCAGAGGTCAGTGCTAAATTTGTTTTTTCTGAACTGCTCATAATATATCAGAAATAATTAAAGATCACTGCTAAATAATTGCCACAAAATTATCATGAAAAGCTATAATCTAAAATCATTCAAATCTATTACAAGAATAACATTCTTTTCTAAACAAAAGGGATACTTACAGCAAATTAAGGACATGTATATAAAAATGACCACTTTTCAAATCCAACAGTTGGTTCACTTCTTTTCCCCAGATGGCACTTATCTATTTCAATGAAGAGAAAACAACAAGTCAATGATGGAGAACTACTAACTTTTCTCAAATGATATACAAAAGCTCTACAGTACGAGGGCAAGACAAATGACTATTTTTTAAACACAAAGTGAGATATGAGCTTGAAAACCATGTATTTACATCTTTCTTATTTCTCAACATAATCTTTGCAAACATTTCCATAATGTGGTAGTTTTTCCACTGCATTCTTCAGTAAGAAACTGCACAGATCTCAAGCTTCCACGAAACTCTATCATTGTGATATCAATGATATGTGATGTTTTCTTTCCTTCATATCAATCTTACCTGTAGCAGTGTCTTTCTGACATTCAAATCTTAATGAGTAGTTTCGAACTAAGTGGGAAAACTAGATTCATATCTTCTGTGATTATCACTCATTTTAGACAGGGATTATGGAATATAGTCAGCTGTCGGTTTCAAGACTACTAGCTTCATCACAATCATTCCGTAGCATGTTCTTTGAAGAACGTCACTCTCAACACAGCATACCTGAAAGACTCTTGATCTCTGTTCTTCCGTCTTCTCCAACGCTGTGTACAAGCTTTTTTAACCCTTAGAACCAGGGCTCCCGATATTTCGGGACTGAATGTAAGCGCTGCATATCCCAAGCTCCCGATATATCGGTCTGAGAATTATTTTTTGGTATTTGAAAATAAATTGTGTACAAATGTGACATCAAACACAACCCACATGTTCTACATGCTTTTGCGAGATGATGGACACTTGTGTGATTTTTTTTTGTTGGTACTGATAAGGTAACTAGTTAAGTATTTTCATGTTGAAAATGTGTCTAAATTTTCAGAAACAGTCATTCTAAAAGTATAATAACAGAGCAAGCTGTTGAACTTGTTTTAAATGAATCTGAAGATGAATTAGGTTTAGAATGTGATTATTCTGATACGGATATAGAAAGCGATTTAGACGATGATTTTTTTTTTTTTTCTTCCGCTTTCAACTCAGACGAAGTTCCATCTCTGAAACTGATTTTTGCGTGAAAATCTGTTTTCCAATTTCTTACAATGGCAGCCGTGTTTTTGTGCTCAATGTACTCGTAATTAGTATTCCTCGCCATACAGGCAGATTTTCTCCGACTTCAGAGGTACTCACGTTATCGTCCTGAGTAAGACCAGGGGACTCGAACAAATGCCGGACAGTAGGTTCGAACCCGAGCTATGAAGCGTCTCACAGCTAGCAGGCCGAGCTACTATCAACTACTCTAGGTAGTCCCCCAGACGATGATTAATTGTTTTGATCGATTGATATTCAAGCTATATCTTCAATCTGGAGTAAAATCTACATACACGGAAGTATTCACGGCTATACCTACATATTATATCAAATAAATTGTAAATTTTAGTATTCTGCAAATAGATAATAAGCAGGAACAACAGAGCTAATGGAGTACGTCAATAACAAATTATAGAGCACTTAAGTGTGCTAAATTGTCGTGTTTTAATATAACTCTGATATGGGCTGTTTTTGCTTAGGAGCTCCGGGGAAAGAATTTTTATGGTACAGGTGGCCAGGGTTCAAGGGTTAATGTCTTGTTAGTCACCACATGTCTGTCTCTCAGAAACCATGTTTTCCATTATTGATCTTTAAATCACTGTGACATTTACTCTCTCTCTCTAGTGTCCTTTTTAACCTCGACTGGAGCCTAGACTTTCTTCTTCAGCCAACTTATTTGACTTGTCATGGTTGGTAGAACTCTGAAGAGAAAATTTTCTAGCGGATGGGGTATCCAGCCTCATGCTGCCTTAGCCATCTCTTACAGTACTTCTTGTAAGCTGCAGTGTAACTATTCTTTGCTGCCCTTGTGGGAGCCTGCAACACAAGGGCAACTGTGGCATTCAAAGTTACCAAAATATTTCAAGTTTCTGAAATCTGATGATATATTGTTTCAAAATTGCACACAAAAAACAGATATCCTCTCAAAAGACTCAGCAAGGTGGGAAATGATACTACCATACAACAACACAGACCTACAGCCCAACTTCACAGTGATAACAACAATTCCAGATGTAGACAAAAAAGGCTGAAGAAACAGGTCCCATCCTGAGAGCAAAGACACTTGAATACATTGACACCTTATACCACCGACCCGAGTGGACCCATATATACACAGACGGAGTTTAGAGCCAAACAACAGACAATTGTCGATGCCACAAAACAAAGAAACACACATAACCACAAACTTATCTTCCTTTGCGACTGCATGTCAGTCCTGCAGCCCCACAAAGGGAACCACAAGATAATTCGGAGAGAGAATTGGCACTACAGCTAAACGAGGCAATCCATCTCATGGTTTAGACGAGCATTCGAAACCGAATGCAAAGAAGTTAGTAAATACTCAAATTTCAGCTAATACAGGTGAAATTGAGTATTTTAAATCTTCCTTCATCTATCTGATTTTTTCTTCAAACTATCAAAGCCTTTGAGCTTAATTACTGCAGCATAACCAGCCCCATTCATCTCTGTTCTTAGCCTTCTCTTCCAAATTCTTGACTCCTAGTATTTCTAGGTCTGCTTTATTGTTATCTCTCCATCATTTTTTTAGTCTGTCTTGTGGTCTCTTCCCCTTCTTTTGTATATACAATTGTAGGCTCTCTGCCATTCTTTCAATTCGCCCTAGTCTGTGTATTCTATTAACCTTCAAGATGGTGGTTGGTAATTACTGGTGATTTAAAGAAGTTATAAATATCTTTATTGCTTCTCATTCTCCATTACTTTCATCCTGGTTGTGCCCAAAGATTCATCTTGAGGCCTGTTTCAAAGCTCTGTTATTTTTCATCTCATTTATTTGAAATTACAATATTAAAAATAAAAAGAGAAATGGTATGCTTAAAAGTGTGAAAGAGATTATAAATATTTGCATACATATCTAAGAACTGTTTCTTTCTTCAGGTCATCCATCATGGGTCGCAATCCATTAACTGAAACACAGAAATATGACAACAAAATAAAGGATAAATTTAAACAAAATCACAATGAGCATTAACTAAGAACATTCAACAAAATGCAAGCCAAGATATTATCCTGTTACCTGTAGTCACTATTTTTTATGAATATAATTAAGAAATATAAAAACTACAAATATAAATGTAAGAACTGATAATTTTCTGAATGTTGGATACAACTTAGTCACCCGAGTTCACAACTTTAGAATCACTGTAAGAAATACTGTATAAGGGCTCTGTAACTGGCTTTTTTTTATAGCTAAGTGAAAGTCACTGAGCATCTGTGAGGATGACAGGAGTGCATAGATAGATGTTCATTATACTGTTTTCAGTTCATGATAATCTCACAGTTTCATTGTTGAAGCAAGGCTCATTATTACCAAAAAAAAGGATAGAATTGATGAGTGAATAGACAGGGAACTACAAGAACCATCAACTTACATCCCTATTTGTTGAAAGACATAATTTCTTATTCTCTTGCCTGTGTTTTGCTGGGACTCACAAGGGGAGCAAAGAATAGTATATCTGTGACCTACAAGGCATGTCTGAGGCATGTTCTAGGGAAGCTGCCCTAGTAAATAAAAAGCGTAGTAGAAATTGCATACACCGCTACCTACTTGTAGGCGTATAACTGGCACAACATACAATCGCTCTTAGGCTCAGATCACATAAAATCACAAAGAGTAGTTTAACAAGTGGTTGATATGGAGCGTTCAAAGAAGAAGTTTATTCTCGTTATGCCTGGTGGCACATGAGACTTCAGTAAAGGCTTTCCATTCTTCCTTGTCACTTGTAACCAACAGTATAGTATTACATAGCAATACTTTCCATGTTGTTCATGGTCTTCCATTCTTCACCCATCTGGTGTTCATGTGAGGGCTGCTTTCACTGGTATAGCTAGATTAATTCGCACAACATGGCCAGGCCATTTCTTTTCTTTTATGATAGTATTCATTATTTTCTGCTTAGATGTTTGGACAAGCCTGTTTTTATATATTTTTTCTGGTCAGAATATTCTCACGATTTTGTGCAGGCACTGGAATGTAGACAGTCCCTCTACATACCTTATGGTTATTCTCCAACACTGATCTATAAAGCAGAACTGGTAAAATGATACTTTTATCAAGTTTAAGTTGGTTGTTGAAACACAGAGAGCAGCTATGAGCAGACCAGATTGAGATAAAGTTTGCTATGTTAATCAATAATTGTATTATCAATGACATAACTTCAAAATATTCTATGGCAAATCATGTCAAAATCTAATCACAGCTATATCAAGCAGCTAAAAATGCATCTGACAACAACAACGTTGACATAAGTAGTGAAAGCTATAACAATCTTAGCTACAATCAATAGTTAACAATTACAAACACATCATCATGAGAGATTTATAATGATAATAACCTGTATATTATCCACACATACAGTTATAACCTGAAATGGTGTTGTGAAGGATTGTATGCAATCTCTAGAAATCTTTCTTAGTGACTTGGTAATGCAAGAAAATACAATCAATTAAAAACTGTCACATAATGGACATTTTGATAAACAAGATGTTCAACAAGTAATCTGTACTTTTTTTTAATGGATATTATCTCTCTTTCAGTGAATAAGAGAGTTGACAACAGTTGTTTAAAGAAGGTGACTAATAAACCTTAGTACAGCTAGATATAATTATACCAAAAATATAGCCTAGGATCCTATCCATGTCATGCAGAACTGAGGAAGAAACTATGGGGTAGTAAACACCAACATGAAGAAATAGCATAAGCTCTAGAAGATGGTGGACATTGTAAATCTGAACTATCCCATATTGACCTAGATATTGACAGACTTATTACATCACATCAAAATAACCATGCAGTGGATCCCTGGACATTCAAACACACCTGGAAATGACAAAGCAGATAGGCTAGCCAAGAAAGGGTCAACACAGGAACAACCAATCACAGCAACAACTCTCCATACAGCAAAGCAAATCCTAATGACAACAAATAAAGAAATTTGGCTGAACAGATGGGCCATGGGAAACACAGGAAGAGAGGTCTACAGCCATATGGCCAGCCTAACCTTAATGACAACATCAACCACCTTACAAGAAGAGATCAGAGCATCATTTTTAGACTCGGAACCCAACACATAACACTTAATAATCACTTGAACAGAATTCATCCACAACACACTCCAGAGTGCCAACTGTGCGATCATCATGAAACCGTTCACCACCACCTTTTCAAGTGTCAAGCACTAGATGACATCAGAAAGACCCTCCTTAAGGCCAGATAAATGGAACACATTATACGGAACAAAAGAACAACTTACAAACACATGCAGATACCACTACATAGCATTAGGTCGAAGGGCAAAAGCTCAAGTGCCGCTGGATCATTGAAGAGAAAATAGCATGTACAACCACCAAAACACAGATCAGGTAAACCAATTTTACAGAGCAGTTATGTCTTCTGTAATATAAGCAGTAAGACATATGCACAGAAAGATGATCATACACATTAAGCTAACAAAAGATAGAAATAAACTCTGCGTTTTTTTCATATCAATAAGTTAACACCTACTCTTTGTGATCTGTGTTAAATATTATCAGTGTGGTCCATGTGACATTACACACTATTACTATATAATAGTATTATTAATTCTATACTTATATATAGATTAGAACCCTTACCCTCCCCCCACAGGAACAGGTAAATTATTGTGAATGAACTAAAACTGAAGTGGAAACCGGATCAAAAACCAGCAGAATCTCACGGTGATGTCGGAAAATTAAAAATCATTAAATTAGTGTACATAAGTCGACGACGAGTGACCAGTTTCAAAGTCAAAAACGCCTATGTTTACAAGCAAGGCTAACAACCTTGCCCGGGCCATATTGTCCTCGTCCAAGGCTACAACTACATTTTTGTCTTCATTTGGGAACGAAATGGGCGTGGGATGACAAAATCGATTTACATCAGAATATAAAACATTTTCTTTGCAAGTGTATAATAATTCAACTCATCTCATGTTTATGTAGAAAAACTCTACAGTGTCAACAACAAAAACATTTATTTATAAGTATTTATAATTATTAAAAATTACGTTCGAACTCTCTTAACTCTTAGAAGTTAGTTTAGTTAGTCCATCTTTCTAGTTCCGATAAATACAAACTAAACAAGATCAGTGGTTTACCCAACTTTCATGCCACTAATCAAATTGTTAACATGCCTGAATTTAATGTATTTAATATACATATAAGAAATATGTACGCTGTCTTCTAAGCAAAACTTACCTTAGTTTACGGATTTTACTTCTGTCAACAATTGGCTGGTCTATACATCCAACAACTTACTTCAAAATCAAATTCAGGCGGCTGGCCTCGTTTTCGTTCGTTGATTGAAATTTGTTAGCCAGATTTTAATTCACCCGGAAGTCAGATTTTAAAATTGAAATGGATATTTGTATTTGCTTCTTCAGTTATATGAGGACTATCATCATAGCACTCCGGACATGTCCATAGGTGCTCCGATTTCCGCCTCAGCAAATCCAGCAGCGTCCAGCGACCCAGACGCCAGTTCGATGTTGATTAATCAATCTCTTTGCATAACACACCGATTCTTTACTGTACCATTCATACTTCTGTGCAATCGCCAGAACAGATTCAACGATTTGCCATTGCTCACCCGTTGACAGAACTCAGCCCACTTCTCACTTTTTACCATCCTTGCAATAGCTTTGAAACACCCTGTTTTATTATTCATTTCTTGTTTCAACTGCAAGATGTCAGCAGGATGGGTAGTTCCATTTTCCTGGCAGTTTGCCACCTCCTAACAGCACACGCTTGTCTATCCGCCTTCCAGACGTGTTATTGACTTCAGAGCTTGGATCTTACCTGGCAGAGGACAGATGAAAACAAGGGTAGGGCTCTGTTTGCGCACTATTTAGAGCAGAGTGACCAGCAAGACATTGTAGGGCGAAACACTGCAACACAATCCATTGCAGCTAAATGTAAGAACCAGGAATTAGATGTAGATGATTTGGTGACGGTGGAGGAAATCAAGGATGCTGTACGGAGAGCAAAAAACAGTGCACCTGGTCCAGATGGCATACGATATGGTGACATTGGCGAGTTGTCTGATGGGAGTGGGAAGAATGGCTGGCATCTACAACAAAAGCATTCCGACTGCAATAATCAACGAAGAATGGTTGCACAGCTACCTGGTACCTCTGCCGAAGCCTGGTAAAGACCACACAAAAATTCAGGGCTATCGTGTAATCACCATGCAGAATACAATAGGCAAGTTGCTGGAGAAAATAATTGCCAGGAAAATATCCTGCCAACTAGAGAGGTTACGTCTCCTTCCACCCACCCTTGGAGTATACCGTCCATATAGAGAGACATTGATTTCTGAGAACGCATCTGAGCATGATGTAATCATTTATACGGATGGTTCGGTGATTCGACATGTGCGGAGCTCGTGGGCTTTCACTGCTCAGGTCGGAGGTGATGTTGTGAAGGAAGACAGTGGTGGTTTTGCCGTGACTACGAGCAGTCTCACTATGGAAATCATGGCGGTTACCAAAGCGATGATTTGGCTAGAATCACAGACTTTTATCCATGCATGTTTTCTCAGTGACTCAATGAGTATGCTCAGGAAGATTGAAACAGGATGGGCTAGGAGACATTGGATAGAATCGCTGGGGAGGTCTCAGCTGACAAAGATCAGTTTTATTTTTGTGCCAGGGCATGCAGGTGTAAGGGAAATGAACGTGCGGATAGGCTTGCAGGTATGGCTGCTGTACAAAGCGGACGAGCAATGGACCAGGCTGATATTATAAATTCCTTAAGGAGAGAGGGCGTGTACATGATTCACGTAATAGCGGTGAATCCACAACACTAACCAGACTGCAAGAACTCAAAGTTAAGTGTGGTGTAGCTCGACAAGAACGCTATGCTGGCAGACAAATAAGAATTGTAAACCAACAAAGAACCGGTGTCGTTAGTCGCCACATGCTGATGGACATACTGAGGGAGAGATCGGAGCACTTATGGACTAATTTGTTCGACGTGCAGTGATGGTGATCCGACGACTAAACTAAATCTCTTTGCATATTTAGTATGTCGTTCTTTTCGGGCTGCACCAATATTAACACCCATCTCTTTCAATCTGGTCAGCGAGTGGGATTCACAGCCCTGAAACTCCTCTGTGCTGAAAGACTCTCTCAATGCGTGAAGAATGTCACTTCGATCCATTGCAGCTCCCTCTGATATTGTAGCTAAGCCAGCCAATCTATCAGCTCGTTCATTACCCCATCAGCAGATGTCTTAGCTTAGGTTGTGCAAGCTAGTGGTTCCTGTGGCTTGCTGGTTAGCCGCTCATCTTATTCCTCGACATTTAAACCGAAAATTAAAAGTAAGTGTTTGTCGCGTGGACAGACATTTCCATTTGGCGTGTGCATGTTTCTTAGAATAGAGCAGAGCCTAGAAGGTTATGTTCGTAGTCATCACCAGCATCAGGTGCCGTCTCCACATCGAAGGTTGGCTGCAATGAATCTCCAGCTTCCCCTGTCTTTTGCCTTGGTGTTACACTCTGCCAGACTGTAACCTGTCCATTTCTTAAAGTTTCCTTCCACTTATCTCTCGGTCTTCCTCTTGCTCTTCGCCCTCAACTTTCCCCTCTAGTAAAGATTGTATCATAGTGGCATGTCTTTTTATGTGCCCAAAATACTTTATTTGTCTGAATTTTATTTCTCTTAGTAATTGTTTCTTCGTGCCTAGTTTTCCTAAAACTTGTTTATTTGTCAGTTTTTCTGTCCATGAAACCCTGCCTATTCTTCTATATATCCACATCTCAAATGCATCGATTCTGTCTTCTGTTTGCTCATTGTCCATGTTTCCGAACCATACATTAATATAGGATATATATAGCATTTGATCATTCTAATTTTTAGCCTGTTTGTCGCCCGAGTGGTTACCGGGGCCCAAATGTGGGGTGTAAAGAATAGAACCACTGTTACCTGCCACGCATGTCGTAGAGGCGACTAAGGAGGTTTGGCTGAAATCGGATGCATGTGTCCTAAGTGTGTAGAAGTCTATGTGTTTAGGGGCCTATCAAACCAATATGCAACGTATACACGTTCTTGGCAAAGATCAAACATATCACAAAGAGTGGTTAAAATTGGTCATAAAGAATGAACGCAAAGAAGAAGCCTGTTTGTAATTTGTTTGGATGTTAGTAACCTTCTCATACTATTGAAATTATCCTTGGTCATTCCTATTCTCTTTTTAATTTCTGTTATACATCTGCCATCATCTGTTATCATATGACCAAGATATAAGAAATGTTCGTAGTAGTAGTTCATAATAGATTTGTAGTTGTGTTCCTTATCAATCATCAAATAGCTAGTCCTAAGCAGAGCTTTACCACCCCAACAGTCCTCTGGAATTTCTCTCTCATAGGCCAGATGTTCTGCCTCTGCAGCCGTAATGTTCAACACATCAGTTATATCCTGAATCCATCTTCTCTGTTGTATTCCTCTTCTTCTTGTATGCCTCCTTCCATGATGGTCTTCTCCGGCCCTTCGTGTCTTTTTATATGTCCAAAATACCACAATTTAATCTTTCTTATCTGTAGCATCAGCATACATACATGTAGCATATTTATATATCTCTTCCACCATTTACTTCTTTATAGAAGTGTTGGGGTGAAACGTAGTGATCTTGTTTGTGCTTGTTTTAAGGCACTTTGTAAGCTAATATTCATGTTCGTAAATATGTTCTTCATGCCGTCGCTCCATCTTTTGCGTGGTCTTCCTCTTGCTTTGTACTCATTATATTTTTCTGTGTGACTCTCTGTGGTAGGCGATACCAGGGCATTCTGGTCAAGTGTCCAAACCATTTAATCTTTTGTTCTTTTATGAATTGCATGACTGGTTTCCCATCCAGTCTCCTGATTTCTTCATTTCTAATTTTGTCTCTTATTGTCACACCTACAGCTCTTCTAAGTCACCGCATCTCTGTCGTTATGATTTTCCGCTCATTAGCTGCTGTTATTGGCCATGTTTGACACTGGTAACATAGTGTTGGCCAGAAAATCGTTCTTATGAGATTTGCTTTAGTTGTTAGCGTATCTCTTATGTGACAACAGTGGTCCACATAAAGAACTGTCCCAGTACTTTAGTGCTTAGGTTAGCTTTTGTGCAACGATTGCTGATTTCGCTATCGATACTTCCATCTGCTGTGAAAATTGCTCCTAAGTATTTGGCCTCAATTGTTTGTTTTATGTCTACGTTCTGTATATATATATATATATATATATATATATATATATATATATATATATATATAATAATAATAATAATAATTCCTCTCGTACCGTTATGCGTTACATAGGGCCTGCAAGTAATTTCTCCATACCGCTCTATCCTGGGCAACTCGCTCAATCTCCTCCATGGAACTGAGACCGATATTTCCTGCTCTCTCTCAGCAAAGTTCGCTTCAGGGTCTCCTTAGGTCGACCTCTCTTTCTTGAACCCTTTGCATTCCACTTCAATGCCTGCTTTGATATTCGTTGATCATTTCTCCTCAAGGTGTGCCCAACATATCTCCATCTTCTCTTTCTTATAACAGTTGTCACTAGTGGTATATATATATATATATATATATATATATATATATATATATATATATATATATATATATATATATATATATTTATATACATTCACCAGGAAATTCAGACCCAATATGACCAGAATGGCGATTATTGGGAAGATCTCAGTGTCACAGTCAGACTAAAAACCACAGTGATGGTCAGAACTTTCACACGTAAACATCCGTGGCGACGACTTGGAAGTCGTAAACCAGTTCGTTTATCTCGGCTCTGTAATCAGGGATGACCTCTCGCTATGTGTGGACCTGCACATGAGATGAGACTTAGTATGGCCCAGCAACTTTAGTGTAGCTACCGTAGAGTGTGGACAAATATTATACTGACCATCAACACCAAGATTGCTGCATACAGAGCGTGTGTGCTGAGCACACTACTCTATGCCAGCAAATGTTGGTCGCTGCACACGTTGCAGGAGAAAGAATCAATGCATTTCACATGTGCTGCTTGCGGCGTATGCGGCGTATACTTATTAAGGACAGGTTAGCAAATAATGAGGTATTAGAATATGCTGGAATTCCTAGCATAGTCAGATTATCCGTCAACCCCCCCTTTCTCCCCACCACACCACACACTTCCTAGTTGACTGTGTTCCCTGATCCCGATAGTTGACGGTCAGATCCTCAATGATATTCTATACGGTGAGCTGACTCGTGATTTAAAAAAACGCTCGTGTGATTTTCCTTTGTTATATATATATATATATATATATATATATATATATATATATATATATATATATATATATTTATACAAGACATATGCAAGCGTAACTTAAAGGCACTTAAGTTTGGACATGCCAATTAGTGTCGTCTTCGTGATAGAGAGAGAAAATATACTAATCAGCTTCTCATGGGAACGGTGAGCAAATGGACTTTTTTGTGATGGCTGCTGCAGCGAGGCGCAATGGAACGCCCAATGTGCCATGACGTCGATCGCATAACATAACATAATTATAGCATAGGAGAGAAAGGTAGCAAAATGTGAGATGAACTATTTGAGAAAAGCTATTAATATCACAATAGAAGACATAAATATTGTAAAAACATCATCAAATACATAGTAAGATAGAAAGTGAAAGTGTTTAAAAACCTCATGGGAAGGATATCAGTCGAGCATACAATAGCAGAAAATCTGACGTATAAGGAAGAGAAAGATATAGAAACAAGTCGAGCAAGTGTTGACAGGGCTCGCAAGGGGAGCAAAGAATAGTAACACTGCAACCTAAAGGCATGCCGTGAGAGGCGACTGACGGAAACTACCTAATAAAAAAAAAGTGTCGCAGAAATCCGATGTGCTGTTCTTCTTCTTCTTCTTTGCGTTCGTTCTTTACGACCAATTTTAATCACTCTTTGTGATATGTTTGATCTTTACCAAGAACGTGTATACGTTGCACATTGGTTTGGTAGGCCCCTAAACGCATAGACTTGTACATGTTTAGGACATGTGCATCCGATTTAAACCAAACTTCCTTAGTCGCCTCTTACGACATGCGGGTAGGTAACAGTGGTTCTATTCTTTACACCCCAAATTTGGGCCCCGGTAACCACTCGGGCGATGTGCTGTTCTACTTGTAGGCGCATAACTGACACAATGTACAATATCTCTTAGGCTTGGATCACATATAAATCACACAGAGTGGTTAACAATTGGTCGATATGGGGCGGTCGAAGAAGAAGATACTGAAACAGTTTGAGCTTACAACAACAACTGCAACGTGTCTAGTACATCATAGAATACTTCAATTCCTTTCGACGATCTCACATTTGAATCAGATGAGAACGCGGATCCAGGGCCTGGAGACTCGACGCATTATAATACATATGTGCCGTGAACCGAAAGGGCTAAAATGGTTTAGCTATATGCACTCTGCTACCATTGACGACTTCTTACTTCTTCTTCTTCTTCAGCGATCTCTGGTCATGCGCTTAATTTACTGTGGACCACAAACTGGGCAGACAGCTTCAGGTCTGTCAGGTTTCCCAAGCTTAGTTTTCAGGTCGACTGGGTGTGGCCACATGTTGCTTCTCAGCTCACACAGAAGAGGACAGTCTTGCAGGATATGCTCTGGTGTCTGTTCTGCCTGCTGACACTGGCAGAGGGCTGTTTGACTTATTCCTAGTCTGTATAAGTGTTTGTTGAGTCTGCAGTGTCCGGTGCGTAGTCGAAATATAATGACCTGGTCTGTTCTGCTTGGTCTTTGAGGAGTCTTTTCCATAATCATATCCAGTGTTTGTCTTCCAGTCTACTGCAGATTTTCTCTGTATGAGGGTTTTGACCTCTTGAAAAGACAAGGGTTGGTAAATTTGCTCTTTGGCACTGCCCTCCTTAGCTAAGACATCAGCACTCTCATTGCCTGCAATGCCACAGTGAGATGGAATCCACTGCAAGTGAATTTCTGCCTTTTCTGAAAGCTGAGCAAGTTCTCTTTGTAGTTTTTGTACTGTGCTTTCAGTGGATTTAGCCTCCAGGGCTTGTATAGCTGACAGTGAGTCTGTAAGAAATACCATCTTGCCTGCAGCTGCTTGCAGCTTATTCATGTACTGTGCTGCCATCAGAAGGGCTAAGAGTTCTGCTTTGTAGTTGGAACATATTCTTCCAGTAGGAGCCGCTAGAGACACAGTGGTAGCATCTGGGTGCCTAATGTACACTCCTGCTCCACCATTCATGTTGCCTCCATTGCCGATCCATCTGTGTAAATTCTTACCCAGCTGTCTTCTGGAAACATGTAATGGAGATGTTCCATTGTAATTGCTTTTTCACTAGATTAGGCTCGGCATCTTTGCTTAATAATTTAGGGATGGAGGTTGAGAAGTTTAGTGGTACTGAGTCTGGTTCCCAGTGATCAAAAGCAATTCTTCAGGTATGGAATTATGATTTAGTAGTTCCAAGTATGACTTTCCTATTTCTTTTGCTTTGTGGTTTAGACTTGTGCGCTTTAGTCTGTTCTTTGTTCTAGCCGCCATTTTTTCATGCAGTGGATGGTGAGGCATTTTTTTGATCCTTTCAGTCTGTAGAATCACTTTTCTCCTTCTTCTGTCTTCCAAGGGCTGGATGTTGGCTGCCTTTTCCATTTTTACAATTGGTGTAGATTTCATGGCTCCCAAAATAGTACGCAGACACCTGTTTTGTGTTTTCCAGTATCGATTTGTTTGAATGGGCTGCTGATATCCATGTCGATGATGCATATTCAAGGGTCGGTCTAACTGCACCAGTGTACACCTGACTCAGGATTCGAATATCAGCTCCCCAGGTAGTTCCAGCCAGCTTCCGCATCACACTTTGTTTCCTCATAGCCTTTCTGTTTGTTTCCATTATGTGATGTTTCCATGTCAGACGACTGTCAAGCTTAACTCCCAAAAACGTTGGAGTATGGGAACGGGGAACGATATCATCGTTAAATTTCAGTCTGAAGTGTTCTTCCTTTGTTGACAATGAGAAAAGCGTTGCTATAGTTTTGCTCCGGTTTATTTCTAGACCCATTTACTTGCCCACATTATGACGCTGTTCAGGCTGGCCTGGAGTTTAAAGATGGCAGGACCCAGAAACTCGAAGGTGTACCACACAGCTAGATCATCAGCATGGAGAGAGTGTGATACATGTCTGGGCAGAGTTTGTGGCAGATCATTAATATATACCAGGAAAAGCAATGGGGACAGTACGCTGCCCTGTGGGACTCCTGCTCTTAATTTGAATCTGGGACTGTGCACTCCATCCAATTTTACAGATGCTTGTTTATGGGTAAGAAAGTCTTTTATCCAATAGTACATTCTACCCGTATTCCACTGCGTAAGAGCTTGAGTAGCAAACCATCTTTCCAGACTTTGTCGAAGGCCTTAGACATGTCGAAGAACACTGTGAGGTTTTTCTTCTTTTCTTGGAAGCCATTTTCTATGTCCTGTGCGAGGTATGCCACTTGGTCATCAGTGCTTCTATGCTGCCTGTAGCCTGTCTGGGCTGGATCCAGTTTATGGTTGGATTCTAAAAACCACTGGAGTCTAGTGGTTATCACTCTCTCCAGCAGTTTTGCAGTGCAACTTAGCAAACTTATAGGTCTGTAGCTCTGCGGATCCTTTTTGTCTTTTCCACTTTTGAAAATTGGGTGGATTGTGGCATTTTCCAGATGTCTGGACTCTCCCTGTCTCCAACTATTGTTAAAAATCTGGAGTAGAAGACTCTGTGCTATTGGGCCTATTTTTTTGAGCATGTCGTTTGATATTCCATCTGGTCCAGGGCCTTTTTACGATTGAGCTTTTTCAGTGCTCTCTGCAGCTCAGTCAGTGTGATGTCTACCTCCATACAGGGTTCACTTGTTGCTTTTTGAATGTAGCATTTATCTCACTTCTGACTTCTTTCCCTTGCTCCCGACATATTGAGCATGAGCTGTCTTGCTTGTAACACTGGGCCATCAGGGTGGCTGCTCGCTTCCCTGTGAGAAGTTGTTCTCCTTGCTGGAGAACTGTTTTCCCTCTAGATGGGTTGTCATCGTTCAGGGCTTTTGTAAGTCTCAACAACTTTTGAGTATATTTTCCATGTTCAAAGAGGCTGTCTTTCTTTCCAGGATTTTCTACACTGCTGGTTTCTTTCTCTAACATAAAGGGCCCTTGCTCTATTGTGTTGCATTACATTTGGTCCGTTGGTGCGAGTTCCATTGTATTTCTGGCACTGCAAAGCGAGCTATGGAGAACTTCCATCTCTGGTGTCCAATATGGCTTGTAGTTTTCTCTCCTCCCTCTGGGTATAGCCTTTTTGCAGCATCTAAAATGGCTTTATTGAATGAACGTGCATCTCTGTCCACTTTTCCTGATTGATTAATTTCTTTACAGTACTTGTCTGCTAGTTCTTGGAATAGCTTCAAGTCTGCCTTTTTGTAATTCCAACTAGGGGCAGAGTTTGTAAGTTCCTCCTATTAATGTTATTTATGAGGAGTTTCACTGGTCTATGGTCACTACCTCAAATCTGGTCGCAGACTTGCCTTTCGGTTATCCTGTGAATGTCGTCTGTAGCAAAAGCCAGATCTGGGGTGCTTGTTGTGCGCCACCGTCGTGAGTAACATGTGTGAGGATCATCTGGGTGGTTGAGAATGGTGAGACTGTTGGTGATCAGCCATTCTTCAAGGCTTTCACCTCGAGGATCTAGCGTGTCATAGCCCCAGCTTGGTGAGTGGCTGTTGAAGTCTCCTACTATAAGCAAGTTGTCATCTTGAACTTTGATAGCTTCCAGCTCAGTTTCAATGGAGGGTGGTGATTATATATTGTATAGTGTCATCTTAGTGTTGTTGATAAGGAGTTGAACAGCTATGAATTCTGTGCTCATCTGATTGGACCTGTGAAGTTCAACTGCCGGTATGGAATTACGAACTAGTGTTACTACTCCACCCTATGTCTATTTTCTCTATCCTGATGGAAGGTTTCAAATCCTCTAATGCTGAATCTATTTCCCGGATTAAGGTGCGTCTCTTGGATACAGCAGATGTCAATCTTTTCTCTCTACGTTCCTCTAGCTCTCGTTTTTGTTAGTTACCCTTCTGCATTCCATTGCATAATTGTGAGGGTGAAAGTTTGTCCTTGCTGCCAGTAGTAATGCCCTGTCCTCCCCTGGCTTTGCAAGAATCAACAGGGCCGCCAGTAGCTAAGGGTGGACCCCTTCGAGGCAGGGTGTCCGGTCCCACCACCACCTGGCTGTTTCCCATGGTGGTGGCACCACAGTTATATAAATATTTGCGCATGGCCATTTGAGTTGTTCGTATGTGTCGATTCCTCCCCGCCAATAATGGCTGACACATTCCGTTTCTGAGGACATCTTTTTTTGAGGTTGTTCTCTAGACAGTTGCAGTCCCCTGCTGACGAGATCTGTCTTCCCGGGTTTGTCTGGAGTCGTCCTACTCTAGATGACTTCAGCCTTCTGTTGCCGGCTCACCAACCCAGGCTTTTTTGCAGGGTGTGCTCCCTGGACACTGTAGTTTAATCCCTTATGCTTAAGGGAAAGTGTCATGAAGTAGAAGACAAGACAAGAAAAAGGATGTCCTCCTCAGAGAGAGAGAGGACAAGTGCTATTTGTCCCATAGCTGGGGGATGGGTTGGTTGCAGCCAGAGCATTTACCACTCGCAGGTGGGTTCTGCACTGTCACCTTATGAGGCCCCATCCTGCTCCCCGCCTTTTGGTCTGGCCTTTCACCTTCAGTCTGTTCGGCTTGGTTAGACCTGCCAGGAGTTAGACTCCCCCCGACATAGCCTGAAGGATCCTAAACACACAAACCCTCCAACCACGATAAGGTAGGCTAATATGGAGGGCGACTTCTTACAAGATAAAGAGTTACATAGTCTCAGTACCCAGAAACAGGATATTCCAAAAAGTGTGGAGAAACATCGTTCTGAACAGTAACATCAAGATTGCTAATTCCAAAGGAACTCGCTTCGCTTCCTCGTGGAGCCATCGGAATATGTTTTCAGAGATGATGCTCGTCCATCACGGGTGATGATGACCACACACATTTTCATCCATGGGAATGTAGTTGCGCTATGTTTGTTTGTGTGTGCGTAGATGACTAGTGAGCCCGATACGGGCTTGAAATATTCTTGTACAGTGTGGGCATGGTATACTTGCACTTGTGGGAAGTTTTACTGCCTTTCTGTTTGACGTTTTTGCTCCATCTGTGCTGTTCTACTTGCCTCGCAGGCCGAGGAACCGTGTCGAAGAAGTGTGCGCCAGGCTGATCTGCATTGAGCAGCATTCTCCCAGTTGTTGACATCTATGCCTATAGATTTTTCAGAGATAAATGATCTCAGTATAGGTGAGATCGAGTTCCTAGTTCTATCGGAGATGGACGATAAAACGTAGGTTCCGTGTTCAAATTGTGCACGTAAAAGAACCATTGGCAGTTCAAAATCTAGACAAGCCGACTGGAAAGCCGCTGTCAGGGCAACATTCATTAGAAAAATTAAATAATAAATTTCCTACAAAATGTTTTTCACATGGATTGGATATATACTATTGAGTTGTTTTTTTGGAACTCGGGAAGACACTTAAGTGCCCAATTACACTAACAGACAGTGAAGGATATGCTTGCTTATTGTTCAAGTGGCTCGCTGGGTTAAAACACAGCCAACTCTAACATTTAATATAATAAATTTATAGTTGGCTCTGGTTAAACACACTCTCATTCTATCAGCATGTGCCCAACCCTATTTGTGCAACGTTTGATCTTCTTCCGTCGTAGTATAGATGCGTCATGGTTTATCATCTCTTCATCCAACAGAACGTCGTTGAGAAACTGAGCTTTGTTCCATTTCTCATGCTCAAAAAATCTACGGTAGGTTATTTTAACACACTATCTACTTCTATCTCACTAAAATGGAAATGTCAAGAACAGTATATCATGGTGAAACCCGGGAGGTTGAAGGCATCTATAGATAGATGCAGGATTCGGCTATTTCGGATAATTTATCCAAGCTAACCTCGAAATTTCCACGTGGTAACTAGCGCAGAGTGTTATAAACTTCACTATCGGCGACCCGTCCCGTTGGATAACATGTATCCACCGAAAAAACGAGTGTCATGTATTTTTTATGTTTCTGCAAAATGCTAGCTTAGGGCTAGGCTGGTGTAATAAGATCTAAGCAAATTAGTGCCAACTGCTAGATTGCAAGAGCTTTGATTGAAGATTGGAGTGGCGAGAGAATACTAACACAACAGGTAGCCTATATGAGTAGGCTCATCAATCAACATCGAATTGGTATGGTTAGTCTCTGGTTGCTGTTGGAGATATTGCGAAGGAATTCGGAGCATCTATGGACATTCCCGAAGTGCAGTGAAGATATTTCAAACTAAAACAGTAAGAATAATGTCAAGTAAACAGAAGCAAGTTTCACCATTCGAGCAGCTAGTCGGTACTTAGGCTAGACATTTTCGAAGATTCATGGTTACAATCGCCAACAGGGCATGGTACATAATGATGATGATAAAGGCTAAAAAGAGTAATTGGTTTCGTAAGAAAACATAAGTCCATCCTGGCATTTATTTTAACTAGAGGGGAAATAACGCTGAGAAATAATTTGGTTTTGTTTACATGACAACTGCATCGCTGGGGCCGTCGTTTCACGTAAGCTTCCTCTTTTGTGTCTTTCAAAGCAGTAACAATAGGGAAATTTGGTAAAAATTTAATTTTTGTTCTGCAAAAGCATACATATATGCTTATACAGTATGACTAACTATCAAGCACAGTGGAAGGATCCCCCCCAGCAGATTAAAAATAATATCTATTATCATGAGAAGAGAGGACCGTCAGGACGACCTAAGGCTAAGGAGACCCTGAGCTGAAACGAACTTTGCTGAGAGAGGCAAGAAATATCGGCCTCGGTTCCATGGTGGAGATTGAGCGAGTTGTCCAGGATAGAGCGGTATGGAGAAATTACTTGCGGGTCCTATGTAACGTATAACGGTACGAGAGGAATTATTATTATTATCATGAGACAAAAGCTACGATAAAAAGTGGAATTTTAGAAACAGGGGAAACAAATGTAGACACTAAGGATTCCTATTTCTAGATGTAAAGAACAATCCATTATCCTCAGACTCCAAACAAAACTCAACAGAAAGAGAAGTCATATGTACAGAAAGCTTGAAATTATTGAAACAGACTTGTCCACTGATCTCAAAGACTGCAGAATACATCTTTCATGCATGTGAGCTCTACTGAAAGACAGAGTGAAATTTATCCTACCCTACTGAGACTGCACAAATTCTGAATCTTAGGGTTAAAAAATAGCCTGAATATACATGTTGTTGACGCTATCAATAAAGTTATTTTAGGACTGACAGATAATGGGGAAGCTGAAAGGAAGCTTCAAAACTCCTACAGTTTTAAATGGCTATTTTTATTGGAATATGTATGAAGAATTGTTCTTATGTTCATGAATGTTTATCTAACATGTGAAATAATTATTTTCTTTCAGGAACAAGTAGTGAAAATTGCAATCATGGCATTTTCTCCTGCTCAGATGTCTGCAATTGTTGATCTGTTCAAGGACCCAGACGAGAAGTCCGATAGTGATGATGACGCAGTAAGTAATATAAAGTATTAACATTTATTTTTGCAATGCAAGGATTATTTAATTTAATTTTTTTCTGCATTTCTAATCAAACTCCAACTTCTCTTTAAGATGAGAGAGCTCATATTGTCTTGCAGGCACTGTGCAAGCAGTTCTTAGTTAGAGATAACATTTGGCCAGATCTTTTGAAGACAAATTGTATGAAAGATGGAGAGTTTTATCAGAAATCACTTTTCTCTATTTGGTGAGGTAACAACTGTGGTCATCTGGCTGAATGTTCTGTTATCTTGAGCCATCCACTACATGTCATGTTAGTTTCTCATGGTAACACATATGCAGATATATGCTTTGATTTGGGTGAAAGTATGATGGAAACATAGTGACAGGAGACCAAGTTTAAGTCTCATCTTTACCATGAAATATGCTCATTGTGTACTATTTTTAGTACTGCCAAAAACTATTTTCAAAAACTATTTGCATGTCTTCATTCTAAAAATTGTACAGGCACTCACATGCAGTGCCGGATTAGCTCTATAGCAGAAGTAGTAAATGCTAATGGCCCCACGTTTCTGGAGGCCCGTGTCTAGAGCAGAAAATGTTTAGCTTGTAAAACTATCAAGCAAGTTTTGGATGACATCTCAAATAACATGGATCAAAAGGTAGAGTGCTGTAATCAGGCGTACGGACTAGATTTGAAGATGAGTAAGTTGGAAACGGAAATAATGACCATTTTATGGAACAGAGTTCTAGAATGCTTGCAAGCAGAGAATGTTCTTTTTCAACATTCTTCTTCTCTTCCACCATTTACTTCTTTATAGAAGTATTGGGGGTGAAACGTAATGATCTTGTGTGTGCTTGTTTTAAGGCACTTTGTAAGCTGATATTCATGTTCGTAAGGCTGTTCTTGATGCCGTGCTCTATCTTTGCGTGGTCTTCCTCTTGCTTTGTACTCATTATACTTTTTCTGTGTGGCTCTCTGTGGTAGACGATACCAGGGCATTCTGGTCAGGTGTCCAAATCATTTAATCTGTTGTTCTTTTATGAATTGCACAACTGATTTCACATCCAGTCTCCTTCTGATTTCTTCATTTCTAATTTTGTCTCTTATTGTCACACCTGCAGCTCTTCTAAGACACCTCATCTTCAACATTAAAACATATAAAAAGTGAGTTAAGGAACATGATGGGACAAGATCGTCTAAATAGCCTCACCTTAATGAACATTGAATGTAATTTACATAGAGAAATTGATTTGTCTAGTGTTATCTCTAGATTTGCTCCCATTAAATCAAGAAAAGTTTGTTTGTAAAAGTTGTGTTTTATTTTGTTATACAAAACCTAAGGCCTCTTGGTAACATTTACTATAGACCCCACTCTGGCTTAATCCGGCACTGCTCACATGATAGCATTAACATGAGGAGGCTTAGTCTATAATCCTTCATAGGCTAAATCATGTGATGGAACAGAAGAACAAGCAGTTGCTGTATGATATGTGCATTTACCATAACTTTGAGAGTTGTGAGACCAGGCTTGTAATGTTATATTGCTTGTTCAACATGTTATTTGTAAGGTTGGCTATGATCAAAGGTTATCTCAATTTAACAAAGTCTGTTTTGATGATCAGTAGTCTCCCTATTAAAGTTGACTTTGGGCAGATCAGCATCTTTTATTATTAAATCAGATGGGCACTTCTATGATCTAACAAAATTAGTCTTGTTGTAAATAACCCTCTTGGAGTAGGAGACAGAGCCTTTTGGTATTGCACCCTCTGCCAAGATTTTAAGTCTTCTGGGTAAGCTAGAAGTGTCTGAAAAGTCATATGTACTGGAAACTTAAGATTGTTAAGTCAAACTTGTGTATTTGTAGACTGACCTCAGAGACTGCAGAACACATTTTTTATACATGTTGACTCTACAGAGCAAATGGAGAAAATATTGCCAGGCTAAGATGGCTCTACTTTCAAAACTGAGCCGTTTTATGGACAACCTGAAGTGAATCATACAGTTCTTGAAGCTGATGATGTGATTTAATGAATGACTGAAGAAAATGAAGAAGAAAATAATTATAGAAAATGCTCCTTCTGAAAATAAGAAAGAAAAAAGTGAAAACATACTCTATGGGGATTGAAACATTAAGAACATTTAGTTATAAACATATTATTATGTATGACACTTATTAAGATATTAATCATGACATTTATTTTTTTATTATTTGAAAGCCTTCATCTGGTACATTATCAAGATTTGGACCTGGTAATATTGGACCAGAAAAAGGTTCAAATGTCAAGAACACAGGTATATTATTATTACAGAGTATAAAAGTTATAATAATATTCTTGCTAATGGTAATCATGATAAGGACAGGGTATTCATGTATGCAGTGGGCCTGTAGATGCATTGGCTAGGACAGCTCTCTCATGGACAATAGATAAGAAAAGAAGACTTGAATGACTAAAGGAAACATGGGAAGAACAATGAAAGGAGGATTGAAAGAGCGTGGCTTGATGTAGGGAATGATTGGTAGGTGGCAGATTGGCAGCAGTAGAGTTATTTTGTAGAAGACTTATATGCCAAAAGGGACAGGAAAAAGATACAGATAGATTACAAGTAAAGAGGACAACCATATTTTCTATATCAGAGAATTATGTCATATTATTTTGCATTTCACACATTCAGACCATCAAAGCTGAAAACATTTTTCTTATTCTTTAAGTTGTTTTATGTGTATCTATTTTCCCCCCAGAATCTGTTTCAGACTCCAAAGATATCTGGTCCGAAGCTGAAGTACCAGAAGGGTCAGAATATGATTCTCTGTATGACCCCAGACCTCAGCCAGAGTGAGTGGTCTATTCTTATTTTAATAGTTGCAAAAGTAATAACATTAGACAGAGATACATTTTGCGAAATAAATAATATAATTTTCAAAGTAATGAAAAGATTTAAGAAAATTATAAATGTCTTATGCAACAGTCACCTCTCCTCCTTGTGTGTGTGGTTTCCGAGTGAATTATAAATGTCTTATGCAACAGTCACCTCTCCTCCTTGTGTGTGTGGTTTCCGATAGTGAAAAAAAAAAAAATGGGATAGCGAGAGAGAGGATAGTGAAAATAGAATCACCTTCCTATATCATCATGTCATTAACTCATTGTGGACCAAACGCCACACTAGAGGGCATTTTTATTCTAAAAACAAATGGCTTGTAAAAACATGGCTTTTGCCCTGGTCCACTAAAAGTTAAAGGCGGTTAAGAGGGGTAGATTTGGTACTAGCGACCACACATTATAAAGAAAAAAGAAACAGTTACGGAAACAGAGAGGAAAAAGCCTAAACTACTAAGATTCAGATGTCATAATGGTAGTGAACGGAATGACTATCAATGATGGATGAAGATCATGGTGAACTAGACAAGCAGAACTGAAAGACATGCATAAGACTAGGTTTGAGGTCGAAATAAAGGAAACAGAAAGAGTGAAATCAGTGGACATGTTTTGGGTCTCTGCAGTATGTGTCTTTGGACATGATAAGGACTGATGATGATGTGCAACAGAACTGTGTAAATGGAATTTAATAAAGATAGTTTTTTTGTGTGTGACACACAGTAAGTGACCTCATATGCAATAAAGTCACAAACACAGACAATATATATATACTGTATAAATAAAGTAATAATTATAAACCACAGAGTTGTTGGTGTATACATGAATCGCCTGTGTTGTTGCCGGGGGAGCAAAGAATAGTAACATTGTGACTTACAAGCATGTCGCAAGAGGCGACTAAGGTGGAGGTCTATGGAAGTTACCCTAGTAAATAAAAAACCTTACAGAAATTGGATGTGCTGGCCTATTTGTAGGCGCATAACTGACACAACGTACAATTGATCTTGTGCTAGGATCACATACAAATTACAAAGGGTGGTTAACAAGTCGTTGATGTGGAGCGTTCGAAGAACACGATTATTAACTATCTGGACTTTTCTTCTTCTTCAAACGCTCCATATCGACCACTTGTCAACCATTCTGTGTGATTTGTATGTGATCTGAGCTTATGAGCGATTGTACGTTGTGCCAGTTATGCGCCTACAAGTAGGACAGCACATCTGATTTCTGCACTGCTTTTTATTTACTAGGGTAGCATCCCTAGGGCCTACATCAGTCACCTCTTCGACATGCATTGATTATAGGTTGCAGTGGTACTATTCTTTGCTTCCCTTGCGGGCCCGGCACCACACAGGCGATCCAGGCTTTTGAAAAGTTTGTAGGAAGTTAAGATAAAAAATTGTCTTGATAAATATTCACTGATAAGAATATCATTATTGCACTCAGGCCAGTAACCATGCATGTTCCGATCATTTTCTTAAAAGTGATATCTCAGCGTCAGTGTACAAACTCTGTAGCATGAAATTTTCTGTATTCATCTTTCTAAGAAAGCTATCTGGTACTGGGAAGCAAAGCATACCCTAACCTTGCAGATCAATATTTCACTTTCTGTATTGCTGGCAGCTAGAGAAAATGATTTGTATTTTATTATTTTGCTTTCATTTAAATCAACACAACTCTATGGTTTACACTTTGTATTCCATACTAGCGTGTATGAGTTCAAATCTTGGGAAGTCTGGTCTGTTCCCTAGTCCACTCAGCAGCAATTACCAGATTTTCTAAAATTGGTAAATTCAAAAGAAATATTGGAACTACAATGTAATTTTACTTCAACATAGACACTTTCGGCAAGTTGAATTTTACTAAAGGTTTAATTTTACCCACTGGATTTCCCTGAACTCAGTAATATAATTTCTAATCAATTCTTTATGCCTGTGTGATGCCGAGGCCCACAAGGGAAGCAAAGAATAGTACCACTGCAACCTAAAATGCATGTCGTAAGAGGCGACTGATGCAGGCCCTAGGGATGCTACTCTAGTAAATAAAAAGCAGTGCATAAATCAGATGTGCTGGCCTACTTGTAGGCGCATAAGAGGCACAGCGTACAATCGCTCTTAGGCTCAGATCACATACAAATCACACAGTGTGGTTGACAAGTGGTCGATATGGAGCGTTTGAAGAAAAAGAACCAACTCTTTAAAATTAATATTTCTTGATAATAAAATATCAATATTTGTTTCATTCCCAGATATGACATTTTATACAGTCAAGCTGTTACAAGTGAAGATATTTTTCTACAAATGGGTAACAAGACACCAATGACATCAAGTTGTGAAAATATGACTGTGAGTTGGTGCATGAATGAGGATTGATCATTTATTATAATTATTTGAGGTCTCTGTTGCTAAGTGACCTTTGCTTCGCTTTCCAAAAGTCAAGGGTTCAAATTCGGATCTCACCATTTTGTTTACGTGTATTTTTTCCATATACTCCTAAGATTGTTACCGGAGCTATAGAGTTTTTGTTTTTCGAATCCAGAAGCACTTGAGCTTTCAGCTCTTCGCCCGGTGCCAGGGACATCGAACTTTCGGTTCGGTGCCATGAACACTGTGAATCTGGAGAACCTGTGGCTTTTCTGCCAGCCAGCGGAATTGAACCCGCACTCACAGGGAGCTTGTCACCCGTAGTCCAACGGGCTACGAACATGCTGGGCAGGCGGGTAGCTATAGACTATAGAGTTCATGCTTTGTGCAATACTCTAGGCAGGTGGCGTGCCACTTCTGTGAAGAGGGACCAGCCATATTGGGAAAATCCGGCGTAATGAAGTCAATCCTTCGGCTTTAGACCCTTTTAGAAAGGCGAATGGGCTAAGAAAGTATTCATTTTTTATTTACTTTTATACAAAATGTTTTATATGACAGTTTCAGAATTAAAGCTTCATGTATCTATATTGATTACATAATTATATAATTTTCATGTTATCAGATAAAAATAAAATTGCCTGAGACAAAAATGGCAGAAGTTGAGTTGGACGTCAAGCCAAAGTTCCTGGATTGTCGAGCGCCAAAGTAGTAAGTTTATTTATTTATGTCCCAATAATCACAGTGTGTACTTCACAGTCTTGCACCATTAATCAGTGCTTGTTTTTCTCATGTTGCAACTGTATAATTTCCTAATTACAGCATAGTTTTGTTTAACTCTTTCCACGCTTTAAGCCGCACACTGCGCCACGGCAGAAACTGCGCTTTAAGCGCACACTGCGCCATAGAGTTGCTTCCTTATAAGAAGTCTTTCTAGTTTTACTTCTACTGTTTTATTAATACTACTTTTCAACCTTGCTATTCTATTGGGTTGTCCAGTTTTCTTTAATTTAGTATATAATAAGATATATATGTTTATTTATTGACGAGTAGTTGGGATCGTAATTTTTTTAAATTTTTTTTTAACTTCCTTGAATTAACTGCTTAAAAATTGAGAAAATAATGGGCGTGGAAAGAGTTAACTCTTTCCATGCGGTAAGGAGGTAAAAATTTTTTACCTCATTCAAGGGAGGTAAAAAAACCAATCCCAACTACTTGTCAATAAATAAATATATATATATTATTATATACTAAATTGAAGAAAACTGACAACCTAATAGAATAACAAGGTTAAAAAGTAGTAGAAGTAAAACTAGAAAGACTTTTATAGCAGAAGCAACTCTATGGCGCAGTGTGCGCTAATGCCGCTCAACGGATGATATTGAGTGTCTCCTCAATCAGGATATTTTTCAGTGATCCCTGATCTCAGGGTAGATGAGATTGAGTGTCTCCTCAATCAGGATATTTTTCAGTGATCCCTGATCTCAGGGTAGTTGAGATTGAGTGTCTCCTCAATCAGGATATTTTTCAGTGATCCCTGATCTCAGGGTAGTTGAGATTGAGTGTCTCCTCAATCAGGATATTTTTCAGTGATCCCTGAGCTCACATCACAGGATAGGCACATCTTCTTCTTCTGCATTCTCACTAGATTGGGATTTCGGATTCTCTAATAAAGGCAGCCGTCTGCCTCAGATTATCAGCCACGCCATACAGTTTGTCTTGGACGCTGGTGTAAGTGGGCCACCTCTTTCTTCTTCTCAGGTCTGCATACTGGTTGCAGTTCTGTAGGATATGTTCTGTTGTCATACTTTCCAAGCCACAGGTCGTTGGTGCCTATCTTGAATTTAGTGTACAGGTGGTGTCTCATTCTATTGTGACCCATCCGGAGGTGAGGTATGGCTGTCTGGGACAGGCACATCTGAATTTAGGCCTTGAACTTAGGTGATGTTGAATCTAGGTTTATCTGACCTGACAGTCCCAGACATATAACGCACCTTCTAACACTGAATATTATTCTCTCTTTATTGATCAATTTTAGTCACTCACTGCAGCTTGTATATGATCTGAGCCAACGAGTATCTTCATGCTTTGCTACTTTTTCTGATATGGTGAGGTAGTTTCATATAAGAAACATTTTTTAACCGTTTTGGAGCATGTATCGTTTGTGCCGGCTCCAACAGATTTGAAGTTTTGTCTCTGTAATTTTGTTTTTGGGTAGTGAAAATGTTGGACAGATATGTTTATATCGACCATATTCACAGGACCAGTCAATAGGCTGTATTGTTACATATAATGGATATCACATGTAGAATTGATAAATAAAATCAGATGTAGAATTTCAGGTGAAATTGTTTTTGAATGCGCCTGTCCTACATGCGAAGTAGACCAAGAACCGAGGCAAAACATTTTCACGTTTTCTGTGGAAACCATACAGATCACAAAGGGTGATAAACTTGGTTGATAATACCGAATGTAAAGAAGAAAAATAAGATGTAGATTTTGTTAATACAGTTCAGATGTAGAATTAATTGATGAATGTTAGATGTACAGTTATTCTAGTGTAAGACTGCTTTAGAATTAATCAAAATCAGTCGTAGAGTTGGATAATAAAAGTGAATTTTAAAGTAAAGTAATGATGATCTGAAGTGAAATTAAATATGCAGAATTTTTGAATGAATGTCAGAAGTAGATGTTGTTATTGCCTGTAATACAACTTTTTAGGCGGTGCATGAAAGGGGACACGAGCCTGTGGAATGGCTGCATGGCTAGTGCAGTCGCCGCACAACTGTTCAGGTTAAGATTTTTATGCCCCCTACAGAAAAAAACTCCTTGGCTGTACCGTGGATTAAACCCGGGTCTCATGAACGAATAGCAGTTAAATTTTGAATTATGTATAATCAGTTAATAAAAATAAGATTTTAATTGCAATTAGGATATTACATTTTGATAATCACTAAACAAATTGTGTATAACACAAATAGCAAAAACAATGATGGAAATATTATCGCTGCAGCTTAATTTAGTAATTCTAGAGAAGCTTAATCACATGCACTTCAATAACATGATCTTGTCATTCGATTCTTCCATAGTAAACTAGGTCTACACTTACCTCATCCTGTTGACCAGAAGAGTGGGAAAGCCAAGTGGGATGTACAGACCGAAACATTAATTGTAACACTACGGATAATCAGAGACTATGATATTTTCAATTTCTAGTTCTGTAGATTATAAATGGTGACATAAGGACACAAATTCAGTAACACTGTTGCAGTAGAGTGTTGAAAAACATTGAGTTATAAATAAATGTGATGAAAAGTTATGCTTGTTTAAAGATATTCCAATAAAGTTGGATTTTCATATCAGTGTTTGAGTTATATTAACATTTACAAATGTATTAACTAACTCTTTTAATTCCATAAATGTTGAGGCATATGTAATGGTTGATTGATTGATAGGACCATCATGATTGCATTTCGATGAGTAACCGGAACCATGCATGCTCCAATCTCTTTGTTACACAAGAAGATCTCAGCGACAGAGCACAAACTTCATAGCATCAACCAGGGTTCCCGATGTCATTTAGAAGATAGAGAAAATATTTTGTAGGAATTTTATTTTTTGATCTTACTAATGAATTTTGCCAGGGTAGCGACTTTCCAGCCTGCTCTTCTCTATTTTGAACTGCCAAGGGTTCTTTTATGTGCTGAACTTGAACACGGCACCTACATTTTATAGTCCATTGACATTAGGACTAGGGACTTGATCTCACCTATAGCGAGATCATGGATCTTTGGAAAAATAGCCAGATGTGGAACTCTGTGGTGTAGAGGCTAGGTGCTTGCCTCTCGGTCCAAATGTACTCGATTAACTTCCTCGTGCAGCTATTAGGATCAGGATATATAATGGTTTTAGGCCTAAACCAAGAAACACAGTGTTGATTTATTTCTATGAATGTTTTGTTTCGCTGTTTAGCTTAAAAGCAAAAGTTCACTTTAGTATACTAAATTCAGTGAAAGAATAACTCAGTTTCTCTGTTTTGGAAAACATTGTTTGAGTGATTTTGGTTTCGAAAAAATAATTTATTGCAGACAATATTTTGACTGTTGCAAGATGTTGAGCTCCAGTGTGAACACATATAAACAAAAGGTTATTTTGTCTTTCACATCGTGGAACAGCAAAATTTAAAATGAAATATTATGCTGAGTTATAATTTTAGATTCTGAGGATAAGCTACAATGCTGCAATGTAAATAAATAAATTTCTTGATTTAAAAAAAAACTGCCTTGATGTCTGGATTTTCAAGGTGGTAATTAGAAGTTTTTTGTGTACAGTAGAACCTTGATTAACCATCACCGTCTGGACCAGGGCTGTGCTAATTTCCTTCCTCCCATTTCTATCTCAGATTCACCACCACCACCAAGCACACAAAATGAATGTAGCTCTGATTCACCACCAACAAACACAAAATGAATGTAGCTCAGATTCACCATTAACAAACATAAAAATAAGTCTTCAAAATGTACAAGATTGGTTCATCAACTTTAATTTAAAAACATCATTACTTCAAAGTGTTGTGGGACAGTGCTTTTCAACCTGTGATACATGTACCACTGGGAGACAAGGGTGGCATTATGGTGATGAATGAAGACACATACAAATAAAATTGTAAACATGTTTTATGATACAATATCTATCAACATATAGTTGGATCATCATGAAGGAATAAACCCCATATGTTACAGATACAATTTTGTTAATGACATCAAACAAGCCAATCCTCAACATACAAAACCTTGAAGGGATTAAATGAGAAGAATTCTGGGTAAATAATGTGTCAGAGTCTGGAAATATCATTTTTGTCAAACTGATATGTAGTTAGTTGGCATTCAGAATGTAGCAATGGTGAAACCCGTAAAAAAACGAAGTACTGTAGTTTTACAAAAACAATGACAATACACAGCAACGTTTTGATTAAAAGATCTTTATCAAGTAATGGATACAACAGAAACGAAGAATTTCACAGCAAACAACATCCTTTGCCTTTTGGTCGAAACGTTGCTGTGTATTGTCATTGTTTTGATAAAACTACAGTACTTTGTTTTTACACGTTTTGCCATTGCTACAGTTTTACTGCAGTCTTCCCTTATATCGATAATACATTCAGAATGTAATATAAGTAGATATTAATCCTTTTACAATGTTAATTAGATTGTGGTACACGTAAATTGAGTCCATTTTTCAGTGGTACACTCAAGATGAAAAAAAAAAGGTTGAAAAGCACTTCTAACTAAAGAAAAACAGTATGTAAAGTTTGATTTTATACAGAAATAAAAACATAACATTAGATGTATCATATCTTTTTTTAAAATTCTTTTATAACCAACAATCATTTTAGAATAGGATTCACAACTCTGAAGTACAAGAAACCTGTATAGCGGGGTCACTGATAATAAGGAAAGCAGGCATTTATTAAAAAATCAGTCAGAAGCATCATATCAGACACCTGAGATGATAGCGGGTGAATGCAGAAGAAGATTCGGATTTCAAATTCTTAAATATAGTCTGCTATCTGTTTGAGGATTTCAATTCCATCATACAGTTTATGTTTTAAGGTGGTGAGTGTGGGCCACATTCTTTTCCTCAGGTCTTCCTCAAATGAACAGTTGTCAAGGACATGTTCTACTGTGATTTCTGCTAATTTAGTGTGACAGTGACTAGAGATGCCTATCTTGAATTTGATGCTCAAGTGATGTCTCATTTTGTTCTGTCCTATTCTAAGGCAAAGTTATGACTACCTGGTCTCTTCTGGACAGTCCTTCTTTGTGTTTGGGATTTCTTTCCTTCTATTTTGCACTGTATTATCTTTGGATGGTAGTTTTGACTTCCTCGTTGCTGACTGATAATCATCTTAAAGCAGTTTTCCTCCTTTGGTCACACTATCTGCTATTTCAATTCCCATAATATTGCAATATAATGATATCCACTGAATGACTACTTTCTGGAAGCTATTAGTTGTATCCTCCTAGAGTTTTTCACTGACTGTTGAGTTTGAGGCTCACAGATATTTTGGAGCATTTATAAACAATATAACATTCTTTCAGCATCACTAGTTTAGATGTATCATAGAGAAATAAACAGATACATTAGATGTATAGAAAGCATAAACATTGAAAAATATCAAACATACTGTGAATCATCAACAATCTCACATAATTTAATTATCACTGCATCATAGTAACTCCCTTCTTTTGAATGAAGGCTAGCTCATAATAACACCTGACTACTGAGATGCTAGTGGTAAAGCTCAGTTTGAGTATTCATAATTATTAAACTGAAGTTTCAAAGCAGTAAAAAAATTTAAACAATACAAAAATGTTTTACCAAATAGCATTAAAAAATAAATAAGTGTTTATATTAATCTACTAATCACATTTTATATAGTTTCCCAAAAATGCAGATTCTGATCAATTCTATCTTCAGAAATTGTTGTGAAAAATATATTTTGAGTATCTCCCAATTAAAAAATATCATTCATTAAATACAAATATCTGTGCAATATGAAATTGAATCATTATTGCAAACAAGCTTGATTTTGGTATACTCATTTGATTACAAATTTGTTTCACGATTTAGAAAAATCTGTTCTAAATTAGTAAAGACAATCATGGTAAAAATATCATGTCTGTCCATAGTGTTTATTTTTTTTAGCTAATAAGTATAAATTGTTAATATTATTATCTATGAGAAATAAATAAATTATGAAATATGACCGTCTTATTAACTCTTTCCGCTCGTACACTGTGCTAGGCCAGAAGTCCGTTGCACGCCATTAGCCGCACACTGCGCCATAGAGTTGCTGCCCTTACAAGAAGTCTTTCTAGTTTTACTTCTACTGTTTTACTTATACTACTTTTCAACCTTGTTATTCTATTGGGTTGTCCAGTTTTCTTCAATTTAGTATATAATAATAATATATGTTTATTTGTTGACAAGTAGTTAGGATTTTTTACCTCCTTGAATTAACTGTTTAACCCTTTGGTCCCCAGCACGTCAAAAAAAAATTACCTCATAAAAAACACTAAAAAGGGAATAACTCCTCAAAAAACGCAACATGTCTTTCTAAAAATTAATAATAATAAAACTATTGCTTGTAGAACATTCAAATAATGAGCAACAATACTGTGAACTGGATAAAGTTTCACAAGAAATTATACCCATAAAGATGTAATTCTGCAGATAAACCTTAATTTCGGCAGCAGTTACTGCGTCCCACTTTGAATCAATTTTCCCAGCTCTTTTCTGACGATCAGCGTACAAATTCAAAATACTGCTCCTCAAAAATTAAGCTGAAATAATCGAATGGTTCTGCACCCTCCTCTAGTGTATGAGAAGGCCCACTCTCTTCCATAAATGGCTCCACAACTAATGGGGAAGTGGTATCACTCCAACCATCCCTGTCAACAACGGGCACAGGGTCGGTCTCTTCGATGTCGGAAGAAAAATCCTCAAAATCTAATTGAACATCGTGGTCGACAGGTTCAGCTTCGTTGTCACTGGACAATTCAACATCACTCTCAGAATCACAAGATCTAATGTAATCCCCTATCTCACCTAGCTGCATGAAATGTCCCTCAAACTCAAAGTCCTCACTTTAACTATCGGTATTGAAATTAGAAGCCATTTCCCAAAAAATTTCGAACTACGAAGCACAATTTATAAAATTCACAAAGAAATACTTGCTCCGATCAGTTTTCGGCGTCAAATAAGGAAAATTTCCAGCGGTTCGTCCTACTTATAGGTCACAGTTCAAGCTATATAAAATTTGGACTTCGTTTATTTAGCGAATTCTTCCGAAACAATATAAAAACCCGTATATTTCCGTATACGGCGCCCTACGGTAAACCCGTATATTTCCGTATATGGCGGCCAAAGGGTTAAAAATGGAGGAAATAACTCAGCGTGGAAAGAGTTAAAGGACAGAAAAAGAAAAAGTATATGTTTTCAATTATTGTTGTCTATATTGTTAATAAAACTGGCAGACTGTATATTTGATTTACCTTTCATCATTATTATACAGCTATACTCTATTCCACCCTATATTTTGTTTTAGAGCAGATACTCTTTCACAGATATAACACAACACAGGCGACTCATCTAGCACTGGAACACAAATTAAAGCTCCCATCCCTACGCTTAATATCAAGAGTGGACAACCAATTTCATCATCCACCTGGGGAAAGACTATAGACAAATAGACTCTTTCATTGTTTACATGACAATAAAGTCTGTCATCTGAAAGAACGCACATATAATGTAAAAACTAGATCTGTCTTCAACAGAAATGTAACACTTTTAAGATATGTCTTATCTTTAACACAATATGCAATACTCCAAACAAAATAATTTGTTTGTTGTCCATTTTGACCTTCTATATACAGAGCTGAGAATGTCTGTCCAAACACTTCTTGATACTTACACAGAAAACATGATGATGCTCGTCCATCACGGCTGACATCACAGAAAACATAAGAAGTGTATGTATACATTTAGTTAACATATGAACTGTGAGTATTTAGCAGATGAAAACTTTCTACCATTTTGAGATTATTTAAAGGTCACCTCTTTATCACTCTATCTGAGTTACTAACTGGAAGAAAAGGACAGTTATGTTCCTTAGCTTTGACAAATATATATCAATAGATAACCTAAATTTTCATGGCAGCACTTCATCTCTCTGAGTGTAAATGGTTAGAATTGACAATTATATGCCCATGAGTGTTCAGCTCCTTTCATCTAGCTGGATGTGTCAGCAGCAGAATATTATGTTCTGACTCCAAAAATATAAAAACCTTTCAGTTGAAACATTGCATTAGCTTGGTTTGTACTGTGTAAAACAAATACTTACTTCATGTTTTGAAATTTTGCCTTTGGTATATAGTTTGACTGCAGTTTTTCCGATTATTGATAATTATGATTATTTTTTGTGTTCGCTTGCTATGAATTTAGGGCGCAGTCATGAAGCATAATATGGTACCTCTGAGTGATTTTTTTGTATGAAAGCTTGCTTTCACCTATCATCAGTGTTCCTCACCATTCAGACTTCAGAGGCATGTAATTTAGATATCAAAGTGAATGATCAGAGTTTTTTGTAGACCAACTGCATCTTGTGAATTTTTGGCTCAAGTTGGCCTTGAAAATCCCAGAATTTCCACGCCACATACTACTAGCGCAGCGTGTTATCAACTTTTATCGGTGATCCCATTGATAATTATAAGATCTTTGAAGATTTTGTGCAGCTGACATGAGCTCTCTTAGGTTGGATGTAGCCTTCAGGATATCACACATAGTAAATGCGTTGTCTTCTGTTAATTCCTTTGCAAAAATCTGTTTTAAGTAGATATACATAGCTTCAATGCAATTCTTCATTTGATAACATGCTCTATAGACATAAATAACATTCAAATCATACATTCATATCATACAAGTTATGAGTAAGCAAAATGTGATTATAAGTAACAACAATAACAAGTTGAATGTTTGGGAATGTTAATTAGTCACATCTGGAAGTCTTTGTGACAATTTTCTGTAAAGGGCTGTAACTGTCAGGAACACAAAAAAACAGTGGCAGTTATTCTATCTTGATTTCTTGTGCTTAAAAATAAATAGTCACATTCTTAGAGGATCAGTTCATTTTATTTTAAGCTATTGTGCTAATATCATTGAAAAGTTCACAAGTTATGAAGACTTTCACCCTGAAATTGAAATATGCATTGAATATGCATGAACAGATTTAAATGCAGCTTAAAGTAAACATCAGTACTGAACTTCATCAAGAAACAACATAGATAGAGAATAGATTGATAGATAAAGTAAACTAGATGATTACTTGCAGAAAATAAACAGTACAGAATGATATAATAGACTGGTGCGTAACAGACAATGGTCTGTTTGTCTTGTATCCTTTGTTCAATAAAGACTGTTGGTTAAAATGTCGTTGTTTTACATCTTTTAATTTGGGTACATAGTTTACTTGAGTAGATAATTTTGACCAAGACCACCCATCTAGAAAACAAGTGCTCTATCCACTTTGCTACCATGGCTCTTTCTCAGAATATATTAATGTATCTTATCCTGGAGACCCTTAAGTACTAATTTAAAGAATAAGAGCAAATAGAGAGAGAAAATCCAGACAACGTGAGAAATGTATTTGCTGCAAAGAATCATGAAGAGAACATCGGGAAAGAAGGCAAGAGGAAGACCACGGAAAAGATGGTTAGATGGCGTAGCAGCATCCTGTGAAAGAGCAAAGATAACAATCACACAAGCCACCAGAACAGCGCAAGACAAAAACAGAAAACCACGACACTGGGCAACAACCCGGTAGCAGTGTGACGACAAAAGAAGAAGAAGAATCATGAAGAGTTAGGGAGCAGAAGTATATGTATAAAGAAGAGTCATAGATGAAACAACTATAAAGGAAATTATGCATACAATTTAATTCAGACAGTTTTCCGTTCTCAAGTAAATTTAGTTCCTGTATTTTCATTTTCAATGAAGACTTGAAGGAAATATGCAAGTACTCTTGTTTCAAGGAAACCTCATAAGTTACTTACTCAACCAGATTAACACTCATGAAGTAACAGTGTGACACGTTACACCATGTTTTGCATGTCAACTCCTACTTCGAAACATTAAACAATAAAATAAATTTCAGATAATTTTTTTTTATTTACAAGAGTAACAAGAATTATTTTTTAAATCAAATGTATAGATTCTCACATTTCTGTATTTGAATCTGTCACTTTAACAATGCAGTAGATAAGCAGATATGTGCTTTTAATATAAGTGTTACAGAAGAGTCCTCCATATACTATGGACAGAGAAGAGAACCGATAGATCTATCCAGAAAGAACTCAACATCAAAGAAAACTATTTGATGCTACACAAAAGAATGATAAAGTTGAAGTAATTTTGATATATAAAAAGACACAAAGTGTTGGAAAATACTATTTTTGAAGGAGGTTAAGAGGAAGACCACAGAGAAGGTGGATTCATAATGTCACTGATGACAGTTGAGCCTGATGGCAGTAGAGGAAGGACATCTGGCCTATGAGCAAGAGAAATTCTGAAAGACTTTCAGGGTGACAATGTTTTTCTTGTGGCAAGCTATTAGATAATGATGAATCTCTCACAAACTAGTCATTAAAAAAAGAAAGCCATCAGATCAAGTATCACCCTTACATGGAAGTTCACGTCTACTATAATTAAACATTAACTCTTCAGCCACATGTATACAAAATTCAAGATTTGCATTTGAGTCATGTGTTCATGTAGACAGGCACCTCAGACTGTATAACATTTACTTCTCAAAACTTTCCCGAATATGATAATCGTAACGGCCCAGTAAAACAACACTGAAACCAAAAAAACTATGCAAACTTGTGAATGAACTACAAAGTGAGATTTATACGACACAAAACATTTGCAGATATAGATAATATTTTACGTGAACAAATGGAAGGAAATATTGTCCATGGTTGTTCATTCCACCAAACTGCTTTTTGTTCATCTTCTAATGTTATCTTCCCATTTATATTGTTGTTTTCTTGTCGCATACAATGTTTTCTTAGTATGGTTTACAATAGAGTTGGCTATCGGTTACTAAACTGACATCATTGCACTCCGGGCAGACCTATAGGTGCTCAGTCTCCCCAATAGATATCGAAGAGTATGCATACTGATGGTTCCTGTAGCTCACTGGCAAAACGCACACCTCACTCAGCCCCTTAGGCATCCAGTTTTACTTGTACAACGGGTAAATCCACCAAACTGCTTAACTCGCTGGATCGATACAACATTTATTTTAGTGTCTTAATAGAGTTTGATGTCTCTTTATGTGTCTAAAATACTTGACATTTGTCTTTTCAGTCTTATTTCTTGAGATGTTTAACATGACATTAGATATTAGCAAGAAAAGCTTTTATTAACATGTCATTTGATGTTTACAAGAAATATTTATGTTACTAGCATGATTATTACAAAAACATATTGCCATGTATAGTCAAACAACATCCATGTGTGCTAGCATGATGATATATAATAACAAACAACATCCATGTGTGCTAGCATATATGATAACAAGCAACATCCATGTGTGTTGACATGACATTTGTGTGGACAGTGGCTGGAGTCCATTTCTGCAGTGATCATTTTTTGTATCTGGGCACGTGGCAGTCAGGGGAATAGAACAAGCAGAGTTGCAGGTATGGCTACAGTGGCAAGCGGTAGAGAAATGGACAAAACTGATATCCTGAACAATATTATGGAGATGGGCCAGACAGAGGATTTAGGTGGTGACTTGGGTTCTACATTCAAGTACCGACTGCAGGAACTTTAAACGTGGTGTTGCTAGACTTGAACATTTTATGGGGAGTAGAAGATGTTTTATTAACCAACACAGGACTAGAACTGTCAGTCACCATATGCTGATAGATATACTGAAAATGAGATCAAGCACTTATGAACCCATGTATCTTGTGTAATGAGGATTATCTGATGACTAACATTTTTGTTAGCTGACAGGATAGAAATGGTTAACACACAACGTTCATTATATTTTAAATGAAATTAACAGTCAACATACATCATGTTTAGAGAGCCGCGGTAGCGTAATTGTTAGTGAACTCGCTTCTCAAGGCTGGTGGTCTGGGTTCAACTCCAGCAGTGTGCGTGGAATTTTTCCTGACTGTGGCGGCTCTTAGGTCGACCCAGCCTCAACTGGGTACCAGACATGCTCTGGGAAAGTAAAGGCGGCCGGCGTGATGCTGACCACATCACCCATCGTGTGCCGACGGTCAATGAAAAATTACTGGCCTAATACTGTAGTGCCCTATATAAGATATGAAAGGGTTCCTTTACTTTACTTATACATCATGTTTGGTGACATGACATTAGAAATGACCATACAACTGTCAAATTCAAAGGTATGTCACAGATAGTTAACATTTATGATATGCGCCTGTCAGACTGGCCTGTCAAATGTTAGAAATGCATAGACTACAGATGCAGACTAAGAAGATTGTCGTCTTGAAATATTAAGTTATCATTTACACTTCATAAAAGAAAACTATTCAACTGTTCACGAATTTTCCAATCTCGCATCAAACAGCTACACATATTCTTCATAGTCATGGTCTGCAGCTCCATCTAGCTTTTGACTTGTATCTGGTAACTGAGCTATGTCCTTAAACACACCAACTAATCTATCAAAACTTGGTCCCCAGTTTAACAACGCATCAAAATCATATTGATTTGTGATTGGCTGCTGGTGTTGACTTTTTGGACTTTCAGAAGACGATGATGGATTAGTACATAAAAATGGATCCATTCTAGGACTAAGGCCAAACGAACTGGGGTTAAGTTTCAAATTGTGATTCTGATGTGGTAAAACAATATCATCAGTCTCGTTTTCAACTTCTGTCAATTTTGAAAATATCATTTTACCGGAGTCAAGATCTAGTCTACCTTTCGCATTATCATTGTCATATTCAAACTCTGAGCAGGTGAAGGAATCATTTGCTCCACTGTCATCGGAGCTTGAATCTGGAGGTTCTAGAAGGATTAGACTGTCTAATACTGGTTCTTGAGGTAAACTGTGATGATTGGTCACTCTTGGAGGACCATCAATAGATGATGATGCAATATCCATCAGTATAGCAGGATTAGTACGATCTGGTCGAGCATTTAGTCTGTGTACATCTTCCACAGTTAAGCCTTTAGTGTTTCGGCTTCTGTTCATGGAGGTGGATTTGTTATGTAAAGGGTTTTGTAAGGAATGTGCGTAAGGACCAACATGGCCATTAGGAACCCCAGTAGCTGAGGAACTTGAGCTGTGGCTATGATGGCTACCTATAGACTGCGTAGAATTGCTGCAGCTGTTGTTGCTATTGAAATTATGTTGATGAGCGCGTGGGCTTCGAACATTCAATTGAGTCAATGGACTTACACGTGAACGTAACCCTTCAGGGTGGTTGACAGCAGATAATGCTGAATCGGAACGTCCACCATTAGCTGCGACCATGACGTTGCTGTGGGCAGGTACAGACATTGCGGACCCCATTGGAGACATGGGACTTTGCCTGATGAGTGCCACAGGAGGCCCAATTTTTGGACTTGCTCTGTAGTTTGAATTGGAAAGATTAGCTGGGCTGTCTCTGTATTTATTGAACAAGTGGTTGTTCAGAAGAGGTTGCTGCTGCTGATGGTGGTGGTGATGATGATGGTGGTGATGATGATGGTGGAGACCATTGCGGAAATCACGGTAATGCCTAATCATATCCGAAGGAGCAATATCAGATGGTGCAATGCTACTGGCATTTTCAAAATCATAATGTTCAGGCACATCTTCCTCTCCTAACAGGTTGTTTATAGTATTTGTTTCCATGACGACAGTTCCATCAGACAACTGCAGAGGCTGAGGTGAATAGCTTGAACCAATCAGATCAGGACAGGCTGTCAGAGAGCTAGTCTTTTGTCCTGTCAAATTTTCTACAATATGATTTCGAATGATCATCTCTTCCTCGTCTGCATTCAATGCATATGGTGATCCAGATCCGATGTTTCCTCCTCCGGCTGGAATAATATTATCCACATTAATTTTATCAATAGCTCTGTTCTGTTTCTTATTGTGGACACACCTGTGAAACAGGTCTCGTCGAGTGTGGAAAAGAACAAATACCACCACAATAGCAATAAGTAAGATTCCAAAGAACACAATCACAACAATAATTCCTTTCTCCAGTCCTTCAGACTCTTCAGCTACCAGTAAACAGTGGTAGCCTTCACCTTCCACCACACACTTGTTTTCTCCTCCACATGGATTATTCTCACACAGAGCACTGCACATGCCCTCTATGTCTCCAGTTATTTTGATGTTATATTTCTCACTTGATCCATTCGTGGGAATTGATTCTCCATTGATAAGAAACTGAGACAGACAACCATCCAAACCTAAAATAAAAGAATATAAACATAAAATCAGTAAAGGACAATAGAAAACTTCATAATATTATGGTTTGAAAGTAACATCAAGTGTCTTCTTCTTCTTCTTCTCTTCCACCATTTACTTCTTTGTAGAGTGTTGGCGAGGAAGGGTGACATTTTGAGTGTGCTTGTTCTAAGGCACTTTGTAAACTGTTATTCATTTTCTTAAGGCTGTTCTTGATGAAGCCGCTTCATATTTTTCATGGTTTTCCACTTGCTTTGTAATCATTAATTTTAAGTGTGGTCCTCTGTGGTAGTTGATACCGGGCATTCTGTCATCTGTTGTTCTTTTATGAATTGCATGACTGGTTTCACATCCAGTCTTCATCTGATTTCTTCATTTCTAATTTTGCCTCTTATTCAGCTTTATTTGATAAATTCACTTGCTGTATTCTAACCATGATAAAACATTTACTAGAGGGGAAAGTTGAGGGGGAAGAGCAAGAGGAAGACAGAGAGATAAGTGGGAGGAAACTTTAAGAAATGGACAGGTTACAGTCTGGTAGTGTGCAACACCAAGGCGAAAGACAGAGGATGCTGGAGATTCATTGCAGCCAACCTTGATCGGATGTGGATGATTCTACAAATTATCATACACAAGTAGCAAAAACTTTATCTTGTGAATAATTATGTTTCTTTTTAATGTTTAGGTCTATGAGGTGGCTTACTGGAAAATTGGTACTGCCAGTCGGGATGTCAGCTGGCTTGTTGCATTGTGAGAGTTAAGTTAGTATAAGTCTGAAACCTAGAATGCAAGCTTACTTGTGCAGTAAAAGTGTTCCCTAAACATCACTTTCGTTTACTGTCTGAATTTTGTCCACCAGTATTTTCTGGAGTAGATCTGTGTATATATCATACTGAAACCAAGCCAAGGCAGTCTATATTGTTGTATTTTTTATATTGCACTATATATAGTGGTTCTCTATTTGTTCCAATAGTTTTATGTATGTCAGTTTGATGCACGCTGTATTTTAGATTTAAAGTTAAATAAGCTTGTTTTTTCTACACCAGATGTCTAAAACAATTTGAATGTCATGAAGCTATTGAAAATGAAAATCGTGGATATTTTTAGTGGACTATGCCATCAACCATGGCTACAAATGAACACGATCTGCAAGACTTGATAGACATACTAGTGAGAGAAAGTGAAAAGAAAGGATTAAGCATGAATATAAAGAAAACAGAGGTTATGGTTGTCTCCAAGAAACACCAACATGCAATATCAAAATAAATAACACAACACTGAAACAAGTCCATCGATTCAAGTATCTAGGAACATTCTTAACACCAGATGGAAGATGTACAACAGAGATTAGGAGTAGAATAGCTCAAACGAAAGCAGCTTTTATGAAATGAAGAACACACTATGCGTGAACTCACTACCAATGACACTGCAAAAACGAGTACTCCAATGCTATATTGAACCAATTCTTATGTATGGCAGCGAATCATGGACACTGAACAAACAATCAATACGATCATTGGAAGCCACAGAGATGTGGTTTTACAGAAGAATGTTGAGAATTCCATGGACAGAAAAGAAAACAAACGTGGAGGTTTTAAACCAGGCCTGCACACAAAGAAACCTTATCAAAAGAATAAGAATCCGACAATCAAGGTTCTTCGGGCATATAATGCGAAGAGAAGGTTTAGAACATTTGGTGACTACAGGTAAAATTCAGGGAAGGAGAGATCGTGGAAGACAGGGGGAGAAGATGTTGGATGGCCTGACATCATGGTTCGACAAAATATCGACGTCAGAACTGATTACATGCACCAAGCAAAGAGAGTTGTGGAGAGACATGATCGCCTACGCCGGCAGGCATGGCAATTGATTGATTGATGCCATCAACCACAGTAAACGGGACCCATCGATTTTCTAGGCACCACTTATACATTCAGTAGTTTGCCATTGCTTTCTGAACAGTTAGGTATATTTTTATCATTTGTAAAAATCTCAAAAAAACAAATTTGCTCTCAAACTGCCCGCCTCGGCGTTTGAACCAGGTACTCTTGGGTTGTGATTGAGCTCACTACTGCTAAGCCACAGACGACCACATGCAGCTATTGCAAGTGCTTAAGTGCCATGCTATCTCAGGTATTAAAGATCAAATTCTTAAGTTTACTTATTGACTTACCATTCATGGCCTGGTTACTGGATAAAGACGCTTTCCCACTTACTGATATCTCTTCAATGTCCAAAGAATCAAAGTCAAATGTGATACCAAAGTTTCTTGTTCCAGAATTTTGCCCATCAAAATCCAACTTGTACATTTTACCAGTAGCAGTCACTGACACATTATGCCAGTTACTGTCACTAATTTCTGCAGCTTCCACAGACAATGGATCTATCACAGCATTATCAGATCTGAGCAGGAAGTGTACCTTCTTATCTTCAAACTGGTGTAGATGAAACATATTAAAACTATTAATTTTCGAAATCTAGTTAAAGCAATTCAGAGGCAAAAGAATGTAAAAAAAATGCTAACATTACTAAGACATCCAATCCTGGTTTAGTCTACTTTAACTACCTTATTAGAGGGGTCTCTGTCTAAGCCCTTGCCTTGCAAGTTTAAGGTTTGAATTCGGACGGCGCCGTTCTGTTCACAAGTGCATTTTTTCCAGAGACCACTAGGATTGTTGCTGGAGCTATGGAGTTTGTGCTTTGTACAATACTCTCTGTGGGTGGTGTCAATTTCTGCGGGGAGCCATATGGGTAAAACCCGGTGCAATGAAGTCAATCCTTCGGCTTTAAAACCATTAAAATCCAGCTTTGTGATCTTGTCATATGATCTAATGTCATGCAATGATATCTTCCTGTGTTATTGTATGTTCTGTTATATCTAGCTCTTGTGCTTTTTAGCCCTGATTTGGGGCATAGGCCCTCATCCAACTCATGCTATCTTTTGTACAACTTGTAGATCCTTCCAGCTCTTCTGTATATCGTTAACATTCTTTCTTTTTTTGTGGTCATAGTTATTATTGTCCTTGTATCTCACTTGTTCATGGTTGGCTGGATTTTGTAGCTAAAGTTTTCTACTGGATAGGGTAGCCAGTCTCAAACGAAATTCTACCTTAGTGGCTTCTTATGACATGCCTTGTAGGTTAGTGTTGCTACTCTTTGCATCACTTATAGGCTGTGACAACACACCGATGGTTCTGTTATACAGGGTGTTCAAGATAAAAGCATCCCCATTGACAAATTAAAATTGGTCAGGTACACTTGGCGTTCTGTCTATTTACTATTTAAACCAGTTATGACTAGTTCATCCTACGTCACCATTGTTCATTGCCCCTTCCCAAATCATAATTACACACCACAAAAAGACTTGCTCACTTGACCTATACTACGTCATAATTGAACCATCTCATTTTCATACACATTTGCCAGATTGGTTTACTTGACCGGGCTACTTTTATCTTGAACACCCTGTATAAAAAAGGGTTAATTTGTCTGACCGTAAAGAAACATGCCTTTGCTTGAGATCACTATATGTTGTGTAGTGATGTTTTGAAGGAGGCATTATTGATTCTCTGTATAGAGTAATTCTTATTTTTGTATATATACAACCTTGATATAACCAGAAAAATACAATTTATTTTAAATTGAAATAGACATAACAGATGTTTCAAATCGGCTAAATACAAACAAACAAACATGAAATAGGAAAAGTCCTATGCATGGCAATAATATATTTTGTCTAGTGAAATCATCTGATACTAAATTTCAGTGGTTGTTGTATTTCATTCTCATGTTGAATATATTTCGGTGATAACTGGAAAACTGACAATTTATATTTCTGACTTCAGGCTGCATGGCTATAGGTGATCATTCTCTTTTTGGTTATTGGTTATTGGTTACTAAACTGACGTCATTGCACTCGGGCAAACCCATAGGTGCTCAGTCTCCCCAACAGATATCGAAGAGTATGCATACTGATGGTTCCTGTGGCTCGCTGATTAAACACACCTCTCACTCTGCCTCTCAGGCATCCAGTTCGACTTGAACAAAGGGTAATTCCAAACTGCTTAAATCGCTTGATCGATTCAACATCGATTTTAGTGTCCTCATCCAACAGAGAGTCTCGAAGAGACCGAAGAATATCCCCTTATCCATCTTCAACTCCCCAACAATCGATGCTGTTGATGCAAGCCTGTCCGCTCCTCATTACCGTAAACACCCGCATGCCCAGGACAGTATATCCACGTAAGCGCTGGAGGTTAGAAACTTCTATAGACGACATCCACTCATCCGAAACCTGCCCTTCTGGATCTTGTGAAGCATCGACTGAGAGTCAGATACAACAACTGCCCCAGTAAATGAAGTCCCAGAAATCCAATGGAGGGCAGCAGTAACGCCTCAACCTCCATCCTCATACTAGAAGTAGTTGTCCTGTATGCCCCACTTCGCTCTGCAACAACCCTACCATGCGCATTAGCCAAGAAACCCCAGCCGGATTCTCACCACGTTGAACCGACCCATCGGTATATACAACAACATCATCATCCCTTGCATTATCTTCTATCAGCTGCTTAACTGCGAGATCAGCCTTCATGTTGCCCCAATCTCTACATTCTCTTCCAAGAGTAATGATAACGTTGAGATAGTTCATCATGCTTCCATCTGTTGGGATCCATTCTTCCCTTTTGGTAGAGTCGCAACCGTAGTCACCTGGCCAATCGTTCTCTCAGCCTGGGCCATCCACGACATGCCATGCTTGATTCTCGTGCCCTTAACATCATTAGTGTTCCTGTGAAGTGGATGTCTCTTATCCGAAGTAACCCGCATATATGCCTTGGTTTGGGCGATTGCATGACGGAGCGTAGTGACAGAAGGCCAAGCATATATCTCATCTTCACAATGGGGTATCTCTAGTGCAGCCCAGAACTATACGCATACCTTCATTCTGAACCCGCTTCAAGGCGTTCACATTGTGATCTTGATATCGTAAGAATTCCGAGTCCGTAATCTACCACTGACATTACCAGTCGATCGAACAAAAGGGCAAGTAGTCTCTGCTCAAGGTGTGCGCCACCATAACTTTGAGAGCCGCAAGACCACGCTTGCACCGTTGTATCGTCTGTTCAATATGGTGTTTGGAAGATAGACTACGATCAAAGGTTATTCCAAGATAGCGAAGCCTGTCTCTGCGCGCGATGGTATGTTCATCAAAGATTACACAGGGTAGGTCAGCCTTGACGATGTGATTATTCAACGAGCACCACAACATACACGCTTTTTCAGGATTGACCTGAGAGCGAGACTCTCTACACCAACCGAGATGGTATGCAATGTTTTCTGAATGTCGTCAACCATCTCTCGTCTATCTGACCCAGTCCTATATATTAAGATATCATCTGCAAATGTCAATGTCCACCCCAATCCGGTTGGCTGAATTTTAGCTACATTTGCTGTGTAAATATTAAACAACACGGGTGATAGAGGAGAACCTGGGGTAATCCCGGGCATATACGAGCAGGATCCGATGTCCATGTTCCTAAGCGGAGTGCAACGGTTCTCTCCATTAAAGAAGCAGCTATCCAGTTTACCAGCCAAGGATTAACTTTACATTTAATCAAAGAGCGCACCATTATTGAATAATTCTCTTTTTAGTTTACTGAAGTGATGATGATTCTAAAATGTCTCCAAACTCTGGCTACCAATACTCAGATGGCTAAACAATGCAATCAACAGTGTCAAGAATTGGAGTCTATATACATTGATATTTGAATCCAGCCAACAATTTCTCTTCCTTAGCCATGAAAAATAGTGTTTGTTAGGTTATGTTGTAGTTTACAGCAAAGTTGCTGTATCTAAACATTTTGTTCGCACGCGTGCCCAGCGTGTTCGTAGCGCGTTGGACTACGGGTGACTAATCCTCTGTAAGTGCGGGTTCAACTCCGCGGACTGGCAGAAAAGCTACAGGTTCCCAGATTTACGGTGTTCGTGGCACCGAACCGAAGGGTTACGATGTCCATGACACTCGAGCGAAGAGCTTTCAGCTCAAGTGTTTCTGGATCGAAAAAAACCAAAAAAACATTTTGTTCTGACTTATCCGCTTTAGTACAACATTGTGGGACCAGGTTTGCTCAACTCTTTCATCCCTGCTTGCTTATTCAGGCTACAGTGATTCAGCCTGTTACCAGGGCTACTAATTAGAAGTGGGATAGGGTCTTGGTCAGCTTAAAGAGAGAATGAGACTGATCGCAGTGAATCAAGTGAAAGAAAAGACTGGTACTGGATAGAATACAACTTGAGAAAATACGAGGGAAATAAAGCAAGAATTGCTCTTTATTGTAACATGCAGGGAAAGCAACAACAAAAAAGAGTATAGAAATACATGGAGATGATCTACGGAAGAAATGAAAGGAGCTGCAAGAGATAGCTATAGAAAAGGAAGACTTGGCATGAGTTGGTTGAGGACCTATGCCCCAATCAGGATTAAGAAAGAACAAGTTAGAAGAGAGAGTGGGTCTTAGTCAGTTCTGGTCCACTGACCATGATTTCTGCCATCTCCTTTAATATATGTTAGACCTAAACTGAATACACTGATACTGTTCTGCTTAGATTCCTTTGATGACTTACCCATATCCAGGCGGTAACTAAGTCAGTTTGCGAGCTGAACAACATTCCTTGATTAGATTTTGTTCGAAATCTCAGCATCACTGTGGAGTCTTTCAGTGCTCTTCGTCTTCGTGAAACACTGGAGACCAGCTCTGACAATCTGACATCTCGAACAAAGCTTGGCCGAAGGGTATATTTGATGACAGCATTACTTCCTAAAGTGAAAGGTTGTTTTTCTGGAAGGAACAAAAGTGGTAGAATGTCTAAGTAAAACAGCGGAGGATGTCATTCAGTTTAGTATTAGAAATAGGATCAAATGTAATACAGAATGAGGGTGCGACTAATCTAATACAGGATGAGCATGTGACTAATCTAATATAGGATGAGCGTGCGACTAATCTAATATAGGATGAGCGTGTGACTAATCTAATATTGCATGAGCGTGACTAATCTAATATTGGATGAGTCTGTGACTAATCTAATATTGGAAAAACGTGTGACTAATCTAATATTGGATGAGCATGTGACTAATCTAATATTGGATGAGCATGTGACTAATCTAATATTGGATGAGCGTGTGACTAATCTAATATAGGATGCGCCTGTGACTAATCCAATATCGGATGAGCCTGTGACTAATCTAATATTGCATGAGCGTGACTAATCTAATATTGGATGAGTCTGTGACTAATCTAATATAGGATTTGTATGTGACTAATCTAATATTGGATGAATGTGTGACTAATCTAATATAGGATTTGTATGTGACTAATCTAATATAGGATTTGTATGTGACTACTCTAATATAGGATGAACGTGTGACTAATCTAATATAGGATTTGTATGTGACTACTCTAATATAGGATTAGTATGTGGCTAATCTAATATAGGATTAGTGTGTGACTAATCTAATATAGGATGAGCATGTGACTAATCTTCTTCTTCTTCTTTGCGTTGTTCTTTACGACCAATTTTAATCACTCTTTGTGATATGTTTGATCTTTGCTAAGAATGTGTATACGTTGCACATTGGTTTGGTAAGCCCCTAAACGCATGGACTTCTACACGTTTAGGACATGTGCATCCGATTTCAGCCAAACCTCCTTAGTCGCCTCTTCGACATGCATGGCAGGTAACAGTAGTTCTATTCTTTATACCCCAAATTTGGGCCCTGGTAACCACTCAGGCAATGTGACTAATCTAATATAGGAAGATTGATCTGATAGCACCATCATCAGTGCAATTCAGTTAGTAACCATATATGTTCTAATCTCTTTCTTACACAGGAAGATCTCAGCTGCAGTGCAAGAATTCCGCAGCACCTGCGAGGTCCCGTGTAATTTTGAAGATGCTGAATATATTTTTGTAGAAATTTTTATTTTTATATTTTCTAATGAATTTTGCATGGACAGTGGCTTTCCAGTCTGCTCTTCTCGATTTTGAACTGCCAAGGGTTCTTTTACGTGCTCAAATTGAACACGGGACCTACGTTTTATCTTCCATCTCTGATAGGACTAATAACTCGATCTCACCTACACTGAGATCTCTAGAAAAATATCCAGATGGCTCCAGGAGGAACGAGACCGAGTACCTTTGGCACGAGAGACGAGCACCTAACCTCTACGCTACAGAGACCTCTAGGATGAGCGTGGGACTATAATCTAATATAGGATGAGCGTGTGACTAATCTAATATAGGATGAGCGTGTGACTAATCTAATATAGGATGAGCGTGGGACTATAATCTAATATAGGATGAGCGTGGGACTATAATCTAATATAGGATGAGCGTGGGACTATAATCTAATATAGGATGAGCGTGGGACTATAATCTAATATAGGATGATCGTGGGACTATAATCTAATATAGGATGAGCGTGGGACTATAATCTAATATAGGATGAGCGTGGGACTATAATCTAATATAGGATGAGCGTGTGACTAATCTAATATAGGATGAGCGTGGACTAAATCTAATATAGGATGAGCGTGGACTATAATCTAATATAGGATGAGCGTGGGACTATAATCTAATATAGGATGAGCGTGGGACTATAATCTAATATAGGATGATCGTGGGACTATAATCTAATATAGGATGAGCGTGGGACTATAATCTAATATAGGATGAGCGTGTGACTATAATCTAATATAGGATAGGGTGGACTAATCTAATATAGGATGAGCATGTGACTAATCAATATAGGATAGCGTGTGACTAATCTAATATAGGATGAGCGGTGACTAATCTAATGATAGGATGAGTGACTAATATTTTATAGGATGAGCGTGGGACTAATCTAATATAGGATGAGCGTGGGATTAATCTAATATAGGATGAGCATGGGATTAATCTAATATAGGATGAGCGTGTTCCTTTTCTAACATAGGACTAGTGTGTGGCAGATCAAACCAAGCAGTGTCTTCAAGGAGGTATTGAAGGGCAGGGACTCAAATATGGGACATACAGTGGTGGCTCGTCATTAAGGGCCAGTGCGGCCGGGCCCCACCAAACAAAATGGATAATGTGTATTTATTCTTTTACAAATCATTTGCTCATAATTATTACTTTTAACGTGATACTAATTAGCGTTGAAATGAGAACATACAACGCTAAATTATCACATACAGTCTCTTGCGTTCCCGTTCAAATACAGTCTGAAATTCAGCGTTGTTTCTCCCTAATTAGTATACTTTACGTATTTCTAGCGCACTATTTTTTATGACTATTAGAAATCTGGTCTATTTAGACAATGATTTTTGCGAACATTTTTGTCTGGCCCCATCAACAAAAATTATCAGGAGTTGCCACTGGGGACATACAAATAAATCCTACTTTGCGGGTAGACTGTGGACAGTCAAATTATAAGGAACAAAGAACAAACAGTACTGCATCTTGATGCCAGGTACACTGGCCAAACATCGACTAAAACAGTGTAACGTAAGTTTATTAAAAATACATGTAACTAAATTAGACAAAAAACCATATCTATAGCAAAAAACTGAATATCAAATCTAGTTTTAATTAAGAAAATAGTAATTGAAATTCTCATTTAAGGAACTTACTGATAAGGCATACATCATCCATATAATCACTGGAACACTTGCATGCCATATGAGACCACTTGTCAACACAAACACCATTGTTGTAGCAGACATGCTCATCCTCACTGCATAAATTCGCAGGCTGATTTCTGGGGCACACCTCAGTAATGTTGTACATATCCTCTGGGGCATTGTTCCCTGGATTCAGACGGTTTACAGCAAATGGAATGCCATTGATTGACACACTGTGCATGCAGCCCCGGAAATCATGTGTAGAGATGAGGCCGTTGTGGTAAAGGATATCCCCAAAGTTTCGAACGCCGCCAATGCTGATGTATTGTCCTTGTATTGATATATTGCTGTGGTAAGAAAACATAACATATGCTTTATAGCGATGATCGTATACCATCTTACATTTCTTGCGAAATTATTTATATGTACTTAATAAATTTGCATAATGTGAACACTACGTTTTGTGGAGTGTTTTGAATGGTTACCATTTGTTTATATACATCAGACATCGAGTCTACATAACAAATACAACATCAAACATCAGACATCGAGTCTACATAACAAATACATCAAACCGAGTCTACATAACAAATACAACATCAGACATCGAGTCTACATAACAAATACAACATCAAACATCGAGTCTACATAACAAATGCAACATCAAACATCAAGTCTACATAACAAATACAACATCAAACATCGAGTCTACATAACAAATACAACATCAGACATCTGGTCTACATAACAAATACAACATCAAACATCACGTCTACATAACAAATACAACATCAAACATTGAGTCTACATAACAAATACAACATCAAACATCGAGTCTACATAACAAATACAACATCAGACATCGAGTCTACATAACAAATACAACATCAAACATCGAGTCTACATAACAAATACAAAATCAGACATCGAGTCTACATAACTAATACAACATCAGACACTTCAGTCTACATAACAAATACAACATCAGACATCAAGTCTACATACCAAATACAACATCAGACATGAAGTCTACATAACAAATACATCATCAGACATTAAGCCTACAACAACAAATACATCATCAGACATCCGAGTTTACATAACAAATACAACATCAAACATCGAGTCTACATAACAAATTCAACATCAGACATCAGTCTTACATAACAAATACATCAAACCAGCTAATAACAAATACAACATCAGACATCGAGTCTACATAACAAATACAACATCAAACATCGGGTTACATAACAATACAACATCAGACATCGAGTCTACATAACAAATACAACATCAAACATCGAGTCTACATAACAAATGCAACATCAAACATCGAGTCTACATAACAAATACATCAAACCGAGTCTACATAACAAATACAACATCAAACATCGGGTCTACATAACAAATACAACATCAAACATCGAGTCTACAAAACAAATACAACATCAGACATCGAGTCTACATAACAAATGCAACATCAAACATCGAGTCTACATAACAAATACAACATCAAACATCGAGTCTACATAACAAATACAACATCAGACATCGGGTCTACATAACAAATACAACATCAAACATCAAGTCTACATAACAAATACAACATCAAACATCGTGTCTACATAACAAATACATCATCAAACATCGTGTCTACATAACAAATACAACATCAGACATCGGGTCTACATAACAAATACAACATCAAACATCAAGTCTACATAACAAATACAACATCAAACATCGAGTCTACATAACAAATACAACATCAGACATCGGGTCTACATAACAAATACAACATCAAACATCACGTCTACATAACAAATACAACATCAAACATTGAGTCTACATAACAAATACAACATCAGACATCGGGTCTACATAACAAATACAACATCAAACATCCAGTCTACATAACAAATACAACATCAAACATTGGGTCTACATAACAAATACATCAGACATCAGTATACAAAAAATACAACATCAGACATCGATCCACATAACAAATGCAACATCAAACATCGAGTCTACACAACAAATACAACATCAAACATCGAGTCTACATAACAAATACAACATCAAACATCGAGTCTACATAACAAATACAACATCAGACATCGAGTCTACATAACAAATACAACATCAAACATCGAGTCTACATAACAAATACAACATCAGACATCGAGTCTACATAACAAATACAACATCAAACATCGAGTCTACATAACAAATACAACATCAGACATCGAGTCTACATAACAAATACAACATCAGACATAGTCTAATAACAAATACAACATCAGACATCGTCTACATAACAAATACAACATCAGACATCAGTCTACAACAATCATCATCAGACATCAACTACAACAACAACATCAAACATCGAGTTCTACATAACAAATACAACATCAACATCGAGTCTACATAACAAATACAACATCAGACATCGAGTCTACATAACAAATACAACATCAGACATCGGTTACATAACAAATACAACATCAAACATCAGCTACATAACAAATACATCAAACATCGAGCTACATAACAATATCAAACATAGTCTACATAACAAAACAATATCAAACATAGAGTCTATATAACAAATACAACATCAGACACCGAGTCTACATAAATACATCAAACCTACATCAAACCTACATAAATACATCAAACATCGGGTCTACATATAATAAAATCAAGTCTAAGTAAAATATCTGACATTGATTCAGCTTCATACAAGAAAACAAACATAGAGAACAAAATGGGACACTGACTTTGTTTCAAAAGTTGCTTCACTGTAGCAATCAGTCCGCTTGTCGGTACAAGGTTCACACACAGAATCGGTACATCTTTGTACCATCAGACTGGCGGTCTGAAATAGAAATAGTATACATATGGTGAGCATCTGTAGCTTAAGTGGTATAGTTTGTTCCAAAATTCGTGATCATCTTTACCGACCGATATAAAATCATCCACTTGACAGAATATCTTGATTTTTGCATTTTATATAGGTAACAGTGACGACGTTCCAAAAGTATTTTTGCCCACCCAAACCTTTAGTTCTGTAAGAACTTTATTATATGTTATTACTAAATTTACCGCGATGTTGATCTGGTATGATTTTAGAATGTTAACGGTACGAAAGTGAAGTATTGACGTCAAGATGCCAATGTGCGCTCCACGTGCAATTCAGCAGTAGTTAAAATCGGGAATCCCGTGAAATTAATCATTTCACACTGTATGTGAAAGATTGTCATTGGCGTGTCACAAACCATTTATTTGCATTACTTGAAGCGGAATGTACTATTTTATTATCAGTATTAGAAATGAGTTTGAAGTGTAAATTCACTACCATGCAGAAGGTGACTGCACAACTGTATAGCTACTTCTGCAGAGAAGCCAGACATGGTGGTTTATATCACAACTTACAAGACCCGAAGAGGAGAACACAACATGCTCTTGGTATAAGTAGAATGTCCTTTTGCCGTTGGATAGAACAGGGCTATAGTGATCAACGTAAGGAACACAGAAAAGGCCGGAAACGGAAAACTGACGATTTCGATAAAGATGTTATTGTGAGAGAGATTCATAAATCGTTGTGGGCAAATGATGTGGTTACACTACGTAAATTGAAATCACGTCTGCGAATTCAATGTGATATTGATATATCTAAAACCGCCTTATGGAGAGTTGTTAGGTGCAGCGGTTTCACTTTTCGGAAATCTAGTACAGGTCGGAATATAGTTTGTGAGAAAACGCATCTGATAGCTGCACGATGCAAATATCTGCGAGAGATACGGAAGCATAGGACGGAAGGTTACGATATTGTATATCTGGACGAATCGTGGGTAAATGCTCACCATACGTTTGATAAAGAATGGCAATCACTAGACGGAACTAAGAAAAGGGAAATTCCAAACAGCAAGGGGCAACGCATTGTGATAGGTCATGCAGGCAGCAAAGCAAATGGTCTTGTCAGTGGCGCAGAACTTCTTTTCCAAGCATTGTCTACAGATGGTAGAGACTACCACACCGAAATGAACGGACTTATTTTCAGGTATTGGTTAGCGAACACACTTCTGCCTGCTCTGGATAGGCCGTCGTGTATTGTAATGGACAATGCCTCCTATTATAATGTAGTGGCGCATGCAGAAAAAATTCCCACCTCATCAAGCACAAAACAAGACATCATGGCGTGGCTTGCAAAAGAAAATATATCGTTTTGTTGCAACAATTTCAAAACTGAGTTGTTGCAACTGGTGAGACAGACTAAGAAGTTAAAGATTTTTATAATCGATAAAGTCATTGCTGAGCACGACCACACTTCTCTTTGATTACCACCTTACCATTCACATCTCAATCCCATTGAACTTGTGTGGGCTGCAGTCAAAGGTCAAGTTGCAGCAGTAAACAAAACTTTCAAACTTCATGATGTAAAAGTCCTAACACGTGATGCCCTCGCAAAAATAGATATAGAATACTGGAACAAATGTGAAGAGGCATATTGGCTACGAGATGGTTTGTATTTTCTCCAGCCCGCAGCAGTAGTTAATCTCTTCGACTCTTCAGACTCCAAATCTAATAGCTAACATCCCATTTGCTTCCCTTCACCAACATCCCTTCACCAATTGCCTCACAATACCAGGGACTGGCAACAACTACCAAAGGTACGTCAATTTGATCGCCAAAGATAATATCAACATAAAAACACTCATGAAGAAAAAGCTAACCATGTCACATTGCTTTTATAATATGTAATATGGTTACTCCTTTGCAATCATTCGCCACCATTTTGTGTATTACTGTAAATTCTAAACTTTGATTATCATTTTGTTGTGCTTTTGCAAAATTATATTTAAAAAAACGTTTTTGCATCAACTAAGCTACCTACCAAGTAGTTAAACATGGATTCGTAACGTCGTGAGGTATATAAGACTGCATGCAAAAATTACTTGTATCCATCAGATAAGATTTCGTACAAATTAAACCTTAGTGTGATCACGAATTTATGAACGAACTATAGTGAGCTCGATCACACCCCAAGCGTACCTGATTCAAACTCCCCGGCAAATTGGTTTCCGTGGGATTTTTGCGAAAGGTAAAAATAGACCTCACCGTTCAGAAGGCAATAGCAAACTACTGAACGTATAAGTGGTGACTAGAAAATCAACGACTCGTTTACTGTGATTGATGGCTACGTCCTGTAAAGGATATGCCACGATTTTCATTTTTTCATACATTCAGTGATATAGGGATAACTACAGATATGATGACTTGGCCTTGAATTAGTTGGGAGCATATGTCACATAGCGACCGATTAGTTGAGAGCATATGTCACATAGCGACGCATTAGTTGAGAGCATATGCCACATAGCGACGGATTAGTTGAGAGCATATGTCACATAGCGACGCATTAGTTGAGAGCATATGCCACATAGCGACGCATTAGTTGAGAGCATATGTCACATAGCGACGGATTAGTTGAGAGCATATGCCACATAGCGACGGATTAGTTGAGAGCATATGTCACATAGCGACGCATTAGTTGAGAGCATATGCCACATAGCGACGCATTAGTTGAGAGCATATGTCACATAACGACGGATTAGTTGAGAGCATATCACGCACGATTATTGAGCATGTCACTAGCGATTAGTTGAGAGCATATGTCACATAGAACATTAGTTGAGCATATGTCAAGCGACGCATTAGTTGAGAGCATATGCCACATAGCGACGATTAGTTGAGACATGTCACATAACGACGGATTAGTTGAGAGCATATGCCACATAGCGACGCATTAGTTGAGAGCATATGTCACATAGCGACGCATTAGTTGAGAGCATATGCCACATAGCGACGGATTAGTTGAGAGCATATGTCACATAGCGACGCATTAGTTGAGAGCATATGCCACATAGCGACGGATTAGTTGAGAGCATATGTCACATAGCGACGCATTAGTTGAGAGCATATGCCACATAGCGACGCATTAGTTGAGAGCATATGTCACATAGCGACGGATTAGTTGAGAGCATATGCCACATAGCGACGCATTAGTTGAGAGCATATGCCACATAGCGACGCATTAGTTGAGAGCATATGTCACATAGCGACGGATTAGTTGGGAGCATATGTCACACAGCGACGGATTAGTTGAGAGCATATGTCACATAGCGACGGATTAGTTGAGGCATATGTCACTAGCAACGGATTAGTTGAGCATATGTCATATATCGACGGATTAGTTGGAGCATATGTCATAGCGACGATTAGTTGAGCATAGTCACAAGCAACGGATTAGTTGAGAGCATATGCACATAGCGACGGATTAGTTGAGAGCATATGTCACATAGCGACGGATTAGTTGAGAGCATATGTCACATAGCAACGGATTAGTTGAGAGATATGCCATAGCGACGGATTAGTTGAGACATATGTCAATAGCGACGGATTAGTTAGAGCATATGTCAATGCGACGGATTAGCATAATGCATTAGTGTTCGCCTGTCAACTCGGACACAAGAAGGTTGTGGGTTTAATCTCCCATTCGACGCCCCACACGTGAGGGAAGAAATTGACCCTCCTACCTGCTGGACACTAGGATCTAGGAATGGGAAGTGACTTCATACCACACGATCTGAAAAGGCGACGGGAAATTACAATTTTAATATATGCTCCATAGTAACACTGCGACCCACAAGTCATGTCGTAAAAGGAGCCTAATGTAGTGTTTGGCGAGGGGCTGGCTGGCTACCCTATCTGGTAGACAAATTTGAGTCACAAAATCAAACCAACCAAAACACCTTGAGAAAATTCAAGAAGAATATAACAAGAAGGGCCTTTTCCTGGAACCCACAGGGAAACGAAAGAAAGGGAGACCTCAACCCTGAGTAATATGACGTATGTTCAGTAACCAATAATGTTTATCTATAAGTAAGTTTGAGTGTTGATATAAATAAATTGTGTAACCAATAATGTTTATCTATAAGTAAGTTTGAGTGTTGATATAAATAAATTGTGTAACCAATATTGTTTATCTATAAGTAAGTTTGAGTGTTGATATAAATAAATTGTGTAACCAATAATGTTTATCTATAAGTAAGTTTGAGTGTTGATATAAATAAATAGTGTAACCAATAATGTTTATCTATAAGTAAGTTTGAGTGTTGATATAAATAAATTGTGTAACCAATAATGTTTATCTATAAGTAAGTTTGAGTGTTGATATAAATAAATAGTGTAACCAATATTGATGAAACTATACTCGCCCGTGTGGTACCGAGGCCCGCAAGGGAAGCAAAGAATAGCACCACTGCAACCTACAATGCATGTCGTAAGAGGCGAGTGATGTAAGCCCCTAGGGATGCTACCCTAGTAAATAAAAAGCAGCACAGAAATCGGATGTGCTGGCCTACTTGTAATCGCATAACTGGCACAACGTACAATCACTCTTAGGCTCAGATCACATACAAATCACACAGAGTGGTTAACAAGTGGTCGATATGGAACGTTAGAAGAAGAAGAAGATACAACTAAACAAATAAATGTAGTCATAAGATACCAATCTTGATATAACAGACTACAAAAAATGACAGTATTTCTTATATTACAGTTATAAGACAGTTCTTATATTAGTTAGTTAGTTAGTTTATTCCTTTCGTGCCAAAGGCGGCACATAGGGCAGAGGTTTTAGATCTCCATGTGATACGGTTCTTTGCTAGCAGTTGGAGATCTTGTATGGTTTTACATCCCAATAGTTTACTTTCTTGTTGGATGGTTCTTCGAAGAGTGGTCTTTGGTCTTCCACGTTTTCTTTTCCCAACTGGTGACCACATAAGGACTTGTCGATTTAATCTTTTTTCGTCTGATCTAAGAACATGACCTAAATATTTCCACCTTCGTTTCCTTATAATATTTGATACGGGTTGTTGGTGTGTTCTATCTCTCACTGTGTTCTTATATTACTTCGTTAAAATAACATTTACAAACTCATCTCCGTCCACATTAACAAATAATTCACATCTATTTCAAGATGCTTATTTTTCACTTCACACAACAAGACAAAATATTCATGAACAGAACAGCTGTTCATGCTAAGTTCACGAAGATGGACGCATTAGTTCATATAAGCCTTCATGTTTTTAACGTATTAAGCCGGCAGAATAAATATGGCATGGGCGACTTGAAATATAACATTTCAACGTAAATATAAGAGCTTGGATACACAGATCAACGCAAATATCCGTTGCATCATTGGCAGTTTCATTTTAACTGTTCCCATTTTTTTAAATAGCATAATAAAATATAATTTCTGTGATAAGTCTTCTGTATGAACTTGTTTTAGGTTTCATGTTTCGAAATAATCAATGCCGCAAGCAATGAGAGATGCTTCTTCTTCTGCTTCTCTGAACGCTCCATATCGACCACTTGTTAAACCCCTCTTTGTGATTTGTATGTGATCCGAGTCTAAGAGCGATTTTCCGTTGTGCCAGTTATGCACCTACAAGTAGGCCAGCACATCCTATTTCTGCAAAGCTTTTTATTTACTAGGGTAGCTTCCATAGGCACCTACCTCAGTCGTCTCTTACGACATGTCTTTTAGGTGGCAGAGTTACTATTCTTTGCTCACCGTGTGAGTCATACATGCAGCGTACGGGCGAATGATGATGCAAATATTATTCTTTGTTAAACAAACCTGGACAGAAATGATTACAACATTTACCGCGGAATTTCTATTCTCAATATCAGTAAAGAGTCGACATAACATGGAAAACAAAAACAATAATGAATAAACTGAAATCATTCATCAACTAGTATCTGCGCAGAATAGGGGAAACTGAGATGGTATGATAGGGTCACACACGAGGAGCTTACGAAGAGAACGAAATAGGTTCCAGTGAACCAAGAGGCAAAGAAAATGCGCTGGATAGAACCAGAACCAACTTATGGGCCGTCGGACTCAGGTAGGAATTATGGGAAATCGGACCCCAATTACACCTCGTGACCTCGCATTCCAGTATTGGTGTATATAGACGAATTCATTTTAAAATCAACACAAAATGCTAAATCGAAGTTATATTATGCAACAAGTTAAGTTTAACAATAAGGAATATCAATATTATGAATACTTTTCACCAATAAATAGCCATAGACTCACAGAATTGAGTAAAATTGCAGAAAAGTTGCAGTGCTTATCATACATCTATATTTTCCGGCCCCTTTTCTGATCTAGGTCAGGGAACCCCTTGTCAGTTCCTGGCCTAGTTATCTAGAGTTGGCTGTGATAGAACACACCTTATAAAAATCCAAGGAGTACATAAACCGAAAGGAACCCACAGAAAAAACGAAAGCGAGGGAAGCTTGGAAATACAAGGAGAAGAGTTTTAAAGGAAGAGAAAGATATTCCAAAAAAGCTGAAGGGAGCTGCAAGAGATAACTAAAGATACGAAGACTTGGCATAAGTTAACTGAGAGCCTATGGCCCAACCGGGGTTAAGAAGCACGAGAGATCGAGATCAGTAGAAAGGTCAGGGAAGCATCAAGGGCGAGAACTTACCACACAACCAAATACTGAGATACGTTAGGTTGCTGTTTCTAACACGTCAGTAAGACAGATTGACAAAACTTTTTGGAATTTGGAAAAAAGCTCTGGAAGTTTACCGTATCAAATATGGCTTGTCAGATTGAATATATACAACAGGAAACTGAAAACACAAACCTGTTGCACATGATCGTTCACATACATTTTTCAGGAGCGGAAAACTGTAAAAAAATTAAATTAATTAATTGGTATTTTACTGCTCGCAAATGGATAAGACCACATACGCATACACCTGTTTTTATTAAAATACTTATTCCAGTTGAAGGACCCCCCACCCCAGCCCCTAACGTATAGACGCCCATAAAAATATTACACAATTGTACATCTTTGAGAAACGAATCAATTATCAGATATATGTCTGCTGGTTGGTTATATGGCGTAAGTGAAACATTCGGAATGAAAAATCCCGGAAGGAAAAGGAAGTTTACAGTGAGAAAACACAAACACTAAGTTAAGAACAAACTAAAATTTGAAGCCAACAGGAAGTAGTACTTAAATCTTTGTCCACATGAGAAGCGGAGGGATAAGGAATACATACAGACAATGTCAAATGTAGGTCAAGTCGTGACGCGGTTAATGGATTATGAGAACACAATAATTGCATGGACGAGTTGGAACCAATGAACTAAATACCAATTTTGTAAATATCAACAGTGAAGAAAGTTAATACAATTTCAACAGATTATAACAGCTCCATCTTCTTCTTCTTTTGTCTTACTGGTTGTGCATTTCAGCGTTGCAGAGAGCAGTTAAATATGGTGTTTTTTGAACATTGAGGTTTTTCTTTAATATGGTGTTATGTTGAATTTAAGTGGTATCTCTGGACCTCTCCAACCCTCTTTTTTCTGGGTCTACCTCTTATCTTGTGGGCTGATACTCTCATAAAGTATGTTTTTGATGCATTTTAATTTGGATTCATTCTGACTAAATGCTCAAACCATTTAATTTGTTGATGTTTGATGTAATCCATATACTAGTTGTGTTTACACAACAAATAAATCAAAGAAAATCAGTTATGTCAGTAATGTTAACATATAATTTATATATTATGATGCCGATGACAATTTATTTGGTGTATTCCAAAATTAACAAATCAAGAACAATATCGATTAATATTAGAATACTTACATTGCTGCCTTTAGCATAATCCACTTTGTACCAGTATCCATTGTTGACTGTCGCTGTGGGGCTTAGAGTAATCAGTTTTGAAGCTGGACCACTTTCGCGAGGATCTAGCAGGAATGAAACTTTAACCCTGGTATTGATGACCTCCATGACAACGAAACCTTTCTCAGCGCCTTTGATATTTACAGGGCTGAATACAAGCAATGCGTCCTTTTCAACTGTAGCAAAGTATAAGGTCATATTTATAATTTGATAATTACTAACTGGTCGAAACTGGGCATAAGAGCCTTCTTCAAATGACATGCTGGAGAACTGACAACTAGAACCGTGGTAACCATAATCACAGATGCACTGAAATGAATCTGATAGCTCTTTACATCTGCCATGTTCTGAGCAGGGTCGGCTTGTGCAAAAGTTTTGAGAATCACAGTAAGGTCCATGATAACCCGGAGCACAATCACATTGGAAAGAGCCCTTTGTGTTTCGGCATGTGGCTCCATTTTTGCATGGAGAGCTTGTTTGACATTCGTTGACGTCCGTCTGACAGTAATTCCCAGACCATTCATCGGTACATTGGCAGATACCACTGACGCATACCCCTCCATTGCCGCAGTAGTCAGAGCCACAAAGTTGTTGTTGCTGCTGACACAACTGACCCGTGAATGCCGGACTGCAAAAGCAAGAGGTGCCTAAGTCAGAGACAGGTGCAGTTATGATCACAGACGATGAGTCAAATATAGACGTCCCATTGAGAAGTACAACAATAGTAGAACAGCCACCACCATTAAGACAGGGGTTGACGTCACACCGGTTAGCAGCCACTGCCTGAATGCTGACATCAGCACTAACTTCAATGGCCCCCTTAGCATCAGTCAGACCTCGGTTAATATCTCGACTGCTCAGGATCCTCTGCTCCCTATCGTGTACGTATAACATCACATACAAAGCTCCTTTAATCTCCTTTAGACTAAAGATCTTACATTTAAAAGACGTTCCAAACGCCTCCTCGACTTGACGTTTGAAAGGGACAAACTTCTTTTCCAAGAAATCAGACGCTCTTTCATTTCTCAAAATGACAGATACAGAGTTGATTAATGTTTTGTTGGTAACAGTCTCAACCACAACAGTTACATTATACTCAACGGGAGGAAACTTCTCATCTGATCCTTGAACTTTGAGAACGTAGATGGTATCTAATAGGTCCCCGACCACCTCAAGGTCACATCCTTGATTGACGGCAAACAGGCTGTCTGCACTGTCAGCAAGCGCACAGCTGTACTTCCCTGTCAGATCCGAATCCAAGGGATGGATGTCTGCAATAGTACCAAATACTTTAGAATTTTCCAGATGGGTCACAAAAATGGTCAGAGGGCGAGGCTTAGGTTGAGAGTTATTAATATCATTGACCACAACCGTAAAACTCAAGGTGGATGTCATTTTGGGTGATCCGTTGTCAGTAACAATAACGGAGACAACGAATTGAGATTGTGAGTCCCTGTTGAGGATCTGTTTGGTTTCCACGCGACCAGTGGTCTCGCTGATGGAAAAGAACTCAGCCCACGGACCAGGCAGCATTCTATACATGTACGGTCCTTGATTTGGTGGTAGATCAGCGTCTACGGTGTAATCTTTCAGTACAATGACTTCTTGTCCTGCTGTCTCGTTCTCCGAGACATTGGCTTTCAAATCTTCAGGATTAAATCTGGGTCCATTATCGTTAATATCTGTAAGTTCTATCTCTACTGTGGCCGATCCTGAGGAACAACAAAGAAAACGTAAAGTTATATATTTTCTCAAATAAATTCCTCAAATTACTTAGTTAACCTCTTTTTCTTTTCTTTCGATATCTCATTTACACCGTATATCATAGGTCTCACATTATGTATCATTTGAAGATCATCAACTAACTGAACTGGTTTTCAATATGATCCATATCTTATATTTCTTTACTTATAATGCAACAAACATAAACAATACTTGCACATATAGATTGGTACAGCATCATTCCGTTTGAAAATTAGGAGACTTGCAAAACTGATAAAAAAGAAAGTTTGATAAGAGGATTCCAGGGAAGACTTCTTAAAATACTTGGAAGGATTCAAGTAATAGTTGAGAATCTACAACACTCACCAGACTGCAAGAATTGCAAGTCAAGTGTGGTGTAGCTAGACAAGAACACTATGCTGGTAGCCAAAGAAGAATAGTAAACTAATAAAGAGCCGAGGTCATTAGTCATGACACACTGAGAGACATACTGAGGGGAAGATTGTTAAACTGGTGAACTAATTGGTTCGTTGTGCAGTGATGATGATCTGACGATTAAACTAAACCTGGAAGGATAAGATTAGCAATATCAGATTTCAAGAACTAACTGGTCTGGAAGAGGGAGATTAAGAGATACAAAAGAGACAATGGATTGGGCTCAGGATGAAAAACGATGAAAGCTAAGACCTGCAATGCAGTGGACATCTCAGGTACAGCGGAAAAAAGGAGACAGGCGTACATGGAGGAGAACCTTTGAAGCAGAGAGCGCAGACATGCATAGGATTCAGTTTAATGAAAAAATAAAGACACGGTATTGAACTGATTGTAGAGTTGTTGTTTGTATAAAATATTTGATTTATACGTACGTGTTTTCGCGCTCTTAATGAACTAAAAATGTTAATGAAATCATAAACGTTTTTGCTTTAGAATGTTCCATGTCTTTGGAACGTATTGCGAGGCTGGTTGATCATACTCTGACCCATCGTTGACCTCAAATATTTATTGATGCAGAGGAATATTCATGTACAACAGGAATATTCATAATACAGGCATTGAAGTTGATTTCTGGCAGCAAAAGGCTATGGGCTACTGAACATAAAAAGGCGTTAGATCAAAAGTTGAATTAACAGAAAGGAAAATCTTATTGGAGAGGTTAAGAGCCGAAAGACTGAAGACACACCAGGACACGAGGTGGGAGCTATGACCCTGAAATCTTAGGCACTAACTGTTCCTCGCGCAGATTGATCTTATTAGTCACATTCTTCATTGTCATGGATTTGAGTTTTTATCTCTTTAGAACACAACTGACACACTATCATCTGCAAAGATGGAAAGACCTACACTTTCTTTTCATCTTCTCTTGTCATCGCAGTTATCGGGTAGTTGTCCAGTGTCGTATTTTCTGTTTTTGTCTTGTGCTGCTCTAGTAGCTTATGTGATAGTTATTTTTGCTTTCTTTGATAGGATTCTGCTATACCATTTAACCATCTGTTTGCATTGTTCTCTTGCCTTCTGTCTTGATGTTCTGTTGTAGAAGACTCAGTATACAGTGGAGTTTAGTTGCATTTCTAGGTGAGACAGGTGTGCGTCTTGGTGACCGCTTCGCTCAGCACCTCCGGGATATCTCCAACAGTGCATCCACCCCGGTGGCTGTTCATTTCAATGACCCCAGTCACCACGGTAGAAGAGATGTCTCTATTACCGGTCTAGTGTCATGCTCTTCAGATGATCGCAGCAGGTTATCACTGGAATGTCGGCTGATTGACCGTTTGGGTTTAGTGGCACCCCAAGGGATCAATGTACGACCTCAGCACGCTTAGTGGCTATGCCTATTTGTCTTTCTTCTTCTTTTCGCTCTTATTTCATTCTCTCTGTTTCATCTGCCCATTGACTCACTTCCTCTTCTATCGGTCATCTCTCCAGCTGCTGAAACGCCCCTGCGTTGTCTTACCCCATATTGACTCATTCTGCTCGACTTCGCCCTTCCCTTCTGGCCCTTACACACCTGTTGGTATCCAGCTCCTCTCGCATGTCTCTTCTATTCCTATGTATATCTACGCAGCCTCACATGACACGATCATCCCTATCCATCGTCATACGGCCTATTATTCTAGGATGTCACTTTTGATACTACTCTCCCTTCTGTTCTAGCCATACGACATTGGATTCTGTATGCGTTCGTTCCCGGGACACACAGGATGTATATTAACCTAGTAGGGCTCCAGTCGCTCTTGGTGTACGATGGTTGAGGAATCCCTACAGTTGAGTCACTTGGGCTTGACTCTGTGTCATGTGCGGATACTTTGTTCCTACTTATCTTCAGCGCATTATCGTCTGGCACACATATCCGTGGGACACTTACAGTGTGATACTGTTGACCACTGCCCCTCCCCTGGGTAACATTGGATTATGTACTCACCCCTGCTATCGGAGTGTATGCCATCCATATTAGCCGAGTAGGGCTCATGTTTTATGGAGGTTACGTGTCTACAACACATTAGTATGCTATGTCCGAAATGAACGCCCTTATCTCACCGTTTGTTTTGCCGCCTTTCCCGCCCTCCGTCTGTGTGGTCTTTGGTACCACCGGTGTACACAGTGTCCTAGTGACCTGTCATTGACCCATTCCGACTGCCCATTCAGTTGGAAACGTAATGATCTTGCTGTTTCTTGCCCATTCTGTCATTCCTGTGAAATCTACCAAGAGACTAGCACTCTTGGTGCAGGTAGGTATGCCAGTATATTTTGTTTTGCATCCTTAGTTAGTATTATGTTTTAGTTAAGTTGTTTGTGTACATGTTTGTTCTTGATAAAGGTCTAAGCATCGAAACGTCGAGTGTTGTTTATTTTCATATTTTATATGAAATATGTTTATTTTATATTTTCATATTAATTGTTCACTATCTTATGTAATACTGCCGATACCTGTCTTCGTTCAATCGCCTATTTGCTCAGTATTACTGCAGCCACCCAAACAATTTTCTCCCGATCTGATCTGATCTAATCACCTCCGAGTTGATGATTTTCGTACATCGCATTTCTAGGCCTAAACAAACGTGTTTTAATTACATTTCTATGTAACTTTGAGACTAGTGGCGGACCGCATCCCCACTCATTCACCTTTAGTCCGCCACTTCCTCAACAACATTCTGTTACGTCTTCAACACCATCCCGTCACGTCTTCAACACCATCCCGTCACGTCTTCAACACCATCCCGTCACGTCTTCAACACAATCCCGTCACGTCTTCAACACCATCCCGTCACGTCTTCAACACAATCCCGTCACGTCTTCAACACAATCCCGTCACGTCTTCAACACCATCCCGTCACGTCTTCAACACAATCCCGTCACGTCTTCAACACCATCCCGTCACGTCTTCAACACCATCCCGTCACGTCTTCAACACAATCCCGTCACGTCTTCAACACCATCCCGTCACGTCTTCAACACCATCCCGTCACGTCTTCAACACAATCCCGTCACGTCTTCAACACCATCCCGTCACGTCTTCAACACAATCCCGTCACGTCTTCAACACAATCCCGTCACGTCTTCAACACCATCCCGTCACTTCATCAACACCATCCCGTCACGTCTTCAACACCATCCCGTCACGTCTTCAACACAATCCCGTCACTTCATCAACACCATCCCGTCACTTCATCAACAACATTAACCGCTTACCCCCCACCTTGGCCCCACCACACAGAAATACATACCTAATATCTTTGGATCGTGTGTATCTCTGGCACCAACAACAAGTGTATATTTGGATATCGTCTCCCGATCAAGTGTACCCACACCTGTGGTGTCTATTTTACCAGTGGATGAGATCTGAAACTTTCCTAGCTCATTGCCTTTGATGATTTCATAGGCGAAGTCTCGGTTTTCTAGCCTGATATCTCTATCCTCAGCGTGAACAGTAATGACGAGTGTGTGGCTGAAAAAAAAAATAAAAACCAAAAAAGTTTGAATTTATTGTCTGTTTTATGTGGAATGACAACGGTGGGTGGGGCATACCATACGGAAGACATAGTCGAGTGTTACTAGAGCTTTCGCTGCTACATACTTTCTGAAGACTGAGCTAAAAATAGCTACTTCTTGTTTCTAGGTCACAAACGTGAATGTACGCCTATAGCAGTGACAGTAGCAATGTATAACGTGTTAACACGTCTTTAGCCCACAGAGGAGAGATAATAACAGACGTTTTGATGCGTCTTTAGAAGTGAATGGGGTAAACGTATATATACGGCTTTAGCAGCTAAAGGGCTAGTGAAACACTTGAGTGGAGCCCGCAAGTGAAACGGAAAAGAGGACGTCCTAAACAGACGTGGAGGCAAAGTCTTCTTGAGGAACAGAAGGGTGCTCGACTATCCTGGGAGACCATAAAGAAAACAGCCAGAGACGCACAGCGACGAACAACTGTTGAGGCCCTATGCGCCACGAGGAGCGGAGAGGAATGAGTAAATCATTGTATCGGCTCAGAATGGCGAACGGGCTAAACCATCTTCCGTGTTCGGGGTGGGGGATGAAGAAAATACCAAGTGGTCTTACAGTCATTGGGCGATCATGACGTCACTGTACTTGTCAATCAATAATAAGAAATCTATGTCACATGACCCAGCTAGCAATATTTGCATATTAATGCGACTTCTACTAAGTCCTTGAATGACTGCCCAGTTTGTGGTCGACAGTGAATTAAGGACATAACCAGAGCTCGCTGAAGAAGAATATAGTTCTACATCTGATCTCTTCATTTCGGTTTTTGTCCCTAATGGAGATTCTTATTGTGCCTCTCCCCACTACTCTCTGAGTTAACAAAGCTTCGTTCGCTTCCTACTCACGTATGTTTACCATACTTCACATTCATATGTCATCGCTGGAATGACCAAGTAGCTGAAAATGTCTACTATTATTTCGGTATTTTTCGTGTCTGGTTCAGAGTGGGTCTGATCTGATTTACACTCTGCCATCATGATGTTGTTGTTCTAGACATTTCTCGGTCAATTTTATGAACAACTATATATATATATATATATATATATATGATAGATTGGCACAATAGTGGAAATGCACAAAGAGTTTGCTAATCAAATTGGATACAAAATGAGTTGAGTGCTCATTTCCCGCATTCTATGTTCCCCAAGCGAGGAAAGGAATTGGTCCACCTATCTTCAACATATTTGAGATTGAACTGTGCAGCTACATGTACTTCATATCGTACGATCTTCATAGGCTACGATACATTTCCATATATGAGCTTACGTTTTCTGTAACTTCAGATATATCTAATAAATGTTGTGTATGTCAATAGATAAGAAAAAACGTATCTAATAGATGCCATTTTAAAACTGAGACAAAATATTCATAATACATCAACACACATACAAAACTTAATAATAGCTGTCCATGGAAAGCGATGATGACAACAGTCTCAGACGTGTGTTCCTGCACCTCTGTTGTGAGCGGAGCTGACTGTAAAGTCCAATCCTCGAACACACTCCCCTATCACAGGTTGGGCATGCATGATCGAGGTTGAACACAAAACGTATAGATGACGCAGCAATACACACACAACATTTAGATGATTAACATACAAAGCTTATAGATCATACGTTAACACATGCACAACTTTTGAACATATGATTGATCATCACACATAACTTATAGATGAGACAACACACATACACACACAACTTATAGATAACGCATCAACACATACACAAGATTTGAACAGATGATATGTCATCACAGAAAACTAACCTAGGTGAGTTCTCAGAAATGTTTGCCAGGTAGATAGCCTTGCTAAACTCTGGGGGGTCGTTTGAGTCTAAGATGGTGATGTTGACTGTACACGTGTCCGTGTCATTGCCCTGTACACTGCCCCAGTTTTTAGCGATAACAGTCAAGACAATGTATGGTGATGACTCATAGTCTGGTCGCCTGGAAACCTTTACAGCCCCTGTGACAGGTTCAACCAGGAACCCCTTGAGATTGCTCTGGCCTTCTAGATAGTAGTATACTATACCATCCACTCCAGCATCATTATCTAGAGCTTTCACTTGCCCTACAGACGTGCCCATTTCTGCAGACTCATTCACTTGAAAGTAATACGTTTTCTGTATAAACTGTGGTCTATCTTCATTTTCCCCTATAATATGAACATATACGGTGGTCACGGACTTCAAAAGAGCGGGATTCACAATTCCCTTCTCTGGGTTAAAAGCCATGACAAGGAGTGTATAGAGAGTTCTCTGCTCATAGTCAAAGACAGTATTTGCCGAAGTAATGCTTCCAGTTTTCTCATTGATTTTGAAGAAGTTTTTTGAAGATGAGTCACCGGATATAGAGTAGCAAATCTCGGTGTTGCTGTACACTGTGTCTGCATCTGTTGCTGATACTTTAAATACTGGAGCATTGGGTTCTGAGTTCTCTTTGATGTATCCATCGTAATAATCTCTGGCAAACAAGGGCTTATTATCGTTGACATCTTCTAGGATAATTTCATAATCCCTGGATACTTCCTTGTAGAAAAGAGCCTTATCGCGGGCCGTGATAGTAATGTTGTATGATGTGTTGGTTTCATAATCAAGCTTGCCTCTTACCTCCAGGGTACCATCAGTCACGTTAATTGAAAATAGGCCAGCATCATTTCCTGCGGTGATGTAGTACCCTATTTCTCCGTTCAAACCTTGGTCGCTGTCTGTTGCAGTGATGATGTCTATAACGAATCCTTCAGGTACATCTTCATTGACCTGTTTTTGGAATCGGTTACTGTTGAATCTTGGTGGATTATTATTGATCTCAGTAATATCAAGTTCTACTGTAGTGGTGGATGTCATTACAGGTATTCCATTGTCTCTAGCTTTCACAATTATGAAGTATTTCTTATTAATTTGTTCTACAAGAGAAGCTTCTGGGTAAATGTCCCCTGAGGTTGAATTCACAGAGAATAAAGACATACCATTTCCACTGATAATTTCATACAGGACATCAGCATTTCTTCCAAAGTCCAGCTTATCTTCTGCAATAACTTGAATGATTTTCTGGTCAAGAGGCAGTGTTTTTGGAACAGCCGAGAAGTAGAAATCACGTTGAAAGATCGGTGCATGATCATTTGCATCAGATATTCGAATCACTACTGAAGTCACTGAGGACAACGAAGGAATTCCTAGATCTGTCACAAGGACATCCACGATGTAATCATTCATGCTGTCCACAACAGGCTGACCACCAAAGAAATGCATCGTTTCCAAAGCAACCAATTCTCCAGTCTCGTTTAGTTCAAACAAAGACGATGGGCGTTTCAATGAGAAAAAGAATTTGTTATTTGGGTAGGACTTATCTTGGTCAAGGGCAAATAACTGTGCCACTTTTGTGTTTGGTGGCTGTAATTCAGTGAAGTTGAACAGTAAAATAGAGTTCTGGAACTTTGGTGGATTGTCATTAACGTCCAAGATTCTAATAATAAGAGTTGTTCTCTGAATAAATGAACCATCCTTTACAGTAACACCTACGGAATATCTCTGCATAACTTCTGCATCCAACTGCTGAATACTTGTGATGCTGCCGCTGGTAGAATTGATAGCAAACGGTAATTGTGTATCAACGGTGTTCTCAAAACTATAAGTTGCGCGAGCATTCTCTCCAACATCAGGATCAATTGTAGTCAGCTGCATAATTAGAGAACCAATTGGTAGATCTTCTGGTACAGCTACACTTCTTGGACCTGTGAATGTTGGTTGGTTGTCATTCACATCTCTAATAATGATACGGATGGAGGTAGTAGCAAACAGTTTTGGAGTACCCTGTAACAAAAAGAGTAAATATAAAGAAATATGACAGCAGTATCATCATCATCATCAGATATTGTCCTACACAAATGCACATAAGGTTGGAAAAAAAATGTTCATTCAATTTTTCTTCTTCTTCAAACGCTCCATATCGACCACTTGTTAACCACTCTGTGTGATTTGTATGTGATCTGAGCCTAAGTGCCATTGTACGTTGTGCCAGTTATGCGTCTACAAGTAGGCCAGCACATCCGATTTCTGCAAACGATTTTTATTTAGTAGGGTAGCTTCCCTAGGCCCCTACCCCAGTCGTCTCTTACGACATGCCTTGTAGGCCCCGGCACCACATGGACGACCATTCGATTTTGTGCTTGTCTTTCTAACTCAAACCTAATGCAGGTCTTTAATCTCTGCTTCAAAAAAGAAGAATAAGAAGGAGAAAAAAAAAGAAAAGAGCGGGAGAAGGTCAAATGGAAAAGATTTGCCCGAGTGGTTACCAGGACCCAAATTTGGGGTGTAAAGAATAGAACCACTGTTACCTGCCACCCATGTCGTAAGAGGCGACTAAGGAGGTTTGGATGATATCGAATGCATGTGTCCGAACCTGCTGCCTTGCAGGTCGGCTGGGGACAGTCAAAGGCTAACGGAGAGCTAACCCAGAAAACGCTGGTTGAAATCGGACACATTGCCGAAGGACAAGCACTAGAGCTCCAAATGGTACTGAAGATGTGACGTAAAAATACGTTCTTGGCAAAGGCTGTTTATATATCACAATAAGAATGATCAAAATGACCGGAAAAGAACGATCGAGAGAGAAATGGACAAGATTTACTATACAGCTTAACATCTTAACTCATTCACGCCATAATTTATTTTTACAACCGGACTCATTTCTATTGCAATGTATACTTAAATTCGACAGTATACTGGTTTTGTGTCATCTTAAATCAAACAGTGAGCCAGTACATCGGCTCAGAATGGCGAGACAGGGTTAAGTTTTGTGACAATGATTACGTAATTTTGAAACAGGAAGGATCACAAGTTTCAAGGTTGTCTAATGTAACCGGTATTACTTGTAGAATAATAAACGACAAAAACTTACCATATCTGAAGCTTGTATTTCAAGATTATAAGCAGCAATCTTCTCCCTGTCAACAGTCGGATTTACAGTGTACACCAAACCTGAACTGTTGTTGACTGCAAATGTATTATTATCATTGCCGTTCTTGATCGTGTAAACCACCTGCCTGTTTATGCCATAATCTAGATCAGATGCCGTGACCTGTCAAATAGAAGTCATACATATATCATTTATATGAGGACACTGTGTATTAATACTTTTTTGTCTTCTCTAAGCTTTTTGCCGCCACTCGTAGCAGGTTTAACTAATGATCAGTTTCAGAGATAGTGCACGCTCGGTCGCTTGATATGCTGTGGTATTGTGGAGTTTTAAGATGCCTGTAACTCCATCAACCTATCTTTTTCTTGGTCTTCCCCTTCCTCTTGATAATTCATACTTCGCATACCACTAATTACAAGTGACTATCCTTTTCAGTTGAAACTCCTGAAGTCCCAAATTAAACCCTGTTTGGCAATGACTATTAACAACGCCCAGGGACAGTCCTACAAAGTAGCTGGACTTGAGTTACGGGATTCATACCTTTCTCATGGTCAGTTTTATGTTGCTTGATTCATATCCTAGTAACAACACACAATTTGTTCATATCAGCTCCGATAGGAAAAACATGCAATATTGTCTACAAAGAGGCACTGGTTTAGTGATACAATGTCGGGATAAGTAAATTTCTCCTTAGCTTCCCATATGTTACAATTACTATAACATTATTCAAAAAGGCCCGTCAAGACAAATCACACTTCCCCATAAGAAACGACGCATGGTCACATCCAAGCGATTTTTATATAATGCAAACACACATATAACATTTTCCTTCATTAAATACACTTACAACTATAAATTTCCGTGTGAAGAACGGCTACATCTGCTAGTTACTATATATCATATCATATACATTTATATTCTTACTTGCATCGCATGTTTAGAAATACTCGTAGAATAACCTCTGGCCTATCACTTAGGTTAAGTGGCAGTGCCTGCAGTCTTCCTTTCATTTTCCCATAATTCCATGAGATGGAATGATGAAGAACAAATCACAAGATCTCCTTCGCCAATATCATCTAACGAGTATGGCGACTGAGCCATATGTTCTGCAGAACAGCTCCCAGCACGCACACATGATAAGGGGGGGATATGTTCTGCAGAACAGCTCCCAGCACGCACACATGATAAGGGGGGGATATGTTCTGCAGAACAGCTTCCAGCACGCACACATGATAAGGGGGGATATGTTCTGCAGAACAGCTCCCAGCACGCACACATGATAAGGGGGGGGATATGTTCTGTAGAACAGCTCCCAGCACGCACACATGATAAGGGGGGGGATATGTTCTGTAGAACAGCTCCCAGCACGCACACATGATAAGGGGGGATATGTTCCGTAGAACAGCTCCCAGCACGCACACATGATAAGGGTTGGGATATGTTCTGTAGAACTGCTCCCAGCACGCACACATGATAAGGGTTGGGATATGTTCTGCAGAACAGCTCCCAGCACGCACACATGATAAGGGGGGGATATGTTCTGCAGAACAGCTCCCAGCACGCACACATGATAAGGGGGGGATATGTTCTGTAGAACAGCCCCAGCACGCACACATGATAAGGGGGATATGTTCTGTAGAACTGCTCCCAGCACGCACACATGATAAGGGTTGGGATATGTTCTGTAGAACAGCTCCAAGCACGCACACATGATAAGGGTTGGGATATGTTCTGTAGAACTGCTCCCAGCACGCACACATGATAAGGGTTGGGATATGTTCTGCAGAACAGCTCCCAGCACGCACACATGATAAGGGGGGGATATGTTCTGCAGAACAGCTCCCAGCACGCACACATGATAAGGGTTGGGATATGTTCTGTAGAACTGCTCCCAGCACGCACACATGATAAGGGGGATATGTTCTGTAGAACTGCTCCCAGCACGCACACATGATAAGGGGGATATGTTCTGTAGAACTGCTCCCAGCACGCACACATGATAAGGGGGATATGTTCTGTAGAACAGCTCCCAGCATGCACACATGATAAGGGTTGGGATATGTTCTGTAGAACAGCTCCCAGCACGCACACATGATAAGGGTTGGGATATGTTCTGTAGAACAGCTCCCAGCACGCACACATGATAAGGGGGGGATATGTTCTGCAGAACAGCTCCCAGCACGCACACATGATAAGGGGGGGGATATGTTCTGTAGAACAGCTCCCAGCACGCACACATGATAAGGGGGATATGTTCTGTAGAACTGCTCCCAGCACGCACACATGATAAGGGTTGGGATATGTTCTGTAGAACAGCTCCCAGCACGCACACATGATAAGGGTTGGGATATGTTCTGTAGAACTGCTCCCAGCACGCACACATGATAAGGGTTGGGATATGTTCTGCAGAACAGCTCCCAGCACGCACACATGATAAGGGGGGGATATGTTCTGCAGAACAGCTCCCAGCACGCACACATGATAAGGGTTGGGATATGTTCTGTAGAACTGCTCCCAGCACGCACACATGATAAGGGGGATATGTTCTGCAGAACAGCTCCCAGCACGACACATGATAAGGGCTGGGATATGTTCTGTAGAACTGCTCCCAGCACGCACACATGATAAGGGGGATATGTTCTGTAGAACTGCTCCCAGCACGCACACATGATAAGGGGGATATGTTCTGTAGAACAGCTCCCAGCACGCACACATGATAAGGGTTGGGATATGTTCTGTAGAACTGCTCCCAGCACGCACACATGATAAGGGGGGATATGTTCTGTAGAACTGCTCCCAGCACGCACACATGATAAGGGGGATATGTTCTGTAGAACTGCTCCCAGCACGCACACATGATAAGGGGGATATGTTCTGCAGAACAGCTCCCAGTACGCACACATGATAAGGGGGGATATGTTCTGTAGAACAGCTCCCAGCACGCACACATGATAAGGGGGGGGATATGTTCTGTAGAACAGCTCCCAGCACGCACACATGATAAGGGTTGGGATATGTTCTGTAGAACAGCTCCCAGCACGCACACATGATAAGGGTTGGGATATGTTCTGTAGAACAGCTCCCAGCACGCACACATGATAAGGGGGGGGATATGTTCTGTAGAACAGCTCCCAGCACGCACACATGATAAGGGTTGGGATATGTTCTGTAGAACTGCTCCCAGCACGCACACATGATAAGGGGGATATGTTCTGTAGAACTGCTCCCAGCACGCACACATGATAAGGGGGATATGTTCTGTAGAACTGCTCCCAGCACGCACACATGATAAGGGGGATATGTTCTGTAGAACTGCTCCCAGCACGCACACATGATAAGGGTTGGGATATGTTCTGTAGAACAGCTCCCAGCACGCACACATGATAAGGGGGGGATATGTTCTGCAGAACAGCTCCCAGCACGCACACATGATAAGGGGGGGATATGTTCTGCAGAACAGCTCCCAGCACGCACACATGATAAGGGGGATATGTTCTGTAGAACAGCTCCCAGCACGCACACATGATAAGGGTTGGGATATGTTCTGTAGAACAGCTCCCAGCACGCACACATGATAAGGGTTGGGATATGTTCTGTAGAACAGCTCCCAGCACGCACACATGATAAGGGGGGGATATGTTCTGCAGAACAGCTCCCAGCACGCACACATGATAAGGGGGGGATATGTTCTGCAGAACAGCTCCCAGCACGCACACATGATAAGGGGGGGATATGTTCTGCAGAACAGCTCCCAGCACGCACACATGATAAGGGGGGGGATATGTTCTGTAGAACAGCTCCCAGCACGCACACATGATAAGGGGGATATGTTCTGTAGAACTGCTCCCAGCACGCACACATGATAAGGGGGATATGTTCTGTAGAACTTCTCCCAGCACGACACATGATAAGGGGGGATATGTTCTGCAGAACAGCTCCCAGCACGCACACATGATAAGGGGGGGGATATGTTCTGTAGAACAGCTCCCAGCACGCACACATGATAAGGGTTGGGATATGTTCTGTAGAACAGCTCCCAGCATGCACACATGATAAGGGTTGGGATATGTTCTGTAGAACAGCTCCAGCACGCCACATGATAAGGGTTGGGATATGTTCTGTAGAACAGCTCCCAGCACGCACACATGATAAGGGTTGGGATATGTTCTGTAGAACTGCTCCAGCACCACAGATAAGGAATGTCTGTAGAACAGTCCCAGCATGCACACATGATAAGGGTTGGGATATGTTCTGTAGAACAGCTCCCAGCACGCACACATGATAAGGGTTGGGATATGTTCTGTAGAACAGCTCCCAGCACGCACACATGATAAGGGGGATATGTTCTGTAGAACTGCTCCCAGCACGCACACATGATAAGGGTTGGGATATGTTCTGTAGAACAGCTCCCAGCACGCACACATGATAAGGGGGGGATATGTTCTGCAGAACAGCTCCCAGCACGCACACATGATAAGGGGGATATGTTCTGTAGAACTGCTCCCAGCACGCACACATGATAAGGGTTGGGATATGTTCTGTAGAACAGCTCCCAGCACGCACACATGATAAGGGGGGGATATGTTCTGCAGAACAGCTCCCAGCACGCACATGATAGGGGATATGTTCTGTAGAACTGCTCCCAGCACGCACACATGATAAGGGTTGGGATATCTGTGTTATTCCTTGCCTGGCGTTCCGAAGGTTGTACGTTCAAATCGGAATGCGTCGTTCTGTTCATGAGTACATTTTTACAAGAGAACCCTAGGATTGTTGTCGGAGCTACGGAGTTCGTGCTTTGTGCAATACTCTCGGTGGGTGTCGTGCCATTTCTGCAGAGAAAGAGAGAGAGACTGAGAGAGAGAGACTGAGACATATTGGGTAAAGCCGGTGCAATGAAGTGAATCCTTCGGCTTTAGACCCTTTCAATCTGAGAAGGAAAAAGATGGCCTACCATACACCTACGTCAGAGACAAACTCTATGCAATATGGCGTGGCTGACAACCTTAAGCAGATGGTGACCTTTATCAGAGAATCCAGAATCCCAGTCTAGTGAGATCGCAGAAGAAGAAGAAGAAGATGGTGATATTTATCCGAGAATCCAGAATTCCAGTCCAGTGAGATCGCAGAAGAAGATGGTGATATTTATCCGAGAATCCAGAATTCCAGTCTAGTGAGATCACAGAAGAAGAAGAAGATGGTGATATTTATCCGAGAATCCAGAAATCCAGAATCCCAGTCTAGTGAGATCGCAGAAGAAGAAGAAGATGGTGATATTTATCCGAGAATCCAGAATTCCAGTCTAGTGAGATCGCACAAGAAGAAGAAGATATCACACTACCAAACTTTCAAAAGTAAATATTTGTATTAATGAATCTGTACTTTTCCTATGGGCAGTAGTTGTGTGCAGAGAAGAGACGAATGTTGAGATATATCTTGAAAGAACTCAAAATCAAAGAAAACTGACTGATGCTAAAGTATTTGGGAAATACAGGATGTTCAAGATAAAAGTAGTCTCGCCAAGGGAGCCAATCTCGCGGATGTGCACTTGAGGGTGCATAACTGGCTCAACGTACAATTGCTATTAGACTCAGATGACATACGAGTGATTTAACAAGTGGTTGATATGGAGCATTATTAGAAGAAAATTGGTTTATATGATCTTACCTGCAGAACTGTAGTACCAACTCTGCAATTCTCATCGACTTCTGCAGTAAAAATGGAGTTGGAAAACACAGGAGCATTATCATTTTCATCTTCTACAGTAACAGTCAGCTTCTGGAAAGTGGATAACTGTGTTGAACTTTGGTCTCTGGCCTCTAGCCACAGGTTGAATCTGTATTAAGTATACAATGTTTTATAATCATGGCCCCCACAACAGAATATAATTGATATGTTGAATATTACAAGAGAAGACATGGTTGGTATCTGCACCATTTAGTTGCTGTTAGATTGCGGTATAGGCATGTATCTGCAACATTTAGTTGCTGTTAGATTGCGGTATAGGCATGTATCTGCAACATTTAGTTGCTGTTAGATTGCAGTAGTAGACATGTATCTGCAACATTTAGTTGCTGTTAGATTGCGGTATAGGCATGTATCTGCATCATTTAGTTGCTGTTAGATTGCAGATAGGCATGCTGTTAGGTTGCAGATATCTGTGGTTATTCCCTTGCCTGGCGTTCCGTAGGTTGTACGTTCGAATCCGGAATGCGTCGTTCTGTTCATGAGTACATTTTAAAAAGAGAACCCTAGGATTGTTGTCGGAGCTACGGAGTTCGTGCTTTGTGCAATACTCTCGGTGGGTGTCGTGCCATTTCTGCAGAGAAAGAGAGAGAGAGAGAAACTGAGAGAGAGAGACTGAGACATATTGGGTAAAGCCGGTGCAATGAAGTGAATCCATCGGCTTTAGACCCTTTCAATCTGAGAAGGAAAAAGATGGCCTACCATACACCTACGTCAGAGACAAACTCTATGCAATATGGCGTGGCTGACAACCTTAAGCAGATGGTGACCTTTATCAGAGAATCAGTTGATTTCAGGTAACAGTTAGAGTAGACATGATATCTGCAACATTCTAGTTGCTGTAATGTAACAACAAGAGTAGATATGCATCTACAACAAAAGTAGACATGTATCTATAACAAAAGTAGACATGTATCTACAACAAAAGTAAACATGCATCTACAACAAAAGTAGACATGTATCTACAACAAGAGTAGACATGTATCTACAACAAGAGTAGACGTGTATCTACAACACGAGTAGACATGTATCTACAACACGAGTAGACATGTATTTACAACTAGGAAAGACATTTATCCACAATTAGACCAAACGAAGTTAATCGTTATCCACTTACACGCTAGTAACTTCATAATCAATCCTGCCAGCCACAGTGATGGAGCCACTGTCAGAGTTAACTGTAAACGCGTTGTTGACGTTACCGCCCGCAATGTGGTAGGAAACTCGTGTATTGGTGGAACTGTTGGCTTTAACTACAGTCACTAATTTACCAATTTCAGCGTTTTCTGTTATGTTGATGTTGGAATCAAAATCGTTGAATTTTGGTCTGTTCGTGAAAGTGGTGCTGGTCAGGTTTATGACGATGGAAGCTGTGCTGTTTAGAGGTACTTTTCCCTTTAGAAGAAACACAAAACAAACTTTTATATTGACACACTTTTACATAAATATATTTTATATACATTTTATTTATATCTTCTTCTTCTTCTTGTGTCGTCACACTGCTACCGGGTTGTTGTCCAGTATCGTCACACTGCTACCAGGTTGTCCAGTGTCGTCACACTGCTACCAGGTTGTTGTCCAGTGTCGTTGTTTTCTGTTTTTACCTTGCGCTGTTCTGGTGGTTTGGGTGATTGTTATTTTTGCTTTTGACAGGATTCTGCTATGCCATCTAACCATCTTTTTCGTGATCTTCCTCTCACCTCTCCTGATGACTATGTATACAGTAGAGTGGTTGCATTTTTATTAAGTGGCCGAGCAACTTCATTCCTTGTTTCACAATGTAATTCCAGTAAGGTAGATAACAGTTGGTAGCTAATGTTAATGAATGTTAATATCTTGTAGGATGTCTATATATTCCCCCTCTTCTTTGTCCAGGGCTGAAGATCCAATGAGATCTGAAAATGAGATCTCAGAGAGAAATAGTCACTGCGCAGTCATGAATTGACATTAAAGCTTGCACTTCACTTATAGTAACCTAAAGTCAGCCACTTTAAAGACATTGGTACAGTAAAGAGACATAATCAGTTGACTGTATCATCATCAGTCTTTGAACTGTTAAATATGATCAACAAACAGATAGTGTACAAGAAGCTTCCGAGAAAACAAATTGACAAAACACAGGATTCGAACCAATTACTCTTATTTCTTACACCTATTGCCTAGACTAAAATACAAGCGTTCTTACGAACACAAACAGCGAGTATTTGCTAGGCAAGGAGTGGCGTAATAAATAAGGGTAAGTGGTTCAAATCCTGTGTTTGTTAATTTGTTTTTTCGGAAGCTCCTTGCACAATGTCTGTTTGTTGATCATATTCTTTACTTAAGTTGCTTCCCCTGGGATTCTTACAAGAAAAACTGCCTTGTTCTCAACTGTCTGATATGAACCCGATGATTATGATAGTTCAGAGACATGATATGGTCAGTCGTCGGTGAAATGGTTGGCATCTCATAACTACTCTCGTGTTTTCATACTCAGTGACTCCATGAGCATGATTCGTAAAGTCGAATCAGGAATGGTGGTATGAAACTGTGAGGATGTACTAGTACAGACAGTGGTCAGAGAAATCACCTCCATTTTTGTTCCCAGGGCACGCAGAAGACTCTGGTAATAAACGAGCTGATAGATTGGCTGGCTTGGCTATGATCAGAGTGAGCTGTAATGGACCGAAATTACATTCTTAATGCATTGAGTCTTTCCGAACAGAAGAGTTTCAGGGCTGGGAATCTCACTCGCTGACCAGATTGAGAGAGATGGGTGTCAATATTGGTGCGTCCCAAAAAGAACGACATGAAAATATGCAAAGAGATTGATTAATCAACATCGTACTGGCGTGTTATGCCGCTGGACGCTGCTGGATTTGTTGAGGAGGAGATCGGAGCACCTATGGACATATCCGGAGTGCTATGATGATAGTCCTCATATAACTGATGGTCAGTCGACTGAATCGTTGTTCGTTGAATTATCGAACCTGGTAAAATACGGAAACACGTACTAAAGTAGCTTTACCAAACATAAAAACAAGACATGACGTTTCGAATAAAATTTCTTTATCAAGCAACGTATAAAAGAACAACACGGGATAGAAGCCAATGATCCTTACCAGATCTGATGCCCTGACTACAAACGTCAGTCTTCTCTTTGCCTGACTAAGTGATTTAGCAGTGGTCACTACTCCAGTATCGCTGCTAATATTGAAGAAGGATATATCTGGTCCTTCCAAAGTATAGATAACTATTCCATTGTTTCCAATATCTTGATCTACTGCCGTCAAGCCGATGACAAAACCAGCTGCATAGACACATATATGATTTAATGTTGTATGTATCAGTCAAATACATGTTGTGTGTGCGTGTGTATCATTATTCATACTCGCGATGACACGTGTGAAACATTCATTTCAATGATGACATTTGTGTAACATTGTTCATTTCAATGATGACATTTGTGAAACATTGTTCATTTCAATGATGACATTTGTGAAACATTATTAACTTCAATGATGACATTTGTGAAACAGTCATTTCAATGATGACATTTGTGAAACAGTCATTTCAATGATGACATTTGTGTAACATTATTCATGTCAATGATGACATTTGTGTAACATTATTCATTTCAATGATGACATTTGTGAAACATTATTCATTTCAATGATGACATTTGTGAAACATTATTCATTTCAATGATGACATTTGTGTAACATCGTTCATTTCAATGATGACATTTGTGTAACATTGTTTATTTCAATGATGACATTTGTGAAATATAGATGATATCTGTAAAACATTGATGACATTTGTTAGACATAGATGACATTTGTGTAACATTATTCATTTCAATGATGATATTTGTAAAACATTGATGACATTTGTGAGACATAGATGACATTTGTGAAACATTATTCATTTCATTGATGACATTTGTGAAACAGTGATGACATTTGTGACACATTGCTCCAAGGCTAACGTAACACTGGAGGTGAGCTATCCAAGTCATGTGTATTTTGCTGTTCTATTTTTGGAGGTTAGCTTAAATAAAAGACATGTAGAAACTAGACGTGCTGGTCTGCTTAACTTACACAACGAACATACGCCATCAGGCGCAAATCCCAGATCACAAAGAGTGGTTGATGAATAGCGAACGAAGAAGAAGATTCACTTGAACAAATCAATTTTGGAAGGTCTACATCATGGGTTCCCAAAGTGGACGGTACCACCCCTCCAGTGGGCGCTGAAGCCTTCCAGGGGGCGATAGTGGGTTCAGAAGCATTTGGGGGAGTTTTTTTGCGTGATTTTGCGAATGAATAATCATTAACAATTTGGATTCTGCATTTTAATTCATCTTATGCCCGTCTTACACGATCCATTTTTTCATCAATTTTCTATATATAATCATTTGAAAATTGACCATGTATGACAGAAATATATATCAATTTTCTATGTCAACGTGAAAATATAGCATGTATATATATATATATATATATATATATATATATATATATATATATATATATATATATATATTGGTTTGGGGTGGGGGAAGTTGACAAACTGTTATAATGGGGAGGGTGTTACAAAGTTTATGTCATGCAAAGTGGGCGGTGGGCCGAAAAGATTTGTAAATCTTGGTCTACATGATCAGCTCAACTTCTTCTTCACCTTTCAACTCCCAACGGAGCACAGGTCTTCAACAAACTTCTTCCAGCTCTTCCTCTCTCTTGCCATCCCTTCCAACTCTTTCCATGTTTTACCTATCCTTTTAATATCAGCCTCCAGCTCTCTTCTCCAGGTCTGTCTAGGCCTTCCCCTACTCCTCTTTCCCTGTGGGTTCCAAAACAGTGTCTGTCTTGCAATGCTTTAAGTCGGTCTTCTAAATGTATGTCCTATGCATCGATGGCCTCTTCTGAGCTCTTCTCCACTGGTACCTGCTTAGCTCTTTCTCCACTGGTACCTGCTTAGTTCTTTCTCCACTGGTACCTGCTTAGTTCTTTCTCCACTGGTACCTGCTTAGTTCTTTCTCCACTGGTACCTGCTTAGTTCTTTCTCCACTGGTACCTGCTTAGTTCTTTCTCCACTGGTACCAGCTTAGTTCTTTCTCCACTGGTACCAGCTTAGTTCTTTCTCCACTGGTACCCGCTTAGTTCTTTCTCCACTGGTACCTGCTTAGTTCTTTCTCCACTGGTACCAGCTTAGTTCTTTCTCCACTGGTACCAGCTTAGTTCTTTCTCCACTGGTATCTGCTTAGTTCTTTCTCCACTGGTATCTGCTTAGTTCTTTCTCCACTGGTACCAGCTTAGTTCTTTCTCCACTGGTACCAGCTTAGTTCTTTCTCCACTGGTACCTGCTTAGTTCTTTCTCCACTGGTACCTGCTTAGTTCTTTCTCCACTGGTACCAGCTTAGTTCTTTCTCCACTGGTACCAGCTTAGTTCTTTCTCCACTGGTACCTGCTTAGTTCTTTCTCCACTGGTACCTGCTTAGTTCTTTCTCCACTGGTACCAGCTTAGTTCTTTCTCCACTGGTACCAGCTTAGTTCTTTCTCCACTGGTACCTGCTTAGTTCTTTCTCCACTGGTACCAGCTTAGTTCTTTCTCCACTGGTACCTGCTTAGTTCTTTCTCCACTGGTACCTGCTTAGTTCTTTCTCCACTGATACCTGCTTAGTTCTTTCTCCACTGGTACCTGCTTAGTTCTTTCTCCACTGGTACCTGCTTAGTTCTTTCTCCACTGGTACCAGCTTAGTTCTTTCTCCACTGGTACCTGCTTAGTTCTTTCTCCACTGGTACCTGCTTAGTTCTTTCTCTGAGTTCCTCGTTTGTAATCGTATCATACCACTGCTGATGATTTAAAAATATCTTCGATCCTTCTCCACAGAAATACGAGAATACTGCACATATCACTATACAACTCCACAGAAATACGAGAATACTGCACATATCACTATACAACTCCACAGACTCAGATAATAATACTAGGGATCTCCGGAAAAAAATGCACGTGTGAGCCACGCGACGCGATTCAAATTCTAACTCACGATCATGGGAACTGAAGACAAATGCCTTGATCACTTCACCAGTCAGATCCCACTACATACTCATCTTGACATAACACGTTGAAGACATGGACAATGTTAGATGACAAGTTGGTGACATAAATAAATGTGACATAGATAAATTAGTAGCACAGGCAAATGATACTGCTTCGTTAATGACATATAAGAATGTGACGCTAACAATGTGGTGTGACATAGATAAATGTGACATAGATAAGTTAGTAGCACAGACAAATGATACTGTTTCGTTAATGACATATAAGAATGTGACGCTAACAATGTGGTGTGACATAGATAAATGTGACATAGATAAATTAGTAGCACAGGCAAATGATACTGCTTCGTTAATGACACATAAGAATGTGACGCTAACAATGTGGTGTGACATAGATAAATGTGACATAGATAAATTAGTAGCACAGACAAATGATACTGCTTTGCTAATGACACATAAGAATGTGACGCTAACAATGTGGTGTGACATAGATAAATGTGACATAGATAAATGTGACATAGATAAATGTGACATAGATAAATGTGACATGAAACGTTGGCAACTTGACAAATGTGATATAACATGATAGTTATATGAACAAATACTATATTAAAAGTCAGTGACAAATCTGACATGGGCAAATAAATGACACTAACGTTATGCTCAAATTACAAGATATATTCCTGACATGTAAGCAAGTGAGAAATAAGGGTTTGTGGTTCAAATCCTGTGTTCGGTAAAAAAAAAAATATTCCAGAAGCTCCTAATATTTGTTCATTGTGTATTTATTGATCATTTTCCATGATGCTGTGCTTCTCCTGGGGTTCTTAAAACTCCTTATTCTCTTCTGACATGTCTTCTTTTCCTTCAAACGCTTCACATCGACCACTTGTTAACCACTCTTTGTGATTTGTATGTGATCTGAGCATAAAAGCGACTGTACGCTGTGATATGCACCTACAAGTAGGCCAGCACACCCTATTTTTTCTATATTTTTATTTACTAGAGTAGCTTGCCTAGGCACCTACCTCATTCGCCTCTTACGACATGCCTTGTAGGTCGCAGTGTTACTATTCTTTGCTCCCTTGCCATCCCCGTCAACACACTGAGACTCGTCTGACATGTAAGAGCTACGGTGTTAAGTTTCGATACAATGAGATATCAAAATACTCAATTCTGTTATAACAACAAAAAAGCCTTTACAATAAACTTCTGTATACGCAATGAGAAACCACATTTTTACTTAGTATACGCAATGAGAAACCACATTTTTACTAGTGCTAAAGTTTTTTTCCTCACATATTTTTAATGAAACCGTTTTACTTATATTTTTGTGAAACATTTTAGTGCGTTTAAAATTTAAAGGATTATTTTTTATTTTAAAAAAATAAAAAGAGCAGAAATGAAAACTGTTTTATACACATAGCTGTTCGCGTGTGTGGTGCTGGTGCTCGCCAGGAGAGCAAAGAATAGTACCACTGCGAGCTACAAGACATGTCGTAAAAGGCGACTGATATAGGGCCTAGGGAGGCTACCTTAGTAAATAAAAGCGTCGCAGAAATCGGATGTGCTGGCCTACTTGTAGGCGCATAACTGGAGCAACGTACAATCACTCTTAGGCTCAGATCACATACAAATCATAAAGAGTGGTTAACAAGTTGTCATTGTGGAGCATTCGAAGAAAAGAAGAAGAGGAATACAATAGCTGTAAAATGTATGCAGTTACGAAAAAATAACATTAAAAACCAAACATATGGTTCTAGCACGAAGATCTAGCCAATAGACCCGCCGTATAAACGAGACATCAAGAAGATCTATTCAGTAGACCCGCCGTATAATCAGAGTTAACATAACAGAATGAAGGTAGAACACTAACCTGGATTTGTAGAGTCGTACAAGGTGACCGTGTAACTATTACTTCCAAATTCTGGTGCATGGTCGTTGTCATCATCCACAGACACAATGACCTGAACAGATGATGCTCGTGGTGGAATACCCTGGTCTGTAGCTACAATAGTTAAAGTGTATTGGGACTCTAACTCGCGGTCAAGGGAAGCGGCAGTCAGTAGATGACCGCTGCTAGGCAGTATGGTAAAACGGCTGCCCATATTATCCACTAAACTGTAGCTGATGATACAAATAAAACATCACGATGTTAGTTTGAAAAAAAAGTGTCTTTTCTTGTAAGAATGATATCTGATAAACTTAATATAAAAGTGTCATTTCATGTGAGACTAAAATCTGATAAACTTAGGATTAGAGTGTCTTTTCATGTAGAAATGATATAAGCTTACGATCAGAGTGCTTTTTCGTATGAGACTAAACTTAAAATCAGAGTGCCTTTTCGTGTGAGGCTAATATCTAATAAACGTATGATCAGAGTACAGAGATCAGGTCATCATCAAATAGCTTGTCCTGAGCAGAGCTTTGCCACCTAACAGTTCTCATGAATTTCTCTCTCGCCAGATGTCCTGCCTCTGCAGCCGTCATGTTCAAGCCATCATATATATCCTGAATTCCTCTTCTCCGTGGTCTTCCTCTTCTTCTATTTGCCGGTATGCCTTCTTCCATGATGGTCTTCTCCAGCCCTCCATGATCAGAGATCAGATAATCATAGGAAATATTGTGTAAGTGCTCTACCGTTGCACTTTCTGCAAAATTAAAAGAGACCGCGCATCTATGGTGGTGCATTTAGTACATATACAGCGATTCTTTTTAGTATGATCTACCTTGATAAGTCTCAGACACATCCTAGTATGATCTACCTCGATAAGTCTCAGACACATCCTAGTATGATATACCTCGATAAGTCTCAGACACATCCTAGTATGATATATCGATAATCTGACCATCCTAGATGATCTAGATGTCTCAGACACATCCTAGTATGATCTACCTCGATAAGTCTCAGACACATCCTAGTATGATATACCTCGATAAGTCTCAGACACATCCTAGTATGATATACCTCGATAAGTCTCAGACACATCATAGTATGATATACCTCGATAAGTCTCAGACACATCCTAGTATGATATACCTCGATAAGTCTCAGACACATCATAGTATGATATACCTCGATAAGTCTCAGACACATCATAGTATGATCTACCTCGATAAGTCTCAGACACATCCTAGTATGATCTACCTCGATAAGTCTCAGACACATCCTAGTATGATATACCTCGATAAGTCTCAGACACATCATAGTATGATATACCTCGATAAGTCCCGAACACGTCAATCGTCTTATGATATTTAAAGCCTGGAGATTATCATTTTTGAGCTCCTTCTTTAAGATAAAATCAACATCTGATTTTTAGAAATATTTAACTAGAAATAGATAACAAGAGACAGACTTACAAGTCGACCAGGAAGCAAATTGACAGAAGTGTGAAAGCAAGATGATTTGAGAGAAGAAGCAGGCGGTGATGTTGACTGACTGATAGAGGAAAATAATTAAGAACGCGTGAAAGCTGATGTAATTGTGCCAGTGGTGGGATACAGTAGAAGTTCTCATAGGGGTAATAGGATTAGCATTAAGTGGTGATGTGGCTGGTTATAGTAGTGGTAGTAAGTATAGTGGTAATAGCAGTAGTAGTCGTAATAATAGTGGTAGTAATTGTAGTAAAGTAGTGGTGGTAATTGTAGCTGTAGTGATGGTAGTGTTAGTAACAGTAGTGGTAACAGTAGTACTGGTAGTAGTAATTGTATCGGTGGCATCAAAAGTGGTATTAATAGCAGTGATGGTAGTAGCAGTAGTATTAATGATAGCACTAGTGGTAGTAGTAGTAATGGTATTAATAGAAGTGGCACTTTTATCAGTGGCAGTAATGGTAGTGGACAGAGAAATAAAATGGAAGGACGAAATTGTAGAAAACAAATTCTCCATGAGAGCCATGATTTCAAGTGTCTAGATTCTGTTGCAGAAGGCCTAGGTCAAATAGTTGGTCACGTTGCTCGGACACCTGATTAACATATTCTAAAACACTTGATGTATCGATTGGTTAGTGGACATACATTTTTTTTCAAAAGACACCATTAAAGTGTCTCTAAAATTATTTTTGGTAGACAACACGTGCTGGAAGATCGTCATCCCTTGCGGAAGATCGTCAAATGTGATGCTGCAATGCTATAAGAGAAACTCGCATAGCAGATAAGCTTCTTCTTTTCTTTATTCATGTTTTGCCTCCCATCAACAGGATAAGAAGAGGTTTATAGCACGGGCTTTTGTGTGCGCTTAGTCCTTTTCGTTGCCTGTTATCTATGAGGTCCACCTTTTGTTTGGTCGACCTTTTGCTGTGTATCCACTGTATCGGAGTAACATTGCTGTTTGAGGCGCACTTCTGATGGTAATCTGCTTACGTGGCTGAACCATTTAATTTGTTGTAACCACTTTTCTTGATGATGTCTTATGTCTAAACCGTCTCTTATTGATACTCAGTATTATGTGTAGACACTTCATCTCTGTCCCGACTAGTTTTTGTTCTATCATTTGATGTCAGCGTCCAGGTATGACGCTGATATCATAATCTTGTGAGAAATATTGTGTTGAAAAATGCTCTTTTAGTGTTTATGGTGACATGTTTGCATTTCAAAATTGTTGCCATTTGTCCTATTATTTGATGCTGCAAATAATCGTACTAAAATCAATGCTAAAAGGGTACATAACTCCATATAACCAAAAAGGAACAATCAACAACGATTACTTACATGATCTGAGAGTTCATGCCCTCGTCCAGATCTGTTGCTGCCACTGTAAGAATCTCTGTCCCAGATGGTTTGTTCTCAAGGACATGAGTCACATACGGTCCACTGCTCTCAAACACAGGGGTGTGGTCGTTAACGTCCTTGACATAGACTGTGACTGTTGCTGTACCAATCTGTACTGGTGTTCCTGTTACGAAATAAAAATAAATATCTGGTGTTAATGAGCATTTTACAGTATATTACAAGTGGTAAGACGATTGTTGATCAGTATGATAATACTTTCTATACAGTCGTTGGTATCCACACTCTTTTACAGAAGGTCCAGATGATATTGGCCATGTTGCGAGGATGCCCGATGAAAGCATCCTTCTTCTTCTTCATCTTCGAAAGTTCAATATCGACCACTATTAAACCACTCTGTGATTTGTATGTGATCTGAGCCTAAGAGCGGTTATATGTTGTGCCTGTTATGCCCTGCAAGTAGGCCAGCACATCCGATTTCTGCGACGTTTTTTATTTACTAGGTAGCTTCCTAGGCCCCTACATCATTCGCCCCTTACGACATGCCTTGTAGGTTTCAATGTTACTATGTTTGTTGGCCTACACGCTCTGATATAACCAAAACAAGGTTTGTCCTCAGGTTGAAAGGGCGTGCTTCAGCTTAAAGATGCTTTAATCCCCTATAAAACAAACAAGAAACAGGTTGAAAACATTCATAAATTGCCGTCGATAAACTTGATGTCAAGAAATGAAACCAATTATATCAACCAATTAGTGTCATAAGCCCCATTATGCATACATCTTGAGATTAGTTAGTTGTCACGCCCTTTAGTTTATCCCATATTTCTACGACTTTCTTCACACCTCTCTCTCTATATGCAGTCTCCATTTTAAAGGTTTTGTTTTTACCAGAAGCACCCTCGATTTTAAAATTTCGTTAAAAATGTACCTTAATTTTAAAATTTCGTTAAAAATGTACCTTAATTTTAAAATTCGTAAAATGTACCTTAATTTTAAAATTTCGTTGTTAAATGTATCCCCAATTATACAGTTATGTTACTAAATGTACTTTCAGTTTTACAGTTATGTTACTAAATGTACTTCAGTTTACAGTTTCGTTACTAAATTTTACAGTTTCCTTTTGCAAAATGGGATAAAGAACACACAAAACACAACAAGAATGATGAATATTACCAACTGTCCAGAAGGGACCAGACAGCCATACTTCGCCTCCGGACGGTCACAACAGAATGAGTCACCACATGTACACTGAATTCAAGATAGGCACCAACGACCTCTGCCCCTGTGGCTTAGCAAGTATGACAACAGAACATATCCTACAGAACTGCCCCAGTATGCAGACCTGAGAAGAAAGAGGTGGCCCACTTACACCAGATACAAGACAAACTGTATGGCGTGATTGGCAATCTGAGGCAGACGGCTGCCTTTATTAGAGAATCCGAAATCCCAATCTAGTGAGAATGCAGAAGAAGAAGAGGTTTCCATTTTAGATAACCATTCAATTTTACAGTTTCATTACTAGATAACCATTCAATTTTACAGTTTCATTACTAGATAACCATTCAATTTTACAGTTTCATTACTAGATAACCATTCAATTTTACAGTTTCATTACTAGATAACCATTCAGTTTTACAGTTTCATTACTAGATAACCATTCAGTTTTACAGTTTCATTACTAGATAAACATTCAATTTTACAGTTTCACTACTAGATAACCATTCAATTTTACAGTTTCACTACTAGATAACCATTCAATTTTACAGTTTCATTACTAGATAACCATTCAATTTTACAGTTTCATTACTAGATAACCATTCAATTTTACAGTTTCACTACTAGATAACCATTCAATTTTACAGTTTCACTACTAGATAACCATTCAATTTTACAGTTTCACTACTAGATAACCATTCAATTTTTTTTTTTTTTAAAAACAAATACCAGAACCGTGAAAATGCAAAGAAGATTGGATCATCTGAAGCTTTGGATAGAAAAAATATGAACAAGATGACATGGAGAATCAATCCGTATCCTACTCTACCTACTCAGGACTATGTGACATTCAAAATGAATGAGGAAAAGCAATTGGCACAAGTGAAACTACTAAAAGAGAAGATAGATGCAATAATTCAAAGGCAGAAAGATGATGTAACTCTAAAGAAATGGCGAGATGTGGCCAAGTTGTTCCAGCAAAAGAAATATTCCCAACATTTACAGCCTGGCAAGGATTATAAAGAACCAGGGGAAATGGCACCTTTGGCATTGAGAAAGAGATGATGAAGTTGCTTTCAAAAGAAGACAGACTGAAGGCAGATTTACAGAAAGAGGCAGAATTAAAGCAGCAAAGATGTCTTTCACCAACATCAAAAGCAAGAAAAGAACAAGAAAAACAAAATAAAATTCTAGAGCTAGAACAAAAGATTAAAAGGCACACTTTAGAAATGTTAGAGAGGAGGAAACATCCCAAGGACACACCACAGCGTGAGATTCAGATTGCCAGAAATGAGCTAAAGATTGCTGAACAATTACACAGTGAACTACTGGCTCAAAGACGTGATATGTAAGATCAAGATCTTCTTTAACGACTTTCTTAAAACGGTCAACCAGTTGAATGAGGTGTTCTAAACAAAATTTATTAATAATATGGTTTTATGGAAGGTTGTTTCAATTAATTCATGAGTATGCAAATGAGTGTCTGTGTTCTGCATTTATGATAATGAGTAAATGTGGTTTTTTTAGTGACTGAATTTTTTCAGAATTTGTAAAAAGAAAAACAGACTTTATTTTTTTTTAAACTTAGTGCTTAGGCCGTCAACACTGTGTTTACATATTCAAATATTACATATTCGAGTATTACATATTCGAGTATTACATATTCGAATTCGAATATGTGGGCCAGCAATGGCGGAATGCGGGATGGCCATTCAGAGTCAGAACTATTTGATTCTGAACACGACATTGCTAGCGCATTTTCGCCATGTTTGGTCGGGTATTTTCCGGTTTCGTTTGCCGAGCTACTGAGTTAGTGCTTGAGCAACGCTGTGAGCTATGACTGTTACATGGAATGCTTTTTGCTGTGTCAACCGTGCGTTTCTTGTGTGTATTCAGAAAATGGCGGACAGCGGTTGATCCGGTTATGACGAACAAGCTCAATCTGCCGTATGCAGTTATATTGCGAGTGCAGAAAACTGGATTTTGTCATGATTGATGTTCCCTTCGACAAGAATTGCAATTCAAGTGATGAACAGTTTTGTTTTGCTACATTAGCGACGGCCATATGCATTTTATGCGGTGCCGGTTTCTTTTGATGGCGGCACGCGGCTGTTTCATTCTGGAATTAGTTCACACAGGAAACATTTCACAGTTGTTAGCATTTCGTGTGATTTTCATTGGCACAGGAACGGAGCAATTATGGGGTGACCAGTTGCAGTGAAGTTGGAACCGTACTTATGAACTATGAACATTCAATTTTACAGTTTCACTACTAGATAACCATTCAATTTTACAGTTTCACTACTAGATAACCATTCAATTTTACAGTTTCACTACTGGATAACCATTCAATTTTACAGTTTCACTATGTACTGGGACAACTAATAATACCACTTCTGACACATAAAAAGATACATTTGTGACTACTGTAGCAAATTCATATTAGAACTATTTTGTTAGGTAAACACGTAAAAACAAAGTACTACAGTTTTAGAAAATACATAAACAGTGACGATAAACAGCAACGTTTCAACCAAAAGGCCTTTATCAAGCAAACAATACAACAAGAATGACGAATTTCGAGGAACACTACAAATGGACGATTACATGTGAAACATAAACCTATCTGATGAAAATCTGGGAATAAAAACGAACAACGAAATGAGTGCAACACAATAACCGAAAGTGGAAAAGGAGAGGAACAATAAACAATATAGTGGATAAATGACACATATATGGAGCAAACACACATATAGATAACAAGGCACGAGATAAGACAGTACTAAGAAGCATAGGAATGTAATGCGTTGAGTCCAAGAGGTCGCAAAGTGCCATAGAATGAAATAAAACGGTTCTCCAGGGCGAATCGACTGCGATCATCGGAGGAACATGATCGGATAGCTGTGACCTGGACGTCGTAAACTCCTGAATGGCCAGTATCATTGAAATGAGTGGCCACAGGAGTCCCAGAGCATTGGCGAATATCGCGTAAGTGTTGAGCGAATCGGTCACTGAGCCTCTTACCGGTTTCACCAATATAGGCCTTATGGCATCGTTTGCAGGTGATAGCATAGATGATATTGCGGGACTCACACGTGAAACTGTCTTGAATGGTATAGGTAGCTTTTGGAAAAGAGACAGTACGGGTCTGTATTACATATGCACATGTATTACAGCGCCGACGGCCACATTGGATGGTGCCAAAGTGACTCTGGATGTTAGGCTTGAGGCGACTGTGTACCAACAAATCCTTGAGGCTTCTGTCCCGTCTGTACGCCACCAAAGGATAGTGTTTGAAGACTGAACGTGTCTCAGGATCAGACTGAAGAATAGGAGATGATGGAATAAGACCTTTTCACCAGGGAACTATGAGGGTGGAAAGTTAAGATAAGTTTAACCCTGTCAGACTTGGGGGTTCTAAGTATGTGAGAGAGGGCCTCCTGGCGAGCAATTAGCTGAACCCGATGCATGGCAGATGTAAGCACATTCTCCGGGTATAGGCGCTGGCGGAAGAAATCAAGCATCTCATGAGCTCTATCAAGAAAATCGTCGTCCTCGCTGCAGAGGCGACGAAGGCGTAAGAGTTGAGAGAAAGGTAAAGAGTCACGACAAGCCTGGGGATGGGAAGAGGTATACAGAAGAAAGCTATGTGTATCAGTAGGCTTGTAGTATACTGATGTAGTGATAGTGGATAGGCTGATGGTGATAGTGATGTCAAGAAAATTGACACAGGAGGTAGAGATGTGAGAGGTGAACCGAATAGCAGGATTGAAGGCATTGATGAAGGTAATGAAGCGTGACAAATCGGCTTCAGACATATCGGTAACTCCAATACAATCATCGATGTATCTATGATACACGGACGGAAGAAGGCCATCATAGGTGTTCCATACTAAGTGTTCAAGATGACCCATGAATAGACAAGCATAGCTGGGTCCCATTTTAGTACCCATGGCGACCCCACTAATCTGTTCGAAGAACTGGTCATTGAACTGAAAGGAGTTGGGAGTGAGAACTAGTTCTGCAAGACGAAGGAGAGTCGAGGTGGAGACAAGAGGGTTAGTTCTCCTGTCGAGAAAAACTGGAGAGCTTGAAGTCCGTCAGAATGAGGTATAGAGGTATACAGTGAGCAGACATCAAGGAGGAAGAGGCGATAAGTCCTGCCAGGCAACAACTTAATAGAAGAAAAAACAGACAAAGTGTGGTTAGTATCTTTCAAGAATGAAGGTAGTGTGGTGACTATAGGGTTGAAGATACTGTCAAGGAATGCGGAGATATGTTCCGTAGGACAAGAGCAAGCAGAAACAATAGGCCTACCAGGATTGTGAAGTTTATGATTTTCCAGTCCAGGTCACAGCTATCCGATCATGTTCCTCCGATGATCGCAGTCGATTCGCCCTGGAGATCCGTTTTATTTCATTCTATGGCACTTTGCGACCTCTTGGACTCAACGCATTACATTCCTATGCTTCTTAGTACTGTCTTATCTCGTGCCTTGTTATCTATATGTGTGTTTGCTCCATATATGTGTCATTTATCCACTATATTGTTTATTGTTCCTCTCCTTTTCCACTTTCGGTTTTTGTGTTGCACTCATTTCGTTGTTCGTTTTTATTCCCAGATTTTCATCAGATAGGTTTATGTTTCCACATGTAATCGTCCATTTGTAGTGTTCCTCGAAATTCGTCATTCTTGTTGTATTGTTTGCTTGATAAAGGCCTTTTGGTCGAAACGTTGCTGTTTATCGTCACTGTTTATGTATTTTGTAAAACTGTAGTACTTTGTTTTTACGTGTTTACCTAACAAAATAGTTCTAATATGAATTTGCTACAGTAGTCACAAATGTATCTTTTTATGTGTCAGAAGTGGTATTATTAGTTGTCCCAGTACATAGTGTGTCTTTACCAAGGTGTATGAAGGTGTATGAGGGTGTATGAGAGTGTATGTTGTTATATCTCTATCCATTTTCCCGTCTGAAGTGAAAATGTGTTTGAACTTACTAGTTTGTGTGATGTCTGTGCTATCTAGTTTTATTGAAAGAGTTTTTACCTGTCTGCCTTGTCACTGCCTCCATCTTTCAGTGCTTATATTGATATTACATTCTTCACACCTGGTTATAACTCGACTGAGAGATTTTTCATTTCTCTGCTATTAGTACTTGGGTCACCCGAGTGGTTACCGGGTCCCAAATTTGTGGTGTAAAGAATAGAACCACTGTTACCTGTCACGTGTCCTAAACGTGTAGAAGTCTATGCGTTTAGGGCCTACCAAACCAATGTGCAACGTATACACGTTCTTGGCAAAGATCAAACATATCACAAAGAGTGATTCAAATTGGTCGTAAAGAACGAACGCGAAGAAGAAGAAGAAGAAGTAGGTGAGATAGAGTTTCTAGTCCTATTGGAGACCGACAGTAAAACGTATATCCTGTGTTCACGTTGAACAAGTAAAAGAACCCGTGGCAGTTCAAAATCGAAAAGACTGGACAGCTGATGCTCGAGCTAAAGTCATTTAGAAAGATTAATAAATAACATTTCTACAGAATATTTTCACTATCTTCTAAATTACATTGGGGACCCTTGCCGGTGCTAAGGAGTTCGTGCACTGCCGCTGTGTTCTTCACGTGTAAGAAAGAGATCGGAGGACATATGGTTACTCATCAAGTGCAATAATGCTGGTACAATCACTCAGTCAATCACTCAGTCCATCAGTCAATCAATCAATCAGTCAATCAGTCAATCAATCAGTCAATCAATCAGTCAGTCAATCAGTCAGTCAATCAGTCAATCAATCAGTCAGTCAATCATTCAGTCAATCAGTCAATCATTCAATCAATCAATCATTCAATCAATCAATCAGTCAGTCAATCAATCAGTACTTGGTTTAGAACAGCACGGATGGAGCAAAGACGTCAAAACAGAAAGGCAGTAAAACTTCCCACAAGTGCAAGTATACCTCGCCCACACTGTACACGAACATTTCAAGCCCGTATCGGGCTCACTAGTCATCTACGCACATACATACAAACATAGCGCAACTACATTCCCTTGGATGAAAATTTGTGTGGTCATCATCACCCGTGATGGACGAGCATCATCAATCACTTGGTTATTTACAAATAGCAATTCTGAAATATTATCGTCTTATTCGCTTCCTACTTTTCTGCTTATATTGCCAATTTCTTTCTCCAATCCTGTTTGCCTCACAGCGTCAGGTCAAGAAGAGATTTCTAGAACTGGCCCTTGTATGCGCTTCGTAGATCGTCTCTTTCGTCGCCTCTGTTATCTCTGAGATCCATCTTTGTGTGGCCGACCTTTTGCTTTGTATCCATTGTATCGGAGCAACATCGCTCTTTGAGGTGCACTGTCTGTTGGTAATCTGCTTATATGCCCGAACCATTTAATTTGTTGTTTCTTGATGAAGTCTAGTACTGATGTTGTACCCACTTTTTCCTGATGTCTTCATTTCTCAACCGGTCTCTTCTTGTTACACCCATCATTCTGCGTAGACACTTCATCTCTGTCAATATCAACTACTTATCAGTATATGTTATTAATGAGTAGTTGGAAGAGAGCACACATCTTTGTGGAGTAGACCAGGAAACTTTGACCACAAGGCTCATGACTAACGGGGTTCTGGCTCATGACTAACGGGGTTCTGGCTCATGACTAACGGGGTTCTGGCTCATGACTAACGGGGTTCTGGCTCATGACTAACGGGGTTCTGGCCATGACTAACGGTTCTGGCCGTCTAGGAGATGGACTTCCTAGATTAGTATTTTTATTATTGTGTGTCATTGTCTTCAAACCCGAGCTTAATGAGGCGAACTCAAATAAAAAGCATGCAGAAACCGGATTTGATGGCCTACGGGTATGTACGCGCCTAACTGACACAAGGAACTCACGCTCTAAGGCACAAATCACACACAGACCACAAAGATTGCTTTAAAAAGTGGTTAGTGAAGAGCGGTCTAAGAAGAATTGTGTTTGGTTTAGACCAGTGGTTCCCAAACTTTGCATTACTGTTGACCCCCAAAAGTTTCTATATATGAAAGTTGACATGATTGAATTATCTGTGTGTTACAATAGTAAACAATGTCTACAATTTAATAAACACAAAGAAACATTATACCTATAATTAGGCTTAACATTTATATTTCTGATTGAAATGTCAAAGATCATAATATTTCTTCAAGTGCTTGAGGACAACTGTGAGTACCTCGTGGATCCGCAAACCCCAGTTTGGAAACGCTGGTTTAGATATGCGCGCAGAAAATGAAAATGTTCCATATCATTTGCAGAAAACAGTATGTGAATCACATTACAGTGTTGAAGAAGTGAATCACATTACAGTGTTGAAGAAGTGAATCACAATAGTGTTGAAGAAGTGAATCACATTACAGTGTTGAAGAAGTGAATCACATTACAGTGTTGAAGAAGTGAATCACAATAGTGTTGAAGAAGTGAATCACATTACAGTGTTGAAGAAGTGAATCACATTACAGTGTTGAAGAAGTGAATCACATTAGTGTTGAAAAGTGAATCACATTACAGTGTTGAAAGTGAATCACATACAGTGTTGAAGAAGTGAATCACATTACAGAGTTGAAGAACACCTGACAGCAGATAATGGGATGATCATAACAACAGAGATAAGATGTCTTAGTAAGTAGTTAGAAGTAACGATGAAGAATACATTAGAAATGAAGAAATCAGAAGAAGTCTACGATTTAAATAAATTATGAAATTCATTAAAAAAAAACAACAATCAAGTAGTTTATACATCTTCATCTTCTTCTCTTCTTCTTTATCTTCTTCATCTTTCTTCATCTTCTTCTCTTCTTCATCTTCTTCTTCTTCTTCATCTTCTTCTTCTTCATCTTCTTCTTCTTCTTCATCTTCTTCTTCATCTTCTTCTTCTTCTTCTTCTTCTTATTCTTCATCTTCTTCTTCTTCTTCATCTTCTTCTTCATCTTCTTCTTCTTCTTCTTCTTCTTCTTCAAACGCTCCATATCGACAACTCTGTGATTTCTATGTGATCTGAGCGTAAGCACAATTGTACGATGTGTCAGTTATGTGCCTACAAGTAGGCCAGCACATCCGATTTCTGCGCTGCTTTTTATTTACTAGGTAGCACCTCTAGGGGCTACATCAGTCGTCTCTTACGACATGCATTGTAGGCTGCAGTGGTACTATTCTTTGCTTCCCTTGCGGGTCATGGCACCACGCGTCGGTTTATACATCTGACAAGACTGTCTCGGTATCGCATGCCAGAGAGAGAGAGAGAGAGAGAGAGAGAGAGAGAGAGAGAGAGAGAGAGAGGTCCCCATGTAAAGACATAATGACTATAAAGCGAAAGGAAGACCACGTAAAAGATGAAGTGACGATATCAACATATATTCTATCTAATCTCTATCCTTGTTTTGCCACTTGTTCTGAGACCGAAAAAAGAGGCACATGGAGCGAGCCTCATTATGCTCGTGGAATTTATTGCCACCGATATTTCATCGTTCCGTCGTTTACGTGGCCGTCCTCTGGGTCTGTTGCCGTTGTATCCGAGTGCTAGTGCTCTCTGTGGGAGTCTTGTAGTAACTTTGATATGTGTCCGAACCACTTGACCATGTTGTTTCTTAATATATTGTAACACCCGCAAGAATTCCACTTTTTTCTGATTTCGTCATATGAAATCGTCGTACATTTCGTCATATGAAATCGTCGTATTTGCAAGAACGTTTCGTCATATGAAATCGTCGATACATTTCGTCAAATCGTCGAATCTTCATTCGTCATATGAAATCGTTTTACGTTTCGTCATATGAACACCGAGCAGTGGCGGCTCGTGATCATTTTTGTTGGTGGGGCCAGACAGACATTTTCGGAAAAATCATAGTTTCATTTAGGTTCATTCATTTTAATGTATAAAATAATAAATACACGTTACACCTTATTTTTGGTAGGGCCTGGTCCCACTGGCCCTTAATGACGAGCCGCCACTGACACCAACATTAGAAAAAATGAACATCAGTTTACATTTACTCACGACACTTTAGTAGAACGAGGTAAACGGATCAAGAGAATTAGACGAAGTGTGTGAAATGCCTGTCACTTCACACTATACGCCCAAGCATCATCATCAAATCGATTGTCCTGGGCAGAACTTTGTCACCTTAACAGTCGTTCGGAATAGAACTTTGCCATCATAACAATCCTTCAGAATTTCTCTCTCTCATAACCCACATGTCCCCACCATCCGTTACATCCTGAATCCTTCTTCTCCGTGGTCTTTATCTTCTCCTCTTTGTCGCGATATCTACTTCCATAATGGTCTTCTCCAACCCTTTGTGTCTTTTTTTATGTTCAAAATACTGAAACCCAAGTATGAGGTATTATGCAAGTATACATCAGGCATTGAAGTGGGATGCAAAGGGTTCAAGAAATACAGAACGCCCTATGGAGACCCTAAAACAAACTTTGCTGAGAGAGGCAAGGAATATCGGTCTCAATTCCATGGAAGAGATTGAGTGAGTTGCCCAGGATAGAGTGTTATGACGAATTACTTGCAGGCCCTATGTAACGTAACGCTACGAGAGGAATTATTATTATATAAGAATGAGAGAGGTACATAGATTTATTCCTCACTTGTGGTATTGGTGATCAGTGGCGGCTCGTCATTATGGGCCAGTGGTGCCGAGCACCACAAAAAATAATGTAACGTGTATAAATTAAAATATAACCTAACCCAATACCATGATTTTCCACACAAAATATGTCTGGCCCCACCAACAAAACTTAGCACGAGCCGCCACTGCTGGTGATGTACGGAAACCTACAACTCTGAGGTGATCAGAGCAGATTAGATCAGATCTGGAGAAAACCGAGGGAAGGCTGCGGTGATAATTAATAAACTGTCGTTTTAGGACAAAGACACGTATGTATGGTTAGTTTTAAGATTTGATTATTCATTTTGCTTGCTGTCTTTGTCCTAAAACGTTACTTGGGATACGTTAGTTCCGTTGGATTTAACCCCCAACCCTTTTGTTTGTTCAATTCTAAAAGTGAGCGCACTATGAGCTGAACAATTACATCCCACAGACTAACTTTATAATGAATAAATACATCAAATATAATAACTTAATAAATTGGGGGGAAAGGAAACCAAAAAAAAAAAATATAATAAGAGATTAAGTTACGGAACGAAGAGCTGAGAACAGAGACATACCATGTGCGCGCACACACACAATTGAATTAATGCTGTCAGCAACAATTAACACAGACAAATAAACATGTACATAAAATTGAATTAGTGCGGTGAGGTACAACTAATGCATCATCAGATCAGAAATTAATACCTAGTATCCGATGCCAATTTGGCGGCACGTGCAAATACGCAATAAAGACAGATGACATAGATGGGTAGCGAACAGGAAGCAGGAATAATGAAAGGAGACATGGGAGGGCATAAGTGTATCTGTTTGTAAATACCATCAAATAATGTGAAGTTTGGATGTGAAATATGGAGATGGGGTGGTGGGGTATGTGTTGGGAGACGCCATCAAATAATGTGATGCTTGGATGTGAAAGGCTGTTTGGACACATATAGAAGTACAGAAACATAGACACGTCATCAAATAATGTGATGCTTGGATGTGAAAGGCTGTTTGGACACATATAGAAGTACAGAAACATAGACACGTCATCAAATAATGTGATGCTTGGATGTGAAAGGCTGTTTGGACACATATAGAAGTACAGAAACATAGACACGTCATCAAATAATGTGATGTTTGGATGTGAAAGGCTGTTTGGACACATATAGAAGTACAGAAACATAGACACGTCATCAAATAATGTGATGCTTGGATGTGAAAGGCTGTTTGGACACATATAGAAGTGCAGAAACATAGACACGTCATCAAATAAAGCACTATTTGTCTGTGAATGAGTCTTTAGACACTTTGATTGCCCGCGTGGTGCAGGGGCCCACAAGGAAAGAAAAGAATAGTACCACTGCAACCTACAATGCATGTCGTAAGAGGTGACATGTAGGCCCTAGGGATGCTACCCTAGTAAATAAAAAGCAGCGTGGAAATCGGATGTACCAGCCTACTTGTAGGCGCATAACTGGCACAACGTACAATCGCTCATAGGCTCAGATCACACACAAATCACACAGAGTGGTTGATAAGTGGTCGATATCGAGCGTTCGAAGAAGAAGACACTTCGAGAAGTGCAGAAACATAGACACCGTAGTTGTATGAAACATAGACACTCGTTAGTTGTATAGAGAAACAAGACACTCGTTAGTTGTATAGAGAAACATAGACACTCGTTAGTTGTATAGAGAAACATAGACAATCGTTAGTCGTAAGAGAAATGACATGTAGGCCTAGGATGCACCGTTAGTAAGATAAAAAGCACTAGTTGATGAGAAACATGTACCAGTTATTGTAGGCAGCATAGCTTGGTACAACGACAATGCCTCTTTGTGTAGAAAACAAACACTCGTTAGTTGTTGAAAAGTCGATATCGAGCGTTAGAAGAAAAGACATCTTAGTGAAAAGAAACAAGACACTCGTTAGTGTTAAGAAACATAGACACTCGTTAGTTGTATAGAGAAACATAGACACTCGTTAGTTGTATAGAGAAACATAGACACTCGTTAGTTGTATAGACAAACATAGACACTCGTTAGTTGTATAGAGAAACATAGACACTCGTTAGTTGTATAGAGAAACATAGACACTCGTTAGTTGTATAGAGAAACATAGACACTCGTTAGTTGTATAGAGAAACATAGACACTAGTTAGTTGTATAGAGAAACATAGACACTCGTTAGTTGTATAGAGAAACATAGACACTCGTTAGTTGTATAGAGAAACATAGACACTCGTTAGTTGTATAGAGAAACATAGACACTAGTTAGTTGTATAGAGAAACATAGACACTCGTTAGTTGTATAGAGAAACATAGACACTCGTTAGTTGTATAGAGAAACATAGACACTCGTTAGTTGTATAGAGAAACATAGACACTCGTTAGTTGTATAGAGAAACATAGACACTCGTTAGTTGTATAGAGAAACATAGACACTCGTTAGTTGTATAGAGAAACATAGACACTAGTTAGTTGTATAGAGAAACATAGACACTCGTTAGTTGTATAGAGAAACATAGACACTCGTTAGTTGTATAGAGAAACATAGACACTCGTTAGTTGTATAGAGAAACATAGACACTCGTTAGTTGTATAGAGAAACATAGACACTCGTTAGTTGTATAGAGAAACATAGACACTAGTTAGTTGTATAGAGAAACATAAAACACTAGATTATTGATGAGAAACATAGACACTATTTAGTTTTATCGGGCTGATAAGAGATTGGAGAAATGAACATTAATCTTGATGAAGATGTTGAAGAATAAAACTTAGCTTACGAGGCTGTCAGACAGCAAAATGCTGAGATCGTGAGGCTTAAGAGGACAGAGCTGACCATGATGCCGAAAGACAGCAAGACGCTCGAGTTCATGAGGCCGAAAGAGGGCAAGATGATCGAGTTCATGAGGCCGAAAGACAGCAAGATGCTCGAGTTCATGAGGCCGAAAGAGGCAAGAGTCGAGTTCATGAGGTCGAAAGACAGTAAGACGCTTGAGTTCATGTGGCCGAAAGACAAAGCAGACCATGAGTTCATGAGCTGACAAGAACTGCAGAATATCAACGATGTGTTTATGTTGTTAAAAAGCAGAAAAAATAGCGACAATATTTTCTTGATGCTAAAGAACAGACAGAAATAGCGACATCATGTTCTTGTTGCTAAAGAACAGACAGAAATAGCGACATCATGTTCTTGTTGCTAAAGAACAGACAGAAATAGCGACATCATGTTCTTGATGCTAAAGAACAGACAGAAATAGCGACATCATGTTCTTGTTGCTAAAGAACGGACAGAAATAGCGACATCATGTTCTTGTTGCTAAAGAACAGACAGAAATAGCGACAATATGTTCTTGATGCTAAAGAACGGACAGAAATAGCTACAATATGCTCTTGATGCTGTGTGTTGCGGGCTTACAAGGGAGCAAAGAATAGTAACACTGCAACCTATAAAGCATGTCGTAAGAGGCGACTGAGGTAGGGGCCTAGGAAGCTACCTAGTACATAAAAAGTTCGCAGAAATCAGATGGGCTGACCTACTTGTAGGCGCATAACTGGCACAATGTACAATCGCTCTTAGACTCAGATTACATACAAATCCCAAAGAGTGGTTAAGAAGTGGTCGATATAGAGCTTCCAAAGAAGAAGATGATGCTGAAAATGGGTCGAATTTGCGAAGCAAGATATGGCTGATGAAGAGCTTGAAATGGAAACTGCAAATTGGAACAGTTAGTGTCGTATAATCCGCTCTGAGCTGTGTCTTCATAGAGTTATAACTCCTACTCTAAAATCATTTGTCTTGTAAAGTAGTCTCAATGACAAATATCCTATATCATACGATTTACGTCTCTCTTCTCTCTCTCTTCTCTCTCTGCCAGCAACCGAGCTTGAATGATTTAGAAAATTCAATGAACTATTTTTCAAAATTGGTCTTTTGAACCCGAAGATCAATTCGCATGGGAGAACAAAAATGTGTGAGAGAGAGAGAAAAGAGAGAGAAGAGAAAAAATACGAAAGAAAGTGAAAGAAAGAGAGGGGAGAGAAGAGATAGAATACATTAGAGGAAGAAAAGATGAGATAGAGAGAGAAAATATAATCGAGTGAGAGAAAGTTTGAAATGAGGAGAGCACATTTGCAGGATAGAAAGATTGAGAAAGAAAGAGAGTGCATTCGAGTGAGAGAAAGGACGAGAGAGAAAGAATGCATCTAGCAAGAGTATGAACAAGAGACGGAGGAAGACAGTATTCGAGTGGGAGAAAGGATCAGATCGAGAGAAAATGAGTGCATTTACGTGAGAAAAAGTATGAGAAACAGAGATGGAGCAGCGAAGTGCATTTCCGTCAGAGAAAAAATGAGAAGTCGAGAGAGAGAGGCCGAGAGAAAGTGAGGTCAAGAGAGGCTGAGTAAGGTCGAGGCAGAGAGAGAGGCCTAGAGAGAGAGAGGTAGACTGAGAGAGGGGCCAGGTGAGGTCGAGGCAGAGATAGGCCGAGAGAGAGGTCAAGAGAGAGAGAGAGAGTGAGAGATATCAAGAGGCCGAGAGAGGTCTAGAAAGAGGGTCGAGAGAGGTCGAGAGAAGCCGAGAGAAATGCCGAGAGAGAGGCAGAGAGATGTCAAGAGAGAGCCAGAGAGAGGCCGAGTGAGAGGCACCGAGAGGCCGAGTGAGAGGTAAAGAGAGATGCCGAGATAGGTCTAGAGATAAGGCCGAGACAGATAGGTCGAGAGAGAGGTCTAGAGAGGTCTAGAGTGAGAAAAGAGCAGTAGTACTAAATGTCTACAAGTGATAACTTTCATATGTGGCAGTATATATTCTATATTTAGCAACACATAGCCGTTACAGTCTCTAAATTTTAATAAATATGGAAATAGTGATAACAATAACGCATATTTATTGCAGCACGGTTAAGCCGTAAACCGGTTAATCCGTCCCTCGATAATCAAGATCTCAGCGTAACCACAAAACTGGATTTTACGCTTATTATTTTTTATCATCACCTTATTTTTTATGTCGCTTTGTGTGCCCTTCCCCAAAGCATCTTGCATTTTGTCCGGTTAATATTGCTGCATGTCGTTGGGTCGTAAAATATTTTAATGATGTTCTTGTCGTAACGACGTTCCCAGCCAGTGTTCAATCCAAAGATAGTTTTGTTATACGGCTGGGAAATACGCTTCACGCAGTTCCTAGACTCCTCATCTCGAGGGAACATTCATATCTTAATGAGCATGTCGCGCGACTGATGCGATACATGTCTGGCAACTGCTGTGAATGTAAAATGTCAGTGTTCTTCCTCTTTGCTGCATGTTGGATGAATGGCACGCAATCTTACAAGGCACTCCCCACAAGCGATTCTGTCCCGTGCATTTTGAGTTATCAACCGACGTTAGAAGCTAACGAACTGATTTATCAACAACGTCTGGGTCGTCAGTTCCGTCTGGGACAATTTGGTTTAAGAATGCACATGATATCTGTTCACGATTCACTTCGGTGTTGACAAGTAAGAACGATTCACGGTGTGTACAAACAATTCACTTCGGTGTTGACAAGTTACAAACTAAGAGTGAATAGTAGCACAAGCAAATTAATGCCCCTGCATAAAAAGGGCGTTTAATCTGGGTGTTGGAAAAAGAATAAAGGGGACGTAATTTAATATGTCACATACTGCCTTATTGGCGCTGAAGGATTCAGAAATTGAAGAGGAAAATATACATCACTTTAATGAATTATGAACCAAAAGTACGAACAGAAAGGAAGACATGAACAGTCGAATTATAACTGTGTTTAAGCAATTAAAAACCAGCCTATTCATATGTGTGTTTACACTTTAAGACTTGTAGAGCATCTATGAGTCTGTCAGGGGTGCTTGATATTGGTTCAATGACTTTATTCTTGGATTCTCCGAAAGGAGTACTTATTTTTCATGTTTGTTGGCCTACACGCTCTGATATAACCAATAAAAGGTTCGCCTTAGGTTGAAAGAGGCGTGACTCGGCTTACAGAGGCTTTAATCCCTTACTAAACAAACAAACAAAAAAAGGTTCAATGACCAAAAGATATTGACTATATACGTCAGGGAGAATCGTGAAAGCGTAATGGTTAGACCACTTGTTTCGTAAGCGCGTTATTCTGGTATCAATTCCACAATGGGAGAAGAGATTTTTTCCCCATCGTGACGGCTCTCAGACTAACTCAGTCACAATTGAGTGCCAGAAAAACTCTGGGAATAAAGGTGACAGCAGGCGTGATGTTGACCATTTCCTTTATCGTTTGTCCTTGGTTAACGAAACAGACAGACCAAACCCCGCCTCCCTAAGATACCTGATGGTATGATTTCTTTATTTAAAAAAAAACAACGTTATTATGTG